>PVNU02000133.1:0-2400000 GCA_003013855.2 Liriodendron chinense | reverse complement strand
TCGATTTTATTTTTTTCCTTTTTAAGGCAAAGGCTTTATTTGGCACGGTTTTCTTGTTATAACGGGGGTTGATGCAGTTTTTCACTCTACTTGAAAGGGAAAATGATTTTGGTAATTTTACATTTTGAGTAGGGTGATTGATTTGATAAGTATCTTCAAAGAAGTCACTTTAGAATTGAGTTAGGATAGCTTCATAAAACATTTGAGTTAAATTGGTAGCATTTGGATGGCCTTGGCACCTAAGTTGCTTCACAAACTACTCACGTGGTTTTGGGTGTGTTTGGATGCACGATTGAACCAAATTGAATTGTGTTTGTTGGTCTTTCAAAGTGGAAATAACCAAGTTGTATTTTTTTTCATTCCATAACATTGGTAGCTACGATCTAGGGTTCCTGTCTCACTGTGAATGCCTCGTAATTATAATTTAGGGCTCTTTCTCATTGTGAATGCTAGAAAATATTATTGTTTTCTTTGAAGGAATTGTGCCTTGGAAAACCAATTAATGTAAACCTTATCCAAGGGTGATGTGGACACCATGCCGATTATCTTGAGAACTATAAAAGTCTAAAATTCAAGTTTTAACATTTTTACTTTCCGTTGCGTTTCGGAGAACTTAAGATTCTTGTTATTTCTTCCTTATTAAACTAAATTACTGGCAAAGAAGCTAATTTGTACATCCAAATATGGCCTTTAGTGTACGGATCATACTTCTAATCGGAGTATATATGTTTGGTTTTTTTTATGGGCAAGTATGAGCTCATAACCTAAGACCTAAACTGAATCATTCACAAAGTAATTCATTTATGCATCCAAACACAACCATAAATGTAAGGGATCATACTTCTAATTGGAGCGTATACATTTGGCGTTTTTTTTTTTTAGGTAAGTATGGACTCAAACTCAGGACCTAAATCGGATCATTTGCAAAGCAACTCATTTATGCATCCAACAACCAAATTAATTGTTGGGATCGTACTTCTAATTCAAGTATACATGCTTGGCATTCTTTTTTTTCTTTTTTTCTTTTTTTTTTTAAGGTATGGGCTTAGAACTAAGGCCTCAATGTTGAAACTTGTTGTGGGGGAATCCGATCTGATCCCACACACAACATAAATAACCCATAGGCCCAAAGGCTTGAGTGAAAGCCATCGTTCATGCCTTTAAGCTGAGAATCAAGGAGCCAAAGACACAGATTGATGAGCTCCCCAAGCTTAGAAACAATAGAAAGCAAAGCCAATGCTAAAGGCCAGGTGCTCGATTCCCTACTAGTCCAAGGACCAAGTAGGCATCTACAATGATTCTACCTATCAGGCTGAGGAATACCGGAACAATGTTTTGAGCTGAACCGATATTGGTGGAGATTGACCTCATCCCTTAAGATTGACAGTCTGGGCTAGAAGCCCAGAAGGGGGAGAGCTTAGGCACTAAGCTTTGCGTCTCAAGCTCATATGAACAAACTCCGCCAGAGAGGCTGTGCGACAAGTCCGAAGCAGGTTCGTCGAACATGGACTAAATAAGGACACTGGCCCTATCTTAGTAGTAGATTACTCTGACGATTACAGTGCATGACTCCCGCTACTTGATGACTCTACCGGTAACGTGTCCTAGATTAACTCTGACACTTAATGACCATTCGATACCCTCTACAAAACCAGGTACACTATCTCTCCTACACACCCCACACCCTACGTTCATTCATACTTGCCTGACCTAGGTATCAGAGAGTCCGCAGTCGAACACCGACACTTCCCCTTTGCCTGTTTCTATTCATCTCTTACAGGTCTGACGACCCCAGGAGTGTCACAAGCTTCCTTCATCTTAGGAAAACGAGAGTAGAAAAGATCATAAGGTCGGGCATAGCCGACCTTAGTTATTGACCAATTTCAGGCGACAACAAAACTCACTTTGGCTAGGGTAGCACCTATAGATATGGGTGCAATTTAGGTTGGGTTTAACTCAAACTGGAGTAGCCTAACCAAACTTTAGGTAAGGCCAGATTGGGTTGCTTTCAGGTCAGTTTAGGTACAGATTGGAAATTTTCAACCTGACACCAAGTTGGGTTAGGCTGAGGTTGAAGCCTCCGGCAGCCCAATCCAACCCAAACCCAACCTTACATCTCTTCTGTTTATAAAGAGCTGCATTTTTCATACAAGTGGTTTTTTAAAATGCCTTAGAGCATCAAAAAGTAAATAACAGGTTTCTGATAACAAAATAAGTAGTTCTAATAAGATTTGTAATATGAATATCTCTACACTTTGCATAAATGTGAGATGTTATTCTAAGATTCCATTTTCTAGTATCATAACCAAAATGAACTCCCGCCTCCATCATCTCTTCTAAATTGATATTCCAATGCCTTAGTAAAGGGCATGGGAAGGTTTTTAAACCTATGTTATGTGGGTAATTTAAAGGTGATACCAGCTATATGTTTATAAAAGCTTGGTCATGATGTTGTCTGGCATAACTTGAGTTGTGTTAAGGTTGAGGATCCAATTCCTAGTTTGAGTCGAGTCAGGCCTCGGGCAGACCTCGTTCACTCGAGTATCACCCTACTTCTAGGTAATGCTCACATCCTAAGTAAACGAAACTTTATGGTACGTGATGTTGAAACATTTCCTTGCTTGGATTCTCTTAATCTTATTTCAATAAAAGAATAGAATTCCCACAATGACATAAGCACTAATATACAAATTTCCAACTAGTCTAATCATAAAAGCTAACCCATAATTTGACAGCAGTCTAATTTCAACTTTTCTTTTGTCGCCCTTAATGTAATCTTTTCTTTTTTGAACTATTTTAAATGCCTTTAGCATTGGTACCATAATAAGGCAAGGTACCAATCAGCAAGGGCCAAGTGGCATTTAAAGTCACTTTTCGATTTTCGATTTTTTTTATTAAGGACTTTTTTGGTTAACAGTAAATGTATATATGTAAACGGTGGTAAATAAATTATGATGACTTACTTTGATATTTCTAGTTAGTAAAGATGTTGTTAAGTACGAATTTTGAAAAGAGATTTAGATTGTGTCATGTGAACTCTATGAGCCCCACCATGATGTATGTGTTTTATTCAGATCCCCCATTCATATTATCATATCATTTTAGGGCATGAGCCCAACAATCCATGCCCTAAATGATGCATATCCAAAACTTCTTGAGCTTTGGAATTGTCTCATTTTTTTCGGCTCATGACTTAAAATGATATGAAAAAAATGAATGGACAGAATGAATATTATTGATACATCTTGGTGGGGCCCACTTATTACAAGGTTAAGTTTTGCTCGATTTTTAAGGTGAAATTCAAACTATGAGCATTTGTCTTAAGTATGATTTTACCACTGTTTACCAATATCTATGCCAAACTAAACCAACCTTAAGACGGAATAGGCCATACTGCCACTAGTGCCTTACCCTATTAAGATATTGTTTGCAGCTCAATTCAATAAATCTAGGCCATGTGGGGGAGGGCCTGGATTGGATTTTTCATCCGTGTGAGTAGATGCGCGGGCATGCCAGAATCTACCTGACTCAAGGATTAATTCAATTGTTGGTGTCCCCTACACTGAGACAGACAGATTAGAGACTAGATACTGGATCCAGAGTTCTCATGGCTAGCGATATTACACTCCGTTCAGGCGATTTGTGAAAGGGCAGGAGCTTAACCCTTTCAAATGAGTTCTTTTTTCCTTTTGACAATAGACGTGAGTCTATGACCTTAAGGACTTTTTCTTTCAATGTGATTCGCTGCCAAAGTTCAATAATAAAAATAAAGGAAGAAGATAATAGCCGAAAGTATTCCTCTATTAATGATTTTTATAATAATGGTATTCACAATCAGCTTGAGGGACGACAGTTCATTCATTGCCCAATTAGGACTGAGCTTTTAACGAGACGGTTGTGATGTGCGAGATGGTCGCATGTTTTAGCTCGATCAGAACCAGGCGCCGTGGCAAGACGACCGATGGAGGGAGGGTCTTCGACAATCTGTTCATTGCTCGGTTGCAACCGGGCTTTGTGGCGAGATGTCGGTGAGGTGACAACTTGTTCATGGTCTTAGTCGAAACCAAGTAGCGGCAAGATACTCGTGAATTGACTATTCATTTGTTATCTGATGTGAACCAAACTTCGAGACGAGATGGCCGGCGGAATCACCTAGCATGTAACAAGAAAGCCTCGCAGCCTTCCATTTGAAACTGAGCAATCTTCCTTGCGATCCCGCTGGATGTCGTGGATGAAAGGTAGAGGGATAAACTACTAATTAAAAACTAGGGGCTCCATACTGTGAGTAGCGATGGGGGCTACAATTAAACTAAAATAAAATGAAAAGATAAATGTCCATGGTGGATAGATAAATAATTAGCTATTTTGGTTGTATTGACAAGAGGCCTTGAGCTCTTCTTCAATTGTTACTTTTATAGGCTTCTGAGAGGCAGTGGCCTTGCGTAATCTTCAACATATTGAAATATTTGGACATTCGGTTGTACAAATCTCCTTAATTCTTCCACGTCAGGGTAGCCTATCACATATGACCATGTGTATAATAGACTCTTACTCCGCTTCGTGCATTAGTCGAAGTCATCGTGTCTCTCAACTCATATAGTAAAAAGTTGTTGGAGTCTTACGTTACTTGGTTGTGGCATCAATAGAGAGTTATTTTTAACAAAGCTCTAGCATTTAATACTAGATGGAGATATTCCTTGATGGGATACTAGCATTTAATGCTCTAAGAGAGAGAAAGAGGGAGAAGAGAGAGAGAGAGAGAGAGAGAGAGAGAGAGAGAGACTTATTTTGATGAGACTCTTGCTTTTGGCAAAGAGTATTTTGATAGCATTTAGTGTTCTCTCTCATGTGCATGTCTCTAAGGGGTTGTTTGGTAGGATGGATTCCATGTGAATTAGAATCTAATTTACAATCACTATGAAATCCATGTGAATTAGAATCCTAAGTTGTGTTTGGCACCATGCATATGGATTCCATATGAATCTAAATTTTGTGTTTGACACCTTTCTCCATGCATAATATGTATTTCAATAAATTCTTTAACAATGGCCCATCGTAAGGTTTATGTGAAATCCACCCCAATCACTAAGTATATCACTCAATATTAGCCGTAGGTCCCAAAACTCATATCAGTATGTGATTTAGGTGGACCAGACATTGGAAACAACATACAAGGGATATCTCTCACAACTGTTTCGCTTCGTATGGCCCACCTAAATCACAAATTGGGCTAACTTTTGGGCCCCACAGCTAAAATGGAGTGGCACACCTAGTGATTAGAGTGGATTTTACATAAATATTAAGGTAGGGTATACTAATTCTTGAAGCTAATTAAAGTAATTTTCATGTACAAACTTCTTCACATCAACCCATCTTAGCCTTAGAAATATTATGGGACATGGCCACCATGATGTTTATATAAAATCCACTTCGATCACCAAGTGTGTCAATTAATTTGAGTCGTAGGACTCAAATATCATATTGCTTTGTGATTCAAGTGGGCTATACGAAGGAATACAATAATCATCACCTTCTAAATTGTTTCCTTTCATGTGGCCCATATGAATTGAGGATGAACCATTTTTTTGTCTGTACACCTACATTTTACTTTGTATCTAACGGTTGGAGTAGATTTCATAAAATTATCATGGTGGGCCTTGAAAAATCAAGGGTGGGTGTCTCTCTCTTGGCTTTTTCCTTGATATGGCCCACCCGAATCACACGTTGAGCTGATTTTTTTGTCTCTACAGTTAAATTTACGGGATGCACTTATTGATCGAGGTGGATATCACGTAAACATGATAGTGGGGCCCACTAATTCTTAAAACAAGTATTTTGTTGATTCTCATTATGATGTCATCTATGATAGTCGGTAGTAAAGGGATTTGAAAACATAAGTTTAAGTAAGTAATCCAAAACAATTGAAAGGGTGGTAAATGGAATCCATTTATCACATCCCCAAATGAACCTATTTTTTGCATTTACCACCAATTATCATCATTTATCACCAATTCCATGGTGCCAAATGACCCATAACTCTTCTTTAAAGTCATCTACATCACACATGGCATGGCTACAACGTGGCGTCTTCTAAATCCTTTGAACCATGTCGATACATGGCAACATCTCATTGATTCACGTAAATGTGCTAAAAATATAAGTGTCAATGCGCCAGGCTTGGGCCTGAAAAATCAGAATTTGAATAGCAGTGCAGCCGAGAACTACCCTAGCCCTGCCCAGCCCATTGACAGCCCTAGCCAAAAATGGGTTTAAACACATACAACATGATGTATTGTATCATTTCTCTTGCTAGACTACATTACGGAATATTGCAAGAGGATTGAGTCCAATCTCAATGACCCTAGCCATTTATGTGATGGGCCTCCTCATTGATGGAGCATGGAAAAAAAAAAAAACTCTCAAATTCAAGTATTACGACACTTTTATTATTTAGTTAAGTGAACCATTCACATTCAAAAGAAAAGAGGTGAGAGATGGAAGGTTGAGATGTTCCAATTTAAGAATTCTTTCTTTCTTTTTTTTAAATTCACCCCCTATTTTTAACCGAACCCTGAAAGATGACTTAGATCCAAATTAGTTACAATGCATCGGGATGTACTCTCACAAACCTCCCTACTTTTTTCATAAAGACCAATGCGTGGTGGGCCATGATCATATAAAGTGATGAACACATTACCTTAATTATAGGCAAAGGATGGGTCACACAGGATACTTCTGATTAAAACATGTGAACGTGCATGATTTTAGTTCACTGCATACCTAATTTGTAACATATCATGTGCAGTGGTGATTGAGATGATGTGGAAATAAATGAAGAGCTTAGTCTACACGCGTGTACAGTTTAGCTAATGCACATGACCACTACAAATGCTGAGTCTGTCAGACTGGTGCAATATCCAAGCCATTCATAAGAAGTATGCCATTATGTAGAATATTTCCTATTGCATGAATCAGATTGATCACTAGTCAGGTGGGCCACAATTAATTAATTAAACAAATGTATGGTTGTGAAAAAAATCAGGTGAAGTTTTAGAACCTGTGAACTGAGTGGACCACCTTTATCTTTGGGTGTAACATCTCGATGGCGAGGTCCACCTAATGGATGGCCTGGATGCCATTATGGCACACGCGTGGTGTGTGCACTAACTAACTTCTACACGCGTGTGGGCTGAGCAAAGCTTGTGAATGAATGAATGAATGAAGCAGAACGCCACATTATTAGGCCAGAAGGGGCCACATGTTTAAGATTGGATGGGTTGGACTGCTGTTTCGTGGTCTCCCTCTTTTCATAGCTGGGGGGGACTCATCCACAGCATATGCGTCATGCATTCCACCAAGTCATGGGCCCCACTGTGGACTTAGCTTACCCAAAAAATCAAACGGCTGAGATGCCTTGCACGAGTCTGGTTCCTCTACAAGTCCTTGTAGAATAAGTGGGTGGGGCCACCGTGGTGTGTGCATATCATCCAACCTGTCCACCAGGATCGTAGTCGTACGGCTTTGAAACATGGAAGTTTTTGAGTGGTTGTTAATTGCGTTTCTATGGCCTGGCCCACCAGTGATTGGATAGACCTGATTTTTGGGGCATCCCATCATCACCGTTGGGATCACTTAAATGCACGGTTGGATGATATACCCACAACACGGTGGGCCCCGTCCAGGCAATAGTGTATAAGCAGATGATAGGCAAGTGAAGAGGAAGGTGAATGATTTGTAGAGGAATTGCCTTTGTTTTATACCGTATTGGATCTGAATGCACATTTTGATTTTTTAACCCTCCGTTTGATGGAAACAGATTGGATGGTTGGGATTGTCCCATTAGTGTAACTTTTGGGGTATGCTCATTCAGAAGGACATCTGATTTAGATGGTTCAAATCCATGTAGATTTACACCACTCGTTCGGTGTATGAATCACCAACAGGAAACTGCTGGTGTGACCAGACGTAGACGTGCTGGGGCGAACGACTTCATTCGGATGACATCCACACCGTCCATCAGGTGTGCCGCCTCATGTTTGACCTTGACCTCGAACATCATACCAATCCAAAACTCAGGTGGGCCTCTGATGTAGGGAGTAAATCCCATGATCAATGGCGAGGATCGATGACGTTCATGATGGAGATGGACCAGAGGAAGAATCAAAGAAAATGCAAAAAAAAGTATCATTTGACGACTGGTCGGACGACCGGTCATGGATGCTCAAGGACCGGTCGCCCGACCGGTCGATTTCAACCGGACTCTAGTCTAGATCGTTGGATGATTTGGGGTTATCGATGACCGGTCGTGGCTCGCTACTGACTGGTCGTGAGACGCGCGGACTTTGCTGAAAATTCTGGTTTTGGAGTTTTAGTCCGAACAGAAAACTACTATCCTCATTTTTAGACTTCGGCCAAACTCGTGGGGCCCATCTTGATCATTTATAAAGATTTGTGATCATTTATGAAGATATGTTCCGTCTATCTCGTAAAGCTGCTCGACGCCGAGAAAACCCCACAATTTTCACGTCGATCAAAGTTACAGATTGATCGTGGTATCCAAAATGGTACGAACTATGTAGAAAGTTTCGAATTCCGCCCATGAAAACTGGAGATAGTCCAAGTGACCCACTACTACTGATATGGAGAATTTGAACCGACCATCTTGAAGAGTACATCGATGTCAGCAAAATCACAAAGTTTTATGGCAATCAAATATATGGATTGCTCGTATCAGCGGAAAGAAGACGGCGCCCGACCGACGTTATACAGTTTGCGCAGATTTTTCTGTTTCTTTTCTAATTGTATTAGGATTCTTTTCTTCCTTTGCAAGTTAGTGTTAGGCACGAAATTAGGGTTAGGTTTAATCTATTTAAACTCTGTTTATATTATTATTATGTAAATTTTGATAAATTATTAATAAATTTGAGTTTATACTCTGTTTGGCTCGTATTCTTCGAGTTGCCCCTTTAGAAATCAAGGAAGATTGAGTGTCCTTCTCGATAGATCTGTGGGTTCGGATTAGTTATTCGTAAGAGTGACGGTGCTTGATCCCACAACACGCCCAGCCCGTATTAATTGGTATCAAAGCAAGGCTTTTCCTTGGGTGATGGCTTTTAATGGTGGCTATAGCAAAAATCCTATGGACGGTGCTTCAGGGATCCCTCATCTCAAAGTGGCTGCTTTCGAGGCGACACTTGAGACACTCCGGCCAAAGAACCATCTAGCTATGCAAGGGCTGCAGGCTAAGTTCGACTACAAAATAAAATATCAGACAAGTATGATTGTTCCAGGCAGAGGTCTGGGAGATCGGGCAGTTCAATGCTTTAAGAGGAGGGAAAACATTTCAGAATTCGATGGGTAGAGTAACGTCTATGACTGGATCTTAGGGATCGAATATTTCTTCAGCTACAATCGGATTCCAAAGAAGATGAGAGTTGAAACGACATTATACCATATATCGGATGACGTTTGGAATTGGTGGTTGGACGTTCAGCATTGTTGGAAGATGGAAGGAAAACTACTACTTCACTCACGGGCGCAGATGAAGCGCAGGCTACTAGAATGATTTAGGTACAAAGGTTTTGAGATTCAAGCCTCTATCCCCATCAAAAGTGTGCATAATGTGCCTGTAGAAACAAAGGACCATCAACCATTGGAAGTTCCTCTCAAAGCTTTTGAGGTGGAAGCCATTCATCCAGATACGGGAGTCCTTCTCGAAGATTTTGAAAACGATGTCATTCATGCAGACAGGGGAACCCCTCTCGAAGGACTTTCTGAATCAGTAGAGGCAAAAGTTATGGATGAAGAGGATGAGGTAGCACCCACAATCGTCTCAGAAAATATTCAAGGTTTTGAAAAGATGGAGGAAGATGATATTCTAGATATGATGAACAAAGAAGATAATCATGTTACTGCTCCAGAAATTATAAATCTGGATTTGCAAGAGTTCATGAATGTGTCAGAGACTAGTTTTTCTCAGATAGAGTCAATCTTCAGTAGCACAGTTGGTAGAGTGGATCCATTTGCAATTTTTCTTCTTCCCATTAAGAAGAAGATGACAATGCTTACTGCGCTATGCTAGGGAATGGCCAAGGAATCACGCCCTAGTACAATTCTCAAGCCAAGGCTGTGGAAGAAGACGAAGGCAAATCTCCATCATTACTTGAGGCAAAACTCGATGTCGAGTTTTCTTCAAGTGGAGGAGTCTGATGTAGGAAGTGAACCCCATGATCAAGGGCGAGTATCAATGACGTTCATGATGGAGATGGACTAGATGAAGAATCAAAGAAAATGTAAAAAAAAGTGTCATCTGACGACTGGTCGGACGACCGGTCGTGGATGCTAAAGGACTGATCGCCCGACCGGTCGATTTCAACTGGACTCTAGTCCAGATCATTGGACGATTTGGGGTTATCCATGACTGGTCGTGGCCCCCTACCGACCGGTCGTGAGACGCGCAGACTTTGCTGAAAGTTCTGGTTTTGGAGTTTCGGTCCGAATAGGAAACTACTATTTTCATTTTTGGACTTTAGCCTAACTTGTGGTGCCTATATTGATCATTTATGATGATCCGTTCCGTCCATCTCATAGAGTTGCTTGACGTCGAGAAAATGCAATAAGTTTCACATCGATCCAAGTTACGAACTGATTGTGGCGTCCAAAATAGTACGAACTATCCAGAAAGTTTCGAATTCCGCCCATGAAAACTGGAGATGGTCCAGGTGGCCCACTACTACTGATATGGAGAATTTGAACAGACCATCTTGAAGAGTACATTGATGTCAGCAAAATCACAAAGTTTTGTAGTAATCAAATATATGGATTGCTCGTATTAGCGGAAGGAAGACTACGCCGATAGGCGTTATACAGTTTGTGCAGATTTTTCTATTTCTTTTCTAATTGTATTAGCATTCTTTTCTCCCTTTACAAGTTAGTGTTAGGCACGAAATTGGAGTTATTTTTAATCTATTTAAATTCTTTTTAGATCATTATTATTAGGCCTGGCAATGTGTCGTGTTAAATTGTGTTCGTGTCGGGTCGTGTTCGTGTCATGTGAAAAAATTGCTCACCAAAACTTGGCCCGTTAACTAACGGGTCGAAATTTAGAAACCCAAACCCATTTGTTAATTTAACGGGTTACCCGTTTAACCCGTTAAGCCAGTCTACTCATCAGATGGCCACACTGTTGATGAGGACAATTGATAGTCTGACCCCAACATACAGCTGTGGTCCAGCTAGTGGACCCATTTTATCATTGAAAACAATAGGATTCACTAGTGAGACGAGGAGGAATCACCTGTACATTGCAATATTGCATATGATGGAGTGCCAAGGTTCATAGGTGAGCCATGGTTTGGTGATCTAGACCATTATGTTAACGGGTTAAACGGGTTCGCAGGTGAAACACTGATCCGACCTGTTATGTTAACGGGTCTTAACGGGTCAACCCGTTAGTGACCCAATACGATAAGGCTAGACCCAACAACTGGTCTTTTCGTGCGAGTTTTGTGCCCGTTAACGGGTCGTGTGAAATTTTGCTAGGCCTAATTATTATGTAGCTTTTGATAAATTATTAATAAAATTGAGTTTATACTCTGTTTGGCTCATGTTCTTTGAGTTGTCCCTTGAGAAATCAAAGAAGATCGAGTGTCCTTCTCAATAGATTCGTGGATTCAGATAAGTTATCCGTGAGAGAGACACTGCTCGATCCCACAACACGCCCCACCCCACCCCGCATTAATCACCATAGGAAACAATATAAAATCATGACTAAAACCTGGTGTAGCCCACCTGAGCTTCAGAGCAGTTTGATTTCTGAAATGCCCCTCGTGATGAACGGATTGGATGGCATATCTAAGCCAAAGTGTGCCCCCAAACTCAACTAGTAGTTAGCGTCCGTCCCAACACTTCCCTACGGTATGGCTTACCTCAATTTTGGACCGACCTGATTTTTGGTCTCCATGGTGAACACAAGGCAAAGCACCTGATGGACGGTGAGGATCTCATGCATGATCTCCCCTATGTGCCGCTCGGTTTGTAATGCCTACGCTCAATCAGCTCTTTAAGAAATGGTGCGTTTACGGTGCAAAACTCACACAGACTTGAACCTGTACGATGACAGGTAGGGAGACCAAAAACTACCATACACGGCCATGCTCTCACAAACTGTACACGTGGCGTATCAAAATGGCAATTAGTTAGTGGTCCACATTCCACAAACAAATGTTCATTAATCAAAGGTTAGGATCGTCTAATTAATCCGATTTTAGAGTCATGGCCTATCTATAGTGGGTCTCAAGTTCATATGGGCCGAGTTTGGAGAGGCCCAGCAATTCCCAACCCTGACGTAAACTGTAAGGCCCAAGACCGCATGGACTAATCGCACATGCCATGTGCGAAGAAATTTCATCAGATCCCTGTTTCTCGCTTGAAAGGTCCTAACCCATCCATTGATCAAGTGGGTTGTAGGCCACACATTCACAAAGAAATAGACAATTATAGGAATGAAACCAAAGGTCTACATGCAAGATCCATGTGTTGCCTAACCCAGCATTGGAATGGTATCTTTGTATGATAGAATACAAGTACATATGAAGTGGGGCCGAGTCAGCGGATCGGGTTAAAATGACTTGATCCTGCATCAGGCCGGGACCGTATTGGTGGCCAGTGGGCCATGCACATGCCCGGTTTTGAAGCCTAATTAATAAATGGGTAGGGCCCAGGCCTTGGCTTTTCAGAATTTTCTATTAAGACCTGCCCCGAGGTTTAGCCCGAGTCCATTTATATGTTGATGGGTAGGTTAGACCTGAAATTAAAGGCTCGATTACTAAATGAGTCGATCAAAGGCTCGATGTTTTGGCCCAATTAATAGATGGGTCAGGCCCATGACTTTCTCACTGCTGAGTCCAGGGTCGAGCTTTTATTATTGTTACTAGTAAAAAGCACGTGCAAGTGGAAACCATCACGATAGTGTAAGTGTGGCATCGGTGCATAATAATCTGGACCATCCAAATTTTAAGCCTCATCATCGATGGTTCATACCCCAAAGCTCACGCTGATCGGATGATATAAACCATACGATTTCACAACTTTGAACTCTTGATCATGAATGGTTCAGATCTCACATGCATCTGCCACTTCCATGTACATGTGGCACTTCTGTGCTGTACCAGCGATGACATGGCATATTGTGGGCCCTTTGACAGTTAAAATTCAGAATGTACCGACCGTTCACATTCAATAGGCAGGCCCCCAACGATCAATGGTCACGGTTGCCTAATCACTATGGTGTTTTTAGGAATTGAAGCATCGTCCCCGTGATCCAGACTGTTGATGTGTGGGCCACCACATGGATAAGCATATAAGCCATATGTCAAAAACCAAGAGGATTGGACATTGGTAGCTAATTGATCAATGGTAAGAACTTAAGCTTGCATGTGCAGTAGGCATATTTCGAGTCAAGTAATTTTAAATGACATCCAACCCATCCACCATGTAGACACTCACAAACTCTCCTTGCAGCCCAAAAATATAAATGATCTAAAGTTCATGTGGGCCACACCTATAAAACCTCTAAAATCACTTGGTGTGGCCCACATGAGTTTCAGAATGGTTTGATTTTTGGATGGTCTATTCATCACGGTGATTCTCATCTTCTAAATGGATTTGATGGCACACATAGAGCACTTTGGCCCCATACACAACCTGGAAAGATTTAATGGTGGGCATCCCCATCCCAACCCATTCCTTTCGTGGGACATAAGGGTCTCACCTTATGCACGTGTCAACTCAGCTAAGGTGTGCAGAATCCAAACCATGGAGCAGGTGGGTACCAACTATCAACGTCAACATACCATTTTAAAAAAGACTAGTCCACCCACCAACTAATGAATGGCCGAGATCGTTCATGCTTGATCCAACTCATCACTTTTCTCCCTTTCAATCCATACACTGGCGAATCGCTATAGCATTTTTCAACTAGTGGGCCAATCCCAGGCTAACCTTCACCCAAGGTCCTGTCGGGCTTGAAATCCAGGCCCAGTGTCTGAGAAAACTGGGCCCAGGCTAATGATAGTCATAGATGACCTGACCCGGCCGGTTGGCCCATTCGAATCATCAAGTAGGCTACAGGGTGTGTGGGACACAACATTCAAATCAGTCAATGGGATGACTCATATCACTGGTGTGGCCGGCCTTTTGCATGGATGGATATTCTACAAGTTCAGAATGTTGGAGGTAAATGAATGGATGGATGGATGTAACTGATCACGATGATTTTGAAAATGTAACTTAGTTCCAGTGGGCTAAACAATTTAGGCAGTTTAATTTGAGTTAATGATGCTAGGTGTGCAGTTTCTAAGTGTGCATATCAAGCATCATTCTCTACCAGAGTATCAAATATATCCCCAAAAATGGACGTGCTAGGGGGAAAATCTTTTGATGTTCTGGCAGTGTATGATGATTCATACGCATATACCAATTAATTGCATACTTGGCACATTTTTAGACTACTAAATTGCATAGGCCCTGCTTTATATATATTACATATACAATATGAGAAGTATTTGGCTACTTTTACCTCTCCAGCTGGTCATGCAAAGAGGCCTAATCTTTCGTTTTTCCATGGATAGCCCTTCAAACATAGATAATTTTATTATTTAAAAAACAAAAAAAAAAGTAATTTTATTATTTAAACTATTTCATACACCTATGAGAAGGTTATGCAACTGCTTACACCTAGCTGATTTAGTCCACATAGTCCAATGGAATGTCGCGAACAACAAGAGGAAAGATCATACTCCCACATCCACTTAACTAGCTAAAAACAGTATGGCTCGGAGCCTTATGCACCTCTATGGTCAGAATAAATAAATAAATAAAGACACTAGGAGAAGGTTACGTGATCGTAACATGAGTGATATGTGTGACCTAGCAGTGTATTCAGCAAGCTACATAAAGCCCTGCCTATACAAATCCAAGATACACACAACGAAATTGTCTCACGCAATCATATGGAATTGAAAATTTTCCAAGAGACAATTGATATTTTTGTTGAGACTATAAAAGATTAAGAAACGAGTTCTTTCAAAATTAAAATAAGATCAACAATGGCATAAAAAATTCAAATCTAACTAGAACACGATGGAGTAACTTTCGAGTATCGGCAAGGAAACCTTTGTGGACCAACAAAATAACCTCGACTCAACCACCAGCCTTCCAAGTTTATGCAAGCAACATTCAATAAAGAGCTTCAGGCTCTCACCACACACAACTAATAAATAACTACAACACAACACTATTTATCCTAATTTTTGCTTAGACATTTCACTTTTGTTCAACCACATTACTGTAAGTTGGAAATCTTTAGTTTAACTTAAATTCATTACTATCTAACATCATTGTTGTAATACACCTTAGGAGTAAATTAAATATCAATGACATCCATTGTTGAATCCACCTATTATCGAGTCCATACTTAGTAAATCATACTAGTCATATCCTACAGATGGCATGCTATAGTTGCTTTGTTTGCATATATAGTTACATGTAATTTTTTTTTTTTTTTTGCTTAGTTTATTTTATTCATTTATTGTACTGTTTTTATACGCAAATCAATAAAATTGGTGATCCAATTTTACTTTCTTTTTAATCATTCATCGTCACGTTATTGAGAAACCTAAGAATCACAAAGTAAAAAAATTCTAAAAAAGGCTAATCCTCTCCTCTACAAATTGCCTAATTACTACAACCTTTTCGAGTCTGATCCTAATCTAGCTACTAAGCATCCAATCGGCACACATTTTTATTTTTTTTCAAGTTAGTTATGTCGCACCCCACCCTGTTAGCTGGGCACCCACCCACCAATGGGGTTAGTGTGTCTCCTTACCAATCGAACCTGAGACCTAATGTTGAGACACTAGGCATCTTCTAGTTGGACTAGCAGGCGAGACACCCATTAATGGCACGCATTTAACTGAATACACCCATTAGTTAACACATGTGGCCTTACGGCGTCACGTCTTACTGAACAGCAGCAGCAACAAAAAGCATTAGTTTGAGGCCCTGTGTGGCATCCAACATACATCTGCTATGCCACCTG
The DNA here is from genome assembly GCA_003013855.2 of Liriodendron chinense. Classification (NCBI taxonomy): domain Eukaryota; kingdom Viridiplantae; phylum Streptophyta; class Magnoliopsida; order Magnoliales; family Magnoliaceae; genus Liriodendron; species Liriodendron chinense. The sequence goes on along the minus strand of PVNU02000133.1, from coordinate 2,383,901 downwards.
TAAGGTCTTTCTATGTGCAGTCGCATAAAAGTTGCACCTCGCATAGCATTGCAATAACATCTACTCATCTAGTAAAAAAACTTAGGTAACAAACAATTACACTGCCATCCTTTGGCAGACATCTAATGGATGGTTAAGAAATTGAGATGAAATTGAGAAAGAAACATATGTCGATCGTCATTAACAATGCCTAAATCGATTTAAATTTAGATGTATGATCTATCTAGAGTGGGACCTACAATTTGGACGGTCACTTTTGGTTCGATCACATTCCATGTGGAAATACCGAGCACGTCCGTATGAACTAACATACTCTGCCAGAGTACATCACAATAACTCCTATTTAAAATCACACTGGCCCTTGTCAGATCGGGGCTTCTCTTCCATCGCAGTCGCTCCCACCGATGGAATACCGAAAAATCAAAGATCAGGTTCTCTCTCTCTCTCTCGTTGGGGTTTTCTACTCATCTGATTCCTTTTTCGCCTCTGAGTTTCCATGGCTTCCCTTTTCTCGATTTTCTGTTAATTGATTTGAAATCTTGTAAATGCCGTTTAGTCGAAATTAGGAAATTCCTTTTGCAGCTGAGGAATTGAGTTCTTTGATACTCTGGTGGACTGTCATGGTTGATACACAGGCACTCTGATATTGTAAACGTTGAGTGCATTGACTCGAATCAAACCGTTCAAATTGGGGGAAGTGCGATGGATATGTTATCGCCTCGAAGTTAGATCCATTTATAGACTTCGATCAATGCACATTTGGCTGTTGGCTCTTTTTAATTTCAACCGTCCATTAAATGCTCACTAATCTTCCAGTTGAATAGTCGAATCAGTGTAGGATTTTTTAGATGCATCAACATGGGGGCCTGCAATTTGGATCGTTCAGATTTAGTTACTACTTTGCCATGTGTACAATGTCCTAATGCCTGTGTATCAACCATCACACTCTGCCAGATTGTCAAAGATTTGCTCTGACAGGTGGGCCCCATGGTTCGGTAATCTAGACCGTTGTTATGTTGTGTACTACCGTGGATGGACCATGCTCCAAAAATCTCCTTGATAGATAAAGAGAAATGCTCAATTACTCTCAGAGCACTATCAGTTGTAGTGCTCCTAGTTGCATTGGGACACTTAGGCATTCCAATCCATTGATCTAGACCGTTCATTAGGTCATCTGCTACTATGCAAACATCACACAAATATATGGACTGTTTACACACACAAAATAAACTATTTTGTCCATGTATTTGTTTAGGGCTTATCATGGATGCTTATGATTCTGAAGAATCGCTTTTGTTTGGAAAAGGATGGCTGGAGAAAATGAGGCCAAATGAACGATGGATTAGATCATCCGACCAATGCGATCTTTTTCACAGTTGCCTATGGAATGTGTTCTTTACTTATTGGACAGTTTAGTTCAATCAAATGGACCGTCCAACTGAACTGATGCAGCTAGGAGTTCTCATAGATAAAATTCTAACATTTTGATTTGTGGCGTGCAAATTGACTGTTATGGATATAAATAGTGCAACAGTCCGTCTTCAACTGAAAAATGTCCCAGAATTTGTGGATGGAAATTTCCAATCTGCAAGATTCTGGGAAGTGGCCCATCCACGGCGGGACACAACAAAATAATAGTCTAGATTACCAAACCATGGGCACACTTATCAAGAAAGCCCGAGTATACTGTGTAAAGCTTTGCCTCGAGGATCCTACAGTTATTCAGTTCAAAATCTCATCTAAGTATCTTGTTTACATTATTGGGAAGTATTCCATGTCCTCTACTAGAACTAAAATTGCATCTGCAATCCAAAAGCTTTTAAGTGTCCCATGTAGATGAGGTCCTGACTTTTTTTTAGGTGGGCCTTACCATGTACAACCCACTGCTGAAAAGTCACACTGGCCCGACAATCCTAAATATCCAGTCAGTGGCCTGTAAGCTTAAAGACAACTTAACAGTCCACACTCAAGGGCAAAAGCTCTTTCATGTGATGGTATTGGCAGCAATCATGGTGGGGCTCACCTCATGAACAGTCTGGAACTCATCCAAGTATGCTACATGTGCACGATCTGACACACACACACACACACTAATGTTTTTTTTTTTTTTTTTTTTCTCTTGATATATATCGAATTTGTTTTATGGTATGCAACTGTAGGAGAAAGATGGGAATGTGGGTGAAGATGATTTAGAGGGCCTACATGGGAAGCCTCCATCAGGCGGTATGTTTTCACTAAAGCTCAAGCTTGATTTTCAAGCAGGACCCGATGTGTAACCATCTTTGTTGTTCCTGGCTTGACAGTCCTCACATGGTTTTCAGACGGTGACTCGGATAGGCTCGTTTGGTCTTGTGTCAAGCCATGACTCACTGGAGTTGGGGTGTGTATCAACCCGACTCGCCCAAGTCAGGGGTGACTAGTGGTATGAAATCAAATCAGGCACTATCGAATCAGAGCCGACTCGAATGAGTTATATTAGACTCATCCAAGTCTTAGAACCATGAGTCCTTGTCTTTCTCCCACTAGTTCTAATGGTTACCATTTATCATGCAGTTCCTGTAAATAGCATGGCCAGCTTTGGGGGAAGCTCGATTGTTAGGTCGAAGTGGAAGCTCAGGTAAGAACAGTTGACAGGAGAGAAATTTCAATAGCATTTTGGATGATACCCAATCAAGAGAGAGAAAACAAACCCACGGTTTTCTAATTACCACTTCTTATTTGTGTAGGTCAATTGTTACGATGGCTTTGACATTGCTGACAAGTTCACAGGCAATACTCATTGTGTGGTCCAAAAGAGCTGGAAAGTATGAATATAGTGTGACAACTGCAAATTTTTCGGTGAGAAAATAATAGTCCCCAATATAGATGAATTTATTTGAAGCTCCTTAATTACACAGTTCCCACTGTTATTTTCTTGAACAGAATCAGATATATATATATAAAAAAAATGTAAAATAAAATAAAATGATTCTTTTCAAGATATGAGCTTGCAATATAATATAGCAATAGCATGAATGTCCCCACAGTCTATTTGGAACTTAGATCTTTTCGTTATCATTTTGGACTTAGGTGGAGGCTTTGAAATGTGCACTATCGCTTGCTGCCCTTGGGAGAATTTGGAAAAATGAGGGATTTACAGAAGATAACAGGTAATCTTTTTGTCCATCAACAATGTATCGGCAATCATTCGCTGCTGCACATATTTCTTCCTAATCATTCTTTAGTAGACAATGCATAATGTGGTGGTTGGATAGTGGGAAATGAAAAGAAAAGAAAAGTGCAATTATCATCCAATGATGTATTCCCATGGATCAGATGAGCACTACTAAAACATGGATTCCCATGGATTCCATTTTTTGAGGTCTTGTTTTGATAGCAAGTAGAAATTTCATTTTCCTCTCAGGCTCTCACAGAAAACACCTTATATCTTGTACCTGAGAAAATGACTATGATGCTTGGATAATGATTGCTTGGTGGAATACACTATTTCCTTTGCCATCAAACATACCAGATTGTCCCAAACAAGGAGAAGTGCTTTATTTTCTATTTTGTCCCCACTATCCAAACAGCCCTTAAGTTAATTTGCCCAAGTTGCTTACTGAACTTAGGATAGTCATAACATCCTTTAGCCCATACACGGGAGGATCTTCGCTTCTTGATTGAAAGAGATTTTGCACTCTGGTAGCACCACATGGCAACCATTTTTGGGGAACTGTACAACCATGCGAAGTAGGTCTTAGGTCACACCTCCAACATGTGATCCATTCATCGCCAATCAGAATCATCATTGGAGAACATCATCAATCAAAAACAGTCTTAGTATAAGTCTTGGCTTCTTGGATATAAGAGGGTGTTTTTGTGGAAGCAATGATGTCTATATTACACTTATCGCAGCACAAAGACCCATTTGTGCAAGAATTACTAAGGCTCAATGTAGCTCTGTATGCATGTTGTTATTTGCTATGTGGTCTCTGATGTAAGGTGCAGGGAATGACTTCTTCAGTCACACAAGGTGGCTCAACGTTCTCAACCGATGATATTGTCAGTAAAGACTTTTCTGATAAGTTTATTTTGATTAAATGGTTTCATCCTTACATATTTTTTTCCTATTTAGTACACTATGCCTTTTCTCTCTCTTTTATTTCTAAACAGGAAACATTTTTTCCCCATAATTCTCTAATTCTTTTCCTACTTATGGAATGACTAAAAATCATGACATTCAATCCAAGCATCTCAGGGCTCTTGGCAGATGCCTTGCCTTTATATCCTCTTATAAAATCTTTGTTTTCGAGTTTCGAGTTACCATACCTTCTGCCCAATGTGGATCTCTGGTCACTCCAGTAAATGGTAAAGGAGAGGTACGCGGCGTGTTACTTCCTCCAATGTGTGGTACGCTAGGGGTAGGATCATGTGGGTCACTCCAATATATATACCAAGCATGTACAATATAGTTTTATATACAAATTGATGTCGTAATTTATTTATGAAATGATGAATATTCAAATTATAGGCCCTGCATGCATAATATTATATGTATCTGTGCTTTTGCATAAACCAAAGTATTAATCTCTACGTTCTAAATATAGATTGGCATTATAAGTTAAATCTATGCTAGGAGTGTAGAACCATAAATTCAGATTGGTAAAAATAGTGATCAAGATTGCAAATGACCCATAATTCAGATCAGGGGATTCAGAATGCAAAACGTAGGGGGGTTGGCGCTTTAGGTAACATTGCTTCTACCCGTTGTACTCTGTACAATTGTTCCTATTAACATTTCTGTTAGTAAATTTGCCGCTAGCATGCAAATCATTCGTTTCTATGCAATTGATGTATGGCAAGACATATGTGCTAGATGTCACATAAGCATGAAGCTTGTGGTTTTGACTGTTGTCAACATGTTGCTCAGATAAGTAGTTTCCTTGTCATGCCGATAGAATAGGTAAGACTGGACTGATACAATATGACAACTTGTCTGATTATAAGATTCTTAGCAGATTGATTTTTTATTTTTTAAATCATTTGGGTTTCTGTTTCATTGAATTGAAGTAATGTTTGGTAATGCCATGTTCTTATGCATGTCATCCTGTCATTTCTCAGGTTGTATACATCTTTGGATGAAGTGATTGTCTATCCTATTCCTGCGGCACTCTACCTTGTTAAGAACTTACTTCAGGTAATCCATGCCCCTGTTACTTTTAATAATGATAAGAGTATTGAACTTGCTTTCCGTAAAAAACTTTAGATTGAATTTGGTTTGGTGGCAGTATTACATCTTTGCCTATGTGGACGCACCGGGTTACCAAATACTGAAGAACCTGAATATTATCAGCACTGGTGTGTTATACCGTATCATTCTAAAGAAAAAGTAAGGCCTTTGCTGTGAGCATTCATATTGAACATCTGTGTCATTTAACTACCGACATATTTTAACAAGGAATGCAACTATGGCTTGTGTGCATGATGGAGCCTCATGAAGTGTGCAGCAAAATATCTCTATAATACACGTGGCACTTTTGTATTGTCAGGACCATTTATTCCATGTGCCACCATGAAGATGGGCCATATTCTAGGACACAAACTCTGGTACACATCCCATCACCGGCCTTGACAAGTAACACAAAAAGAGCAATGGTCCTCATTCAACTGCAAAACTCAACAATTGGAAGGCCATACTTGTTCAATAAATATGACTTTCCACCCATGTTGTGGCCTAGGCAATTGACAGTCCGGGTCATCATGATTGTCACTTGTATGGTGAGGACAAGACTTCATATAATCCCTATGAAGCAATCATCATAATAAAACGAGTTCATATAACCCCTATGAAGCTTGCATCTTATTTTGACTTGAGGCACCGCACTTTGATGCCAATTTTTCTTTCCACTACTTCCTAACCTCTACTATATATAACGCAAGTAACGATGGACAATTTTTCTATGCAACTAGTCTTGAGAGAATCATGAATTTCGGGATTTAAAAAGACATTAGAACACATTTCCAATGTAGGTGAGGGTATTTAGGGACTTTGAATATTGTGCACACTTATCTACAAATGGTTCATATTTTGCCCACTCTGCGCACACTATTTTTTATGCAAGTAGCTGGCACCAATTCTCACCCTCTAGTGTGTGTGGCCTGCACCCTCTATCTGCATGTAGCTGCACCCTTTTCCTCGGATCTCTCTCTCCCACTTTCTCACTCTCCCTTCCTCTCTCCATGTGAGTTGCATGTGTCATGCCTGCTAGTTTTTTATCATATCGGCAATAGAGGTATGCCTGAATTGATAAGGTAACCATGTTTGAGAAAAGCCATCCATATTCTCTAGAGCATAAGACCATCAGTATGTTTTATCATCAGCTTCCTGTGCCATAATGCAAAAACCACTTAGAAGTTAGAACCATGTTTCAGTCTGTAAATTATTGGGTAGTGAAGTGGTTCATCTTACCACTTCTCTAATGAACTCTTTCTTGAATACTCATTTCAATCCGGTGTTATTGGGCCTTTAAAAAAAATGGATCTTGGACTGAGTACTGGGAGTCTAACTAGACCGGGTTGCCCAGGCCAAGTTCCAGGTTATCAGAAAGTTTCAAGAAAATCGTGGAAAGATAATCATAATAGCAAGATACCTGAGTTCAGACTTCAATACTTCGAGGATCTGGTGTGGAAGTTAAAACTGTAAAGAGTTGCCATTGCTTTGCCACAAGAAAGCATTAAAAGGTGAAGAGTGACACGGACAAAAAATGACCTGTATTTTCTTTACAAAAATGATTAATCTGAATAAAAGATGAGTTCAAAGGACCCAAATACAATTTCCATGCATTTTAAAATTTCCCCTTCATGTAAGGTGCTTCCACGAATTAATGTTTTTTTTTTTTTTTTGCATTCAAGACAATATGTTTTGCTCTGTATTCTTCCTGTTTTATTGGATGAGTTTTTAAGTTCATGATCTTTTTCAGATATCTGCAAAACCAAAATGGGGCAGGAAATCTTGGAAAAGATATTCACACGCACACACGGGCGCATGCACACACTCATCATCATTGTCACATCATCTAAACCTTATTCCAATGCCTGCATGTGTGTGTATAGGTCTCAAGTCCAACTGGTTGAAAGGTACGGTCCACTTAGTAGATAACTTCCAATTTAGTGCATGTGACATCCAACCCTTCCAATAGGTTGGCTCCACCATGAGGATCACCTAGTGAAAAAATCAACCCTATCTACACATCCAGTGGACCACACCATAGAAAACAATGTCTAGCCATTGATAAATAGCAAAATACAAGTGTGGTCCACTTGATGAGTGGATTTTGCTGATTTTTGCACAAGGTGATCCTCATATATAGCCAGCCTATTGGATGGATTGGATGTCACACGCATATGAAAGGTTGGAAGCTATACACTGTGTGGACTCTAACTTATAGTCCAACTAGTTGGACTGGTGACCTTCTGTACACACATAAATACATATGTACATACATGCACGCACGCACACGCATATATACACACATACATATGCATGTATGTAAGAATGTTTTGCTGATCAAGAACTTGGCTTCTTAAACTGAAGTTCAGGTAGTGTTTCTAATTTATAAATGATGCATCATGTACTAACTATTTTCTTTCAGGTTGAGCGAAATCCAATGGGCTGCTTTTATTTTGTTGTGCATGGGGTGCACTACGGCACAGCTTGATTCTTCGTAAGCACAATTCACCACCTTGAGCATAGAAAATAAATGAAAGATGAAGATGAGAACACTTTGAACTCAATATATGATACTTTAACATCAGATAATTGCTAATTAATGGTGTAAGTTTTTTTCCTTTCATTTTGTATGAGAAAGCAACCACAACTTTATCCTCACCGTTTTGTAAACCAGCTTCTCCAATATTTCTTTTGTTCCAATTTACTTTGGGCCTTTTACATTTATGGTGTCTTATAAAAGCATTTTTTGTACAGTTCGGATCGTGTTCTTCAAACTCCTGTTCAAGGTTGGATGATGGCCATTGTGAGTGCTGCAGATCTTCATTATTTGGCATTCAAGTAGCTGGAAATAAAAAGGGGGCTTTGACGTGTAGCACTATCCCTTTTGGCCCAAAGACAACTAGTAGCCTCCCAAATGCATTATTGTCAAATAACCCCTTCTGCATTCCATTTTCAATCATAAATCAGCCCGTGATAACGGCCATCAGCAAAACATGATGGAACCATGTCATAGCCATTATAGTTGACTGTTGAGGATGGAAAAAGACCTTTTTAACCCTGGTTTATGTTTAGGTTCAGGGTTTTGGCAGGGAGTAGGGTTAGGCTTAGGGTTTGGGAGAAGAGGGAGAAGAGAGGTAATATTGCTGTTTTAAAAAAAAAATTGCTAACCAAACCTCAGTTAGTTTTTTCATCCAAAAAATTTATGGCAAGGTTGATTTTTACCTTATTTGGAAAATGGAAGGTGTTATTTGGAGAAACGCATAAGGGTCTTATTTGTCTTTGGACCAAAAGGGAGGGTATTGTATGTGAACACCACCACCCCAACCTGCAAAAAAAAAAAAGGAATTCTATAAGATGATACTTGTGGCCATTATAAAATATTGAATTAATTATTAGTTCCATTGCAGATCATGGCACTTCTAAGTGGCTTTGCGGGTGTTTACACCGAGGTATGGTGGTAAATGCAATTTGGTGCTGAATGCTGGTTGTGACACATTGTATGCTGCATCATTTGCCTTTGGTGGATTTTATGGTGATTTGCTTTCACAATTTCCGTAATCATTACCACTGCACTCTGCAGGCTATTATCAAAAAACGTCCTTCAAGAAATATCAATGTGCAGAATTTCTGGTTGTATGTCTTCGGGATGGCCTTCAATGCTGTTGCGATATTCATTCAGGATTTCGATGCAGTGATGAACAAGTAAGATTATTCTACTTTTCCAATGCCATTTCTTCAAGTTCATTTAACTTTAACATAGTTATTGACGATGTCAGTTTGTGGACAGAATTATTTAGGCATAAGACCATGAAAACCCCACTCTACATGCTGACTGTCCACTGCATGGTTTAAAAAGTTGAAAACTTGATTAGAAGGTTGTTGAGCTGGGTCGAGTTTTCTTGACAATATTTAAAATATAAATAAAATGCAAATATTGTAGATTCTTGACCAAGCAAGGTGATTTTTGCAAATTTCATCGTCTTTTTTGAGTTTTGTCGAGTCAGGTCAGAGTGTTCTTCTTCTTCCTCTTCTTTTTTAAGTCTTCATCGAGTCGTTTCCAATCAAGTTTTTCTCAAGTCTTGACGAATCTGATTGAGTTGAGACGACTAAGCAGAGGCAGGTTTAGTTTTTGGAGTTTCTAAACTGTGGTCCATAGCAATTGTTAGTTGTGGAAAAAAAAAAGAACTAAAAAAAAAATTTGAAATTCGAAAACCAATAAGACACATAACTAAGTAAAAATGTATGAAGAGTAAAAATAATAATAACATAAATAGAAATGTGTTAACTTTAAAATCCTATGAGAAATGGTGTGAACTTATACATACTATCCACAAGGACGACAACAGATAAACATGTTTAGCCCAGCATTCTTCTAGTTACTAAGTGTGGCTTGGTAATCTTCAGGGGTTTCTTTCATGGCTATTCTTTGATTACAACTTGTATGATTATCAATCATGCGCTCAGGTATTTTACATCCAAAGTCTATTTGTTCTACATTTTCTCTTCACATCAATTATCTAATCTTTCTGATGGCTATATCTACAGCGGAATTGCCGTATCAATGGTAATGAAATATGCTGATAATATTGTCAAGGTAAGTCATGGAAATAGCCAGCTTGCATTTTCTCATATAGAAGTATCATGTCTACAATTTTCAAGTACTGTTTTTATGACAAAAGAGCTATGTAGCTTTTACAGTCTTTCAAAATGTACCCCATTTTCAGAAGACTCCAGTGGTACTGTTACCACCGTAAGCTTATGGTGGTACTGGGTGGATATGGGTCTCACGTTATGCATGCAGGACATCCAACCCGTCCATCAGATGCGTGAGCTCATGTCAACCCAAGATATGAAAAATCAGCTGGATACTACACCTAGGTGGGCCACAGCAAGGAACAATATTGAAGGAATAACCACCCTTGATTTGCACTGGGGCACGCCTGAGTAGCAAAACAGACTGAGTTTGGACCTGATCCTTCATCCAGGCCAGATGAAGGGTCTGAATGGCCTGGATTTTAGATGCACTACATGGTGGGGCCCCTATTGAAATCAACAGTATGCATCCATCCTCAAGCAATCACATTGCAAGAGTCACCCTCTGCCATCACTGTCTCTCCCACGCAATTAACATGAATTCAAATCCAATCTTCAAAGCAAACAACTCTACCCCATTTAATCTTCCGACTCACGCCAACCTGGAGAAAGCAAAGTGGACCCCACCCACCCATAATTATTAAACTTCAACTACTGGGCAGGGGAGCACTCCATATAACGACTGAGGGCGTCTTGCTCCAGAAGTCATCGGCAAAGCTTTTCCAACTGATAGTCTAATACAACCAAGAATAGAGGGGAAACAATACATAACAGTGAGAGAATGCAACTTTCAGCAGTTTGTTAAGAATAACAACTGAAAGAGTGAATATTGGAATCTCTATCCACAATACTTTCGATCACTTCTACGAATCTGTTGAGAACTATGTTAACTTAGACATGGCCACATGTGTGGGTGTCAGATATAGTACGGTGCTCATAAGCTTACTGTCTACTTGAATTCTAAGGCTGTGTTTGGATTTTAGCTGAACTGAATTGCTCTAATTAAATTCAATAAAAGAGTAAATGACCTGAGTCTAGCCCCACCCCATTCATGATGGGGGGCTAACCCCCAAATTGCAATTACTTTTCAAGTGTGCAGAATTGCAATTAGGGATTTGATTGGCGTCACAAGTTGAAATGGTGATGCCCCTCGATCTTTTCCTCTATATTCAATTGAATGAATTGCAATTCAACTCAATAGAGATTCAAGAATCCAAATGCATCATAAATCAATCTCTTCCAAAACTCACTTGGTTCTTCATCAATGTATAGGTTTATTCTACTTCAGTGGCAATGCTTCTAACAGCAGTTGTGTCCGTGTTTCTCTTTGGGTTTCATCTTTCCCTCGCTTTCTTCCTTGGTTCAACGTAAGTACCCAACAAGTTCTAGCTTTTGTCGACTTCATATTCTCTGAAGCACTATATTGAAGTTGAAGTTCGTGGCATGTTTTCAGGGTTGTTTCTGTCTCGGTTTACTTACACTCCATCGGGAAGCCACAAAGATAGTTTTGGTCATGATCTGCTGGCTTCTTTTCCCACACTTGAGCTTTCGGTGCAAAAGGGTTGTAAAGAGCTTTTCTCTGTTCTTGTATTTTACTTTTAATTGATTTGCTAATATCAGGAACAGTGGGTGAAATTACTGGTTTTCTCAGATCAAGAAATGAAAACATATGTACACAGCACAAGAAAGGAAGAAAACACATGGCGCTTCTCTGTTCTTTGAGGAATTATACAAATGCTTGGACGGAGAGATTTCACTGTATGTTTGGGCCTTGGCTTTTGTACAAGTGGGGCATATGGTTCGGTGATAAAAAACGTTGATGCGGTAGGACTCACCTTAGACAGTCAATGTTGAATGGGAACTCTTGCTGTATTTTATTTGTTAATAGCCGATGTTGGATTCCCGCCAACTATATTTTAACAGTTGGAGATAATGTGCAGGGCTAATCCCATTGTTTGCCATGCAAATTGAGGTCAGCTCTTTTATGGTAAAGACGGCATGCGAGAATTTCTGTTTGCAATCTCCCACCCTCCAATAATGGTGACATGAATCATAAGATGCAGAAAATTTGTATTTTGAAATGCTTACCAGACTCGAAGCGGCTTTTAATGATAACCGTTCCGATTGATTTCATCAAATCAACTTTTTAGTGATTATTTGCTTAGCGGGGGATTAGACAGTTTGCAAAAGTGCAACCAAGCTAAGCAAAGAACACAAACTAGTGCCACTTAGGTATCAAATGTCTCTTTTTAGAATGCATCGATGGGCCCTTAATCCTGATGAGTAGATTGGGCTCTGGCCAGGGATTAAATTTAGGCTGTAGACAAGGCGTCTAGGGTGTGTTGACAGAGTCCAAGCTGACCCTGTTTTGGCTCATTCTCATCTGGTCATCTTAGATCCTCACCGCAGCAACAAGGATATGGTGCAAACTCTCTGGTAAGCATGGTTTTAAGACTCGGATGGGATTTGGCCGGCGTCAACCTAGACTGCAAGACCTGCAGACCCGATGAATGGGTCTGGAGTCTTTTAACCATCCTGTTAAGAGGAACAAACAGCATTGCATTGTTCAGAAGGCTAGAACCTCTGCCATCAGTGAATGTTGGTCTATGTAGAAAATAACGAACAATCACATAAAACCTCCAAATTCACATGGTGGCTCATATGATGTTTGAATCAGCCTGTTTTTTGGAGCGTCCAAATTTCAGTGTGTGGACAGGATAGATACCATACACATACCCTAGTGGGCCCTACATGTAGAGGAAGAAGAGGAATGTTTGAATGCACTCTATAGCTGTATCAATATTCATCAGACACAACCCCAATCTATGGAATGCACTAATTGCTGTATTTCTCTACTTAACCATTTATTTGCAGGCCACCAATCAAAAGGACGGTGGATTACCCTGCCACTTTGGGGTGTGGCCCATCCACCATCCATTAATTCAATGCGATGTTTTGAAGGCTTGAGCTCCTCGGTTCAGTCCAAACTTTTTCGAACAATCTGGACTGTAGGAAAGGGTTGAAATCAGTTCGACCGCTATGGCTTTGTTGTCCCAGTTCAACCGCTGGTTTTGGATTGATTCCACATGGTCTGATTGGTCTTTAAGCCCTTCAGCAGCTGGTGTTGATCTCAACTGGAGAGGGCTCAAGCCGAGTCCGACCACCCAGTCCATTCCAGTTTTAAAACATTGATTCAACGGCTCACCTGCACTGTTTTGGATTATTACATAGGGGCGCGGATCAGCTAGTCCCACTGTGACTAGCATAAGGGGTGGTTTCAAATCTCTGTGGGCCCCACCATGATGTATGTGTCTTATCCACGCCGGCCATCCATTTTTTGGTCTTATTTTAAGGCACCAACCCAAAAATGAGACATATCCAAATCTCATGTGGACCACACCACAAGAAAACAGTGGGGATTGAACGTCCACTGTTGAAACCTTTTTGGGGCCACAGAAGTTTGGTATCAAGCTGATATTTATTTTTTCTCTTCATCTAGGTCTATGTGACGATATCAAGAGTTTGGATGGCAAATAAACATGACAGTGGGCCCTAGGAAGATTTTAATGGTGGACGTTCAATCTCCATTGTTTTCTTGTGGTGTGGTCCACCTGAGATTTGGATATGTCTCATTTTTGGGTTGGTGCCTTAAAATAAGACCGAAAAATGGATGGACGGCGTGGATAAAACACATATGTCATGGTGGGCCCCACAGAGATTCGAAACCACCCCTTATGCTAGTCCCAGTGGGACTAGCTGATCCGCGCCCATTACATGGACCTCCCCTCTGTTTCAATTGACCGTTTCACCCCTGCCTCATGGGCAACTAGGTGTACACGTGGGTCCACCAAAGTGCATGCATGTCATCCAACTTATTCAGCATGGTTCCCACACCATGAGAATTGGACGCCCCAAAAATGAAGTTGATCCAACCATCAGTTGGCCCAACACGTGAATTTGGTGGTTTTTGGGGTGGTTGTCCACGTGAATTTGCTATCAGGACTGTGTGGTCCACTGTGATGTATGTAGTTTATCCACACTGTCCATCCGATATAAGCTCATTTTAGGGCATGAGCTCAAAATTGAGGCATATACAAAGCTCAGGTGTCTATTGAAAACTTCTTGAAGGCCACGGAAATTTTGGGTCTTTTGGATCAAGCTGATATCTGTGTTCTCACTTCATCCAGCTATGAAAGGGTTGTTAATATGCTACGAAAGGGCGTGTGTGTATATATATATATATAGGGAAATGGTACTATGAGGTCGACCTCATGGGAAGTTACCATGAGGTCGAGCTGTGTGGGCCCCACTGTGATGTTGATCGGACATCTACTCCATCGGTCAGATGCACCATTACGTGATGGACGAAGGTCTTAAAAATCAGGTCAATCCATGATTTATGTGGGCCACACCACATATAACAGTTGACAGAGGTGATCCGCCCATTAAAACCTTCATGATCGTTTATTGGGCCCACCAACATGTTGTTCACAAATCCAGATCATCCATTGTGTGTGCTCCACTTAGACGAGGGGTCATACCAACTTTCAGCTGCATCCAAAACTCATGTGGGCCCCACCAGGCGCTTTTAGATGTCTTAGGCATGTCTTTACATGGTTTTAGATGTTGTGGCCCACCTGAGTTCCATGTACTGCTGATTTTTGGGATATCCCATGAACGAAAAGGTACCCATCAAGTGCACGGTGTTGATGTCCAATCAACATCATAGTGGGGCCCACACAGCTCGACCTCATGGGAACTTCCCATGAGGTCGACCTCATGGTACCATTTCCCATATATATATATATATATATATATATGGGAAATGGTACCATGAGGTCGACCTCATGGGAAGTTCCCATGAGGTCGAGTTGTGTGGGCCCCACTGTGATGTGTGTGGAACATCTGTCCCATCTGTCAGATGCATCATTCCATGGTGGGTCACAGTCTCAAAAATCAGGTCAATCCATAACTTAGGTGAGCCACACCACATACAACAGTTGAGAGGGGCTACCCACCCATTAAAACCTTCATAATCATTTATTGGGGCCACCGAGATGTGGTTCACAAATCCAGCCCATCCATTGTGTGTGTCCCACTTGGATGAGGGGTCATAACAAGTTTCAGCTACATCCAAAACTCATGTGGGCCCCGCCAAGTGCTTTTAGATGTTTTAGGCATGTCTTCACATGGTTTTGGATGGTATGGCCCACCTGAGCTCTGTATAGGGATGATTTTTGGGATATCCCCAAACCTAAAGGGGACCCATCAAATACACGGTTTTGATGTTCCACACACATCACAGTGGGGCCCACAAAGCTCGACCTCATGGGAAGTTCCCATGAGGTCGACCGTGTGTGTGTGTGTGTAATTAATTGAGGTTGGGATCTCTCTGTTAGCAAGATTTTTGGACTATAGCCAATCCAAGAGGGGGTCCCATCTATTGAATAATCTAGATAATGGGATCCAGTATCATTCACTCACAAGGGTGGCCTTAGAATTTCTGTAACAAGAAACCAATACATATTGGGCCCATATAATACAGAACTAGTAATAAGCTTGAATACTCATAACAAGGAACTGATTCAAAATGGTTATGTAAGACCGAAGTTAGAGTTTTCACAGTAATGCAAATGGCAATCGCAATTAAGTTGTATATTTTCAGGAGAGATCTCCATTTTTCTATCGCTTGCAATGAAAGCCTCTTGAAGAACCAAGCTTAAAGACTCAGTATTCTTATACAAAAAACAGTTCAAGTGCTTTGCTTTGAAGCAACATTGAATATACCTGCGAAAGGAATGAAAACTTGTATAAATACTCATCTCCTATCTCACCCTATCAAAACTCAATTCCAAACCCCCCCCCCCCCCCCCCCCCCCCCCCCCACACACACACACATTCAAACCAATCAAAAGCAAAAGATGGCCACCTTCTCTTCTAAGCTCTCCCTCTTCTCCTTCTCCCTCCTCTCTCTCATTGTTTGTTCTGCCCTCGCTAGAGATTTTTCGATCGTGGGCTATTCACCCGACGATCTGAAGTCAGAAGATCGGCTCATTCAGCTCTTCGAATCATGGTTGTCAAAACACAGCAAGATATATGCAAGCATAGAAGAGAAGCTACAGAGATTCGAGGTCTTCAAGGACAATCTCAAGCATATCGACGAGACGAACAAGGAGATAAGTAGCTATTGGCTTGGGTTGAATGTGTTTGCTGACTTGAGTCATGAAGAGTTCAAGGAGAAGTATCTTGGACTGAAGCCTGACTTTTCAAAGAGGAGAGAAGCTTCTAAGTGTCATGAAACTTTCAGGTATAGGAATGCAGCTGACATTCCAAAGTCAGTGGATTGGATAAAGAAAGGGGCTGTTACTCATGTGAAGGACCAAGGCGCCTGTGGTAAGGACTAAGAAGCTCCAAACCTTCCAAAAGGGAAAACAAAACCAAACACATGCGTTCACACATGCACGCGACATCGCGTGTGCATGTCTATATATATGCGGGCGGGCGGGCGCACCCAGATTCTCGTAGGAACCAGTTCACATGAGAACCTGTGAGAACCCTTTGAGAACTCTGATGTGTATATGCAATCCAGGCTACACAAGCCCGTTCTCAGATACGTATATGCAATCCAGGCTAAACAGGCCCTTGGATGAAGGGTTCGGCAAAGCATCACGCTGTTTTGCAACTCAGGTGGTCCCTGGTGAAAATCAAAGGTGTGTGTCCCCTCCCACTTTGCCATGGACCACCTGACTTTTGAAGCAGGCTGATTTCTGAGCCCTAGGGCCTTTTCTGAGGTGACATGTCTGGTGGACAGATTGGCAGTCATGCATCTATCACATGGATGAGTTCTCATGGGATCCAGTTCCTAGGAGAAAATTTCTATATATTTACACACACACACACACACACACACACACAAGTAATTATGATATTTTTTTTCTTTTAGTAGGCATTTGGACCACTACCAAATTTCCAAGTTGCTCAAGAAAATACAATTTTTTGGGCATGTTTGCATGTTGGCTGAACAAACTTTTCAGGCAGAAACAGCTCATTTCCATTAGATACTTGTGCTCCTGCAATGAGACCATGAACATGTACAGAGCAAGTTGAGATGGTGAGTAATGGCATTTTCGGTGAAGTTTGACAGTGTTGATTTGAAAATGATCAGAAGATTAAACAAATAAAAATAATAATAATAAAAGGTCCTTGATAGAGCGGAACAGTGGAGCATGATTCGTGTAGCCGACGCCAACTAGTTGAGATAAGGCTAAGATGATGAGGGGGAAAAAAAGAAGTAGAAACAAGAGAGAGAAAAAATGTATAGAGAGGGAGAGAGAAGCTGACTATGTATTTTTCCCTCGAACACATGCTCTTTAGCAGCCACTAAAATCAGCCAAAGCGGTTACTGTGGTTACCTATAGTAGTAGATTAGTAAGAAGTGGCAAATATTTTTTGAGATGGGAAGTTGGCCACAAAAACCTTATTTTTATGAAATGTCTTGTGAACTGAAGCCCACAAGGGTAGGGTTCGGTAGGATTAAACAAACATTCCACTGTTGAAGTACGCTAGTGGTAAATATGCAGGCAGTTGCTGGGCATTTTCAACTGTTGCTGCTGTGGAGGGCATCAACCAGATTGTAACCGGGAACCTGACTTCCCTCTCAGAACAAGAGCTGATCGACTGTGATAGACCCTACAACAATGGCTGCAATGGAGGTCTCATGGATTATGCCTTCTCCTTCATTGTCTCCAATGGCGGTCTCCATACCGAAGATGACTATCCATATCTCATGGAGGAAAGCACATGCGAGGAGAAGAAGGTATTATAGAAATAGTATGAATAATGCTTAGCAAAGTTCCCAAGAGAGATATAAGGGGATTTAAAGCATGCATGCTACATGGAACGCATTGCAGGATCCGGCCAACTCATTAGGAGGGACCCGCCATGAATGTCCCTGGACAAAAATTCAGGGTCCACTCATCAGGAGGGATGCACACGGACGTTGAATCCATTTCCCTCATACACATGTGACCCACCTGATGGGCGGGCAATCCGAATTTTTGGGCCATGGCTTTTTCATGGTGAACCCAACCTAGTGAACAGCCAGGTCTCGCACATGTGTGCCACGTTGACATGTGTGTTGCAAATTGCCCCTTCAATTCTCCAAGCACAGATTAGTCATGCGCTTCTCATATATAGTATATGCCCCTTCTTCCCGTTGCATGATGCTGGGGACTGAATTTGATGGTATTTTCTCTTTTCAGGGAGAGCTGGAAGTAGTAACAATTAGTGGGTATGAAGATGTGCCTGAGAACAACGAACAGAGCCTGTTGAAAGCACTTGCTCACCAACCTTTGAGTGTTGCCATCCAGGCTTCTGGTAGAAACTTCCAATTCTACAGTGGGGTACGCTATGCTTTTCCTGTGACCTCATGTTAAATATCAGGCACATGCAGTTGGTTGTGGATGCCATATTGTACAGATGCCCGTGCAGATCATGAATGCATGTGTGCTTGCATTCATCCATGTATGAACCTCTTAAGACAGTCACATGCTTAGTAGGGTAAGAAAAATCTGAATTGACGAAAGCATGCGTGCAACTTATAAATCTTATATGAACAGTCTAAATGCTAGTTGGTGCTGTAGTTGGTCCTGCAGTGCAACACTAGCAAGCAGAAGCTTAGCTGGTTTCTAATGGCCAGGTAAAAGTGTCCCAATGAAGGGGCAGAAAGAAGAAACCAGCAGCTTACATTGGTCTCTCATGTATGAATGCAGTGAATGCAGACGTACATATGCACATTGTACACTCACGGCTCACCCATCTGCGTGTATTATGAGCATGCAAGCCTATGTATGCATGGCCTGTGTGCATGTATATTTGAAGATTTTTTACTGATGCAATCACCTTATTCGTGCAAAATGACTAGCACCCAACTGATACATACCCCAACGTAAAACATCAGAAATGCTTCTCTATTTGTGTATAGACATGCATGACGCACTGGACATATTAAACTTGCATTGTGTGTATGCATGTCTTAAGCCGGAAATACATGTTCTATGCCAAGAAAAGAAAAGAAATTATCAAAATACTCTTTAGCATAAAATGATTGAAGCACCCTTAACCACTGCAAAACATTATGTACAACCTCCTCTATTTATCAAAATGACATTAAAACATGTAGTTTCTAAGGCAGTATTGTTCTCCAGGGGGTTTTCGACGGGCAATGTGGAAGTGAACTTGACCATGGAGTGACTGCTGTTGGATATGGATCATCCAAGGGTGTGGATTACATCATCGTAAAGAACTCATGGGGACCAAAATGGGGAGAGAAGGGATATATAAGGATGAAGAGAAGCACAGGACAACCTGAAGGGCTCTGCGGAATTAACAAAATGGCTTCTTATCCCATCAAAAAGAAGTGATGAACAATGCTACAGATTCTTTCTAGTAATCTCACTCATATGTTGTTTCCTTCTGCATTTTTCTTTTTAATTTTGCATTGAGGGAGCACTAATGATGTATCTCACTCATATATTTCTTTTTGAATAAAAATGATCAGACATGTATCTCTAAAGATAGTGAAACTCACACACAATACATTGTCAAAAGAAGAAAATTTAAATGGCAAGTTCTCATTTCACTTGAGTCATGGAAATTCTATGAAAATTTCAAAGAAAATAGTAAAACCAAAACAACCGTTAAAAGCTATTTACCTTGATTTGTTATAATGCATTTGCAAGTTTCTCGCAATCTCGTCTATACCAAGAGTTTATCTCGCCTATACCAAGAGTTTTTTTTTATCATCAGCTGTACATTGCTAAGAAAACCAAAGACGAAAAAGCATCCATAGGGATCAAGAAATCACAATTGCTGATCAAGATATGGGTCTCCCTGAGAATGCCCTTTGGTCCCCAAGAATCCTGAAACACTCTCAGAAACTCCAGCAACCCAGCCATTCAACCATGACGTGCTGCGCGTAAGCCAACCTGTTTGAGGTTGGTTGTTTTCTTCGAGCATGCTCTTGTGCTCTTCCTCCATTAGAATGTCAAGCCACCTCTTTGCCATGTATTCCTTCACAGCTTCTACCCCTTTATTAACAATCTCCACAGGCGGAATGACCCATGGATTCTGATCCAAGTTAAGCTTAGCCAGCTTATCTAGTCGACCAAACGTATCCGGAAGAGCATGGATCTGATTGTTGCTAAGATCAAGCTCCCTTAGATTGATCAAATCACCGATTGTGTCAGGAAGCTCTGTCAGGTCGCTGAAATTACTGCTAAGATTCAAGATTTCGAGATTTGTCAATCTCCCAATCGCGTGCGGCAGACCACGGAGCTCATTGAAGTGGGCATCCAGATGGAGCAAAGACTTCATCTCACAGATGGAGGTGGGAAGTGAGCGGATCTTATTGAGGTGAACAGAGAGCTTTCGGAGTTTCACTAATTCATAGCCAATGTTGGTAGGCAAATATGTTAGCTCATTGAAACTTGCATCCAGCTCCACCAATGACCTGATTTGAAGTAACATTGATAAAGATGCACTGGCAGCAAAATGCAACTGGTAATGTTTGGAAAGAGAGCTTTAAGAGAAATAATCAATGATAGCATTACCTGCAATGGGAGATGCTGTCTGGTAGTGCCTTAAGTTTGTTCCCCGATACATCTAGGATCTTCAGATTAAACAACAGTCCAATGGAGTCCGGCAGCAATGTCAAAAGGTTGGAAGAAAGGTGAAGTTCCTCTAGATTTTCTAGCCCTGCTATGGAATCAGGAATTATCTGTTTCATTGGACAAAAACATAGCAAATTAGGACCGATACAGGAAGCTGAATCCCAATGAACAAGGTTTCAACCAGTAATGTACCAATATCACAACCAGTTAATGCATTCAGTATGAAATTGAAAGCTCTTCCCAATCATCTACGTGAAATCAAGTCTCAAATAAGTATCAAATAAAATAAATAGAACTGCTCTTATCTTTTTGAAAAGGTAAGTAAACACACTATATAATATTGTTGGCTACATGGGGTGAAGTTTCATAGGCTCGCCTGATATTATGCATTAATTAAAAAATTGTGGTTACAAGGTAAGGTATTGGAAGAGGCAAAAGAAAGATGGTATCATCAATATATGAGAAGCCAACATAAGCAAAGGTTCAAACCCAGCTGAAGCATACATGCCCCAGTCCCTGACAGATGAACAATATCATGCTGAAAATCAAGAGACTGCCAGCATATATCTGCGAACCGCTGCAAATCTTCTTTCCCCACCACGTATCTTGGCTTGCCTCTGTGCTTGGATAAGCCCCCGCTTCATCTCTGGGATAGGGTCTTTGAAAGAACTGATAGAAAGCTGGCTGGTTGGAAAGGTAGGAGTATGTCTTTGGGCGGTCAGCTGACTCTTATCAAGACGGCCTTCTCAAGCATGCCTATTTATTTCTTATCTTTATTTTGATGTCCTAAGTTGGTGCTTGGGAGACTAGAAAGGTTGAGGAGGAATTTCTTTTGGAGAGGGGCAAATGAGGGGAGGAAGTTTCATCTTCTCAAGTGGGATGAGGTGTGCAAGCTGGTTAGGGAAGGAGGGGCAGTGATGAGGACACAAGGCCATTTCAAGTGTACCAACGAAGAAAACGCCATCCACAAGTACCATCCTTGTGGATAGGCGACTATTGAGGAGCTGGAGATCCTCCACAGGTGATGAGACACATAGAAGACCCCATCTAGGGAGGACACGTGTGAAGGAAGAGAGAAGACTGAAGAACTGAAGACTTCGGGCGCCCGACCACTGCCTTTGGGCGCCCGAACTTGGCCTCTCGCGCGCCCGAAACTCTCTGGACGTTTTTGGACGTCTTCGGGCGCTCGATCGGGCGCCCGACCGAGCGCCCGAACTTTTGCGCAGTTTTGCTTATTTACGCGTTTTTGCTTAGTTTAGGGGTAGTTTAGTACTTTTACTTGTTTTATTTGGTTATTTAAGTGGCTAGGCCCTAAACACGAATATCAACTTTTGATATTGATTAATGAAAGCCTCTTTGAGCTTCCTCCTGCCTCCTCTCTCTCTCTCATGGTGATTCTTCTCTTCTCTTGATCTTTTTCTTCTGATTTCTTCTTGAGCCCCTCCAACTTCTTCCAGGTATTTTATCTTCTGTCATTATCATTCTAAACTGCTGTTTTGATTATTCTCTACGATCTAAGCCTTGATAATCGATCCAAACCCTAAATCCCCAAATTCTCAAATCCCTAATCCGAGAAACCTCCTGGTTCTTCGGACTAGTGATCCACATTGATCGATTGGGTATAGCCATGCAAGATCGGGAGGTTCCATCCCTCGCCGGATCCAACCTATGCATTATTTAAATCCCATACTCCATGGTTGTGATGATGGCCCATTCCATTGCATGTTTTCCTTCTGTTTTTCTTAGTTTATGATGATTTATGCTAGATTTCATTATTATTATTGCTTTTATTTCCGCTGAATAATTGTGTTCATGAGCATGCATCATATTTAGGGCTGTCCTACATCAAATTTGGTATCAGAGAATAGGCTTGCATGGTTTTGTCTAAATCGAGTTATCAAAATTTAGGGTTTTGATTTTTAGGTTTAATTTAGGAAAGTCCAGATTTAGAAAGTTTTCAATTTTAGAAACTTTCCTAATTTGGAAAATTCCAGATTTGAGTCGTTTTCCGTTTTATTTTATTTGAGTCAGTTCATATTAGTTTCGCATTCATCGCATCCATCTTGTGAGTCAATACACCTAGTGGTTCGGTTGGGTAGAGTTTTGGTTCAAGTCTTGTTTGTATGCCCACTAGGAGAGGTAGAGGTTTTGGACTCCAACCTACCATGAGTAACGAGCAGTTATCTGAGCAACTTGCTCAATTGATACAAAAGATAACCGCCCTAGAGGCAAGTCACAAGCGTGATTTTGCCCGCCTTGAGGACCAAATCACCACTACCAGGACCAAGATCGAGCAACTAGAGGCGTCCCAAAGGGAAAACCCCACTGTTGGGGATGATGCGCACTCCCAAGTGGGAGGAATCATAGAGGAACGCGCTGCCACACGTGGAGGTGGTGAAGATGGGAATCGTGGTAACGGTCGTGGTGTTGTGCGAGAGGCACGAGCCACATAAGATCATCAAGACCGTTATGATTCAGATGAGCGTGCGATGAAGAGTGTTAGAGTCGAAGCCCCGAGCTTTGATGGACGCTTAGACCCCAAGGCATTCCTTGACTGGGTTGCTAACATGGACCACTACTTTGAGTGGTATGACATATCAGAAAACCGTCAAATGCGGTTTGCTAAGATAAAGCTTGTGGGTCAAGCTAAGCTCTTTTGGACCAACACCGAACGTATGATAGAAAGAGTTGGTAGAGCCCCTATCACACATTGGTATGAGATGAAAGAAAAGTTGAGGAGAAGTACCTTCCCCTCTCATACCGTCAGAAGCTCCTTAACCAATGGCAATCCTTGCGCCAAGGGTCAATGTATGCCGCTGATTACATCGCTAAGTTTGAAGAATATGTGATGCGATGTGATATCCAAGAAGACCCTCTAGTAACGCTCTCGCGTTTTAAGACGGGCCTTCGTGCAGATCTTCAACGCGAGCTTATTACTCGGCCCTTAACGGACTTGGATGAAGCATATCAAGTCGTGCAGGAATTAGAGCAATATCTAAAGACTCCTATAGTCCGTCGTTTCAAGTCCCGAGACTCCAGTGCTAGATCTAATTCCCAGGGGACTAGACCTAATGTTGGTAGTCAACCTAGGGCACAGGGAGGACAAGGGCAAAGGGGTTCTTGGTGCCGGTCCTAGCAACATGAGCCAAGTGAGGTGCTATGAGTGTGGCAATCTGGGCCACATGGCTAATCAGTGTCCTACGAAGAACCGTGGGAAAGCCTTAGTTATAGGCGAGTCCCACGAAGGTGGAAATGACCAGGGTGATTATGAAGTTGAAGAGTACCACCCTGAAGGAGGACTTACTGATGATAAAGAGTTAGATGGAGAAGCAACGCTTGCAGTAGTCAGGCGTGTGCTAGCTCAGTCTAGGAGTAGTGCTGACTGTCGTCGAAGCACTATCTTCTACACTATTGCCAAGTGTGGCGAAAAGAATTGTAAGGTGATAGTGGACAGTGAAAGTTGTCAGAATGTGATTTCCACTAACACCTTAGAGCGATTGAAACTGAAACCAACACCTCATCCAGACCCATATAAAGTTTCGTGGGTTGACAAGACATCCCTACTTGTCACCCATCAATGTCTAGTCCCCATCGAGTTTGGGTCATACAAGGAGTCCCTGTGGTGTGATGTGTTACCTATGGATGTGGGGCATGTTATCCTAAGTAGACCGTGGCTATTTGATAATGATGTCACGATCTTTGGCCGTTCTAATACGTGTACCTTCATGTATAACGGTAAAAAGATCAAACTTAACCCTATGCCACCTGAGAGCACACTAGGGAAGAAAAAGGATGAGAAGGCAAGTGAGCCTAAAAGAGTGGGGAAATTCAAGCCTAAGTCTCTACATATAATAAATGCAAAAGAGTTCGAAAAAGAGACTAAGGAGAATTCTATGGTGTATGCCCTTGTGGCTCGAGAGATTACACCTGAGGTTCCATTAGAGTTACCCCGTGAGGTGACTTCGGTTCTGAAGGAATACAGTGATGTATTTCCTGAAGATTTACCGAATGAGTTGCCACCTATGAGGGACATACAGCATGCCATTGATCTTGTCCCAGGGTCTACTCTACCGAACCTTCCTCACTACAGGATGAACCCTGCAGAAAATGCAGAATTAAAGAGACAAGTTGATGAGCTTCTGCAAAAGGGTTTCATCCAAGAGAGTATGAGCCACCTTGCATTGCTGACGCCAAAGAAAGATGGCACGTGGCGCATGTGTGTGGACAGCCGTGCCATAAACAAAATTACTGTCAAGTACAGGTTCCCCATACCTAGACTTAATGACATGCTTGACATGATGGCCAGGTCCACCATATTCTCTAAGATAGACCTCAAGAGTGAATATCACCAAATCCGTATACGCCCAGGGGATGAATGGAAAGCTGCGTTTAAAACAAAGATGGGTTGTATGAGTGGTTGGTCATACCCTTCGGTTTGACTAATGCACCCAGTACGTTCATGCGGGTGATGACACAAGCTTTGAGGCCGTTCATGGAAAAGTTCCTAGTGGTGTACTTTGATGACATCCTTATTTATAGTACCACTAAGGAATCACACCTTGAACATTTAAAGAAGGTTTGTAGCGTCCTTAGGAAAGAAAAGTTGTACGCTAATCTTAAGAAATGCGCATTCATGTCTAGCCAAGTTGTGTTCTTAGGATTCATAGTGTCATCTGAAGGGATGCGTGCAGACCCTGAAAAGGTCAGGGCCATAGTTGAGTGGCCAGAACCGAGGAATATTCATGAGGTGCGAAGCTTTCACGGCCTAGCAACTTTCTATCGTCAGTTCATTAAGAGTTTTAGCACGATCATGGCTCCCATTACAGAATGCACGAAAAAGGGAGAATTCGTGTGGTCTAAAGCCATAGTCAAGGCTTTTAAGGAAATTAAGGGCAAAATGGTAGAAGCTCCTGTCATGCGCCTACCTGACTTTTCTAAAGTCTTTGAAGTAGCGTGTGATGCGTCTGGTGTCGGTATAGGTGGAGTGTTGAGTCAAGAAGGACACCCAGTGGCCTATTTCAATGAGAAGCTGAATGAGGCAAAACAAAAATACTCCACATACGACAAAAAATTTTATGCGGTAGTGCAATCCCTGAGACATTGGCGACACTATCTCCTACCGCAGGAATTCATTTTGTTTTCTGACCATGAGGCTTTGAGATATTTGCATTCTCAGAAGAAACTCAACCCAAGGCATGCCAAGTGGGTAGAGTTTCTTCAGGAATATTCGTTTGTGTTGAAACATAAGGCCGGAGTTGAAAACAAACCAGCAGATGCCCTTAATAGAAGAGTGGCGTTGCTCAACTCCTTGATGTAGAGGTAGTCGGGTTTGAGCAACTGAAAGATGAATACCCCACATGTCCTGATTTTGGGGGTATTTACGCGTCGCTCTCTAATGACCAGCGTATTATGGGCGAATATGTTCTTAAAGATGACTTCCTTTTCAAGGGAGACAGACTTTGCATTCCCCGTATGTCCCTTCGTGAATTCCTCATCTGGGAGCTTCATTCAGGGGGGATAGCTGGCCATTTTGGTCGTGATAAGACCATTGCCCTTGTGGAAGATCGTTTCTATTGGCCAAGTCTCAAGCGAGACGTAGCCAAAGTTTTATGGCAGTGTCGTACATGTCAACTGGCAAAGCAGAGAAAACAAAATACCGGGCTGTATACGCCATTGCCAGTGCCACATGCCCCGTGGCAGGACATTAGTATGGACTTCGTGCTTAGGCTTCCTAAGACAATCAAAAAGCACGATTCCATTTTTGTCGTGGTGGACCGTTTCTCTAAAATGGCGCATTTCCTCCCATGTTCGAAAACGTCAGATGCGTCTCATGTCACTCGTATCTTTTTTGATGGTGTGGTGCGTCTCCATGGGTTACCTAAAACCATAGTGTCTGATCGTGATGTTCGATTCACTAGCTATTATTGGAAGACACTGTGGCACATTATGGGAACTCGTTTGCAATTCTCTACTGCTTACCACCCACAAACAGACGGTCAAACTGAAGTGGTAAACCGTAGTCTTGGAAATCTTCTATGTTGCCTAGTGGGTGATCATGTTAAGACTTGAGACCTAATTTTACCAACTGCTGAATTTGCTTATAATAGGTCAGTAAATCGGTCTACAGGGATGAGTCCATTTGAGGTGGGTATAAACCTAGAATGCCAATAGATCTCTTACCCATGTCTGTCACCCAAAGGTTTTCTGAATCAGCCGATGCATTTGCACGACATATACATGAATTGCATACGCATATTAGACAGCGGATAAGTAAGAGTAATGATAATTATAAAATTTCAGCTGATTCTCATCGTAGACTGCAAGATTTTCAAGAAGGAGACTGTAATGGTGAGGGTAAGGCCAGAGCGGTTCTCACAGGGTTCCGCTAAGAAATTACAAGCACGTAGTGTTGGACCATTCAAGATAGTGCAGAAAATTGGGTCCAATGCGTATCGAATTGACCCTCCATCTGAAGTGGGCATTAACCCGACTTTCAATGTAGAAGATCTAGTCCGTTCCCCTGACCCTACCATTGATCCATCACTTCATTTATGGCCCTACTCTGATTTTGCTTCACAACCCCTTCCACCCCTCCCTCCACCTATTGTCCATAAAGAAGAAATTGAAGAGATCTTGGATGATGAGATAGTATCTACAAGAGATGGAGGATTCCAGAGGTATCTTGTCAAGTGGAGGAACAAACCACTTTCTGAATCTACGTGGTTGACTGAAGCGGAAGTGTAGCGTGTTGATCCAGACTTACTAGAGCGCCACAAGAGTTTTAACTCGTCGGGGTCGAGTTTTTCTCACCCGAGGGGAGTTGATGAGGACACAAGGCCATTTCAAGTGTACCAACGAAGAAAACGCCATCCACAAGTATCATCCTTGTGGATAGGCGACTATTGAGGAGCTGAAGATCCTCCACACGTGATGAGACACATAGAAGACCCCATCCAGGGAGGACACGTGTGAAGGAAGAGAGAAGACTGAAGAACTGAAGACTTCGAGCGCCCGACCACTGCCTTCAGGCGCCCGAACTTGGCCTCTCGCGCTCCTGAAACTCTCTAGACGTTTTTGGACGTCTTCGGGCGTCGGGCGCCCGACCGAGCGCCCGAACTTTTGTGCAGTTTTGCTTACTTACGCGTTTTTACTTAGTTTAGGGGTAGTTTAGTACTTTTACTTGTTTTATTTAGTTATTTAAGTGGGCTAGGCCCTAAACACGAAAATCAACTTTTGATATTGATTAATGAAAGCCTCTTTGAGCTTCCTCCTGCCTCCTCTCTCTCTCTCATGGTGATTCTTCTCTTCTCTTGATCTTCTTCTTCTGATTTCTTCTTGAGCCCCTCCAACTTCTTCCAGGTATTTTATCTTCTGTCATTATCATTCTAAACTGCTGTTTTGATTATTCCCTACGATCTAAGCCTTGAGAATCGATCCAAAAACCCTAAATCCCCAAATTCTCAAATCCCTAATCCGAGAAACCTCCTGGTTCTTCGGACTAGTGATCCACATTGATCGATTGGGTATAGCCATACAAGATCGGGAGGTTCCATCCCTCGCCGGATCCAACCTATGCATTATTTGAATCCCATATTCCATGGTTGTGATGATGGCCCATTCCATTGCATGTTTTCCTTCTGTTTTTCTTAGTTTATGATGATTTATGCTAGATTTCATTATTATTATTGCTTTTATTTCCGCTGAATAATTGTGTTCATGAGCATGCATCATATTTAGGGCTGTCCTGCATCAGGCAGGCATTAAACCGTTGAGGGAGATGAATATTGCTTTATTGGGGAAATGGGTGTGGAGATTCGGGGTGGAAGAACGGAAGTTGTGGAGGGAAGTGGTGGCC
Source organism: Liriodendron chinense (assembly GCA_003013855.2). NCBI lineage: Eukaryota > Viridiplantae > Streptophyta > Magnoliopsida > Magnoliales > Magnoliaceae > Liriodendron > Liriodendron chinense. The sequence goes on along the minus strand of PVNU02000133.1, from coordinate 2,355,574 downwards.
AATAAATATGGTACTCAAGAAGGCAATTGGTTTGTGAAACTGTCTTCCTTGTATCAGGCATCAACCATTTGGAAAGTGGTGGCGGCGACAGAGCATTTTGTTCGTAGAGACATTTCCTTCTCAGTTGGCAACAGGCGTCGTATTCGTTTCTGGAGTGATGATTGGTGTGGCGATCAAGCGTTACAGTCTAGGTTTCCTAGCATTGCTTGTCTTGCACCCGACCGTTTCATCGCTACAGCGGAGTATTGCTCGACCTCGGGGGACTCGGTAGTGTGGGCTCCGCCTTGTCGTAGGAACTTGTTGGATTCAGAAATTGAGAATTTTGTTCAGCTCATAAAGCTCTTAAGTTTGGTCAAGATTGACTCTCAAGAGGTCGATACTATGGTGTGGGCCAGATGTGCGTCTGGGAAGTTCACGGTCAAATCTTTGTTACGAATAGTCTTAGATCCTACCCACGTCTTACCCCTCCATCCTTTTCATCATTGGTTCTTTGGGGCCCCTCCTCAAGTAGCGATGTCCGTTTGGTTGGTGGGTCGCAAGGGAATTTTGACAATAGATAATCTTCAAAAGAGAGTTATGATTCTTCCCAATATCTGCTTGATGTGCATGGCGATTGAGGAGACTATCGATCACCTTTTCATCGTGTGGAGTCATTTCTTTTCTCTTTTCCAGGTCGATTGGGTGATGCCAAAGTCGGTTGATGATCTCCTATAGGCGTGGTTGGGAGGAGGGGTAGGCAAATCAAGGAAAGCTAGGTGGAGGCTTCTCATTATGGTGGTTTTTTAGTCTATCTGGGGAGTGAGGAATGACTGTTGTTTTAGAAATATTTGTTCTAGGGTGGAAGAGGCTATTAGAAGAGCCTTGACTTTTTTAGAGAGTTGGGTCTAACTTGTCAGGTTTCTTTGCTCCTTTTGTGAGCCTTCTAATAAAATTCTTTGTTACCTCTCAAAAAAATAATTCTAACCTACAAGTCTCCTGTAGTGCATTAAAAGATGATTCATTCCATTTCTTTAAGGGAACATGGTGATGGCTAAAAACAAAAATTTCAGAAACCACGAGGCTGTCCAGATCCTTGCATCTGACAATACTGGACTCACCAATGTGTCCACCTACCAGTCTACCACCCAAATCCCCAAAAGTAGGGATTTACAACTCAAAAAAGGAAAAATAAAATAAAAAATTCCAATGCTCCATTTGATCTCCAACAGCCATCCAACCACCATAAGAGTCCTACCTAGCCACCTTCTGGCACCTGTCATCCCTTTATTTTCTAGTATTTATAGTATTTCTTCTTTCTTTTTAAAAACAACAAATTTTCAAATTCCAGGAACAGATCTGTCAATTCTAAGATTAAAATAAAATAAAAAATTCCAATGCTCCATTTGATCTCCAACAGCCATCCAACCACCATAAGAGTCCTACCTAGCCACCTTTTGAGCACCTGTCATCCCTTTATTTTCTAGTATTTATAGTATTTCTTCTTTCTTTTTAAAAACAACAAATTTTCAAATTCCAGGAACAGATCTGTCAATTCTAAGATTAACACAAATAGGAATGTATGATAAGCTAAAAAGTAATAACTTCCACTTACAAGCAGCTAAGCATAAGCATGGGGGGGGGGGGGGGGGGGGGGGGTGAGAAGTAACTCTACAAACCTCCTAATGTGGATGAGTCAGAGTCTCTAGATCCAAAACTAGTTGACCGCAGTTTCTAAATGCAGAATGCATTAAACATCAATTCTGAATGTGAATCCACATATGACAAGTGTATGGTGGATATGTCATCATCTCTACGGATGTAAATCATTCTCAGGATCAGATTCAGCCCCCTAGAACATGAAACTGACTAATGGGCAGTGTTGAAAACAAGATGCAACTGTAATCATCCAAACAAACCCACAAGCATTTCAAAGAAAACATGAGAGAGAGAGAGAGAGAGAGAGAGAGAGAGAGAGAGAGACCTCTAGCTGATTGTTTGAGAGATTGAGCACCACCAACCCACGAAGCCGCCCAAACGCCTCCGGAAGAAACCTCAGCTGACGGCCCGCAAGCTCAACCCTCTCCAATCCCTTCCCCATCGCTTCTTGCAGTATCCCCACAACTTCCTCATTCGTATCCTCCTTCTCCACAAAATTCTCAGAATCTTGCTCCTCTCCGCCGGCCGCTTTCGCAGCCGAGTCGTAGATCTTCACCAGCCTTTCCTCAGCGTCCCTCAACAGCTTCTCGTACGCCTCGTGCATCTCGTCCAGCTGCACCACCGCCTTGTAAAGGCACTTCTCCTTCTCCGCCTCCTTCCGGCAATCCCTCTCCTTCTCCGCCTGCAGGGCCCGCCACTCAAGCCGATCAACGCCGTCGGGCCGCGAGGCCAGCACAATCTCCTCCAGCTGCTTTGAGAGGCTGGCCTCGACGTCAGCGATCCTGGCGCGGGCGGCATCCACGGATTCGTGGTCGGGCCGGGGCCCGAGGGTCTGGAGAACGGAGCGGGTCTGGGCCACGTCGGAGATGGCGTTAGTCATGGAGGCCAGGACACGTGGATGGCTCAGATGAGGCATCTTCTTCATCAGCTCCCCTTCTGCTTCTTGGCGGCGTTGAGTTGAGGGAGATGCGGCCGCCGGCTGCTCAATGTCGATGATCTCCGATGATGAGGGCGATGAATCGACGGTGGATCTTGTCCTGATGAACGGAAGGTGGGGATTGATTCGGGACATGACGTAGGACACGATCGGGAAGTTTTTAGGGTTTGGATCCATTGCAGAGATAGACTGAGAGACCGAGAGAGAGGGAGGGAGGATTTTGTTGTGTTGTTGCAGCCGGCGAAGAAGGGAAGATGATAGAGAGGGGAGTTATTTGGTACTCCTGCAGCGTATGACACTTGATACGCTGGCGCCCAGAAATTATATACGTGTCATATGTTAACTCAAATTAAACCGGATAAATTGTGAAACCAAGTGTCTCTGAGTCACACTCCCAAAATCAGAGTGTTTGAACAATTATAACCTCTGAGTCTTGGACACTTGTTCGTGGAAATTGGACCATTGGATTTTTATTTTTATTTTTTCATTTTTAAAGATCCGATAGTTAACTCTCAAACAATGTTAATTTTTGTTTTGTAATACATCTAAATTCGACCTATGATTTGGACAGCTTATCTAAAATAATTGTATGCCACAAAAGCAATTTCTAACTTATATCTAAGCACCAGCGTAGCATCCATCACACATGTCAGAGTATCAAAGTTATTCTCAGAATGGGATGTGATAATGGATGACGCGGATTAGCTACTGACAGGTTGAGTAGCTATCTCGCTACTGAAGTTACGTCACCAACATCTATGGCCCCACAGTGATGTATGTACTGTATCCACACCGTCCATCCCTTTGGAGAGATCATTGTAGGCCATGAGCTAAAGAATGAGACAGATACCAGGCTCAAGTGGACCCTACGAAATAAAACGGTGATAAGTTTACGATCAAACTGATATCTGTATTTTCCCTTCTACCATGTCTGTGTGGACTTATGAACAACTTGGATCTCAAATAAACATCATGGTGGGCCTTAGGAAAGTTTCACTAGTCGCATCACTGTTCCTATTATTTTCTTTTGGTGGTTCTACTTGAGATTTGAATCTCATTCTTTAGCTCATGCTCTAAAATGAACTCTTCAAATAAATGTAGAGTGCCGATACAACACATACATCACGGTAGGGCCTACAGAAGTTGGTGACGTCACTTCAGTAGAGATATAGCTACTCAACCTGTCAGTAGCCAATCCGCGTCCGTGATAATGCCGGCGCTGAATACTTGATTGCCACGTGGATTGCGAGTACAGAAAGTTTCTGTAGCGGAAGTTCGGTGGGGCCACAGAGATGACCATGACAAATCTACTCCGTCCATCAGTTTTGCAAGACTACAATAGGGCACAATTTTACAAGACAGTCTGATTCAACATTCATGGGACACCAAACGAAAAGGTGGGAATTGGAACGTCCACCGTCCCAACCTTCTTGGAGCAGACCATTGTATTTATATTCCATCCAAACCGTTCATAAGGTTATTACCACTCAGATAAACTCTGGGCACAAATATCATTCTGATACAAAACTTCTGAGGGCCCATAAAGATTCTTATGGATGGCGTTCAATCACCGCTGTTTAGCACGGGACGGATTTGGTGATACAGGGAACACTCAGATCGGTGGATCCGTCCCTATGAGGCCGCAGATTTTCGAAACCTAGGTGGGCCACCCTGATTTTTTTTGAGGAATCCTCTGTAGAAATCGAGCAGAGAACCTTTGCTGCCGCTGCTCTTATTGGTCCACCTCATCCTTACTGTGTCAGAGCTCCTCAGCTCTAACACAATCAGGTTGATCTGGACCAAACAGAGAAGTGACCAGCAAAGTTTCTCTTCTTGGTTTCAAGCGAGGATCCGGACTATTTTTTGAGATATCCACCTCGTACTAACGTTTTATGAGCTCATTTTAGGACGAAAAGAGTGGGATCCACGACTCAAGTGCGCCTCACTAAGGAAAAGGTGGATAGGGAAATTACTACTGTGGAAACCTCCCTACGGTCCACATTGATGTCTATATTCCATCTATACCGTTCATGACGTCATTCCTACTGGGATGAACTGACAAAACAAATATTAGACTGATTCAAAACTTATGTGGCCCCATGATTATTTTCAACTGTGGACATTCAATCCTCACATTTTCAGCCCACTTGAGTTTTGGATCCGGTTCATTTTTTGTCTCACATGACAAAATGAGCTCACAAAAAAGATGGACAGGGTGGATTTCTCAAAAACATCATAGGGGCCCGACCTAGCTTCCTAACACAAGAACTTCATGCTAAAGTAGAAATCCTCATCCTCGCCAAGCGGATTTCCTACTAAGACCTTTAGCTGATCTGAGAACTTAGGTGGGCCATCATGATGTTTGTGAGAAATCCACCCGGTTCATATGTTTTGTGAGCTCATTTTAGGACATCTAGAAAATATGAAATGGATCCAAAACTCAAGTGGGCCAAAAATGTGAGGATTGAATGTCAACAGTTGAGATGTTCATAAGGTCACAAAAGTTTTGAATCGGGCTAATATTTGTGCTTTCAGTTCACCCCAGTAGGAATGACATTATGAACGGTATTGATGGCATATAAACATCCCTGTGGACCCAGGGAGGTTTCAATAGTAGAAATTTCCCTGACCACCTTTTCCACTAGTATAGTCCCACTTGAATCTTAAATCCCACTCATTTTTTGTCACATTTACTAAAATGATCTCATAAAACAGATGGTTCTCACAAACATCACAATAAGCCCCACCTAAATTCCCAGTGCAAGAACTTTGCACAAAAGCTTTTCACATAAATTTAGTCCCCAACGAGATGTATGTATCTTATATCCACGCCCTTCATCCATTTCGTTGCCAGCTCATTTAAGCATGAGCTCAAAATGAAGCTGGTAGGGCTATAAACAGATCGGATCTTGGTTTGGATCCGCTCCAATTTTAACAGATTCAGATCTTGTTAATCAGATCCGTTAAAAATTCGGATCGGATGTGGATCACCTTGGATCCACTCCGTTTTAGATTATATCTGAATTTAAAATGAATTAAATAATATTTTATATTTTATTTATAAATACATATAAAAAAAAAAAAAACCCTAATACTCTTCCTCTCCCACATCCACCTTGCTCCCAACCTCCCTTCTCCCTCTTCTCTCTCTTCTCTCTCTTCTTCTCAGGCCACACGGCATGCGGCACCTATTGTTGATAATTTCTGATCTCAGAAAATAAATTAATTTAGAAAAAATCGAGAAATAAGGACAAGCTGAGGCACGTGAAAAACACACTATCCTTAAAGCGTAATTCGCCCCTTACTCAAATTATTTTGAGTTTGCTGATAGGTTGCAGACAGATTGCTTCCAGGATACGATGAGCCTTATGTGGTTCTGCATTCAACAAGAAACGAAGGAACCACTATGGAACTCAGTAACACTATCTGGCAAATGATGAAAAGAAAAAGAGAAAAGGAATGGCGGTCTTCTTCTTGCAACAGTAGACAACTACGCTGGTCTAAGTGGCTTGGTTTGTATCAACCAAACTGAGAGGCTAACAGACTCAAATGGGTACTGGTTCAGTAGAGATAGTTGTGATTGTTGTTGTTGTGTTGGAATGAACCAGACCTGTCCGGTTTATATAGGCAAGGGTGGCTGACAGTTTTGGTACAGAGCCATAATGGTACTAAACGTTTTCTGGCTGTTGTGAGAAACTAGCCGTTTTTTGTAGTTTCTGACTGTTGTGCATGTGGGAGTTGCACACTTGCATGTTGGCTGTTTAGACTCAATGGCTAGCCGTTTCTGACTGTTGGCTAGCCACATGCAGCTGTTACTACATGAGCAGTTACACAGGTCCCTCTAAATAGCCCTGCAGCTCTCTATAAAAAGCAGAGAGGTCTCTCTATCAGACTTCCCACCCACAGCACATTCTTTGTCCCAAACCCAGCCACCTGACCTACTACCTAGCCTCTGTCGCACCGCGACTCGCACTAGTCTCACTCCAGTCCGCGAGGTCGTGACTCATCTGCGACACGATGCGCACGTGCGAAGTGTCAAGTGCGCCCCTAGCGCCTCTACAACTACATTGCCTCACATGCCCACGCCCTCGCACCTAGCACGAGCCTGAGCCCATGCCCGTACCCATGCCCGAGCCCGAGACCGAGACCGAGCCCGTGCACGTGCGCAGTGTAACACGCAAGCCACCATACTCCCTCTCTTCCACCATAAATAAGTAAGGTGCACAACACCCTACTTATAAAGAGGTAAAAATATTTTCTCCCATCCGATATAGGACAAAACCAAAAATCATTTTTTTTTAACTTTTCAAAATGTTTTAAAACAAAACTATTTCAACAATCCCCCACTTGGTTTAAAATAATTTAAAATAGAAAAAAAAACGATATCTACCAGAGTACAAAAGATTATATGCATAAAGAAAGATATCTTTCGATTTGAATCCTTCCTTAGTTTAAGTATTTCAAAGACCTATCGAAATTACTGGTAGCCGCAGCTTTGAACCAGTTATTTTTAGATAATAGGATCGAAAATACCAAATGTTGGGGTCCCAAAAGTCAGGATCCTTAAAACAGGGATCACAAGTGTACAATCTGCCCCATCACTGGATTTAGGGGTAGTGCATCAGAAATCTTGGTAAAAATCGCAACACATATCAGACTTAACCAAAAAATGAGAAATTGGGCCAGTGGTGGACCCCGCCGGTCATCATGACCAAAACTATCCAAAATTGGGAGGATACCTCAATTATGAAGAAATAGGAGCAGTGCATCGGCATTCATCGCGAGGCGGACCCCGCAAATCCCCCAATTTGCAAAACCCAAGTTTGTAGGACACGAATACGTCCAGCGCATCCAAAAAATGAATTTAAGGGCGCACTGCCTCCAGCGCATCAAAAAAATCAGTTAATTTCAGGACGCACTGACAGCTGGCGCGTCCTGCAAACCAACTTCTGGACTCCGATCATTTCGTGACGCGCCGAGCGCATTTAACGACGCGCCGACCCAATTTCTCGACGCGCTACACGTGTCGACCGCCTATTGGGCGACTTTACCTATAAATACCCCCCCCACCACCTCATTTGCATCATTCAGCAAGAGAGAGAGAGGACCTCGTCGCCGGAAAACCTTTGCCGATCGCCGGAATCCTTCTTCGACCGCCGGAACCCCTCGCCGAAAATCGCACCTCCGATCATGCCAGGTCTGGAGGAATAACTTAAGTCACCTTTTTCGATGCGCCGGTCCCAGCGCATCATAAAAGTGACTTAGCGCATCAGGGAAATCCTCAGCGGATTACGTAAACCATCAATCGTGGCATTTTAAGGACGCACTGGCCCCAGCGCGTCGCAAAATAGCCTAGCGGATCAGAAAAATACAAGTTATCAAGTCAAAGCTATTTTAAGGACGCACTGGCCCCAGCGCGTCGCAAAATAGCCCAGCGCATCAGGAAATTACAATTTTAGGACGCACTATCCGCAGCGCGTCGCAAAATAGGCCAGCGGATCGAAAAATTAGATTTTAAGGACGCACTGGCTCCAGCGCGTCATAAAATTACCCGGCGCATCATGAAAATCATTTATGGACGCACTGGCCCCAGCGCATCAATAAAATCAGGTCAGCGGATCGCAAAAATCAGCACTTTGCGCATTCATTCCAGCACCTTTAAATCCTCATTTTATAACATTTTTAAGCCCCGTTTGAGCCTATTTTGGGTATTTCGAGCGTTCCGGACGCGATGGAGCAGTCAAAAGACCCATCCGGGCTACCCAATGAGCAGAACGCAAGCCTTCGGAGTCCGATCCGACCCAACGAGCTGAATGGAACAATTCTCCCGAAAAGAGGCCGCCGGCGCCCAGAATCATACTGATGCATCATCATTACGTGTACTATCATAATATGACCCGAATCCAGGTCTGGACTAAGCAAAGGGGACTATGGTTAACACGATAAACCACACCAGGAGAGTTTTGAACTATCACACACAATCTGTTAAAAAACTGATATTCCAAGAACAGTCGATGCCCTACCCATCCAAACGGCATCCGCTGATTGAGCTGCGCAGGTACACACAACTGTAGAATGGACTTCTCGAGGTCACCTGTCCCTACATTGACAGGCGCGGGCCCAGAGTCGTCCATCTCAGCCATAAACCCTGCAGTCTTAGCTCGGATCTCCGGTCAAAACATGGGACATAGACATCCGACTCGTACAAAGGTGGATCAGTCTATAACAAATACAGGTCTCCGCGACCATACAAATACAGGTCTCCGCGACCATACAAACACAAGTCTCCGCGACCATACAAATACAGGTCTCCGCGACCACCAAAACACAGGTCTCCGTGACCAATGAACTCTGAGACCATAGTCCCCGTTGACTAGTCTTTTGCCTTTTAATCAAGGGTCATCGATCATTCGATGTAATTAAGGGCTCGTGCCAGATCACGGCCTGGAATGTACAAGATCTCAGAATCTCTGGAATAAAATTCGCCTTGCGATACCTCTTCTCTTGTGTATTTTGTGAACGCTTGTGATTGTCTACGAATGTTTCTATATTCAGAACCCCAGATCAGCGAAACACCACATTCCAGAGGATGTTCATTTCTCTAGTTCTAACACCAAACACATACTTTCTAAGTGTTATTTGAGTTCCCACAATTCTTGCTCAGCACATTTAATGGCCTTGTGCTTATCTTGTTTCATAAACGATATCGAAAAAACTCTCATTCTCATGAGAGGCGGCACCACCTCTATGTTCATATAGGTGAAGTCCTTCCAATGTCTCCGTTACTTTCAGACACTTGTCCTTAAGACTGGACTGCATTAAGAGTTTCTGAGACTCAACCTTCTATCTGTAACGGTCAGCATTATAATCCTAGATGAGGTATATATTTATAATTTAATGCTAAAACTTTTTACGTATCAGTGACTTATTTTTACCGATTGAACCCTCATATAGAGATTTTTAAACTTTAGGTTGGGTTTCTATCACTAGTGAAATCTTTTGAAAAGAGTTTCAACCCCATCCTTCTGGATGTTGTTTTTATTACCTCTCTCGTTAGAGGTTTAGTAAAAGGATTAGCTAAGTTATTACTTGACTTTACATAAAAAATTGTAATGATTTCATCTTGAATAAGTTGTCTTACATAATCATGTCTCAAACTTATATGTTTGGATTTTCCATTATACGTGCCGCTGTAGGCTCTAGCTAATGTGGTTTCACTATCGCAATGTAGCAAAACAGCTGGTATCGGCTTCACATAGAATGAAACTTCTAAAAGAAGATCCCTAAGCCACTCAGTTTCTTTACCTGTTGCAACAAGGGCTATGAACTCAGACTCCATAGTTGAGTGAGTTATACAGGTTTGTTTCTTAGATTCCCAAGATACAGCTGCACCTCCTAAGGTAAAAACACATCCAGTAGTGGATTTGTTGTCACCTGCACTCGATATCCAATTTGCATCGATATATCCTTCCAGTACAACTGGAAATTGTGAGTAAAATAACCCAAAGTCTTTGGTTGCTTTTAAATAACTAAGTACTCTTCCTATTGCCTTCCAGTGTTCTACACTGAGATTACTAGTTGTTATAGACAAAATAATGGAGACCAGCTCAGCTATTAAAGATTGTATACAGACGCCCATTCGACTCGCGAGATCATCTGATCGAGAGTCGTAGATTGGGAAAGTACGGAAGTAACTCTCGAGATCATCTGATCGAGAGTCGCAGATCGGGTAAGTGCGGGATGCCCATCCGACTCTCGAGATCATATGCTCGAGAGTCGTAGGATGGATAAATACGGAGCACCTATTCGCAAGGCTTCGAGCTCCCCTAGCCAATGGTCAGATAAAGCAAAGCAAAGATTCCCTTCTTGAACAGCGAGCAGACCTTCTCACAAGTCGTTGGAAGGTATTATGTCAGAGTGAGCAAGCACTTGGACTCGCGACCATGTTCCAACTTGCGAACAGCTTTTTTTGCGGTTACACCTCTTAACCTTCAGTACCAGCACCTGATTCCCGTCGAGCAGCTTGTCCAATCCCTCTGCGATGCCAGGCAGGGCTACACCCAGTTCGGTGGTTTTCGTCTCATCGGCGTCTCCTTCCTTTTCGGTGGTTATGACTCCAACTACGGTTTCCAGCTCTACATGAGCGATTAGCGCTATTACTACGCCTACCGGCAGCCCGTATAGGTCGGTTTTTGGGCTTATCTTCTCGAGTGGTTCCGGATCTCAAGGGATTGCCATCAAGGGACTTGATTGCAGAAATAAGTCATTGGGTTGGATCTCGTCTCCAAAGATGAGGATCTTATCCCATGAAATCAGCAAGATCTCAGTATCGTACACGAGATCAGCGGGATCTCGATATCTTGCGTTCCAGATCTATATAAAGGGACGACTCCATTGAGGGAAAGGTACACACAATACTCAATCTCGATCCCATTTTGCTTGGCTGCTCTTCTTCTTGCTTTGGCCTGACTTAAGCATCGAAGGGCTAACGGCTGGACCCCAGCCACCCTTAGTTGCTGTCTGTCCTCTTTCAGGTTTGGCGGAGGAAATCTCTATTGGAGAGAAGGCGAACGTCCGGAGGATCCTGTTACAAAATCTGACATTAACAGTTTGGCGCCGTCTGTGGGAACGACTTGATCGTCAAAATCAATCGTTCCACCGATAAAAAATCCTTCGACGATGCCTCCTAAAAAGGCCGTTCATCCTTCGACTTCAAGGCAGGCACCACCTCCGCCCGATGAGACGGAATCCGTACCTGCTCTTCCACCCACGTCGACGAATATTCCTCAAGGAGCCCCGAATATGCCATCAACAAACCCATTATTGGAGGCTTCTGGAAATCAAAACGATGTCTTGCGTTTCCTCGGAAACACTCTTCTGACTCTAAATGCCGGAGTTCAAGCCCTGTCGAACCGTCTTGATCAGCATTTCCCTGAACCGCAGAGACAACCCTCCGAAGGTTTACCACCGCAACCCATACCGGTGGCTTCCAGACATTCTATGGATGAACCACAGGTCCCACCACTTGGCAGCCATCCCCCTGTGCCGTCTCCACATTCTATACATTCTAGCTCGTCTCGACAACCTCAACCGCAGGGCTCCACCGCCGAAACATCAAGCTATACCCTACCATGGGAAGGAGATCTCAAAAGAATCCATGATCGTTTTGATGTCATGGAACAGCGATACCAGGCAAATCGACCATCTGCAGTCATGGCAGCGATTCATCAATCCGAATCCCCCTTCACCAGCGAGGTTATGGAAGCCCCATTACCCAGAAAGTATCGAACGCCTGTTATCACCCCGTACACAGGTATTGGCGACCCTCTTGAACACCTGGAAACATACAGGTCCCTCATGGAGTTGGAGGGACATGGTTCAGAAATCATGTGTAGGGCTTTTTCCCTAACATTGAAGGAGGCAGCTCGTACGTGGTTCCGAGGATTAAAGCCTCGTTCCATCAGCTCCTTTTCTCAGTTATCGGAGATATTCCTTTCTCAATTCATGGGAAGCATCCGCATCAAGAAGCCAGCCTCCCATCTAATAAATCTAAAACAGCAGCATGGGGAAACGATAAAGGAGTTCACAGTACGGTTCACTGCCGAGGCCGTTCAAACTGAGGGTTACACTGAAGAGAAGGGTCTTACAGCCCTCATTGCCGGAATAATGAGCGAGAAATTCAGGTTTGCCTTAGATAAAAGCCCTCCGAAAACTATGGCAGAGTTCCAAGCCAAAGCTCAGAAGTACATCAATGCAGAAGAAGTCGCATTGACACGTCATGGAGCACAGGGTAAGAAACGCAAGCCAGAGGGAAACTCTTCTGTAGATAAAAATATCGTCATGATCAACGCGATCGTTCTCCCAAGAAGCCTTACTCCGGTAAATATCATAACTACACTCCTCTTAATCGGTCTCATGAAAAGGTTCTAATGGAGATTAAACACAAGCCATATGTAAAGTGGCCTACAAAGATCAAATCTGATCCCGAGAAGAGAGACAAGAACAAGTTCTGTTACTTCCACAAAGATCATGGGCATAGAACCCAGGACTGCATCTCTCTACGAGACCATATCGAAGCTCTCATTCGAAAGGGCCATCTCCAGGATTATGTTGCTCGTAAAAATCGATCACCAGAAACGACGAACACCTCGACTCGCAAAAAGGAACAACCTCATCATCAAATTGACCAAGAGGATGCTGAGCCCACGGGAGAAATTCGCACTATCGTCGGGGGACTAGCTTGCGGGGGTGACTCTCAAGCTTCAAGGAAAGCATACGCTCGAAAGGCATCCAGAGAACCCCAGCAAATCTACTGGCTGGAACAGACGTCTAGCTCGTCAAAAACCAGCCATCCTCCAATTTCCTTCACTCTCGAAGATGCAAAGGGAATTCACTTCCCTCACGAAGACTCTATCATAGTCACATTGAAGGTATCGAATTATTTGACTCATCGAATTATGGTGGATACAGGTAGTTCAGTCGATATTCTATACTTGGAGGCTCTCAACAAAATGGCACTTGCCAGAAGCCTACTCAAGCCAGTTTCGACCCCCCTAGTCGGCTTCGGAGGTGAGGTAGTAACACCTGAAGGAAGTATCGATCTCTCAATAACTTTTGGAGAAAGTCCAGCGAAGACCACCGTCTTCATAAACTTTCTTGTCGTGGATCGAAAATCAGCGTATAACGCCATTTTGGGGCGACCATCTCTTACTAAGGTTGGAGCGGCCTTGCACCCTTCATATTTGTGTGTTAAATTTCCTACCCCAAATGGTATCGGAGTCGTGCGAGGAAGTCAACAGGAGGCACGGTCTTGTTACCAGATAGCCCTCCAAGATCGAAAGAAGGCTCAAGCGACACCCGTTATGGAGATAGCACAAGGTTCACCCAACTTTCCCTCCAGCACTTCGTTGGATCCGAGAGAAAACGCTCTTAAGTCAGGAACTCCTGGGGAGGAAACAGTGGCGATTCACCTGACCGAAGACGACCCGTCTAAGATCGTGTACATTGGATCCTCTTTAACCAGTGTCCGCCGCGAAGATTTGATCCGTTTCCTCACTGAATACCAGGACTTGTTTGCTTGTTCTCATAAAGATATGCCAGGCATCGACTCCAACGTCATCGTGCATCGTCTCAATATTGATCCAAAACATAAACCCGTACACCAGCGTCGACGAGCCTTCACTGCAGAAAGGCAAATGGCGATCAAAGCTGAAGTTGAAAAGCTACTCACGGTCAATTTCATAAAAGAAGTTGACTACCCAGAGTGGGTCGCGAACGTGTTCTCGTCCGGAAAGCTAATGACAAATGGAGAATGTGCGTCGACTATTCAGACTTGAATAAAGCATGTCCCAAAGATAGCTTCCCGACACCGCGGATCGACCAGTTGGTCGATTCAACAGCTGGGCACGCTCTGCTTAGCTTTATGGATGCTTATTCTGGTTACAACCAGATCACGATGCACCCACCTGATAGCCAGCATACCGCCTTCATCACTGACCGAGGATTATATTGCTACCAGGTAATGCCGTTCGGTCTTAAAAATGCAGGGGCCACTTATCAACGTCTTGTCAACAAAATGTTCGCTGCTCAAATCGGTAGGAATATGGAAGTTTATGTTGACGACATGCTCGTGAAAAGCATCGTAGAAGATGACCACATTTCTTATCTTCGAGAAGCCTTTGATTTAATGAGGAGGTATCAAATGAAATTGAACCCAGAAAAATGCGCGTTTGGAGTGTCTGCAGGAAAGTTTCTTGGGTTCATGGTCGGCCAGCGTGGAATTGAGGCAAATCCTGAAAAGATAAAAGCATTGATAGAGATGAAATCCCCCGTTACTCTGAAGGACGTCCAGCGTCTAGCTGGTCGCATCGCATCATTGAACAGGTTCATCTCGCGAGCATCTGACAAGTGCTTACCATTCGTCAAACTCCTTCGTGCGATGGCCAAGTCTGATTGGAAATGGACGCCACAATGTGAGGAAACTTTTCAACAATTGAAGCTATACATGAGCACACCCCCCATTTTATCTAAACCTGTAGCACATGAGCAACTCATTCTTTATCTCTCTGTGTCCACTACGGCCGTTAGCGCCGCTTTAATAAGAGAAGATTCCGGGGTGCAAAGGCCCGTTTATTATGTCAGTCGAGCAATGGTTGATGCAGAAACTAGGTATTCTGATATGGAGAAACTGGCCCTAGCCTTAGTCACGGCAGCTCAAAAATTGCGACCATACTTTCAAGCCCACGCTATTTTAGTACCGACAAATCATCCGCTACGACAAGTCCTTCAAAAACCTGAGGCTTCCGGACGGTTAACTAAATGGGCGGTCAAGATCAGTGAGCACGATATCTCCTTCTGTCCTAGGACCGCAGTTAAGGGCCAGGCCGTGGCTGACTTCATCGCCGAATTCACATCCTCTTCCGAAGATAATACCATGACCAGCGACCAGCCTCCTTGGTCACTCTTCGTGGACGGGTCGTCGCGGGCCACTGGTAGCAGAGCGGGCCTGATTTTAGTGGCTCCCGACGAGTCACATTTTTAATATGCTCTGCGTTTCGAATCTCGCGTCTCAAATAATGAAGCAGAATATGAGGCCCTGATCGTTGGCCTCGAACTAGCCATTATCCTTGCAGTTCAGAATCTGTTAATTCATAGCGACTCCCAGCTCATTGTCAACCAAGTCCTTGGTGAATTCGAGGCCAAAGTAGAAATGATAGCCTTATACAAATCTCGTGTCCTCATCCTGCTCGCAAAACTGAAGACTTATGAAATAATTCATATTCCTCGCGAGAAGAACCAACTTGCTGATTCCTTAGCAAAGCTCGCTTCTGCACCAGAATCTGAGTTATCACATTCGATCCCCATCGAGCATCGTCAGAACCTGAGTATCGACCAAGTGACTCTCGAGCATGTAATATCGGTACAATCATCTCCATGCTGGATGGATCCTATCATCCTTTATCTCAGAAACGGACACCTACTAGAGGACAAGAAAGCTGCAAGGCAAATTCGTCTTCGGGCTGCCAGGTATACTTTGCAAGACGGAATTTTGTTGCGCAAAAGCTTTTCCTTGCCTTATTTAAGGTGTCTTCATCCAGAAGAAGCACTTCGTGTTCTAGACGAAGTACACCAGGGGGCATGTGGTAACCATCCCAGGGGGCGATCCCTAGCATATAAGGTGATGAGGCAAGGATATTATTGGCCCACTATGAAAGCAGATGCTATCGACTTTTCTAAAAAATGTGACAAGTGCCAACGATATTTACCTATACCTCATGTACCGTCCGAGCGGATGACCCCAGTTGATAGCCCTTGGCCTTTTGCTCAGTGGGGGGTCGATATCATCGGGCCTTTACCCATGGGGAAGGGACGAAATAAGTTCGCGATTGTAGCGGTTGATTACTTCACCAAATGGGCCGAGGCAGAACCATTAGCCAAGATTACCGAGAAACAAACCACTAAGTTCATATGGAGAAATATCATATGCCGTTTCGGACTTCCTCACACTATAATTACCGACAACGGAACGCAGTTCGACAACGCAGCCTTTGATGAATTCTGTGTAAAATGGAAGATACATAATCTCCGCACTTCTCCATATCACCCTTAGGCGAATGGGCAAGTCGAGGCAGTGAATAAAATCATCAAGCACCAGTTAAAGACCAAGCTAGGTGAATGTAAAGGGGTGTGGCCAGAACTTCTACCAGAAGTATTATGGGCATATAGAACCACGGCTTGTACATCAACAGGTGAAACCCCTTTTTCCTTAGCATTTGGTGTCGACACAGTGGTACCAGTGGAAATGCAAGTGCCCTCATATCGAATCGAGCAGTATGACCTCGCGAGTAATCAGGAAAATCTCCGACTTCATCTCGATCTCTTGGAAGAGCGAAGAAATGCTTCCCAAGTACGAGTGGCAGCATATCAACAACGTATTGCTCGTTATCGAAATGCTAGGGTTCGGCCTAGATCCTTCCAGCCCGGAGATTTGGTACTAAGGAAAAATCTTGGAGTTCCCGCTCGTTCACTGGATCCAAATTGGGAAGGCCCGTATCGGGTTATTAGGATTGTGCGACCCGGTACTTATTACCTTGAAGACATGCAGGGAAAGCCCATACGTCGCCCTTGGCACGTGGAGCATTTGCTACGATATTATCCCTAGATTCGATGTAGTTCATTACAACATTTTTATGAATAAAGTGAAAGATATCTTTTGGTCGCTACTCCATTTACATGGACCTGAATAGCCCTGAAGAGAATGCATACCATCTCTTGACCAATTGCCTACCTTTGGTAGGGATAAAACTACCTTTTGGCTGCTATCCCATTTATTTGGATTTGAATAGCCTTGAAGAGAATATACACATCCTCTTGGCCAATTGCCTGCCCTTGGTAGGACTGAAATCGTTACTAGTTGATTGCTTCTCCATTCTATGGATTAAAGATAGCCTCGAAGGGAGCATACGTGCTCTCTTGACCAACCTTCTGCCCTTGATAGAATCGAAATCTCAATTGATAGATCAGTCTATCTCAACGCGGACACGGTCACACGACCCCCCGGATTGAGCACATTCACTCAATCGATAGATCAGTCTATCTCCACGAGGGTTTGGTCGCTACGACCCCCCGGATTGAGCACATTCACTCAATCGATAGATCAGTCTATCTCCACGAGGGTTTGGTCGCTATGACCCCCCGGATTGAGCACATTCGCCCAATCGATAGATCAGTCTCTCCACGAGGGCATGATCGCTACGACCCCCCGGGTTGAGCATAGCTCATTGCAACAGGAGGGCATTCAATGCACGAAAAGAAAGTAAAAAAGAAAGAGAAGGCATTCATTACATGAAAGGGAAAGAGTAGACAAGAACAACACTTCCAAAAAATATCTTTTCATTGATGATAAAATGTTTACACAATATCTGCTCGCGAGTACAAAGAGAGGAAAGAGAAAATCAGTCTCTTGGAGGAGCTGTGCTCTCGACTTCAGGGCCCATTTCTGGAGCCCCTCCAGCCTGCGTGGCTTCAGTCACCTCGTTCTCAGCAGCAGCTTGCTCTTCGGCAGCTATGATGGTCGCGACTCGACCAAATTCCCCCATATCGAAGGATGGGATCATTCGTTGCACTACTCTTAGTGCAAAGTCGCGACCAGCATCATATGACTCGTACCTTTCGTCGTCATATAGCTGCGAAGTCCGGAACTCGAAAATTGCCCGAGGACCTTCCTCCGAGAGCATTTTTACAAGGGCGACTTTCTCCTCGTCCCAGTGGATCGAGTCGTCCTTGAGCTGTGCAAGAGCGGAGCGCTCCTTGGTCAGGTTGTCGTAGGCCTCCTTGAGCTGCGACCTGGCCTCCGCGAACTGCTCCTCCAACGAGATCTTGTCTTGGCGGAAGATCTCCCTCTCTCTCTCAGCCTTCTCCTTCAAACTCGTGAGCTTCACGAAGTCTGAGTCCAAGGCCTGATACCTGTCGGTCAGGACTTGGATTTTCTCGATGAGGATCTTCTTCTCCTCATCTCTCTTCGCGATCACCGCCTCACGGGCCTTGAGCAGCTGATCTCTTCCTTGAACTGCCTTTTCCAAGGCAGTCCTCTTCCCCTCAGCTTCATCTATCGTGCGACGGGCGACAACGATATCACGCCTCGTTCGCAGGATAAGATCTAAGCCCTGCAAAAGAGATGAAAAATATGAGAAAGTATTCTGAAACGTAATAACAGGTTAAAGCAGGTCTTGACAAGGTCTTACCTGAACCATCCTCATCCCCGCTTCGAGGAGAAGGTTCTTAGGGCTTGGCTCGGGAAGAGAGCCGAAGGCATAAGGAGGGACGTTCTCAAATAAAAATTTGCATACTGGATGGAGGTGGCGGGGAATAGAATATGTCCCGCTCCCTGACGGTTGGGCAACGACCAACCTGGCCGTCTCGCAAGGGGGAGGCATTGACTCGCGAGCAGATCCCTGCTCGGCAGCAGGGATCAGTTCGCGAGCAGGAGCCGGCTCTTGAGGCTCCATCTGCTCTCGAGCCTCTCCAGCTGGGGGGCAGCCGGACCCCGCCCCATTCGGGGAATTGTCAGCGATGTTAATCACTGGCAGTCCAGGTGCGACCACTAGTGAAGGAATAGTGGGCCCAGCCGGGGCCCCCGCCATGCTCGCGGGAGGGGCAGGCTGATCGCTACCCGTGCGGATGGATGATTGAGGTGGTTCGGCAGGTGTTCTCTTCTGCCTCTTGGAGCTCGTGCCCTTCAGTCGGGGCAGCAGACCCCTCTTCTCTCCGGCCTTCGTCATCTCAACCTCTCTTCTGGATATTAGGCCCGCTGCTGCAAGTCGCGAAGGAGATAAGCAAGCCTCGATATGCCTATCTCCAACAGGCACCTTGTACACCTTGACAATCTTCTCGTTGATTTCTCCCTTCAGATTTGGTTTTCTCAAGGCCGGGATACTTGCGAGCACAAACAGAGGTCAAAGAATGAAGTAAAAACTCTAAAATCCCAACTGGAGAAAACTGCACAATGTGGGATTGTGCCTACCTTCGCAGAAAAAACGGATAACCCCTGGACCTCTGGAGGAAGCAGACTCCCAGTTCCCGGAAACGTAGAACCACCGTTTCCTTCAGCCGGGATAGTTCGAGGAGGGTTTCCCCAGCATGAAGTTATCCCGGTGCCAGTAACACAAATAATACCAGCTTTCGCTGGAGGGAGCCTTTTTCAGACGGAACATACGGAGGAACTCCTCCGCCGTGAACTCCCCATTGCCGGCCTGAGCCCAGAGGGCAAAGGAGCCCAGAACTACCCTCCATCCGTTCACGATGAGTTGCCCGGGGGCAATCTTGTAACACCGGAGAACATCGCGTATGAAAGGATGGAGGGGAAGGCGTACCCCCAGGATGAGCTGGTACTCGTAAAAAGCTACACATCCTAGGGGGGGGGAGTCTGGTGTCTCTCCATCTCCGGGCAAACGGAGAGCGACTGAGTCGGGGATCAGGTATCTCTCCCGTAACTCAGCCAGCCGGTCCTCCGATAGAACAGAAGGATATCCGGCTGCTGTATATCTCCCTGCCAGAACCCTCGCACTGCTAGAAGCAGAGGATTCCGGGGTGGCATCTCCTAGAGGAACGGTGGTCTCGTCAGAGTTCCCAGCCATGGAGTTTTTAAGAAGATTATGAAAAAGAAGAGGACCGAAGCCTATACCCAGAAAAGAAAGAAGGGAAAAGAATGAGCGCCGGAGGAAGGAGACTGAGAAAAGATGACTGCAGAAAAATTCCTTTCGAAGGGTTTCTGTAGAAAACCAGAGAAATGGCGGACTCCGTATATTTATAGGCAATCATTCCGCCGCATCTGATGGCACGTGGCAGTCCCTCCTTCGGCGCAGCACTCGAGCAGGCACGCCCATTAACTCCTCAAACACGTGGCGAGCGCCCCTTCATTTTCTGTCTGCGGAAAGCTGGCGCTCATTAATTCCAACCCATCATGTGAGGTTCCATTCTCGATGTAGGCAGCGGGCGGTTACGTGTGATAGTGAGCTAAGTCCTTCCCTTAAAAATTCTTGGCGGCAAGGACTTGGGGGCATCTGTTATAGACAAAATAATGAAGACCAGCTCAGCTATTAAAGATTGTATATGGACGCCCATTCGACTCGCGAGATCATCTGATCGAGAGTCGCAGATTGGGAAAGTACGGAAGTAACTCTCGAGATCATCTGATCGAGAGTCGCAGATCGGGTAAGTGCGGGATGCCCATCCGACTCTCGAGATCATATGCTCGAGAGTCGTAGGATGGATAAATACGGAGCACCTATTCGCAAGGCTTCGAGCTCCCCTAGCCGATGGTTAGATAAAGCGAAGCAAAGATTCCCTTCTTGAACAGCGAGCAGACCTTCTCACAAGTCGTTGGAAGGTATTACGTCAGAGTGAGCAAGCACTTGGACTCGCGACCATGTTCCAACTTGCGAACAGCTTTTTTTGCGGTTACACCTCTTAACCTTCAGTACCAGCACCCGATTCTCGTCGAGCAGCTTGTCCAATCCCTCTGCGATGCCAGGCAGGGCTACACCCAGTTCGGTGGTTTTTGTCTCATCGGCGTCTCCTTCCTTTTCGGTGGTTATGACTCCAACTACGGTTTCCAGCTCTACATAGCGATCAACGCTATTACTACGCCTACCGGCAGCCCATATAGGTCGGTTTTTGGGCTTATCTTCTCGAGTGGTTCCGGATCTCAAGGGATTGCCATCAAGAGACTTGATTGCAGAAATAAGTCATTGGGTTGGATCTCGTCTCCAAAGATGAGGATCTTAACCCATGAAATCAGCAATATCTCAATATCGTACACGAGATCAGCGGGATCTCGATATCTTGCGTAACAGATTGAACCGCTCCAGATCTATATAAAGGGACGACTCCATTGAGGGAAAGGTACACACAATACTAAATCTCGATCCCATTTTGCTTGGCTGCTCTTCTTCTTGCTTTGGCCTGACTTAAGCATCGGAGGGCTAACGGCTGGACCCCAGCCACCCTTAGTTGCTGTCTGTCCTCTTTCAGGTTTGGCGGAGGAAATCTCTATTGGAGAGAAGGCGAACGTCCGGAGGATCCTGTTACAAAATCTGACATTAACACTAGTAAACCTACTCAGTTTACTCACAGCATATGCGATGTCTGGTCTAGTGCATTGCATTGCATACATTAGACTTCTTATAACACTCGCATACTCTAATTATACAACTGTTCTTTCAGTATTTTCATTTAACTTGATACTTGGATCAAAAGGGGTTTTCACTTCTTTAATATTCAAGTGTTTAAACTTGTTTATTATTTTCTCAATATAATGAGATCGGCATAGCGCATAACCCCACTATAAATTTTTACTTTAATACCTAGAATGGTATCAACTTGTTCAAGATCCTTCATTTTAAATACGAAAGACAAAAATTTCTTTGTTTCAGTTACACCTTCCATTTTGTTACTTATTATTAACATGTCATCAACGTATAAATAAATAACAATTATATAATTACTACTTGTTTTGGAATATATGCATTTGTCTGCTACATTATGCATAAAACCATGAGAAAGTATTTTAGAATCAAACTTCTCATGCCACTGTTTAGGTGGTTGTTTTAGTCCATATAATGATTTAATCAATTTACAGACTTTCTTCTCATCTCCTGGCAGAACGAACCCTTCAGGTTGTTCCATGTATACCTCCTCGTCGAAGTCTCCATTCAGGAAAGTAGTCTTTACATCCATTTAATGAATATACAGCTGATGTATGGATGATAAAGCAAACATAATTCTAATAGATCCTATTCTCGCTACAGGT
The DNA here is from genome assembly GCA_003013855.2 of Liriodendron chinense. Classification (NCBI taxonomy): domain Eukaryota; kingdom Viridiplantae; phylum Streptophyta; class Magnoliopsida; order Magnoliales; family Magnoliaceae; genus Liriodendron; species Liriodendron chinense. The sequence continues at coordinate 2,333,693 of PVNU02000133.1, read as the reverse complement.
GAGTATGTGTCAAAATAATCTATTCCTTCTTTTTGTCTGAATCCTTTAGCTACTAGTCTAACTTTAAAGGTTTGAATAATTCCATCAGTGCGATATTTCTTTCTAAATACACACTTACATCCTATGGGTTTAGAAGCTGGAGGTAGATCCACCAGTTTCCTGGTTTGGTTTGACATAATCGAATCCATCTCATCATTGATAGCTTCTTTCCAAAAAGTTGAATCTCTAGAAGTTACAGCTTCTCTATAGGTTGTTGGATCATCTTCTATAGTTATAACTATAGATATCTTTCTAATGACATTCTCTCTATCTCCTTCTACGAGATGAAAAGAGATACGCTGAGAGTCTATTTATTCAGGATCAAGACTCTTTTCTACTCTTACCCTTTGACTCCTATGTGGTTCTATTGGAGCTTCAATTTCATTTTGAGCTTTTACCATAGGTTTCTCTGTTAGAGTTTAGATTTCATTATCCTTTGACTCCAAGGATAGTGAATTTTCAAAAAACTCAACATTTCTAGACTCTATGATTGTATTAGACTCTGAGTCTAGGAGTTTATATGCTTTGTTATTTTTTGCATACCCTACGAAGGCGTACTTAATAGCTCTGGATCCTAATTTAATTCTTTTGAGATCATGCTTTCTACAAAATGCGAGGCAGCCCCACACTTTAAGATATCCTAGATTAGGTTTTCTACCTTTCCATACCTCATATGGTGAAGTGTTAAACTTCTTAAAAGAAACCATATTTAGGATGTAACACGCTGTGAGAAGTGTTTCTCCCCAAAGTCCTAGTGGCAACTTTGCTTGTATTAGCATTGAGTTGACCATTTCTACTAAGGTTCTATTCTTCCGTTCAACTATATTGTTCTGTTGTGGTGTGTACGGTGCAGTGCATTGGTGTATTATGCCATGTTCTTCACAGAAGTTAGAGAATTCATTTGAAAAATATTCTCCTCCTCTGTTGCTACGAAGAACTTTTATTATCTTGTTTGGTTTATTTTCCACTTCTGCTTTATATATCTTGAACATGCTGAGTGCTTCATTTTTATTCTTTAGAAGGTATACATGTACATATCTGGAGCAATCATCGATGAAAGTTATAAAGTATCTTCTTCCTCCCCGTATAAGAATGTCATTTAACTCACAGATATTAGTGTGTATTAGGTCCAATATTTGAGATGATCTCTTAACACTAAGAAAATATTTCTTTGTAAATTTGGACCTTGTGCACACTTCACATTTGTCATTTTGACTATCTGTGTATGAGATTAAGCTATTCTTAGACATGAATTTTAAGGTACTATAACCTATGTGTGCTAATCTACCATGCCACAATGCTACAGATTCAATCATATACGCAGAAGAGCTACTTTCATTCAAGGAAAACTTTATTATCCCATTACAACCATATCCCTTACCAACGAAGTTCTCGTTCTTCGACAAAATCAGTTTTCCTGACTCAAATATTATGTGTATTTTAGGTTTTTCCAGAAGATCCCTAGAAACTAAGTTTCGTCTCATGTCAGGGACATACAGTACATTAATTAGAATCACTTTCTTTCCAAAGGTAAAGACTAGTTCCATGGTTCCTTTGCCTATGACCTTGATCGTACTTCATTACCCATTTGGACCTCTTGACCATCGGTCACGTCTTCATAAGTTTTAAAGGCTGATTTGTCATAGCTTACATGGACTGTAGCGGCTGTATCATACCACCAACCAGGTACTTTGCCTTAGATCATGTTTACCTTAGTGATCATGACAACTATGTCATCTTCAACTGCACTTGCCTCATTCTTCGATTTTCGAAGTCGGCATATTCAAGCGTAATGCCCGGTTTTCCTACAGACATGGCAATGGCCTTTGAACTTTCCATTCTTCTTTTGTGTTTTCTTGAATTTCTCTTTATTGGGTTTCAGGGAATCGTTCTTCTAGGGATTCTTGTTTTGGGTACTTTCTACTGCTTGTACCTTGGACGGGGAATTCCCATTTCCATTTTTCTTTTCATGATTTCGGGATTCTTCCTCTATTCGAAGATATTTCTGGATTTGTTTTAGTGAATAGTCATCGGTTTTATGTAGCAGTTTCTTCCTGTATTCTGTCCAACTCGGGAGGGGGGGGGGAGGAGGATTTTGCAATAATAGCCCCGACTTGGAAAGATTTAGGGATATCAATTTTTAGGGTATTAATTTTGCTAACAATTAGCTATAGTTCTCTGATTTGGGCTAACAACAATTTGTTATCTACCATGATGTAGTCGAAATAGCTAGCTATGAGATATTTGTTCGTACCTTCTTCTTTAGCCTTGAATTTGAACTTGAGAGTGGTCCAAATTTCTTTGGCAGACTCGGTTCTAGTGTATTGATCATACAGACGATTAGATAATGTGTTCAGGATGTGTCCTCGACACAATAGATTATCTTGTTCTCTTTTGATACGTGCATTGATCTGCTCAGTCGTGTCTTCATCAGTAGTTGGAGGAAGCGGCTTCAAGTTCAGGTCTAAGATATAGAATATCTACAACGCCGTAAGTAGGAACTTTATCTTATCCTGCCATCTGGTGAAATTGGTTCCATCAAACCGGTCTAGACGAATCAGATCCTGGTTTATCAGTTTGATTGATGATACCCATTCGATTTCCATATCAGAAAAATCACACTTTAAGATTGTTGATAATTTCTTATCTCAGAAAATAAATTAATTTGGAAAAAATCGAGAAATAAGGACAGGCTGAAGCACGTGAAAAACACGCTGTCCTTAAAGCGTAATTCGCCCCTTACTCAAATTATTTTGAGTTTGCTGATAGGTTACAGGCAAATTGCTTCCAGGATACGACGAGTCTTATGTGGTTCTGCGTTCAGCAAGAAACGAAGGAACCACTATGTAACTCAGTAACACTATCTGACAGATGATGAAAAGAAAGAGAGAAAATGAATGGCGGTCTTCTTCTTGCAGTAGTAGACCACTACGCTGGTCTAAGTGACTTGGTTTGTATCAACCAAACCGAGAGCCTAACAGACTCAGATGGGTGTTAATTCAGTAGAGATAGTTGTGATTGTTGTTATTGTATTGGAATGAACCAGACCTGTCCAATTTATATAAGCAAGGGTGGCTGGCAGTTTTGGTCCAGAGCCATAATGGTACTAGATGTTTTCTAGCTGTTGTGAAAAACTAGCCGTTTTTTGCAGTTTCTGACTGTTGTGCATGTGGGAGTTACATACCTGCATGATGGCTGTTTAGACTCAATGGCTAGCCGTTTTTTACTGTTGGGCTAGCTACATGTAGTTATTATTGCATGGTCTATACCATTACTGCATGAGCAGTTACATAGGTCCCTCTAAATAGCCCTGCAGCTCTCTATAAAAAGCAGAGAGGTCTCTCTGTCAGACCTCCCACCCACAACACCTTCTCTGTTCTGAACCTAGCCACCTGACCTACTACCTAGCCTCTGTCGCACCAGTCTCGCCCTGGTCCTCGAGGTCGCGACACGTGCCAAGTGCCAAGTGCGCCCCTAGCGCCTCTACAGCCACGCTGCCTCACATGCCCACACCCTAGCACCTAACACAAACCCGTGCCCATGCCGGAGCCCGTGCATAGTGTTCCAGTGCTTCACACCGGAACACGCAAGCCACCGTACTCCCTCTTTTCCACCATAAATAAGTAAGGTGCACAACATCCTACTTATAAAGTGGTAAAAATATTTTCTCCCATCCGATATGGGACAAAACAAAAAATCATTTTTTTTAAACTTTTCAAAATGTTTTAAAACAAAACGATTTCAACACCTATCCCTTTTCCCTCTCCTCTCTCATCTTCCCAGGCCAGAGGGCGCACCCCTCCCTTCTTCCTCTCCTCTCTCGATCTCTCATCTTCTCAGCACGGCAGCCCCAGCTCTCTCTACCTCTCTCCCTCTCCTCTTATCTCCCGACTCCCATAGGCCACAACCGAGATCAGACAAATCTCAATCGGGTCGGGTTTCAAATCATATGTTTAGAGATCCATCGAATTTCGGGTCGGAGTTGGATAATCCGGATCACAAATCGGGTCAAATTCAGAATAGCCCCGATCTGCTCCAAATTCAATCCGTTGACAGCCCTAGAAGCAAATCCAAATCTAGGTGGACCACACGACCGGAAACAGTGGTGACTAAACATAAGGCCCACCTTAATGTTTATTTGTCATCTTGATAAGGTCACACGGATGTAGATGGATGGAAAACTTAGGTATCTGCTTGATCCCCAAACTTTTGTTGCCCATAGAAGTTTTAAATCGTGGGCATTCGATCACCACTGTTTCTTATAGTGTGGTCCACCTCAAATTTCGGATCTGCTTCATTTTTGGGCTCATGCTTTAAAATGAGCTGGCAAAATGGATGGAAAGCATGGATATAAAACAAATACATCATGATAGGACCACCGCCATGAATCCACTGACTTTGGTGGTTCCCAATCCAAATCCAGGTCCCTCACTGTGAGGGCACTTCACCACAAAATTAGACTCTTCAACTCATCAGGTATGCCCACACATGTATGAAAAAATGGACAGGAAAACAGATCTTTGGACCATAACAATCCCAACAGTCCATCTAAACGCCCTATTACGCATGGCAAATGTGTCAAAAACCACACCGGTCTGATAATCAATTCCATCAATCAGTGTTCTTCAAACGGACAGTTTAAAGTAATGATTATTAGAGCTATTTGAGACTCTGGCAGAGTTTAATGGTTGATACACATGCACTAGTAATGAACAAGCGCCATACATGTAACTTGTAGTTATTTCAACGTTATAGCTGGTGGATGCACTGCAGACAATTCATAACCCAAGAATCAGATTGAATGATCTTAACCTTTAAGTTAATAACTCATGGATCAGATCAAATGATCTCAGCCTTTAATTAATGGGCATTTGATTATTGAATTTGAACTTAGAAAAAATATTGGCCACCTACTAGGGGCATGGTTTCAATGGACCTAGAACCACAAAGCTCAGTGGATCCTTAACTGTGGGGCCATCATGCTAGAAGCAGATCAAATCACAAAGCGACCACACCACATGAAACTGTGGTGATTGAACACCAATCCTTAAAAACTTCCTATGGCTTACGGCAATGTTTATTTGCCCTAACCCATTGATAAGATCACACAGACATTGATGGATGAAGGTAAAACACAAGCATTTGCCCAATCCCAAACTTTTGTGGCCCCCAAGGAGTTTTTCATGGTGGTTGTCTATTCACCCACTATTTCCTGTAGTGTGGTCCACCCGTGATTACGGTCCTGTCCATTTTTGCACTCATGTCTTAAAATGATCTACAAAAACATATAAATGACATCCATTGAAAATACATACATCAAGGATTCATGGTGGGCTCCTTAGTCACAGGTCCAGCAATCTCAATGGTTCCTTGAATTCACTGTATCTGCGTCCCCCTACTTAGATGCCCACCAAATCAATCAATTAGTATATTAGTTTAGCATAATTTTAATTAATTGAACCATCTAGAGTGGGCCCCACAATTTGGACATATTAATTTAACCAATCGTCATCGAAGTGAGGCATCACCTGATCTGACTATCATTAGATCCCAAAAATGTCAAAGTGTAGCCCTCCTTTTAATACACATACTAAACTTTTAATATTGGTTTTCAACACCAAACATCACTCCCACTTATAAATGGAAGTTGAGTCATGTGCATTATGCGTTGCAGGTACAGAAGGGGCGCCAATTAGTTAAATATCCAACCGTACAACTTTCAAACATGCTTTGTCTATGCCCATCTTTGATAGCAACATGTAACCCAATTATATCCCACCACGTAGGTCACCATAGATATCCATCACAAGGTAATTCACATCCCTAACAAGTAATTGAAGTAGTCCCATTCCCTGTTTGTAACATGCACAACTTTCTTATCATGCACTAAAGTTGTATCGTAGTTTGCCACCCAGGACTCAACTCAGGTATGTATCGGTCATCAAGTTCAGGTTGACTTAAGACCTAATGGGTTGGCCAAGTGGGTCAAGAATATAACTTTTTTATTATTTTTAGGGCTTTTTTAGATACACTCCAGGTAGCATGGGACTCCAAAAATGCATCTCTTTTATTTTAAAACTTAGTTTTTTACATCTTTATGTATGGTACTGGGGATTGTATCTTTTGGGGGATGATCATCATTTGATTGTTTAAAGTTGCTATTAATCTTTTGTACTCTATGATGATATTTTATGCTTTTCAACTACTCTCCAATAATTTATAATACTTTTCAATTATCCTTTCTGACAATCTTTTGTGCTTTCACTTGTAAAAGAGCCTCTCTCTAAAGAGCTTTGTTAGTGGTTGATGTTACAGAAGGTACACTTTGAATAAAAAGATGACAGATTAAATGGTTCTCAATCAATGCGGTTTACAGCTCATTTGGAAGCTTATTGAATTACCTTTCTAACAAACCCAAGATCACTTAATTTTGATGTGCGATATGGGAGAGTTAGTTGTGCAAGCAACATAAGTTATGCCATTAAGCAATTTAAGCTCACTTCTAAAATGTCAAACTATCTCCAAATAAGAAAATTATAGTCATAGTTGAAAGGTTATGGAATAATCTTTTCAACAAACTTAAGATCAATCCAATCCAATTAGTAATAAGAGAGTAACGAGTGTTTTTTGTAGGATCGAATGATGCTGGAGGGTGATCAACTTGGACAATACAAATTAGCGAACTCGGATAGCACAAATTAGCAAACTTGAATTGCTAGAGGTATAATAGGTCTGGTTAAGGTTGACCAAAGCTCGGCCCACATTGTTTATCGTAAGCCCAAGCTCATAATGGGCCAAAATAATCCAACCCGACATTTTTTTATGGGTACAAGCCCAAGTCAATCTTAGATGTGAGAGAGATTTACATCTTGGGTTTTGGAGATAGGAGGTGGCGGAGGTTGTTAGAGAGAGAGATTTACATCTTTGGTTTTGGAGGTGGGAGGGTGGCGAAGGTAGTTAGAGAGAGAGAGATGAGAAGAGAGGTTATAGAGAAGAGAAAATTTGTTTTGGTATATTACAAAATTGCCCTACTAAGCCCTAATGGCTAGGCCAAGTAAGATTTGAACTAAGCTAATGGGATGTTGTACATGGTCCAAATCTGACCCCACTAAAAAACAAGCTTGAATTTTAAACTCGAGCTTGGCCCAACGAGCTTGATACTCTAGCCCAAATCTAACATGAGGCGGACCAGCCCAACCCATTACCAGCCATAGAGACAATGCCCATGTTCACTAATTTGTGTTGTCCAACTTGTTGATTTGTATCGCCAAAGTTTGCTTATTTGTACTCCCCAAGTTTGCCAATTTGTACACATTATCCCATAAAAATTCTTATAAGTCTTTCATTATAGGTCGAATTGAAACAATCTTAAGTTTAATAGCAAGATAATTCAATGAGATTCAACCATGATAGGAATCATCTCATTTGGAAATCGTTTAACCCTTTAAAAGTGAGTTCAAAGTTACTCATAGCGTAACTTACTTTACTTGCCCAATAGATATATGTCAAGTCAGAAGATTAGAGACAAAAAATGTTCAATGAAGGATGTTTTTAAATGATTAAAAAGGTTATCAAATTACATTTCCAACAAGCACAAAATTACTTAGATCGAAAGTTCATTAAGGGCCCGTTTGATAGTTAATAAATAAAAGCAATTGAAGATAAATAAGTAATGATTACTTCTCTATTTCCTTGGAAATGCACGTAGTCCCAAAAAGCCTTACATTAGATACCGTGCTATATACCAAAATTATGTGGGCCCCACCATGATATATGTATTATATCCACGCCATCCATTCATTTTTCCAAATCATTTTAGGACCTAAGTTAAAAAATAAGGCGGATCTAAAACTTAAGTGACCCACAATAAGAATAATTACGTCTACCATTAAACCTAATGTTATCTATGGTATTGTCCATTTGATCTTTAGATTTGTCTCATTTCTGGACTCATGTCCTAAAATGATTTTAAAGGATGGTGGATATAACACATACATCATAATGGGGCCCACAGAGTTTTACTTTAAAAGATGTTGAAATTTACATCATTTTCGAGGTAGAATTTTATCTCTCATTATACATTTACTTTCATTTCATTTCATTTAACTCCAATCAAACAGGCGTAAAATCATCATTATACATTTACTTTCATTTCATTTCATTTAGCCTTGAAAGAGATATGGTCTGTTTATTATAGTCGCACAATGTTGATTGTGTAAGCAATTGAGTAACATCATCATAGAATTTGTGCCCACTTTCAAAAGGCCAAATGATCTTCAAATGATATAATTTTGAATATAATTGAAAACTCATTGAATTGTCTTTCCAACTAACCCAAAATTACTCAAATTTGACTTGTAACAATGGAATTATAAGCATTTTCATAAAATATGAGTTCATTATTCATCACCTGATCCCACAAAAACACCTCTACCTTGTTAATCTTCGAGATTGCCAATCCGCTTGTGAATGCCACCAATACTACCAAAATTTAGACAACTTCATCATCATTATCACATGATACTTTAATTGTTACTGATTTTACTAGTGATTTTATGTTTCAATTGAATATTATGCTTCACTCAAGTGAAAATACTCAAGTTCAAAAGTCCCTGGGGTACAAAACAAAATGGCTTATTGATGTTCTCAATTTAGAACATTTTCTTTGAATTAAGGCTGAAATAATCCCATTTAAAGACCACTTAACCTTTCATAAGTGGACCCATAGTCCCTTATGGCTAACTTATGTTGCTCGCATAATAGGTACACTTCAAGTCAAAAGATGACAGACGAAATGGTTCGCAATCAAGATGGTTTATAGCTTATTAAAAAGCTATTGAAGAATTATCTTTCCAAGTCTAAAATCACTTATAGTCGAGGTGCAACAATCAAGATCCAACCCATTTAACAAAGTCATGTGGTACAGGTTATGAAAGCAATGTGAGTATGTCTTCAAGGGCTTCAAAGTCACTTTTAAAATGTCAAATGTGATTTTAGTTTTAATTGAAAGATCATTGAATTATCTTTCCACCAGGTCCAAAATTGCTTTGATCTAACCATGCCCAAACTATTATGTGCTTGTGCAGGGCCATGCCCATCTCCCATCCCAACTCATTCATCAAGCAAACAAAGGAGAAAACTTCTGCTACACCCACGAGTTAGATACGCTACTTACACCAGGTGGAACAATGACCCACCATGATGTATGTGTTGTATCTGTGCCGTCCATCCATTTGTTGAGATCATTTTAAAGCATGATACAAAAAATGAGGCAGATCCTAAGCTCAAGTGGACCCAAAACAGAAAATAGTGGGGATTGAACGCCAACCTTAAAAACTTCTTGGAGGCCACTTGAGATTCAAATCTACCTCAGTTTTGGTATCATGCCCTAAAATCATCTCTCCAAATGCATGCTCGGTGTATACAACACATACATCATGGTGGGGTCATTGCTACACCCGGTGTAGCTAGCGTAGCTAACTCGTGGGTGTAGCAATTTTTTTCTCAGTAGGATGAAAGGGCAGTGAAAAGAGCACACCAAATGGGTGCGTGAATTCGGAATGGATTTCTCTATCACAGTTCATCAGAAGGTACGGCCACATGCGGTGTGTGGTTTGACTGGAAGGCTATCACATTTGTTTTTTTTGCAAGTTCATCTTAGTTTATCACAGTTCATAGAAGGTAAGGCAACCATGGTGTGAGTAAGAGGCTACCCAAATTATAAGCTTGTGCGGGGCTCCCATCCAACCCGTTCATCAAGTGAACCTCATAGGGATGAAGGGGCCGTAAAAAAGAAAGAAAAAAAAAGAGAAGCAAACCCAAAACTCCAAGTAAGCCTGTTTGCTTTTTTGCATCAATTGATCACACGAACATGATTACCGAGGGGATTTCGGCTTGCATGGTGTGCTGATATCACCAAGTTCTCTGGCCCCACAATGATGTATGTGTTATATACACGCTGTCCATCGATTTTGCCAGATCATTTCTGGGCATTTCCCCAAAATAAATTAGACGGATCCAAAGCTAAAGTTGGACCACGTTGGACCACACCACAGAAAGCAGTAGAGATGGGGGATGGCTCTGTCCCCAGAACCAGCAATGTGGATGCAACCCAGACCGTAGAGCCCACCTCAATGTATGCATTGTATAAACCGCAAGCAAACGGACCACACGACAGAAAGGAGTGGAGTTGGGACCCAAAACCCCCCACAGCTTTTTGTGGTGCGGTCCACTTGAACTTTGGACCTACCTCAATTTTATTTTGGGAAAATACCCTACAATGATCTAGCAAATGGATGGCCTGTGCGGATATACCAAATACATCAGGGTAGGGCCAGATATGTGGCACACAACAATCTGCTTCAACACACCACCGAGGTAGGTGGTGTGCGTGGCAAATCAAGCAATCTGAGCGGTACAACCGTGCGTGTGGCGTTCTTTGCTATTAACACCATCCGATAGAAATAAAGAGGCGATGTGGGGCCCAAATGGAGCACGTGCGAGCGTAAAGCATGGTAACACGTGTAACGATGGGCACACGTTTCAATCTCCCAGACGTGTAACTGTATCACTCCATTGTGTTGAAGGGAGGACACCTGACTATGTCTGGTAATGGAGTTTCTTCCACCTCCAAAAGAAATAAAAGAACAATTATAGAAATTACAAAAGAAAAGCTCAATTTAAAAAGAAGAAGAAGAAGAAGAAGAAGAAGAAGAAGAAAAATGTATCAGCCGAGACAGGGATGATAATCACACAAAGGAAAATCACCCGGTAGGGTTAGAGCTGATCACTTCATCTTCATGTTGCTGGATTTGGGAGGTGTTAAGAAACCCTAGATTTTTCTCAACACTACATCTCCAGCATTCCCCAAATATCCAACTTCTTCATCAAAAATTAATCCCATCCACACATCAAGTGGGCCACACCTGTATCATACATTCCTTTCTATGTTGTGGCCCCACCCAATGAACGAATTAGACTGATTTTTGCACTAGGGAAGCTCATGGTTAGAGATGACCATCTATCTCTCTCACTGTAACAAAATAAAAAACAATAATTATAAAAATATTAATAAAATAAAAATAATAAAAATAAATGAATGTATCGGATCGAGACAAAAGAGAGATTCGGGAGAAGATAAGGAGAGAATACGCTCGGTAAAATGATCGAATTCGCTTTTGCTGGTGCGCTACATACATACATACATGCACATCTCGACGCAGTTTAGGGTTAGGGTTTGTTGTGGTGGGTAGAGAGACGGAGGCTTTTTTCGCTGGCTAGGGTTTCAATGGAAATAGAGAAGATAAAAGAGTACTGGGATTATTTATAAAGGGAGACCTGGTCCGCTCGGATTAGGGTTTGGTTTTTTTGTAATGAAGGATACTAGGGTAGGGTTTATTGTTTGATTAGTAATAACTGTTCACATGCAGGCAACGGTGCCGCAGCTTGTGGTTTCCCGCCAGTATTCCACTTTTAAAAAAAATCAGTGCCATCGAATTAGGAGATCCAGGAACGGTCATCACTATCCTCCTAAATGATGATATTCCGCTCATTATGTGGGCCACATTTTTATTTTCAGTCCTACTGTGCGTTTTCCATTGATTCCAACGGAGTGGATCCAATAATGATCCTCATTACCTAATTTTTTACTAAGATAATCTTCAAAGTGGGGTCTACCTATTTCATGGTTCTGATCACCTAAAAAGGTGTACAATTGGATGACATATTGTGCTGTACCACAAGTTGTAGGACCTTGCCTGATCACACTGTTCTCGTGAGTCCCGATTTATTTTTTGAGGACCAGCTAAGAACAGTCCGCCGTGCTACCCGAATTTGTAGTCAGCTCTCATTATATTTCTGTTGTGGATGGATGATCCGAGCACCTTCATGCTAACCGTCCGTTTTCAGGTCTGTGTAAGGTGGAGATTTAACATTGTGGAGTTCCGTACGATAGTCCATATCCCCGTTATCAGATCATCCTAGCCATCTAATGAAAGTGAATAATTACGACCATCGAATTCACATCTGGCATCACCTAAGAGGATCCCCATCGTTCACTGGTCAAACCAAATAGGGTATCTCCAATCCGCCAATGGGCCCACCATATGAACAGTGATGAGTGGAATGGCCTCATTTTCATCCCAGCTATCTTCATGGTGGGGCCTCCCATTTTCAGGTACTGGAATCTATGATCAGTTTTCTTTGCGAATTTGATTCACACTACCAATATGCCTTCATTTTACTTTGAGTACCTCCATTTTCGTCAGCCCAAAACAAAGGGATAAAATAGAATAAAATCATTAATGTCTGACCCGAAAATTTCTCAGGAAATTTTTCAAAATTTGAAGCTTAGGATATTATTGCGAAAATCTCACCAAAATAAAATATTTATTTAAATAAATAATTAATTATAAAGCTTAAATACATATTTATATTACGAAATTTTAAGGCTTTTACTACTTTTGGAGTTAATACTGCAGTAGTATCGGGATAATATAGCAGCACAAAGATGATATTTTAAAACCTGCTGATATTTTTAAAAATATTTTGACAATAATACCTTTATTATATCTTTCGCAATATTATTACAAGATTTTCAAAAGCTCAAAAGTATTTGTCACATTAATCCATGCTAAGTTTTTTTTTTTTTTTTTTTTCAACTAATCATGCTACAGAATAGCCCATACCCCAATAACCAATGCACCAAAATCCTCAAGACTGATGTCTAGCATCAAGCTAGGTTCTTTAAACCACTGGGATGGTAATATTGCAACACACACTCTACCCTAACTTCCACAGTGGCCCACTTGAAGGCATCCTTGGCTCCTATCTCTTTAAAAGTAGAACCTATCTGCTTGAAGTTGACACAGAGGATGCACTTTAGTTATCCATGTAGTCCTTTCAAAGATGGCATGGTTGCCGTACTCTGGTTCTTCAGGTAGCCCCCTTTTCACATCTTGGTGGCTTTCACTCTTAGTCCTTAGTCCATGTTGCCCTTTTCACAGGTGGCCCCTTCCATAACTCAAACGCGAGATATGGTGTTGGCTTTGATATCAATTGTTAAAAAATGTTACGCCAAAAGCCCCGCGACTAATGGAATGTGTAAAGCTAGACTGTTTTAACCATTAGAATAGTAACTATTTCCCTTATTAGGCGATTCCAACAATCTGAATTACAGCCATCGAGCAGCACAATTTGAATCCAAATCATTCACCAACACAATCCAAATTGGGTATCTTATATAAAAAAATAGGTCCATTGTATGAACAATTTCAATCACCAAAAGATGGACCCCACAAGTACAATTATTTGGGTTATACAAATTTCATCAATGCTACCAATACTCCCCTCCCTTATTCTTTTTCTTCTCCATCACCATTATCCCAACAAAATAGATAATGAAAGAAAATCACAACTACTAAAAAGAATTGTTGCAAGCAAAGCATGACTTGGACATGAGATCCATGTTGTGAGCGCTTTTAAAGAACCATTTTCCAAGTGCCAAAAAAATTAGCTGATCCCATGCATCTTTTGCTTTCTATGCTATTTTGAACTGAACCCCAATCCTCTTAACATGTAAAAAATGAACCTCTAGTACACATAGTCACAAGCCATCTCCATATCAAGCCTGTAAATGATGCCTAGGATGCCAGCTCTACATCTAGAGTCAATATATAACCATGAGGGGCTCCGTCTAAGATCTGTCTCTCACATAAAAAAGGCCCATTGAGCCTTTGAATAACTCCACCAAATACTTCCATGTATTCCTGTTGCAAGGTTTTGGACGAGGATTTTATTTTTATAAGAGCCTCCAATCAAACTGATCAAGTGAAAAAATCCTCAAAATCACAGCCCCATCTTTCTTTGGAACCAAGGCCATGAAAGAAGCCCCTAATTCCTTAGGAATGTGGATTTGAGTAAAGAACCTTGAAACAAATGCAATCAAGTTCCTTTTTACATCTTCTCATAAAATTTGGAAAATAGGCCAAAGGATAACTATCTGAGCCTGGGGCTTGATCTCTTCCTAAAGACTTAACTACAACCCCTCTTTATCAAACTACCTATTCATCCAGGTAGATTCCGCTTCACCAATTAGGTTGAAGACAAGGTTGTCCAGAGAAGGATGGTTCCAATCATCCCCCAAAAGGAGGCAACAACAGAAATCCACCACCGCATCACAGATTTCATTCCTCTTGATTCATACTTCACATATTTGGTCGGTTCTACCTTAAATCAGTTTTTACAAGATGTTTTAAATGATAGTGGCATATTTCATCGGTTCCACATTGATAGTCTGTATCAATTCCTCATGAATCAGGATGGATCAGCCTGAATAAATTTATTCACATGTTGCATCAGTGAGTTAAGTGCCCATTCAACAAAGATGGCCGATTCAGGCACTTGTTAAAAAGGGAAATAATAAGACTGGTCTTTGGATACTTACGGTTGTTCATCTGATAGGACAGCTCCTAAATATCATCCATTAGATTATACCAGCAATTTTATTGCAGTTCGCAAATGGATGGTTGATTGGCATTTCATTGTAAACAGGACAAATTGGTGAGCGATGTATTGAGGCATCAACCATCTAATATGGGGACACACAAGATGCATGGTGGTCTCTACTTTACAACCATTGGATGAAGATTATATTTTGCTTATCTTCTATTTTTCTGTAATTTTAAATTAGCTTAAAATTTTTAATCACATAAATTCCAATTCCATGATCGATTTTAAGGACCTAGGTAGAAGAGGAGGAGGCTTGATGTCTGGCAGATAGTCAATTATGAAACTGTTATCATGGTAGATTGTCACAAAGCGTTAAGCTAAGTAGCAATGAAGTTGGGTGTGAGAGCAGGAAAGCATCTCTTTCAAAATGTAAGCAAATATAAATAGGTAGCATGCGGGAGCTAGAGAAGCGTCCAAAGCGGGGACTAGAGATTGGGATTGGAAGTAGGGAGGCACCTGGATAGAAGGATCTTGCAACTAAGATCTACCATTCAAAAGCTAACCCCAAATTGCTGAGAAAAAGACTAAAATGATGACGACAATGATGATGAGAATATAGAGAATGATTCCAAAATAACTTGGAATTACCAAACTCAATGATATGACTCCCACACGATTCTGACCCTAGTTCCACATTTGCGAACCAAGCTTTAAATCACAAAAGACACTTAAAAATATCCACAGAGGGTTTCCATGAAAAAATCACAATAAACGCATGTCACTTCTAAGAAACGTTGTGTCTGGAAATTGGAACTTTGGATATATAAATGACTTCAGAACCAATCATAGTACTGTTCCATTATAATGTTAGTAGCTTCTCAATATTCTCTTTAGTGTTTTAGTTTCAAGTCCAACTCAAAATAAAATTTAGTAGTTACATAACTTCAGATCATTATCCAATAAATATGACTGATCTGAGTTTGGACATTTCATATCTTTGTAACTTAATTACTACAACATGAATGCCTTTAAAAAATAACTCCAATGTAAATGGATTGACCAACCAAACAACCTAACATAAAAAAAGCAATTGCTTTGGGAGCAGCTTTGCTTTCTTTCCAATTTTCACTGTGAGAAGATTTAAGTGTAATGTACCTTCAAGAGTATGGTTTCTTCAGAAGCCAATGAGCTTTTGGTGATGGAGCTTTTTGCTGAAAATGGAGACTCCATATAAGGGTGCATTTTTTTCCCTTGATATCTAGGAAGGGAAATTGATAGCCGTTAATTTTACTAGAGAAGGGGTTGCAGGATCTTTTCTTTGTATAGGGAATTTGCTCTGCTATTTTAATCTCTCTTTTCTAAATGACGTTGTTATTAAAACAAATGATGGAATCCACAATACCAGGGCCAGATAATGAGATAAATAGTCCAAAAACTTAAATAATGCCTACAAAAAATTACGACAGGTGCAAGAAAAAAGAAACCCATTATTCAAATTATCAACAGAGCACACGAAAGGTCTCTCAAAGAAAGAAAGAAAAAAATTACAGAATGTAAACTTCAGTGTGTGCTTAGATGCCAACCAAATTGAAATATGAATAATCAATTCAAGCAAATGACCAATTTATGATAATGTTTCCTATGGTTTGAGAGGATGAAGCAACCTTCTAATTGCAGTCACATCTATTCCAGCTCCAACTTAAAAGGAATGTAATTCATTGCAATTTCCCCATCTCAATTTCAATAATAAAGAAGGTTATTACAATTTCACCATCACCGTATCATTAGGGCTGCATTTGGATGGATGCAAAATCTAATTGAATTATGAGAACTTCAGTCTAATCAAGATGAAATAACCACAATTAATGGGGTTTCTTATACTAATAACATGATTGCAACTTATAGCCTGAGCCGATTCATCAATATAAATGTCAAGAAAGGAAATTACAACTTAGAAACTTCCATTTTTGTTAGACATACTACTCATAAGTTTTTTTGTTTTTTTTTCCATGGTGGGGACCACATAAATAGTCTCTTGTAGATTGTAGTTGTGTGTTGGTGTATCTTATTTTCCGATTTATTTCCTTCATTTTGTTGCACGTGTTTCTTGCCAGAGTTGGTAGTTGCCAATTGTGCGCACGGGTTGTTTGTTGGTTTGTTGAATAGGTGATCAACAGTAGAGCTGAACACGAGCCAAGCTAGCTCGGTTAACTTGCTCAACTTGGCTCGATTTGGCTCGAATCAAAGCTAGGTTCGAGCTGAGCTATTTTTTTGAGCTTGAAATAATTTCAAGTTGAGTTTGAGCTGACCCGAGCTCGACTCGACTCGGTTTGACTCGACCAGTTTTAAATACCTTAAATATATATAATATACATATAGCATCGTTCGAATTCGAGCACCTTTATTCCTACCCTTTAAAAGAAAAAAAATTCACCCGAACTGTCTTCCTTTGTTTTTTCGCCCAAGCCGACCTGAACTCGGCTCGAAAGCTCTAACTTGCCTCGAAATCGCCCAAGCTGCTGACCAAACCAAACCGAGCTCGCCAGTCAAGCTTGAGGACCAAGCCAAGCCGAACTCGAGCTGAGGTAGGCTGCTGACCGAACCGAGCCAAGCAGCGCCAAGCTCGGCTCGGTTTGGCTTGTGTACAGCTCTAAATTTAGCGGTGGTATTGGCCGATAAAATTTTATTATAAGATGATAATCGCAATCAAGCTCTATGCTACGTTGAAATGCACGATCCCAATAATAATGGCAATTCATTTCGGTAAGGCATCCACACACTAAATCTCATAACCAAGATCACAAACGGATTTCTGATAATTTAAAATTCATGCCTAATAATACCTCGCGACAAGAGAGCTCGGCCTTTTAAGCGCCTCTCTTTCAGCAACTATTCTCTTTCTTTCCTTGCTCTGCATCTCCCTCTTTATCATAATCCTGTCTTCGATGTCGGCGTCAAGGACTTCCTTCAGCTCTTTCAGGAACTTGTCGACAGCGGCCCTGATTATCAAAGACATGCCATCGAGAAGAAACCGCGGCTCCGATGGTCGGATTCCGGTGCTCAGACCTTCGATTCCATGCGTTTTTTGCTAATCATCTTCGATTTTAGCCGGAAATCTGCATTTTCCGACGAGAATCCTGGCAGCTCGATCGGAAGGAGCGGCTTGAATGGGTAGTACCTGCTTTTCAGTGAATACGAACTGTCCATTAGTGGGCCCTACTGTGGTGGATCATCCCAGCCAGTGGCCTGAAATGAGATCGATATTCCTACGAAATGAACTTGATGATCGTGTGGCTCAGATTTGTAGCCCTGATAAGGTGGACACGGCTGCTTGTGCATTTCGGACGCGGGTTTCCTACAAAAAGATCAGCGGGGCCCACCGTGATGTGTGTGTGGCATCCGCTCCGTCCATCATTTGGGTCAGCTCGTGGTAGGATGTGAGCCCAAAAATCAGGCCATCCAGAAGGCAGGTGGCCCACTTAGGAGTTCCTTTCGAATGGGAACGCTCACCACTGAAATATTCCCCATCCGTTATCTGTACCATGGCCCACTTGAGTTCTGTGAATGATTCTGATTTTTGGGCTTGTATTTTAGCATAAGCTGGGGCAAATGATTGAGGGAGTGGATGTCAAGCACACATCACAGTGGGCCCGCACAACTATATGTTGCATGGGCTCGTTGGAGGTTTTGCAGGTCTCTCTGCGTCACTATCACTGATGCCCACTAGCAAATCCCAAGCCACACCTCAAATGGCCCACTGTAGATTCCTTGGACCAAACGTTAGGGGCTGGTAGGCTCGACAATGCGCGTGCCATGAGACGTGGAGGGTTAAAAGAAAATGACTAAAGTCGCTTTACTTGTGGCTCACCCGTTTTGGCACAGTCTGATTTCACACTTGGGAGCTTACGCAATGGCACTTACATGAGGTAGGCACATATGGGACGTGGCTTCGGTGGACGACCGTGGGGCCCAGCTGATGAACCGTCCGGATCACGAAAAGTTGAGGTCCACTTCCGCTTTTTACTTGCCAAACTGAAAACCATTTACCCTTCCCCGTTCATCCATACCAGTCTTGTTTTCTTCTTGGCACTAGGCAGCAAACGGGTCCACTTTCTGCAATCCACACTGCTCATGTGGAGGCCGACCATAATAAAATACGACGCGGTTTGGCCTAGTAACTGCTGCCACTAGCTAGGTGGCTGGTGGTCGGTGCTCTGTGGGCCGACCATGATGGATGTGTCCATCCATTATTCCAGGGACGCGGATTGCGCCCGACCCCTGATTGGACTTTTTTAAGCCTGTTTTGTTTTTCAAAACCCCTTTGTAACTGATTGTAGAAGAGGAAATGGGTGTGTAATTTCACTGTGAAAACTGTAACGCAATACCTGGGTCATCTTTACAAAATTATGATTGTAAAATTTGTGGGGCACATTGTTAAATACGTGTCTGATCCGCACCGTTCATATGCTCTATGTTCTCATTTTAGGGCACACAGCCAAAAAATTAGGCAGATACAAAGTTGAAATGGTCCACACCACAAAAAAAAAGAGAAATTGAACACCCAACGTTTAAATTTTAAATAAGCCTAGGGTCGATAGGGCTGTGTACCTGCCATCCAACCTATTCACAACGTCATGCAAACATGGATTAAGGGTAAACGCAAAAATTAAGCTTGATCTAAAACTTCTATGGACTCAAAGAAGAAATGAGCAATAAACATTCATTTCCCCTCCTGTGGTGGTATGGTACACCTAAGCTTTCGATGCACTTCATTTTTTTAGCTCGTACCTAAAGTAAGAGGGACAAATGGATGGATGATGTGAATCAGGAACATACATAGCAATGCACCCCTTGATTTTAATATAAAAAATCATAGTTTTCTCTATTCGCAACACCTTTTCAAAGAAGCTCCTTGCCAACATTATTTCATTGTAAAAAGACAAAAGATGATGGATTAAATACCTGGGTAAATAATAACTGCCCAAAAAATAGATGATGGATGTAAATGTTGAGAACATATGCCTCAAATTAGAGACCATCTGCTGGTCAGTGGGGGTGTCCGACTGGTCGGCCACACGTTGGAATCAGGCAGCAAGGCTGCTGTAGAGAAATTAGCCCATCTGATCGGTCGTCCGACCGGCCGGTAGGGGTGTCCGACCGGTAGGATGACCAGTCGGCAGTGTCCTACCGCAACGCGGTTTCTTGCGCGGTTTGCACGCAAGAGGTTTTTAAATCTGTTTTTCTTTTCTATTAAAGGGTTATTACGAGTTTAGAGGTAACCAAGGTTGCAAAGGGAATTGAGGGAGCTTCTAGGTGAGAGAAAGAGCTTGGAGAAGAGGGTTTTCTTCTTGGGTAAGTTTGGGATTTCTCTTGTGGGCTTGGGTTTTGGGTCTTGGGTTCCATCTCTTGTAACTTCTGATATTATAGTGGATTGTTATCGCTTTGTGTCGTGGTTTTTTACCCGTGAGGGGTTTTTCCACATAAAAATCCGATTGTCTATGTGTGGGTGATTGCATGCATTGTGATTACATTGTGTGGCTTGTTTGATTGAATTTTTCTGCTTGTCTACAGCTTTGCTTCCGCTGCCGGCCCTCCTACCCCAACAGTAAATACAAGGATAAATAATAATTACCAATTTATTTACTCTAGATTTTGAAAAATAAACTAGCCCTCAAGCTTGTTTGACCAAGTTTGTGTGTGGTCCCATGTATCTTCATCTAAGTTGTCCATCCTTTTCTAAGATCATGTTAAGGTATGGGTTCAAAAAATGAACCAGGCAAGATTCTTGCATTTAATGATTTGACATTTAATATGCATTTAATCCAACCTAAGCTTGCTATTTAGTGCATTTCACTGGAGCGGTAAATCTGGCTTCTTATTAAGCCCATACATTAATGTAATCATAATAAAGAAGAAGACTGCTTAGATATACAATTACGTCAAGGTCCAACCCAATCCATGGCATTTTAAGACTTAAATTCCAAAAGATGAGGGAATTTAAATCCACACCAGGAAAACATCAGTAATTGAATTTCCATGTTAAAAACTTCCTAGGGCTCATTGTAAAGTTTATTTGACGTCTAACCTGTTGATGGGGTCTTACAGAATTGGATGAAGGAAGAAACAAACATTAGCTTGATCTGAAACTTTTGTGCCCCAAGCAATTTTTAATGGTGGGCATTCAATCAACACTGTTTCCTGTGATGTAGTCCCTCTGAGATTTGGATCTACTTAATTTTTGGGCTCATACAAGAAAATGATCTTGAAAAATGGATGGACAAAGTGGATGAAACACATACATCATTAGTGGGCCCATAGAGCACCGACCACTGGACATTGGCAGGTGGTAGGGTTACAAGCCAAACCGCGTCCAATAAAATATCACCGCAGGAAAATGATATGATTGGGACATTTGGACCCATTAAATGTGGACCATTGCCTAAATATGCCTTTTGCAAGCTAAAAACAGACGGACGAGATTTTGTGGCACTGCCTCTCGGTGACAGGGTCCACTAAATTGGTCGTCTACAATCTCTAGATCAGCAATTAGGGTGGACCCCACGGGTGCAGCGTCTTATGGATAAAATGTCAAGATGATAAGATTGGCCCACCTTGAAAAGTGATGGCCCTGCGTGTTTTGCATGACCAATGGGCTAGCATATCGATGGTCCAACAAGTCCAGCAATCGTGGTGCTCTCTTGGATCAAGGGTCCGGATCACTCGAGATGCGTGCCCTGTTCGGCGGGAGAGCCACGGTTTTAGTTCAAACTTTAGTTCTCATAAAAATCTGTTTGGACGCCACTTGATCGGCCAGATGTGGTCATCTGATCAGGTAACTCTGGCATCGTACCTGGGCCCCAACAGATGAACGGTTCTCGTCTGCAGTAGTCCCATTATCGACGGCAGAGATCAGCTGGGTCACAGTTGTGGTCCTCTTTGTCAATGCGCGCAAATAAATCGATTTCGCAAATTTGCCACCAGTTTTCGCGGCTCGGCTTCGAAGGATCCCCGATCCACGTAGGTCGGTAGATGGGCCCACCTTGATGTATGTGACTTAAATCCACACCATTCATACGTTTTGAAAGTTCATTTTAGGGCACCATAATAAAAATTAATTAGATCAGAATCTTATGTTGACCACACCACTGGAAATAGTGGTGATTTACTATTAAAAATTCCTTGTGGGCCAAAAAAGTTTTGGATCAAGATGAAATTTGAGTGGCCACTTCGTGCACACACACATATATATGTATAATCTTATTTACAGGTTGGCTGGCAAATAAAATTTCCAGTTGACCCCACGAATTTTTTAATGGTAGGTATTCATTCACCACTATTTCCGGTGGCGTGATCCACCCAGGATTTGGATCTGTTTCCTTTATGTTATAATTATCCAAAATAAGATTTAAAAACTGATGGACGGCGTGGATGTAAGTAAAATACATCAAAGTGGCCCCACAGTCAGGGATACACCGACTTCAGTGGATCGGGGATCCTCCCAAGCCGCGCCCCATTCGGGAGGCCGCCCACTTTGGCGGGTTACTCCCACGCTCTTATCACGCAGAGTAAACTAAGTTGTGCCCACCTAGAATGTATGTGCTTTATCTGTTCCGTCCATATGTTTTTTGGGCGCAAATTAGGTGTTACCCTGGGAACAGCTTAGTGGGTGTCACCCTAACCGTGTGGGGGCCATTTTGATGTATTTTTAATATATCGACGCCATCTATCTGTTTTTTCATATCATTTTAGGATATGATCCAAAATCTTACGAAGATCCAAATCTTAGGTGGACCATAACACTGAAAACAGTAATGAATAACTATTAAAAATGTTTTGTGGGCTACAAAAGTTTTGGATCAATCTGATCTTTATATTTTCCCTTCATCAGGACCTTATTTACATTATCAAGAGCTTGGATTGAAACTAAACATTACCCAAATCTTACAATAGTCTCTTTGGAATTTTTAATGGTGGAGCAATTAATCACACTGTTTCTAGTGGTATGGTCGACTTGATACTTAGATATGCATAATTGTTGGAACATTATTCTAAAATGGTCTGTGGAAAAGGATGGACGGCCTGGATGTACAAAATATCATCCATGTGGGCCATATGGTAGGGGTAACACCCACTAAGCTGTTCCCGGGGTAACACTTAACTCGCGCCCATGTTTTTTCAGCTCATTTTAGTGGTTGAGCTCAAAATTTAAGCATATCCAAATCTGAAGTGGACCATGCCATGGGAAACAGTGGGAATAATGATTTCCACCGTTGGAACCTTCCCAGGTCCTACAGCGATGTTTATTTGTCATCCAACCTGTTCATAAGATCACATGGATAGGGATGAAGGGAAAACACAAATATCTGGGAATCGGATTGCATGCGGAGTAACTCCGCACGCTCTTATCGTGCGGAGTAAACTCAGTTGGGCCCACATAGAATGTATATGCTTCATCTATTCCGTCCATATGTTTTTCCAGCTCATTTTAGTGGTTGAGCCCAAAATTTAAGCGTATGAAAATCTCAAGTGGATCATGCCACGGGAAACAGTGGGAATAATGATTTCCACCGTTGAAACCTTCCCAGGCCCTACAGTGTTGTTTATTTGTCATCCAACCTGTTCATAAGATCACATGGATATGGATGAAGGGAAAAAAACAAATATCAGCTTGATCCAAAACTTCTGTGTCCTCCATGAATTTTTCAATGGTAGAAATTCAGTTCACACTTTTCTTGTGGTGTGGTCCACTATAGATTTTTATATGCTTCATTTTTTGGCGCCATACCTAAAATGCTCTGTTAAGATGGATGGACGGAGTGGATAAAATGCGTAAATCACTGTAGGCCCCACAGAGTTTACTCCGCACGCTAGCGTGCGGAGTTACTCAGTACGCAATCCGCGTCCATCAGCTTGATCCAAAACTTCTATGTCCTCCGAGAATTTTTCAATGGTAGACATTTAGTTCACTCTTTTCTTGTGGTGTCGTCCACTTTAGATTTTGATATGCTTCATTTTTTGGCAACATACGCTAAAATTTTCTGTTAAGGTAGATGAATGGAGTGGATAAAATACCTAAATCACTGTGGGCCCCACAGAGTTTACTCCGCTAGCGAGTTATTCAGTACGCAATCCGCTTCCCTTTGGCCGGACGCGGATTAGCTACTGACAGGTTGAGGAGCGAGAATCGCTGCTGAATGACGTCACCATGTTTTGTGGCCCCACCATGATGTGTGTTGTATCCACACCGTCCATACATATGAAGAAATCATTTTAGGGTATGAGACAAAGAATGAGTCGGATAAAAAGCTGAAGTGGACCCTATCACAAAAAACAGTGGAGATTGAACGCTTACCATTAAAAACTTCTAGGGGCACTTATATTTGTTTTTTTTTTTTTTTTTCCCTTTGTGGATATTTGTGTTAACTTATGAACAGGTTAGATCTCTAATAAACATCATGGGTGGACCTAAAAAAACGTTTCAACTGTGGGCATCACTCTCTCTACTGTTTTCTGTGGTGGGTCCACTCAAGCTTTGGATTTGTCTGATTCTTTGGCTTATGTCATAAAATGATCTCTCCAAATTGATGGACAGTGTCGATACGCCACATACATCAGGATGGGACTTACAAAACATGGTGACGTCACTTCAGTAGCCAGTCTCGCTACGTCAGTAGCCAATCCGCGTCCTTATCGTGTGTATGGTGTCCAACCTGTGTTTTATCCACGCCTTCCGTTGTTGGATCATTATAGAAACAGTGGTGATTGAACACCCACAGTAAAAAACTTCCAGCGGTCACTTTAATGGTTTTTTTACCATCCAACCTAAGTGGTCCCTAAGAAGTTTTCAATGGCGGGCCTTCAATCACTGATGGTGTGGTCCGCCTGAGATTTGGATCTGCCTCGTTTTTAAACTCATGCCCTAAATTGATCTGGCAAAATGGATAGACGGCATGGATAAAACATATACATCATGCTGGGTCCCACAGAGCACCCTCCACTAGCTACCGGCTGTGGTAGTATTCAATCCACATCCGTCCAAAGGGGTCGCCCCATCATATAAGCCAGACGCCCCCAGAAACCACGCTGGTCCACATATGGGGCACACGGTGTCCATCCCAATTATCAAGCCCTCCCAAAAGATTGGAAGGTTTCAACCGTCAACGTCATTATCCCCACCGTTTACCGTTGTGTGGTCCACTTAAATGTTGGATATGCTTCAATTTTGGGATCATGCCTTAAAATGATCTGGAAAAACGGATGTACGGCGTTGATTAAACATAGACATCACGGTGGGCCTCACAGATTATCCACACGACACTACAGCGTGGTAAGTTCCTTACTACACAATCCGCCTACCTCCTCTCCAAGACTCTGAAAAACCCTAAAACCTCTCACTTCCTCTTTCAAAACGAGTCTGCTTGCTCAGCTACTGTTGGTGGCGGCTCGATCGTCTTCCTCCCGAGATCTCGTTCTTTGCGTTAGAAATTCCGCAGGTAATAATCTCTGTTCATCCCTTTTGCACTTGAAATTCATGAGATTTCCCTTCTTATCTTATTGAAAATATCACTTTCTTGAAACTTGCATTTTTCTCGACTTTTCCCTCTTTTGATTGATTCTCTGAAAATAAAATCAAAGAGATTTTCAAATTTCGAAAGTTCAAACGAAGTCTCGAAAATCGTCGCCGCTCGAGCAGCGTTTTGCATTTCCTTCTGTAATTTCAGCAAAGATTCGGAATTTCGCGCAGGTGGGAATTCTATTTCCAGTTGGGCGAATCGATTACGTCGGAATTGTTTCTTTCTCGTAAAGCGTGGAGAGATCCGTTGGCTTCTGTATCTTTTTCTAGGGTTTTTGCTTCCTGTTCCGTTCTCCCGGTGACAGGAAGATCGAAAACCCTAGAGTAATACAGCTTCTGTTTGGAGAGCATGGGGATGGAAGCACCGGACGTGGAAGGATTCCATGAAATGACCGATGATTATTACAGCGACTCGGAGGTGGTCTCCCATGTCCGTGACGTCCTCAAATTGGCCACTCAGGTATACCTCGTAGACTTGAAGCAACTAAATTTCTACCCTTTCAGGGTGCACTAATTAGAACATTACCCTAAGGGCATAGTTCTGAAAGCCGATCAGGAGGTTCTGCTGGTGAAACAGACGGCTGAATTCAAACGGGTTCAATCGTTGGCTAATTAAAACCGCAACATCACCTCCATGTCATGGTGGGAAGCGGATTGCCTACTGAGTAAACTCTGTGGGTCCCACCTTGATTTGTTTATTTTATCTACTCCGTCCATCCATTTTAACAGATAATTTTAAGGCTTGATCCAAAAAATGAAGCATATAAAAAGCTTAAGTGGACCACACCACAGGAAAAGTGTGAATTGAACCTCCACCATTGAAAAATTCTTGGAGGCCACAGAAATTTTGGATCAAGATGATATTTGTGTTTTCCTTTCATCCATGTCTTTGGGATCTTATGAACAGGTTGGATGACAAATAAACATCACCGCGGGCCCTAGAAAGGTTTCAACGGTGGAAACCATTATACCCACTGTTTCTTGTGGTTTGGTCCACCTGAGTTTTGGATATGCTTCATTTTTGGTTTCAACCCCTTAAATGATCTGGAAAAGCAGATACACGGTGGAGATGAACTACATACATTTACAGTGGGCCCAACTGAGTTTACTCAGTATGATAAGAGCGTACTGAGTAACTCAGGACACAATCCGATTTCGTCATGGCGATAGAGTGCAATCCCTTATTTGGAAAAAAAAGTGCCAGTTCATGTCGGTTTGTACTAGTTCAGAGCAGATAAGCAACGGGTTTGATTGGCTTTCACAAGCTTTGATGGTTTGGGCAGAACTGTTCCTGATAGCTGTTTACACTCGGACTGCTGGTGGGGGTGACAATGGGCCTGGTTTGAGCCTAGCCTGAAAATTGATAAACGCCTTATTTCCCACTTGAATGTTCTTAATCTATCTGTTGATCAAGCAAGCATGCACAAAGAAACGTACTGCACTTAGGAATGAAATCAAAAGTCTACGTTCAAGATGCATGGGTTGCCTAATTGAGTATTATAATGGCATACTCGTAGTATATTAGACATGTGCATATGAAGTCGTTTTGGGCTAAGCTAAAATGACTTGAACTCGAGCCTCACCCAAATATTGTTTAAGCCATGCATGTCAGGCCCAAGCCTGGTCCAAAGCTGGGTTGGGCTTGTTGAGCCAAGCAGGCCTCCTGCCCGATTGCGACCCTTTCTTCCCAGTCCTGTCCATTTTAAAAACATTTTCTTAAATTTAGGCGGTTTGAAGGTTTTGTTGTGTTTGTGAGGGATCATAGTCTAGTACTGAATTTCAGAACCCCCCTCTCTTTAAGGTCTTAAAATTAAAATCTAATGGTGCAGGGTGACGTTGAGCATTACAATGAACTGGTTGGGGTTATAAACCATACTGAACAGCTGGAGGTTGATCAGGAGGCCTTGCTTGTGGTAGGTTGTTCTCTTTTGAGCAAAATTGTCATTGATTCCTCTTCCAAATTCCTGTGCTGATTAATTTACTTGCATGCGCATACCAGCCAAGTTTAAGAGCATTGTCGGGAGCAGTCTCATCTATTGATATTGTTCACCACGAGGCTCTTCTCTCTTCTGTAAGATCAGGAGTATAGTGCTTTTTTTGGGATGTGTATAAAATAAAATACCTTGAACTTATTATAAAAAAAACTGATTATTTCCCCACTGCTGAATGTGCTTCAGATATTTAGGATGAGTATTTGGAACTATAGACGGGATGCAATGGATGCCTTGCTTGAATTAATCGTTTCTTTGGTATGCATTTTTTGGTGTTCTCACTCCTGGTTTCTGTTTGGTAGCATAATTGAGTGGCCAAATTTGATTATTTGTTTTTTATTTTTATTTTTAAATTCTATCATTTTCCAGGCTGCTTCAAGTGGCAAATTTGTTGACGCCTGTTTGGACATGCTTGTTTCCAATTTTTTGCCGCCTCCGAATTTGCTTTCCTTTGTGACGCAACCACGGGGTCTTGCAAGAAAGGAAGAAGTTCTCAATCGGGTGCATTCAGCCCTGGGAGACATTGCTGATTTGGTGCCTCTTGCTCCGTTGAGGTTGTTGCCAATAATTATTCAAAGAATGCCACGGATGCATGCTAGGCAGGCTGTGAGTATTAAAATCATACTTCTCTGTTCATAGTTTGAAGCTTATCCATTTGATTTACATGTACATTTGTATGTACACATAATGTTTGCTCATGTCCTTTAGATCCATGTCATTTTTGTGCACGTTTAGGTATCAAGCTGATTTCTAACCATCCTTCCCCCTCTCCCCCTCCCTTTTGTTTCTACATGAGATACACTGTATATCTAAAACGTATTTGCCGGTTAAATCAATTTATTTTTGTTATATTGGAATGAAATAGTGTCAGTTCATCGGAGAAGAAAGTCCTTCTCATTTAGAACTGGCCAATGTACTTATGGATTTTTAAGTTACCGGCTATGTTTTTACCATAGGAAAACATCTCTGTAGCATTTGTGTTCCCCCATGCGATAATCAACTGGGTGAAGGCTTCTCTTTTGGGTACGTTAACAACCATGCCCAATGATAAATTATATCATGTCAATATGACATTTGTTACTTTCTGGTTGCTGACGTTTATTGTTACTGTGCTTCTCCTATAACATCAATGCAACGAAAAAAATATTGATATGGTTTCTTTGATTGGTTGTTACTGTTATAAATTAACCTTAGTCCGAAGATTTTTCCACTTGTTCTTCTAGTTCATTGTGTTATATGTGGAGAGCATGTTGAGGCTGGAGAGTGGTGCAATTGGAGAACTTGTTGGGAGCACAATGCTAATGGCGGTGGTGGATAGGCTAATAGATTTAGATGTGAGTACATGACATTTCCTAAAAGGAATTGACAAAACCTTATGGTGCACGCAATTAGCCTAATGTTAATTCTATGTATTTGAATATTTTAGGTGGAAATAGGATGGGAAGACATCTTGCAGGAAGATTCTGGCAAAGGCATATTTGACATGGAACTGGAGGATGTGGAGGAACATTCAGATGATGACAAGACAATTGGTAATGAGGTAATTATCTTACTTTCTCTAAAGTTTTTTATTATATGTCTATTTAATATTTCTTTGATATACTGTTTGGAAAATGTCATCTTCCCATTAATGAGTTGGATTGTTCACAAGGGTTTCAAACAGAATAAACTAAGTATACTGTGTTTCTCCGCAGCTTCCAAAAGGATCATTGACTCGACAAAGTTTGGGGGGCAATGTAGTTGCTGACAAACTAGATAGCTTGATGGTACTCACTTGTGAGCATCTCAAATCTTGTACAGAGAATGGTCGTCTAGTTAAGGTGATCTTCTTTTTCCAATGTTTTGTCCTGATCTCATCTTTGGAGGGTATCTTATCTTTTGTGCTTTTTTTTTTCTGTAATATAGTTTCATCATTTATTAAAAAAAGAAGAAGGAAAAAACTGCATGCTCGTTTATGTTTTCGGGTGGCTGTTGGTGATGATGGTAAATGGTAATTGAAGCTGTGCTGTGAATGAAACTTGCCAGACAGTGGGATAACATAAATATGAAAGATATCCATATGCCATTCTTTAGTTTTGGTTGATAAAATATTGTCCCTCCTCATATTGAGAATGTTATTTCTCTAGCCTGCATGTATTCAGAAACTCTTGGGGCAGTTCTTCTTATGTATTTCATGCAAGTTGAAAGAATTGGACAGGGCAGATTAATGCATCATCTGTCTTTTAAATGGTCCACAGGTATTTGAAACACTTATCCAGTCCTTTCAGATAACTGTGCTGAATGCCTATAAGTCGAAGTTTGCCCAGGTATCTATCAATATCCAAGGTCTTCTTGCTTTTTTATATCCTTTTTTACTGTACTTTTTTCTCCACTTTTTATGAATATATTATTATTAGCTTGTCAATCACCTGTTTGTTGCACCTTATCCTGAGATGGTTTTCTTTTGATGGCAGTTTGTGGTGTTCCATGCATGTTCGCTGGATCCAGAAAATTGTGGTGTAAACTTCGGTGTTCTACTTGCAGATATTTTTGTAAGCAGTACTCAACCTCCTCTTACAAGGTAATCTGAAGGAATTCTCAAAACCTTTTAGTGTTTGGGTTGTCCGAGCCCTTCTTTCATGTTAGTCTTTTATTCTGAAATAGAATGGGATCTTTTGAGACGTGATTGATTGTTTTTATTCTTTTAAATCCTATGCCTGGAAATTTAGACTAAGCTTTTATTATAATTTCTGTTTAGATGGATATGCATTTATTCCTCATCTGCTTGCATGCATAGTTCTATCACTGTTAGTGCTGGATGAGGCGTTTGTTGGTTCAGCTTCTTCTACTAACGATAACCACAGATCTTCAAGAAATAAAAAGACTAAAGGAGAAAAAGAAAAAAAAAAAAAAAAAAGAATTCTCAATGCCTGTAATAGGTAAATGACTGGAGCTGATTTCTACTTTGCTTAGCAAGTCTATAATGCTTGGGTTTTACATGTGAAGCATTAAAATCTGGTACAAAGAGTAGCTTTTCTGCTGATGAAAACACAGCACATGCTTCTTGTTCTTTCTCGCTCCCTTCTTTTAGATAGAGAGATGGATAGTCCCTTCTTCTTGGTCTTCACTTCAAATTGGTAAAAAAAGAAACAAAAAACTCAGGTTGCATCCGTTATGTAGGTTCGCAGACTGGAACAGGTCAGAAGAGTTGGTCCAAACCACCCCCAGAACTGGTCAAGGTCTGGTCAAGGTTTTGAACATTGTGACTATTCATTTGTACACTTCCTTTTACTTTGCTAATATCCAATCGAGGATCTCCAAGAAGAAAAAAGAACAAAGAAAAAAAAAATGATCATCAAAGACTTTACCAGGTAGAATGGAGGCTCAGCAATTCCATAATTATTGGGTTCTTACATGGGAGGCATTAAAGGCCATGCAAAAAGAGTAGCTTTTCTACCGATGAAAACACAGCAGAAGCTTCATGTTCTTTCTCACTCCCTTTTTTATAATATAGAGATGGATAGTCCTGTTCTTTGGTCCTCTCTTCAAATCAGTAGAAAAGAAAAATACTCAGGTCGAGTCCATTTATCTTTGACTGTTTACCAATGTTTAAAACCCATGCCAGATGCCAAAGTTTTTTAGGGCAGTTTGGTCCAACTGTTCTGACCTGTTCCAGCCCACAAATTTTACATAAAGCAAAGCAAAAAGGAAGCAACAAGTGATCAGTTTCAGCCATAGGGGTTAGGTGTCTCATGTACTGGTAGAGGTCATGGGTTTGAGCTTTATGTGGTGATTTTGCATCTTTCTAAGAAAACAATTTATCACCCTTTTTCTGTATGATGGCTGATGAGCTAGTTGACAGTTTTTATTGATCCAACCCATTTATGTGACCTGATTATGGTTCAAACTTGTCTGTCTAGTCTAACTTCAGCTTCTAAAACTCTCTCTCTCTCTCTCTCTCTCTCGCTCTCTCGCTCTCTCTCCGATCAAGAAGGATTTCGGAGACTTCAATCGAATTGAGAAAGACATATAGGGCCAACTCTTCTAGTTGCGCCTCTAACCTTACTACACTACCCAACCAGCTGATAAAAGGTCGAATTCCGCAGGGCTGCAGGCACGAAATGCCGATCAAATCTGTTAAAGGAAGCCTAAAAGCGGGCAAACAATGACGATCTGGCTGAGAAGATGATGGACCGGATCTCGAAAGGCGAGAGGCTTTCATAAAGACGTATGAGAAACGGAGGGTCGAGAGAGGCTTATTGCACGATCCACCCAACCCAGCTAAGCTAATAAATGCTGCATAAGAGAGTGAGATGCCGGCCCCTGCCCCTCTGGAGGTGCACACCCATTTAGGAACATATGCCAAAGGCCTTTGGTGGGTAAAGAGAGAAGTCAATGGAGAACTACCAAATCCAATGACTTTGATTTGTTCGTACCATTCTGTCATCGATCACTGCTGGGTCGGTTGGTGAGTCACCCAAAAGCATCGAGAAAGGTCCAGCATATATTATAAATGATATGATCAGCGGTCTCATTTATGCTATGCCCTGCATCGTGTTCGTGTGTGTTTATTGAGCTTTCTTCACTTCAGCGCCATGCGCTTTGCTTCGCTTTATAGAAGAGAGAGACCGTTGTCTTGGGAGTGAAAAAGCAAGCGCAAGCGATAGAAAGTCTCGTCCCTCGCGCGTTCGCGCGAACTACTAGAAAATGGTGAGATCATTAGATCATTAGTGAAAGAAGGACCAACGACGATCCTATCCTAAAAGAGAAGGAGGAGTAGGAGGAGTCAGTCTTCTTTGAATTGAAGATCGAGGAAAAAATAGGACAATGATGCCATTCGGAAGAAGTCTTCTACAGAGGGAAACCCTGTTACGAGTAAGCGGAGAGGAAAGATCTCCAGAGATTCCTATCTCATTCCATTCCAGTGGCTCGACCAGTAACCAATGGCGAAAACTCAAAAATCCATGGTTTCCCGGTAGAACCCCATTTCGACCAAGTTGCGGAACCGGAAAAAAGAAGCGGTTTTTCGCACAGCTTGCTCATAGTGCAGGTCCCACTTGTATATCGTATTTGGCCGAAGAAGCATCGGACAGGTCGGAGTTCCTACCTTCTTGGGACTCCATGGACCAAGATCTGCTTTCATTATATGGGCAATACCGATCTACTTTAGTAGATCATATGGATGTAGAAAAAGCTTCTGATTTGGAGGAAACATCTCTTTTCCATTTCCATTTACCCAGTTCATATCTTTGTTTCGTGTGTTCCCGGGAGGAATTCGATCTCTTCAATCTCGGGACACCACCTAAATAAATGCGGCTAGAGAGTCAAATAGGTCGGGAAGAAACAGTTTGAGGTCGGGTCGGACGACATACATCCATCTGGTTATGGTTCGAACTTGTCTGTCTAGTCCAACTTCAGCTTCTAAAACTCTCTCTCTCTCTCTCTCTCTCTCTCTCTCTCTCTCTCTCTCTCTCTCAGTTACCATTGCGTGGTCCCTCTTGTATTTTCGCATATACCTCACATGCTTAGGATGTGGGCACGGAATAATTTATTTGCTCCGATTTCTACAAGTTTCTACAGTATGACCTGTAGAGGATGTAGATGAGTAGACTGCATGCACTCTTTGGTTCTTTGTGAAAGCATACACAGTTACACACACACACACACACACACACACACGCACGATTGCTTCTTTAAGTGCTAGTGCTGTAAATGTGCATGCTTGTACTGGTTTCTGCAATGAATTCTGAGGCATAAGAGGTTAGATGGCATCTCTTATATTTCTCATCTTGTTTTCTTTTCTGTGCAGGATGAGTGCTGCTGCTTATCTTGCTAGTTACTTGTCTCGGGGGAGGTTCCTGTCATCCTCTTTTGTTGCAAGCATATTGAAAAGGTCACTGCTGAACAACTTGACCGCTTCTTTCTTTAGATCCTAAAGATCACACAATTTTCTGATGTGGTTCTTCCTGTATTCGTGTGGACTCAGATTGGTGGATTGGTGTTTTACATATTGCCAGTTTCGAGATGGCGAAGAGAAAACAATCAACCCTGCAGCACATCGAGTCTTTTATTCTGCATGCCAGGTACATTCTTTGGCTTGGATGTGCTTTGAAGAGATACGTAATCTTCTTATATTATCACTTTTACACAGCTTGATGCCACGTTGCCAGTAGCAGAGAAGGAATTGCATTGACTGGTGATACTACGTTCAGGTGCATAGCAATTGTGCACATTGATAGGAGCCTGTGGGTTTCTAGTTTTGTTGATGGGGCTGGGTTCTACGCTTACACACATCTTTTCTTTTCAAACTTGTTATATAATGATTCTAAGAAAAAAGAAGAAGAAGATGTGCTCTGAAATGTCATAGGTAGTTTTGGAGTAGCAGGCTTTAACATTTTTTTTTTAAAGAAAGAAATACTTGTAAATAGAAGATGGCAGAGAAGCAGTTCAGCTGGCCATGATTTATGAAACATTAACCGATGTGAAATAAGGTTTTCCTTGTGAAAGCATAACAAATATTCTGAAGACTGACAAGAAAACCGACAGGTTTCTTGAACAGTTTGTGATCCTATTTTGCTTGAAGTACTAAACCGAGTGACATCCGACCAGTGTTCTCCTTATCTCTGATATTATCGAAATATCCTCGATATTATCTCTATCTTTAGCTCAGCGATACCGATAACACTGACAGTATAAAAAATTATAGGTATCGCCGATGTATCACTAAAGATCGCCAATGTATCGATATTGTCAATATTTTCAATTGTGCAAATTACGGGCGTCGTTTGTATCGCTAATGCATGGATACCGCCAGTGTATCGCCAATATTTTTTATTGTGTAAATTCTAGGTGTCGCTTGTATCATCAAGGTATCTGCAATATTTCGATGATATTGCTAATGTATCGATATTGCCAAAAATCTGTATATTAAAAAATTTCTATTTCATATTTTTTATGGGCGCATGGTTGTATGCAACGTTCAATTTGTCAACAATAATACTGATAATATTGGCAATAACGAGACCACAATCTTTAGTCTCTTTTTTCAGTTGTTGACGATTTGTTGGGAAATATCATGTGTTGACAATATTATGAAATATCAATGGATGTTTAAATGGAAGGTCAAATGTTGGATGGATAGATGGAATGGATGAGATGGTTGGACTAATTTCTTACAACAACACATGCTTTTAGGCTCCCATTAAATAGAAACATATTATGTATGCATTCTTTTTGCAATTTTTATTTTATTTCTAAATATGCAAAATATGTGTATTTTAGCATCTCCTGAGGTTTCACTAAAAAATTCCACCGTTGTTTCCATTTTCCCCGCATTTCCGGTTATCAACGATATTATTGGCGATATCGATATTGTTTCCATATCCTTGGCTAGCGATACCGAAACTTCGAACACTACATCCGACTAATACATGGCCACGCGTTTCCTGGGATCTAGCATTGATCTACCTATAAGGCTAACTTGTTGTGAAACATAAACTATTGTGGATATGGTGTCATAGGAAATACTATATCATCAATACCATAATGTCGCAATATGACAATATCATCAATAACACACACATGCATGCGCACGAAAAAAAGGAAACTGTTAGTGTTTCTCTTCTTGATAATTTGTTTAGTTTTACCTTTATCTGACATTCTGATTTCATTCTCTCTGTCTATATTGCAGGCTGTCATGTATGTTCTCTGTTTTCGGATGAGGTCGATGATGGATGTCCCCCATCTCAAATCACAGCTTTTCCACATGCCCTTAGAACCCATCTTGCGCCACCCATTGGATCCTTTGAAGGTGAGTTCAACATTCTGTGCAAGGCATTGGTTTTTGGTATGCATCTTAGTGCAAAAGTATCAGTCTACTTACATGAAATTGTGCTGTATCATTCATATCCTTTTGTGAACCAAATATTGGTTGATGGTGAATGCTATGCTTGTTTTTTCTCTGCACCATTTTTTTTTTCCTTCCAGCTTTTGTTTCTTTTAATATCTGTAAGTACTTGGTTTGGGCTCAACTCCTCCCTTTCCCCTCTTAACTGTGTAGGGAGTCCAAAATCCTGTTTGGACCAGAACAATTTGAAATCCCCTTGAAAAATCCCAAAGTAAGTGAGACGCGGACACTGGCACATCACAAAACAAGTTGCCATTTTGTAGGTTCTCCCTGCAGAACAGGTAGTTTGGAACTTAGTTGCAGGATTCTTTCTAACTAGTTACAGCTCCTGCTCCCTCTCTTGCTCCTGCTTCTGCTTCCTTGCCGTTTATACTCATACTTGCTGCCTGAACTTGTTGCTGCTTCACTTTGTGCTTGGTCCAACTATAGTTTGGAATTCCTGCTAGCACCTAACTGACACTTTTTTGTGCTTTGCAACAGGTATGTTTGCCTTCCATAGTAGAGGAATTCCTGCGGCAAGCCAAGGCAGCCCGCCTATTCACCGTGTCAGAGACCTTCCTCTTTAATAATGTGCTTGACTCAGAATTCTCGAAGGCTTTTGGTGGCATGGAGAGGCTCGACATGTTTTTCCCATTTGATCCGTGCTTGTTGAAGAAAGCTGACAGGTTTTTCTCTCAAGCTTTGCATTAATTCTTCTTAGAAAAGCAAGTTTATGCTGCTCTTTTTTAACATACAAGTGATGGTGGATGTTTCTTGATGAGGAATGGAAAACACTTGGGTACCTTGACCACTGCTTACCGGGGTTACTTTGTGTAGTAACAACTTAATGTGCATAAAATCCACTCTGTCCATCATGTAAACCACACCTCTTTTGGCCGTGATTCCAAAAGTAAGGCTGATTCAACAATCAGGTGGATCACCCCATAAAATGAGACCTAAAACCTCTAAATTCATATGTTATGGCCTAAGTTTTGGAATACTAGGATTTTTGGGTAATCTTTTCATCCCGGCGATGCAAATCAGATGAATGGATTGGATGGCATATAAACACCATGGTAGGTCCTACACAAAACTAAGGGTGTTCCATACCAATTGTTTCCTATGGTTGTGGCCTACCTGAGTTTTGGATGATCATGATTTTTTGGTTCTATGGTTAAAATGAGGCGGCATACCTGGTGGATGGGGTGGGTCTCATGAAGGTTTCATCCATGTGGTTCTTAGTTTGCAAAAGTAACCCCAGTAGGTACCAAGCTCCGGGCTACCCTAATGCGGTTCGTGGGGAATCATATGATCCTTCAACTTGAGGATATGTGTGATAATGCTTGGCTCCCTGTTTGTTCAAGCGAGGCTGCCCATGATTCAGTGATCCAGGCCGCTGGTCTGATGAGCCCTGCTGTTGTGAGGGATTCCTGATAATTTCCCGACGATTCTGATCCTTCAATCAGTGGCCCTGCAAGTAGATGGCTAAGAGAAAATGCACAGTTGTCCATATTTAATGGGAGGAAAAAGAAATGACCAACAGATGGTCTCAGATCCTCCAATTTAGGAAGTTCGGGCTGTCAATGGTACCCAGACCCGTGGGTGCCCAATGGACCCGTCCTGATTTTATGGGTCCAAATCTTTGGACCTGGTTAAAATTTGGGTCTAGTTGGGTTTGGTTTTGGTCCATCCATTTGACCGACCAGGTTAAAAGTCATTTCTAGTTGGGTCTGGGTGATGTCCAGTTTTGTAATAAAATTTTATATTTTTAGTACTTTTTATTTGAAAGATATATTTTTTATACATTCACCATTCTAGCAAAAGAAATGAGATTTCCTAAGCCACACATGTAAGAGAGACCATTACACAACATGCACATATCAAAGTGGTAGGTGTATGTGTGATCCAATACT
Source organism: Liriodendron chinense (assembly GCA_003013855.2). Taxonomy (NCBI): domain Eukaryota; kingdom Viridiplantae; phylum Streptophyta; class Magnoliopsida; order Magnoliales; family Magnoliaceae; genus Liriodendron; species Liriodendron chinense. The sequence goes on along the minus strand of PVNU02000133.1, from coordinate 2,296,865 downwards.
TCCATTGGATGGGCCCAACCATGTAAATGCTTTTATTTGTCCCGAACCAAACTCAAAATCTAGATGCAAAGACCTGTTGTGGGTTCCTGACAGGTACACGAAGCCAATTGGATTCGGACTCGTGTCTTCAAGAGCTAGACCCAATCAAGCAAGATCCAAACCCGTTTACCCTGGATACAGGTGCTGTAGGACCTGACCCAATCTTGACCCATTGCCAGCCCTATTTGGGGAGCATAGTCCTGGACAGCAGCGGGTCCAGTAAATCAATAGTTTTGGTTATCAAACTACAATGATGATTGGCTCATTGTTCAGTATTGAATATTTTGATGTTGTGGAAGCTCTTATTGACAATCCTTTCATCCTTCTCTCTTTGAAGATATATCCGACCGAGCTTTGTGTTCTGGTCGATGGTCAAAACTACATACGACGATGACCAAGATGATGATGGCGAGGAAGATGCAGATGAAGACGAAGATATTGCAGAGGACGCAAGGAGGTTTGGAGAGAATGACATGGCCGAAAGCTTCGAAGAAGTCGACGTTGACCTTGATGAGTTTGAATCTTCAATGAATAAGATGTCCATCACTCCCAAGAATTCCTTAAAATATGCGATGGGGGACGACTTTGGGATCCCCAGACGCATGCCAGCCAGAATCAGACCCTCTACCAGTCCGTGGTGATTGGCGTTCTCCCTCGATGCAGATATGGGAGAAACGTTTCCGGCTGTGTTTATATTCCAAAAAAAAAAAAAGAGAGAGAGAGAGAGAATGCAGTTTTGTGGGTTGACGGTGTCAGCCTTGGGGAAGGTCTGAGGCTGGGTTGAAGTCGTCGTCGGGTGCTGATTGTCTTCTTTTAAGGTTTTATGACTTTTAGTGAGGGTACTTACGTGATTTTTTTTTTTGTAAAATGATCGGTCTATGATTGTATTATCTTTGAACGGAAGCGAGATACAGTTTTCTAGGATATGTAGCGCTTCAGAAGGATGTGCTTGATCGGAAAGATTGCTGTCTTCCCAAACATGTCCCACCACCTGACCTCTAATGGGTTGGGTGAGCTTGAGGGTGGAACTTGGGTATGAGAATGTGGCCCATTTAAGTAACTGGGTCAGGCTCGGGTTGAGCCATGCCTACCTGACCTGCTACGTGGCTGATCAATGGATCGGGCCCATACGACCTGACCTCGCCCACAACCCAAAACTGCTTAATAGATGAAAGTAAATATTAAAGCACACTTGTATTCCATCCATCAGGTGGGTAGAGCTGGCATGCCTTTTGCACCAATCCTGTTCTTGAACACCGAGTGTGGTCATGCTGGGTCAGGTTGGATCGGTTGAGCTCCGCCCAATCAGAATTGAGTGGGCCAGGGTTGGGTAGTTGAGTTCGGCTTGATGAATTTGAAGTCGGTCGCCTCAGGCCCCAGGCTTGATGAATTTGGGTTGAACAGGAGCGATTGCAGCCACTTACCACCATCCATGGATCATGCGTACGCACTTCCATACACCTGTCTATGCATGCACATGGGATTCGTGCCTACTACAAGTGAATGGGGGAGATCTTCGTACCTAATTTGGGATTATTTTTTTCCTTGGTTGAATTCTGGGATTTGTTTGAAATCTTCAATTACTTATTAGAAGTAAATAAATAAATAAATAAATAAATGGGGTAAATTCTTTATTTGCAATTCCTATTATTCGTCAGTAAATTTGCATAATCCCCGTTTTGTTTATTGTTACCTGATGCCATAGCCTATTTGGGCTCTCATGTGAGGAATGAATTTTTTTTTATTTTTTTATTTTTTATAGTTGATCCACTTCTTCCCATTCATATAAGGTGGGCTGCTAACGTCAGAATTCACGGTTCAAAAACATTGATTAGATCATCCGAACCATTTTAACATCTCAGACGTGCTCTATGGTAAAAATAAAAAGAAGAAAAAATGCATGCTCTATGGAATAAAAAAGGATAAGAAACAAAGAAAAAGGAAAAGAAAAAGAGACGTTCTATGGAATATGGACGTTTTCGGCAATCGTTTTGGAGACGTTCGTCTGGTCAATACGAGCTATTAACGGACGGACGGATGCAGGCACCGCCCAGAAACGCATGAGGGAAAATTTTCATTTAGCTAGCAATGGTGAAAATGGAGGAGTGGATGAAATACCGGTTGGGACGAAGACACTATGTTTACATCACCAATTTTTGTGGGGCCCACAATAATGTATGTATTACATCCACACCATATATCTATTTTACGAGATCATTTTAAGGCATGGGCCGAAAAATGAGGCATATCTGAATGTCAAGTGACCACACATCATAATGCAGTGAAGTTTTCACCGTTTACCATTGAAAACTTCTTGATGGCTAGAGAAGTTTTGGATCAATCTGATATTTGTTTCTCTCCCTTCATCCACGTCTGTGTGACCTTATGAACAACTTCGATAACAAATAGCCATCATGATGGGCCCTGGGAGGGTTTCCACGGTGGTAGTCATTGTCCTCATTACTTTCTATGGTGCGGTCCACGTAAGCTTTGGATTTGTGTCATTTTTGGGCTCATGACCTAATATGATCTCGATGAATGGATGAACGGTATGGTATGGATATACTATGTATATCATAGTGGGGACTATAGAGCTTGGTGATGGACTGTCATACAATCTGCTTCCAGTTTCTTCCCTCTTTCAAGTTTGCTCCAGCTATGGTAATTTAAGTGGGATTGCGAGAATCATGGCATAGTTTCCAAAGTGTAATCCATCACCAACAAAGATCGCAACGAAACAAAGGTTGGATTTGAAAAAGTGATTTTCCCAATTCAATCCCATTTAATCCCACCAAATTCTGTGCGGCAAACACGCACTGAGTGGTAAATTTAAGTGAACAAAAAATTTAATATTATCAGTTTATCCAACCATTGGATTGGTGGCATTTGTCTGAGTTAAAGAGGAAAAATATCGAAGGTTTTGCATTCCCTAAGCATTGAATGAGAAGTGTACATGCATGATGCATGCGATCTGCTAAGATATGTGAAGCAGCATACTTTCAGAAATAACGGCTGATCGCTAGTTGTTTAGAACACGTCATCTAGATATATCAAGGGAATACAAAGTGACTAATGTAACAGTGAGTATGATGTGAATTTAGAGAGTTCTTTTTCTTCTTTTTTTTCTCAAAAGCCTATAAATAATATTAGAAATCAACTATGCAAAGTGTCTCGTACCAACCAAACCAAATCAAACAAACCATCTTATCAATTATTTATTCATTTGCATAATTAGCCTTTTACGTTCTTTAGCATAATTGGTAACCTAAGAGTAGTGGTAATCTTTAGCTGTAATTTCAGTTACAGTTGATCTTTATGACCAACTATAAGTATTTCCTTTCATTATTGCTCGATTATTTTAAACAACATCTTATGAGTGGTTGAATAAGCAACCGATCTTTCCAAGTCTTTGGTTTTATATGGTTGAGTTCAACAAACTACCTATCTTGGCGGTTGGAGTAATTCTTGTTTGGTTGAAATCGAGCTGCACAGTCATTTCTTACATGCTACAAGTGGCCAGAAGAAAAACATTGAGCCAACAGTCCAAGAAATCGGAAATTAGGATTGTTCAAACAGTCTGATTTTTTTAATGTGACTTAATCAAGTTCCAATTTATAATTTCTAAGTGCCTGTCAGAGTATGAAATAACTCTCCCTTAAAACAGCAGCGATGATGGTGAGAAACAATATAAAATTGGTACTTTCGCCCCCTAAAGCCTCTAGTCACACCAAAAGGTCCGAAAACAGAAACATATACGACTTCTAGTTGACTCACTCAGCGAGTCACTCGGTTTAAGCCAAGCAGCAGCACATTCAGTTGACTGAGTCGGCAAACCAACTTGACAAGACTGGCTGACTCAAAAACCGAGTCTTGCTTCTCAGCAAGTATGCTAGTGACTTGGCTTAAAACTCGTTGAATCGAGTTGACTCGGCCGAGTTTCCAGTCGAGTCACCTAGTTCTAGAACTGGAATCTGATCACTTACAACCCACTTTTACAAGCAATAAGGCCCCCCCTTTGGCATACCACCAAATAAGTTGCTTTTCTTGCTAATGGCAGCAGTTAAGTAACTTATTTGAAATAAGTTAGTTTGGTTAATAAATAATGAACATTACTTATTTGCTAAAAACCAGTTGGGTATTTCAACATTTTTAATTTGCTTTTCTACTTTTTCACCACAGACTAAAATAAGAGGTGCTCGTCCATAACTGGAGAAGTGCTGATTTTCGTGGCAACTGCCCAGCACATGTTGACCATCCAGCTTGCTGGGCCCACTGCGATATATTTGATCCGTGCTGTCCATATGCTTTGGATGTGAGTAAGGCTAGCATGTGAGGTAGATCTAAACCTCAGGTGGACCCCACATCAGGAAGTAACAGTGATAATGATAACTCTCTTGAAACCTTCCTTGGGCCCAGCGTGATGTGTTTTACTTATGCCATTCATATGTATTTCCAACCAGTTTTAAGTGGCCCACTGGGTAGTGGGGCTACATGCTGTGCACATGAAATCCACACCATCCACCCTTGTTGGTCCATCCCAAAAAGGAAATAGAATTCATTCTAAAATAGACCGCCCCTCAGGAAACATGGGTCATTGGCGCCCACCATTGGTCAGCCCTAATGATGAGTGGCCCATATCCAAGGTGGGCCCTGCATGATGGACGGCCCACATTAGAGGTGGGCCCCACATTTGGGACAATCCACATTAAAGGTGGCTCCACATCATGGGCAGTGGATATTGATGGTGGGCCTACTTGATGGATGACCAACATCAAAGGTGGAGCCCTACATAAAGAATGGTGCAAATGGCCAACATCCAAGGTGGGCCCCACGTGATGTACTGCCCACATCAAAAGGAGGGCCCACACAATGAACAATCCACACCAAAGGTCGGCCCCAAATGATGGATGGTGGATGTGCAGGGACCAAACAACTTGAGAAATGATGTTGGAAACAAACATGCTTTTCTACTTTTTGATTGATAAGCATGTTGTTTATCAAGCATACTTATTTGCTAATTAAGTAGAAACCAAGATACGTTACTTATCGGATGAGTAGCTTATCTTAAGTAACTTACAATCCAAACGGGCCCTTAACAAAACTGGAAGTAGAAATTTTGAAGGCGTGGAAAGAAAAAATAAAAAAAAAAAAGCGTTGTAGCCCACAACCTGTTGGAGGTGATTGATTCCATGAAAGAGTTGTCATGATCAGATTACCGTCTGATGACAGAAGTAACGATTCTGTAGTGGGGCCCACACAATGATGCTTACAGTACCAGTGGGACACCATGCCACCGGATGACGTGTGGCCCCCCAAAGATGGAAAATCTGGAAAGAATGAAATTATCAAAGAATCCCTAAATATAATGAAATAGCCCCCGAACTTTATTGGATTGCTCAGAACACTTTGACCAGTCAACCTTGGGGACGTGAGGGTGCTTTTATTAACATAGGCAGATTACTTTGGGATTTTTTGTAAATTTTGTAGAATTAAATCTCGCGATTAATGATAAACTACCAGTGGCGCGTTTGGATGCACAATCCAATTGAATTGCAAACTAGTACTGTAAACGAAAGTGAATCTCACCAAATTTAGATTTCAATCAGCATTGATGGCCCCATTTCGATCACTTTTAAATGGGGTTACCCTCTGATGTTAGTTTTGCACCATTTAAAAATTGTTGGTGATACTTCAAAGGTACACATGGCATTGTTGTAAGGCAATCAAGACCATCCAAATCTCCAAACCAACTGTGGATGGAGCATAAAAAACAAATAGACTGAGAAGATATTATTAATTAACCATCTAATTTTTCATTAGACCATTCATTAATGTACTTTTAACCATCCATTTGATGGCCACTAAAAAGGGATGGTTAGGATTGTTTGATCAGTGTGAATTTAGATATATGCTCCACTCAATATGGGACCCACAATTTGAATGCTCCGGATAGCTATAAATTAGCTCCCCATTTGAGGCGGATGATGAGTCACCACCATTTCCTAAAGCGAATCCTAATGAGACAACTGGCAAACCAGTCCCTCTTCAGACACGTGGCACGTGTACAAATTTCCACGTGTCACCCAATTTTTTTTTTTTGAAAAGTAGGAAAATGAAAAAAAAAAAAAAAGAATATTAGGCCACGTCAGCAAACATGCTACATGAAGGAAGGACCACGTTACCCAAAAATACCAAACTTGCATGAGGGTCCATTTCTTACATGTGTGGCCCACCGTCCCTCTCTTTTTCTTTTTGCTCCTTTTCCTTTCTCTTTCTTTTGGTATTTCCAATCTGCACTGCAATTCGAACAAATCCCAACTGCATTTTGAATCTTTCTCCATCCAGAGATCCCAAAAAGCTTAACTTGGACTCGTCAACCCCATCATCATCATCACCACCATCCATTCAACCTTAGCTTTTCTTCACACCAGTCCTTGAACCTTGTGCACCCCACCCTCAAAAACACAACACCTCGATCCAACCGTTTGCTCGTTTCCCTGCCATGATTTCCTTTGGATAAAAAAGCAAGTCAAAGAAGATCATACATACATCGAGTCTAGGATATGAACAACACCCTTTTTTAGGTCCTTATATTTTCTACCAGTGGGGCCCACCTTTTGGCGATCCGAGCCGTTGAACTCATCAATGGACCGTATCCCAAAAACCCCATTTAATGCGGCGATCCTTACCTTTCAATCGGACGGGTAGATCCTTTCCATCTTGATGGTTTCATTGCCGATCGGATAAACAGTGTGGATCAATGAATTGTGGGCCCCACACTGACTAAACCTACTTATTCGTCGAGTCCGATGATCATAAGATTCCTGTGTGTGCTGGCACTGTTCTTGATGGCCCACTTTGCCGTTTATTCCATACTTTTCTTGTGTCCCCTCCAAGTATAAATGTGACGACATTCCCTCACTCATTCCAGACATTCCTTTTGTTGGTTTTCATAACTTTGGTTGTCCACATTCCCATCATCAAAATCATTTTCCTTCCGTTTCAATCTTGGGTTATTGATGGAGGTATGTTGCCATGATTTTCTAAGATTGGCTTTCTCTATTTCCATTAAATAACATTTCTGTGGAAGAACATGTGTAATGCTACATTTTTTTTTTCTTTTTCTTCAATGGTGTTGCTAGTTTTTTCAATCTTCCCTTCATTAAAATGTCTACTGAGATTTCAAAACTCGGCTTTAGAGTGTACTGAGTCATCTTGGCAGTGGACCGAGTCGTATTGCTGATCCCAAATGACCCGTAAAACCAGACTGGTCCGACTCGGTCCAAATCAGTGTGACTCTGTCTGTGCTGGTCTTGCTCACCCAATTCAGTCCAACTCATCCCAATTCAGAACGAGTTGGACTGGGTCACCGTATTGTTGGTCTAACTAGGACTGGTTTCTAATAAAACCAATTCCATTTGGGCAATACTGAGTGGTTTTGAACTATATCTAAAACTATGGCTTTAATGGGCCTGATCTTCCGTTGGGGTAGACATCGGCCCGATCCTGATCCGATGTCCAGTCAGGTCGACTCGAAGACTCGAATGAGTCTTCATCTGACCCGGTTTGGCACTTAATTATTAAATAAAGATATTTAAAATACATGTAAATGATTAAAGGATTTTGCTATCTTCCCACCTTTTAAGGCCAGTTTAGCAACATTCATGATATTTTCGAGTGACATGTTCCTGCAATCATCAATCAGGACTGTTCATTCAAAGTACAATCAGTGGTGCGAGAATCATGCCGATGGGATGATCTTATCCCTTCGAAAGGTGCCGATTTGTTACAACTGTCCATTTTTTTACAAGCCATAGATCACATGGTTAGAATCATCAAACCTACAATGTAGGATCTACTGAAAAAATGTTTCAAGACAATGATTGGACCTATTGTGTTTCTCCTCTCGATCCTGACCATCCATTTTCTGTGCCTTTGATCTGATGTTTAGGATAATTCAATTGGTGTGATTTTTGCACCATAGCTTGCTCCTAGTTGTATGAATGAATGGACGTTTCAAATCCATGATATGTCATGGACAGTATGCACCTCGATCAATGTTTTGAAATAGCTTATGACTTTTGAGTGTTGATTTGCAGACTGTTGAGCTGAAGGTGGAGATGGTGGGGATACATGAAAAGAAACTAAGGAAATGCCTCTCCAAAGTTAAGGGTATGGTCTTCAATGTATTCTTAGTGTGACCCTTTTTTTTAGTGATCCAAATCGTTCATATGGTGGGCCCCTATGGTGGACGAAAGATGCCACTAAAATCCCTCCATCAGATGAACCTGCCTATTGATCAGGCCTACTCTAATAATTGTGTGCAGTTGGCTGTAATTGTGCATTTATTCATCGGATGGTTAGAATCATCTGATAAGGGGGACACCAGAGCATGGCCCATTACATAATGTGGCCCATCAACCTCTTAGGCTACACAAGCCTCATTGTACAACTAGGGAAACAACGCCTAATCATGTGACGATTAGTCAAGAGCCCAGGTGGGGCCCATTACAAACATCCCCCTTCAAGTGGGCACTTAGCAAATGATCGCATGACTAGGTGGGGTTTAATCCCAACCACTGATTTTAGAGCTTGGCCCATCACACAGTGGGGCCCACCATAACATCTTAGGTTTGCACAAGCCTCATTAGGGATCTCAATGGGTCGGATCTTGCTCCAAGTCCAAAAATCTGTAGGTGGATTTGGATCCAACTCGGATCCAAAGGTGATATCAATATCCAATCCATTTATAAATAGCCATATCTATTTTCGATCCAAAATTCATATAACCATCGAATTCGGGTCTAAATCAAATCAGATGCGAATCCACCCATCACAAATCTAAAAAATATATAATATAATATATTTAATTTAGTAGCAAAATGATGCAAATCCCACTATTTATTGTGATATGGTCAACCTGAGATTGATAATATGGAAAAAGGATGGCCGGCATGGATATAATCAAGCACCCTCGTGGGGCCCATGAGGCCATGACCATCATCGCATGGATAGGCGGGCAGCATAATCCTAACCGTTGAGGGAAAATAACAGGTTGTGATTTTGTGGGTGATGAATGGCAGGGATTGAAAAGGTTGAAGTGGAAGTGAGCAGCCAGAAGGTGGTGGTCACAGGGTACGCACACAAGAACAAGATATTGAAAGCACTGAGGAGAGGTGGATTGAAAGCAGAGTTTTGGTCTGCACAAAATGAGATACTTCTCAATGCTTATGCCAGTAGCAGTTTTGGAAGGATCAACAACTTCAACTTCTTCTAAGTGTGCTTCTGTTTTCTTACATTTCCTCCCTCCTTTTTTTTGGTGAAGTTAGATCAAGTGGGCCATGTTGCTTCATGATCAGATTACGTTCGTCGGTACCACCACCTGTACCTTTACACATTGTACACGTGTCAAACAGCAGGCGGATAGGACATCTAACCCGTGTCATCAGGTGGGCCCCACAGTGCAGATGACTCTGATGCGAAGATCGGGTAGCTGCTATGTCATCTTCACTCTGCGGTCAACCTTATGGACGGTTGAGATGTTCCCACAAATGTACTTTGGTAAGGCTAAATGTAAAGAAAGAGAATGAGGTATTTTGGAAATGGTGTTTTGATTGTTGTCTAGACAGAAGGATTGTGCGGCTAATGGAACAGTGTAAGAGCGACTATCGACCAAGATCTGTACATGTGGTGTCCATTGTCCGGTGATCCAGACGGTTGATCTAATGGGCCATTTCATGGATGGGGTATATGTCTAAAAAAAATCTGGATAGGAAGATGATAACCCTCTGATCTCAGCAGGTGGGCCACCCCTAAAATGAATAATATTAGAATCCAACTGATGCATGGGTAGGTATTCCTTAAAATGGAGATCTGATCACATGGGTCTCTGCATTCCCGTGATCTAGACCATTGGTCATCTGGGTCCCAAAGTGGATGGACCATAATAACCCGCAAATCTCCTGTCCAGGACAATTTTAATCTTTCAATTTGTTGCCTGCAAATATGCGGCTGAGAAGAGAAATGCAACATCAATACATATTATATTAGACTGAAAAAAGGACTAACATTGATGGCTAGGTTCTTTCAATCTGAGGACAGTTTTCCAAATTGTTCTCAGCCGTACATGTGGAAAATGAAGGCAATCTGAACTGGCCAGATGGGCCCACAGGCAATCTGACGGTTAAAGCAAATAGAAATAGAATCCCATCCGTTCGAGCTTCTGTGGGGCCCACAATGATATGCATGTGGAATCCAAGGTGAGGCTCCTCACGTTCCCCATAAAAGCCCAAAACATAGGCCGATCCAAAGCTCAGGTGGGGCCACACAGGGAAACAATATACTACTATCATTAGTAACACCTCCAAATTCACGTGGTATGGCCCACATGAATTATGGAATGGCCTGATTCTTAGGATATTCCTTCATGATGGAACACCTCTAGAAATTTCTATGCTGAGCGGTCCCTCTCATTGCTCCACGTTGTTCCCTTGGGTGTGGCCCACCTGGTCTTTGGAGGGGAGTGAATTCGATGGACAGTTCGGATGGCACAGATACATCACGGTGGGCCCCACACATGGAACTCACGAGAGCTCACCCCAACTAAAAATAACCAACAGTTAAATTTCAACGGTAAATCCATTAACTATACACGGCTTGAAACTGTCCAAGTGGCACATGGACGGTAGTAACCAGCCCTGGGTTAGTTCTGAACCACCATATGAATGCGACATGAATGGTGGAGATTGAAACAAGTGAAGGTCCAGAAAACCACCTGCCCTTCCTCACTGAGTCATGACTAGAACACTCATCGAAGCTGTGAGAAAACTCTGAATGGATACTTTATTTTTATTTTTATAAATAAAAGTTTATAAATAAGAACCAACATTACACATTCGGGCAATCTCCCCCTGTAAATCTCGTTCTCCTTAATTCCTCCAGAGACATTCAAAAATTTTATTTTTTCATTGCAATATTATCGGGAAAATCTCGCTCAAAATAAATCATTTAAAAATACTATTATTAACTAATAAATGATTTTAAAATTTTAAAAATATAGGTATAAAACAATTTATATGAACTGTTAAATAAATTTTTTGTTAAAACCATGAAAAAAAAAAAAAAAACTGCCAGGATATTTTAAACCCTCACAATAATATCATTTAATTAAAATGTCACAATCAAAATCTCAGCAATGATTTTCACAATGTTTACTGATAATTAGATGACCCAAAGGACGAAATTGCTCCAAATAGGTACATCACTAACAAGTAACAAAGGAGGGAGAATGATATTTTATTCAAGAATTTTTAGGAAAAAAAAATCAACAGAGAAATTCCATACTAACCTGTCGGGTAATCGTGATGATCTTGTCCTTCCCTTTTTCTTTCCTAATTTACAAGATGTATTGGCACCATATTGTGATTATCGAATCATGCTATCAGTAGTGATTCCATACTAGCCGTTGAATCATGCCTGTGGATGGCTAGGCACTGCAAAGGATACATCCATCAGCACGGATCGGTCTCATGCTCTTTCCATCCGGTGAAGGTTCCACCAGAAACCTTCTCCAGCCATTATTTTTCAACGACACTCCACAAAAAATGCTATGATACATCCTGTGAAAAATGGGCATATGATATAGGGGTCTGTTCATTCCCAATTTTTTATACACACGCAAAACCCATTATGTTTTTAAATTTAAATAGCAAGGGCAATGCAGTTGAAAGAACCGACAAAAGAAACAGGAATTGCATGGTGACTGATATATAATCAGACCAATTGCATCCATTATCAAGATATGATTCAACACCTAGATTGTAAAAGAGCAAAGTGAAAAAGGCTACATGTATTTTCCAACACACAGGGTACTGAATGGAAGCACCATACACAATGTAATACATCTACGTCAGTGGGTCAAGAGGAAAAGCCACCAGCTCTAATCCGTTTTTCCACACAGATTACATTACATTTGCGTTAAAAAGCATAAGATTACATGTGGGCCTTGACCTGCACCTCTACGCAGGATGACTCAAGTCTCCTCTGCAGCTGTACGTGACTGCTTGCTTATTTCCATGGCATGTTCGCCAAGATGCCATGCGGAGTGCTGTTATTGAAGGCGCCTGCACTTTGGTTGAGCGGGCTCCCGGGCCCACCTGAGGACTCGCTCAGCGTTCCGCGTGATGTTGGGCTACTGGTCCCAGCTGCTCCAGCAGGGTTCATCTTTGGTGGGGCAGAAGAGGCCAAAGGATTCATCGGTTTTGATTGCTTATTCCCAGCGTCCGCAATAAAGCTGCCCACAACAACCTGAGATTGCAGGCAATTGTTTCAGGTGAAAAAAAGGAAGACTTTGGGTCTTAGATCATGAAGACCGGTACCGAAAAATAATAGCTTCTATAAACCTTACTAAAAGTTGTGATTAATGTAGCCGTAGATATTGCACTGCCTAGTTATTAACAAGTCAAAGCAAACCATCCTCTTAATGGATTTCAGAGACAATTTAGTTACAGACTACAGAGACGACAGGCTTCCTATATTTCATGCATTTTCTTTGAAAAACATAAAAAAGAAATTCATTTTTTATAAGATTGTAGCAATTGTGATTTCCACAGATCGAGCATATACAAACAGATCAGGCAACATGATGAATCAACTCAAGCAATATTCATGTTCAAATAGAATAGTTTGTCGATTGCCACCAGAGGCAACAATCAAATCTCTCTTAAATCACACTGATCAAGCAATCTGAACCATCCAATTGATAGCTATCAAATGGCTGGTGGAAATTAAAATGAGTGGTCCAAGTTCGAAGCACAAAATCAGATGGTCATTATCATCCCTCTTTTTTTTTTTTTTTTTTTGAGAGAGAGATTGGTCATTATCATCTTCTCATTGTAATTTTTTGCATTATGCTCCATCCACAATTTGGCCAGCAATGTGGACAGTCTATATTGCCATACAACCATACCAAGTGTATGGTTAAAGAGTAGCTGCCATTTTTTTATGGCGCTAAACTAGCATAGGAGTCTAAGCCCTCGAACAATTATTAAATGGACATATTTTGAATTTGTAAATCTCATGGTATCCCATCTGATTCTTTTTCTTCCAGCAAAGAACAAATTATTCTGATTTTCTTAACTATAGATCATTAAATTACTGATGGGGCAGTTTTTAGTTCCTCTTCTTTGAAAAGATTGCTGAAAACCATTCCTCATATAAAAACCATGTTGGATCCACCAAGACCATTATAATTTGTAAAATCATACATTATATAGATTTAAACCTCTAACAGAGTTTCTTAGCAGAATTGCTTGGAAAATGAAACAACAACAAAAGCAAGTGTAGCTAAAAGCTAGACAGACCTGGACTGGGGATGCTGCTGTTAGAAGCCCGGCCACTCCACCACCTAAAACGCGGCCGTCAGGACCGGCCAATGATACACTCAATCCGCCAGTTCGGCTGCGTTGTCCACCACTTTCTGAGAGAAGAAATGAGCCAGAAAGTGATAGGATTTCAAATCGTCCCTTTATAAACAAACAGAGGCCGGTATTAGTAAAACACCTAAAGCGAGGACTACCCACAGAAAATCTTCTGTGACAATGACAGACACCACCTACCTGAATATCAGTAATGAACGGAATACTTTCATCAAATAAGATGAGATAACAAAATAGGACAGCCCATAGGATTAAACCCTTCTTCAAGAAACAACTTTTCACAATTCAACCTTTTTGGTAAATCTCATTATTTTTAATTTCAACGTAATTTCAACAATTCAAGCTCATGTACCTGATTCCCATTTAGTTAACAAAAGAACAATTCCATTGTTATACTTAACCACACTGGAATGCAATTATTACAGATTACTAACTTAACTGAAAATAGTGATAGCATATCCATTGGAAGGTAACTCGCAAAATAATTGACTAGTGAACTCCCATAGCTTCTTATAGGAGATGAATTATTTCAATAACATTCAAAGAGAAATTTATAACATTGCCTTTCCAAATTTTTTTTTTATAACATTCTTATAGGAGAAGAAAAACAACTGCTTCTTCTTCTGTCTTGAAAGGTCTCCACCTCAACAACTGAGTATGACTGTCATTGTCTTGGTCATGAATAATGAGAATCTGTTTTTAGCTTTAAATATATTTTAATAGGTGTTTACCAACCCCATCAGTTGTCATATATGTTAACCAACTCCATTTGACTTGGGCGAGTTTTGTAAAGTGGTTGTGTTCAGAAAAAATGCAAGGTTGGGATTTTAACATCCACCTAAGACAATTGAACTAGATCCCTACCATTAAAAAAAAAAAAGCCTTTTGTATAAAATATTAGTTATATAAATACTCAAAATTTGAATTTTAAAAAGTAAATTGGCTAAAAACCACATGAAACCATATGTAACAGTCCAACATATATGTAACTTTTAAGATGACTGTGACTGATGATCTACTGGGTCGCTTTACTGATGTCCATAATAACTAAAAAAATAGGGAATCAATCTTAACGATTGCATCAGTGGCATAAATCAATATTAGACATCCATCGTTGATCTGATAAGCCTTGACAGGAAATGCCACAAAATGCTCACAGGTTGGAAGATCCTAACCTTTAACAGAGTGGCCTAAAAGTAAAAGATAAAGGAGAAGATACAACAATGATCTGGAAAAAAAAAAGGGGTAGATTAGCTGGTTAGGATCTTACAATTCGAACAATTTCCAGGAAAAAGGCCCATCTGCAGTGGGTCCCACCCATATGTCAATATACTAGATTGATGAAAGGGATCAATTTAAGTAAAATGGCACACACGGACGCTATTCACATCCTAATCGATGAGGAATCTATAATTTCCCAACTAATTATGTCTTTATCCCACCGTCCTCTTTAGCTTACCACATCACTCATCAATATTTCATTTTTTTTTTACAATTTCATTAAATCTTTAATTATGTCTATCTTTAAATAATATAACGAGGCTTCTCTCTTTCTACATAAAAAAGACTAATTTGTGCATTTCTATTTAATTTTTATTAAACATGATGAAAATTTACAAGACACCAGGTCACCAGTTGACTCATACCATTCTTGACCTGTTGGTGCCCAAGTCCAAGTTCTTGGTATTCAAACAGTGTTTTGTGCCATTATTTTGTCCATCCACAAATTATGTTGGTGATGGAAAAATAGAATTTGTGCTACTGAATGCTGCTAGATCACTTCTTAATCTGCACCAAGGAAAGGTGTTAGAGCTTCTTGAGATCAGACTTGTTATTGGTAAAACTTTGTTCACAAAGGAGAAAAAATACAACATTTTATGACAAATGGAAAACTATCCACGGGTTGGAGAGATGGTTTGAATAGTGAATATTCCCTCATGAGACAGACATAACAGTGATGATTCTTGTTACTTAAACATTCAAAATGGTCGGGAGGTCTATAAAAGTTAAAACATAAGAGTTTCCCATATTGCATGCAAGTTAACATAAAAATTAGTCTCACAAACCTCATAAGTCACCGTGCCGCCCGATGTTGCTGCCTGACGAAGTGTTACATTTGATATAGCACCATTTGCTGAGAGTATGCAAATTGCCCGTGGTCCATGCTGGGAAAATGACATTATCTTTGAGGATACATCCTGAAAAACAATATTTACAGCATAAATAGCAGCTTGAGTGGCGTCTTGGTCTCAAACTCTCCATCAAGTGCAAATTATATTTTATTTTCAACAATGTCATATACACTAATAGCTGGGACAAGGCTTCTACAATCGTGACTGCCATATAACGGTATAAGTGCACAGACATGTCAGAGAAAACTCTAAGCTAGTTTCTATATTTCAGAATGAACTGATTCAAGAAAATTCTTATTGGATGGTAGAAAATACAAATCACTCATCTGACTTTTTCTCAAAACACATCCATTAGTATGAAATTCACAACTTAGAGATGATCATAAATGCATAATTGGGAACTCGTTGCTGCAACTTTATGTTGAAGACTTATAGCTTAGGTTCTTTACAGAAATCAAAACATGGATCATCAACAATTTGATTTCAATTCTTGTTTTTTTCTGTTTGATAGATAAAATGGGCTCAAACCCAATACCTCAACGCTGAAACACACCCTGTATACCATTATGGGCTTGAACCTGATTTTGATATTCTTTTGAACCACTTGCATTTTTTTTATTTGCTAATAAAAAAGAGAGAGAGAGACATTCTTTTGAACCACTAGAGAAACCAAAATGCCAATGAATTTAATATGTTATATAAATCAAAGCACATTTTCTTTTATCCTTCAAAGATAGAGAGAGAGAGAGAGAGAGAGAGAGAGAGAGAGAGATTCTTTTGAACCACTAGAGAAACCAAACTGCCAATGAATTTAACATGTTATACAAATCAAAGCACATTTTATTTTATCCTTCAAAAAAAAAAAAAAACACAATTATTTCCTTTTCTTTATCATTTCATTTTTAGTGCCGATGGTTTATCTGTTTTCGTTTCTATCATATAGAACAAATATAATATAAGTAATATCTTCCATGGTATCGCAGCAATAAATATCAGGGATGCATTTCCACATGAAATCTAATAACAGGGAATTAGGAATAGCAAGATGCATCATGGAATATCAGAGAACCAATTCCAGATCATCAAGCTTCATGAGAGCAAGTTTTGTCTACACATGACTATTACTATTCTCCAGTGAGCAAGAACCATATGGGCAAAGAATGGTGAGGAACATTTTATTTATTTATTTAACAATGGCCGATAATTCATTTCTCTGACAAATGAGATACTAATTTTTCTTTTTTCTTTTTAATCTTTTACAATTTACAATGAACTTCCTAAGGTTTAAAATTTTAATACCCAAGTAATTCAAACTGGAAGTTGCAAAATAGGAACTACCAAGCACCCTTTATACCTATAATATTTTCCACGATCTCTTTTCAGTTTTAACACATTTACGATCATAATATCTAAACCAGAACATAGATAAATTAAACTAAACGAACAACAGGTTTAAACAATGTTGATACTAACAACAATCTAATTAACATACACCACGCCAACACAGAGCATGATAATCAGGCATAGAGCATAGAAACAAAACAAAGTACAGTTTACGATAGCAATGCATCAAATCCTAAAAGCAGTTGTTGGAGATTGTCAAACCAGATAACATATTCCAATGTAAAATTACAGAACAGTACCCATATTTTCATGCACAAAATCACATTTTAACAGTACTCATACAAGGATACAAGAATACCATGCAGTTATAAAAAGAAAAACGCATACCTCTCCAGCTTTGACTGTGATAACATGAGGTGTAAATCCGACACCTGCGGATCCTGCAAGCCATTTCCTCAGGATGAATTGTGCTAAAATTTTGAAAAAGGAAAATTTTAGACTAATCTAATAGAAAACAAAGCAAGTTGAAGATAAAAGGCAGTACTAGTATATTTAAAATCAAAATCTCAAGGAAAAAGGAAACGAGAGAAATTCCCAACCATTCAATAAAGAAATTATGCAGAACCAACATTTTCTAGACAACAGACGATTCTCTAATTTTAATAAAAATGCATTATGGACACATTTAGTTTAAAAAAAAAAAAAAAAAACCCTCAAAGAAAGTAAAGTTTACATCCTCAATTTTAATCGTTTGTTTTTGCATATATTTTATGCCTGAGCCTGAGGGAAAAAATATATATGCAGAAACTATTCATTAGTTTTGTTAAACTAAATCTGAACTTTCTTGTTTATCATTCCAAGAAGAAAAAAAAAACTAATGGATTAGAAAAGAACAAAACGAAACAAATGCGACAGAGATTGAATAATTTTATTTAACCACACTGAAAGAACAATTTACCTAAGTGGTACGCTAATCAGAAGTACAACTATTTAACATTATTAATAACCGTAATACCCATCACAAGGGCATATCGGTAACTTCCCCAATTTCATTTCTACGGTCAGAAATTCAGATCTGACCAAAACCAAACCCCAGCATTTACTATCACCCCATTTCATTTTCTGTCGGAAATCAAACTAGCCCACGCAGTACCAACCAAGCAAGAAACATTCACCAATGCATTAAAGTAAGGTCCCCGTTGTGATAACAACCCACGCAATCAGAACAGAATATAATGTGAAAGAACATATAATAAAACCACAAAAACAACATGAAGTAAGCAGGAAAAAAGAGAGTGAAAAAAAAAAAACATAGGAACATGGAGAAAGAAATGAAGAGAATTATTACCCAAAGCAACCATCTGCTTCTTGCTGCCAGAACCCGGTGGGCGGCCCCTTGCTTTTTTCATCATCAATGAAGGGGATGTTGGCGAAGATAGCCCGCCACCGTTGCCGCCACTCGATGGAGGAGCGACAGGGGAGACAGGTGTAAGTGCAAGGGCCATGGTGCCATCAGGACCATATTTCCGTGGTCTCCCACGCTTCCGTTTCATCGGTTCAGCCATGTTAAGTCCATGTTGGACGACCGGTGTGGCGGGACCCTCACTGCCACCACCTCCGCCACTCGGGTATGCTGGAGAGCTCCCCGTGATGGGTTTATAGACTGCTGTTCCGTCGGAATTGAAGGCCAATCTCATGTTATGCATCGATGGTTGCGATGGGACGGAACTTCTCTGCAGGCCGATGCCAAAGGACTCTCTACCCGACATGATCCCAGGCTCAGATCCTGACAGATCCGACTACCCACTCACTCCCTTGCATCGGATTCAAAAACACTAGAACACTAATTTTCCAGAAACCCTAAACCATCAGAAACCCTAAAAAAGAAAAACTCACAAAGACTAGAAACCTTAATTTCAGATATCCTACAGACCACAATTTTAAAAATGAAAAAATAAAAACGCCAAATCGTAACTTCGTACAAGAAAACACTATTCGATTAAAAGATTCTTAAAAAAAAAAAAAAAAAAACCTTAAAAACAAAAATTCAAAACCCTAATTCCAATATTTAAACCCTAAACCCTGAATTCCGAAAAACACGTTTTCTTCCCGAAATAAATATTAAAAAAAAAAAACTAAAACCCGGACCTCGAAGTGAGAAAAAAGGGGAGAAAAACACCGAAATGAAACCCTAGCTCGGATCCTGCAAAAGAGAAAAAAAAAACAAAAAAAACAGAGAAATTTCAAAATCACAGTTAGTAAATCCACCTCCTACATGAAAAATTAGTTCCTGAAATTCCAATTTTTCCGATTTTTACCGTAATTAAAAAATTACCGAAAAACGCAGGAAAAAAAAAACGAAATTGCAGAAAAGGAAGAGAAAATGGGGATTTTCATACCTGAGAGAGAAAAAAAAATCCCTAGAAAGAGAGAGCGAGAAAGAGAGAGGAAGGGATTTTTCAAGAAGCTTGTGAAATGCCGAAGTCTCTCATATTTCTCTTTTATTTAATTTTCGTGCTTTCATTTTTCATGTCTTCTTCTTCGGTCTTTTATTTAAATATATATATTTTTTTCATTTTTAAAAAAAGGGGAAGTAAAGCAGTGCCGAAATAATAAAAAAATAAGTAAAATGCATTAATTCCAACGCCTGAAATTATTTCTCTATTTTTTTTACTTTTTCTTTATTTATTTATTTAGTTGAGCCCACTTGCTTTTTTTCTTTTTCTATTTCCATTTCTACTGTACGGTGTATGCTCGATCTGAGGGGTCAACGGACCGGGTTTCGGCCATCCCAGGGTTTCGGCCATGCACTCCAAGCCCCATCCAAGGCCCAAAATATTGGTGGGCATGGGCTTACTTGAGCTGGGTTGGTCCTTATTTTCTTTAGTGAGAAGATTGTGCAGTTTGAAATCTTGTGTGAATGCACTTTTCAATTCTTCTTCTAGGTCTGTTTGGTTTTCCAATTACAATGATGGTCTCAATGGATAATGATTGCTTTTGTAATTATACGGTGACATTATTTATGATGATTTTGTTACATTCTGATTTCATCCGAGAATCACATTAATGGCCCGTTTGGCACCATGGATTTGAGGAGATACGTATTTCATGATATGAATTCTCATAAATTCCAATTCTAATTCATTCTAGACTTTTTGTTTGGCAGCTAAGATTTGGAGAGAAATTAGCTATGAGGGAATGAACGGTGTAAATTTTAATCCCATGTATGCCCACTGTATTAGCCTCAATTTTTAAATCTATGCCGTTCATCCATTTTTACAGATCATTTTATGTCAGGATTCAAAAAATAAAGCAGATCCACATCTAAAGCGGACCATAAAACAAGAAAAAGTGGAGAGTGAGACCTTTATTATGCACAAAAGATTTGGATTAAGCTGAAATTTGTGTGGTCCCTTCATCCAGGTCTTTGTGACCTTATCAACAAGTTGGATGGAAAATATATATCATGTTGGGTCCCATAGTTAGGGACACATTACGGTGGGTCCCATGTTGGGGAGGATTTCTCCTCAAATCTCACCTGTTTTAGAGGATTTGAAAAAGAGCTAAAAGCGCCTTTTTGAATTCTCCTTAATTCCTCTCAAATCCACTTCTCATCAAATCCATGATGCCCAACAGAATAAGCAACCGGTTTCTCCTCACTTCTCCTCAAATCCATGGTGCCAAACGGGCCATAAGTCTAGTAATTTTATATGTGAAAATATAATGATTATAATTTACTTCACCTATAATCCCTATTTAAACAAACACTTGAAATGATAATGATGACTCATTTATTTTGCATTTCATATGAAATTGAAAAATCAATCAAGCCTTAAAGGGTCATTTAGTAATATAGTTTTTGAGTAGTGAGGTATTTACTCTGAATCTAAATCATGTTGGGTACTTTGGATTCTCGTCAATCTTAAATCCACATAGGATTAAAAATCGTTAAAAGGGTTTTTTTTCTTATTCTTCACTAAGTATGAGATTGTACAATATGTAAATAGATTTTTATTTATTTATAATTAGTCTTGTACTTGATTAGATTTCATAATATTTTTTTAGATTACGATTTATTTTATTTTAGGCTTGTATTATTTCTATAAGAGAGTTTCTCAATTTTAATAAAATATACAGAGAAATTCTTCACTTTACATGGTATCAAAGCTCCCGATGTGGAGCCTTTGATCTGTTTGCATAGCCCTGAAACCTTTGATGCCGTTGTCGCACACCAAAACCCTAGCCCTGAAACCCTTGGTGTCGTCATCCCACACTGACATGATAGTTCTGTTGGTGCCACCATCCCATCCCACACCACACCAAAACCCTCATCTTCTTCAAATCCCTTTCATGGCATCGTTGCACCATCGACATTGCAATCCCTCTTCGCCTGCATCTCCGGCGCGACCCCAAACTTCATCTTTGTCCAGCGTTACAGCACTAGGTCCCTCTTTTTGTCAGTGTTGCAACCCCGTGCGGCATAATTGCAACAACCTCCATCTTCATTGGAGCCCGTTCATGAGCACTCCTTGATGCCCTCATTTAAATGTTGCACTTCATGTATTTCATTTCTTAAAGTGCTCTTTGGGCCAATGTTTATTTATGTCTTCCTCCAACCCTCTTATTCTCAAAGGCTATTATGATTCTGATTGGGCTAGTTGTCCCAGGGTATGATATTCTCACTGGGTATTGCACCTTACTCAACGATTCTTCCTTATTTTAGAAAAAAAAAAAAAAGCAACTTATAGTCTCATGTTCATCTGCCGAAGTTGAATATCACTCCATGGCTGTCACAAGTTGTAAACTCACTTGAGTCCTTCATCTTCTCCCTGATCTTCAAGTACAAGATCTTCAACCTGCCCTTTTGTTTTGTAATAATCAAGTTGTCTTACACATTGCTATAAATTCAATTTTTCAAGAACGAACCAAGCATATTGAGATTAATTGTCATCTTGTCCGTGAAAAGATTCAATCCAACTTGATTCAACCTTCTTATGTTCCTTTTAAGTTATAGATTTATTTACAAAACTTCTGGGCAAAGTTTCATTTCACAAATTAATCTCCAAGTTATGTTCAAGATCTACACTCTCCAACTTGAGAGAAAAGTATTAGATTGTACAATATGTAAATAGATTCTTGATTTATAATTAGCCTTCTAATTAATTAGATTTTGTAGTATTTGTTGGGAAAGCCGGCAGCGGAAGTGGAATGCCGAACACGTGAAGCAATGCAATATCAAACAAGTAAACAAGATGCAATCAATCACACACAAGCACTCACCACAAGAGACTCTGAATTTTACATGGAAAAACCCCTCAACAGGTAAAAAACCATGGCACAAAGCGATCCACTATGAATATCAGAAGATTACAGAGATTGACAGCCCACTAGCAAGGAAAAACAGAGAAAACCCCAAGTTCTCTCTCACACACACCTCTCCCCTCTAGCTAGTACGAATAGGAAACCTTGAACACCTTAGGATTCTAATCTAGATCGGATTGCAACTCCTTAAATAAGTAAAAATCCGAAATTAGAAACACCTTGTGCAGTATTGCGGATTGCGTAAGAAAATCGCGAGCACAGCCGACCGGTCGGCTGACCAGCTGGCCAGTGCACAGACAGTCTAGGGAGAGAAAAAATTTGTTGCTGCCTCACCACCGGCCGGTCGGCCTACCGACAGGAGACCCCTGCAGACAGGCCGGCCGACCGGTCTGGGGCATAGGGAACACTGTCCATGGGGGTTCTTCAGAGCATCTGGGTCACGCTATCCGGCCGGTCGGAGCACCCAATTCCAGCATAGTTTGAAGACTATCCCAACAGTATGTTCCTAGATTATGTTTATTCTATTTTAGATTTGTATCATCTTTATAATAGAGCTTCTCCATTTCAATAAAATGTACAAAGAAATTCTTCACTTTACAATAAGCATGGGTTGTAAAATCTAAGAATTTCCAATCATCTTCAACTGTCATAGCTTTTCTCTCCCTCTCTCTATGAAATTACTTTTTTTAAAGTCCGAGTTGTTAGCCATAATTTTTAAAATTTCCAAATATAAGGGATAGAATAAGAATCCTAGGCTATGAAAATCTTGATACGAATTTCTAATTTAAATTTATCCAATGTAGTAAATAACCCTTAAAAGCTAGCTTGTAAAGTTAAAAAATTGAGAATCATCTACAACAATGAGCTCTTCCTCATCACACTCCTAATTGCTCCCCCGCCCTCACACTATCCTTGTTATCATTGCCAAGTTATTCTTCTTACAATAAAATAGTTGTAGTTGTTTTGGTTGGAGAATCTCTTTTCTCAAGCTTATTGTTGCTTGATTATCAGACCATTAAAGCACGAACCCTAAGTTTTATTCTCCTCGCATCATATCATCCTACAAAAACTTGGGTTTTGGGGCCCTTGAAATTGAAATCCAAATTTAGTTCAAAATATTGTGTTTAGCGCCACAAAATTTTGGAAAAGTATGTGAATGCACTTTTCAAATCCAATATAAATGGTTATTTGGCAACATAACTTCTTTTATCAGTCTTGGAAGTTTTATTTTTTGTTAGTACACACATCCCACTGTTAGTACTTACACCCACACTTCTTAGTCACGTTGCAATGTTAGCCACCCCCACGTTGGGATTCGACACCTAGACCTCAATGTTGAGATGAGGTTATCTTCACTTGGTCTACCACTGTCCCGAAGGTGTGGGTGTAGTCTTGGATTTTAAATCCAAGTCATATTTGACACCTTGGATTCTGGTGGATTTCACACCTAGGATCGAACATCCTTAAAAGAGACTTTCTTTTTTTTTTTTTTCCAACAATCATGAGTTGTAAAATTCAAAGATTTTCAATCCTGTACAACTGTCATAATTTCTCTCACCTCCTCTATATGAAGTAACTTTTTTCAAAATTTGATTTGTAGGCATGATTTTTTAATTTCCATACACGAAGGATAGAATAAAAATCTCAGGGCTTGAAAATCCTGATATGGAGTCTTAATTTAAAACTCAAATCAAACGTAGCAAATAACTCCTAAAAGCTACCCTCTAATGTCTAAGGATTAAAAATCCTCTTTAATGATGAGCTATTTCCTATCACACTCCTAACGACCCTCTCTATGGTTGTATGGAGCCTTCAATTTGTGCATAAAACAGGGTGTTCAATCGGTCGACTATCCTGGTCGACGGATCGAACATGCCTGGAATTACACAGACAGGTCTCTGGACAATTTTGTAGGTGTTCGACCTATCGAACTCTGGGCTCGACCGATC
Organism: Liriodendron chinense; assembly: GCA_003013855.2. Lineage (NCBI taxonomy): Eukaryota > Viridiplantae > Streptophyta > Magnoliopsida > Magnoliales > Magnoliaceae > Liriodendron > Liriodendron chinense. The sequence goes on along the minus strand of PVNU02000133.1, from coordinate 2,272,643 downwards.
AACGATATTTAGAATTTTGGTGAAAACTCTCTAGACAGTTTCTGTGCCTTCGAGTGGTCAACACTTGGCTCGACTCATCTCAACTGGTCAATCGAACGATCAATAGTGCGCATTTTTGCGGTTTTGTTTCTAATTTTGGTTCTATTGCTTTACAAGTGGGTGTAATCGGGCTATACTAAGATGTGTTTTAGGATTTGAGAGGGTTTTGGAGAGAGAAAATCTAACGTTTTCTCTTGGGGCTTTGATCCGAGTAAGTTTCATCTCTTATAATTTCTGATTCATAGTGCATTCATTGCTTTGTGCCATAGTTTTTTTTTTTTTCCCAAAAGAGGTTTTCCATGTAAATTCGACATGTTCTCTATTTGGATTTACTTGTGTGATTATTATTACTTTGTTTAATTCTACTCTGTGTGCTTCCAAGAGTCCCAACATCTCTCCCCAACACAATCCATTACTATCATCATCAAGTTATTCTTTAAAAAAAAAACTTACCACTGAGAGTTGTTCCAGTTGGAGAATTGCCTTTCTCAAGCTTATTGTTGCTCAATCATCAGATTGATGAAGCTTGAGATCAGAATTTTATTCTTAGAGCATCATATTGTCTTGCAAAAACTAGGGTTCTAGGTTCTTGGAATTGGAATCCAAATCCAGCGTAAAATATTATGTTTGGCGTCATGAAATTTTAAGATAATGTGATTCGAAATCCTCTGTGAATGTACTTTTCAATTCCTCTTTAAAAGGTCATTTGACAACATAATTTTTAAGCAATTAGGGTATTCACACCTTGTATTTTGGTGAAGCAATTAGGGTATTCACACCTTGTATTTTGGTGGATTTCAAATCCACCTAGGATTGAAAATCTTTAAAAGGACATTTTCTTTTCTTCTATAAACTGCATTGTAAAATCCAAGTATTCTTCTTCCTCTTCAGCTATTATAACTTTTCTCTCTTCCTCTCTTCCTCTCTATAAAGTGGCTTTTTAAAAAAAAATCTAAGTTACTAAACACAACTAAATTCCCAAACACAAAAGAGAATGAAAATATCAGAGTTAAAAATTCTAATACAGATTCTTAATTTAAAGTTTAATTCGATGTAGCAAATAACCTTGAAAGCTAGCTCCCAAAGTCTTGAGGATTAGAAATCTTCTTTAATGACGAGCTCTTCCCAATCACACTCTTAACGCCTCTCTCTCTTATTGGGATAGGAGGGCTGGCAGCGGAAGCAAAGCCAAACACAAATAGCAAATTGAATCAAACAAGCAACACAATGCAATCACAATACATGTAATCACCAACACATAGACAATCTGAATTTAGCATGGAAAAACCCCCCACGGGTAAAAAACCATGGTACTAAGTGACACCAATCCACTATAATATCAGAAATTACAAGAGATGAAACCCAAGACTCAAAACCCAAGCCCAAAAGAGAAATCCCAAGCTTACCTAAGAAAAAAAAATCATCTCCTTCAAGCTCTTTCTTTCACCTAGAAGCTCCCTCAGTTCCCTTTGCAACTTTAAAAACCTCCAATCCCATATTACCCCTTAAATAGGAATAAAAAACTGATTTAGAAACCTTTTGCGCAAAAACCAAGCAAGAATCCGTGTTACACAAGGAAATTGCCGACCTGTCTGTCCAGCAGCAATGCTGCCTTAGTCTCCAATGTGACCGATCGGTCGGCCAACCGGTCGGTGGTCCCTATGCAATCCCGATTTGAGGTGTCCATTTTCCAACAAACTCCACCACGACTCAAATCGTCATGCGCCACCTTGCCACGCACAATCTCCACCTCTACTTCATCATCATTATAGTCTCGTCGCTTCTCATGCCCCATCGATTTTATCCTTGCATCTTCACACACCCTTGTTGCTCTTCCCATGTGGCCCTTTTTCTCTTGCCACACACGAGCAACCGTGGATCCCGCTGTCGATCCCACACTCCACCATGAATTGTGCTCCCGATCACCTTGTAAAGATTATCGCACCTCCATGCATTGATCATCACGAGTACTCCCTTCACCACTTTACAATACTAATCACAGCCAATGAACCTACACCCTTTCGCCTCGAGTGCACCAAGAGATATCACATTCCTCTTCATTTCAGGGACGTGCTTCACACTTTCAAGGATCCGTTCGACTCTATCAAACATCCAAATGCGCACCGAACCAATCCCTACCATATTGCTAGAGTAGCCATCACTCACAAACACCGATCTACCATTATACTCCTTGTATGACATGAATGAACTCTGGTCAGGACATACATGACATGATGCACCTGAATCCAAGAGCCACTCTCCACCAAGAGACTCTATGCCTGATACAGTCAATACATCACAACTGTCACTACCGTCCTCTACGGTATTGGTTCCTTCCTTAGAAGAATCTCCATATTTCTCTTGCCTTTTTTCGGGATTCAAACAATCCCTCTTCACATGCCCTTCTTCCCCACAATTCCAGCATCTCACCTTGTACTTTCACTTGCCCTTTGATTTAGATCTCGATGAAGGAGATCCTCCACCCCACTCAGAATTCCTCCCCCTTATAACCAGTGCTTCATTAGTAGAGGGACCCACGTCGTCGCTTTTCCTTCTCATCGCCTTCGCCTGAAGGGCTGAGATAATGGTTTTTATGCCAATGGTCTCCCTACCTACGTACAAAGAGTCTTTGAGCAACTCATATGATTATGGAAGAGAAATCATCAGGATAAACGCTTCATCATCGTCCTTCATCAGTTCATCTACATTCATTAACTTGCAAATACACCGATTGAAATTGTTGATGTGTCTCTCGACATCGACCCCCTCCGCCATCTTCAAATTGTACAACTGAAGCTTCAAGTATATGCGATTTTTTAGAGATTTCTTTGCATAGATATTCTCCAACTTCGCCCATGTTGCAGCCGCGGTCTTCTCTTTCATGACGTTATACAGGACCTCATTTGTCAGGCACAACTGGGTTGAGACATTAGCCTTTTCATCGATCTTCTTCCACTCTCCTTCTTTCATAGCTTCTGGTCGCTCTCCAAGGAGCGCATTTTGCAATCATTGCTGAACTAGAAGGCCTTTCATCTTCACCTTCCAAAGTTCAAAATTGTTTTTCCCCGAATACTTCTCTACGTCGAACCTCATTCCCGATGCCATGCTCTTGTCTCAGATTCGAATTTCTCCTACACCCCAGCAATCACTCTGATACCAGTTGTTGTGTCACACTCAAAAGGCTAAACTATTAGGTGGAGGAACCCCAGCATATATAAACACATATCCTACCCCCCTCCCAACCGATGTGGGACAAACCAACTTTGAGGCGTCCGTTTTCCATATCCTATGCAATCCCGATTTGAGGCGTCCGTTTTCCAACATGTCTCTCCAACACCATCCCTTACTATCGTCGTAGAGAAGATCATACTTAGAGCTGTTTGAGTCGAAGAATCACATTTCTCAAGCTTGGAGCTTAGAGTTCTATTCTTCTGACATCATATCATCCTACAATAAGAGCACAATTTCTAAATACCATATAATAATAAAATCTAGATTTTTCAAAAAAAATAAAAAATAAAAAATTGATAGAATGAAAATCTCATAGATTTCAAATAATGGGTCATGGTTCTTAAGTGAAAAACAAAATCCAAGCCACCAAACAAGCCCTGAATCTACTCCTTGTTCAGTGGTCCACAACACTTGTACTAATAAATAAAATTTAGAAAAATTAAAACCAAAGTACAACGTGCATGCTATTTTGAGTTGAACATGAGCCAAGCTAGCTCAGTTAACTCGCTTGGCTTGGCTCAAATAAGCTTGATTCGGCTTGGATCGAAAGCTAGGTTCGAGCCGAGCTGAGTTATTTTTGAGCTCTCAAAATTCGAGTTCGAGTTGACTCGAGCCGGACTCACCTCAGTTCGAAGCTCGGCTCGAACTTGACTCGGTTCGACTTGGCTCAATTTTAAATGCCTTAAATATATATAATATTTATAATATCAATTGCTATTTTTTTTTGTTTTTTCACCCTAGCTAACCCAAACTCAGCTCGAAAGCTTGAACTTGGCTCGAGCTGGCTCAACCGAACCGAACCGAGCTCGCTAGTCAGGCTCGAAGATTAAGCTGAGCCGAAATCAAGCTAGGGTAAGTGGCTAGCCGAATTGATCCGGGCTGCGCCAAACTGGACTTAGTTCGGCTCATGTACAACTCTGATGGTATTGCCTAATTAATAGTTGGAGTAACATATACGTAAAATAGAATATATGTACACACGAAGTTGGGTTGGGCTGGCCGGGCTACAATAACTTGGGCTCAAGCTTGGCTCCAAAGATATCAAATCATACAAAGTCCCAAGCGTAGCCCATAGGCCAAGCCAACAGGTTCAAACCTGATCCAAAGTTGGTCGGTGGGGCACCCGGCTGGTTGTCCACTGCATTCGCATGCACACAGAAATTATATACATATACATGGAAAAGGTCACTAGTTCAACTGATTGGACCATACTTAGAATCCACCAAGAAAATACTTTCTAACCTATCGTGTACATGCAACATCCAATCTTTCCAATAGGTTGGCCACACCATCAATATCTGCTTGGACAAAAATCAGCCCAATCCACTCATCAGGTAGGCCAAACCACAGAAAATAATGTCTGGCCATTGATAAATAATAAAATACAAGTGTGGTATACTGGATGTGTGGGTGTTGCTAATTTTTGCACAAGGCGATCCTCATGGTAGGATCAACTCATTGGACGGGTTGGATGCCATACATTCCAGGGGACATGTACCTCCAATTGGACCACCCAAATGTTGGTTGCTCACAAGATGACATGCCCTAAAATTGCATTGGAATTATTGCCATAAGTGGATTTTTGGGGGACATGAAAGGACGGTTAAAATGGAAAGTAGTCAGTGGGGCCTGTACTGGTCAGGTTATATCAATTATTCTAATTTTGGCACTATAAAATTTTGGGAATTTGATGGAAACTACCTACTTATTATAGAATTTATATTTCGGTACCTTTCTCAAAAAAAAAAAAAAAAAAAAAAAAAAAAAAAATTCAATAAACTACATTATCAATAAAATATTATCATTTGAGTATCTTCTGCTTAGATTTCTTGATCGCGACTAGGGTGGGCCATGTGAGCAAATGGGTCGGCCACTTGGGTGAGCTCTACCCCAAGCCAGTCATTTGATGGCGATCTATTCAAGTATTAGAGTTCTTAAATCACAGGGATTTTTGGTCCATGGAGAAGTAGGGCCCATGATATCAACGGTTTAGATCATCAAGCCATAGGCCGTTTATACACACGCAGAGTCCTGATCGTGGGGCCAACCTTAATGTATGTGTTGTATATCCACACCATTTATCAGTTTTCCATATCATTTTAGGGCATGGTTTCAAACATGAAGCTGATGCAAATCCATAGTGGACCACACCAAAGGAAACAGTGGCCATTGAATTCCCACCATTAAAAACTTCCCCAGGCCCATTGCAATGTTTATTAGCCATCCAACCTATTGATAAGGTTACACGGACCTGGATGACGCAAATATCAGCTTGATAAGAAAAACTTCCATTATCCCTGAGAAGTTTTTAATGCTGGGCATTCAATCCCCTACTGTGTGGTTCACTTGAGATTTATATCTGCTTCATTTTTTGGGACCATGCCCTAGAATGATCTAGAGAAAACTGACGGACAGCGTGGATATACAACACATACATCATGGTGGGCCCCACGATCAGGGAAACACCCACTAAGGTGTAACCCGGGTAATGCCTAATCCACTCCCGTAAATGCAAAGGCTGGTTGTTCATCCACTTTTGCGTAATGGACGGTTTTGATCATCCCATAAAGAGTTGGTTGGGCCAATTGATGGTCCCGATTAATGATATGTATTGTCCAAATACAACTAGGTGAGACTTAGCCCACCAGGCCATTTCTCATCATTCAAAGTGAAATATTTCTATACAGGATTTACAGATGCAGGTGCTGCTGGGAACATTTCCAAATGCGCATACAAGTCAGCAAATGCACACGCCACCAAATACGCTACCGTGGCAAACAGGTGAAACATCCAAGGCGTCCATCATGTGGACCTCACTGTGTAGATGCTACTTCCAAAAGATGAAAGTGGTACATTTAGTAGGTGTACCATGATATAAGAAATAAGTGGACGGGTTAGAAAACTTAGGCCAATTTTTCCAGTTGTGTGGCCTACCTAAGTTTTGAGATGGATTGAGTTTTAGAATGTTTCTTCATCCTAGTGGGCCGCACTGATAAATGAGTTAGATGGCATATACACAACACGGTGGACCCTAATTCCATTTTGAAGTTTCTATGGCGGGCATCACGAGAGCGGATTAGGTGAGACCCCGGGCTCACCTAAGAGGGTGCGGCCCTTACCATGGGGTTACCTTGGGGTCCACCTTGATGTATGTATTATGTATCCACTCCGTCCATCCGTTTTTTCAGATTATCTTAGGGCATTATCCCAAAAATGAAGCACATATAATTATCAGGTGGACCATACCATAAGAAACAGTGGTGATTGACCATCTTACAATTAAAAACTTCCTAGGACTCACCTTCATGTTTCTGTAGTGTTTATTTACTATCCAACCTGTTGATAAGGTCACATGAGCCTGGATGAAGGGAAAAGACAAATATCAGCTTCATCCAAAACTTATGTGGCCCATTAATGGTCAATCACCACTGTTTCCTATTTTATGGTCCACCTGATGATTAGATCTTCTTCACTTTTGGTATAATCCCTCAAATGATCTGGAAAAATGGATGGACGGTGTGGATACATAATACGTACATCAAGGTGGGCCCCATGCTAACCTACGGTAAGGGCCTCACTGTCTTGGGTGGGGCCGGGGTCTCACCTAATCCGCTCTCGGCCATCACCTTCCCAAAAATCCCGCATTGATCCCTTTGATGGGGCCCACCTGAGTTATGGTACGAATTACACTGGATTTTTGGATCTAGGCCTAAAAGTCTGGAGGGTGCATCTAATGGACCGGTTTGATCATGGCACTCAACCGTGGGGCCCACACTGCTCAAACATATGGACCATTAATAATCAGTCCCTTCAAAATGAGCATTTTTGTGAGGCCATTTTTTTCGGGTCCCACCTATTAATTGCCACTAACCATAATTTCTCTGGCAGGGACAATCCCAGCCGTCCAATCAACACCCTTTTCTCGTTGCATCGAGCCATTGTTAACTACCGGCTGTATCTATTATACAATACTGACTCAACGGTTAGGATCATCTGATGATCAGCCTCTATTGTAAATAATCAAATACTACTTGCATGCATAAAAAAATTCCCTGAAACCGGCAATTTTTTGGCCGTATTTCTGACTTTTTGGGTCATGAGAATATAACAATTAGACAAGGGTTATCCATCGATTATTATTATAAAAAGCCAATTTTTATTTAAATAAATTAAATATTTGCTTATTTGGACGCCTCTTCATGGTAGGCCAAAGCTTCAAACATTTGCCGAACCATGCACACGCAAGCCGGTAAATTACCATTGGCGTTTGGGGTATACGACTAGTGTCTCCAATGTTTTAATAATAAATATGCGTTTGGGGTCCACTGCTCACACAGTCTATCCGCTTATCACTTGCTTATTTACCGGTTACTCTGTTCAATTTGGGCAGTAAGTGAGGCCTATTATTATGATCATATGCTCCGAAAGTGAGGCTAATATAGAGAGATATATGTGGACATTAATTTATGAGATGTACAATCATCGTGTGTAAGGGGACTGACTTGGATTAAGATGAACCGTCTCTACCATCGGGAGCCGACTTGGTATCGGTTTATACCCTGACTTTATCCTATACAAGAGTGTAAGTGTGATATAAATAAATGATATAGGTTCAGACCTTTGGTCACTCACATTAGTGAATCGAGATCAAGTCAACAATTTAAGGGCAAGTTAGCTTGGATTGCAATCGTGAGATCAGGACTTGATGATGCATAAAAGATAGTTTGATACTTAGACCTAAGGATTTATAAGGGTAATAATTTTGACTGGTCGACTTTGACTCTTCCTATGAGATGCATGTAGGGGCTAAAAAAGTGAACGTAGCTGGATACTTCCATCAAGAGTTATTGATTCTTGCATGAGTCAATAAATGATCCATCAATTTGCTTAGGAACATGTTTATGGCTTTAATCTAGATAGATCAGGAACTCATTAAGTGGTTTTTCCATTGGGCCTATCACTCTAAATGTGTTAAATGTATTTTTAAAGGTTTTTAACTATTAAAGTTTTATTTTAACTGTTAAAATTGTTTTGAACGTGCTTGATAATAACTTGATGGCCCAAATCTGATGGTCTACTTTTAATTGGCATGGGTTATGATTGCGCGAGAGTACACTCTCGTGATCGCTCGATCTTACTCTCGTTTTCAACATCGAGAGATTGCGCAAAAAAGGTCATAATTCCTTCATTACAGTTCCGATTTAAGTGAATTTATACTTGTTGGAAAGGTATTTCGATGAACTTTTAAATGTATTTAAGATCATCTCATTTGAAAATCATTTGGATGTCTAAAAGTGGGCCCTAAGTCCATGTTGACATTAGTCATGCTTGCGTGGTCGCTTGAGAGTTCTAGATTTCGACTTAACTTTGAAATGTCATAACTCCCTTTTTACAGCTCTAATCAGAGTGATTTTATACTTACTGGAAAGGTAATTAAATGGATTTTTAAATGGATTTAGGATCATATCATTTGGACACCATTTGAATATACAAATGTGGGCCCAAAGTTCATGGTGAGGTTAGTCGAACTCGCGTGATTACTCGAGAGTTCTGAATTTTGACCTAACTTTGAAATGTCATAATTCTCGCATTATAACTCCGATCGAGATTATCTTATACTTGTTGAAAAGGTAATTCATCGATCTTTCAAATGAATTTAGAATATCTCATTTGGACACAATTTGAATGTCCAAAACTAGGCCCAAGGTCCATGGTAACGTTAGTCATGCTCGCACGATCATGCGAGAGTTCTAAATTTCAAACCAACTTTGAAATGCCATAACTCCTCCGTTACAACTTCGATCAGGATAAACTTGTGCTCTTTGGAAAGGTAATTTGACAATCTTTCAAATGGATTTGAAATCATTTCAATTGGAGATCATTTGATCATCTAAAAGATCACTCAATCTTTAGAATCGCTTAAATATAAAGAATCGAGCGATCTTTACTCGCTCTCGTTTCTAGCATCTAGTGATCATGCGAAAACAATCATAACTCCCTCATTATAGCTTCGATTGGAGTAATCTTGTGCTTGTTGGAAATATAATTCAATTAACTTTGAAATAAATTTGAAATCATCTCATTTGGACACCATTTGAATATCCCAAAGTTATCATATCTATCAGCTCTTATTTTCAGCTACATATGATCCAATAAAAGGTCATAATTCCTTCAGTCCAGGTCGAATTAGGGTGATCTTGTGCTTGTTGCAAAGATAATTTGATAATCTTTTAGATGGAATTGGAATTTTCTCATTTTGACACCATTTGCCTGTCCAAAAGTGGGTCTAAATTTATGATGTCGTCACGTCGTGTTTCGCACTCGTTTTCAGCATTGAGCGACCCACAAAAACGATCATAACTCTTTCACTTTTTGCTATTCTTTTCTTTTATTCTATCTATTATTTGGCAAAAGACCCATCTATGCAGAATATTTTAAAGAAAAAAAGAAAGAGAACCCGTTTTCTAAGGGGAGTAGATTAGATGTGACTCCAACTTTACCTAAGGTAATGCACCTCTTATCATGGGGCTCACTTTGATGTAATTGTTTTATATCCACGCCGTGCATCCGTTTTGCCATATCATATTAGGCGCGAAGCATATCTAAATCTTATGTGGACCATACTATAATAAACATTGGTGATTGAATATCCCACCATTAAAACTTCTTATGGCCCACCATAATATTTATTTGTCATTCAACATGTTTATAAGGTCACATGAACTTAGATGAAGGGAAAACGCAAATATCAGTTTCATTCAAAACTTTTGTAGCCTATTGTAAGTTGTTAATGGTTATACTCTACCATTTCCTATGGCATGGTCCACTTGAGACTTGAATCTACTTCTTTTTTGGAGCTCATGCCCTAAAATGATATGGAAAAATGGATGGACGGCGTGGATATAGAATCCATGCATCAAAGTGGGTCCCATGATAAGGGTTAAACCGTCTTGGGTGAGGCTGGGGCTATATCGAATTGTCTCTTTGATGAGAAGCATAAGAAATTGAGAAAAATAAAAATTAAAATTAAATAAAGATACATAAATAGAAGAGTTTGTCAAAAACTGAAAATAAGAAAAGGTACCATTACACATAAATTGAAAAATGTATTTAGGGTCAAAATGGTTCAAGGAAAATGGAGTCCATGCATAAATGTGTAAAAAGTTAATGTTTTAAAAAAGTGATGCTATATTTTAGCCCCCCCACAACACAGTGGGTGTATATTTGTTAAAAAAAAAAAAACCCTAAAATAATGATCCAAAATGGAGGGAGCATATTAGGTAAGAACCCGAACTCACCCAAGATGAAGTAGCCCTTACCGTGGGGCCCATCTTGATATTTATATTCTGTATCCATTTTGTCCATCCGTGTTTCCAGATCTTCTTAGGGCATAATCTAAAAAATGAAGCAGATACAATCGCCGGGTAGACCATACCATAGGAAATAGTGGTGATTGATCATTAATGGGCCACATAAGTTTTTTTTATCACACTGATATTTGTTTTTTTTGTGTTCATCACGGCTTACATTGTCAACAGATTCGATGGCAAATAAGCACTACAGAAACATTAAGGGGGCGTTTGGCATCTCTACAAATAAGAGCTCATTGGCTTATTTCTAAAAAAATAAGCTTTTAGACCATTTGGTAAAAGTCTAATGAAATGCTTATTTATTTTAGAAAGTAGTAAATAAGCCCCGATTTAATAAGTTGGGAGGAGTTACTTTTTGAAACGGAGCTTATTTGGCTTAATTGGGTAGACATTTTGGACAAATTTTTTGACAAATTTACCCTTAAACTTTTCAAGTAATTCCCATCTTACCCTTTTCTCTTCTCTTTACAATTTCTTCAAGAAAGGCCCACATGATGAACGACCCATAGTGAAGGTGGGCCCCACATGATGAATGACCCATATCAAAGGTGGGCCTACATAATGCACGGTCATACCAAAGGTGAGCTCCACATGATGGATGGCCTGCTTCAAAGTGTAGCCCCGCATGATGAACGATCCACATCAAGCAGGCCCTACCTGATGATGGTCCACATCAAAGGTGGGACCCACACGATGGATGGTGGACATTGAATGTGGGATCACATGATGGAAGATTGACTTTAAAGGTGGGCCCACATGATGAATGACCCATATTGAAGATTGAACCCCACATGATGGCCGGTCCATAGCAAAGGTGGGACCTACATGATGGATGTTGGACATCAAAGGTGGGTCCCACATGATGGACTATCCACATCAAGTGGGCCCCAGATGATAGATGGTCCACAACAAATATGGCACCCACATGATGGATGTTCCACATCAAAGGTAGGACCCATGTGATGGATGGTGGACATTGAATGTGAGACGACATGATGGAAGGTTGACATTAAAGGTGGGCGTACCTGTTGAATGACCCATATTAAGCGTTGGGCCCCACATGATGGATGGTCCACAGCCAAGGTGGGACTTACATGATGGATGGTGGACATCAAAGGTGGGTCCCACATGATGGACTATCCACATCAAGTGGGCCCCACATGATAGTGGTCCACAATAAAGGTGGGACCAACATGATAGATGGTGGACATCAAGGATGGGCCCCTCATGATGAATGACTCATATTAAAGTGGGGCCCCACATCAAGGTGGGCCCACATAATGAAAGGTTTACATCAAAGGTGGGCCCCACATGATAGATGGCCCGCATCAAAGTGTGGCCCAGCATGACGATACATGTGCATCAAGTGGGTCCCATTTGATGGACAATTTACGTCAAAGTTGGGACCCACATGATGGATGATGGTCATTGAAGGTGGGCCTACATGATGGTCGGTGATATCAAAGATGGGCCCACATGATGAACGACACAAAATGAAGGTGGGGCCTTACACAATGAATTGTCCACATCAAGGTGGGCTCACATAATGGATGGAGTGGGCTTCACATGATGGATGACCCACATAAAAGTGTAGCCCCTTATAATGGACAGTTCACACATCAAGTGGGCCCCACCTAATGGATGTTCGATATCCAAGGTCTCTCATGATGGATGACCCATATCCAAAGTGGGCCGTATAATGGATGATCCACATAGAAGGTGCACCCCACGTGATGAATGGTGGATATCAAAAGTGGCCCCACAAGATGGATAATCCACTTCAAAGGTAGGGCCAACACTATGGACACATCAAATGTGGAGTCCATGTGATGGGTGATGGGTAGTGAACATTGAGGGGACCCACATAAAGAACAATTAGGAATGATGTTGGGCCCCACATGATGGAAGGTCCACCAAAGCAACCATTTGAATTGCTCTTATATTAAAGTTGTTGTAATCTTTGAAAATGACGTAAACTACTCTTAAAAAAAAAAAAAGCTCTTATCTGAAAGTTTCACAAAACGTGCTTATTTTAAATAAGAGTTTTTTTTATTTTTTTTGAAATTTTATCAAATGAGTTTATTTAAAATAGAGCTATAGCGAAAAGGACTTATTAAAGTAGCTCTTATTCAAAAAGCTCTCATTGAATTAGAGTAAGATGCCAAATAGGTCTGTAAATGGGTCAGTGGACCCGATGGGGTACCCGGACCCAACCCATTTAGACCCGGCCATTTGTTAAATGGTATGGGTTTGGGTCTAAGAACAGACCCAATTACTAAATGGATCTGGGTCTGGTTTCCTTTATATTAGGCCCAACTCTACCCGAACCCATTTAGTAAGTGGGCGGGTTTGGTCTATGTCTCAAAGGACTCGTCCAGCCCAGACCCGTCCAGACCCGGTTTTAAGCCTTGTAAAATGCTTGCAGACTTGATCCAGACCCGGACCCATTAGACCCGACCCATTTATAAATGGGTCTGGGTGGATCTCCCTCTACCAGACTCGGACCCATTTATAAATGAGTCTGATGGGTTGACTCGGACCCGACTCGGACCCACCGATTTAGTAAAAGGGTCTGGGTCTAAAATTTGGACCCAGACCCGTTTAGTAGATGGGCGGGTCTGATTTTGGCTAAACCCACCCCGAACCCGACCATTTACAGCCCTAATGCCAAACGAGCCCAGTGAGCCATCAAGTAAGAAGCTTTTAATGGCAGTGCGTTCAATCACCACTGTTTTCTATGGTATGGCCTACTTGATAATTAGATCTGCTTCTTTTATAAGATAATGCCTTAAAATGATATGGAAACGTGGGTACAGAATACATGCAATAAGGTGGCCCCACGGTAATGGCCAACACCGTCTTGGGTGAATACTGCCACCTAATCCACTCCCCAAAATGGATGAAGAGCGTGGATAAAACACAAATCATCGTGGGACCCACAGAGCACGTCCAATAATACTGGCAGTGTCAGCTTGTAATACATCCGCTGCCGTTGGAGTTTTCATTCTGTATCAGTAGAAGGCCAAATATTCATTATCCCATATCTTTTAATGTGCCAAGTGTCCGATTGATGGGCCATCCAAGGTGAGTCCCATTGTATCAACGTTTTGGATCAGTCCACAATGGGCCCACTTATCCAAACTAATGTACAATGGCTTCTTCCGACTAAACGGTAAAAGTCCAACAATCTTAACCATCGAATTTTGCTCATTGAATCCAGACGGCTAACCATTCATTTTAAACCATCCATTCGTCCAGTCAGTGTAATTTTAGAGCTACAGTCCATCAACGACGTGGCCCACAAATTGGATGGTTGAGATTTCCGTAAATGTACAGGACACCACAAGCTAAAAAGTGGTGGTGAACTATCATCCGTTTCATCCTTTAACGCGTTCGAGTCCGAAAGCCAATCTCCAAAGCATGGCGTCCGTTTGCTCCCTTCGTTTCCAAACAACGCTCCTACGGCGACGCCACTCTCCATCTTATGTTTCGAAATGCAGAAACCCATCGATTCTCTGCTTCCAGAAAATCCAAACGGATCGCGATTCGAGGTAATTGCGATCCCCTTCGCTTCGGTTATTTTCCAAACGGATTCTTCCAAATGCGATTTCTTTCTTTCTTTTTTACATCTTTCCAATCTCTCTTTCTCAAAATCTCTTTTCGTTGGTAGGAATGGCTTCAAAGAAGAATCGATAAGGAGAAGGAGAGACGTTTTGATTCAATTCCTATTCTGCGGTTCTTCTTTCCATTCCATCTTAACAGGATCCGCTTCTGCACAGACTGGTACTCTCTCTCTCTCTCACAGCTCAGCTCATCTCATCTCATCTCAGAGCACGTGACACTGGACCCCATGGTGTCACGTGACATTGATCCGTACCCCTATTATAGGCCAAAAGACAACATCTCGTTTAGGATGATCCTAACCGTTCGATTATATGCTAGTGGAAGAAGATTTGATACTCTGTCAGGGTATGTCGCTTGATACGCAGGCACTCAGAAATTGTATACGTGGCATATATTAACTCGAATTAAACCGATTAAATCGCGGGATCCACTATCGCTTGAGTCACGGTCCCAAAATCAAGAGTGGTTGAACAATCCTAACCTCCTTGTTTGTTGAGATATGACCACTGGATATCTTTCAATTTCAGCCGTCCAATAAATGCGATTTATAAGTAATTTCTTAATGCCAGCTTATCATCCTGCACGCTCTGCCGGAGTATCAAATGTTTTCTCAAATAAATTATCCAATGGTTCACATTGTCCATGCATTCAATGGTTACTAGGATTTTTGGGTGATGGCTTATCCATTGTTGGGTCCCACATCTTGGCCTGTTCCTATTACACGGAAGAAGATTTGATATCACAAACATGTACCTGCAGCGGTTGAGTAGTCCGTGGAACAACCCACGATTGTAGTCCTCCTGCAGGACCTCACTAATCAGAGTACCATCAGATGGTGGATCATGTCGTGCATGTATCACCGTCCAATCCATACATCGTGTGTTCCCCCTTATGTTCTCCTTGAAGCCCAAAAATCAGACTGATCCAATACTCAATTTGGCAACAACATGTAAAAAATGACCAAAACCTCTAAAATCACTTGGTGTGGCCCACTTGAGTTTTTGAATGCCATGGTTTTGGAATGTCCAATATTAATTCTGGTGGGGCGTCTTATGAATGGATTGGTTGGAATATGTAAAAAGAGGTGGGCCCTGCACGAAGGTTTTGAATGGTGGGTGTCCCCGTCATAACTTTCCCTGTGGTGTAGCAAACCTGAATTTTGGATTGACCTGATCTTTGGATCTCAAGGGGAACATGAGTGGACACATATGATGGACGGATTAGATGCTATTAAACATCAGGTATCGCATTGTTGGTTAAGTTCCACACAAGCTTGTAGCAGATGAGGGCCCTATCTTTGCTTTTCTTTGTAAGAACTACTCATGGCTTAGTGGTAGACTCACAAGAGTTTCAACACAGAGGTCATGGTTTCGAGTACCCACTGTGGGGTGTGATGGTCTTTGCGTAAAAACAAAAACATTCTGAAACTTTTGGTAGTCTTTCTTTTCTTAATCTTGTGTCAAGGTTTCCTATTTGTTAGATCTGAAAGAGGACTTTCGTATCTACTCGGATGACGTGAATAAGTACCAGATATCAGTTCCGCAAGGTGAATTACGTTTGCAATTTTAAATATCAATTAAGAATTAACTGAGATTGTTATGGATAATCAACCATTTGTCAGAAATTAGAATATCATGTTAGCATTATATGTTTTAATCAACTGTCTACATATTCTTTACTAAGTTGAATTCGTGCTTTGGATCTTAATTAAGTTTATTTGATTAGTATGAGTATCAATGATATCTTATATAAATTTGTTAGGAAATAAGTATTGTATGGAATAAGTTCCAGACTGACATGAAAGCTCATTAAGAACTGTAATTCTGTATGGAATTGAAATCTCATATGGATTTGTTAGGAATTAGAGTTTCAAAGTCAGTGTATGGTTTTGTTTATGTGGAGGAAATATTTATAAGATTGTATGATTGGCCATCATATCCTCATACCCAGGAATTGCAAATTGGTTTCAGTGTATCATATAGGTCACAACAGATACAGGGTCATATCACCCTGTATCACCCCTGTATTGGGCTGTTTCAGGCCAATACAGACCAATATAACCATATGATTCGTGGGCAACACCAGTTTGTATTTGGTGATTTCTCACTGTTATTATGATCATTATTGATAATACTGATATCTTATATGCGTGTGTTTGATATCTCTGGATAGGTGGGCCATGTTATCGAGGTTTGAGTAGACTAAGCTTTTGGTTGATTCTCAACCTGCTTGGTCTGTGGCAGCTTGGAGGAAATGACCATGTCCCTCTCTCTGTAAAGGCTAAGGTTTTAGGTGGTAGCTAGATTGATTCATTGGTTAGGAGTTAGGATTACTTGAGTGAGAAAAAAAACAGGTAGACTTTTAGAGACTGTAAAAATGATCCTCACTGGACCTCGGATGTCATCGATATATATATAAATTAATACAAAGAGATAAACCCAAAACAGTTACAACAATTTTGACTAAGATTCAATATTCAGACAATTCAAAACGAAACTGATTTGATCCATTCTGAGGATTCTGAGGTGATACGTTAACATCCACAACAATGGGCCCTACTCATATCATTCATTGTGACGGCGAATATAATCGAATAAAGCACATGTAGGCTACGTAATAAGGACTCTCTGTTTTGTAAGCAATTGCTTCCCTCACCCGCCACCACATTCTATTGTGAAAAAAGTTAATTTATTTTATGGTATTTTAGTGGTGTTCATATGCATTTATACAATTCTGAGCGTATTTTTCGTATGTATATACATTTTCCTGTATCTTATGCACATCATTACCATTGTCATCATCATGATCATCATATCTTAGCCTTTCTTTCAACAATTTGGGATTGGATTTTTACATGGTTGATTGGCAGGAAGTTTCATGATTGACGCCCCCAACCCCCCATCATCCTTCCACTTTTACCCAGGCTCTGGAACAGGCCATAATAGCAGCTCACATTGACAGCACTTGCATGACAACACGATCTCACCTGGTGCTAACCCCTAGCCCAACTAGTACATGCTCACCCCAAAACGGCAATCAAGAAAAGGAGGCTCATGGAAGGGCAGTTTCCAGATATAATGCTGGGCATGAGGCATCCACTTGCACATTGAGTTGCCTTGTATCAGGTGCCCAAACCAAAAGTGCAGAGGGCATAGCTTAGGTAGTTGGCTGCAAAGAATAGCATGGGACCCACCAATGTATGTTTACCATACCCTGTCACATGTGCAACAATGCATTTTAGATTAAGTACTGCATATTACCCAAAAAGGGGAATTTGCGATTCGGTCTAGATCATGCCATGCCAAACAAGTTCAATAAGCATGACCATCTTATACATATATGAAGTAAAATTAATATAATAATTCAAAATTTCATTGTTTTATGTATAAGAATGCGATGTTAGGTCCCTCAGGGTCCCTATGTCTGGCACTTCACATCCATGTCAAATAACAAGTGTCTAAGAGTTCAGGGAATGTTTAAGAACCCGATGCAGGAAAAAGGGGAAATAATAGGATCACGGCCAATGATATGATTTACTCTCATGAGTCGTGCACTAAAAATAAATAATCAAATGATTTACATGCCATGTTGATGACTACTTTCTGACAACTAGTTAATGCACTGACCATTTGATTGATTTCAATAGTAAAATCATTTGATATTAATTACATTAATGTTACAACATGTTAATTTTTTATATTAGTATTTCAATCATGTTTGGATCATAACTTATAGTCATTAGTTACTAAGAGGTTTGGGACATGTTTGTGCAGACTGGCTCGTGGGTGCAGGGGAACCTAATGGTTACAAATCGGTCACTGCATTTTACCCAACAGAAGCTTCGAATTCTAATGGTACTTGTTGATTTTATGGTGCATCAAAATCTTTAATTGATTGACTCCTGAATTTGATAATTACTAAATGGGCTTCTTCAGTCAGTGTTGTAATTACAGGGCTTGGTCCGGATTTTACCAGACTGGAATCTTTTGGTAAAGTCGATGCTTTTGCGGAGAGTCTGGTGAGTTTTACTTTCCAAGGCCCTGTTTGGTAGACGCCCAAAACTGGGTTCAAGTCATTTGGCTTACTGTAATGATCTATTAGAGATTTTGGTGTATAATGCATAATTACTGTTAATATCAACTCATTAATGCATTAGAGATCAAGATCTCTAATGCATAATTACTGTTATTAAATTGAAATTAACTCATTTTTGAGTGTCTACCAAACATGGCCTAATGGTTTTCTAGTCCTTCTACTGGGAATTCATTTGATTGGGCTAATCTAAATGTAGTTCAAATGCGTTTTGATTTAAATTTTTTTAAAAAAAAAGGTTAGCGGGTTGGACAGAAGCTGGCAGAGACCCCCCGGTTTGGCAGCAAAACTTATAGATTCTAAATCTGGAAATGGTAATTGCCTCTCTACAAGTTTATTGCAGTTTCTATATTATGTGTGATATCAGGTAGTACTTGTGCATATCTTATGACAGTATAAACTATACGACCCAAAGCATTTGGATATTTTTATAATTACAATACTCAAACTGATCAGGGTTGTATTACATCGAATATTCATTGCAAAATCCTGGTGAAAGCTGCCGGCATATATTTTCTGCCATTGGCATGGCATCCAACGGTTGGTACAACAGACTATATACTGTAACTGGGCAGGTATGTGTTGCTACATCAGAGTAATATTTGTTATAGATCTTGCTGTTTGCTTCATATATATATATATATATATATATATATATATATATATATATATAGAGAGAGAGAGAGAGAGAGAGAGAGAGAGAGAGAGAGAGATGCTCACACACAACTAGTTGTACATCCAACTAGTTGGCGTGTGGGGGACACCATGTTGTTTGTATGACATCTTGTCCATCCAGTAAGGTCATCCCACCACACACACACACACACACACACACATATCAGTTGCTTGTACCTCATATCATGGAATGGCACTGATTTTCAGCTAAAAATCAATAATCTTCTGCAGTTTTTGGAGGAAGATTCAGAGAAATATAGGTCCACAATCGAGAAGGTAATTGATGAGAAATTTATTGAATATTGCACTTTCTTGCCCTCCATGCATGTAATCCCCGTCGACTGGAAAAGTTCCGAATATAACCTTGTTGGTGCGGTTATAAATTTTCCCAAAAAATCAAACCATCTGAAACCAACATTCATCTCTCAAGGCTATTCTATCATGGATAATTCAAAAGGGGTTTCTTAACATCTCCCCTATCCCGTGATCTGGCCATCTGATGAAAGTGGATGGTTGCAAACGAAGTTCTATATTTCACTGGGGGAAAATGGGATGGTTAGGGTCATTCGGTGGGGGAGATTTCAGGGTATCTTTCAGCTGCTTGCCCAAGTTTTATGATTCCTCATATCTGATCTGCAAACCTTTTTGAAAAATGGAGGTTCCTGTCATCAGCACCAGATGAGTCATATTTCCTAGTCAGTGAGAACGCTAGATCTTATGGGTGGTCTTAGTTACCTCTCGCTTACCTCCATGTCTGAAATGTCAGTTGTCTCGACTAACCAACATCTGGCCAACATCTTAGGCCTTGTTTGGTTGCCACTTAAAATTGAGTACATTACTGTTAACTAAAATGAGATGAGATCATTTTTAAAAGTGGCAACCAAACAGGGCCTTAGATCTTCTGTAAGGATCTGGTTGATATGTATTTGATGCATTTCACATGTGTGATCTTTGGGACATACATTTATAACCTTACATTCAGAATATATATATATATATTTTTTACTTTTTTTACATTTATTTAGTTTATCAAAGTGAATACCATTCTAGTGCACGCCTAAAGACCGACCAGATTGATTGCTTAAGCAGTATGTTAATGGGACCATTGAGGGAGAAGGTAGAAGAAATGGGTGCCGATGGTGTCTTAAGTAAGAAGAGGGGAGGACCATTGTGGGAATAGTTGAGGAGCAGTCTTCTTCTTGTCTTTTCTTTTCACATGGAATCCAGCTAGGTAGATGCGCCAAAATCTCTATTTTCAAACAGCAGAATCTCACGCCTTTTCTTTTCTTTGGCCATGTATTCCAAGCTATCAAACAAGCCTTGAACTGAAATAGGTAAGTTTGAACCATAACTTGAGGATGTGTTTGGATGCACCCTGGACTGAATTACAAATTTACAATGACTAGTCTAATAGAATGTAAGTAACTGAATAATTATTCTCTAGTATTTATAACGAGGGTCCGCGCTCAAAATTGCTATTACATTACTACTTTCAGGTTGACCCTGAAAGAAATGTAACTAAAATTTGAGTGCTACTCACAACACTAGGTAACTATTATTAGGCTGTGTTTGGATTACATTTTGCATTACATCTGCAGCGGGCATGCATTTGTCAAGAAAGCTGTGCCATCCCCCCCTTTTTAAGAAAAAATGGGTTTAGCAGGTGTTCATTGGATACCTGGCTGGCTACAATCCTAGGTTCATTCCAGCCATTTTTGTGCTTTCAACAGGCCCGTCTGGGGAAAAATGTGCTAAACGTCATTTTTAGTCTCAACCAAACGCACTCTTAATTTCTGACTTCTAGTCATTTCGTTTTAAATTGAACATCCACAATTTGATTCCCTTTGAGAATCCAAATGCAGCCTTTAGGCCATGGCATGCTGTTCTAACCCAGCAACTGAATTGTACTGTTTTGCAGTCTGTGTCATCTTTCAGGTTGTTCTGAGGAAAACAGTGACAATCTTGGATGCTGAGTTTTCGAGTTTTCCATGGACGCAGAGAGCTGGACCCAATCGTAGCTGTTCGTTGATCAAAAGATCGGAGTAACTATCTCTTTTCAGCTTTCATCGCATTCTGTTATGCCATATACTATATCAGATGTAACAGACAAAAGGCATTCATCACCTTTTGTATAACAAATCATAACAAAATTGCACTTCCACTGATCTGGTGGTGAACATGCCTTTCTATTGCGCTACAGCTTCTTTTGCCAAATACCGTTATCTTCAAAGGGGAATGGAATGATCACGCCGTTTTGCCACGTGTTCGAACTATGTTGGGCCCACCTGTGATGTTTATGTGGAATCTAAATCGCCCATCTACTGCGCCTCATGTTCACCGAACAAAACTCAGGTGGGACACACTAGAAGCAGCATGGGATGCACCTGCTGAATTGGATTGGATGACCTATGCACAACTGGGTGGATGTGCACTCCATCTGGAAGTTGCTATGGTGGGCGTCCCCCTCCCCGATTTCCCCTTGTTCCCTTTTTTGTGGCCCACCTGAGTTATGATGGATCAGGTTGGATTTTGGGATTTAGGCCTAGCATGAGGAGAAAATCTAAGGAACGGGTTGGATGATACTCACAAATCACAATCACAGTAAAGTGTAGGTCCCACACACACTGAACTTAAGGCAATTATCATAGGTTGGGACGCATGCTCATTCCCCCATTCTAGACTAGGGTTAGGGAATAGGAAGGCCAGGGCTCATTTTAGTGGAAAGGAGTGACATACCCCACTACCCATTTTAGTGGTTTGCTCCAACCTCAAGTGGTTGAATCCATTCAGTAAACAACATCCAGTTGTAGTCCACCTAGTTAGGCATTTTGGATGATGATCCTCATGGTGGGGCGTACGGTTCTCCTGGTATTTGCTATTCTACACAAGTGGCATGTGGATACCATACCTGTATCCGATTAGTCCTAGCCTGATAGTGTTGTCCAATGAGCCCATCATCCATCATGATTCAATCCACTTACGGCAGATCAGGCCAACCCAATTTAAATGTGACCTGGGTCCACCCAAGTTTTAGATCAGATCAGGTTAAATAGATAAGCCCTAACAATCACAGCATATCCTACAAACTCATGGGACTTTGATCAACAGTTGGATTGGAACGGATAGGGATATAAACATGACAGTGGCCCTAGGCTCCAACTAATTGGACCCCACAAAGAATACCGTAGGGAGAGGGGAGCGGTTTTGGGTGGATCCCTAACTGTGTGGCTCCCTGTGATGTATATTCCTTACATCCACACCGTCCATCCATTTTGACAGCTCATTTTAGGGGATGACTCCAAAAACGAAGCAGATCCAAATCTTAGGAGACCATACCACAGGAAAAAGCCTTGATTGAATCCTCACCATTAAAAATCCCACGGGGGCCGCCAGAATGTTTATTTTCCATCCTCTGTTGATAAGGTCACCTGGATTAAGACCCCACAAAATATCAGGTTGATCCAAAGTGTGTGTCATGAGAAGTTTTTAATGATCTATTACCACTGTTTCTGTATTATTTTCCACCTAGTGCGCCCTAAAATGAGTTTTTCTTGAGAGAGTGGGCCCTTGAATGCAATGTATAAGGCTAGATGAAGGACTATAAGAATACTCGATTTATTTTGGGAGGGGTGCGCCAGGCCCATGCAATAGTGCAACACAAGGGCAACGCTCGATGACCCCAGCAGCAAGCTACTGTGGTGGGCCATCCGCCACAAGAAATTAATTTAATATCATGTGACCCGATGGGCCACGTATCAGATATTAAACTGATAAGAACAGATACTACACTTGATCTTAGCCAAAAGGCCGAGAAAGGTATGCTTTCTCTTTTACCTTCAATGCCTATTTATATCAGCTCCTCTGTATTCTGTTTCTCCTCTCCAGCCGATGTGGGAGTAGAAAAAACAAGTCAGTCAGTGAACTACTTGTTGGAGCCCGGAGGCCGTTTGATATCATCCCTACTTGTACGTACTCACGTGGCAAGCGTGTGGGACATTGTAGTCTCCAATGAAGTGGCCCCACTATGCAGACGCCCATTTGCATAAATCAGGCCGGTTCATCTTGCGCTCCATCCCAGCAGGTGAAATGAACGAAGGGTTCTTAAACAACCCTGTCAATGCTCCATATCCGGCCTCGAATGTGGGTGCTTGCAAGATTAGTAGACCTGCATGATTCGTGAGGCCCACCAGATGAGTGGACGTGCATGATTCTTGTGTATTGCCATCTTCCTCACGGTGGCCACCTTCGCACACTGTCCAGATGTCTCACGCACATGAATGTCATTGGTGATGTGGACCATTGTTGTATTTTTCTTCCCAGCCATCTATTTGTAGGATACAAATTGAAAAGTCCAGGATTATCATATCGAGATGAATTCCGGGCATGATTCATCAGTCTATCGATCTTTCTCTCTCTCTATATCTTAATAACCGTCCATCACTTGGGTGATACAGCAAATTACTCGGTCAAGATACCACGTACTCGGGGCCATGATTCAGTGTCTGGTGTGCAGACCGTTCATCTTGATGACCTCACCAAGGACAGACCACTGATCAGGCGATCTTAACTATTCAATTAATAGACTTCTGTCAAATATGAATCACTGGCCACATATTCAACCATCCGTTTGTAGACCACTGATTGGCATTACTTCAGGCACTAGTCCGGAGTGGTCCGGACCAGTACGTTTTTGGACAACATGATTCAGCCATTGGAAGGAAGACATTCGTGGGTTTCCCCTACAGTGGGGCAACAAGATCAACCGTCCGATGAACAAACATCATGGGCCCACTGCAGCCCAAGGATGCCCCAGAAATCTTCCAGATTAGATCCTATCCATTCAATTTCTGGCCATTGGCATACATGATATAGAATGTGCTGTATTTTATCTAAACCATCTACTTGTGATGATCATGGTCCATCTCATGGGACTCATCAAATCAACGGTCTGAATGACACTCTTAAGGGCCTGTTTGGTTGGCATCTGGAACCTGTTTCCAGCTTAAAATCTGAATTCTAGCTTAATCCAATTTTAAGTGGTGTATGGTGCCCACCTGGATGTATGCATTTTATCCAATTTTAAGTGGTGTATGGTGCCCACCTGGATGTATGCATTTTATATCCACCCAGTTCATCCGTTTTGAGAGCTCAATTAAGGGCATTAGACAAAAAATGAGGTACACCTAAATCTCAAGTGGACCACACCACAGGAAAACTATGTTGATTGAACGTCCGCCATTAAAAACTTCCTAAGGTCCACTATAATGTTTATTTGCCATCCAACTTGGCCATCTGTCTTGCAGAACTACTATAGGCTAAGGGTCAAGTTGTCAGGCAGATCTGAAGCCCAAGTGGGCCATACCACAAGCAATGGTTAAATTACACAGTTTTCAACCAAACAGTAAGTTCCAGATGGAATCTAGGTTTCCAATTCAGTTTCTGCAATTTTGGATTCCAACACTAGAATTTGGATTTTTTCTAGAATCTAGATTCTGCAACCAAACTATTCAATTAACAGACCGATGCCAGATGTGAACAATATTTTCAATTTCGAAGTACCATCCCTCAGTACAAGGATCAAAATTTTAATTAACAAAAGAACCTCTTTGAGATGATCAAAGGCCTAGATAAAACAATGATATGTAGTAGAAGAATCACAGAGAATCCCAAATTACAGCGCCTGCGGTGAGACACAGAATGAGATCTATCCGACACGGTAACAGGTTGAAGAAGCACTGTGGATGACATATCCCAAGCCTGCTGTTGAGATCTACACTGTGGCGACCTGTTCGGGTCTCTCAACCGTCGTCAAACAATGCATTAGGAGTTGAACCGAATGTGTGATTTCATGTGCCCAAGCTCAGATGCATCCATCGATCTTGGCCAGTCAAGTCTCGGCCTGCCACATGAAGACTCGACAGCCGAATAGAAACAGGTTTTCATGTTCTGGTCTGATGATAGCATGGCTTACACTGCTGCGATGGACCCCGGTTCTTTCACCACCTCTCCATTTTTCTCAAAATGAGGCTGGCACGGGAACACGAACACCGTACATGCAGCAGGAGATGGGTTAAGCCCAGCCGAATATCTAACAGAGGTTACAGCAATCCGCGGCAACTGTTGCTGGCCCGAAGCCAATGGGACGAGCTTGTAACCGAGGATGTGTTCAGAGTCCGGAAGAATGAAGGCGGCATCATTGTGGGGCCCAGATAACACGAAGCTTGGAGAGTCCACCAATGAAAATTTGATCTCCTGAAGCAACTGTGTCTGGTTCTGAATCCTCACGTAGAATGAGAAGGGAACTCCAAGGATGGCAGTGGGTGGGCATTCTAATATCACCACCAAAGGTGCCTTCTCCACCTTTATGTCAGGTAGTTGGTGTTTTGTCAAAATGCCCGTGGTTGTTTCATCAGAATGCGGTTGCTGTTTGAGCTCCGAATCTCTCACCCATCTTAGACACACCGTCCCAATGCTGAGCTTGGGGGAATTGACCTGAGGCATGACTGAGAAAACCCGTTTGTATTCTTCTCCCGGCATGAGAAGGGTGAGATCGGTTGAACTATCACCCACGTGTTGAACTGTGCATCGATGGATACTTTCACTGTTGTCCGCTTCAACAGACATGGATATCAGCCGCAGAGGAACCTCAGTGCAGTTTCTGGCACTGGCGATAAGGATGCTCTTCTCGTTCAACGGAAGCGATGGCAAGAAATCGGAATCGGGTGACGGTTTGATATTTGAGAGCAACAAGGGGTCACGCCGGAATGGCATCATGAAGCGGTGGCCTATAGTAACAGGGGCCTTCCCTTCAATCTGCAAGCTTTTGTGCACGTGAACTTTAGGAGCATTAGCATCCTTGCTGTTTGGTGAGTAACCCAGTGACACGTAAAGCATGATGGGTTTGGGTCTGTGCCATCTGATTTCTAGTTTGCCAGACCATGATTCCCCAATGTCCAAAGCTGGAATAGACACCAAACCAAATGACTGTTGAACTTGCTTGATGTCATCGACATCGGTTTGAGATTCGTCCTCGTCGGTGGACCCTGAAATACTGAGAAGCTCAACATGGAGACTGTCGAAAGAGAAGGATTCATATTCTCTTGGGCTGACCAATCCTCCTCCCCTTGTATCCACCAGATTAATCTTCAGCTCACCAGAAAGAACTTTGTGGCCCTTTGAAGTTATAGTCACAGGAACTGCAAAGTTCTCTCCAATTAATGCAGGACCAGAAGCACTTAAAACAAGATCGACTTGAGGGTCCGGCTCTTCAACCTGGATAACCTTCTGGCCAGTGAATGCAAGACCAGGGTCCTTGGTAGGGAAGGTCTCTACTCGGTCCTCAAACTTCCAAAGTGGCAACTCCTCCATTGATGCAGGACTCTCGGCTCGGCAGCAGATTGTAGAGAGGTGTCCAATTTTTAAAACGATGGACAAGCATTCGAGCTTTCCCGTTTGTCCTGCATTAGTCATACACATACCTCGTATTTACGAAAAAAAAAAGATGTGAAAGAGTGAAGTGTACAGAAGAGGAGACTTGAGGCCATACCTGATTTGATGTCATATGTCAACCGGAGCCACTTGTTCCAAACTAACGTAAGGTTTGGAACTGTCTCCATCCGAAGACCCTGCTCCTGGATGGGGTTTTCTTCTGAGAGTGCTTTCTGCCCATTGATGACAGTGAAATTACAAACAGACTGATTGAATTGAATTTCCAACTCATCAATCTCAACTGGATGGGATAATTGTGTTAGAAGTGACACTGTAAACAAGGTAGGCGCGCCCGGCTTAACAGATTGGTCATGAAAAGCAACAGATGCTAGAAATACTGCTCGAAGGGGGCTAACGGGATCAATCTCAAGATGAAGGGGTTGATCTTCTGTTATAGTGAGGCTACTGCTGCCTTCACTTGACAGCAGATTGGATTCTCCCTTCAGGAGCCCGAAAGCTTCTTTCTGTATGTTCATTCGTTGTGGTAGACTAGGTGGACCAGCTGGGCCATACACTCCTTTTCGATCGGAAGAAGCCACACTAACACCAGACAATATGGGCAATGCAGCCATTTCAAGAGAATATTCCACAAAATCTCTTGGTGAACATAATTTTCTGGAGCACTCTCGCAGGTAACCCAAAATACCCCAGATCAATATGACCCAACCTTCTTGCCTATAAAGACCCATAATGCTATCAAAAAGCTGCTTCGCCTTACTGAAGTCCCCTGTGTTGAAATATTCTCTCGCCATAAGGTTGCTACAGTAAGAAGCCATCCTCCCAGCTTTGAGGTTATTGTATGATTCCAAACATTTCCTAAGCAGTGCAATAATTTCATATGAATCTTGAAACCTCTTCCCTTCTGCAAGGGCATAGAGCACATACTCTCCATCAGTAAGTCTGCAAGGTTGACATGGGAATGTCAGTATCAGCATGAAACAACACCAGAAGCATCTGGACGCTAATTTTCAAGACTTACGGTAGCATTGAAAATCCATCATCTTGCTCAAGTAACCGAGCAAATTGACCCACATAAACAGAGGGTATCACAGATTCTGGGCTGCTTTCAAGTGCATTTGCTCCTAGAGGGTGTTTGGATTTTTCTGATGCAGACAAAGCGAGTTCCAAGCAATCTCTCTTCTCCCTCAAGTACTTTGCTGCTAACTGTTGCCAAAGGAATCAGGGAGATTTAGAATAACATTCCCGCCTCATATGATAAAAAAAGCTATAATTAATTACTGCTTTGGCCCATACTGCCATACTTATTTTTCTTGTACAGGAGAGATAGAAGCATAGCAAAAGAAACAGTTTATATTGGTAAAGAAAAGGACACACACCTGATAATAGTAAGATGGCTGATATTCCCACTCTGTCAATGATCTTTCAGATGGGATAGATGGGACAGATGCAGTGGTAGGAATTGGTACAGAACTTGTCTCTAATAGCTCAGCAAATACCAAGAACTGCCTGCTCATCCATTCCCAGTGAAGAAAGACAACTTCTGGTGCCCCCACAAGCCGTTTGTAAGATGCAATATGCTTCTGGAACCATGTGATGGCTTCTACAACCTTCCCACCATGCAGCAACAAAGTTGACACTTTGAAATGCAGTTGCTCTGCTACAGCTTTAATCTCAATCAGACGTTGTATAGGTGGCAACCTTTTTGATGTACCAATCATCTGGACAAAAAAGGTAAATGATGAATAAAGAAGAGCAAAACTGAAAGTTCACAGTAACGACCCTATTTCTAAAGACATGCATTCCAGCACACGTCAAACTTTTTTTTTTTTTTGAGAGAGAATATACATCTAACTTCCATTGACAGATAAATTTAAAATAAATAAAAAAAGAATTGGAAAACTGAAACATGTAACCTGGCACCAATGTTATCAAAATCGTATGTACGATTCATATCATATCATATCATATCGTAATCGTACACCCAAATCGTATATCTTAAATAATCGTACAATAATGGCACGAATCATATCGAATCGTACAATAATTGTATCGAATCGTACGAATCGTAAGATAATCGTAGACTGTGTAAATGGGCCCAAAAAACTTTAAAAATCAAATTTTAATTATTTTTTATTCAATTTTCTTCTTTTTCTTTGTACCCTTATGCTCTCCCCTAATAAAAATATCCTCATTTTTTTTATTTTTTTTTTCGAGAGAGAGAGAGAGGAGATTTGGGGATTTTGATATTCAAAAATCCTAAACAAAAAAATCAAGATATCTTTTTATTCACAATGAAATTGAATGCCATTTTTTCTAACATGATTTTACACAAGAAAGGTACAAAAGAACAAAAAATTTGAAGGGCTCTTATATGTCTTTTTAAGGTAAATTTTTTGAAAGACAATAAAAGAAAAAGACAAGAATCCTTTACTATCATGGTATGCATTCCGATTGCCATATACATTTTCTCAGTTGATAACATCATGAAATGTATTGCTTTTTTGGTACATGTTGATGGTAAATGGATGATTGATGAGTTTTTAATATTTTCTTATTTACTTGTATCTTTTCATGTGTTTTTTATATATATTTTTTGTAAGTCAAAAGAAATCTTATGATATGATTTGCGATTCGATACGATTCAACCCCTATTACGATTTGCGATACGATAACAATTTTGACAACATTGCTTGACACACCTATTTCTCAAATACATAAAAAGAAAATGTGTACAATCACATGATTTCCACTTCATTTGTCTTCTGAAAACAAGTTTACAAGACATTGCTCGCTGAGACCACAAAGCACTTATTCTCAACTGCCAGCCATCACACAGGCACACGATAAAAGATCAGAGTACGCTCACACTTCTATGTCAGGTCAGGTGGGTTCAAGGTTTCACGCTATGATGGGGACATCAGAGGATTCACACGAGTTTACCAGAGATGGA
Organism: Liriodendron chinense; assembly: GCA_003013855.2. Classification (NCBI taxonomy): domain Eukaryota; kingdom Viridiplantae; phylum Streptophyta; class Magnoliopsida; order Magnoliales; family Magnoliaceae; genus Liriodendron; species Liriodendron chinense. Next base: position 2,243,213 of record PVNU02000133.1, on the reverse strand, counting down.
GACAACCATCATCTTCCTCACAGCATTCCCTTTGGATGGATGGAGACTTCCAGGTGGGACCTATCGGGCCGATTTGAAGACCCAACATGCATTAGGCGTGCATCAAGAAGACCCCACACTAGGATGACACATGTGGGTTGCTTGTTAGGAGTTTTTAGCCGTATGTTTCAGTTTTTGAGTCAATTCGACCGTTGGATGTGGGCCCCTTGTACTCTAGTTCTTCTTATGTTCTTAGTTATTTTTAGGTGTTATTGGACAATTTAGATCATTTTCTTTGTGTTTAGAACATTGATTTTGAATTCGGCCCACTTTACTTAAGTGAAAGGCATAGTTGTAATTTTGAACAAACTTTAATATAAAAGCACTAGAGGGGCGTCCGGCCCTAATGCCCATTGTGTTAAAGAAAAAAGAAAAAAAAGAAAGAAGCAAGCTTCTTCTTAGAAAGGGTTCATTCTCCATTTTTCCTTTAGGGTTTGTGTGGAAACTCTCCCTTCTAATCGAAGTGTGAACGGGTATATCAAAGCTTGGTGGTGAGTTCCTCCAGATCTTCTTCTCATTCTTCCTTCAAGGTATTCATCTTTCCTTCCTCTTCCTTCATCCACGACTCCTCTAAACCAAAGCCCTCCCATCTCACAGTCTCTTTTTTATTTTATTTTTTCGCCCTCATCAAACCACCCCCATCAACCGCCTTCATCAAACCACCCCCATCAACCGCCTTCATCAAACCACCCCCATCAACCACCTTCATCAACCCTAAATCCCTAAATCTGAATTTTATTAATACCCTTATTTCCTCATGTGGATGTGGTATATTTTTTTGAAATGATGGATGTGGTATATTACCTATGCTAGATTGGAAGTCCTTACTTCCAAGGGGTCATTTTTGTGATTTCTTTATAACTTTATGCACCACACATGCGATTAGCCTAAGCCACTTCGTAATTAAATCTGAATTTTTTTTTATCTTCCATGTGGATGTGCTTGAGTTTGCGTGATGATTATCTTAATTAATGTGGAACTTGATCTCGCCTCATTCATCCTAGGCTATGTCACGCACGTCCTACATCAAGCTGTTCCAAGTCTCTAATTGTGATCAAAGTGGCGATTGGCTGGAAGTAGTGACTCAAGCAGAATGGGAGTAAGGGGGGTGGGCTATCGATGAGATCAACCAGTAGCAGCCTTTGGGCTGTTTTCAGATAATCAGAGCTAGTCTTTGAGAGGTGTGATTTCTGTTAGTTTTTGTTTCTTTCTCTGGGCCATTAATTCTGTAGGAAAGCTCAATCAAGGTCAGGATGTGCCTGATCCACTTATGATATGCCTGATCCATATAAGTGGAGCATATGGCCTAGTGATCTAGACCGTTGATATGATTACTCCCACCTTGGATTGGGAATGCCCCAAGAAGTTCCTGGTTGGAAGATTAGGCACCCAATATGTGGCTTTCGTTGTTTGAGACAATTGGTGTATTTCCTGTTGCTGTCTATTTGTGGCTCCTTATTGATGGGTCCGGATCTTCTAATCAGGAAGTTGGGGCCTTCTCCATAGATTGATAAGCTCACGTCCCCTGTAGGCAGCAGCGTTTGTGGTTGGCATTTAAACAGAAGATTTTAATGATTGATAAGCTTCAAGGCCGCAGCATGGCCCTCTCAAACAGGTGTCATGTGTAAAAGAAGCGAAGAAAGTGACTGTCATCCACTACTTCATTGTCAGACTGCAACAATGGCTTGGAATTTCTTTCAAGCGGAGTTTAAGGTGGCTTCGTCTTCTTGCTCTTCTTTGGAAGATCACTTTCTTAGCTGGAGTTCCAGTCTGTTCACACCAGTGTTTTAAATAGCAATTAGGGTGTAGCGTAGCATTCACCCCTCTGAAGCATGAGGCGTAAGCTACATGCTACTTCTAGATTTTTAATTAAGGTAGGATTCGTAAAACCAGATATCATAAAATTTCATGATATTTACACCAAACTAGATGACTAATAACAAAATTTCCTGATCTAGTGCAACCACACACAACCTAAAGTAATAGGAAAAATAAGACAGACTAAGTATAAAAATAAAGAAAGAGCAACGGAACTGATTTATACTATTGCTTTTATTAGTTTACTAAAATTGCTGAAAAGATTAACTAATTTTTATTGAAAAATAGAAAAATGTAACAAATCATTGAAACCATTAATCAATCTACATTTTAGTGAAAAATAATGTGACGTAGGCTGTGCAGTGTGTAGGGTGTGTGGCGTAGGCTACATGTGACTTAAGCTACTTTCATGAGCTACGAAGGTTAAGGCTAAGCTAAGCCACGTAGTGTAAGCTATTTAAAACACTACGGGAAGAGGTAAGCTCCTCTGGAGCTTGGTGCCCTTTGCTATTTGTTAGGAGATTTGGAAACAAAGAAACTCAAGAATCTTTGAAGACTCTCATATCTCCACTGAGGCCCTATTGGACAAGATGAAAAGGGACGTTAGCAGATTGGGCCTTGGCATATCATAAGTTTGCTGGGAAATCAGGTTCAGAGATTGGTCTTGATCGCACTAGGCCTGGTTAAACAATTTAACCAGGGCAGCGCGTCCCTGTTCAGTTGTGTTGCTGTTTCTCAACAGTGGGGTCCACTAGAATGACGATCTGGATTAGAAAACCATGTGCCCCACTTAATATAACATACACATCCTAATACATAAGGGCGATTTGATGGTCAACCTTCTGCTAAAGGTTTGCATGATATCGCCACTGGGCCACAACAGTGATCTCAGTTCCTGTTTACAGCCCTACTTCATAATGCAAAATCCAAGAGGGGTGATAACTGCTCAATTGAGCCTCAGAGATCCACTCAATAGTGATTCCTTTACAAAAAATTCCTAAAGAGAAGGGATTTGATGGGAATAATATCTTCTTTTTTTCTATCAACAACAATATATTGCAATCTGTGCAGAATACTCGATGGCAAACTGGACTGATGGGAGTGTCATGTGTCATAGAGAGAGTGCAAAACCAAAGGAGTTCATGCTGATGCAGCTCTTCAATGAGCTGTTAATCAGTTACCTAAGAGAAACAATGCTTAAATAGAAAGAAAAAAAAAAAAAGAATAATGTTTATGTATAGCATACCTCACGTAGCACATGGTAGGCGTCCTCATAAGACCTCAAAGCTTCAACCCAATCTCTCCGAAACTCCGCATATACAGCAACCTAGCATTTCAAAAAATTTAGATAAGTAATAACTAACAGATTTTGTGCCCATAGGGCAGGGCTTCATAGTGCTTGATATACTTGGTGGTTAAAGTGGCATTAAAATGCAACCCGCATCAAGTGGGTAGCATTTTCCGACTTTTCTAGCCATAGTCATGGTTGAAATAAAAGTGGGAACGTTCCCTTCTTATCTCTACCAAGATTTTCCTAGTGTATCCTGTTGGCCATGTGAACAGAAAACACACAAATGTACCCAATAATGTTACACGGAGGTCATATTGTCAACCACATTCTAAGTGATCCATTTTTTATGATTTTCCTAGGAGAAACATAAAACCATGGGTGTGGGATTCACTTTATAATTACCTAATTAAGATAAAATAATAATAATAATAATAATAATAATAAGTTTGCATTACCATATAGCTAAAATTTTGAGACTGAAATAAATCCAAATAAAAGCATTCTTTTGGTTCCAACCAAGAAAGGAAACAACCACAAGCCTAGAGCTTCAAGGCAGAATGAATCATATGCATAACATAATCAATAATAGCACTAAATGTCAGGCCCTTGCCTTAAAGCAGTAACGAATATTCGTCTCAATAGAAGTGAAGCTCTTCTTCTCAACACGGGTTTTTATCCTCCGCCCTTCCTCCCTATAATAAGCATTTGATAATTCTGCAAATATACTTGCCAACCTGTGCAATGGTTTCTAAATGAGACCAGATTATTGGATTCTGAAAGCCAAATTTAAAACCCAATGGTTATACAAATCAAAACCACTCCATACCTGTTGAGAGACTGTCTTAGTCCTGATACATCATTCTGAACATACATGACAAGGTGCTTAGAATCTACATCTGCACGCTTTCTCAGAGCAATCATAAGATCTTCACTGACATCATCTGCATCGAATACCGAAGATAGTTAGGTATCATATTTCTGTCTAGATCAAGGACAATTCAAGCATTCACTAAAGTATAATAAACAACAAGAAGGAAAATATATCATAAAATATCACAAGCAAGAATCCAATCAGTGTTCTAAATAGCTTGCGCGATGTAGAGTAGCTTAGCCTTCACGTTATGTAGCTCATGAAAATAGCTTAAGTCACATATAGCCTTCGCTACACGCTAATTACCATATGCTACACGCTAATTAGCATGTGCTACATGTTATTTTTAATTAAACGTTAAAATTATTTTTTTAATAATTTGTTACATTTTTCTATTTTCAACAAATACTAGTTAATACTTCTAATGATTTTAGTAAAATAACATTAAGTAACAGCATTAAATCAGTTCTTTTGCTATTTCTTTATCTCTATACTTAATCTTTGCCCTAGTTTTGCTATAATTTTAGTATGTGTTTGGTGGCACCAAATACCATGAAATTTCACGATATTTTGCAACCAAGCACAACCTTAATTAAAAATCGAGACGTATTGTGTAGCTTCCACTACACACTACATAGCTTACACCTCGCTTTAGGGGGGTCAATGCCACGCTGCACACTATTTTCTGTTTAAAACACTAAATCGAAAAAAATATAGTAAACAACAAGAAGGAAAATATATGCATGTCTTGACATGTAACAAGCAGGAAATACAAGTAATACAGTTCGTGGGACTCTTTCTTAATGGGCAGATCAATGACTAAAAATCACCTGGCATCATCCCGAGCATTAGAAAAAGGCAGAAGCATATCAAAAAGATGACCCAGGGTCATCCCAACGCAACAGTTCAGTATAAAAGATTGACGACTCCACAAAATTCAAACAAACTCAAATATGAATTTCACGTCACAATTACTTACCATTGGGAGTGGACTGCACAAGAACCACAATGAGCTTGATGTTCTTTCCACGAATCACAGCTCTGTCCATGGATATAACAAAGAACAAAGGGGTTGCAATCATATGAGTTCACATCTGAATGGCTAGAGCAAACCCTCACACCTAAAAAAGCAATTTGTGAAAAGAAAATAATGGCCCGTTTGGCACCATGGATTTGAGGAGAAGTGAGGAGAAGTGGATTCCATGATATGAATTCTCACCGATTCCACTTCTTATCAATTCCAGATTTTCTGTTTGGCAGCCAAGATTTGAGAGAAATCAAACATGAAGGAATGGACGGTGTAAATTTTAATCCCACCGTATGCCTACCGTATTAGCCTTGATTTTTAAATCCATGCCATTCATCCATTTTTACATATCATTTTATGCCAAGATCCAAAAAATAAAGCAAATCCACATCTAAAGTGGACCTTAAAACAAGAAAAAATGGAGAGTGAGACCTTTATGATGCACAAGAGTCTTCGATTAAACTGAAATTTGTGTGGTCCCTTCATCCCGGTCCTTGTGACCTTATCAACAAGTTGGATGGAAAATGTACATCATGTTGGGTCCCATAGTTAAGGACATATTATGGTGGGTCCCACGAAAGGAAAAAAAAAAAAAACCCCAAAGAATGATTCAAACCATGAGACAAATGCTTTATGTCTAAGCTTAGCATTACTTGTAACCTTCAAAACTGGAGTAATTTGATTTACCAGGACTTCCAAGACATTTTTTTCTAGAGGTAACAGCAATTTTATCAGAAGAGAGCCAACAAAAAAGTGCCAAAACTACACAAAGAAAGCAAAAACACCGACATTATCCCACAAATTACAAAAGGACATGACCGTCGCTCTCCCCCACCTTACACAATCCCCATTCAACGACAAAACCATTCACCAACACAATCCCCATTCAACGACAAAACCATTCACCAACACAATCCCCATTCAACGACAAAACCATTCACCAACACAATCCCCATTCAACGACAAAACCATTCACCCTAGCTAACCGTTCAAGACACTTCTAAAATGGGTTTTAACTAAGACATTATATGATACTGTCCGAAAGGAAGAAGAAGAAGAAGAAGAAGAAGAGAAGAGGAAGAAGAAAGAAGAAAATTTTGGTTTGCACAGAAACTGGGCAGGTATGGCCCATCTTTTGGCAATCCAGAAAGTTAGTTCATCAGTCGGGTGGGGTTCAGATTTTGTCCAATTAGCGAGATGCAAAAGAACAGTTTTGCCAACAAATGAAGGCCTCAGATCATTGGAAGGTGGGGCCCACCTGTACCATTTTTGGCATAAAAAGCCAATTCTCAGCTAAACATTGCACACTTCCTGCTCAAAAAAATCTCACCATGTTTTCATGCTTTCAGTATCCTATACTCTCCCATGAACTTAATTTTAGTTTTCCATCTACTTTGGATTCCTGAATTTTTCGAATTTCCTGTTTATCCAAGCAAACGGGTCTTTCGAAAATATTGAAGTAAAAAAGAGGAAGGAATCCGTACTTTAGGTTTTCAAGATCGGTGCAGACCTGTAGCCACTGCGCGGGATCGCCGGACACTTGATCAGACCCGAACATCGCAGCGACAACCGCCGGGACCCTCGTCCGGTGCTTGACTAACCATTCCCTCTTCAAGATCCCCCCCGCCAGCGTCGTACGCCCGGAATCCGGGCCGTCCCTTTGCTTCCCAGCCATGATAGAGATCTTCGAGAAATCCGGCAAAGCAAGAGTGTTGATCGGAGGCTGCTCCGAGTGCAGGAAGCTGGAGATCGTCGGATGGAGCTCCGGAAACCCTACAAGAGATACCAGACAGACCGGAGGCGTCCGAAGCTCTTCTGCGTAGTCTTCCATCTCTCTCTTTCTCACTCACTCTCTCTCTAGCAAATCGTAGCGGCTATTGGGAGGAATCGGTGCTCGAATCGGAGGTGGAATGCTGGAGAAGGAGATTAGGGATTAGAGAGAATGAGATCGGAGGGTTTTGGAGGATGGGAAATGGGATCTGGAAAACCCTAGGATCTGACGCTTGGGAGACGAAAATCCCGTTTTCTTTACGTTCCTTTCTTTAATAAAAGGGAGAGGGGTTGGGAATTCACACGACTGAGTTGGCTCGGGCGAGTGAGGCGATTCCCGGGAAGGGAAATGGAGAGGAGGAATTCTATGATACATGTGAGCTGCATTTCTGCACGCTACACACGCGCTCTCTTTTGTAACAAGTGGGGCCCACTGGTTCTATAATCCAGACCATTGAATTGTTGAATTCTACTGTTGTGTAGAGTTCCCTTAAAATTGGACCGCCCTAGCATAACCAAAGAAGGAATTGCGTACAACCACCCGAGCACCATGTAGAGAATGTGAATCAGATCCACCCTGTCCAACGGTTGCGCCACCACATTTTCACCGTGAATCCCAAATATCAGTCTAATCGAAGACTTAAGTGGACAGCACCACAGGGAACAGTGTAAAATACTCTAAAAACTATAAATTCACGTGATATAGCACGCTGAGTCTTGGAATGTCTTAATTTTCGTGTAACCCATTCAACCTGCCATGGCGCGTCAGATGAGTGGACTGGATGGCATATAAAAATCACCGTGGCCGCCAAAGACAATTTGTAAAATTTTAATTGGTAGACTCCCATCTCAACTTTCCCTTAGCGTTTGTTTACACCCATCTTGGTGTGCGCACGCAGGCTAATGAGATGCCGTCACATGTTAATATTAAATAATGGATGAAATTTTACTTACATTTTAAAGATATCTTTTGCACCACATTTTTCATTGGCACGTCACCTGCTAAAGATAGAACAACAAAGAGTTGTATGCACATCTACAAATAAGACAATGTGATGGGTGAAATGTAATCTTAATATAAGTAGCATGTATGGTCCAAGCAGCATGCTCAACAAGAGTCTATAATCTTATCGCAAACTGAATATGCTTAGCAAGGCCATTTCACACAATTCTGCTAAAATGGGAGAGCCTTTCGGAAATGATTAGTGGTCTCGCGACAATTACAAAAGTTTGAGAAGCGGATTCTTATCAAAGTGGAAGGAAATCAAAAACACTAAAAGAAATCCATGTCCAGTAAGACTGATCTCGTAATATCCAGGGATCTCTATAGTCGTGCTAATAAAGAGATCAAAAAATGATTCGATACCATGACCCTTTGGAGATTCTTTGACCAGGTGGGGAACATCGGAAAACGATTACACACCGTGATTGTTTAGTATCCCGAACCAACAAGTAAACCACTGAGGGTTTGCCTCCTCTCGAACTATATAAGGAGCACACGATGAACAATTTGGGGCCCCACAGCAAACATAATCAATATACATAACGAAATGTTACTTATCTTAATTTTCCGTTCCTTCACTTCTGTCCAATCATGCTATAGAACGTCAGAAGTTTAGGATACCTTAAATCGCTATTATCCAGCGCTAAAGGTAGTATGAATATCCACAACCTACCATCGTCGAATTCTCGGTCAACGAAGTTCTTACTTGGAAGATCACACCTCGGTCACATCCTGCTGGTCATCGCCCTTGATTGTTTGTCCATAAAAGAGATCTTAGGTATTTGTCTTTCATCTATTTCTCCACCTATTTTGTTATCTTATGATTGTAGGGAGCTTTGAATACAAATCAATAAAATCAGCATTTTAACCATTTTCGTTTTAATTCTTTCCATCATTGTTCTATTGAGAAGTACAAGGCATACAATATCATCACTGAAAGAAAAGTCTTAAACTTATAATACAAAAGGTTCTCATTTAGAAGGATAAACCCCGCACTTTCTAAATTGCTTGGTCGCCTGCAACAATAGTTGGCTGGCAAAGGTAGTCAATTCCACATATTCGGTCTTAGTCAGTCTACCTCAGCGGCTAGGTTCGCAACGCGTTCAATCGAATTCGAATCAATTACACCTCCAGCACACACACATCATCCTATCGGCACACATATGACCAAATACGATCATGTCATATATAGTTAGAAGATGCCAGCAACTATTATTGAAATGCTTTTCCCGTTAAATGTGGACCATTGTTGTGTTTATTTTCTCAATCAAAGATTAAGATTGTCCAATCAATGAAGGTGGGTCATAACAGGGCGATGGCAGACACCCTGCAAATTCGCAGGGGCCACGAGCATGCAAGAAGTAACGTTCAGGCTGTGTGGGGCCAAATGTCTGAAGGTTAATTTCATCAGCCACCATAGGTGGGCCTTGCTTGTGCTTTAGACGTTGGCTTACCAGGAAGGGTAACGTTTCCGATCATACTCTCGCATTGGGTCCTTGTGTTCGCCGCAAGATCCATGCCGTCAACTGATAGGAGAAGGTGGGCCACATGAATATAGGAAAAATGGATAACTAGAAAATTTCCTACCTAGAACCCACGTTGATCACCGAAGGATGGGACGGGAGTGGTTTACAGTCCGTGGCACAAGTAGGGAGAGTTCGATTTGGATATTCTAGTCTCAAAGGAAAATAGCCAGTGCATGAACATGGATGGACGGCCCACAGTAGGTGGCGGGAATTAGATACTTTCTGTAGCTCTGATAAGCCTCCTCGCAAGTTCTAACCCTACTTTCCGTAGTTCTGGAGCATTTAAACATAACGAACTAGGCATCAGATGGGTCCCACCACGTGGACAGCCTAACTTGATTATCAGGCTGGTCATCCAACCAGGGGGAGCACATATGTACCAAACCATTGGATGGCTGAAAATTAGGGCTGAAAGTTGGGCGGGTTCAACCCGACCGACCCGTGACCGACCCGACATTGGGTTGGGCTTGGGTAAGAAGTTTTGAACCCGATCTCAAGCTTGGGCTATGAAAACACCAACCCGATGAAGTTTGGGTCGGGCTTGGGTTGAGGTCTTGGGTTGCCCGACCCAACCCGAACCCGATCTATATACAAGTTACTTATAATTTAGTTAAGAAAACCTATTAGTTTATATTACTTCAATAAATAAACTTATGATGTTTGAATTTTGATATGCTTGAATTTGAAATGCTTGAATGTTAAAGGAGTAGTTATCCTATATTTTAACTTATTTGTTTAGAAAAAAGTAAAGTTCTTTACCTAAATAACTACATATATAATTAATGAAGTCATAGGTGTAAAAAATAAAGCGTGTATTGAAACATAATAAACTAATGTAATAATGAAAATATTAGCATGTATCAACCCGACCAACCCGATCAACCCGACCGAGGCCGCTTGGGTTGAGCTTGGGTTGAGAATTCCCAACCCGAGGTTGGGTTGGGTTGGGTTAGGGTTGAGGTAGAGGAACCTTGGGTTGGGTTAGGGTTGAGCACTAACCCGACCCAACCCGCCCGACTTTCAGCCCTACGGAAAATGAGGCTGTAAATGGGCCGAGCTCTGGCCTGGAAAAATCAAAATTTTTAATAGTGCAGGCCTGAACAGAACATAATCCCCGCCAAGCTGACGCCAGGCCCAGCCCGTTGACAGCCTAATTTAAAAGAGCTGCCAGCAACCCACATTCAACATTCATGTGTGGCCCACTTGAAGATTGGCTGGCCTCTTTTTTGGACTGTCATGAAAAAATTGAAATGGCAATTATACCCTTGGTTGAAGGGACCATCTTTAAGAATAAAAGTATACGTCCTGGGACTAATTGCAAGGGTAAAATTGGCAATTCTACTCAGGATTGTATATGGTAGAGATGCATGCCACAATCCTTTTTTAGCCATTCCCAACTCAATGAAGTTTGGATCACTGCACACAAATAAATGAGAAATAATTTAGCTGACCAACTTCACCCTTTCACCACACATGTGAGGGAGGATGGTGAATCAGGAACATCCATCTTTTTGACCCCCAACATGGATGGCTGGTGTTCAAATTGGTCTTGGGAAGGAGAGAATTGGTTTAAATCCTACATTCAGAAGTGGGCCGAGTGATGGCTACCATCATCTGATCAGTGCTGTTTCAAAACCATGAGCCATCCACAGTAGAGGCCACCAGACAGATGGTCCTGATTCAACAAGTGGCCTTGCCGCATGTGGGTGAAAATCAGTAAAGCAATCATTTCCTAGAAGAAAATAACAAATGGGAAAAGGGGGGGGGGGGGGGGGGGGGGGGTTTGCAAAATCCTTCTCGTGCACCACTTGGGCAGGCCATTTCTTGGGTGGGCCACACGAGAATCTTGAATTCTTCCAGTATCTCCCCTTTTGAGGTTTGCTCAAACCTATCGCAATAAGATCCATCATGACTCTTAGCTGTTGGATTTGGGATTTTCAATGACCCAAACAGTTTATTTGATAGGGCTACCGTCTGATGGGGAATGCCCTAGAAACTCTCGGATTGAATATTTCAACCTATGTCCAAAGCAAAAGAGCCAAATTATCAAAGGGTTGAAATAATCCAAATGAAATCTTATATTAGGCAATTTTCCACCAAATAAAAACGGTTTGGATCATTGGAAGATGATCCAGATTCAAAGGCTAAAGTCCCGACGTATCATATTTGCAATACACAGGGATGTGCTCAAGCAAAACTCTCCGTTTTATTTGTCCATTCCATTAACTTAAATCCCACAGGCTTTGGGGCCCATCAGAACAGATGGTTTCAGATACAATCCAAAAGAAGAAAGAAAAGAACCACAGCAGAACCTTGGGATAAATAAAATCATCAAGCTGAGCTAATATAAGGAAAATATCAAATTCTCTAAATTCCCGTCGCTTCTCCGACGAGTTGAAGATGCTTCCAGAGATGCCCAAATTACAAAGATTCCAGTATTATAAAGAGAAGGAAGACACTAAAACACAGAGACTCCAAGAATCACTGCTGTTATCCACAAGACACTTGGTTAATGCAGGAGACCCACCCCCAGAAAAACCACACAAACACAAGGACTCTATACATCCAATCCCATGGACTGGAGTTTTAAGAAAAGAATCGTTTTTGGATTCTATGTTTGAAACCTATGGTATCATTTCCTACAGGTAAGGCTGTCGGAACCCAATTCCGGCATCCATCAGTCCATGCCCTCCGCGGGCCATCCCGAGCTCCCGGCAGGGCACGAGGATTTTACACAGACACTACGACGGCTGAAAAAGAGCGGTTGGCACTCTTTCTGCTTCCGGCTCTGAGAGTCAGTCGGAGCCACTCGACATCAACTTTTGTGGTATCTCTGGTGACCATGACAATGGATGACCTGCACCATTAGATTTATCAGAGAAAAGTCAAAAATCAACAATCCGACCCAAGATGCATGCGTGTACACATGCAGTAGAGTGCCCAAATACTTAAAAAAAGCTGGGTTTGAATGCACAATAGATAAATCCGAGCATTCTTCTCCTAGGCTATTAGTGGGTTGGGGTCCCATCTTTTGGACCAGCTAAGAAATCAGCTCGGGTTTGGGGCTCACCTTTTGGACCTATCTGAAAATCAGGTTTAGATGGGTTTGGGCAGGGTCCGTGTGATGGACACGGACAAAGTCAATTCGGGACTGGTCTTAATCAGGTCCAGGTTGGGTCCAGTTAGATTTTGATAGTACGATTATGTATATAATATATTGATGATTATAGCAACAAATGAGGTTTCCAAAGACCCAAGTCCCGAATCCTACCCAAACCTGATTGGATCCGTGTCCAGGTATTTAAGAACTAGACCCGGACCTGAAGGAACCCGGCGAGACCCAAACCAGTAAGCCTATGTACGGGTTGCTATAGGACCCCACCCCAACCCGACCTGTTGACAGCACAAAGACATCCCCATTAAAAAATTATAGTGAAAAATCAAATCAGTGCTAGTTGATTGAAAATTGAACTATAGAAGTAACGAGTCATGCAAGAGCTGTTATGAAGACATGAATAGGAACTGAATGTATGATCACCTTAATGTAAAAGATTTAGCTCTCCATGTTATCATTGCCATAGATCTAGACAGTGTTTGGATGTTCGATCGAATCGGATCACAATAATTGAAATCAACAAAGTGGCAACCATCTGAGTGGGGCTACCCAAACTCCTTTCCATCACAAGGGTCTAGCCCGAGTAGACATTTGGATCATCTCAGATCCGACTTAAAAAAGTGCATGAACTGGAAACTAGGGATTTGCAATTAGAGTTATGAATTAAAACTGTGACACCTCCACTTTGGTCATTTATTTTCTATTTGAATTTTGTGAATTTAGTTAATTGAGCATCCAAATGCGCCCTTAATCAGGTTACTGAGATAAGCGGGCAGCTTGGTTAGGCTCAATCCAAACCTGAATAGCCCTACCTGAACTTTGGGGTGAGTTGGTTTGAGCTTGTGCTGGAAATCCTCAACCCCGACCTCGGGTTGGGTTAGGCTTGGGTTGAGGCCTCAGGCAACCCAACCCAACCCAAACACGACCCTATATCTCTACTACATGTGATGTGGCCAGGGTCAGAAGTTTCCACCGAATTAATTTTACATAGGTTAAAACTTTGACTTAGTTAAGAGTTTTTAGCCAACATAAAGGACAGTTTTTACCCAACCTAACTCAACAACACAACCCAAATTGTGTTAGGATTGAGTATTCAAGACCTCAGGTTAGGGTTGGGTTGGTCCTTGGGCTGACTTCTCTCTTGAGGTGGGGTTAGGCTTGGCTTGACCCTTGACCTGCCCGAGTTGTAGCCCTATGTAACAGGTTATTACCAATGTCAATTTCCCATTCATACGATGTGCACCGAGCGTACCTCTAGAATGCAAAGATGATAACTTGCAAGGCTAGATTTGAAGCCCGCCACTCAAGTAGCAAACTGCTGCTCTTAGTCCTGCTGCAATCTAAGGATACCTATTCAAGTTATGAAACATATGGGCAATCATATTATCCATCAGAAACCAAAGCCTCAAAGAACCAAAGTTCAAGTTGAGAAAATAAATAGGAGGTCCACAATCTACCTCAAGATGTTAATCATCTCAACGATCCTCTCAACCTGCCGTTTGGTCTGAACCACTACCCTGCGTGAACTGTGGAGAATGAGCAGGAACTATGAACTGTGGCTGTGCCGGAACTGGCGCCACCACACCTGAAAATTTCAAGAGATAAAGAACTTGCTGAATTCCAACCATAAAACAAGTTGCCAGGAGACCCACGATATGGATGTCAAACACAAAAATAAATAAAAATATAAAAACAATGCTTATTAGGATGAAACATTAACCTATCGACCTTCTTCTTTTCAGTTGTTCTAACATGCACTGCCAAGCAATCATGAGAACAACTGGCCCAAATAGCTGGGTCAATACCATGATCAATGATGCTAGTAACTGGATCCTTCAGATCCTGCAGTGTACCCATGTTGGAAATAGCAGATGGTATATGCATGGGATGCACATTGGATCTGGCCCAGCCATACACAAATATTTTTATATTTAAAATATATCTAGGAGCATATTCAGAAAATTTTCCAAAAGAGATGTAATAAGAGTCATCATCATCATTCCTATCCCAACTAATTGGGAGAAGAAATGTTGTAGTAGTAAAAATACTATATATAAGATTTTGGGTTGAGAGAGTCTGAAAACTAGGCCAGTATCGTACCTGAGTAACATCTAGGCTAGCAATAGGCCATGTAGCCTGGCCCAGCCAAGCGGCTGACCCTTAGGGCCAGGGTGTGGGGCCCTAAACTTGGCCCAAGGGCCAGGCCCGAGCTTGAAATCTAGGCAGAGTATCAGGCCAGGCCCAACCCACCATTATACCAAAAGCATGGATGACTTGAAGACACTAGTGGATTCCCATTTCCTCACAGGGCTCACCCTATAGGCTAGTGGCAGGGCCCATTCTGCCTGATCTAGGTCAGGGCCATGCTACGCCCCAGCCCAACACATTGCCATCCAGATGCTCGTATACAGGTCACTGAATAGAAATTCTATGCAGTTCCTGGACTGTCAGGTTAGGAGACCAAGTCCACCAAGGGCCAGGCTCGGCATTATTTCTTAGGCCAGTGAGCAGGGCTCAGGCCTGGATAAATAAAAAGATAGGGCACAGGCTTTAGCTTTAACACCATTTTCTATTTGAGGCTCAGCCCCAGCCTGAATCAGGGCCCACCAATATCTGCCATCACCAATATCTGCCATGGCCTGGGATTTGGGCAAAATTGTCGGGCTAATGGACCATGGACAGAGCCAGGCATAAATTTCAGTCCTGGAGTTCTATTCATGATTGGCTCAGGGCCTAAATTTCAGGCCAAGAGCCTAGATTATTGACAGTCCTATGTGGAAAACGTCAGCCAATCAGAACTGCTGCTCTGATGGGCCAACATGTGGGTAGGTCATATCCAAAACATCAGGGAGATTGGACTGTGGTAACCATCCAATCCTGCTAGAGGAAAGGTTTGAGCAGTGGACTACATTTGAAGAGAAAAACTCACAACAATCAGATGGTCTCTGAGTCGTCCAATCACTGTGATGCTTGTCCTACAACCCATCCAAATGGCAGCCCAACAGATCAACTGTTGAGATACCAGAAACATTTGCCAAGTGTGCGGTGAGAAGGAAACTGCATAGGACTAGCACATGCAGCAACCTGTAAATTAGCATTCATTTTATACAATACCATTCTTTTAATTGACTGTACAAATTGCTTGTACGGAAGGTTAGCAACACCTCGTGTCCACAGCTAATTAACATGAGACTAACACATTAATTGCCGGACTCTAAAGGAGGTGAGCAGTGTTCAAAATATTGGTATCGCTACGAGTTTTCCTCCTTGGGGATACAGAAACATATTGATATCGCCGATAACCGGAAATGCAAGGAAATATTGGGGAAACATGCAGAAAACGATGGAAACTTTTAGTGAAACTTCAAGGGATGCTAAAATACACATGTTTGCATATTTAGGAATTAAAAAAAATTGCAAAAAAAAAAAAGTTATACATAATGAGCTGTCATAAGAAATCTATCCAACCATCCCATCTATCCATCCAACCTTCCATCCGAACATCCATCGATATTTCAGAATATCAACAATGCATGATATTTCACTGAGAAATCGTCGACAACTACAAAGGAAACGAAAGATTGTGGTCTCGATATCGCCCATGTTGCAATAATGTTAATATTGCAATATTATCATTGAAAAATTGAATAATAACCATGCATCCATAAAATAAAAAAATTGAATTGGAAATTTTTTTTATACACGTATTTTTGGCGATATCGATACATTGGCGAAATTATCGAAATATCGCCAATACACTGGCGATATAAGCGACACTTGGAATTTACACAGTCGAAAATATTAGCATTACATTGGCGATATCAATACATTGGCAATACAAACAACACCTGGAATTTACACAGTTGAAAACATTGGTGATACATTGGCCATATCGATACATCAGCGATACTTAGCAATACATCGCCAACACCTGGAATTTCTGATACTACCAGTGTTATTGGTATCGCTACCAGTGTTATCAGTATCACCGAGCTGGAGATACGGATATATCGGGGATATTTCGATAATATCAGGGACTATTTCGAACAATGGAGGTGAGCATCGATCCTTAGTAAAGGGGGAAAAGTTACTAAGAAGAAATATTGCCTGCGGGATAGGGGGCTTGAACAGCGGTTAAGGGTGCAGCAGTTACTCCATTAACATTCGGCCCACTAAATTGCACAATGTGATGACCTGGCATTGCGTAACTTGGAACTGCTGTATAGCTGTGCCCACCAGGAAGAGGCTGACCCATCTGCCCAAACGGGTAAACGGCCGTGTTAACCGTGCCTGGGACGCCATATATCTGAAGGTACTGCTGCCCCATATAAGGACTGTAAACATTCTGCAAAACAGAGACATAATGATGGAACTGAGCACAAGTTGGCTTCGCTATAGCAAAATCCGGTACTGTTATTATAAAATAATGTGTAAAATTGCGCTGCTATGATAGCTTATTCTCAATTAAATGAAATTAAGTTCAAGTGACTGTGATGATTTTGCAACACTCAAACCTGTGGATACACATACTCAGGTCCATATGCCGCGTACCTGAAACAAAAAACCATTGCACACATTGAGAATTGTAGTCTATATTTTTCTGTTTTCTTTATTGTTTGGGCATTGAGAATTTCAGGTTAAACGTTTTTTCTACATTGTTTTTTAAGGCATTCACAGGCAGAATTTATGTAGTGAAACCATGTTAAAAAATGCATATCAATTCCACCACTTGTGCAGTTCAACTTGTATAGACAATGTTAAAGTGCAGTTTGCAAAATCAAATCTTTAAAAAAAATGCCAATTAAACAATCGATTGATGCTGATTGTTTATAGATGGGTGAGTCTTTTACTGAGTCGGAAAGTTGAACTTGGTATATCAAAAGCCAGTTCAATCTATTAATCTAACTATGTATATGGTCGGCTATGATTGATTGAAAGAAGAAAAAAATCTGAGCAGTAACTTCTTTAACATTGTAAATGACAACCTACCCATATGGAGAATATGCAAATCCTTGTTGGTAGCTGTAAGAAACTGGTTGATGATAGGTTGGATTTCCAATGTAGGCCCCCCGGGGACCTTGCACAGCTCCAAAGTGTGGACTTGCCGACCTCAGTCGCCCTGCTAAGAAAGAGCAACAATAAAAGCATGTTGGTATCATAAACATCTAATGCAAATAGTACAATACTGATGAGCGCACAGCACAACTATAATCAGCAAGCATATGAGAAAAGTCTTATATAATTCATCTCGAGCTTATATGTTTAACAGCTTGTAATTTTCAACTTGATTCTGAAATACAACAGAATTGCAACAAGGCATAGCTGCAGTCCGCATATCTTCACATTTTTTAAGTGATTAACAAAACTAATTCAGAAAATAATAAAACTGTCTTGATCAATACATTTTGAAAATATTGTACATCTGCCATTTGCTGCCAGTACAGATAGTATTATCAGTGAAACACGGAAATCAGTGTCTTCAGGCCCGTGAACACACGTCCACTCTGGTTCTTCTCTTCTAACTCCCCCCCCCCCCCCCCCCCCCCCTTTCTTTCTATTTTCAGTCGTCGTCGTCACCTAAGCCCTATCCAAATTAACTGAGGTCGGTTACATGAATCCTATTCTACCATTCCACTCTATCAAGGGCCATAGCTTCATTTAGACCATAGGGTCTTTTCTTTCCACCTCCATCCAGGTTCTTTTGGGCTTTCCCCTTGCCCTTTTAGAGCCTTCAACTTGTAATGGGTCTTCCCCTTGCCCTTTTAGAGCCTTCAACTTGTACTAATTCACTCCTAACTGGCACGGTTCTTGGTCTCCATTGCACATGACCAAGCTATCTAAGTCTACTTTCCCTCATCTTATTACCCATTGGAGCTACTCCTAAGTTCCCTAAAATGCATTCATTTCTAATTCTATCCTTGTTGTAAACTGGTATAAAACAGAAAGATAATAGGAAAAATAGAGAAGAGAGAGGAGAAATGAGGAGACAGAGGAGAGAAAAAGAGAGGTGCCGGCTGTTGCTTAGAGCCTCCTCACGTCCCACCTCTTATGTTTTATTAGGGTTCAATATAACTAGTTAATAAAATTACAGAAATGCCCCTCTTGCTTAATCCATACTCAAAACATAACTTATGGGCCGAAAAACAATACTAAACTCCACATATTAAAGCCCAATTAGCATCTAAGCATTGCAACCAATCTTTTAACAAATTTAGCATTCCCCCTCAAGCTGGAGCATAAATATCTTGCATGTCTAGCTTGGAGTCAAGCTTTTCAAACTGAGACTTCCTGAGTGCTATGGTGAATAAATCTGCAACCTAATAATGGAATGAAATATGAGTGTAGATCTCTCTATCAAACAACCACTTGCTCTAAAAGCTCGAGCTGTTAGAGGATAGTGTATCAATGTATATCAAGGGACTTTAACACTCCCCCGCACGCACGGGGTGTTACTCCACACGGGAACATACTGGACAATGGTGGATGAACATTCAACTCACACCATAAACGGGCCCCCGTGGGAGAATATATTAACGGAGGCATATTTGCGACTCCCAAGATTCGAACACAAGACCTTTCGTTCTAATACCATGTCAAACAACCACTTGCTCTAAAAGCTCGAGCCATTAGAGGATGGTGTATCAATGTATATCAAGGGACTTTAACACTCTCTATGAGATATCTTTTCTCGAATGAAATGACAATCAACCTCTCTATGCTTCGTTCTCTTATGGAATACTGGATTATTGGCAACATGTACAGCCGCTTGATTGTTTCACAATGTAAAGACATTGGAACTTGAACCATGAAGCCCAATTCTTCAAGAAGAGATTTCAGCCAGATAAGTTCACTAGTTGTGCGCGCTATTAACCTATCAGCACTTGACCCGGCAACCAATCTTTTTACTTTTCCATGTAACCACGTTACCACCCACGAAGGTGCAATAACCTACAATCAACCTCCCATCATATCTCGACTTCACATAATCTGCATTTGAATAACTAGTTACCCAAAGATGACCATGAGACCTGTATAGGATACCCTTCCCAAGAGAACACTTACAAGTACTTGAGGAGCACAATTGTTGTTAGATTGATACCTTAAGGCTGTGCATGAATTGACTAACCACATTGATTGAAAAGGCAATCTCAGGTTTGGCGATCATGCTATGCCAAAACAGTTATATAATGGCCATTACATCAACATAAAGGTAACACCGAAACAGTAGTAACAATTACGCGCTGTGAGGCCAAAATGACTATAATAGCCATTATAGAAAAATAACCTGTAACAACCCCATAGTGATCCTGTATTGATCCCAAAACAAATTAAAAAAAAAAAAAAATTTAAAAAGGCCATAATGGCCCGTATTGTAATGGTAAATGTGGTGGCCGTTACGGCCACCATTACCATTATGGAACACCTTGCTAGTGATAGTTAGATAGATGAGTTTGCCAATGAGTCTCCTATACATACTAGGATCTATTAATAATTCTCCTATTTCAGGTTTAAGTTTAAGGTGAGGGTCCACTGGTGTATCTACTAGTTTGGCACCTAACGTGCCCATCGCTTCCAACTAATCACGAACATATTTTCTTTGACATAGATTTATTCCAGCTTTAGATCTTACCACTTCAACGCCCATAAAATATCCAAAAAAAAGACCAAGGTCTATGATTTGAAACTAAGTTTGAAGATACATTTTCAGCTTCTCAATACCCTCCAAGCCATCACCTTTCACTATAATATCAACCACATAAACAACTAGTACTAAGTAACCAGAGGTAGAGTGCTCACAAAAAATCAAGTGATCTACTTTACTCCTCTTCAGTCCATACGACACCACCACATTGTTGAACTTCTCAAACCAGGCTTGTGGAGATCGCTTCAATCCATATATAAACTTGTTTAATTTGCATGCACTAGAAGACTCCCTTGAGCAACATACCCAGGAGGTATATATAGACTTCTTTGTGCAAGTCTCCATGCAAGAACACATGTTCTTCGCATCCAGTTGAAAGAGGGACCAATCATAATTTGCAGTTATTGATATAATAACTCGAACTGAATTGAGCGTAGCCATAGGGAAAAAAGTGTCTAAATAATCCATTCCATAAACTTGTGTATACCCCTTGGCAACCAAACTGGCTTTGTAGCAATTAATTAATCCATCAGGCAAAAACTTTACTGTGAAAACCCATCTAACACTTACCTAGTGTCTTTCCCAATGGAAGATCAATTAATTTCTAGGTATTGTTTGAATGCATGTCTTCCATCTCCTCATCCATAGCCCTTTTTTCCAATTTTCATCAAACAATGCCTCTATACTGACTTACGAGTGGAGGCAGCAACCAAGGTGAGAGCAAACTAAAGATAGTTTGAGGACTACTAAAAAAAAAAAATTTGAAAATCGGATGAGTAACGCAGAAACATTTACCTTTTCAGACTGCAATAGGTAGATCATTGGCAACTTCAGAAGACTCAAAAAAATTAAAAACCTCAGTAGGCGCAATAGCCGATTGTGTAGATTGAGAAGGAATAGCACATAATACCTGGCCCTTTCTCATTTTCCTATAATATTTCCAAGTCAAATTCTTCTGAGGTGGTGGCATTCCAACATCAAAGTTTGAAGGAAATACATTAGGCAAAGGAACTTCCACGGCAGTAGCTTTGACAACACATTCATTTTTAACATAGAATGGGACGCTTACAAAAAAAAAAAAGGTAGCATCAACTATCACAAAATGTTTTTAAAGTGAAGGAGAATAGCATCGCTAAGTACGAGAATATCCCAGAAATTTATAAGGACTAAAATATCCCTATTTACTAAATCTCAAACCTAATTAGTAATTTGTGAGGATTGAAATACCCTGACTTAATAAACCCTAGAAACATACTAGTATACCACATTAAGAGCGGTTTAAACAGCATTCCTACACCATATCCAACCACAAATTAGGCCATAAACCTCCACTTCAATTCTCATGCAAAGGGGCCCACACGTCCACTTCCCAAATCCACCCCCTCCATTGGCCAAATCACAATCAAAGCATGCCACGACAAAGCCATTATTGTCACAAACCCATCCACAATATTGTTGTTCACATCTAGACCTGACGATCACTAGATCTGGAAAGTTCATCAGATCTGGAGTTAGATTTAAGTGAACTACAAAACAAATAGTCCATCTAGGTTGCCCGAGGTCTCGGATCAAATCATACTCTTAGCTGGGAAGAACTCAGTTCTGTAGAGTTAAAAACTCCTGTAAACTGCAAAACAAGTCATTGTTGAACAAATGGAACTCAGCTTCATCAATCCACATGCATTTAATCAACAAAGGCCCTCCCTGCTGGACCAAATGATGCCTCAGTCTATAATCACATAAAACACCTTTCCCTCGTATGTGTAATGGTACAGAATATGTTGTTTTGATGCCATAGATTTGCTTTTGTGACCCTAAGTACCATCAATACTCATCTCAACATTAGCAACTCTCACTGGTCAGTAGTAGTTATGGTTGCATCTTGAGCAGGTTGGGTAGGGTTGAGGATCAACCTGAGCTCAACCCGACACCAAAAGGACCCCACCCGCATCCTAACCTAGCCCAATCTGAGTTGCCCAAACCCAACCCAACCCAACCTAACCCAACCCAAATACATGTGATAATTCCCAACCCAACCTAATCCAACCCGAATTTGCTCATGTCGAACCCAACCCAATTTCAAATCGGGTTGGCATTTTCCAACCTGAACCTATCCCAAGGACCTTGACAACCCAACCCAACCTGACCCAAGCTTGGGTTGGGTCAGTCGAGTTCAGGTTGACCCAAACCAAGTTGCAGCCCTAACAGTAATGTCCTGAATCTCCTCACGTTGAAGCTTTGGTCTTACCCATCTCCCTCATTCAGTTCAAGTGAATCTTTACCAACAACATCCCTATCTTTCCCATCATCTTCAACTTGATAGATTAGGTTGGTAGACTGGTTGAACACCAGTAGTGGATACTTAGACGCTTTGTATCCTGGTCCACCACACTTGAAGCAGTTGAACGCATTCAAGCTCTGCTATCATGGAGTTGTCTCATGCCCTAAATTACCTTCCCCTTGAGTAGGGTTTGACCAGGCAGTACAATGGCTAGTCTATTTGACCAGGGTTGGCTTCATTGCTGAATTCGCAGCCCCTGGAGCGGACTTAAACGAATTCCACTTCATCTGCTCTTCAATCTCCAAGGCGAGTTGACATGTGTCATCAACCCATTAAGTAGGATGCAATGACGCCTCACCTAAGATATTTTAGCATAAACCTCATGACAATATGATATTTATTCTTCATGATCTCATCATGAACCAAGAACTCATAGAACTCCTCAATACACTCTTACACGATATCAAATACTTGCCTCAACTGTAATGGGTGAGCATAAAGCATTTGTGTATAATCCATAGTACGCAACCGATGTTTTCCCACCAAAAAAAAAAAAAAGAAACCAATGATTCATCTTGTCTTTCATACAAGTCCAACCACTAATTTTGTACTTTTCGTTACGTTGTAGCTCAATCTAGGTTTATTTCCTCCACAACATTGTCCCAGCCCATTCAATTTCATGGCAACGAACTTGACCTAACAATCAGTTAAGGGCTTCTATTTAACGAACTATTATATGATCTCAATCCAGAAATAAATTCATTTGGCTGCACCCTTTTGTGAAAATTGACAACTTCTACTCAAACGCTAGTGTCCTGACTTTGTTCTAAGGCTTTAACAACTCATTCTTCAGAGGGTGCAACTGCAACTTTTTATTTGCATTCACCATTCCCACCTCTGTTCAACTCAAGCCCTCAATCGTAGCCATCGTTTTACTGCCCACCACCGTCTTCACCTTGTTTAAGTGCAATCTACGCAATATGGCCTGCGAAGTCCTAGGATATCGTCTATTTGTTTTTAGCGACGCAGAGGGGAAGTTCTTTTGATCTTTTGAAACAAAACCCTTTTATGCTTCCGCATTTTCACTAATTAATCTTGTTAAGATTAATGATTCAAAACTTCTTTTTCATATCTTATCATGATTCTCACCTAAGTCAAGGTATTTAGTTATGATTTGAATCTCTTTTGGTTAATTTTTGCTGATTGCTTCTTGTAGGATCTTGGATTGTGGGTGATAACATCTGTTAATTGGATATCATTTGTTCAGCAAATAGTCCTTATACGGAGGACAGCATATACAACACAAGCAAATTTATAGGCCTGTGAATGGGAAGTCCAAATAACTTAAATTGTCATTTGCCCATATGTATACATCTTTTTATTGGTTGTCACATCAACTACAATGGCTTGCCCACTTGCTCTTCCACCGCCTCTTAGTTAGAGTTTGGTTGAGCCATTGAGCCATTGAGTCCCCACCATGATGTTTGTGTGACATGCATTCTGCCCATCCATTTTGTCAGCTCATACTAGCACATGGATCATCCAAAAATCAGATTGATATGAAACTCAAGGGGGGCACACAATAGGGAACAATGGGAGTGGAGACGCTCGCCATTAAAACCTTCTTATGGCCAATGTAGTAAAGGCACTAAGAGCACCCTAAGTGCACTTGTCCCCAAAGCGCCTGAAATGCCTAGGCGCACGCCTGGAGTTTTCACGCGCAATTTTCTAAAAATACATTGTAAAATATATATATATATATATATATATATATATATATATATATATATATAAAGATATATGTGTTGATTTTTCTTATTATTCAAAATCAACACGTCAAATTTCAAAGAAAAAAAAAACGGAGCTAAAACAATTAAACAAAATCAACTAGCAAACTAAATCTTCTATTTATAAAACTAGTATTAGTAATCAACTAACTAATAATCATTAATTAAGCCATACATGAAATTAGAGAACTACTAAGTTAATAAGCATTAATCAAAAGCTGACGACTAGAAGAAGAAAGTAAGAAGAAAAGAAGGGAAGCTGTTGAAATTTAGGAAAAAGAAATCTTAACCCTTTGATCCCAAAACAAAATAGGAGAGTTGTTGAAATAGGGCTACAAGACTGTTGTGTATTTATACGCTTAAAGGGTGATAAAACACCAAAAAAGAAAGAAAAAAAAAAACAAAAAGGAAAAAAGAAAACAAAGAGATATCCATGAGGATACCTCATGTCGAATGGCTCATATGACGCAGTGCACCAAGGCACTAGGATCCAACCGTCCAAGCGAGGCACACCATGGCCAAAAGACCTAGGTGAGTGCCTAGGTTGCCTTTAACTACACTGCTTGGGGCCCACCATGATGTTTATATGATATCCAACCCATTATAAGGTGAGTACATCCAAAAGAAAAAGAAAAAAAAAAAACTCCAAATATCAGGTTAATCTAAAATCAGTGGGCCCCAAGAACGTTTCAATGGTGTGTGGCCCATCCCCACTGCTCCTTATGCATGGATTTCTCAATGCATGGATTTCTCAAACAACCAACTCACAGGCCCAATCCGGAAAAACTTAAGTGGGCTCAAAACACTAATTCACCAACCCAAAAAAGGATTCTTGCTTGGTTACATGGTTGAGCTTATCTATGCGGGCATTGAATTAGAAATGATGAGTAAGGGGATGGAGCATGAGCTTGACTCCTTCTTCTCATACCACACCGGAATCGATCTCTCAGGTAATTATTTGGAGGGGAAGATCCCGAGCGAGATGGGTCTTCTACAGGAGCTATTCATGCTCAATCTATCACACAATAGATTTGCTGGTGAATCCCCACGAGTTTTGGCAACATGAGAGGGTTAGAGTCGTTGGATCTTAGTTTCAACCATTTGGTCGGAGCGATCCCGGGGACACTGACTTCATTGGACTTTCTTGGGTATTTGAATCTTTCTTATAGGCCCGCTGGAATTTATAGATCAACCTGGTTTTAGGGCTGACATCCTCACATTTGGGGCAAGTGATGGATGGAGCAGATGTCACATTGTCACCCACATATCACAGTTGTCCCCATCAAGGTATTCTGTATCCGTAACGGTGGGCGTAACGGTGCCCACCGTTTCTTATACGGATACGGGCCGTAACGGCCGATACGCCCCCTGTAACGGTCAAAAAAAAAATTTGTGCTAAAAAATTACGGTAAAATATCCATTAAATCCAGAAAAATGTAAATATTCCAAATATGCATTCATTTATAATTTTGAACATGTTTATGGTGGTATAATGGTCTACTCTTTGGTGAGAAAGCTGTATCGGGTTGTCTGATAAATTTATGAACCTGACAACCTGAAATCAACTCCAAACTTTTAATATCAATATAAATTTATTATAATGAATGTAATACCAAAGCATATCATATTTGTAGGTTTTTCTATTATTTATAATTTGGTACATTACATACCTCATGACTCGCATACATTTCATTTCAATATACGGCCTCTGGAAATTTTTATGTTATATTATGTAAATCATATGCCTAATAATTTGATATCATTTGCCCCTAGGTCTTAAATTCATGCAATTTATTAACACTTATCCCACTATTGGATTAGTGAACATTTATTGGACAATGAAGAATGAAAAATATCAAATAGTCTTATTAAAAAAAAAAGAAAAGCAAGTGTTTGCAAATTAACGGTGAAAATTGTTCAGACAATTAAATTTTGGTATTGTGGCTAAGCAACAATAATCCCAAAATTTTAATTCGTTAATTTTTAGTTGGTGGACATTTATTGAAAATTGAAGATGAAAAATATTAAATGGTCCTATTTCAAAAAATAATTGTCTACAAATTAATGGTTAAAATCGTTTAAACAATCCCATCGCAACAATGGTCTCATAATTAATTGGTTAATTTTGAGTTAATACGTCTCGTGCACATTTTTTATGGTCCTGTACGTGGGGCCCACCTTGATGTATGCATTATATATCCATGTCGTCCATCCATTTTGCCAACTCATTTTAAGACATGGTCCAAAAATAAGGTACATGCAAATCTCTAGTGGACCACAAGTGGGTAAGGCCCTAAACATGGGTCACCTTGATGTATGCATTGTATATCTCTGTCGTCGATCTGTTTTGCCTGCTAAGGCATGGTCCAAAAAATAAGCTAGATCCAAATTTTAGGCGGACCACTAAATCCATGCCTTAAATGTGGCTTTAAACGTGGGGCCCAAATCTAAATCTCACATGGACCATAGTGGGTGATGCCTTGAATGTGGGGCCCACCTCAAAATATTTGTTGTATATCCATGCCGTCCATCCTTTTTGCCAACTTATTTTAGGGCATGGTCCAAAAAATGAGGCAGATCTAAATCTCAGGTGGACTGCACAGTAGGGATTAATTTCCCACCATTAAAAACTTCTTGGGCTAACAAAATTTTTTGATCGAGCTGCTCACTATGTTTTTCATTCATCCAGGTCCATGTGACCTTATCAACAAGTATGGTGGCAAATAAACATTACAATGGGTCGTATGAAGTTTTTAACTATGGGCATTCAATCCCTACTGTACGGCCCACCTGAAATTTGGACCTTTTTCATTTCAAGGACAATGGCTTAAAATGATTTGAAAAAATTGATGGACGGCATGGATATACAATACATAAATCAAGGTGGGCCCCATGCATTGAAACAGCACATGTGCATGCGCACTAACCAACGTACAACGCAAAGTATTAAAAAAAAAAAAAGATCCTATGCGCTTGGCAGTGAAGCAGCCATGCCTTCCATTCGTTTTTCGAGAGACTAGAGGGAGAATGAGAGGGAAAAAGAAAGAGAGAAAGAGAGGGAAAATGAGAGAGAGAAAGAGAGAGAGAGAGAGAGAGAGGAGGAGGAGGAGAAGCCACGGCAACCCCGCCGCGGCAGCCCGCAACAGATGAAGATGAAGAAGATGAAGAAGGAGAAGATGAAGAAGCAGAAGAAGGAGAAGACAATCAGGACAGGTATGTTTTTTTTTTCTTTTTTTTTTCGTTTTCTTTTAGGTTACTGTGCATAACGGCTGTTACAGGGACTGTTACGACTCTCTTTTTTTGGGCCTCGCCAATTCAGCCCCGTATCGCGTAACGGTAACCGCCGTTACCGTTACGTAACAGCCGATACATAACTGATTTGGGACACCTTGGTCCCCATAGAGGTTCTTGTTGCATGCTAACCACAATCTAATTAAACGAGGGGAAGGGGACAAGTCTTGCTAAAAAAAAGGTGAACCACTCAGACAAATTGCCCCCAAGTGAATCACCATAGCATTACTCTTTGTTTTATGAAGTAAACATTAATTTGTTTTTATTTAAGTTAAGTGGGACTTGGGAGTTGAGACATGGTTTTTAAACTTGTCTGTCTAAACTTGATAGTGGAATGGCGGAACAGGATTCATGTAGCCAACCCCAATTAATTGGTATAAGGCTTAGATGATGACGAGTCTATGCAAACTATAAACAACATTTTGAGCAGCTTTAGTTTTGATTAACGGCTATTTGTTTAGTAGCCGACTAGTTTCATGGATGATCTGATGAATTATTACTTGGATTACTAATACTAGTTTGATAAATAGATGATTTATTGTGCAAGTTGATTTGGTTTTACTTCTATCCTTTGGCATTGGAAAGGCGTTGATTTTGATTGATTTAAAAAATCAACATATATCTATAATATAATATGTAAATATTAAAATTTGTTCTTCATCATCACCATCATCTAAGCCTTATCCCAATTGATTGGGGCCAGCTAAATGAATCCTTGTTCCAACATTCAACTCTATCAAGGTCTAGACCTTCGGTTAGGCCATAGGTTATCAAGTCTTTTCTTACCACCCCCATCCACATCCTTTTAGGCCTTCCCCCTTGCCCCTTTATAGCCTTCAACTGGTACCAACCTGCTCCTAACCGGCATAGTTCTTGGTCTCCATGCGCATTGTCCGTGTCGATGACTTTTAGCTTAAATTGCATCGAGGTTTCCTCGAACAATGTGATATCTCAGACCAAGCACATGGCCAAACCATCAACGTCTACTTTCCCTCGTCTTGCTACTTGGTGCTACTTCTAAGTTCCCTTAAATGCATTCATCTGAAGCATCTCTAATTCTATCCTTCCTCGCCTTGCCACTCAGCCATCTCAACATCCTCATTTCAGCCACACTCATCCTATGAAGGTGTTGTTCCTTGACTGCCCTACATTATGTCACATAAAGCATGGTTGGTCTTATAGGTATCTAACACAGGGAAGGGTGTGAGGAGGTAGATCATCGTCTACCTCAGGCATTCAAAACCTTGAATCCACAAGGCTATTCTTGAATCCACAAGATAAAAAGGAAAATTCAAATTTTTTTTATTAAATAATGCTCAGACTTCCCGATTACATCACTTACAAAGAAAAAGCAAAAACCCTAATTAGGAGTCATAATTCGCCTAAATTAGAATTTACCCAAAATAGTAAATTTTACTAAAAATAGAAAGTCCTAATTTAATCATGCTAGATGATTCCTAACATGATTAGAAACAATTCCTAAGAAGACTACATATACTAAAACTCTAAAACGAAGAAGATGCGTCCAAATTAAAACTAATTAAAAATAATAAGTTTTTCCTAAAATTG
Source organism: Liriodendron chinense (assembly GCA_003013855.2). NCBI lineage: Eukaryota > Viridiplantae > Streptophyta > Magnoliopsida > Magnoliales > Magnoliaceae > Liriodendron > Liriodendron chinense. The sequence goes on along the minus strand of PVNU02000133.1, from coordinate 2,214,183 downwards.
CGATTTTGAATGGGAAGGAAGTGTTTTCTTGCAAAACGGACCGATGCGACTCGCTACTGGGGTCGCTTGACCCTGGATGGCTTATTACGGTAAAGATTCATAAGTCATGCGTTCCGTAACGATACCCAGATCAAAAGTTATGGCCGATTTACGATTCACACTTCAAAGGCAATTTCTCCCTATCCAGAATGAATTTCTTTGAATTAGATGCACAAGAGGCCTAGTTGTGTCATGCCCTACGTAGGACTAGACCCGGATCTAATGGACTACATCCGCTTCCGTTCAGGCTTCTTTTGGTCTAGTTGTGCCAAGCATAGATTGTGGCCTACTCTACATCGGTATACTATAAAAAAATTCCTTTCGATTTGAGTGGTGCACAAAGATCACATAAAATTCCAGAGGCACATCTTCATCTTCCACCAAGTTTGAATTCTATGGGCAACACATCCTACTCAATTTCTCCACTCTCAAGAATTATTGACCCACGATATCAAAATTGGTCATTTTCAGAAACTTCTTGGCCAACAATCTTAACTAATTCTGCATTTTTACTCCTATGGTTACTAAAATTACACTCCATATACTCTTCTCTAGTCCAACTAATAATAAATCCTTTAGATTCTAAAGCAACCCTCCATAAATCTAGCTTTGTGTTATGCCATCCCTTGTCTTGTCTATCCAAACTATGTCATCTATAAACCACATACAACATGGGATCTCTTCCTGCAAATGCCTCGTATCTCGTCCATAACCAATGCGAAAGGGTATGGGCTCAATGTCGACCCTTAGTGTTGTTGGAGTGTTAGTGTCCCTTGATATACATTGATATGCCATCCTCTAACAGCTCAAGCTTTTAGATAAAGTGGTGATTTAACATGTCAAACAACCAGTTGCTCTAAAAGCTTGAGCCTTTAGATCAAGTGGTGATTTGACATGCTATCAAAGCGGAAGGTCTTGTGTTCGAATCCCGGAAGTAGCAAATATGCCACCGGTAATATATTCTCCCACGAGGGGTCGTTTATGGTGTGAGTTGTGAGTATCCCTCTACCTGGGTGTGAGTTGTGTGTCCCTCCACCCCTGCCCAGTATGTTCCCGTGCGGAGTTCCACCCCGCACGTGCGGGGGAGTGTTGAAGTGTTAGTCCCTTGATATACATTGATACGCCATCCTCTAACAGCTCGAGCTTTTAGATCAAGTGGTGATTTGACAAGTGCAAGGCTATGGTAATTGGGAAGACTCACTAGTCTCACCACTAGTGGTCCTCACATTTGTTACCATCCTGATGCAGGGATATGAGATGGCCTAACTCTATATGTACGTGAGATCCAGAGTTAGACATTCAAGCAGAGAATTCATTTAACTATCTACTATCAACTAAGGAGATTGTAAGATTTCAACAATAAGATGGTGATAATCCATCAAGATCACACCCCATAGCATAAACGCAAATGAACGAGTAAAAAAAAAAAAAGAAACCTAGGAATATGAGGATATCCCTAAATCTAGCAGTAGGCCACTCCACGTCCAAGTCTAAATCAAGTTCCCATAGCTAGTAATCCATTTTTCACCAATCATGCAAAAGGGTAAAGTTCGAAGAAGAAAGAAAAAAAAAAGAAACGGGAAAGATAAGCTTCAAGAAAGAGCAAGACGAATATTCCCACAAGGAAGATGATGGGTCTTACCTTCCCTCGCACCTTGAAGATCTAAAAAAAGAAAACGTGGAACTCCGAGGAGGAATCCTCAACACCCGAGGGCCAATCCTGAAACCCTAGTCTTTCAAATAAAGAGTAAGAAACACACGATTTTCATTCATTCAATAATAATTTCGAAATAGAGTTTCTCTCGGTATATATAGGCTACGAAAAGATAAAGTGCCTAAAAACAAGAAAAATAACAGAAAAAATGCCTAAGACTAAACCACGATCACAAAATAACATTTGACCCGTCCATAGGGTCTGCAAACATAACTAAGATAGATCAAATAAGAAAACTAGGAACGGGCCACGAAAGTAGGCCCTGGGTCGATCCAACAGTTGGATGGCCCGATCAGAAGAATACAACGGTCTGATTGCCATCCAATCTTAAATCCATGGTCAAAACGCTCCAAATCAGCAGCCCACACACATAACCGACGAAATGAGACTCCATATGTGTATGTACGCGTGTGGAGTCTTCGTGGTCCATCAATGAAGCGACCTGAGGGGCCCAGTGTCCATCCACATCAGCTCATCCGCTCCAACACTCGATTGACGACGTCTCCTCCTCTGGTACACTCTAAAGGGTACACCACTGATGTCCGCATCACATCCCGTATACACATCCTTAATCACATCAATATATTCTTTAAACTCCTTTCTTTCCCAACATCCACCAGAATAACTCTTTAGGGATCCTATTGTATGCTTTCTCTAAGTCAATAAAGACCGTGTCGAGATCCTTCCTCCTCTCCCTATATTTCTCCATCAATTGTCCAAGTAGGAAAATTGTTTCAATATTAGACCTCCCAAGCATGAAACAAAACTGATTTTCCGATACATTAGTCTTTCCCTCAATCACACTCTCCCAAAGTTTCATGGCATAGCTCATAAGTTTAATCCCACAGTAACCCTTTGGATATCCCTCTTAAAGCATCTAACATGATCTAGGTCCCTACCCTTCATCTCTCTCATTTTTGCAACTTTGAAGACATCTTTCTCACCTTTTGTTGTCACCAATCAATTGTAAAAAGATCACCATAAGCCTTACGTTTAACCTCACTACTTTCTTAGCAATCATTTTGGCATTTCTTTATTGTTCAAAATTTTCATCATTTGTAGTCCCTTGCCATATTTTGAAATAGTTCTCGTGAATAGCTTTTTGTACATCTGCATTCCACCACAACGTTCCCTTTAGATGCTCCTAAAACATCTTTTGCCACTTTCCTAATGCACCCAGCCATCTCATTCCACATAACATTTGCTTCTTCATCAACATTCCACTTGCTTTCTTCCATCAATTTATACTAAATATTTTAAAATTTGCACCTGGATAGGTGCACCAAGGGTACACCTAGCACCTTTAACTAAATTGCCACCACCTAAATCATTGGTCACTTCGAACACAACACAAGAATGTGTACACAGTATCTAATTCCTCCAATACACGAGTACACTATGAGTAGGATCATGCAGGTTGCTCTAAAAGCACTTGTAGATTTCATATATAATTATTGAATGCCATGGTCTGACATTAGTAGTCACTATGGACCAGTCCTATTGAAGTATTGCTTAAATTTCGATGGTGGCTTCTACGATCTGAGTAGGTAACAAAAAGTGTGCTTAACACATCTAAGATTATCATTCCAATGGTTAAAAGCTATGGTGTACTGTGGAACCCAACTGAAAGCGCACAAGATGGATCGGGCCCACTATGTTGCTATGATGTTGACCATACAGTGGGCCCCTATCTCTACACATGAATAGGGGCATATATACCTAATTATCTTCATGTTGAGAGTTACAGTGAGTATAGAGTCCTTAAACTACAACAAGCATTGAAACCAGTTACAAAGAGGAGTTTAGTAATGAGTTGGACTTTGCAATTGCAATATTTAAAAGGAATCTTGGTCCAAAGCTCAACTTAGGTTCTTTACAATCAAACCATCATATGTGGTATTGCATTCGGTATAAGATAGTGGAAGATCAACACTTAACCATCCATCATGGCGATGAGGCAATTAGGCATGCATGTTGGGGTTTTATTTACATGTATTTGATGCATGGATCCTCAAAACAATTTCAATTTGGCGCTTACAAATAGTATTATACCGCAATAATGAATTAGACGTGGGGAATTTCCTTCTTCTTCTTTTTTTTGGTTCATCTAAATATCTTAATTGTCTAAGGTAGATTTCCTTTGATATTGAACCGTTACTCTTTTATCACAATTAGAATACTTCATTTTATATCGAGAAGAAGAGATAGGAATTCATGTAAATGGTGGCCTTTCCAATCGTGCAGTCTACATTCACATAGTACTTCAATCATGATTGGAGAGTAATCTAGTGTTTTGATGAGACTTTATTGTTGCAATCTAGAGAAAATACGACTTCATGTTTTAGATATTTTTTGCTTTTGGTTAATTAGAATCGAGCGTTGCGCTAGATTACCATTTTCCTCAACGCTTTGCATTGAATCCTAGCTGTGTATAACTTTATATGCAATCACATGTAGTGACTGACCAACTACTAGGAAACCATCAAATTGGAGTTTTAGTGTGCCATTTTTTTTTTGTAGCCACATTTTTTTAGCATTGGAAATCAATACGTAGTTTATTCGTATTTAAATGGATCATCGATGTTATTTCAGTATTTGTCGACACGAAATCGAAAGTATCATGAAGAACCATGCATTAAATACATGTGACTTTTATCCCTAATATACAAACCCGATTACTCAATTGTCGTGATAGATGATTGAGCATCGATCTTCCTCTACCATCTCACACCAGATTCAATGCCCATATAAAATGGTTTGATTGCGACAAACATGACATGAGTTGGGGCACAAGACTCCCTTTAAATATTACAAGAATTCAACCCCATCAATAGGCTCCCCTTGCAATTTGTCTCCATGCTCGTTGTAGATTAAGTATTCCACCACACCAAGCATAACTCTCCACAAGAAAAGTGTTGAGTATACATAGCCCTACTCATGCCCAATGAATCCATCGTGGGGCCATCGTACACTCGGCGCTATATCTATATGATGGGTTCAATCCATCACATATGCACATACGGTGCATGTGGCCACCTTATGGGCTAACGCCAACATTCTCTCACCCGAGCCATAAGCTACACCATTGCCTTTAACCATTTAAATGGCAATCTTAAGTATCGGCCCAACATTCCCACTGCATAAGCTGTTTGGACGTGTATAGACCTAAGCATACACGAGACTTCTCACTATCAATGCATATGGAATGTCCTCCATGTCCCTTTTCTTAAGATTGTTCTTTCGACACTGGAGCATGATAAGCTTGTCGCATTTAACTACTTCGCCTAGAGCACAACCATGCATGCCAAATTTACTAAGCACCGTTTCCATGTACGTCTTCAAGGCAATCCCAAAAGACTCCTTGGCTTGTCACGGTTTATTTCTATATTAATGACAAATGGCGTGTCGCAAAGATTCTTCATTTCGAAGTTCTGTAACAAGAATACGACTATAATACCATGAACACAAACCTACTCCCACTAACCTTTATAGATATATACACTAATCAACACTATTTTCCTTAAGTTGAATGAAGAAATCACCCCAATGACATTTCAAGTACCACTGACTTGATGCTTGCTTAACCCGTAAATGGACTTCTTTAGTTTGCAATTTGCATACCAAATGTTCTGACACTTGATCGCAAAACCTTCTGGTTGCAACACATGCACCTTTTCCTTTACATCCCCATTGAGGAATGGAGTCTTTACATCAATTTGTTGTAGCTTGAGATCATAGTGAGCCACGGTTCCATGATGATCCTAAATGAATCCTTAAAATCCAAAGAGAAGATCTTTTAGTGTCTTTTAAAATCAAATTATGTCCTTTTGGGTGAATCCTTTGGCAACTAACCGGCCATTATATCTTTCATATTCACTTTAGAAACTGTTTGGTTTTAAACGCCCATTTGCAACCAAACGACTTCATTGCATTAGGTAACTTGACAAGATCTTAAACATCCTTGTCCATTATGGACTTCAATTTATTCTTCAAGGCATCAATCCATTGAGAGGAGTTAACATTGTGCAACTTGTGTTTAACTTGTGTGAATGACACTATGACACTATATTCTCTTCCACTCCCATATCGAACTCGGTGCTCTTGGAGATAGATGATAAAATCATCTGATATGGCCGATCGATAGATGATAAAATCATCCAGCATGACCTATCTCCTCTTCCTCTAGGATCTCCTTAATGACACTTCTTCTTGATTTGGTGTTTCTTCTTCAGTGGGATTATCTTGAGGAACTTCATGTTGATTGCCCTAAGCATCCTCCCAAACTGGTGGAGAAATGGCTATGTGATCCTATATGATTGATTTGAGAACAATAATTCAGAGATCTCTCTTTCTAGTTTCACAGGACGTTTAATTGTTCTATCTCCTCACCTCACCCAACATTCCCGGGCATATTTTGGCTTTGGCCAAGATTAGAACTACAATTGCTACTGTTGTCCAAACACAATGCTAGTAATTGGGCTCCTGGATGAATTCCTTGTTGTTTCAAGAGTTGCATTATATAGTTTATCTATTGTTGGAGTTGTCAGAAGGCATCCTACTGCCCACCTCTTCCTCCTCTACCTCTACCGCATGCAACCATCACCACCTTTAATACGTACGGGTGCTATGGTCAGCAAGGATCTCCTAGATAAACTTGCCCCCGCGCTCCATATCAATTTGATGTGACATCCAATAAAATATATAATTGGAATGCCCAAATAATGATTCAAGTTGTTTGGACACATCTACAAAATAATCAGCTGGCCTTGTACTACAAGATGTCCACTTCTTTAAAAGGAGTGTCTGCTTACCAACTGATATTTAAAGAAACTAGACAAGATCAAGATAGCAAATTAAATACATGACATGATATTAAAGACAACCTGATAAATGATGCTAACCACATCTTAGAGCACTAATCTCAAAAAGAACCAAGGAAAGAAAGGGTAACAAATCTCAAACCCATGAAAGAAAGCATTCACAAAGTTTTTGGTTTCAAAATAGAGGAAGAAAAAATGCCCTCTGATTATCCCTATTGCAGAATAACCAAGTAAAACGTCTCATCCAGTTTTGGGAAGAAAATTAATAGAGCAAAGTAATTAAGGCTATATCGAAAGCCAACTGCGGCCAGCAATCAAACCTAAAGTGTGCAATTGCGAGAATCTGCAACACCACTGTCAATGTGTCCAATTCAATCCAACAGTCAGATTGATGTAATCTCTTCACCAATGTATACTTCTCCAAATGTAGAAGACACCCAATGGTTCCCAATCATGATATGGACCATTTTGCATCACCACTCAAGGTCCATTCCAATAATTTTCAACAAATACTTGACATCTACAACAAAATACTTATGTTCATGAACCATACATTCTATTTACAATGTCCCTCGTGATGCATGCCTTCAAATGATCATAGGATGATAGGATGATGATAGGATAATAAATGAATCCAATCTCCCTTGTCTTACAACTTGATAGTACAAATTGATCAATGAGCCGGTCTCTAAGAAAACATGAAGATATGAATTTAACTGCAATAGGTCCAACGACACAACCAATGAACTCAGACAAGAATTGAATTGCAACAAAAGTAAACTGATGAAAACCTCAAGAAAGAAAACATTGCATGGAAGTGGTGAAGAATGTTCCAAGAAACAGCCCATTAGTCCCAGGACAAATCATCGTCTTTCCACTTAACAAATCTAGAGCGTAAACAACTGATTCCCAAGCATTAAAACCGTGATTGAATCTTACATCAAAACCAAGAAAAATGGCAAAGTTGGATATTATTATCAAAAGAAGGTTTTCTAACTTCTAACCAAGGTCCTTTCTATGAAAAGGAAGACTTTTCATCATCATAAAAAAAGAACTGATAAATTACAAAATATGAAAAAAGAAAAAAGACGGTTGGAAGAGGAAGCTTTGATTACTTGCCATCATTTCTTCCAGACCAATGAAAACAATTAAGCTAAATGAGATTTGTAACATAACTCGAGAGATTGATCAATTCAAGATAGTGGTTAAGTTGAACTACAGCTACACTATTGGAAACATCAGGAACATGAACAAATCAATGTCATGATTTTTCAAAACCGATTCAGGATTTCATGCTTCATCCAAAGTTTGGATATCTGAAGCTGGCTCGAATTAGTCAATGACAAGCTCACTGGTAATTACATAAAGAATAGGACATTTTTATTTCATTATCGTTCTTTTTATAAAAAAATCACAGTTCGGACTTGGAGATTCGACACAAGTTTTCAACTACTGATTCAATCAGCAAGCCTTTTGACAACGATTCAACTAAGATATCCAGAAAAGGTACAGTAAATCATAAGCTTGATTTGATAAGAGAATTTTCTGCCATCCAAGAGAAACTGCCAAAAAGGCAAACTAGTTGAGTCTTTGATCACTCAAAAAATCAAACCCAAATAAAATATTTTAATCAAGAAAACAAAGGAAACAGCGGCTCATTGCCTTAAACAACCACATATACTTCATCAAGGGAGATCATCCAGAAAACAATCATAAATTTTCAGAAGATATAAACCATTCAAATGCAACAGACAATGTCAATTACAGCTAACCAATTAAAAAGATCAAGAGTACAAACATCCAGATACAAATTACACAAACCAACCGTAAGGCGGAGACGGCCGAGGCCGGCCAAGCGAAGCCAAATTACAATTTGCCCGTCTCCCATCGATAACAGGACTTGGATCAGCACATGCCCTCCTTGCTGAATCGGGATCACGGAAAGTTACCTAAACCCTCCATACAGAGCAAGCCCCCAACAAAAATCATTTTTTCCCCTTCTTCAATATCAGACAACCAAAAAAAAATCCAATCTTTCTTTCAAAAAAGCTACAGAAAGCGTCAGTCCCAAAACAAGAAATACTCACAAAACCGTAGCCTTTCGATCTCCCGGTGTTCTTATCATAGATCACAACCGCCTCGAGAATCTCCCCAAACTGCTCAAAGTACCGACGCATCGTTTCACTCTGCGTCTCCCAAGCCAAACCCCCAACAAAAACTTTGGTGTAGGTGGTGTCCCCAAAGGGGGAATTCAAGAACTGGAAGCCCGAATTCGAGCTTGATCCGGAACCCGATCCCGAACCCGGAATCGGCTGAAAAGACATAGCTTTCCTATCAAAAAGCCCCCAATAGAGAAAACCCAGATGCCGGATTCTGCGGAAAGTTGGGGGGAATCGAGAGATCAAGTGATACTGTGATCAACCCAGTAGAGCTTCGGTCTCATGGTACGAGGGGTAAAACCCTAGAAAAACCCTAGATTTGGGGATTTGGGGGAAGAGATTGGGTCAAAAGAGGATATGGGGATTGAGCAAATTGCTGGAATCTGACATAGGTTTTTGGGGAAAAGCTGATCAGAGAGAGCTGTATAAAGAATCTGAGAGAGATTTTCTTTCTTTTCTTTTTTCTCTTCGAGAAAGATGAATGGAAGGGTGTAATGATTTTCACAGAAGAGCAAAGGGAAGAAAGAAAAACCCTTTGATTCTCAAACAAAGCAGCAAACAGGAAGAGAAGGAGGGACCCACATCTCTCTCGCTCTCTCTCTCTCTCTCTCTCTCCTCTCCTCTTCGCTTTATTTTTAAAAACATACGGGAAAGGCTAATTTGCGCCCCCGGCATAATGAGAGAAATACTCATGTCCAACAGGTTGGACGATAAGTTACTGTCCAACAACTGGATGATTTACAAATTTTTATGTTTTTAATAATCCACTCCGTCCAATAGGTTAATATAACTACTTTAACCGTTATTTGAATCTCTTATATCTACCTTTCACGTGTTACACACTATACAAAATAATTTATATTTTCTCGTAAATAATAAAATACAAGTGTTTGCCACCTGATGAGTGAATAGTGACTTACATAAGTGATATTCATCGTGGGTCCAATCTACTGGACGGGTTGGATTTTTCACTAACATGATATGTTAAAAGCTATAACCTAGGTGGACGGTGACTTGTTGTCCAACCGATTGGATGTGAGCATACCTTACTGTTGATTTTAGTCGCCACGTGCGCCGTGACACGTGGATGGTCAAACCATCAATCCAAACCGTCCATGTGGTTTTCCACATTGTTCATGGGCCACCATATAAAGATGCTAATTTACCAAATATCAGCCAATCTTTTTATAACCGTCGTTTTTTCCAGGCCACGGAAGGGACGGCTGGGAGTCATGTTATGCAGTGTGGCCTCCATGGATAACAGTCTTTGATCCAAAACGTCCATTTTTGTGACACTGATCACACGGAAGTTGCTCCTATTGATGTACCTTTTCTTGCTAACCCATCTACAATGGAGTAGACCTAATGGACGGTCCAGATAGATCATTCGACACTACATGAATCCGAAAGTGGCCCACACATCAAGAACGTCGCTTGTGTCCCCAGCCTACTACTGAGTAGGCATGTGTACGGACTGTTGCAGTGAGAGTGAGTGCGCACATATCTCCCACCGTACAATAATACAGCGTTGAAATAGCAACCGGCGTGTGAAAATTGGATTTTAGAAAATGCATTTTTTAAATACTCGCTGGATTCCCCACGACCCCCTTTTGACGGTAGGATGTTGAGGAGCACTGAATCTCGGTGCCACCAGTGAGCACTGAAATCCTTCAAATATAGAGCCCTCCAAATATCACGATCCATGGACCATACTCAAACGTAACCGGGCAGCTGTTAATGTAAACCGTCCAAACTGTGGACCAGCTTTACATGGGTCATAACGAAAATATCATGGAATCATTGATTTGACGAACTGATTGATGGATGCTTAATGGACAGTTAAAAATAGTCAATTTCCTGGATTCAACAAACGAATATCCACCTGATTAGAAGGATCTGACCAGTCTACAGTGGATCCTATTATTTCAACGGTTTAGATTGATGTAAATATATGCCATGTTTACAAAGGCTCAGTGCCTTAGCATGGATCTGCGTACTCTGCCAGAGTAACTCCTCAATTTGTATTTCTTACCATTTGACCAGTTCTGGAGTGTGGACAGTACTGTTAGGTTGGATCCCCTGACGAATTATGTGATCCCAGGATACGCATTTTATCTCGGTGATCTCACTTTGTGGAAGTGGGTCCCATGGTTTGGGTTCATGGACCACGTTGTAGATGGACCAAACCCCAAACCTGTGCTGGATGTGACCATCCTAGCCCTTGTTTTGGCGGCCTAAAAATAAATGGTAAAAAAAACGAATTTGGTAATAGTAGCGTTTGGACATTTTTTCTCCCATAGTTAGTTTTTGAAGTATGCATTTCAAGAACATGAAAAAGACCTTTTAACTAAAATAAAAATATTTATTAACGGCTTATATTTTACCAACAATAGTCAGTCAACTGCTTAAAAAACTTATTTACACACATTCTTCTTTCTTTGATTTCTCGTCTTTCCTCTCTCACACATGCTGCATGTGCTACACACCTCCTGGCGTTTTCTTTTAGTATTAAATAATGGTGATGAAACTTAGAAAATAATTCACTTGAGTTTCCTGGAAATTCGCTCTCACTTTTTTTACACCGACTTGACTCAGCTGGTTTCAAGTCAAACTATAAATTCTCATGTTTTTTGAACCATTGGTTGGGCAGCTGGGATCTTCCAGTCTTTGAGAGTTTTGGGTCCATCCACTGTAGGGCATAACATGCTAGTGATCTAGATTGTTGAACATGGCCCAATTGTTGGCACTAAAGATTGTAGTAATTTTGGATATCATCATGACCATCCAATTTTTTTGTTTTATTTCATGGGCTAGATTACAGCAAGGTTAAAAGATTGTATCTAACATATATTTGAGCTAGTATCAAGCATTCTGTATGTCATGCATGGCCCACATATATAAAATGTAGATCAGTCATCTGTCATCCTCGTCTTGGATGTGCCATGCTTCAAAACTGTAACAAATTAATGGGCAGGATTGGTTGTTCAATCATGGCCCTAAAGTTGTCCATTTTTCATTTTTTTAACAAATCCAATGGTCAGATAATCAAATCATCACCATTGTCTAAGCTAGATCTTGAGTAATTAAGATGGGTTCAAGAATCCTATTTTGACATTCTACTCTATCAAGAACCATATCCTCAGTGCCTCAGTATGAGATTGAAATGTCATATTGTCAAGATCCGTGGGACTAGCAATGAGAAAGTGATACTCGTACAGGAAAAGTTACTCAAACAATCAAGAATAATTTTTAGTCCATATCATATCTAAGCTAGAACCAATAATTCAGTATAATGTATTTAAATTACTTGTATGCCACATATGCAATTTTGAAGTACAAGGTATCATCCATCATGCTAATAAAGTTTTTTCTCTACATTTAAACAACGCCACCCAAAAAATTTTGAATTCATGCATCTATTCAGATATAAATGTAGTTTGGGATTGCGATATATGGACATGCATATAGTTGAATGTTATCGCATGGCATGCTCAAATTAATTAATCTGGGATAATAGGGCCCACTTATCTATAAAACAAGCTATATTGTTGGTCAATAAATCAATTTATAATGATAAATTGAAAGTTAATTAATAATTTAAATTCCATGATCAAATTTTTTATAAATTAGATACTACAGTCAATTAATTATAATTGTTTAAGTGGCTTGATGATTTGGATGGTTTAATTCGTTAGGTTTTTTGAAATATAGCAAGAAATAAAAGTTTTAAAAAAATCATATTTAATCTTAATTAATCCAAGGATTCCTATTTAAACATCATCAAGTTTCAAAAAATTGAAAACCCAAATACTGTGGCTAGGATTAACTTGATCAATGCCGCTGGTAAATGAAGAATATCTAATGCTTCAAGTTATAAGGTCTCTTTCAAACCATCTTAGATGAATTAGCAGGAAAAGAGCTACGTGTCAGCCCAAGAGTAAGGTTTAGGCTGATACATGAGAGTCATTCAATTGTGGACCACAAGTGTTCCACACATGTGGTGAGAAAGAAGGGAGACAAAGATCTCTCCCTCTACTTCTCTCTCTTACTTTTAAAGTGATATCCAAAAGGCTTTTGTACGTCTAAGGCTCTCTTTTCTATCATTTTACTCTGGCATAGGATTCATATATGAGGAGTTAGGGTTATTTCATTATTCTATAGATTTCGATATGTTGCCCTATTACATTTAAATTTTATGATCCTATATCAATCATACATCTCAATTAACTAAATCTCTCTACTCATCATGGTACGTAATCAACCTTAGCCAATATCCGGTGTTGGCCTAAGGTATAGATCACCTAATTTTAACAACTAAATATTCATCGAGTAATCATTTTGATGATTAAAATAAAAATGTAATAGTTGAAAACATTTGTGGAACCTCATAAGTGTTGGGCCTAGTGGAAAAATCACATTATTTCACATTTGATCTTTAGTATTTAAGCCACAAGTAAATTCCTAGGAAGTTGGTGGAACCCTTAATGGTTGTTTTGATGCCTATAAAGTTTTAAGTTGTAAATACTTTACACTCGAAAAGAGTTTCGGGTGTAAACAATTTACACGTTATTTTATTTAACTTTTAGGTGATAATTTGTTTATAGGTACACAAGTTATGTATTTGGCTAACTTGCAAAGTCTTTATAATGAATAAAGTAGATATTTATTATTAACCAAGCTAGCGTATATAACTCAGCCCATGAGTCTGTACAGCAAGAGCACTTGCAATCCAACAGTGTACAACTCAATCCACAAGCTGTCACACCTTCCTTACATTGGAAATTATGTTATCATATATCATGTATATAGCATCCAATCCCATAAAATAGGATCTAGAAGATTTTGTAAGGTCTATTTATTTGTTATATTTTGTACAAAGTTGCACATGGTGATTTCAATCAAGAATAAAAGATATCAAAAGATTTTATGGTATCAGAGCTCTTTGTCTCACAACTCCTCCTTTAATTTCATCATCACGTTTTTCATACGATCATGACCGCTTCTTCCTCCCAATCACCATTACCTAGTATTTCCAATATATGTCAACTCGTGTCAATCAAGCTTGATCGAACGAATTATATTATATGGCTCGCAAAATTTGAAACCGTTCTCCGTAGCAACAATCTCATGGGGTACGTCGATGGCATGTTACCCCGCCCATGACAATTTACGATTGACTCTGAAAGCAAGCCTACCATGACAATCGATTTGGCTTATCTGCGGTGGTAATAGGTTGATCAATCAATTCTCATTTGAATCAATGTCACTCTTACCCTTTAGTTCTCTCTATCGTTGCATGCCTGTCCACATCTCGGAAGGTATGGTTATCTCTCAAGAGACGATATGCATCTCAATCTCGATCTCGAATTATGTAACTCAAATGTCATTTGTAAACTACTTGACGTGGTACATCCTCCATCGTGGACTATATTAAAAAGATAACATCAATTGCGGACAATCTATCATTGGTTGGTAGACCAGTGGACTGATGATGATCTCGTTACCCTGATTCTCAATGAACTTGGAACGAAATATGATGGGATAGTGGACTCTGTTCAGGCAATGGAGACCCCTATATCATTAGCCAATCTTCATGGTTTACTTTCAATTGATGAAATGCACTACGATAACAATGACACTTCTGTCAATCTTTACGGCACAACAACCACTCTATACATCTAAGCATGGAGCGACTAAAAAAAAAAAAAATTCATCAATCCAATTGAACCAATGATGTAGGTAAATCGAAAGGTTCAAATGGTTCCCCTATCCACACAGGCCCCACTAATCCACACTTAACTGCTAGAACAATTTACCAAATATGCGGTCGCCCATATCATAGCACCATCAACTGTTATCACCGTATGAATCATCCTTATCAAGGCAAAATTCCGCCAAAAAAACTTCAGGCTATGGTTGCAACTCAATTCTCCTCATCCAATGAGAATACATGGTATATTAACAGTGATGCCTCTAGCCATGTTACCCCAGATTTGGCTAATATGTCCATCAGCAATGAATACAAAGGCAACGACCTGAGTGGCTGTAGGTAATGGTGCAGGTCTGTCAATTTCTCACACTGGTTCCGCTCAATTTCATATACTTAAGTCTACCTTTTATTTAAATAAGATTTTACATTGTCCTAATGCTTCTGTAAATTTACTCTCTGTACACAAGTTCACTTAGATAATAATTGTCATTTTGTGTTCTCATTAAAAAGGTTTTTATATGAAGGACAACATCACGGGGAGGACGCTTTTCTAAGGACGGAGTGACAATGACCTTTACCCTCCTTCTCTTCATCAACACATTAAGAATAAAGAACGTCTTCCATGTGCTCTTCTTGGTGACGTATTCCCTCTATTTTGGCATTAATGTCTTAAACACCCAGCAAATTCCATCTTGAAGCAAGTTGTATTCGCTAATAACTTGTCAGTCCAATGTTCTATTAATAAACTTACATTTTGTGATTCTTGCTCCTTAGATAAAAGCACTAAATTGCCATTTGTTTTATCTAACTTTTTGTCTTCCACACCTTAGGAACTTATACACATTGATGTTTGGGGTCTTTCTCCTTATCCGTCAATAAAAAGTTTCCGTTATTATATTATTTTTATCGATGATTATTCCAAGTACAACTCAGCCCATGAGTCTTACAGCAAGAGTACTTGCAATCCAACAGTGTACAACTCAATCCATGAGCTGTCATAACTTCTTTACATTGAAAATTATGTTGTCGTATACCATGTATATAGCATCCAATCTCACAAAATAGGATCTAGGAGATTTTGTAAGGTCTATTTATTTTTTATACTTTGTACAAAGTCGACACGATGATTTCTACCAAGAATAAAGTATATTAACAGATTTTATTTATACCATATCACATAATGATTGGATTTCTTTTTGGACCCTGAGTGAGCATTCAAGTGTGCACACACTAGATGAATTGAGCCTTAGATCTGCCTTCTTTTTAAGCTCAAGCCTTAAAATGATATGTCAAGATAGATGGACGGTGTGGATAAAACATATAGATCAACATGGGCCTTACAGGCTATAGGTCCCCTGACAGGACCATTCATCTCAAGCTAGGTCCTGGCCTGCAGGAAATTTGGGACTCGGATTAGCTCCGATGGACATGCGAAGGAAGTTCTTGCTTGGGAATTTAGGTGGGGCCCACCATAAAGTTTATTAAAAATCCACCCTGACCATTTGTTTTTAGCTCATTTTAGGACATGAGACTGAAAATGAGACAGGATCAAAGACTCGAGTGGGCCTACACTAAAGGAAAAGGTAGGTAGGGAGATTCCTACCGTTGAAACCTCCATGGGGTCCACAATGATGTTTATATGCCATCCATACCGTTCATAACGTCATTCCTATTGGGATGAACTGAAAACATAAATATTAGCTTGATTAAAAACTTTTATGGCCTCACAAATATTTCAATTGTGGTCATTCAATCCTCATGTTTTCGGCACACCGGAGTCTTGGATCTAGCTCATCTTTGGTCGCAAGTCCTAAAATGAGCTCACAAAATGGATGGACGGGGTGGATTTCTTACAAACATTATGGTGGGCCCCACCTAAGTTCCCAGGCAGGAACTTCCTCCAAAAGAAATCTGTGTCCAACTCTGATGGGTTTGATGGCGATCTCGTCATTGAAATGATATCACCAAGTTCTAAGAGCCCCACCATGATTTATGTGTTGTATCAACCTCAATGGCTTGGAAAAAAAGAATGGGGCATATTCAAAGCTCAAATTGACCCCACCACAGAAACAGTGAGGACAATGGTGCTCACCATTGAAACCTTCCTAGGGCCCACCATGATCCTCGCCCCCTTAGAAGAAAATTTTGGCTCCGCCCTTGACTCTTACAGTACTCATATGCGAGATAGGGAAAAGGCCATCAATTCATTATCATGCCTGATAGTAGAGACCTAATTCATTTTGACTCGTCATCAGTCATTCACATGAAATAACTGTACACAAAGTAATAACTACAAGTTTATTCTATAACCTGCTAGGTGTTAATAGTATAATAGAATATTGAATTCCATAATCATCAACTCTTCCTTAGTTCATGACCGTTGTGTTCACTCTCAATTTTTCAAAGACAACGAGAAGAATCCATCTTCTTTAACCCATGTTCATTTATATTTATAATACTCTCACAAATTAACTATAGCATATTCACGTGTCCATTTATGACCTACGATCACCAAAATCTATAGTCATTATCATCTATATTACTAAATACCATCCATGTCATTGATGAATAAGACTTATATTGATTTTTTAGGGCACAACTCCAACATGCATTATATCATCCACAGGTACTACTTTGATACATTCATAGTATAAATGGGTTATAATAGACATGAATGGTTAAGAAAATTATTATATATTTAGTATATAAATTATTATTATTAATCAATAAATTTCTAACTAGATCCAAGATGGTTGACCCACCAACCTTTGAAATTACGCATTTGGATCAACATACTTGTATAAGCGTATACGTGCAGAAGCTTGAGTAGCAACTAGAATTATGGCTAAGTCCTAGAGGGAGGGATTATGACCTTTTGAAATTCTTTTCACTTACCTACACAATTTAACTAATTAAACTAAGTAAGTAAGAACACTTCGGCTTCCAAGCATAAGTGAGTCCAATCACAACACTATCATATGGTTTAAGCAATAAGCTACCTAGTCTAAGCATGCATAGATAATCAAATGATTAAACAAATCAAGCTCTTAATCTATGTAACCTACGAAGACTATGAGAGTGGATAAATGAACTCACGTTTACACTACTTAGTGAAAGTACATCTTGTGTGTGGATATGCCTATCTAGTGCTTAGCATGCATTCCTATCAAGCATTCATAATTAAATAAGTAAACATACAATGCTAAGATAACAATGTACTTAAAACAATCACAAACACAAACATGCATAGTAGTTCGACTTTGGGTCTACTCCACTTCCGGTTTAAGTACTCAACCCCATTGAGCACACCGGCATCTACTATACAGAGATTTTAAATGAGGTTCACCTCTCAACCTTTACACGAAGGTTTTATCGGTTCACCTCTAAACTATAATGAAGTTTTAAACAATGGCTAACTCTCAACCCGACATACGTTCATTCCCGTTTTAAAGGTTTCCCATTGAAGACTTTATTTAGGCCCGACAAACTAGCTAAGGAGTGTCGAATGCCCCTAGTATTTAGGCCCAACTAACGTACTAAGGAACGACCAACATCCCTAGAATTTTAGGCTCAACTAAGAAGCCAATGATCGACAAACGACCCTAGATCGAGTTTGATAAACAAACTCTACACTCAATTCCCACAGGGAAAAGAGTGGATGAACTCTCAACAATTTGACAACCTTACTTGTTGGATGAGCCCCTTGTTCAGCGCCGCTTCGGGTTGCTTGATCTCCACTCTCCCGTGCTTCAATTAGCTCTCATTTGCTCCCCCGATGTTGTTGTTGATACTTTGTCAATGCTTTAGCTTCAACAATCAATCGTCTTACATTTGATCTTCTTGAGATGACCAAAGTGATGGGAGGATGGTTGAATCTCCTATATAAGATATGTAACTTGTTCTAATTAGGATATTCACCTAGAGGGTCTTCTAGAGGTCTTGGATAAGAGATTTTACTATATGGTTTAGTGCCTCGCCTCTATAATTGAGAGGGGAATCAAGTCATCTATATATTTGGATTTGAATGCCCTCACTTGTGATTAAATACAAGGGATATGACTTGAATCTCCTCCTCTTTGAGGCCCCCATATAATGTGCAAACGGTGTGGGTAATAGGCTCTCAAAACTCTCTCTAAATGCCATAAAATGGAGCTCCATATATAAAGAAAATGAGCTCTAACGGATAGAAATGGGCAAAAAAAGGCTAGTTGCCAACCTGTCTCAACCGATCGGACAGGGTCCTTGACCTGTTGGCCAATGGCCAATATGGACAATTTGTACGCTGCCTTGACAGAGGCTGGTCGGACCTGTCCAGCCGACCGGTCACGACTGGTCAAACCAAGGCCTTGGAGGCCCAACAACATGATGTCCCATCCTTCTCTTTTGACGACCGGTCGGCCAGGGGTCTAATCGGTCGGCAGATCTCTGTGCATTCTGTTTTAAGTCCTGTTTTACAACAGCACATGCAACTTCTTAGGCCAATGTTTGGGTGATCTTTTGGGACACCTAGGGCCAATCTAAGATGACTACAAATATTTCTAAAGGTTTAGGGCCATTAAGAGGTTATGAATTTGAAGGTTCAAGGTTAAGGCTTCACCAAGGCATCTCTTTTACTTGTTTCTTCTTTCCTGATGCAGCAGGTTCGCTTGAGTCTTTGGTCTTCGTCTTCATTAAGCTCAATCGACACTAGACTCACTGACCTAAGTAATTAACAAACAATATGCACTAATATGCCACAGAAAAGTGTACTAACAACCCTTTTTGTACAGACACTTTTTTAATAGGGTCCAATGATGGCAAACCCAACCCAAATGCCTAAACGAATCCTTAGGAAATCAACTCCCTCAAATACTCATAAAAGTATATGAGAGTTCATCTGACAAGCGAACTATCATGATTTTCTCATTTAGGAAGTTCACCATGAGCAACCAATGCATGGTGTGACCACATTCACACAACTCACTAGTGGACTTCCATGAAAGAAAAGAAATTTCAAAACATTACCTAATTAATATAAAATTTATATTCTGGTACCTTTTCAAAATGGTTTTCTTTCGGTTAAATTTAAGTAACGGTTAGGGGAGGCAGATGCCAACAAAGGGGCCAAAGGCGTGGATGGACCCACCATAATGTTTATGTAAAATCTATCTAGACCATTAGGTAAGTCACCTCTTGTTAGGCCTTGGGACCATAACTCAGTTCCATCCATAATTAAGGTAGACCACACGATTGGAAAGAGTGTAAAGGGCAACACTCACTCTCCAAATTATTTCCTTGGTGTGGCCCGCTTGAATCATGAATGGATCTGATTTTTTGGCATGGCGCTAAATTTTGGTGTGACATATAATGGTTGGAGTGGATTTTATATAATCATCACAGTAAGCCCGGTAAAAATCCAGAGTGGGCATCTCTCTTCCAACTGTTTTATTTACTGTGGGCACTTAAATCACAACTTAGACTAATTTTTTAGCTCTGGGCCTATGTAATATTACACATCTAATGATCACACTGGATCTCACGTACACATTATAGGCAGCCCCATCAAAAATCAACGGCGTCCTCCCTATGGGAGCTGTTTCAAAAACAGATAGTTCTGCTAAAAAAACCAGATCGTTGTATATTAAGAAAAAAAAAAATGTAATGGGCCCTTGATTTTTGACAGGATCTACTATGATGTGTATGTGAGATCCATGCTGAACATTAGATTGTGATACTATGTTTGGTTCAGGGATAACAAATTAGGCTAACTTGTGATTCAGGTGGACCATCACAAAGGAAATAGCTGGGAGAGAAATGTCCACCCTTGACTTTTACAAGGCCGTCCATGATGATTACGTGAAATCCATTCCAACCATTCAATACCATGTCAAAATTTAGTCATGAGCCCAAAAATCAAGCCCATCCATGATTCTGATTGGCCAATCCGAGGGAAATATCTCAGAGGATGAGTGTTGCTCAGTATATGGTTTCCAATCTTGTGGTCCAACTGAATTATGGATGGATGAGTGTTGCTCAGTATATGGTTTCCAATCTTGTGGTCCAACTGAATTATGGATGGATCCGACTTTTCAGCCCTGATCAAAACAGGAGTTGATGCACCTAATGGTTTGGGTGGATTTCACATAGAAATCAGGGTGGAGCCCAACCTAGCTGCCACTCCTTTCCTCACAAGGCCAACCCGAGCAAGGGACTTTATTAGCAATTACAATATTGTTGAGGGAGCGTACTGGAAACCTTTTGAAAAGGCAATGGAATCTATATTCTATTTATATAATAAGTAGGCAGTTTTCTGTAAGTTTCCCTAAAAGAAAAACTGACCATAGCTCGGCCGAACCAACCAAGCAGAGACATGTGGGGACCACGTTCTGTTAACTTCCCAATGGGTGCTCGACAACCGGGTCCACCGAGAATTTCACGGTCTAAAAGGACAGCCATTGGGCCCACCAATACAGAAGTCCACTCTCAATAGGGTAAAGTCCATTAATGAGATAGACAGAAACTGTTGAAAGGGGATATTGATTTGGGTGCGTCCATCCAAGGTGGGCCTTCCACATGAACGGTCAATGTAGTGCACATTTACGGTAATGCTGGATTGAGAACAACTAATGGTGTGTCACGGTGCGCACCGAGAGTCGGTGCGCACCATTATTTACTACCACTTGAGAGGGGGTGGTTTGGCGCATTCATAAAAGCATTTCAAATACAAATTTTCAAAATACAATTACGTGTGGAATGATTAGCATAATAATCTTTAATTATAATACTAATTAAAAAAACAAAGATGCATCATCCCACCCCTCCTTTTTTTTTCAAGGAAAAGGCTCACATATGGTGTATATCGTCATGGTTTGACATATGATCCGGGTCCAAAATCGGCAATGTATCCCCAGTACCAACATCGATGATGAATAATGCGCCTGTATCGGCCGAAATAGCCCGACGGATGGGTAATAGGGGCAATGCAACCCATATCGATGGTGAAGATGAATTTGGACCGTTGAAAGTAAAGTTTTAATTGCTCATATTCAAATCCAAGAGTCAAAGGTTAGGATCATCAATTGTGGTACGGGCCACCTGTGACCTATCAAAACCCATCATCACTTGTACGCCAATTTAAGATATTTGCTCCAATAAGTGGAAGAACTTTGATATTATTACACTAGGGGGATGGATGATACCCAAGAAAACATTTTCAGCGTGGCATACAAATAATTTAAATTAAACTGTCCAAATTATGGGTCCTAGTTTAGATATGTCATAACCAAACTTTAAGATTACTTGATTTATCAAATTATCAAAATGGTGGAGGCTTATTGAATGATTGGAGTGAAAAAAAAAAAACTCAGGGGCCTTGTCTCAACAAACAGGTGTTCACAATCCAGATATCAAGATTATTCAACCAATGTGATTTTGTACCGAGACTGGGTGTGTTCCAAAATTAACTAAGTTTAATTTAAGTCTAAGATGCCACATGTACCATTTTTGAGAGCATGCATATCAAGTGAGTACTGCGTGGGAAGCCAATATTTATATCTACCCTTGTCTAAGCATATGCACACCCCTTTTAGCATTTGAAGCAGGGGTGGATTGCCTAGCGGGACAGTCACTAGGGATATCCTTAGTGACCTGATATGGCGGGATTTAATTGGGCCATATGCCGCTACGAGAAATGGTGCCAAGCAAAGTATATCGAAAGTATTCTGTTGAATATGTGCCTGATTGGGCCATCTCTGATAACAGCACGTGGCCCAATCAAACCCTCCATGGCCCTAGGGTCACCAAACAATCCACGCCCATTCAGAATCCAATGTTATAAAGTTGTGCAACCTTTGAGGGGTGTAAATATTAATTTCTTATATGTATAATTATTTTAAATGATTTATTAGAAAGTAGGCGGAAGATATTGTTTGAATGCATGTGTAAGACCTGAGCTTTCATTGAGTGGCAAACACTGATAAGATCTTCTGCCTATAGGATAATGCTATTTCACTCCTTGGGTGAGCTACCATTAGAGGTCCAACTTGCGTTGAGCTCACCCCGAACCTGATTCACACAGCCCAAGATTTTGGTCTGGACAGGCTCATGTTAGAAATCCTCGAAGCAACCTTGGAGACCCAAACTGGACTAACCCAAAACAAAATTTAGTCTGGTCGGGCTCATGTTTGAAATCCTCAAAGCAACCTTGGGTTGGGTTTGGCTCAGACAACCCAACTCAATTTGAACTCTACATTACATATACTGCATAAATTATTACATTAATGCACGTTTAGCATAAGATAATAAATTATTAATATTAGTGGTTTACAATCTGACCCAATTCGGCTTAACCCAATACGGTACATCAATCTGGGAGCTTCACTTGGATTTGGACCATTAGTTGACCCAACTCGATGTTGGGTTAGCCCAACTTGACCTTTTTTCTTGCTGTCCATTTGTTTTCCAAACCGTCGCCTTCTTGAGGAGTAAAACAGCCTGATATTTAAGCCAGATGATCTAAACATCATGGTCCACGTGATGGAAATCTCAGATCTCTCACACGTGTGTCATATTGGCAGATGTACTAGAATGTAAACACTACACACTCAATGTATAGCTTCAATTTACATTAATACTCATGTTTTCTATAAAGAGTAAACGATCCTCACTTACAAAATTCAGGAAGTGAATGAAGCTTATCCAGCTGTTAGAAAAACCCCCAAAATAAATAAATAAAATAAAATCTCATCTACTCAAGAAAGGGACCCTCACCCATAGTGATGGGAGGTTGTGATGGAATTGCATTTATATCGTTAAAAAGGCAAGTGAGCATTTTAGCCATTTTATCCAATTGAAAAATACAAACAAGTCACCCTCAGTACCTTGTTGGTAAGGAGGCAGCTGGTGACTGGGCTTCGAATCCCTTCGGGACCCACCTAGGATTGGGGCTGCCTGCGTACATGGCGACGATGGGACCACACAAGTTTATAAGATAAAAAATGATGATTCCGTGTGGAAACATGCTTATTCTAAGAAAATTTTGGCTTTTAAGTAGAAGAAATTCAGCTACTTTATTCCGCAGTGGGCCCACATTGTACTCAGCTAGAAATCAATATGCAACATTCCGTGCACATATGTGGACCCTTGACAGAATGACAAAAACCAACTTGTATTGAATGGTTCTTTCACTAAGTACGCGAAGTTATTACCGTTTGTTTCATTAAGGCCCTGTTTGGATGTGCATAATAACCAAATTGGGGTAATGAAAAAAAAAATTGCAGTTTTTTTATTGTATCTATAATTATAATGGGCCTCATGTTGCACTTGCATTTCTTTTAAATCCCAGTTGAAATTGGCATAGTTGCAATTTGGAGCCCAGACCGTCAAAATCATGGACAGGGAGAATATCCATGCAATGTCAGAAAATGGAAGGATGTGAAATCCACTAATACTTCCAATCTTTGGTGTGGATTGTAATTTTCTATGTAAATGTTATAAGATCATGATCAACTGGCAAGGGATAAAATAGATATCGGCATTTTTCAGTTAAGCCTTAGAAATGGAAATTGATTTCCAGGCTCCTTTTCTTCCTTTTCTTTTTCTTTTTCCCCCCTAAAAGGAGGAAAAGTAATACGGATTTTTACTACAAAATACCCGGGTGGCAATTTTTTAAGGGAGAAATTATGCACACGCTATTAGTTTATTTATTTTTCTTTAGAAAGTGGAGAATTGAGAATTGTGGGGCCCACATGGTATGTATCTGACATCGATTCGCCTAATAGATATATTCCACTATGATTATCAAATGAACAAAAAATACGGTAGATCTAATCATAAGATGAGCCTAACCATACAAATGTCATACACCATTTGCACATCCAAATCCATGTGTAGCTCATCTGATGATTTGATCGGCCGGGTTTTTGTTCATGCAATCACCACGGTGGGGTGCATGCGCTGGACAGGTCGAATGTCATACTCAGCCCACATGGGTTCCAAGGTTGTCGGCATCATTACTTTTCAAAGAAAAAAAGACGAGGGCATTTTGGTGACAACCCATTGAAAAAAGCATCTCTTTGGAATTTCTAATCGTCCAGACATTATTTGGTAAATCACAAATGATCGAGAAACATTGCTGTAAAAAATCTTAAGTACATCATCCATAGAAAAAGAAATCTATTTCAAAGTCACCCAAACAAGAAATTGCAATTCAGTTAATTGGGCTTTGCTCGATTTGTAATTGCAAATCAATTCTGGAAACACACCAAAACACACTCTTAAGAAAATTTTGTACACCTCAAGACAAAATTCACGTGCCGTCCACCCAACCTCTAGCTTTGTCCTTGCAAGTAGGGAAGCTTCCTAGCAACCCCTTGTTGCAAAAATGCTTCTTGGGTACAACTAATGCCAGCCAAAATTACCTTGATTGGGCCATCACCTTCAGGCCTAACATTGTCACACATGTAAGCGAGCATCTCCGTTGGTTAGCCACTAACCAAGAATTCCCTTATCAAACTATCTAATAAATAAACCTTTACTTAACCGAATGCACACCTCTACTGATTCTCAATGTTTCGGGCCTGTCGTATGCGCACTTATTAAAGGGTCAGGATCACTAAAACACATGTATTTTCATAAAGACATATATGTATTCACTACATTACTTTCAACCATGCATGTATCATAATTATTAAAACCAAGCAATTTTCACCAATGATTTTTGGTTTATGGTGCATTTGTTGCATGTTTTTCAAAATTTATAATGTGCATTACTTTTTTCTTTTTATTTTATTTTAATGCACACACCCTTGCACCCACACACACCACAATGGGTACTCGCACTCATGACCTTCGTGTTGAAGCTCTTGTGAGTCTATCACTAAGTCGTAAATAAGGACTCTAGTGTGCGTTACTTGTGTTTTAATTAATTGTGCATACATGTATCTTACATTATGTTACATGTATATTTATAGAGACATTTGCATTGCATGTATATTTATAAAACCACGGGACTTTTCACCAAAGGTCCCCTATGCCCATATATATTCAAACTATGGTTGAAATATACTCAAATCTTCTCTTTTCATTCTTTCTTTTTTGAATTCCTCTAGTTTCTTGAGTTAAAAGATGACAATTTATCTTCTTGATAATGCAAATTAATGATGGATATTTTTATATATATTGAGATTAGATATAGACTTTGCAAGAGGGTGGGCTTGAATGAATTCCTGGGGCGGTATGCAAGAACTTTGTTACACTGTTGGGAGGTGCAAACACACAAGAACTCTGTTACACTGTTGGGAGGCAGTAAACTATCTTTGAGAAGCGGCATTGTAGCAAGCCTCTAAACCAAAAATTCTTCTAGCGGGTATAAATTGCCTTTGAGAGAAAGTGACATTGTAGCAAGCTTCTGAGCCATCTATTGAACAGTCAATCTAACTCCATTCACACTTAGGCTCTGTATGTACAACAATGTTATGAAAACGCTGCTGGCTGGCCCATGACTGATGTGATTGCAAAGGTTTCGAAATAATTACAAAGTAGTGAAAAGAGTGCAGGATTCATATCTCATTGGGACCACTCGCAGCCACATCTTTACACTCAGACACTGCGTTTACACCCATATCCCAGTGTAGCCATAGTAGACCACAATGCCCTAACCATGGCCGGCCGATTCACCTGAGTTTGGCACCCCAAATTAGCATTGAAAATATGACCGACTTGACTGACTTAGACATGTCACCCCCGGACTCGGCTCAGGACTAAACACACGTCAGTCCAAGTTGCCAAGTCTTCAATCAATGGCCCTCACCCCAGGCTGATTATCGCCTCATATAGATGATGGCAACTTAACATTTTCACTTGCAGACAAGTCAGCCAAATGAGGATCACAAGTGCATCCCTTTGCATGCACAGTTGAATGCAAAATCACAAGGGTGTTCCAGTAAAGGTGGTGAAGTGTAATGGGCCACCACTTTCAAGTTTGTCTTAAGGTATATTTGGACGCACTTTTGCAAGAGGGGTTTTCACAAAAAAAAGAAAAAAAAAAGAGAGTAGGGTTTTCAGACCTATTTTTTCAGTCCATCCAATGAAAACCAAAACCAACTAAATTGATTTTGATGAGTCAGCTTTTTGGCGCCTATTTTGCCAAATGAGGGATGAGACAAGTTTGTGAAAGTTCTTGTTTAGATGCACTTCCTCGAAAAGGAGTTTTCCAAAAAAAAAGAAGACTTCAAGCCTACTTTATTTGGCCCACTCGGCAAAAATGAATCAGATTAATTTATGCCAAGTTAGTACTTGGTTGCCTAATCGAGTGGGAGATGAGATGGTGGTTTGCAAAGTGCATCCAAACTCACAACAAAAACTGGCATTTCAGCCTCAAAAGCCCCTCTGGAAGATGTGTACAAATAGGCTTTAAATGCACAATGCAAATTAGGATTCGACTCAAAAGCCCCATTAAGGCATAAAACACCTTTTTCGATGGGGCATTATAGAAATGCAACAGGAACCCATGCTCGAACTCACTCCCATCATTAGGATTTAGATGAGAAACAACATCAATATGATGCAGGAACAATGACTCCAAACAACCCCTAGCAAGCTAAGCTAGCATTGCATATGCAAATGGTGGACCCCACCAAGAGAAGAAAAAAAATCCAGCTAGTCCACTGATCAGGTGGGCCACGCCATAGAAATTGACGGGCATCTCATGCAAAGTATAAGCTGAGGCCGCCAGATGAGTGGATCAGCTTCATTTTCACACCCAAGTGCCACCTTTTTTGCATGGCTTGGATGTAAGCATGTGACACATTGGTGATGGGAAAGACACAAGCCTAACACATGGGACTTTTTCATTGGGAGGCAGATTAAGTACTACCCCGCTAGGAATGGAGAGGGGCCACTGTGATGTATGAGTTTTATTCACACCCTTTATCTATTTTCCCATATCATTTTAGGGTACAAGCCCAAAAAGGAGGAAGATCCAAGGCTCAAGTGGACCACACCATAGGAAGCAGTGGTGATAATGACACCCACCGTTGAAACCTTCCTAGGGACCACCGTGATAGTTAATTGCCATACAACCTGTTCATTAGGTCACATAGACCTGGATGAAGGGAAAACACAAATATCACCTTGATCCAAAACTTCTGTGGCCCACAAAAAGTTTTCAACGGTGATTGTTTAATCTCCACTGTGCTGTCCACTTGAGCCTTTGGATCTGTATAAAATATACTTCCATACACACTAATGTAACATAATATTCTTTTATTGAACCTGATGATATCAATAAAAGATGAAAAGAGTCATTTGATGTAACATATATATAGTCAAATAGCAGCATGATGCTCCAGATTATGCACGCACACACAAATTGCAGCGTGCAGCATACACATACCTCGAATTGAACCACCCACATGTTGTGGCCCACCAGCAGATGGGTTGTATCCCCAACTGGATAGTTTGGAGAATGGACGTTTGCTTGTCCAGTTTGGACCATCGACTATTTTCCGTTTTAAAACTGTCCATTTCATGTACACCAAACAGCTAGTTAGGACCATATGCTCGGCGTAAGCCAGCCATTATGAGCAGTTTAATTCGAGGTACATGCACACCATAATGTGCAAATCTAGTCCTTCAAAAGACCAGCCTCTTGAAAGCATTCGATAGCATCGGTAAGGGTATCTTCCAATGGTCTGCATTTCCACCCCAATCTCTTCAGTTTCTCCGAACTGAACAGGTCCATGCCTCCATCTACCTCCATGAAGCTGCCATTAGAAGAAACGAATAGGTATTATAACTGAGTAACATCAGATCCATCCAAGTATATGTAACCAACCAGCTGTAGATAAGCCCAAACTACAACAACCCATCATACTTGCTAGAGTGTCCAAGTGTGTACAACATGCAATCAGTGCAAAAGGTGGGCCTACCCCACGACAATCACTTGGTCCAAAGGCCAGTCCAATCATAGGGTGGGGCTGGGACAGGTTTGAGCTGCACCAGGTTAGGCCTAGGCCTGCATGATACTTAAGAGCCAAAGCCTGAGCCTGGCCTAGGCCTAAAACAGGCCTAGCATAGCAGGCCCAAGCCTGAGCCCAAAAAATTGTTTGGGCACAGATGAAGGCCCAACCCGGTCAAACCCGACCCAGCCCAAAAATTGATAAATCTCTATGTCCCACTTGATTGTTCCTAATCTATCCATTGATCTAGTGCGCCACAGGTGCACACAATAAACATTTTGGAGCAATTAAACCAATGGCCTACATCCAAGATGGATGGGTTGCCTAACCGGGGACTACCTGGCCCATTGCCACACTAACCAATCGTAGATGGATGGACTACCTGGCCCATTGCCACACTAACCAATCGTCAGGTGTGCATGCCATCCTTCACAAAGATATGGATCTTTTAAATAAGACCTCCAACAGTCCGATTCAATGTACAGATGGTCCACTTGATGATTGGACCAGCCTGATTCTCACATATGTTCATTGGACCAATCTGATTTTCACACAAGATGATTGGACCCTGATTTTGACACATGTTGATCTTCATGATGGCCCCCACTTTTTGCATGAAGCCAGGTGTCAGTGCAACCTTGACATGTTGGCATGTGTGATGGGTTGTAGCTAAGGTAACCTATAACTGGTTGTAGGAGATCCTTCCTATTTAACTGATGTAGAAATAGGAACTTACTTCTTAGGATAGTTATAGTTGGGATACATGCTCCTCAGCTTGTTAACCAAATCTCGGATCAAGATTCTATGGGGTGCGCATATGTATCTACCAGATGCTTCCGGCTTCTCATATGCCATCACCACTGCTTCAGCTACGTCCCTGACATCGACGATCACCCGGGCCTTGTTTTCCATCGTCTCATTCTCTCCTGTTTTGTGATCATGTCCCATATAAGCTAATCTTGGAAGGATAAGAGGTGTAGCATATACATATATCCCAAGGTGAGGGTGGTACAGGTGGGACTCCCCTTTTGGTAGCCCGAACCACTGATCTCTGCCTACCAGATGATCCTAGCCATCTGATGATGGAAAGTAATAACCAAAGATTTAATGGGGGACCCAAATAGATGGTTGGGATCATCAATGGGGGGAAATCTGGTGCATCTCCCATACACCAATGGGGGCTACCAAACAAACAATTTGGATCACCTTGGGCTGAACAAATGCTCATGTTCTATTGAGTATTGTACATAAGAAAAAAAGAAGAAAAAAAAAAGAACTCAATATCTACAAACAAATATTCATTCCTACTCAAAGGAAATACCTTTTAGTATCTTGATCAAAACTGAGCTGCTCGCGTTGATGGAGTGCTGCAGCAGTGGCCCAAGGATCAACGTAGGACACACGGTCACGACACTGAGCCCGCTTTTCTCCCCATATTGCAAAGCCTCTCTTTCTGCGAGTGTTTTGGAAAGGCAATACCAGTTCTGGTGGGCCAATGCAAAAAGGAGGAGCTCTCATATATAAGAATTGTAAAGAAAACAGCAGAACGCCGACAGGCATCATATAGACAGCCCAAAGATCTAGAGTTCTCTTTTATAAATAGGAAAAACAATTAACTCAATCATTCATCATCATATGCAAGTCTGATGCATGTTTACTAGAAACGAATGCATCATCGTATGCAAGTCCTATACATTAACATTTCTGAATATATATTCTCCACTTTTTATTTTCTCTTTGACGATGCATTCTTGAAAGTATGCTTATAATTTCCCATCATTGATATAGAGTATACGTATGATATCTGTGACCCATATTGGGATCACGTCGTCACAACACACTGTTCTTATATCTCCTCTTTCGATGGTTGTTAACCCTAATGCATGTTAGGGTATAATGAGGCGGCCTGATTGATAGATGGCTGGGAATCTACTGAGCCAAACCTTTCCTGTCCTTTAAACTTGGATCATCAGGTATTATACTGGAATAAAATGGTCTATTGCCATAACTTTCAGACTATTGGTACATCAATGATGTGTGACCTATCAGTCAGGATTGTCTAGTAAATTCACTAAATTTATGGTGTTACAGGGATGGTCTCATTCACCAACCATTTTCACATACAACAGATCTGGGCCTGCTTTAGTAGAAGCGAAGTGTCTTTATTACACTACATAAGGAACGTGTCTTCAACGAAGTTTGAGAGAGCAGGGTCAGGCAGACCACACCTGTATCATCCCAACCAGATATCATCCCAAAAATTCACCTTGACCCCTCTACCAAGAGAGCCAATTTCAGGATAACCTTGCACGCCAAACGAGAAATGGATTTCCAGCAATAGGAGGCTCTATACAAGGTCGCCTCCTTAGTCCACCTTCCGGAACTAGATATGTCGTATTTATCCGAAATGACCTTTCTCCAAAGGCTATCCTCCTCGACCATGAACCACCAAGCCCATTTTCCCAAGAAAGCAGAGTTTAAGTTGCCCTGCTCCGGATCAGTCCCTCCCTCATCAAATGGCCTTCAGACCTTGCCCAATTAAGGAGGTAGAACTTGTTCTCTTGAGCTCCCCCCTTGCCATAGGAAATTCCTACACAGCTTGTTGATCCTCGAGAGAATAGCCTCAGGACAACAAAAGATAGACATAAAATAGATGGGAAGATTAGAAATGGCGGATTTGATCATAGTAATCCTGCCACCTTGGTGAAAGCAATTTCCCCTTCCAAGGGGCCAGCTTTCTCTCCATCCTCTTGATAACCACATCCCAAAGGAAAACAACTGGTTTGCCCAAACTTAAGGGGAGACCCAAATATGTTGTAGGGAACGATCCAACCCGACACCCCAACAACCTATAGCTAGAGTGAAGACTTCCCTAAACTCCAAGTTGATCCCCAGGAGTTCAATCTTGGCCAAGTTGACTTTGAGACCAAAGACCAATTCAAAGCACTGAAAAATTAGACCCAAAATAAGATCTTACCCGCCTCCGCTTAACAAAACACTAGGGTATCATCTGCGAATTGCAAATGGGAAATGGGAGAAGCCAACCTCGAAACCTTAAAACTTTCGAATAAGCCCACTGCTTGGGCTATATTAAGCAACCGGCTGAGAGCTTCGGAGACATTACAAATGATAACTAGGAACGGGGAAAGGGGATCTCCCTGCGAAGGCCGTTGTACGCTTGGAAATACCTGAATGGAGTTCCATCCTAAAACCCATTCCACGTGGTCATAGGCCTTTTCCAGATCAAGCTTACAAACCACACCTTTCAAGCCATCCCTCCAACACGAATCGACGCATTCTTGAGCCAGGTGAGAGCAGTCCACAATTTGCCTATTAGTAATGAAGGCTATCTGATGAGGGGATATCACCTTGGATAGAACCGATCTGAATCTCTGAGCAAGGACCTCAGCAAAAAATTTGGAAAAAAATAAAAATTAAATTCGCGTGAATAGTGCCTGGTCGGTTTAGGATCCACCTGAATGCCCCCAAAATAACCCAAAATTCATGCAACCTATAGACGTCATCCCACTGATGCATGTCCCTAGCCATTTGACACCATTTCTCTTAAGAAATTAGAGGGAAAATTTTGAAACTAAATTTGGATGAATAGTATAAGGCCGATTTAGGACCACTTGAATGCCCTCAAAACAGCTTGAAATTCATGCAATCTGTGAAACTCATCCCACTAATACATATCCCCTGACTATTTGACACCATTTCCCTTAAGAAATTTGAGAAAAAAAAAAATAAAGTTTAAATTGCCTGAAATTGAAACTCATCCCACTAATGCATGTCCCCAACCATTGACACTATTTGCCTCAATAAATTTGAGGATAACTTAGATGGATAGTATTGTGCTGGTTTAGGACAACTTGAATTCCCCCAAAACGATTCGAAATTCACGCAATTTATTGAACTCATCCCACTAATGTATATCTTCAACCATTTGACTTCACTTCCATCAAGAAATTTGAGGGAAAGAAAATTAGAATTTAAATTAAATCAGTGGACTAGACTATTCAAGTCTCCAAATTCCCAATGCAATTAGGAGCACCATAACTTACAGTGCTCTGGGAGCACACGAGCATGTACCCAAAATTATGCTTATTTAATCATCCTATTATCAAATCGGTAGACATTGGATGCGAAGAATAAAAAATATCTGGTGGTCTTATTTCAACAAACAAGTGTCCGCAAATCAGCAATTTGGATTGTTTAAACAATCTGATTTTGGGACCGACATAGAAACAGTGGGTCCCATAATTTAATCCGTTTATTATGAGTTACAACGTCATGTGTACAATTTCTGAGTGCAAGTGTATCAAGTGTCATACGCCAAAGTATCATATAATTCCCTTCTAAAAATTTGGCTAATATGAAGCCATGTGACCTGTTGATGTTTTTTTTTTTTTTTTAAATTTTGAAGAGAGACGTTGCAGAGGAGAAAGGCAGAAGAAGAAAAAGAAGAGAAAATGAAGAGAAAATGAAGAACAAAGAAGAAGATCACTGCTCTTTTTTGAGCAAAATGACTACCAGATGTCAAATATTTGGCATTTCTGATCAGCATAATCATTTAATAAAGCTATCCTAATCATTATGACAAACAAGCATTTTCGGGGCATCCAAAATCAGTAATCAACAATCGGGTTTACCAAAACTAAAACGATTGAAATGGTGGATTTTTTTCAAGGACTTACCCCAGTTGTCCTGCAGTGCTGTTCATCAGACCAACACTCCTCGTCTATGACTCTATCCTTAGGCCAATTTGGGGTAAATGCAACAGCGGCACCAGAAGACACAACAACAGCCCGTTTTACTCCTGCCTCAGAACAAGCCTTGAGTACGTTGAGCGTGCCCGTTACAGCGGGCTCAATCAAATCAACCTGCAAGACAGTTATATGAGCAGCCGTTGCCAGAAGACTTCTAGACTCTTTCTGTGTAACCATATGTTAGATGCTATGGTAGACATTTAGGATATGGAAGACACTTAAAGCATTTAGCTATTATAATTTAGAGAAATTGGACTGAAATCAAGTGGTAGATATAAGATAGAGAATAACTTTTGAGACTCTTGCAGAGTGTTGTATGCATACACTTGGAAATAGTACCCATGACATACATATAAGTTATAACTTAAATTAAGCAGTCCGAATCGTGGGTGCCGCTGTGGATGCAAACAAAAAATTAGACTAAGGTGCTGTTTGGTAAACTGAAAAATTAAGTCTGAAAATTAATTTAAGTACTGAAAACTTAAAGTGCTGAATTTAAGTACTTGTGAAGAACTGAAAAATCTGTTTGGTAATTTATCTGAAAACTACCATTGAAAACTTATCACGGCCACAAAAGTTTCAGATCAAGCTAATATTTGTGTTTTCCCTTAATCCAGGTCTTTGTGTTCTGATGAACAGGGTTGATGGTAAATAAACATTATGGTGGGCCCTAGTAAGGTTTCAATGGTGGGCATCATTGTCCCCATTGCTTTCACTGGTGTGGCCCACCTGAGGTTTGGACCTGTCTTATTTTTGGGCTCATGCCTTAAAATCATCTCTCCAAATGGATAAACTATGTAGATATAATACATACATTATGTTGGGGCTTATAGAATTTGGTGACTTTTAAGTATTTGCGTGGGAAGGTTTCATGGATGGGAAAGTAAACAAAGAAGGGTAATCTTGCCATTTTTAAATGTTAATAGGGATACTTTTGTCAATTTTTATCTAAAAATTTAAAGAGAAACCACTTACCGCATTCAGCTATAAGCTTTAAGTCAAGTTGGCATGACTTAAAATAATCCACTTAATTTAAGTGATTTTTCCAATTAAGCACTTAAATTTTTTTAGTTACCAAACAGTCTGAATTACTAAAATCACTGAAAATATCATTTTTCAGTGATAAGTCGTGGAATTAATTTTTACCAAACGCACCCTAAAATGACGTCCTACTGGCAGAATGGCGCATGTCGAATGGGATGGTTAAATGAGAACTATTCAATTGTCTGAGTTCAACAACAAAAAAAAAGGTCCATTAACCAGAGATCAGGATTGTCCAATCAATCTGATTTTGGGTTTATGACATATCTACTGTCGATCCCATGATTTGAATTGTTTAATTTGAGTTACAGGTATGCCATGTGTGCCAATTTCTGTGCGCATGCATATGAACCATCATAGTCTACCGGAATTTCAAATAATTCCCCTGTAAGACGTCATGTTATCTACCCTGGTGTGATAAAAGCATGTACGCAACACAGCACCCTACTAGGAACATTCCTGATGCAACTTAGTCAGACAAATGTGGCTGATGATTCCATGATACAGACTGCTGATCTGATTGGTCCCACCGTGGATGCCTTGATTCCCCCAAAAACTTCTTAGTTGGAAGATCCTAGGCATCCGGGCTTCTCTTTTTATGGACAGTTACATTTTTTTTTTCCCTTAATCATCAATCTGTAGGCCACAGATTGAGATGATCTTCAAACCGGAAGTTCATTTTTTGGTGCATCATCGATGAACAGTGAGGCCCACCAGAACAACAGTCTAGATCACTAAAGCAAGAGTCCCACTTGCACAGACTGGCTGACCAGGAAACTATTCAAACAGCAATTGTATCAGGAACCTATAATTTCTCTATATGGAATGAGGTTTGTTCTCCCTATGATGAAAGAGGGGAAATTTCTCTATATGGAATGAGGTTTGTTCTCCTAGGTGTTTAGATTTGGTTAATGTGGCTCTCTTGGGGAAATGGGCGTGGAGGTTTTGATGCGGACATCAGTGGTGCACCCTTTAGAGTGTACCAGAGGAGGCGACGTCGCAGATCGAGTGTTGGAGCAGACGAGTTGATGTGGATGGACGCCGGGCCCATTGGGCCCATTTTCTGACGCGTTACGAGTACGCGAGTTGCAGGATCGCGCAGGAGCATCATGACCGCTGGACCATGGAGCGGATTTACATTTAGGCGCTTTTCTATTTATTTCCTTGTTTCTAGGCGCTTTAGTGTCGTTATTTACTTTAGACGTTTTTATGTTATTTCTTTGATTTTCAGGCACTTTAGTGCACTTTTTTTATTTCGTAGCTTATATATACTGTGAGAACCCTATTTCGAAATTATTGAATGAATAGAAAATTCGTGAGTTTCTTCCTCTTTGTTGAGAGATTAGGGTTTCAGGATTGGCCCTCGGGTGTTGAGGATTCCACCCCGGAGTTTCCGTTTTCTCTTCTCTCTTTCTTCAAGGTGCGAGGAAAGGTAAGCTTCTTTTGATTCCTAATTCGTACTTCATAATAACCCATTGTTTTTCGACATCCCTCGTCCTTTTCTGAAACCCCCCCCTTTTTGGTACGATCGAAAAGAGGGATGCGTAGCCACGATAACCGGATCCAAACTTGACTGTGGACTGGTCTATGCTAGATCTGGGATATCCTCATATCCCTAGATCCTCCCTATTTTACGATTTTACATGGTTTTATGCAAAGGGGCATGATCCGGACGGACGGAATTCATCTTCGTGTTGAGATTTGTTAGTTTCCTCTGATTGAAAGTAGTTAGTTTCGTAATTTTATTATTTGAATATCTTCCAACTTGATATACATGCATCTAGGGTTAGATCATCACATGCCCCTGCATCAGGTTTAGTGTAGAGGGGTCAAGTCTATGGAGATTGATTATCGCCCCTAAATAGGGGATTTCTCTTATGGGTGGAGGACTAAG
Source organism: Liriodendron chinense (assembly GCA_003013855.2). Lineage (NCBI taxonomy): Eukaryota > Viridiplantae > Streptophyta > Magnoliopsida > Magnoliales > Magnoliaceae > Liriodendron > Liriodendron chinense. The sequence goes on along the minus strand of PVNU02000133.1, from coordinate 2,178,100 downwards.
CCTTCTTCCTTATACTGCTCCTCTCGAGTGTCGAAAGCCATAGCAGGGGTGGCTGAAAAAAGCTTTTTTTTTTTGTGTGTGGGTTTCTTGAATGGAGATGGCTTAAGGACTAGATTTTGGGAGTATCATTGGTGTGGGGATTCCTCCCTAAGATCTTCTTTTCCGGGTTTGGCTTCCCTATGTCCTGAGGCTGATATCTCGGTGGCTAGATGCTTTTCAGGTTTGGGTGAGGAGGGGATTCGGACTTCCGCCCTTTTGGTGGAACCTGACGGGCAGTGAGATCACTGATTTTGCTAATCTTCTTTCTCAGTTGCAGGGATTTGTTCTCTCCCCGAAAGAAGAGGATTTGCTGATTTGGAGGATGAATTTTTTCGGTCAAGTCCTTTTACTCCTACCTGTCGCAGCCCGTTGCTCCAATCGTCAGATGTCACACGGGTCCAATTTGGGAGATCAGAGCCCCTCCGAAGGTCACGGCTTTCGCATGGCTGGCAAGGAGGAATAGGATCCTCATGGTCAACAATCTATCCAAGAGGGGCATGATATCACCCAATGTCTGCCTCCTGTGTATGAGCAACGTGGAATCAATGGATCATCTGTTTCTCCACTGCCCATTTTCTTGCTATTTTTGGGATGGGATTATTTCCCAAGCGGAGGTCTTTTGGGTCATGTCATGGTCCATTGAAGGTCTCTTCCAGTCCTAGCACGCTGTCGGTGGAGGTAATCTAGGTAAAGCAAGGTGGCGACTGGCTCTTCTCGCAGCCCTTTGGTCTATATGGGGGGAGAGGAATAATCGCTGCTTCAATAATAAAAAGAAGCCTTCTTCTAGGGTTCTACAGAGGATTATGTCTTTGATTAGGGTTGTTGTAATTGCCTTTTCGGGTTCCCCAACTTGGTGGCTGGTTTGTTGTATTTTAGTAGTGTTGTTTAGGTTTCTCCTCTTTTTTTGTTTGCTCTGGTTTTGTTGTGTTTTCTTTTTGGCTCTGCCTAATAAATTTGCTTCACCTTTCCCAAAAAACAAATTCTCTATATTATAACATGGACTAATTATGAGATAACTTGCCTCTGGATTAGGCACATCGCCTGGGGGACATGGACTTGCAACATGCAAGACTCCACTGCATCCCGCAATCGCTGCGCATAGAGAGCTTGTAGTCCAACAAGTTTGCTTTGAAGAGTTGCAGGTTTTCCAAGGAGTTCTCCAATTTCTTCAAATGAGCATTCTTTTCATCAGCTGCAAGAGATTTTGACAGAACTGAGAAATTAGGAAGTTACTAAACAATTTTTTTTTGAAAGGTTTTAATGCATCTGCATTTGAGAGAGACAAAATTTAGTAAGACTACCATATTCTGGAATTGAAAGAAAAAGATCAAAATTTATAGAAAGTCACCATAACTGTTTTTATTAAAACATGAAAAATAGCATCTAGAACCAAAGAAGGCCAGAGAGAAAAAAGGATGGAAAATAATTCAATTTAAGTAGGCTGCTCATAAAATAGAAAATATAACAATAAGGTAAGAGCAAAACTAACACTTGCTCATAGTCGCACATTACGTTGTGCAGAAACCATATCCTACCATCAGTTGGTGGTGTGGGTGGAATCCCTATGCACCTTCCCCACCAATTTTCAAGAAGTTGTGGGGAAATGAATAGGGCTCACCCACGCCACCAACTTATGGTGGAATATTGTTTCCACACACCTGTATAGGATGCAGTGATGGGCACATGTAATATTTTTCTCCTATAGAGAAAGGAAAGAAGGAAATAAAAGAAGAGAGAAAAAAAGGAAAGGAGAAATGAAATCCTGTTCATTCAAGAACCTTTAAAAAAAAACCCAAATCTTGTCTCTATGAATTTATCAACCAAGCAAAGAAAACGAATAATGCACCAAAGTGGTGTAAGAGAAATGAAGGTGGAAAACATAAAATCAAACCCAACAAAAATTGTCATTGGCTTTTACTAAATTCGAGTATCCAAATGCCCAAAATCAAAATTGTCAATGAGCTTATTAGTAACCTAAAAAAGAAATAAAACAGAAAAAGAAATGCAGAAAATGAGAGCAATTCAAAATATACACTACAAAAATATCATCAACATCATCATAGCTTCGTCCCAGATATTTAGCGTTGGAATTTTGAATATTGTTTCACCAAATACAATAAGGAGATGAAAAAAGGTCCGAGATATGAAAAAATAGACTCAATGGAAATCATTTCCAAACTCCACTGATTCTCAAAAGAATAAAAAATGCCACATACACAAATATCAATGATGACATAGACGGTTTGGCCAAATGCAACGGACACAAAGAACTATGCTGTTTAGGAGTCGGTTGATTCAAATTGAAGGCTATAAAAGGGTAAGGGGAAGGCATAAAGGGACATGAGGGAGGTAGTAATAAAAAACTTGATGACATATGGTTTAATTGAGGATATGGTCCTCAAATGAGTGGTATGGCGGAATAGGATTCGTGTAGCCGACCCCAAGTAGTTGGTATACGAATAAAAAAAGAAAATTACAAATAGCAGAAGGGAGAAGTTACCAAAAAAGTAGAAGAAAAAGGGTAAAAAATGATATAATAATAATAATAATAATACTAATAATAATAATAATAATAATAATAATAATAATAATAATAATAATTCCAAATACACTGAGGCTATGTTCGAATGAACAAGTGAATTGGAATGAGAGAATCCAACTTAATTCAGAGGAAATAACCAAAACCAATGACATTCCCTATAACGAGGAAGTAGCCCTCAAACTGAAGTCATGTTCCCTTTTTCTAACGTAAAAGTAACTTCATTTAAATTTGGAGGAACGTTCAATATGAATGCGAAGGCCTAACGGTAATAGCAATTCAATTTGATAATGCATCAAACCAAGGAACACGGATTAGGGGGCGTTTGGTGCATGGACTTAAATGGAAATAGGTGGGATGGAATTGCATGGAAGGTGATAATTAAGGGTGTCAGGGGATTTCAGGGGATTGTCGGGGATTTGAGAATTAGAAGGCAAATCTCAATCTAGTTTGTAATGTAAATTTTTCATAAGGCAACCCGGGATAAAGCTCATATGATGTTTAGACATGCACGGCAGCAGAGTGACGGCTACAGTAACAGATTCCTATTGAAGTGATGTCACTAAGTTCTGTGGGCCCCACCATGATGTATGTGTCGTATCTCCATTGTCCATCCATTTGGATCTTAAATAAACATCATGGTAGGCCTTAGGAAGGTTTCAACGGTGAGCATCACTGTCCCCACTATTTTCTACGGTGGGGGTCCACTTGAGCTTTGGATCTGCCTTGTTCTTTGGCTCATTGCCTAAAATGATCTCTCCAAATGGATGGACGGAGTGGATATAACACATACATCATGGTGGGGTCCACAGAACTTGGTGACACACTTCTGTAGCAAGGTTCACATCCAACGTCTTGAGTGCTATTCAAGTCCCTGTGAGGGGTAGACCAAATCCCATCTTCAGCCTGCACAGCACTGGCACAATCTCCAATGCTCACACCCTTGCTTGAGGAATGCCCTGCCCAAACACTCATTTCAGTTTCCAACGTAGGATTCCAAGTTCCATCCCGCCTACTCTCATTTAAGTCCATGCACCAAACACCCCCTTATGTCCTACCCCTACCTGTCTCCAGCTGGGAATGGGCATGAGCTTTGAGTGGCCATCGTGATGTATGGGTTTATCCACACCGTCCATCCATTTTTTCGTGGAATTTTATGGGATAGGACCAAAAGTTAGGCAGATCCAAGACACAGGCGGACCACAAAATGGGGATTAAACTCTTACTGTTGAAAACTTCTTGGGGATCGAGCTGATATTTATGTTTTCTCTTCATCAAGGTCTATGTAACTTTATGAATTGGTTGGATGGCAAATAAACATCACGGTGGGCCCTAGGAAAGTTTCAATGGTGAGAATCATTATCACCGTTGCTTCTTGTGGTGTGGTCCACCTGCGTCTTGGATCTACCTAAATTTTCGTCCTATCCCATAAAATTCCACGGAAAAATGGATGGACGATGTGAATAAAACCCATACATCATGGTGGCCACGCAAAGCATATGCCCGTTCCCAGCTGGAGACAGGTGGGGGTAGGACGCAATCCGCGTTCCAAACCAAGATATTCAATAACAGCAATGGCCAATGGTTCGTTTATTACATTACGCCCCTCGTAATGGCAAACCTTTTTTTTTTTAGAAAAAAAATCTGCATAAATATTGAAATTTTTCAAAAAATGAGAGGATTCTAAATATGTATTCTTTTATGATTTTAAACACATTTATGATGGTGTAATGGGCTATTCTTTGGTAAGAATGTTGTCTTGGGTTGCCTGATGATTTTATTAACCTGAGAGGCTTAGAATGACTTCAAATTCTTATATTTAATTTTCTAAATATCTAATATCAATGATTAAAATATAAAACATATTATATGAGCATAAATTTAATGATGAGATAATTATATATTTACATTTATAAATGATAAAGTGATGTCAAATGATAAACATAAATACACAAAAAATTACTCACCAATCACGTAACCACAAAATTTAAGGGAAACAAAATTAAATTCGGATGAACAATATTCGGGCCGATTTAGGACCACTTGAATAACCCCCCCCCCCCCCCCCCCCAACCAAATGGCTTGAAATTCAAGCAATCTATAGAACTTTTCCCACTAATGCATATCCCTAACCATTTGACACCATTTCTCTCTAGATATTTGAAAAAAAAATTAATTCGGATGAATAGTGTCAGGTGATTTATGACCACTTGTATGCAGCCTGAAATTCGTGCAATATGTAGAACTCATTCCACTAGTGTATATCTCGTACCATTTGACACCATTTTTCTTTAAGAAAAAATAAAAGATTAACTTCAAATGAATACCATTGGGCTGATATAGGACAATTGAATGCTCACAAAATGGACTGAAAGTCTTGCAACCTGTGGAACTCTTCCCGCTAATGCACATCCCTAACAATTAACTCATCCCACTAATGCATATCCCTAACAATTTAAAACCATTTCACTCAAGAAATTTAAGAAAAAAATTAAAAATCAAATTTGGATGAATAGCATTGGGCCAATTTAGGATCACTCGAATTCTCCCAAACTTTGGATGAATAGTGTCAGGCTGATTTAGGACCGCTTGAATGCCCCTAAAAAGACCCAAAATTCATGCAATCTATGGAACTTATCCCACTAATGCATATCCTTAATAATTTGATACCATTTTTCTTAAGAAATTTGGGAATTTTTTTTTAATTCGGTTAAAAAGTGTCGGACCAATTTCTGACCATTCTAATGACTCTCAAAATGGCCCGAAATTCATGCAGACTGCAGAACCCACCCACTAATGCATATCCCTAACCATTTGAAACCATTTTCATTTCTTGAGGAAAAAATCAAAAATCAAATTAGGATAAATAGTGTCGGACCGATTTACGACCAGTCAAATGCTCCCAAAAAGGCTCAAAAGTCATGCAATCTGGGAAACTTATCCCACTAATGCATATTCCTAACAATTTCAAACATTTCCCTTAAGAAAATTGAGAAAAAAAATTAAATTCGGATGAATAGTGTTGGTCTGATTTAGGACCACTCGAATGCCCCCAAAACGGCCTAAAATTCATGCAATCTGTGAAATTCATCTCCTTAATGAATTTGTGAAAAATAAAAAATTAAATTCGACGTCAGGCCAATTTAGAACCACTTGAAAGCTCCAAAAAAGGCCCAAAATCCATGCAATCTGTGGAACTTATCCCACTAATGCATATCCTTAACAATTTGATACTATTTCCCTCAAGAGATTTGGGAAAAAAATAAAAAATTAAATTCGAATGAATAGTGTTGGGCCAATTTATGACCATTTGAATCCCCCCAAAACATCATGAAATTCATGCTATCTACAGAACTCTTCCTGTAATGCAGATCCCTAATCATTTGACGCCATTTTCCTTACGAAATTTGAGGAAAAAACTAAAAACTAAATTTGGATGAATAGTATCGAGCTGATTTAGGACCGCTTGAATGGCCCCAAAATGGCCTAAAAATCTTGCAATAAGCAAAACTCATCCCACCAATGCATAACCCTAACTATTTGAAATCATCCCCCTCAAGAAATTTGAGAAAAAATAAAAAATCAAATTCGGATGAATAGTGTTGGGCTAATTTTTTATCACTCGAATTTCCCCCAAAACAGCTCAAAATTATGCAATCTATGGAACTCATCCCACAAATACATATCTAACCATTTGACATCATTTTCTTCAAGAAATTTGAAAAAAAAAAAAAAAAAATTTAAAATTGGATAAATAGTGTGGACTGATTTAGGACCCCACTAGAATGCTTCCGAAACTGCTCTAAATGCATGCAATCTATAGAACTCATCCTACCAATGCATATCCTTGATCACTTGGGCAGTCTGACTGAATGATCCGAACTACCCATTAAACCCATTAAATCCACAACACATATCATGGGCTTCTTTTGTCTTCGTATGCTAGCCCAAATAATGTGTGTTGGACCTAATGAACAACCTAGATCAGTGTGGGTGGGTGTACTAACAGTGGGATGTGTGAAGAAAAAAAAAAAAAAAAAACCGTAGATCAGTTGACTGGCCTATCAGAACAGTGAACATTTATTGGACAGTGAAGAATGAAATATATCCAGTGGTCCTGTTTCAACAAACAAGTGTCCACAAATCAGCAATTAGATTGTCCAAACAATATGATTTTGGGACTGTGACTTAGCAACGACAATTTAATAGTTTATTTTAAGTTAATATATTAATATTATCTATTCCATGTGTACAATTTGTGAGTGCGACTGTCTATATTTTGGAAAGGGCCTCTAGAGAGAGAGAGAGAGAGAGAGAGAGAGGATTAAAAGGTTGGGGACTTTTCTTTCTGTTTTTCTTCTCCTCCTGATTTTTTATTTTATTATTATTATTTTTTTTTTGAGTTGTTTTTTACTTAACACTGCGCCTTATGCTGTTATGCTGAACCTAACAGACCATTACGGCTGTTAACGGTCCGATTTTTTGGAATGAGCCATTAAGACCTCGTAATGCATAATGACTTATACCATTACCATTACATAATGGCTGTTACGTAATTGTTTTTGTATACCTTGCATCAAACTGCATCCTTTAAAGGGTCCAAAAGGGACCACAACATTTTACTGTGAAAAAGAAGAGCTGAAAAGCTCTACAGAAAACATTTCTGGCTTTTCCTATTGCTTGAACATGACCAGTTGGTAGCATCTTTATATAATATATATGGCTTTTTATTTCTGACTTGTGGGACTCATGGCTGATAATACAGGCCATGGTATTCGAAATGGTTATGTAACAACAATTACATAATGGTAATGCTGGAATCTGTTACGCATAACTGGGATGAAGTGCCCGTTCTGAAAAAAAGGGGCCCGTAACGGGCCGATACAGGGCCTTTACAATTTCTCCCTTAAAAAGAAGAATAAAATTGACCGTTATATGGCAGTAACAGCCATTACGGTCTGTATCATAACGACTATAAGGCTGGCCGTTACGGCCACTGTTATCGTTATTGAATACCTTGATCCAAAAAGTTGGCCTGTTTGGGTTGGGGTAGCCCATGGCTTGATAATCCAAACAATTAGTCTGTTTTAGCTGGGGTTAGCAAAACTACATTTTAAAATTAAAAAGAAAAAAGAAAAGAAAAGAACTCGTATGATTGACTTGATAGCTGAAACTCCATATATTTCACAAGATCGATAAAGAAAGAAAGAAAGCTCACCTTTTTGGGCAAACCAAATTAAACTCATTTAAAGGGAACTTCTTTCAATAAAAAAGAAAAAGAAAAATGAACTTTTCACTGTGATTTAAGGACAAAGACAGGTCATCATCATCCATTGATAGAGTTGAGGGGGAGGCGAGGAATTTAGTTTGGGGGGGGGGTTATGATTTAAGCATGAATCACCTTGAGAAGTTGAGAGAGGAATGATATTACCACACTATTTGATAGCCTATGTAACGCAGGCTCGGTACCACCCAGTGTTTTAAGTATCGACGATATCGGCCGATATATCCCACGATATCTTGTATTCCACATGTGTGATACGAAACACAAGTAGTGCGATATATCCCACATATTCGATCTGATGAGCATTTTTTATTTTGATCCCCCCCCCCCCCCGTAAATCATGTTAAATCAGTGTCAATTTGTTACAAATCTATGATTTTTCATGTTTTGGATTGGGAGCTTCGATTTTGAGATTTGGATGAGATGGGCCGAGTTGCGAAAAATTGAAAAAAAAATCAAAATTTCCCAATTTCTCGCAAATCGGTTGCAATCTTTGTGTCCAAACATAAAATCAAACATGTATGTAACCTGATCTAGTGATTCTTCTTTTTCTTTTGAATGTATTGCTTGTGTTTCCACATGCCTTCTTACATTTATAAATTATATGAATAGACTTTGAATATACTTGCATCAATTCAGTTCGACAACACATAGATTTGGACCCCATACAAAGAAAACCTATTATGTGCACTTGTTTTTTGTAATGTTTTGATTTATAAGTGTTTATTGATGTATTTTTTAACAATCACTGAAGTTTCATTGAAAAAGTTGACCAATTTCCCCATGTTTCCCCGTGTTTCCAACAGCAGCGATACATTATGTGATACAACCGATATATTCCATGCGATAACTGATATGTATTTGTATCCCAAGGCTGTGATACGTAACATGATACCAATATTTCGAACATTGGAACCACCTAATCCACAACAAGCCTATTGCTGAGATTTCGGCCCCAACAAGCAACTGAAGCACAAGAATAAATATTCTAAGATTGGGTGATCCATAATTGACTCGAGTGAAGATCAGATCCAACTTCAAGAACAAGAGAAGGGAAATCTAACCTCCATCTTCTTTTCCTCAAACTAGAGAATGTAATTTCAATTCAATAGCAAAAACTCTCTATTACATTGTATAAAATGTATTTATAGTAAGCCCTAATACCTATCAATCAAGGCCATAACCACACTCCCAACTTCAAATCTTTGCCTTACATTCGTTAAAACAAAGTAAAAACACATTTGTTAAAACAAAGTAAAAACACTTAAACTACCCGTGCACTTGAAGATGAACTAAAACAAGGACCTCGACACAAGCTAGTATGTTCACTGGCTAGAGGAAAAATGAATTCCCCCATCCAGAGATGTGATCCACATCATCACTGGCTGGTGGAAATCGTATTACTGTCATCCAATGATGGGTTCCAAATCATCACTAGTTGGCGTAAATATGCATCCTGCTCACTAGTGAAACCCCATACAAGTCACCCCACTGAGTGGCCTTGATTGCACAGCCTTGAGATGATGTTATGGCACAGCTGATCAGGACTCTTGCGGTCCACTTGAGAGGAGAATTTGTGGGATTTTCTAGTGATTTGGATGTCCAGATCCATGGGGCCTGAAAATGAGGACCTTTACCGCCCTCCTAGTTCAAATAGGATGACCCTCTTGTGGTGTTTTCTAACTGTTTTAATTAAAGTTCTGTATTTTGGTGCTATTTAGATACACTATACACACACACATGCTGACACACAAATGTGCATGCGAGCCATTTTTAGTGGAACCAGTATTCAACCGCCTTTTGGTTCACCAATTTTTCAGAAATTTCATTCATTGGAGCATTATTATGAGGACCCAAACCAAATTAAACATGAAAGTTTCCCATACTGTTTTTCACCATGTAGAATGTTTGCTAATTGTGGTTCTGTCTTGCCATGGACAGGCATGGCGTAAAAAAATCTAATTCATAGGACAATCTTAATGTGTTGATTTTTGGCCTAAGATAGAAGGCCAAAAAGGAATACAACAAAAGTGGACATTTAATTGAAAAAGGTTCTAATATCGGTCATTTGGATCTCCTAATCTGGGATATGTTTTGGGCATGCTACATCAACAATGGGCCTCAACGGATTAATTGTGTGCATTATTGAAACATGGACCCCACTTGTCAGAATTGAAAACCCATGCATACTAATGCAAAGGTGCAACCATGTATCATACAATTCCTCTTTTGTTAGTCTCACATACACCTCTATGCACAGAAATAGGTGCCAACCTGACATATTCCAAGGTCGTCCTGTCCGTAAATCAGGTGGGACACTACGTTGATATCTGGCAAAAATCAGGCCGTCCGACTATCAAGAACCAGAGGTATATGGGACACAAATGGACAATCAACATAAAAAATAATAAACCGGTTCAAACTCGTCAAGAAAATTTCCATAATCAGAAACAAAATCATTCAATCGATACAACTTAAGTTATAACCCAGCTGCAGTGGGTTCTCTGATTTGAACGGTTTAATTTGAGTTAGTTATGTTTCACGTGTACAAGTCCAAGTGCCTGCATATAATCCATCCATACTCTGCCAAAGTATCAAATAGCTCCTCTAAAAACATATATAATATACCCAAATAAAAGAAGGGGAAACAGCTAGTATCTGCTATTGTATAACCAGAAATAGAAGGGCTTGGTTCTATTGTATTCAGTGTTTTAAATCACTATGACATGTAGCGTGCAGCTTATGCTACGTAGCATAGCTTAGCGTTAACACTACGTAGCTCATGAAAATAGTTTAAGTTGCGTGTAGCCTGCGCTACATGATTAATTTGCATATGCTACACGCTACATAGACTATGCTACATGCTAGGTAGAGTTGTTACATTTTTCCATTTTCAATAAAAATAGTTAATCTTTTCAATGCTTTTAATAAAATAATATAAGTAATAGTACTAAATCAGTTTTGTTGCTCTTTCTTTACCTTTATACTTAATCATTGCCTTTCCTATGACTTTAGGTTGCTTTTGGTTGCACCAAATATCATGAAATTTTGTTAAATTTCATTATTAATCAATGTAATTTGGTGTAAAACATCATGACATTGATGCAACCAAGCACAACCTTGATTAAAAATTTAGAAGTATTGTATAGCTTACACTACAGGTTATGTAGCTTACGCCTCACACTTCAAAGGGGGGAGCGCTACACTATATGCTTTTCACTATTTAAAACACTGATTATATTTGTGTCCTGACTTGTAGTCATGGACGTACGTAGACGTCCATGGTTTGTCAACACCGTTGAGCACATGAACCAATGGACATTTGGACAAGTAATTATGGATATGTGACTGTTCAACCATGGATAGTAGTCATGCGAGCCAAGCTGGAAGACGCCTAGGCATTTCAAGAGCAGGTCTCAAGTTTGAAATGCGAAGGAGACACACTAACCCCACCGGTGGGTGAGTGCATCGTGTGACTAACCGTGTGGGTGTGGTGCATGATTAACAAAAAAAAAATAAAAAATGGATTGGGTGTCTCTGGTGGAGAACTAGAACTACTCGTTACACACACTTTTTTCTTTCAGTGCACATGAGTAACATATTTATGCCATACACATGCATGGCATGTTTCCATGCGCCAAGTGTCCGATGGTCCAACTTCAAGCATCCTATACGTGCATATGTGCCACCATCAATCTTCAAGCACCAAAAATGTGGCACGTGTCAAATGTGCATATGCAAATGTGTAAGTTTAACACCAACCAACTTTAATTTTCCACAAGTGCCGCAATCTATCCATACCATGAACTAGGGTGTTTGACAAACAAGGATCGGAATGACTAGTCACTAACGGCATGTCCATGACAAGATTTATCCTTGACGCATAATATACACGCCACAACTTTACCCAAAAACAGGCCTGAAGTGTATGTACAGAACATAAATATCATGTCATCTGAACCTTTTTCCCAACTAATTGGGGTCGGCTACATGAATCCTTCAGACCACCCATCCCTCTTATAAATGATCTGAACCATCCATCATTTGGGGTCGGCTATTTGATCAATGACTAGGAAAATTTACTATCGACATCCATATAATAGAGAAGTTTTGATAATTGATCTGGACCGTCCATCATGTTTGGCCAATCTTTGATTCATCATCATCATCATCTAAGTCTTATCCCATTTAATCGGGACCAGCCACATGAACCTTTTCTGCCTTGCCACTCTATCAACAATCATAACTTCAGTTAGAACATATTTCATCAAATCTTTTCTTACTACCTCCACCCATGTTCTTTTGGGCCTTCCCTCCCTTTGTCACTCCTTTTAACCAGCACACTTCTTGGTCTCCATTTAAATTACAATAAACACGATTCCATTAAATTACACCAACTAAAAAAGACCAAAAACATCAACAGAACAGGATTTTTTTTTTTCTACCGCGTATTAAAAAACTTGTGAAGATTTATCTTTCAAAAAAAAAAAAAAAAAACTTGCGAAGATTTAGTAATTCAAGAATTTAAGAGATGCCCACATAGAAAATCTCAGTGATTTCATTAACCAAACCAAGAAAATAAAGAAAATCTAAAACAAGAATCTAAAACACGCCCACATAGAGAATATGAATGAAATCATTAAAGAAGAATGAAATGAAGAAAACTAGAGAGAGAAAGGGAGAGAGAAACCTGGGTCTCTGACAGTTCCATGGACCATGTACCCCTTTGAGAGGAGAAGCTTCACAACCCAAGAAGCCAAGTAGCCTCCGGCGCCTGTCACACATATCCTCACCTTCTCTCCTCCCTTCTCCATCTCTCTCTCTCTCTCTCTCCCTGAGCAGCTTCTTATGCAGAGGGTGCGGGTGGCCTCGGATAGCGTAGTGGAGAACGCAGCACCGACGTCGGTACTGTGTATGCAAAACTCTGTGGGCGCCACCGTTATGTCTCTGTTTCATCCAAGCCGTCCATTCATTTTTAATAGTATTCTCACACCATTATACCAAAAATTATGCAGATAGAAAACTCAAGTGGACCACACCACATGAAACAGTGGAGACTGAACGCCTGCCATTGAAAACTTACTGCGGGCCACACAAGTTTTGAACCAGTTGATATATTTTTTTTTCCCTTCACCCATGTGTTTACGATCTTATTAACAGTTTGGATGGTAAATAAACATTATAGTGGGTCATAGGAAGGAAGGTTCAAAGGTGGGAGACATTACCATTCCTTGGATCTGCCTCATGCACTACTATGATCTCGAAAAATGAATGGACGGTAGTGGATAGAACACACACAAGGTGGGGCCCACACACTTTTGCCACGTATATATACAGTACCCACGTGGGTGCTTTGTTTGACACCGCCAAATCCGGTGCGGGAAGCGGGAACTTTCTCTGGCTGAGAGACAGAGAATCTATTTCACGTGTGGATTGACAGACTTGAATCTTTTTCGTGAAATCCGATTGCGTACTCCCACTGTGAATGTATATGGTTTTATCTCCGCCGTCCATCCGTTTTTCCACCTCAGATTAGTAGTCGAGCCCAAAATTGAAATATATACATAGCTTAAGTAGACCATACCACATGGGAATAATGATTTCCATCCTTGAAACCTTCGTAGGGCCCTAGGTGATGTTTATTTGTCATCCAACCTGTTCATAAGATCGCGGGGACATGGATGAAGGGAAAGCATAGATATTAGCTGGATTCAAAACCTCCGTGACCTCTAAGAAAATTTCAAAGTAAACATTTAATTTACACTTTTTACCATGCTGTGGTCCGCTTGAAATTTTGATTAGCTTATTTTGTAGCTCGAGCCCTAAAATTAAATGATAAAATGGATGGGCGAATGGATAAAATACATAAATCATGGTAAGGCATGTAAACTCCCTATTCTTAGGGCTATTTGGTTAGAGGTAAATGAAAGAGATATGAATTCCACATCCAAATGATGTAAATTTCAACCTATGTTGTATGTGTTATATCCACATCGCTTATTCATTCTTTCAAAACATTTTAGAACATGATCTAAAAAATGAGATAAATCCAAAGATCAAGTGAACCACACTATAAATAATAGTAGATTCTATGGTAGATATAATTATTCTTGTTGTGGGACACTTGAGCTTTGGATCTGCCTCATTTTTTAGATCATACACTAAAATGATTTAGAAAAATGAATGAAAGGTGTGGATATTACAAATACATCATAGTAGGGCCACAACATAGCACCATATCCAAGGTCCCTTATTGTACAACATGCATTTCCAAACGTAAATAATCATTACTTTCATTTCTTAGCTATCGAAGTACTGAGTTACTCACTAAACAATCCGCTTCCCTTTTTCGTGCACCATTTTGTAAAACGGCTATGGCACATGTAAGCACGTGGAGGGAGAGAGAGGCGAACGATCATCAGCTGTCGCTTGGTTGATCGTAAACGGCTGTAACGGGTGATAAATGGATGCAGACCGGTAAAATAGGATAGCGGACCCGGAAACAGCTGTATTACTGTCTAGGGCTTTGTAGGGCCACAGAGATGCTCATGACAAATCCACTCGGTCCATCTGTTTTGCAAGGCCACAATACGACAGAAGTCTAAAAATCAGATAGATCAAAAACTCATGCGACCATGCCGCATGAAACAGTGGGGGTTGATCGCCTGGGGTGATATAAGTTTCACATGAGGATGATACTTGTGCCTACCGTTTATCTTACTGCTAATAACCTCATGAACGGATTTGGATGGCATATAAACATCATGGTCAACTTCATGAAAGTCTCAATAAGTGGACGTTTCCAATCCACTATTGCCTTTGAAACGGCCCAACTGAGTTTTGGATATGCCTGTCGTGTTTTTCAAAACTGACGAAGTGGATTTGTCACAGACATCTCTACGTACTCACACAGCCCCGGCACGGGTATAACCCTGTGCCTGACTTCACGACTAGTCCGCTTCCCGTAAAAAGATAGATTGGACGGTGGCAAACAGTGATTATGGAAATCAATGAAAATGAAATGTTGAATCCTCTCAAAAGGTTCAAAATCACAGAAGCATGTCCTACCGGGACAAAAATCAGTCTTATCAAAGCCGTTCATCCATTTCTTCATATCACTCTCGGGCAGGAGACCAAATATGAGGCATGTCTAAGTCTCAAGTTAACCACACTATAGGAAGCAACAGTGATCATGACGCACACCGTTGAAACCATCTCAGGGCACCCGTGATGTTTATTTGCCATTAAACATATTAAATAAGGTCGCATAAACATGGGTGAAGTTAAAACAAGAATTTCATCTTGATCCACTTCTGTGGCCCTCAAGAGTTTTCCATCAGTAGGTGTTCAATTCTCATTGTGTGATCCACTTGAGCCGTGGATTTGCCTTTTTTTTTTACCCATACTTTTAAAATAATCTGAAAAAAAAAAGATGAACAGCATGGATAAAACCCACATATCATGGTGGGCCCCACACACCCTGCCCGGACCGATTCCACCAGGCGGGGCAGGAGGCAGGCCGCTTACGGGAATCAGACAAAAATGGTTGGACTTTTGAAGGCTCAAAATTTCTATACTTTTAGCTGATGTATTTCAATGCCTTATTGTAATAATATGAAAATTTTCTACCTTATCACTTGCCTTTACAGCGCTCTCAACCTACAGTGACCACTTTTAAAACATTTAAAATGAGCCAACTGTCACTTCAAAAAATGGTGGGAAAAACAATTCTTTGACTTTGATAGAAACGGGACACGACAGAAAGCCCCGTGAACATGAGAAATTTGGCTTTGACTTAAGGGCATCATGCTTTCGGTCTTACGCACGTGATTGCGTAAGTTTTGATGAGGCTCAAATTTATGTATATGTGTGATAAATCTCATTCATCCATTTTGCATTTTAGGCCATGAGCTAAAAAATAAAGCCGATTCACAGGTGTACAGTAACAATAGCTATTGAGACCAAGCTGATGTTTGAGTTTTCCTTTCATTCAGATTTATGGGCTTCGCCGGTAGGTTATAAATAACTTTCAATGGGCGTTATCAATAAATTGTTGAAATAGTTTGTTTTAAAATACTTTTAAAAAAGTTAAAAATAATAGTTTTTGGTTTTGTCCCTATATTTGATGGGAAAAAGAATTTTTACTTCTTTATAAGTAGGGTGTTGTGCACCTTATTTATTTATGATGGAAGAGAGAGAGTATGGTGGCTTGCATGTTCAAGTGCGAAGTGCATGCGCACCGCGCTCGGTCTCAGTCTCAGGCACCGGCACGGGCTAGGTGCGAGGGCGTGGGCATGTGAGGCAGTGTGGTTGTAGAAGCGCTAGTGGCGCACTTGGCACTTCGCACATGCGCAAATGGGTCGCGACCTCGCGGACTGGTGCGAGTCACGGTACGACAGAGGCTAAGTAGTAGGTCAGGTGGCTGGGTTCGGAACAGAAGAGGTGTTGTGGGTGAGAGGTCTGACAGAGAGACCTCTCTACTTTTTATAGAGAGCTGTGTAACTGCTCATGCAGTAACGGTCCAGACCATGCAGTTATAGCTGCATGTGGCTAGCCCAACAGTCAGAAATAGCTAGCCATTGAGTCTAAACAGCCAGCATGCAGGTATATAACTCCCACATGCACAACAGTAAAAAACTGCAAAAAAACAGCTAGTTTCTCACAATAGCCAGAAAACAGCAAGTGCCATTATGGCTCTGGACTAAAACTGTCAGCCACCCTTGCCTATATAAACCAGACAGGTCTGGTTCATTCCAACACAACAACTGCAATAACTATCACCTCTACTGAACCAGCACCCATCTGAGTCTATTAGCCTCTCAGTTTAGTTGATAAAACCAAGCCACTTAGACCAGTGTAGTGGTCTATTGCTTCAAGAAGAAGACCGACATTCATTTTCTTTTCTTCATCTGTCAGATAGTGTTACTGAGTTCCATAGTGGTTCCTTCGTTTCTTGCTGAACGCAGAACCACATAAGGCTCGTCGTATCCTAGAAGTAATCCGCCTGCAACCTATCAGTAGACTCAAAATAATTTGAGTAGGGACGAATTACGCTTTAAGGACGGCGAGTTTTTTCACGTGCTTCAGCCTGTCCTTATTTCTCGGTTTTTCCAAATTAATTTATTTTCTGAGATAAGAAATTCTCAACAATCTTAAAGCTTAATTTTTCTGATATGGAAACTGAAGGGGTATCATCAATTAAACTGATGAATCAGGATTTGATTCGTCTGGACCGGTTTGATGAAACCAATTTCACCAGATGGCAGGATAAGATAAAGTTCCTGCTTACGACGTTGAAGATATTTTATATCTTAGACCTGAACTTGAAGCCGCTTCCTCCAGTTATTGATAAAGACACGACTGAGCAGATCAACGCACGTATCAAAAGAGAAGAAGATAATCTGCTGTGTCGAGGACACATCCTAAACACGCTATCTGATCGTCTGTATGATCAATACACCAAAATCGAGTCTGCTTAAGAAATTTGGACCACTCTCGAGTTCAAATTCAAGGCCGAAGAAGAAGGTACAAACAAATATCTCATAGCTAGCTATTTCGACTACACCATAGTAGATAACAAATCATTGTTAGCCCAAATCGAAGAACTACTAGCTAATTGTTAGCAAAATTAGTGCCTTCAAAATTGATATCTTTAAGTCTTTCCAAGTCGGGGTTATTATCGCAAAATTGCCCTCGAGTTGGACAGAATACAGAAAGAAACCGCTATATAAAATTGAGGATTATTCACTGGAACAAATCCAGAAACATATCCGAATAGAGAAAGAATCCCGAAACCGTGAAAAGAAAAATGAAAATGAGCAATTCCTTGTCCAAGGTGCAAACAGTAGAAAGTACCCAAAACAAGAATTCCGAGAAGAACGGTTCCCTAAAACTAAATAAAGGGAAATTCAAGAAACCACAGAAGAAGAACAGAAAGTCCAAAGGACCTTGCTATGTCTGTGGAAAAATCGGCATTACGCTCGAGTATGCCGACTTAAAAAATTGAAGAATGAGGCAAGTGCAGTTGAAGAAGACATATTTGCCATGATCACTAAGGTAAACATGATCCAAGGCAAAGTACCTGGCTGGTGGTATGATACAGCTGCCATAGTCCATGTAAGCTATGACAGATCAGCCTTTAAAACTTATGAGGACGTGACTGATGGTCAAGAGGTCCAAATGGGTAATGAAGTCCAATCGAAAGTCGTGGGCAAAGGAACCATGGAACTAGTCTTTACCTCTGAAAGAAAGTGATTCTAACTAATGTACTATATGTCCCTGACATGAGACGAAACTTAGTTTCTGGGGATCTTCTAGGAAAACCTGAAATACGGGTTGTATTTGAGTTAGAAAAACTAATTCTGTCGAAGAACGGGAACTTCGTCGGTAAGGGATATGCTTGTAATAGGATGATAAAGTTTTCCTTAAATAAAAGTAGCTCTTCTGCGTATATGATTGAATCTGTAGTATTGTTGCATAGTAGATTAGCACACATAGGTTATAGTACCTTAAAATTCATGTCTAAGAATGGCTTAATCTCATACACAGATAGTCAAAATGACAAATGTGAAGTGTGCATAAGATCCAAATTTACAAAGAAACATTTTTCTAGTGTTGAGAGATCATCTCAAATATTGGACCTAATACACATTGATATCTGTGAGTTAAATGGCATTCTTACACGTGGAGGAAGAAGATACTTTATAACCTTCATCGATGATTGCTTCAGATATGTACATGTATATCTTCTAAAGAATAAAGATGAAGCACTCAGTATGTTCAAGATATATAAAGTAGAAGTGAAAAATCAATTAAACAAGAAAATAAAAGTTCTTCGTAGCGACAGAGGAGGAGAATATTTTTCAAATGAATTCTCTCTAACTTCTGTGAAGAACATTGCATAATACACCAATGCACTGCACTGTACACACCACAACAGAACGGTGTAGCTGAACGGAAAAATAGAACCTTAGTAGAAATGGTCAACTCAACGCTAATACAAGCAAAGTTGCCACTAGGACTTTGGGGAGAAGCACTTCTCGTAGCGTGTCATATCTTAAATAGGGTTCATTCTAAGAAGTTTGACACTTCACCATATGAGGTATGGAAATGTAGAAAACCTAATTTAGGATATCTTAAAGTGTGGGGGTGCCTCGCATATTGTAGAAAGCCTGATCCCAAAAGAACTAAATTAGGATCCAAAGCTATTAAGTGCGCCTTCGTAGGGTATGCACAAAATAGCAAAGCATATAGACTCCTAGACTTAGAGTCTAATACAATCATAAAGTTTAGAGTTTTTTGAAAACTCACTATCCTTAGAGTCAAAGAATGATGAAATCTAAACTCCAATAGAAAAACCTATAGTAGAAGCTCAACTAGAAGTTGAAGCTCCAATAGAATCACGTAGGAGTCAAAGGGTAAGAGTAGAAAAGAGTCTTGATCCTAAACAGATAGACTTTCAGCGTATCTCTTTTCATCTCATAGAAGAAGATAAAAAGGATGTCATTAGAAATATATCTATAGTTATGACTATAGAAAATGATCCAACAACCTATAGAGAAGCTGTAACTTATAGAGATCCAGCTTTTTTGAAAGAATCTATCAATGATGAGATGGACTCGATTATGTCAAACCAAACCTGGGAGTTGGTGGATCTACCTCTAGCTTCTAAACCCATAGGGTGTAAGTGGATATTTAGAAAGAAATATCACATTGATGGAACTATTCAAACCTTTAAAGTTAGAATAGTAGCTAAAGGATTCAGACAAAAAGAAGGAATAGATTATTTTGACACATACTCACCTGTAGCAAGAATAACATCTATTAGAATTATGTTTGCTTTAGCATCCATACATTAGCTGTATATTCATCAGATGGATGTAAACACTGCTTTCCTAAATGGAGACCTCGACGAGGAGGTATACATGGAACAACTTGAAGGGTTCGTTTTGCCAGGAAATGAAAAGAAAGTCTGTAAATTAATTAAATCATTGTATGGACTAAACAGGCACCTAAACAATGGCATGAGAAGTTTGATTCTAAAATACTTTCTCATGGTTTCATGGATAATGTAGCAGACAAATGCATATATTTTAAAACAAGTAGTAACTATATAATTGTTATTTGTTTATACATTGATGACATGTTAATAATAAGTAACAAAATGGAAGGTGTAACTGAAAAAAGAAGTTTCTGTCTTCCGTATTTAAAATGAAGGATCTTGGACAAGTTGATACCATTCTAGGTATTAAAGTAAAAACTCATAGTGAGGGTTATGCGCTATGCAAATCTCATTATATTGAGAAAATAATAAATAAGTTTAAATATCTGAATATTAAAGAAGCGAAAACCCCATTTGATCCAAGTATCAAGTTAAATGAAAATACAGAAAGAACAGTTGCACAATTAGAGCATGCGAGTGTTATAGGAAGTCTAATGTATGCAATGTAATGCACTAGACCAGACATCACATATGCTGTGAGTAAACTAAATAGGTTTACTAGTAATCCCAGTGTAGAACATTGGAAGGCAATAGGAAGAATACTTGGTTATTTAAAAGCAATCAAAGACTTATGGTTATTTTACTCAAAATTTCCTGCTGTACTAGAAGGATATACCGATGCAAGTTGGATATCGAGTGCAAGTGACAACAAATCCACTAATGGATGGGTTTTTACCTTAAGAGGTGCAGCTGTATCTTGGAGATTTAAGAAACAAACCTGCTTCACTCACTCAACTATGGAGTCTGAGTGCATAGCCCTTGCTGCAACATGTAAAGAGGCTAAGTGGCTTAGGGACTTTCTTTTAAAAATTTCATTCTATGCGAAACCGATACCAGCTGTTTCGCTACATTGCGATAGTGAAATCATATTAGCTAGAGCCTACAGCGGCACATATAATGAGAAATCTAAACATATAAGTCTGATACATGATTATGTAAGACAACCGATTCAAGATGGAATCATTGCAATTTCTTATGTCAAGTCAAGTAATAACTCAGCTGATCCTTTTACTAAACCTCTAATGAGAGAGGTAGTAAGGACAACATCTAGAGGGATGTGGTTGAAACTCTTTTCAAAAGATTTCACTAGTGATGGAAACTCAACCTAAAGTTAGAAAATCTCTATATAAGGGTTCAATGGGTAAAAATAAGTCACTAATACGTGAAAAGTTTCAGCACTAAATTATAAATATATACCCCATCCAGGATTATAGTGCTGGTCGTTACAGATAGATGGTTGAGTCTTAGAAACCCTTAATGCAGTCCAGTCTTAAGGACAAATATCTGAAAGTAACGGAGACACTAGAAGGACTTCACCTATATGAACGTAGAGGTGGTGCCGCCTCTCATGAGAATG
Organism: Liriodendron chinense; assembly: GCA_003013855.2. NCBI lineage: Eukaryota > Viridiplantae > Streptophyta > Magnoliopsida > Magnoliales > Magnoliaceae > Liriodendron > Liriodendron chinense. Next base: position 2,156,880 of record PVNU02000133.1, on the reverse strand, counting down.
AAAGTTTCTCGGGATCGTTCATGAAACAGGATAAGCACAAGACCATTAAATGTGCTAAGCAAGAATTGTGAGAACTCAAACAAACACTTAGAAAAGTATGTGTGTGGTATTTCCGGTTCTGTTATCTAAAAATAACTGGTTTAAAGCTGCGGCTACCAGTAATTTCGATAGGTCTTTGAAATACTTACACTATGGAAGGAGTCAAATCAAAAGATATATTTTTTTATGCATATAATCTTTTATACTCTGACAGATATCATTTTTTCTATTTTAAATTATTTTAAACCAAGTGGGGGATTGTTGAAATAGTTTGTTTTAAAATATTTTGAAAAAAGTTGAAAATAATGATTTTTGGTTTTGTCCCATATCGGATGGGAGAAAGAATTTTTACATTTTTATAAGTAGGGTGTTGTGCACCTTACTTATTTATGGTGGAAGAGAGGGAGTACGGTGGCTTGCGTGTTCTTCGCACTGGAACACCGAGCACGCGCACGAGCACTGGCACGGGCTCGGTCTCGGTCTAGGTCTCGGACTCGGATTCAGACTCGTACTTGAACTCGGGCACGGGCACGGGCTCGTGCTAGGTGCGAGGGTGTGGACATGTGAGGCAGTGTGGCTGTAGAGGCGCTAGTGGCGCACTTAACACTTTGCATGTGCGCATCGTGTCACAAATAGGTTGCGACCTCGCGGATCGAAGTTAGACTAGCGCGAGTTGCGGTGCGACAGAGGCTAGGTAGTAGGTTAGGTGGCTGGGTTCAGGAACAGAGGAGATACTATGGGTGAGAGGTCTGATGGAGAGACCTCTCTGCTTTTTATAGAGAGCTGCATGGCTATTTAGAGAGACCTGTGTAACTGCTCATGCAGTAACGGTCCAGACCATGTAGTAACAGTTGCATGTGGCTAGCCCAACAGTCAGAAATGGCTAGCTATTGAGTCTAAACAGCTAGCATGCAAGGGTGTAACTCCCACATGCATAACAGTCAGAGATTGCAAAAAACGGCTAGTTTCTCATAACAGCCAGAAAACGGTTAGTGCCATTATGGCTCTGGACCAAAACTGCCAGCCACCCTTGCCTATATAAACCGGACAGGTCTGGTTCATTCCAACACAACAACTGCAATCACTACCACTTCTACTGAACCAGCACCCATCTGAGTCTATTAGCCTCTCGGTTTGGTTGATAAAACCAAGCCACTTAGACCAGTGTAGTGGTTTACTACTGCAAGAAGAAGACTGTCATTCCTTTTCTTTTTCTCTCTTTCTTTTCTTCATTTGCCAGATAGTGTTATTGGGTTCCATAATGGTTCCTTCGTTTCTTGCTGAACATAAAACTACATAAGGCTCGTCGTACCCTGGAAGTAATCCACCTACAACCTATCAGTAGATTCAAAATAATTTGAATAGGGGCGAATTACGCTTTAAGGACAGCGTGTTTTTTCACGTGCTTCAGCCTCTCCTTATTTCTTGATTTTTCCAAATTAATTTATTTTCTGAGATAAGAAATTCTCAACATAGATTAGGTAACAAATAAACATCATCACGGGCTCTCAAAGATTTCAACTGTGGTGAGGGTTATTATCTCCAGTGCTTGGTGTAGTCCACTTGAGCACTGGATTAACCTTACTTTTTGGCTTATGCCATAAAATGATCTAGAAAAATAAATGGCTAGTATGGATAAAACACATACATCAAATTATAGTCCATAGAGCTTTGCTGGGTCGGTCCTTTGTTTTTCATTATGCAATCTTAATCTTAGGACACGTGGAAATTGAATTACGTCCTAAGTTACTCAGTACACTCTTATCATACCGAGTAAACTTAGTTGGGCCCACTGTAAATGTATGTAGTTTATCCACACTGTCCACCCACTTTTCCTAAAATGATTCAGGGATTGAAACCAAAATTAAAGCATATCCGAAACTCATATGGACCATACACAAGAAACAGTGGATATAATGATTTCCACCTTTGAAACATTTTTGAGGCCCACAGTGATATTTATTTGTCATCCAACGTGTTTAGAAGATCACACAGACATTGATTAAGAGAAAAAAACAACTTGTTCAGAAGATCACGTAGACATTTCTGAAGGGAAAAAATAAATATCAGCTTGATCCAAAACTCCCGCGGTCCTCAAGAATTTTTCAACAGTACAAGTTCAATTCAGATTGTTTCTTAATGTAGTTCACTTAAGTTTTTTATATGCTTTATTTTTTGTGTCAAGATATGAAATTATCTCTCAAAATAGATAAATGAGGTTGATGAAATTCATAAATCGCAGTAGACCCTGCAGAGTTTACTCAGTACGCAATCCGCTTCGGGACATTGGGCGCTTTGTTCTACCTAAAAGTATTTGGACATGTGACAGTATTATGAGAGGTTGGTACTTTGTTCTACACTACGCAATCTTAATGCGGATTGCGTGCCGCACACCACCAACTGTGTATTAACGTCATCAAGTTCTGTGAGCCACACTAAGAGGTATGTGTTTAATCAAACCATCTGTTCATTTTGGGAGATCGTTGGAAGGCTTTATACAAAAAAAAATTAAATGGATCCAAGTTTAAGTGGACCACGTTGTAGAAAGCCGTGGAGACTGAATGTCCACCATTGAAACCTTAGGGGGGGTCACAGAAGTTTGTATCAATCTGATATTTGTTTCTACCCTTCATCCAGGTTAGTGTGACGTTATGAGCCGTTTGGATGACAAATAAACATCATGGTAGGCCCTAGGGATGTTTTAACTGTGAGAATTATTGTCCTCACTGCCTTTTGTGGTGTGGCCCACTTGAGCTTTGAACGTGACTCATTTTGGGTTTCTTCATACCCTAAAATGATCTCGCCAAATGAAAGGACGGTGTGGATATACTAAATACATCATTGTGGGGTCCACTGAATCTTAATCTTTTTAGACCGTCCGCACATTCGTGGTGCCCGGATGACTGACACGTTCGTATGTGCTGGCCACGTACCCACACCAACAACGCCGTAGGGTATACCAGCCTATCTTAGTATTGTGACACGTGACAGTACTGTCAGTGGTAAATGGTTATCATAATCTGTTGAATCTCGGGTTGCGCTCACAACGTTAGTGATTCTTGTAGTCAATTCAGATGGACTATCATTTTTATCATCTCATTTTAAGGTGCGGGCCCAAAATCCAAGCAGATCCCATGCATGAGTGGGTCCCATGGGAGGAAGTGGTTGGTGGCTTACCACCGTTGAAACTATCAATGGCATTCCCAATTGTTCAAAAGGTCACTCCCGGTGGGCTGTAAATAACCATTGCCGTTTGCCCAAAATCTAAAATTTATGTGGCCCCATCATGGTTTGAAGGGCCTCGTTCAATATGCACTTTTACATGCAGTCTTGCTCAGGTGAAACCTTGGATCTAGATACTTTTTTGGCCTAACCCCTAAAATTATCTGAGATAAATGGTGGATGGCTCGGATTCTCAAACAACAAAGTGGGATTACAGCAACCATCTTCCAATGAAATCTAATGCGGAGTCCACTTTCGTGATGCTTGTGACAAATTCAACCCGTTCACCAGTTTGGCCATTTAATTTTAGGATGTGAGCCTAAAATTAAAGCTGATGTAATGCTGGTTGGGTCCCATAATAAGGAAAATGTTGGACAGTAATGGCCTTTAACGGTTCAATGCTTGTTAGTTTGCAGCCGTGAACGGCACTTAACGTGTAAGCTGTAGTTGCCTTCACTTCTGCTCATCAATTGTGTAGATGGGGTATCGAATTAACTCAATGTAGAAAATGCATTTGATTTTTGAATTCGCCAATAGCCAAATGAAGCTTAGTCTACAATCGGCTAGAAATCGTATGTTTGATTAAAGATCAGGGAATAATAAGATTCCCCAAAATCAAGAGACTCCTAAGATTGATCTGCGGGATTCTGAATAAGGGCCTTAACTACAGAAAGTGAATAGGTTGGGCACCATTTTTCACCCGCACGATGTACAGCATCTATTTTATTGGATTTTACAATTTTTAGGAAATTTGGCAAAATTTCAGCGTCAGTATATCTGTCAATGCTTTGCAGAGTTTAAGACTCAGAACAGGCAAAAAGAGAAAATAAATAGCACCTAGCCTTACTAAGCAGGGTTTAAAGATCATGGGTAAGCAAATAAAATTAAAAAAGATAGAGAAGATGATTGCAGAAATGAAATAAAAAAGAATGAGTGTGCATGTATTGCAGATGTATTTAGAATGTGTAGACTGGAATGCAAAATGATTTGAGATGTGAGAAGGAAAATGGGAGACACGACACTCTTTTTGTGCAAAAAGGATGATCAGACATCCCTGATTCCAATCCTAGTACTTTGACTTTGCTGGCTTTCTTTGACAAGTTGGCTTTTTTGCAGTTAGCTTTGTTGGAAAAGAAGACCGACCCCGTAACGGAAGCGAGAAAGATCAAATGATGACAATTACAATGACCAAGCAAATCAACATGTAAGAGAAGTCAATCCGAATTTAACGTGGAAAAACTCCTCACAAGTAAAAAATCGCGGCACAAAGCGAATAATCAACTATGAATCAGAAGTTACAAGAGAATGAAGAAAACTTACTCGGATCCAAGCCCCATAAGAGAAACCCAAGCTTACACAAGTTGTTTTTCTCACCTTAGATCTCTTTGAACCCCTTGAACACGTTTAGGACTTCTAGTGTTATCCTAATTCCGCATTAGACTCCTTTAAATAGGAAACAACCGGAATTAGAAACAAATCCCGCGCAAGCGACTTTACAATTCGTACACCGTCGGATGCCTAACAGAACTAAATTCTGTCAAGAGAGTTTCAGCAAAAATCCAGGAAAATTTTGGGTCCCCTACAATAGTTGTCGGGCACCTGGCACAGTCATTGGCCCCCCTACAACCCCCACAAAAAACAGATCCAACAGTCCAGATTCCAAAAGCTGCTCCGAATATTTTCGGGCGCCCGAGCCAAGCTTGTCAGGCTCTCGACATCCCCTGGTGTCCAAGATTGAAGACAACCTCAACAATCTCCACATTGGCTTCAATCTTCAAACTTCACTACTCCAAAGCTCCATCTTCCATCTCTACCCCGTCTCCTTCATAGCTCCACCGCTTCTCGTGCCTCCATCGATTCTGTTCTTGCACCTTCATGCCCCCGCTCTTCTCATGTGACCCTTATGCTCTTGCCACATACGAGCGACCGTGGATTCTGATGTCGATCTCGCAACTCCACCGTGAGAAGTGCTCCTGATCAACTTATAAAGATTGGCGCACCTCCGTGACTTCATCATTATGAGTGCCCCTTTTGTCACTTACATAATTAGGTCTTTCTCTCATCCTAAAACTCAAACTCTCTCAATCCCTTGAACATGTCTAGGACTCCTTGTGTTACCCTAATCCCTCATTACACCCCTTTAAATAGGAAACAACCGGAATTAGAAACAAATCTCGCACAAAACAGCGCAACAAACTTTACAATTTGCGCACCGTCGGATGCCCTACTCGACTTCGTCAGGCAACAGAACCAAATTCTATCCAGAGAGTCCTAGCAAAAATCCACTGAAATTTTGGGCCCCCCATAGCAGTTGTCAAGCCCCCTACAACCCCCCACAAAAAACAGATTCAACAGTCTAGATTCTAGAAGCCACTTTTGGGTATTTTCGGGCTCTCGAGCTAAGCTCGTCAGGTGCCCGACACCCCCTGGTGTCCAAGATCAAAGACAACCTCAACAGGCTTCATGTTGAGCAGGATTTAGGCATAAGTGTGATAGCTTTCTGGACTTTCCTAGATGGTAAAGCCCTCCTTTCATGGCCTATAAACCTGGTCTTGATCTCTCGGGGCTATGCTTCCCTGTCTCCCCAAGACGGGCACTGGGGTTGAATTTATAGGCGGAAACCGTCACCTAATGGTTGACCGATAGTGGACACTTGGAGAAATTTGTCATGTAAGATCTGTTAGAAGGCATCTAAATATTCGGATGGTGCAAATGGGGTGCTAAGTGTTTGTCGACTAAAAGTTAGCTGACAGTGCACATGGCCCCCAAGAAGCCTTCAACGGTAAGCATTCAATCCCCACTATTTCTTGTGGTGTGTCCACTTGAGCTTCTGCCATATTTTTGAGCTCATGCACTAAAATGAGCTGGAAAATTGGATGGGCGGTGTGGATAAAACACATACATCCTGGTGTGGCTCACAGAGCTTTAACACCAGCTCTTTGGGTGGTGTTGGGGTCACCAGCCAAACCGCATAGGCTCCTAAAAAAGCACACTTGGGAGATTTGATTCGCTGGCAAAAGATACAAGGTGATTATTTGAGAGTGCTCCAAAATGCATTTGTGAGCGCTCGTAAATGCAATGTTATAAGTAGGATATAACTAAAGTTACTCTTCCATCAACCCCTTTCATCTCTACATAAGTAGTACACAAACACCTGCTAACAGGTCCTGTAGCAGAGAATATCCTGCATGTGGACAAAATGTTCAATAAAAGGGTTCTTACTTTATATATTCATAATCCCAAAATTTGTAGACAAGATGTTTGTGGTATTGAAGCTGCATCTTGGGATTGATTTTGCTAGTTTTCTCAAGGCAACAAAGGCTCATCTTTCAAGCCATGTATGTTACCTTTGCAGGTGCATGTCCCGATCATCGATTGATACAATCATTTGCATATATTTATGGTTTCGTGATCTTCGATGTGTCGGACTGGAGCTCCATTTTATTGTTTTGAGCTCTTATACATGTCCTCCGAGATTTTCCATTGATGGTAAAATATGGTATTGTCAAACATTTTAGTCGCGACATACTGCTCTCCATTTGAACATTTGTATCCATATGTAGATTTTGTGTTTTCCTTTGCCCGCGAATCGGGGGTAAAGCTCAAACGGGGGCTCAAACGGGGGAGCAACTTAGGTTCAAGATCAACCCAACCTCGAGAAGAGTCAACCCAAGGCCCAACCCTAACCCAATGGATTGAATATTTGACACTAACACAATTTGAGCTGGGCCACGTAATCAAATGTCCAAGTATCTTAATACTCGTAACTCCAAAAATGACATTATCATCTACAATCACCATTCATAAACAAATAAATTTAACGAAATGGATAAAAAGATCACTAATGTTTAAAGAGACTCTTATAAAGACATCGGATTGCTTAGCATGTGGGCCTCAGATAAGTTTCAATCATAAACCCTGTTTTCCGTGTGTGGATGGTTCCAATCGTGAACCCCATTTTCATGTTGGCCATGATTTTATATTTATATCATGTATCTTAATCATAACTTATATAGGTATATGTACTACCAATAAGGTTGGTTGGATTCAAGTTAGGTTGGGTAGCTCAAGGCCTCAATACAAGCCTAGCCTACTCTAGGTCGGGTTGGGGTTGGATTGAGGATTTTCAGCCATTTGTCTACTTTGCAAGTTAGTACTCAAGGTAAGGGCACATTATAATGCCTATTCTTGAGGCATTTTGTCCAAATTTGAAGTTACAAATATGGGAAAGGGCATCTAAATGCTCATTCTTGAGGCATTTTGTTCAAATTTGAAGTTACAAATCCAGAAAAGAGCATCTAAATGCATATTCTTGAGGCATTTTGTCCACTTTTCAAGTTAAAAATCTAGGTAAGAGAACTTAAATTCGTTTTTTTGAGGCATTTTACTTAGCTTTGATGTTAAAAATCTCAATTCTCGAAACATTTTATCCAGTTTTCAAGTTACTAATCTAGGTAAGGACACCTAGATGCCTATCCTTAAGGTATTTTGCATACATTTCAAGTCAGTAATTTAGCTAATGACACCTAAATGGCTATCCTTGAGGCATTTTGTTTAAATTTGAAATTAAAAATTTGGGAAAGAGTACCTAATACTTATTGTTAAGATATTTTATCCACTTTTGATGTTAAAAATATCGATTTGGATACCTAAATGCTTATCCTTGAAGCATTTTATGTATGAGTTACTAATATAGGTAAAGGCACCTAAATGCCTATCCTCGAGGCCATGTTTACATGTGATGGAATGTCAAACAATGGAAGAGAAAAAAGGGATGTGACAAAAGGATGGATTTTACAGAGCAATTATTATATTTTTTAATAATTAAATTCTTGGCACAAGAAACTAGGTGGTAGTTGTAAAAGGAATATTAGATTTTCACTTGCCATAAGGTTTGTCGACAGGTTGGGTTCAAGTTGCATCTTAGAGTTTTTGGACCTGGTCTAATCGGGTTGGGTGCTTTTGGGTTTGAGTCTTTTTCTAATTATTTTTTAATTAAAGAACCATGATTTGGATCCAATTGGCTTTCTGGCACCCATCAGGTTTTTGGACCTTGTTTTCAAGTGGGGTTTGGGTGTGCCTATGACAAATACGGGCATTCACATGGTTGGCCCACTTGAATGGATACACTAGATCACACACCCATTTGCTAGTTTGACACATGAGAGGTGTTGTTGCTTGGCAAACCAACAAGCTATGGGTCTAGGTACCCATTGATAGCCCTACTTGCTATCGAAATAAGAAATTTAAAATTGAATTCCATGTTTCAATAGCGATCATGGAACTGAACTCACTATCGGAGAAATTATTATTTTTCTCTTTCTTTTCCATTGGATTCCAAGTATCCAAACACCCCCCTTCCATGAATTTTTCACATGTTTATAGTTAAAAATTCTTGGTAAAGGCACCTAAATGCCTTTTCTTGAGGCATTTTGCCCATTTTTCAAGCTAAAGAATTTTGGCAAGCACACTTAAATATCTGTCCTTAAGATATTTTGCCCACCTCTCAAAAACTTGGAAAATGCACCAAATGCTTATCGTTGACCTAGTTTGCTCATTTTTCTAGTTAAAAACATAGTGAGTGCTCCAAAATGCCAATTCCTGAAAAACTATACCTAGTTTTCAATTTAAAAATCTAGTTAAGGGCTCTTCAATCCTTGAGGCATTTCGCCTACTTTTCAATTTAAAAATCTAAGCGAAGGCACCTAAATGCCTATCAAAGAGGCATTTTTCAATTTTCAAATTCAAATTTAGGATTAAGGCAACAAAATTCCCATCCTCAGGACATTTGGCCCACCACTTTTCAAGTAAAAAAATCTTAGTAAGGTCACTAAAATACATATCCTTAAGGTGTTTTGCATACTTTTTAAGTTAAAATTGGATAAAGGCACTAAAATGCTACCAAAATGCCAATCCTTGCAGCATTTTACTCATTTTTAATTTTAAAATCTATGCATAGATACATATGCCTATCTTGAAGGCATCTCACTTGGTCATGCCTCGGTGGTATACTCACAAGGAGTTTCAACACAAGGTCATGGGTTTGAGTGCCCTCAAACCCATTGTGGTGAAATCCCACTATGGTGTGGGCGCGTGAGTGTGTGTGTGGTGTGAGTGCATGTGAAAAAAAAAACTTAAAAATCTAGGAGAGGGCACTGACATGCCTAACAATGAGGCAGTTTGCCACTTTTCAAGTTAAAATTCAGGGTTAAGGGCTAAAGAATGCCTATCCTTGAGGCATTTTCCTCACTTTGCAAGTAAAAAAAATAAAAAAAAATGTTAATAACAACAATGAAATGCCCATCCTTGAGGCATTTTGCACACTTTTCAAGTTAATATGAATAATAGCACTGAAATGCTAATCCTAGATGAATTTTGCTCACTTTTAAGTTAAGAAATAGGTATAAGCATCAAAGTGCCTATCCTTGAGGCATTATGCTCAATTTTCAGGTTAAAAATCCAGGTGAGGGCATTTACATGACCACCCGTGATGCAGTTTGCTGCTTTCAAAGTCAAGTTCAAGGGAAGAGCATCAAAATGTCCATCCTTGAGTCCTTTTGCCCACTTTTCAAGTTAAAAAAATCTTAATACGGGTACCAAAATATGTATAAAAGCACCAAAATGTCAATCTTTGAGGCATTTTGTCATTTCAATTAAAATCTAGGTTTGGCAGCTAAATGCCTATCTTCGAGGCATTTGGCACAATTTTTAAGTTAAAAGTGAGAGACCTAAATGCCTATTTATTAAACATTTTACTGCTTCTCAAGTTAAAATTTAAAATGAGGACACAAAAAAACACCCATTAACGAGGCATTTTGCCCAATTTCAGGTTAAAAATCTTGGTAATGGCACCAAAATGTCCATCCTCGAGACATTTTCCACACTTTGCAAGTATAAAATCTGAAAAAGCCACAAAAAATGCCAGTCCCTGAGGCATTTCACCCATTGTCAAGTTCAAAATATGATGTTGGGCACTTAAATATTTATCCTCGAGTCACTTTGCCCAATTTTTTAGTTAAAAACCTAGGTGAAGGTACTAAGATGCTTATCAATAAGGCACTTTGCCACTTTATCTTAGTAATGGGATTGAAATGCTTATCTTTAAAGCATTTTACACACCTTTCAAGTACAAAATCTAGAAAAATGCACAAAAATGCCAATCCTTGAAGCATTTTGCCCATTGTAAAGTTCAACATATAAGGTTGGGCACCTAAATGCCTATCTTTGAGTCACTTTGCCAAAATTTTCAGTTACTAAAATGCCCTATGCATGAGGCATTTTGCCTACTTTTCAAGCTAAAAATCTTTGTAGGGTGCATAGAAATGACTATCCTTGAGGTATTTGGTGCGATTTTCAAGTTTTAAATGTAGATAGATGTACTAAAATGCTCATTCTTAATGCATTTTGCCCAATTTTCAAGTTAAAAATATAGGTAAGGGCACCTAATGCTTATTAATGAACATTTTCAACACTTTTTAAGTTAAAATTCATAGTAATCGAACAAAAATGCCCATCCATGAGGCATATTGCCCACTTTTCAAGTTAAAAGTGGGTCACATGGTAGAGAAAAGTTGGGATGGGATGCCACCATTAAAAACTTTGTAGATTGTGTAGAGCCCACTATGATGGGTGTAGCTCATCCAATCCGTCCAATATGTGTGTCCCTTGATTCTCTCCTAAGGCTCCCAAAAATAAAACCATTTTAATGTTATTTAAAGATTTTGGTGGCATTTACTGCCTAAGATCTATATGGTGTGAATACCACTTTATACATGGTATACTTTTAAATAGTTAGCCCAACACAAACTGTTTACATGTAAACACTTTACCACTTAAAAGCCAAACAGGATAGCATGGAAACAATTTACACGAGAAGCTCTTTTCAGGTTTAAAGTGTTTATAACTTAGAATTTTACATGAACCCAAATGACATAAGAAACCTCTAATTCATCCAATTGTGTTTTGTTACTATTCGAACACCCTCAAGGTGATTAGCACTTAAGCTTCGCCCAAGATTCCCTTTTTACTCGATTTGCACCCAGAGTAGTTACTTTCTCAATTAACTATGAGGGTGTTTTAGTCCATAATATATAGGCGAAGTTTAAGAGCCTGTCGTTAGTCGGTATCAATGTGAAAGATTAGCTTTTGTCAAGAAACAAGTACATAATAAGGGATCTATTGGAGTGTTCACCTAATCATTTTAGCATGTGTGTGTGTGTGTGTTCCCCCCCCCCTCGCAAAATAGTAAGATGACATTATCAATAGTAAACCCTCAAAACATATTATATGTGTCCTGAGGGAGCACTGGGCAACATATGCACTCGCACAGTCTCTAAGAACAACAATGGAGTGTCCTTCAAATTGTAGTTGCATTGCTTTCAATTCCAACTTGAAAGCATTGTTACGGCAATATAGTCATTTCCACTTTAATGAACTAATCATCGCAATACGATTCAATAATGAACCCAAATGCAACATTGATCATTCTGTTTGTCCATGTATTCCAAAGCCTTGACAAGGTTCATTTAAATAGATTTTTGAATAAGTACCCACATATGCAAATATTAACATATTTGGACAAACAACAACCTTCAAGCTGACCCCACGTAGCTGGGCCATGGCTACAATAACAGTATAGTGATGTGGTGATGATGTCCATTGAAACAAAAATAAAAAAAGATAAATGGAAGTAATCTAATCCTTATTCAAAGGACCAGCCCCTTGAACGTATTCAACAACATCAGCAAGGGTCTCTTCTAATGGCCTGTATGTCCACCCCAATCTCTTCAGTTTCTCAGAACTCAGCTTCAACTCTTCCTCTACCTCTATATAACTGTCAATAGAAAATAGATAGGTATAAGGATGGACACCATCCATCTAAGCATACTAAACTAAGAGGATTGCTGATGCCATATGGTTGCATATCCATCCCCTTCTACATGCCACCACATGTCAGCTGTTGGACTTGGGCCATGGGACCTACCTCTCTTTCCCATCCTCTTGAATTCAAATGAGGAGCAAGATGGTTTAGAGGAGATAAGCATACGATCTTATCTGATATTAATCATCTCCTCTAAGCTTCTTCAATCCGTTGAGGTAAAAGCACACAATAACAAAAACAACAAAGAGAGAAAATAGAGAGGAAAGAGATGGTGAACTACTTTTGTACATTGGCTTCTACCATATGATCAGAACTATTGATTGTATCTGATGGGCGATCCTAACTATGAATCTAATGAGTGGAATAGTTCAATCTTGCTCCTATAGTGTTTTTGACAGACTGCTGGAACAAGGACATCCATCTTTGGTTTCACAAAGGTCCACCTAAACATCAGATCATGTAGATCCATTGGATCCTGCCTTTTGTTGATCAGGCCTGCCGGCCTTCACTGATGTGGCCCAAATGTGTGAGAGCCACTCCATCTATTAGGTGGGTCTGTGTAGATTCCATCGCCTAAAGCTCAAGTCGGTGCACTCGTCAATGAGTAACCATGTATGAAACAAATGGCGGCTTAAAAACTCATCCAAGTTTTCCCAACCATCCTTTCATTATGTACATTGTGACCCACCTGGTGAGTGGGCCAAACTGATTTTTGGACCACAGAATATACATGGTGGGGGCCAAGCCTGGACAAAGGAGAAGGGTTGATGTTAAATGGGCAACTGGTCATAGAGCCTTCGCCGAGCAACGATGAGAATTACTGTTTCAAATGTGATTGGTGAAACAGGACTAGTAATATAGTTGGGATAATTGGCAAGGCTATGATGACGATCTACATGGCTGGTCCCATCTAATGGACAACTAAGATGCTCATTGAACATGTCATGTTCAGAGGGCCTAGGATCTAAATAAGTGGAATTTTCCAGCCTCATTAAGCTAACGTAGCAAAGAACCTTACTTTTTTGGATAGCTGATGTTAGGGTTGATGCTCCTCAACTTGCTGATGAGATCTCGAAGTCGTATCAGATGTGAACTGCATATGTATCTTCCCGATGCTTCCGGCGTCTCATATGCCAACAACAGTGCTTCGGCCACGTCTCGAACATCAACGATCACATAAACTCTATTTTCTAGCGTCTCATACATTCCTGTTCCCGCATCATGTTAGAAGCTAGATCAAACGAACAGTTGTTGAAGCTCCATTTTCATGGCGTAAAAAAATTTAAACATTGTGATAATCTTAATATAAAAAATCAATGAAAGGTGGCCAGCAACTTATTTTCATGAAACACTAGCCATCTAAACCAACCCACTGAAAGCCAAGTCGGCGAGTGCACCCTTAGTAATTGGAAAGAGTCATGGGATTGAGTCCTGTAGTTTCTATGATGCCTGATCTGCTAGAGAGATCACCCATCTCTCTATGGAGTCTTTGTTGAATGAATGACATGGTTATTGGGCACTGAATGCAAGTATTGCTCTGAGGAGTTTCGTTGCACCAAATTTCATGAAATTTTGCACTAAATTAAACTGTTCAATAATGAAATATCATGACATCTGGTGCAACCAAACACACCCTTGATATCTGAGATCACAAAGAGCTAGCATTCCAATTCATAAACCAATTTAGACCTGCCCTGCCTATAGAGCCGATGGCACAGTGATCGAGCATCAAAGCCCAACAACATGGAGATGGTTTGTTGTGAACACGGGCCTTGAGTTTCAATCACTAGGCCAGCACATCAATTTTATATGCACATACATACATGCATCCCATGACACTTGCTAGCATTACTTCAATTACCAGACCAGAGTATTGAACCCAAGAAGACGATAGCTTTAAGGACTGACCTTTCAGTAACATGATCATATGGATGCTGCTGGCATTCATGGTGGGTTGCAGCAATGGCCCAATAACCCAGGATGGGCAGACTGTTACAACATCAAGCCCGTTCTTCTCTGCATACTCCAGAGCCTTGCTCTCTGCTGTTGTCTTGGCAAGGGAATACCATCCATATTCATCCTGGCAATGACATGAAATAGAAGCTTAGCGCATTATGTATAAAAGTCCTTTATACATGCCCATATTATTGAATTTGAAAAGACATTGGCTCATAATGTAAAGTTCCATAGATCAAGAGTCTTCTCTAATCAAGCTAATTCAGTTATGAACAATCATATGTAATATGGCCCAACTATACATTAATCAAGTTCAAAATATTATGCATGTTGACACAAGGTTCCCACTGATATATACAATTTCCAAAGAATGAAAGAGATGCACATAGGATTAAGTAGTTTGTGATTTTAATAAGGTACAATATTCCATGATTGCACCAATGGTATCAATTCAGGATAGCTATGACATCCATCTCAAATGAAAGGTTCATGTTGCTCTAACAGTACTTGTGATGAACTTCATTTTTGTTTAGACTTTTGCATTTTAAAATTCAGTCGCACCTCAAAATGAATAGGGTCTTGAGCCAATGCTCTATATATTTTTGGGGGATTTATATTCTTGAATACATCGTTGTTTTCTTCCTAAAAAGAAAACCTAGACCATTTGCATCATGTAATCTCAATATGTTAGTAGAGTCTTTGGATATCCATCTCCCAAATATTGCTCTCAATAGAGTCTTTGGATATCCATCTCCCAAATATTGCTCAGATGGTTCAAAAGGAGAAGTGGGAAAAATGTTGGTTGTTAGTCCTAATATTAAGGGTGAGTTTGGATGCTCAATTGAACCAAATCACAATTAGTCAATTTGATAAAGATGAAACGATGAATGTTGGATTATTTTGGTTGTTTCAAGTCCAACTAAGAACACATGGAATTGCAATTGCTCATTGATGGGGATTAAAATGGTGCTACCCCACTTGGGTTATTTCCTTTTTATTGAATCAACTCATTGATGGGGATTAAAATGGTGCGACCCCTCTTGGGTTATTTCCTTTTTATTGAATCAACCATCACAATTCAATTCATCCAAACAACTAAACAGATCTTCAATCATTCAAATAAAATGCTAGGCCCAAGAAGACCAGTGTTATCATTTAGCATGACAGTCCTGCTAACCACCATACCAATAGAGGTTCTTCTCAACGGTTCAAAATGGGCATCTATACAGCCAATTTTACCCTTTTAGTTTTAGTAGTCAATGGTAAATTTTTTAACAGGGACTTACTGTGCTTGTTCTACAATATTCCTTGTCAGACCAACAATCCTCATCCATAACTTTATCATGTGGCCAATTTGGATTCATCACAACAGCTTGCATAGATGAAACAACGACAACTCGCTTTACTCCCACCTCAGAACATGCCTTGAGTAAATTCATTGTACCCATCACAGCGGGCTCAACCACTTCAATCTGCAAAACAAGATCTAGGTGAGCACCTGATGTAAGTAAACAGTATGAATTATAAGTAAACAATGGCAATATTCATCGATAACCAATGTTACACCCCCCCTGGAGAGGTGCTATTTGAACCGACCCTTTTTATTTGCATAAACCCATTTTCCATTCCTTTTACTATCTAAATTCTCAAATGGAAAATGGGGTGTATACAAATCGGTCTGTTGGGTGTAGATATCATCCATTTTATTTTATTTTTGTTGGTTTGTGAGGATTACTGTAATTCATTGTTTGGGAAGTAGAACGTAGCCTGGCTGTACTAAAGCAATGAATGATTATCATTTTCAGAAAGTCCTGATACAGACAAGGGTGTCCCACTTGTTGAAATTTAGAGGAATTGTGCAATTGGTAATAAGAAGATAGCTGATCGGCTATAGTAAAAAATTCACATTTGTGTATATTAGAATTTTTTCATACCAAAGCTTATAAAATGTGAGAAGCTGGGTTGAGTATAACAACATTCGTTCAGAGGTGTGGTTGGATGCTTAGTTGGATCGAATTGCAACAATCCAATTAAAAGTAGAGCAAATGACTAGAATGGAGTGGGGGCATTTAATTTCATACATACGTCCGACCCATAATCGCAATGGCACACATTTCAAATTGGACTTTGAATTACTGGTCTACTAGTCCCTCATTTCCCATGTTGAATTGAATTATTGGATTTCAATTTGATGGAGCATCCAAACACATGCTGATGCTTTGTGATGCCATGAAAACGGCCTCTAATCATGAGGTGATCTTGCCTCTGGATTGGGCACGCTGCCTGGAGGAACCGGGCTTGCGATATGGAAGACTCCACTGCATCCCGCAATGGCCACGCATAGAGAATTATAGTCCAGCAAGTTCGCCCTGAAGAGCAGCAGCTTCTCTGAGCCCTTCTCCAATTTCTTCAAATGGGCATTCTTTTCATCATCTGCAAGTGATTTTGATCAATACTAACAAAATAGAAGCAAAACGAACATAGATTAAAGGCCAAGTTGGGTAAATTTTTTTTTATCAAATTCTCCTGATCACTCCAATAAAAAAAATTCCATTAAGAAAAACAGTACTAATCCATGTCTGAAAATTTCAGAAAGATAAAGAATACAATAACATCTATATGGATATATTTATATTATAACAGGCCCATGAGAAAACTACAGAAATTCAAAGACCAGTGACAAAAATAAAATTAAAGTGAGAGCAGGTGACTACAAAGACAGTAAAAAAAGACACCCAACTCATAAATCTCCATGAATTCATTAACTGACTGAAAGAAAATGAATAAAAATATAAAGATATTGAATAGGAAAAAGGGATTATAGTTGGCCTGTACATTTTCAAGTTAACAACCAAGCGGTTAAGATCATCCAGTTGGTGAGATTTTGAGTTGTGGCCCACCAGGAAAAACTACCAGTATGCCACGTGTCATATTTTATAGGATCATGTATGATCACTATGAGTCATGGCTTCATTATTAAGAAAGAAAATGAAAGGCAATCAATTGCAGAGAGAAACAAACGTCCAACTCTATTAAAAAAATTAATCAACTGGTAAAAAAAATTAATGAACTGATAGTTATATATTTAAAATTTTAAAACTATTCATTAATTTATATTCATTAATTTACAATAAGTAATTTTATTTTGTTTTTAGTGAGACTTTCCTGATAAACCCCCAAATTTCCAAAATCTCCCTATAAATTCTAGTGCCTAGAAATTCCCAAGAATGAGATTAGTCTCTATGTTCATGACTGATCACAATGTTGTCAGTCAAGTTGAGGGGTGTCACTGGGTCGGGTCGGCTCAAGGGTCAACTCTCGATGCGGATTTGAGTCAAGCTAAATGGGTAGTTGGTTGGGCTTTGTTAGAAACTGTAGCCTGTTTAAGTAAATGGGTCAGGCTCGGGTTGAACCCTAGCCAATCTGATGCGCCTATACAACTACTTATCACTGAGTTGGGCCAGATGATCCAATCCCACATGGAAACAAGTGTGTAGACAAAAGGATGGTCCTATATCTGCATTAATTGGGCCGGCTTTAGCCCCATATTCCATTCTTAAACCCTGAGTGCGGTCATGCCAGGTCTGGTTTGGTCAGGTGAGTAGGGCTAACCCAACTTGGGCTTGATGAATTTTAACCGGATTGGGTTGGGTTTAGGCTGGAATTCTTGGCCGGTTTGGTAAACGGGTTGGGATCGGATTGACCTTCACTCGATCCAAACCCAAACCATTTCCACTATAGCTGGACACTGAGCCGAACTGAGACGAGCTTGGTGTAGCTCGGCTTGGTTTGGCCAGCAGCCTACCTTAGCTCGGCTTGGTTCAATCAGCAGCTCAGGCCAACTCGAGCTCTCGAGTTGCAGGTTGCTCGGTTAGGATAAAAATTGGACCAGGGTAAAAAGAAAAGTAAAAAGGAGGCGGCATAGACAGGCGTTATATATATATATATATATATATATATATATATATATATATATATATATATATATATATATATATATATATATGAGGCACTCTCAAGTCCAACCGGTTGGACCACAATTTGCGGTCCACCCAGTGGATTGCTTCCAACCTGTGAGGTGCTTGTGAAATCCAATCCTCCTAATAAGTTGGCCCCACCACAAGGAACAATTCATACAAAAATCAGCTGCATCCACTAACCCAGTGTACCACACTTGTATTTTGCTATTAATCAATGGTTGTACACTGTTTTCTATATTGTAGCTCACTTGATGAATGGATAGGGCTGATTTTTGCACTAGGGGATCCTTGTGGTGGGGCCAACTTAATAGGAGTATTGGATTTCACAAGCACTTAACCAGTTGGAAGAAATCTAATGGGTGGGCTGCAAATTGTGGTCCAACCGGTTGGACTTGAGAGTGACTCTATATATATATATCTATATATATCTATATATATATATATATATATATATATATATATATATATATATATGGGGAAATGGTACCATGCGGTCGACCTCATGGGAGCTTCCCATGTGGTCGAGCTGTGTGGGCCCTGTTATGGGATAATTTCTCCTAACCGACCTGAGGACAAAAGAGCTCGAAATCCTACAGTAAGCTGAAGGCCTGAACTGACGACTTCACCCCCCTTCAAGGTCAGATCGGAGCGGACCTAATCTGCCGAGCATACGAGAGCCGAACTCATCCCTTCCTCACATTGCCTATAGATGATGGCGCATCCCCTCAAGATCGGAACCGTCCGAAAGATCAGAATGGTCCGAGATTCTCGCCCGGATTCCCGGACAAAAGGCAAGATATGTGCCGTGATCTCAGCTCAATAACTCTCTGATCAATGCCTATAAATAAAAAGATTAACTCCAACGACAGGTACGCTCTAATCTCTACGACAAGTCATCTTACGATTCTCAAAGGTGATCACTGATTTAGGCATCGGAGGGTTCACGGCTGGATCCCAGCCCCCCCTTTACCATTTTCTGTGGTGTTTTGTAGAATCTAAGCCAAGCCGTTGATCTAAACACCTCTGCCGATTCATCCGAAGGATATCTCTTCCGACGATCTGTTCTCACATATACAAATCCATCACCTCGTTTGTTGACCAGAAAACGGCATCAACAGATTGGCGCCGTCTGTGGGAAACGACGACAAAAGTCTTTTCTTTACAGAATCCTTCGTTCTAAAAAACCAATGGCCGGTGGGAGAGGCAATAAGAAAGGGAAAGCCCCGGTGAACGATGAGCTCTCCTACGAGCATCATTCTGAAGATGAAGCACCTGTTCGCAATACTCCAATGCTCCACCTCGGCAGCTCGTCACACCGCCTCAATCTTCTGAGTGGACGGCAGAGGTCCTGAAACCACGGGACCAGACTGTCCACATTAGAAGAATAGGTGGGAGGCGTCGCGGAGCAGTTTGGTGGAGTAGATAGACGCTTCGAGCGCGTGGACGGAAAATTGGACGAAATTACAGCCTTGCTGAATAGTCTAGTCCGACCCGCACCTAACCTTGAAACCAATCCCGAACATGGGCCACCTCAGCAAAGTTCTCATCCACCACGCTCACACTCAAGCCGTCTGCAACCCGACGAGGATGAAGTCGTGAGCCGAGCCTCCGCCTCGAGAGTTCGAGCGGCCACGGAACTTCCTTCTAATGATCTAAGGCACAGAATAGAAGAAAGAAGATCCGCCCGAGCTAGTCAAGACCAAGGGCGGATGGACGATAATATTACTCCCCTCGAAGCCGAGCTAAAAGAGCTTCGGGAGAGGATCGGTGATATCCAGCGAGCACAACTTGTCCGAGTGCCGACAGCAGCAGATGTTCTGGTAGACTCATCTGAGTCCCCGTACATCGATGAAATCCGCAACGAGCCTCTCCCGAAAAGCTTCAAAATACCCCAGCTCAAGCAATATTCCGGGATAGGGGACCCGGCTGAGCACCTTGAGAACTTCAAGGTCCGAATGGAACTCCACCGGGTTAATGGCCACATTATGTGTAAAGCCTTCCCGTTGTCTTTGACTGGTTCGGCCTGGACGTGGTTTCGCAATTTAAAACCGAAGTCCATCTCCTCTTTCACCGAGCTGAGCAGAGCATTCGCAACTCAGTTCATCGGAAGCACTGACCCGAGGAAGCATTCGACGCACCTCGCTGCAGTCAAACAAAAAGACAACGAATCACTGAAAGATTACCTCTCACGATTCAACGCTGAAGCGGTTCAAGTGGAGAACCTATCCCAAGACGTACTGCTACACACAATGATAGGAGGGCTGCGGGATGAGAAGTTCCTCTGGTCAGTAGGGGAACAGCCCCCTCAATCAGTGGCTGAATTCCTCGATCGAGCTGCGAAACACATAAACGCAGAAGAGCTGGTGAACGCTCAGGGGTCATCTCATAAGAGGAAAGAACGCAAAGAGGAAAGTAGCACTAAACGGCATCGTCCAGATCGCCGATCCCCGAACTCAAACGCTAATCCACGCGGAGCCAAAACTTCGGTTTCAAAATTTGAGAAATATACTCCGCTCAAGACAACCATCGAGCAAATATTCTTAGCCGAGAAGAACAAACAGGCGTTCGGACGACCAGCGAAGATAAAAACCGACCCCGACAGAAGGTCAAAATCCAAATACTGTTTATACCATAAAGATCATGGTCATAACACGGTGGATTGTTTTGACCTGAAGCGACAAATAGAAACGCTGATCCGGCAAGGATTCTTGAAAGAATACATCGCCCAACGTCCCGATGACGACAGAACTTCAGGTCGGGAAGAAAGAGGGGAGCCGGTCGACAATAACCCTATGGAAGAGATCCATGTGATCTTCGGAGGGCCTACCACTGGAGATTCTGGCAACGCCCGTAAATCCTATAGCTCGTCAGGCACGGACATCCGAGCCAGCTTTGCAGGTGAATTTAACCAGCAGACCCACAAAAATTCCTAAGGTCGCCCAACGCATGATATCTTTCTCCGAGGAAGATGCCAGAGGAATAATACACCCGCACGACGACTCTCTGGTAGTATCGATGGTAGTCGCAAACAAGAAGCTCCACAGAATGATGGTGGATACAGGGAGCTCGGTCGACATAATATACGCTTCGGCATTTGACAGAATGAAGATTGATCGATCTAGATTAAGACCGGTCAAAACAGCCCTAACCGGATTCACAGGAGATTGTATCATGCCTGAAGGAGAAATAACTCTACCGGTCACTGCAGGAGATGAGCCGAACCAGAAAATGATCATGGTCGATTTTTTGGTCGTCAACACTCCCTCGGCATACAACGCGATCGTCGGCCGACCCATCTTACGAGCCCTAAAGGCCGGCATCTCCATCTATCATCTGGCCATGAAATTCGAGACCGAAGATGGAATCGGTGTGATTCGAGGAGACCAACAAGAAGCTCGTCGGTGTTATGAGCTCACCTTGCGCGGAAAAGGCAAAAACCTGATATCCGCCATCTCACATGCAGCCCCCCTGGATCCCAGGGAAGAAACGAAAGAACGTGGATCACCAGCTGAAGAGTTGATAGAGGTCCCCTTATCAGAAGAGGACCTGAGCTTGGTCGTCAAAATCGGGTCTCAACTGAATGACGACATCCAGACGAAGATGATCGCCTTTCTGAAAGAGAACGCCGACGCCTTTGCATGGTCCCATCAGGACATGCCCGGTATAAATCCCGAGATAATGGTCCACCGACTCAACGTGGACCCGTCCTTCAAGCCGATTCGTTAGAAAAGACGAGTCTTCAACACAGAAAGATATGCCGCAATTGAAGAAGAGGTAAAGAAATTGCGTCAAGCAGGTTTCATTCAGGAAGTCCGCTATCCCGATTGACTCGCCAATGTCGTCCTCGTCAAAAAAGCCAACGGGAAGTGGAGGGTTTGCATCGACTACACCGACCTCAACAAAGCCTGCCCGAAGGACAGCTTCCCGTTACCAAGAATAGATCAGCTCGTAGATTCGACCTCGGGCCACGAGCTTCTCAGCTTCATGGATGCTTACTCTGGGTACAATCAAATCCGGATGCATGCCCCCGATAGGCAAAAAACGGCGTTCGTCACTGACCGAGGACTGTATTGCTACAAGGTGATGCCTTTCGGGCTGAAGAACGCCGGAGCAACGTACCAGCGTTTGGTCAACAAAATGTTCGTAGAGCACATCGGCAAAACCATGGAAGTCTACGTGGACGATATGCTCGTAAAAAGTCTGAAATCAGAAGACCATGTCGACGACCTCCGAGTTATGTTCGGAATCCTGAAGAAGTACGGGATGAAACTCAATCCCGGTAAATGCGCCTTCGGAGTAAGATCGGGAAAAATTCCTCGGGTTCATTGTGAATCAAAGAGGAATTGAAGCCAACCCTGAAAAGATCCGTGCGTTGATTGAGATGAGTCCGCCAACCACCGTGAAAGAAATACAAAGCCTCACGGGGCGAGTCGCCGCACTCAACAGGTTCGTATCCAGAGCTACCGACAGATGCCTCCCATTCTTCAAACAACTTTGCAAATTGAACGAGGTGACCTGGACGCCAGAATGTGAACGAGCCTTTCAGGACCTAAAAGCATATCTCGGTTCACCTCCGCTACTGTCCAAGCCCGCACAAGGGGAAGAGCTACTACTATATCTGGCCGTATCTTCCGCGGCAGTAAGCTCGGCCCTAATCCGCAATGACCGAGGTATACAAAGACCAATATACTACATCAGCAAAGCTCTCCTAGATGCAGAGACCCGTTATCCTAGCCCAGAAAAACTGGCTCTAGCTCTAATTACAACGGCGAGGAAATTACGCCCTTATTTCCAAGCACACCCGATAGTGGTATTAACGAACCAGCCGTTGAGGCAGATACTACAGAAGCCGGAAACTTCGGGTCTCCTTGCATGCTGGGCCATCGAGCTCGGAGAATTCGACGTCTAGTACCGACCCCGCACGGCGATTAAGGGGCAGGCTGTGGCTGATTTCATCGCCAAGCTTACCGACCTCTCCGATCCCGAAACTAATGCCCCCTGTCAGGATAACATGGAAGGACCGAACCCAGTAGAAGATTCGAACTGGTCGCTGCATGTCGATGGATCGTCGAACTCGCAAGGATGTGGAGCAGGAATAATCTTGACCTCCCGTGATGGCATAAAAGTCCAGTATGCCCTAAGGTTCGGTTTCAAAGCTTCAAACAACGAAGCCGAATATGAAGCACTTCTCGCCGGATTACCGCTAGCCTCGGCAGTCGGAATCCGACGCATCACGACGTACAGTGACTCACAATTAGTCGTGGGTCAAGCAACAATGGAATATCAAGCAAAGGGAAAAAAGATGTCCGCGTACCTGCAAAAATATCACGAGTTATCCGCTCGGTTCGATCGTTGCAAAGTTGTCCGAGTACCGAGGAGTCACAACACCCATGCAGACTCCCTCGCTAAGCTAGCGTCGGCTGGAGACGACGAACTGGGACGGGTCGTTCCCATTGAATTCCTCCCCCAAAGAAGTATCGTGGACGACGT
The DNA here is from genome assembly GCA_003013855.2 of Liriodendron chinense. NCBI lineage: Eukaryota > Viridiplantae > Streptophyta > Magnoliopsida > Magnoliales > Magnoliaceae > Liriodendron > Liriodendron chinense. The sequence continues at coordinate 2,133,312 of PVNU02000133.1, read as the reverse complement.
TAAAAATGAGGTATGCGCTGTTTCAACCGAGCCTGACTGGAGAGACCCTATCGTCCGTTTCCTACGGGAGAACATATTACCCGAAGAAAAAATAGAGGCAAGACGGATCCAGTATAGGTCAGCTCGGTACGTGCTACTCGACGATATATTATACAAGAAGGGTCTCTCATTGCCATATCTCCGCTGCCTCGGACCAAACGAAGCCGACTAAGTCTTAAGGGAAATCCACTCCGGTGCATGTGGAAATCATTCTGGGAGTAGGGCATTAGCGTAGAAAGCAGTTCGCCAAGGTTATTACTGGCCGACGATCCAAAAGGACGCCCGTGAGATCGTCAAGCGATGCGATAAATGTCAAAAGTTCGCACCGGTACCTCACTCACCTTCCGAAGAGCTCACTCCTATGTCTGGACCGTGGCCCTTTGCGCAGTGGGGGGTCGATATCATTGGTCCTCTCCCTACGGGCAAGGGACATGTCAAGTATGCGATCGTGGCCGTCGATTATTTTACGAAATGGGTCGAGGCAGAACCACTTGCGAAAATCACCGAGAAGAAAACAACAGACTTCATCTGGAAGTCGATCGTATGTCGGTTCGGTGTCCCAAACACTATCGTCACCGACAATGGGCCCCAGTTCGATAATGCGAAATACAGAGAATTTTGCCAGAACTTAGGTATAAAGAATGTGTATTCGTCTCCTCATCATCCCCAAGCCAACGGGCAAGTCGAAGCTATCAACAAGATTATCAAGAATCATCTAAAAACAAAACTCGGCGAATTCAAAGGAGCTTGGGCCGAACAGCTTCCCGAGGTGTTGTGGGCATATCGGACCACAGCCCGGTCAACAACAGGAGAATCCCCATTCTTCCTGGCCTTCGGAGCGGAGGCCGTAGTCCCGGTCGAGATAGGGCTACCGAGTAACCGTACCAATAATTATCGACCCGATCAGAATCAGGACGAGCTTCGAACTAACCTCGATCTGCTCGACGAAGTCAGAGAAACCTCCCAAGTTCGGATCGCAGCCTATCAACAGCGCGTTGCTAGATTCTACAATTCCCGGGTGAAAGAAAGACGGTTCAGGGTGGGAGATCTCGTCCTACGGCGGAACGTACGGGAGAAGAAGGATAAGATTGCGAGCACATTCAACCCGAACTGGATTGGACCCTACAAAGTTATTAAAACAGTTCGGCCCGGAACTTATTGGCTCGAGGATATGCAAGGTCGTGCCCTGCCCCATCCGTGGAATGCGGAACATTTGAAAATCTACTATCAATAAAAGCTAAGTATTTGTTCTTCACCTTCCTGTCAAGAAATCTAAGATACGAGCAGAGGATAATTTCGTCCATAGCCGTATCCATGCTCGGTGGACACCACCCTGAAGCATATTCCAAAGTTAAGGTCGGTTCCACAGTTTTAACTGAAACCGACCAGCATTTTCGCATAACCTAAGTACTTCACTCCTGACCTCAATTGCTCGGATACGAAGCGAATGGGTAACTCCAGCGAAAACAAATAAAAAAATTTTCTGACAAAGTATTGAACAGATCAGGAAAAAGAGTAATTCATTGATAAGACCCTAAAGGGTGAGGATTACATATGGCATTTGTTACACTATGCCCTGATAAACGGGCTACAAAAAGAGATAAACAAAAAAAATCCTAAGGGGCTGGATCAGCGGTCGGCTCAGCAGGGGCTGCGGTGTCCTCGTCTTCCTCCACCTCGGAGTTCAGAAAGGAGAGGTCCAAGTCCGGATGATGTTCTTGGACAGCCATCCGACACTTCTCGTAGCCGAAGTCAAACGCTTCGTCGGCTTCGGCGACCTTTACCTCCAACTCCGCCTTGGTCGTTTCCAACTCGACCTCGCAGACCCCTCGGAGGCCTTCAGCTCCTCCACCCGGATGATAAGCTCGGCTTCAGCCCTCTCTTTATTGGAGAGTTCGGCTTGAAGAGCGGCGATCTCCCGCTCCCGAGCTTCCAAGGCTTTTGCAGCCTCTTCTCCGAACTTCCTGGCCTAGTCCAGAGAATGCTTGGAGGCTGTCAGCATACCCTCAAGGCCGGAGATCGTCCCCTTATCCCGAGTGATCTCGTCCCGGAGCAACTGGCAGCCATAAGCCACCTACACACACAAGCAATGAATGAGTGAATAAAACACTTAGCTATATTTATAGCATAATGGTATTAGAATTCACCTTAGTGCTGAAGACCCCCATCGTATTGAGTAGAGACAAGGCCGGAGACTTGGCCATTATGTCCACCTCAGCCTCGGGGACTGCCTTGTACGCCCATTTGCACAAATTGTACAAATGTGGCAGCATCTCCGGACCTCGGCGAATGGCAGCCGAAGTATCCTGGGCCGATGTCCTAGAAGGGCCGGCCTCACCACCCTCCACCAAGTCAATGACCTGGACAGAAGGTTGTGGGAGTTCAGTCGGAGGGACGGGCTGCACGACCTCGACCGGGGGCGCTTCTTGGATTGTTTCAGCAGCCGGAAGTAGAGGAGCTTCATCAGCTGGGAGGGCAGCAGGGCGTGCTCGCGGACGCCTCGTCACCACCTTCTGCCTCTTCTTCTCTCGAAGCTGCTCCTTCTCTTCGGCCGTCATGGTTGACATCTTCCTTCGAGAGGTAGGAGCAGACATACCTGAGGAAAGCAACGTATCACGTAAGTAAAGTACAAAGTACAGAGAAAAACCGAGCTGATCAGTACTCATGAATACCTACCTCGAGGGTTGATGCCTAGATCGGATAAGGTTTCAAAGGATAGGAGAAGCTTTACGCTGCGGAAGCTCGGATCTAGCTCCCACACAGCAATCAGGCGCTCTTCCTCCTCCGAGCTGAGGGCTGGGGGATCACCACGAACTGACCAACAAAAAAAAAGAGAGGTCAATAAAAAAAAAAGAAAAAAGAAAAAAAGAGAGGCATCGGACCCGACCTGTAACTGAAAACCAGTTGTTGACTCTTCGGTCTGGGAAGTTAACTTCGGGTCGGGCCCCTTCCCAACCCTTGGATACGAAGAACCACTCCCCCGAGGTGACATATAGAACCACCCCTTTGAGTCAGGATGGCTCTTCAGTTGGTATAGATGCCTCAGTTCGGAGGGTGTCGGGTCCGAAGCGTGGACTTGGCGCCATAGAGCGACGCAGCTAATTAAAGTCCTCCAGGAGTTCGGGGCCAACTGGCCCGGAGCGAGGTTAACTGCGGATAGATACTCCCTCACAGCAGGGAGGAGGGGAAGGCGGAAACCAGCCTCAAAGAATGAGGCGTACACAGTAACCTGGTCTCCAGGTGGACGGGTCGAAAAATCGTCAAGGCCAGGAAGCCTGAGGTCTAAGGCCCCAGGGATACAATATTCCGACCTGATCCTAATCAGGTCAGATGGTCTAAGGGTTGTCCAGATCAGGTCGGCCGGGTAATCAGAGACCCGGTCAGCAACCCGACCTGAAGTCCCAGCCACTGGAACTTCATTCGAAGCGAAGGACGAAGGAGTTTCAGCCAGCAAAACTTCTCCTGAAGGTTCTGCTGTAACAACTTGGGTTTCCATCATGCTGGATTCCCCAATGGGCAAAGACAGAGTTCGTGAAGAACTATCCTCCGAACCAGCCATTGAAAGAAGAAAAAAAAAAGGGGAAGATGAAAGAAATCCGAAAAAATTCTTAAGTACAGTATTTATACTGTAGCAGGAGACAGCACGCAGAACGTGCTGTGCCACGCGGCAGTTATCTACGGTCTCAAAGAACGAACCGACGCGACTATCGACGAGGCTTGCCACTGTGTCAGCATCTCATTGGATAGTGATATTCGGCCCGTCCGTTCGAAGATACGAGGCCCCACGTGTCATCACACCATTCGTCCGCCGAAATGAAAAGCTGCCGCGCCGTATGATCATCATTGCGCCTTTTCGAAATTCGAAACAGCGCATTTAATGCGCAGTTGCCGCCAAAATGAGGTCAAATACATTAACTCCCGAGATAGAAATATCCACCTCGGGAGTGGGGGGACAGCTGTTATGGGATAATTTCTCCTAACCGACCCGAGGACAAAAGAGCTCGAAATCCTACAGTAAGCTGAAGGCCTGAACTGACGACTTCACCCCCCTTCAAGGTCAGATCGGAGCGGACCTAATCTGCCGAGCATACGAGAGCCGAACTCATCCCTTCCTCACATTGCCTATAGATGATGGCGCATCCCCTCAAGATCGGAACCGTCCGAAAGATCAGAACGGTCCGAGATTCTCGCCCGGATTCCCGGACAAAAGGCAAGATATGTGCCGTGATCTCAGTTCAATAACTCTCTGATCAATGCCTATAAATAAAAAGATTAACTCCAACGACAGATACGCTCTAATCTCTACGACAAGTCATCTTACGATTCTCAAAGGTGATAACTGATTTAGGCATCGGAGGGTTCACGGCTGGATCCCAGCCCCCCCTTTACCATTTTCTGTGGTGTTTTGTAGAATCTAAGCCAAGCCGTTGATCCAAACACCTCTGCCGATTCATCCGAAGGATATCTCTTCCGACGATCTGTTCTCACATATACAAATCCATCACCTCGTCTGTTGACCAGAAAACGGCATCAACAGGCCCCACTGTGATGTGTGCGGAACATCAAAACCGTGTATTTTATGCAGAGCTCAGGTGGGACCATACCATCCAAAACCATGTGAAGACATGCTTAAAACATCTAAAAGCACTTGGTAGGGCCCACCTGAGTTTTTGATGCAGCTGAAACTTTCTATGACCCCTCATCCAAGTGAGACACACACAATGGATGGCCTGGATTTGTGAACCACATCTCGGTGGCCTCAATAAAAGATCATGAAGGTTTTAATGGGTGGGTAGCCCCTCTCACTGTTGTATGTGGTGTGGCCCACCTAAGTTATGGATTGACATGATTTTTAAGACCGTGGCCCACCATGGAATAATGCATCTGACTGATGGGGCAGATGTTTGGCACACATCACAGCGAGGCCCACACAGCTCGACTTCATGGGGTCCATGGGGTTGACCTCATAGTACCATTTGCCTATATATATATATATATATAAAAGTTATAAATTGAATCGAGCTCCGAGCTCGGTTCAATTTCTTTTCAAGCTAAAAAAAAAAAGCTTGGCTCGGCCAGACCCAACTTTCACGTTGAGGCGAGTGGAGAAGATGAGTCGAGGGAGCAAACCAAGCTAGCTCTAATTTCCACCCTTACTCAAGAATTTAGATAATTAGGTGCCAAGACCGGGCTGAGTTGAGATCAACCCTGCCAGCCTAAAAGTCTAGCCCAAGTCCAGCCCATAAACAGATCAGAACTGGGCTCAATCGGGCCTTAAGAAGGGAAAAAAAAAAAAAAAATCAAACATGGGCTTACTCTTAGGCGAGACATGGGCCTAGTGCGAGCCAATTGTCAATTGGGTGAGCCCGAAAGTAGGCCGAGCAGTTGTCCAAAAGGCTAGAAAATTATCTGGGCCTTAGATACAAAGGCCAGCCCAAAAGAAAACACAAAGAAAAAGATGTTTTTACCTGGGTCTCTAACAGTTCCATGGACCATGTATCCCTTAGAGAGGAGAAGGTTGACCATCCAAGAGGCCACAAAACCACCTGCACCTGTCACACATACTCTCTCCTTCTCTCTTCTCATTTCTATAGAGTGATTAGAGAGCCTTATTTCTCTTTTATTATCTCTAATCTCTCTTTTTTCGAATCTTGATTGAGTGAGAGAGCTATTTAAAGCACTCAAAAGCGGTCTTGTCTAATGTGTGAGCTTTTGCAAAGCCTACACGCGTGTACAAGTCAGCTGAAGGGTACCACGGACGCTGACCGTTGGGAGTTCCTGCAGCAATAAGCTCTGTGGGGCCCATCTTGACGTATGTGTTATATCCACTCCGTTCATCTGTTTCTCCAGCTCATTTTAGAACTTGATGATAAACATGATACGTATCCACAGCTCGGGTGGACCACACCACAAGAAAAAGTGGAAATAAAGACAGTCCACCATTGAAACTTTCCTAGGAAAAGTTAGGATAAAGAATCTAAAACTTCCGTTGCCCCCAAGAAGTTTTTAATGGTGAGTGTTCAATCCCCACTCTTTTCTGTGGTGCGGTCCACTTGAAATTTGGATCTGCTTCATTTTTGTGCTTTTACCTAAAATGAGCTGGCTAAATAGATGGCCGGAGTGGATATAACACATGCATCACGGTGGGCCCCACAGATATTAGGGCTACAGGAATCCACTTCGGCCCAGGGAACGGCTCGTAAAATGGGTCCACGTAGGTGAAGGGTACAATGGCAGTGTGCATGTGTATGAATTGTCGTATAATCCAGTGTATCAAAAGCTACTCTAATTAAAAAGCATCGGATTCGTCACTTTCAAGTGCAACCACCGATTCTGACGTTTATGCTTATCCACAGCAATCATCGGCCCACCTACAGTTGCTGACGCACAAGATTTCCCATAGGTGGGCCCACAGTTGGATGATCTAAATAATTGATCTCATTAACGGTATCTTGGATTGGGTTTCTCCCAAATTTCTCATGCTGAGAATCCCAAACATTAAAATGATTTTCCCTTAGAAATGAACGGTTGTTTATTTTTCTCCTCAACGGTATGTTTTAAGCCAATTTTTTCTAAGCATGAGGAGTCTTCCAGTATTCTGATTTCAAGGAAACCCTTCATCTACAATGGGGTAGTTAGATTAACGGTTTGGATCATTAAATAATGGGCCCCACATGTACGGATTCCATGCGTCTGTAGACAGTAAAGTTGCGGACAGATGATTTAGCTATTTGGCACAATTTCTACACGTTGACAAGGTTCGTTATAAAAATAGGCCAAGAGATCGTTTTCCTCAGTCGCGACTAAGAATCCAGCGCGTGTCGCCACCCACTGGGGCTCACGTGCTAAGTAGACCGATGATCATAACCGTCCATATTTTGAAACATATGTTTTAAGTTCACAATTAAAAAATTAACCCGAACGATGATTTTTTGACACTCGCTCTCTGCAGATGAATTTAGGGCAATGAAAAGAAGAGTTTCAATGGCTGGCATTTAACTCTAAAAATCAAAGGTTAGGATTACACGGAAGTATGATAATACGATAATATATTATTTATGGTAGTGACGAGTATGAACTGTTCAAATCATCCGACCATCTCAGTATATCGGGCCCAGCGAGTGGCGACACACGCTGGATCCAAAAGACCAAAACCACTGTTTAAAACTCAGTGAGTCAGAACTCGGTCGGGTCAACTCGGTTCGGCTCATGGGAGTGTAGGCGACTCATGATAGGGCCTTTCGATCAGAAGTATCTATTTTTGTTTATTGGACCTAGTTTCATACAAATGATCTTGACCGTACATTTTTATTGGGTGTTATCTGATGTTAGAATGATCTGATCCGTTTGATTTTTTAACGGCAGTCCATGAAATATATGCTAGATCTAATAGACTCTCGGGATCTTATGATGGGATCCAAAGATCTTGGTTGGACCCAATAACACCACGTGACTATTTCCCATATTCTTTATTGTCTCAGGCATTCTTTAATGAGAAGCGATCCATGCATATGCTCTTGGAGCACAATAACTTATAGTGCTCCTAGATACCTAACTCCAATCAATTGATCTGAACCGTCCATTACATCCAGAAAATATTTCTCAGTCTACCACGCAACAATCGCACCAATTGGATGAGCTGGTCCATCGTTGATTTGTTCTTATTTTCTACATATCATTTTCCCAAGCCATGGATGGGATGGCTAAGATTCCCTAACAAAAATGATTCTGTATAATCATAAGCAATCCATGATAGTCTAAAAAAAAAAGAAAAAAAGAAAAAGAAAAAGAAAAAAAGAAAAAGAAAAAGAAAATAGATCGATCAAATTGTTGATTGGACCTTTTTTGTATAAATGATCTTGACCGTCCATATTGAAGACCATTGATCGAATGGTTAATATTTTTCAGATTGGTGTGATGCTTGTATGGTTGGACATGAAATGTGTGTTGAACCTAATGACCAATCTAGATCAATGGATTGGACAGTCCAAGTGCCCTAATGCAACTAGGAAAGCACCTGAGTCTTCATCTTCTTTAATAGTACATGAGATGTAGTGAGAAAAAAAAGTGCCTTGTAAGTTGTTATAGGTGGTGGGTTCAAATCTCCGCCGTTTATTCTTTTTCCCCACTAAACATCTACAACAGAAGTCACCCTGTGGAGGTGTGAACTCACCACCTCTAGCACATCATTGCAAAGTAGAATGGAAAATGATCACGCCATGCATTTCACTCAAGATTTTTGGAAACCCCACCATAAGATCCAGCAATCTATTAGCTCTGGCATACATTTCATAGACGATGAAAAAAAAATCAGATGGACTAGATTATCCTAAAATACAGTCCATTGCCTATAAAATAAATGGTCAAGATCATCTTTTATAAAATAGGTCTAATAAATAATTAGATACATTCTGTTTCTGGAAAAAAAGAAAGATGCTTCTCTTTAAAAAGGTCCAATCATAGATTGCTTATTGTTCTAGAGAATCACTTTCATGAGGCTGTACTATCCCATCAGAGGGGGTGGCCCACCTTTGTCAAATGAAAGGAAGCGGATTGTCTGTGAGCACAGAGATATTCCTGTGCCTAGGGCTTTGTGGGGGTCCACAGGGATGTCTGTGACAAATCCACTCCATCCATCTGTTTTGCAAGACTACGATAGGACAGAACTCTAAAAATCAAGCAGATCCAAAATTCATATGGGCCATACCACACGAAACAGTGAGGATTGAACGCCTGGAATGACAGAAGTTTTGTATCAGGATGATATTTGTGCCCATAGTTGATCTGAGTGGTAATAACCCTATGAACGGTTTGGATGGAATATAAACAACATGGTCAGCTCTAGGAAGGTTTTAACAGTGGATATTTCTTTTCCCACTGTTTCGTTTCGTGTGGCCCAACTGAGCTATGAATCTGCTTGAATTTTAGTGTCCTTGCCTATTGTAAAATAACAAAACAGATGGACGGAATGGATTTGTCACGGACATCTCTGTGGGCCCCACACATCCCTGGGCATAGGTATATCTCTGTGCCCACAGGTAACAATCAATCCACTTCCTAAATGAGATCATTCATCAATCAAGCGCATTCCCCACTCAATTATCGACCCAATTATTGAACTTAAAAGAGTACATCAATTAATTATTCACCATCTAAAGTAGGGTGGTCCACAACCTCCATTACTTTATAAGTGCCTCCCTATCATCAAAGTTCTTCATATTGTCATTACTAATACCTACCGACTAGAGAGTATAAAACAGAAGCAACGGTCCTACTCCTCATCGTTGGCCCTGGCCTAGCCCTGCCAAGACACTGGGCCTAGATTTCAAGCTCAAGCCTAACCCTCAGACCAGGTTTAGTGGTCAAAGCTCTGGCCCTTGAGAGCCAGGTCACCCGGGCTGGGCCGGGCAGTCTAGCCCATTGCCTCCCCTAATCCATCACTTGAGAAATGAACGGTCACAAAATGGGTTTCATTTGCACAAAATGGGCACAACATGTCACTCGTAATGCACATCAGGTCAGGTTGACTCGAAAACTTGAACCCGAGTCAACTCACACACACATATAGTCAAATCCAACCGGTTGGACCCAAGAGTTATGGTCCACCTGGAAGATAGCTTCCAACCTTTCATGTGCATGAGACAACTAATCCGTCCAATAGGTTGGCCCCACCATGAGGCGCCTTACGAAAAATCATCCACATCCACTCATTGAGTGGGCCAAACTTGTATTTTTGTATTTAACAATGGCTAGGCATTGTTTTCTATGGTATGGCCCACATGAGAATTAAATAGGCAGATTTAGCAATAGGAGATCTTTATAGTGGGTTCAAACTATTGGAAGGGTTGGAAGCCATATTCACTTAACAGGTTGGAAGTTATCCACTGGGTGGACCATCCACCCAGTGGATAACTTCCAACCCTTACAAAAGGCTAGCCCCACTACAAGGATCACTTAATGCAAAAAAAAGAAGAAGTCCTAGTTGCTCATCGGATGGGCAGTAGCATAGAGAACAATTTACAGCAATTGAAAAATAGCAAAATACAAGTGTGGTCCACTCAATGAGTGGATATGGCTGAATTTTGCACATAGTAATCCCCATGACAAGGTCAACCTATTGGACCAGATGGATGTTGCAAACACAAGAAAGCTTGGAAGTTATTTGCTGGTTGTATTGGAAGTGAAATAAAATACTGAAAATCATTAGGAAGAGATCAACTGCCAAAAATAGAACAAATCATGGATATGATGATGGTGCAGTAGTTAACGGTTTGTCGTTTTGGAGATGAGTTGGTGTCATTATGCATTTGATGCCTAACAGAAGGGTCTATCAAGCCGGCCCATTTTCTGTATGAAAAGCAGGCCAGTGAACCTGACTTGGTTGTTGACATTTGCTTTTATATTATTTAGCATATTTAATAAATTTATCAAAACTCTTCATATCTAAATAGAAAAAAGGTACTATGCGCTCTACTGTGATGTGTGATGGGCATCCACACCATGCATTTGGTGGGTCCCCTATTTTTTGTGGGATATCCCAAAAATCTGCTGTATCCAGAAGTCAAGTGGGCCATACCAACTGAAATAGTGCAAAATCATGGCTACAACATCTAAAAGCACTTTTTGGGGCCCACTTGAGTTTTGGATACGGTTGAAACTTGGTATGACCTCTTGTTTAAGTGGGACACGCACAATGGATGGGCTGGATTTCACAACCACATCTCAGTCGATCCTATAAACTATCATATGGGTGAATATCCACTCTTAATTTTTGTCTACGGTGTGGCCCACCCAAGACATGGATTGTCCTGAGTTTTAGGGTCATGGCCCACCACGGAATGGTACATCTGACTGATGGTATGGATGCCCATCACACGTCACAGTGGGGCCCACACAGCTCCCATGAGGTCGAGCACATAGTACCTTTTCCCATCATCGAGTCGAGTCACATGAAGACTCCACTGAGTCTCCGAGTCGACATCAGCCGGCTGGACATCCGAGTCAAGTTTTGGGGTTTTTGAACTATGGCATGCACTATGGATGGCCAGTAGTACATCGACTCTTGAATTCCAAATATAATGACAGGGCAGTATTTTCACGTGGGCCCCAAAAACCTCAGATGAATTCTTAGATAAGCTACTGTACCAACATACGGAATGTGGGCCAATTGATCAATCAGTTAGTTTTAGTCCACACATCCAATTATGTGAGAAAATAGAAAGTGCTTCCATGCATGAACATAGAGAGAAAGAGAGAGCCTTACTAGAAAAGGCTTAAGGGTCTCCTTGCATCAAAGGCTGAGATCTTTATGCTGCAATCATCATTTGATTCTCTAGTCAGAGAAGAGAATATAACCATCCATCCAAATATACATGGGAATAACCTCATTCCTTTAACATCATCTTTTTCCCCCCAATTTACATTGCTTGGCCCATCTGGATGTGGCCCTATGGCTGATTACATGTCCATCTGTTGTACCCTACGTTGACAACCAAATGATCATATGCAAACAGTTGGTAGCCCTTCAAATAAATGGCTAAAAACAAGAAAAGTTGAAATTCCAGATTCAACGGCAAAAAGTTTATTAACTGGACAGCTGAAATTCTTCCCTTGTTTCAATTTCATGCCATACCCATCCATAGGCCCCACCTTGTGGGCAGTCTAGATCATCCAACCCATGAATCAGTGTGGGCTAGACCTGTCAATGTGCCAAGAAATCGATCTGAAAGTTTTTTTTTTTTTTTTTTTTTTTGGGTGGGGGGAGTTGGGGGGACACAAAAATAGTGTAGCAAACTAGAATGGGTTATTGCCGGAAGATAGATTTCTGACTGTTGATCTAATTTGATACTTCCACAAACATGGGACCATGCCAATCCACTCTTCCATGTAGAGGCATGACCCAAATGAGTATGACTATAGCACATGGATGAACAAGAACCAAAAGAAATTTTCACATAATCAGCAATGCAATGTTGTTACTGGTACATAGCTGTCAAGAGGATGTTGAATGCCCATCCTGATTTTACAGCAATCTTTTATCCATGGATAGAAATTGAAAATGGTTAAGAACCTGTCGACCCTCAGATTCTGCAAATTATACAAGGTGTGTGAGAGGAAGAAAGAAACAAAAAGCTTGGAGAAGAATGCATGCTCATGTTGCAGAAAGTATAATACCATGTATTGCTTCCATGTTGCCTTCTTCCCTGTACAGATTTTGGCGTCACACCAACGGATAACCTTTGGCTATTCACCTGTAGTAATTATAGAAGGAGATGCAACTTGCAATGATTAAAATAAGACCATCGAACATGGACCATATGAAAGATGATATGGCCAACTATCTGCTGAAGCATTATGCCTGTGAGATGTAAGACACCTGTAGGAATGAAATCAATGGTCTACATTCAAGATGCATGGTTTACCTAATTGAGGATTAAAATGAAATATATGAAGTTGGATCAGGCCATGGCGAGCTAAAATGACTTGAGCCTAAGCCCAGCCCTAAAATTTATTGGGCCGTGCATGCCATGTCCAGTCAGAATGAGTTTGGCAAAATTCAATAAGTCATCATCCAAAATAAAATTTATTTAACAATCCTGATCTCTGATCAGTAGAGTATGCTGCACAACCTCCTGCTGGATATCCTATCAATTGGATCCAATGCATCTAGATCAATCAATTCAATAAATCACTGTAAAATAAGCAAAGATTGTTTGTATGGTACAGCTCATGCTATTGAAACAAATCGGACTGTAAATCATCCTCCATAAATATTATAAGATGATTGCTATACGTGCGCACCATCAAGCCACTCAAGGGTAGGAATCAAATGTACCAATAACATTCTAAAATCTTCATCACAAACAGCATTCCCTGCCACATCTAACTGTGCCAAACACAGATCTTTAAAGATCCATACAGCTTCCCAATAACTCTGGGCATTGACATTGCTGCTCGTGTATTCCCCGGCATTCCAATCGATTCCAGTTGCATGAGAAAGAGGAGAAGAACACAAATACCTCGTTGTGTCAATTGGGTGTGCCCCGATTTCGTTGTGGGAGATGTCAAGCGTCCTTAACGGCTTTATCAGTTTCAAAGGCTCCAATGTGGTGAAACTGCGGAATCGGTTGTTGCTTAGGTTCAAGGAGGTGAGGAGTTGCATCGCTTCCAAACCTGATACAAAGCCCAAAAAAAATCAGTCACAAGCATAGTTCTAAAACTCATTCACTTGACTCGAAACTTGGTTGAGTTAAGACTCAACGAGATTTCTAGCTGATTTTCTAAGAACCTTGGTCAGCACTTAATCAGACTCACCGAGTTGGCTTGACAACTCAGCCGACTCGATTTGACTTGAACTGAGTCAACCGCCTTGTCAACTGGGTTTTAGTGCTAAATGCAAAATAAGACCTGTGAGAATTGAAGCCTCAATCTCATCGCTGGAAGCACCTTCCAATGACCAGCAACCAGCAAGCAGAAGTTGTCTCTTGGGATGTTCTATTTTTTTCCCAGTTATAATATTTTAAATGTTTATTACCTCTTCGAATATCCTTCATTTGCAATGTCATAATATCGAGTCAACTTCAAACTTGTCCGAGTCTTTGAGTTGACCCGAACCGACCAGGCATCCAGTCCAATCAAGTTTACAGGTTTGAACTATGGATGCAAGTGGAATGGCCTCATTGGTCTTTCAACAGCTAAATGGAGAGACACAACCGTCGAGATCCATATGATACACTGGCTTGTCGATGGATGATACACAGGCACTTAGAAATTGCAAACATGGCATACAACTAATTCAAATTAAACTGCCCAAATTATGGGTAGCATGAACCAAAAATTAGGCTCATTTAATTATCTGACTATCAAATTGGTGGACATTTATTTGATGGTTAAACATGAAAAATGCTCAATGGTCCTGTTTAAGCAAACGAGAATAGGTGGATCAGACGTCAGAATTATTCAACCAATATGGATTTTGAGACTGGGACTTGGCAACGGTGGGTTCCACAATTTTGGCAGTTTAATCTGAGTTCATATTTGACAAGTGTGCAATTGACTACTGCCTGCATATCAAGCATCATACTCTGCCAGTGTATAAAATCACTCCCAAAAAAGATAGGGCCCTGTTTGGATGCACCTCCAGAATGAGATTGGAATCGAATGCAGCCTAGCCCATCGGCATCTTGTGGACCTGCTTGGAAATACCCTCCCAAATGCAGGCAGCCAAACACCCTAAGGCGTCACACCTGATGCCTACTGTTCTTATCCAGGAAGCGGGATGAAGACACGCTCACATCCTTATTTGGTGGACATTCCAAAAGGGGCCTAAACCTATTTAGTGACTGTAATTCATAAAACAATTAAAGGGAGAGGCAAGACCCAACTTCTTAACCTAAAAATAAACAGGATTAAGAGAAACGATAGGGTTCTGTGCCTACAAAGATTTACAGTCTGCAGCAGATCCCAATACTGTAAATGCGTGGAAAATTGATGGGTATTGTTGATCTTATCAGCAGGCCCCACCTTCAATGGAGGATGCCCCAAAACTCTCCCAGGTTTGAAGATCCAAACACTTCAATCTTTTGGCATTTTTCTGTAGAGTGTACTGTCGCTGTGTTTTGCTTCTTGACCATTGTACATAGGTTACCATATGATATGAAGTGTTAGGAACTTCTTATCAGGAAGATGTTGAGAGAACCCCATCCACAGTGGGCATCATCAGTTCAACAGCCTCGATGACCCAACCATGGACCCATGTTCATGAAATGGTCTGGAGCAATGGAACCAAGGAACACGAAGAACATGTATACCCTGGTTTACGAACTCGAAAACTGGAATCAAATGCCTATCGTTTTTTCCCCCCGATAACATTTATCGTTCAAAATATAATAACATATCAACATTATAGAATCTTGAGTTTTGTCAATATAAAAGCAATACCAAAGCTTGACGGTAATGAAGCACTATGACCACAATGAGCTAAGTTGCCCAACCTATTAGTGCACTTTGCTGTGGTATAACAGTGTACATTATTTGTCAATTACGTAGGTCAGTGAATTCAGTGTTAATTGAGCTTAAAGAAGATGAAGACCGATGACTCAAGTGGACCTACTGCATCAAGGAAGAAGAAATAAGTAAAAGAGATGCCTTGGTGAGCCTTTAACCTTGATCTGCAAACCAGTCCAGACCCATAGCCGACCGGTCGTCAGAGCCTAAAATGGGACAACAAGCAAAAATGTCCTGAGCCTTAAATTCGACCGATCTGACGATCGGTTGGCTGGACTGTCCGACCAGTTGCAATAGACCCAAAGTAGACAGCAACATTTTATACTATCCAGGCCTAATTTGACTGGTCGGCCAACTGATCGTGGCCCCCTGGACGACCGGTTGTTGTTGAGGGCCAACCGATCAGATACTAGCCATTTATAGTCGTTTTGAATCCGTTTGAGCTTTTTTTCATTTATTATTATTTATATAATGGCTAAGCTCGATTTTGGAAAAAAAAAAAGAGAAAGATTTAAATGCATTAGAAGCCATTTTGATTGCCTATACCATTAAGCTCTAATTTTAAGCATTCCAAGTCATCTTCCTTGTATTTGATCACAAGATAGAGAATTCAAAGTGACTTTTAATGCACTCAAATCTTTCTCATTTTTTTTTTTTCAAAATTGAGTCTAGCTATTATATAGAAAAAAAACTCCAACGTCGACATATGCATTACATGCATCCATCTCCATGCATCATGATGTGTACCTGAATGACCCATGTGAATGACTTGTAGGTACTTTAGTACTGAGTGACCCAAGGACCATCCTGAATGCCCACAAAATATGTAGAAGCCTACCCAAGGGGTAGAAACTTGCCTTAGGAGGGT
Source organism: Liriodendron chinense (assembly GCA_003013855.2). NCBI lineage: Eukaryota > Viridiplantae > Streptophyta > Magnoliopsida > Magnoliales > Magnoliaceae > Liriodendron > Liriodendron chinense. Next base: position 2,117,399 of record PVNU02000133.1, on the reverse strand, counting down.
GGATGCGAGTTGATGAACTCCAACTCAAGCAAGTGGAAGAACTTCCCACTTGGATCATGCATCATGCACTGCACAACATTACATCATCTCATTTGCATGTGGTATTTTAACTGTTATGTGTACGAACCATGATAGGTCACTCACTGAACCTGGCCAGCTGACAGCTTATTGATGGAAAAACTGCACAAATATAAATAAAGCAGATCCTTTAGAGCAAATACTAAAGAATGAGGCGGAACCAGTTGAGGATCCACAAGAATCGTGGCCACACTTGGCAGAGGATGAAGTCACAACTAGTATATTGAGATCTGTGTTACTTAGAAGTTATGTTCATACAATTGCTTAGAAATTTTCCTATCAATGTTCCTAGATGGATTAACTGAATAATTACTTAATGCATTGTTATGAATGAAGATTTGTTTAAGTCCCAAATGGGTGGACTATAGACTGGTAATTAAAAAGTTATGGCTGTTATAGATGCATGGATGTATGTGGATTGTGATGAATGTTGGTTGGTATTAATGAGAACCTAGAATGCACTTGACATTATGCTTCTAATAACTATATGACTCTTGATTTAAGTACACTTTTTGTACGAGTCATGTGCGATAACTTAGGTCTAAGAGTGCACACTTTGTATTTGATTTTTAGGGCGTAACATCCAAGTCACAAGTGGACCACACCACAGGAAAAAGTGTTGATTGAATGTCCACCATTAAAAACTTCCTAAGGCCCACCGTAATATTTATTTGCCATCCAACCTGTTGATAAGGTCATGTGAACCTGAATGAAAGGAAAATACAAATATCAGCTTTATTCAAAGCTTCCGTGGCCCTTAAAAAGCATTCAACAGTAGTCATTCAATCCCACTTCACCTGAGAGCTTGAAATGCCTCATTTTAAGACAAAATAGATGGATGGCTTAGATGAATGTAAATACAAATAGCTATTAACATTATAATAATATCTAGGGCTGTAAATGGGTCAGCAGACCTGATGGGGTACTCAAACCCAACCCATTTAGACCCAACCCATTTGTTAAATGGTACGGGTCTAGGTCCAAGAATAGACCCATTTGCTAAACGGGTCTGGGTCTGATTTCCTTCATATTAGGCCCGACCCGACCCGACCCGACCCGACCCGACCCGACCTGACCTGAACCCATTTAGTAAGTGGGCGGGTTTGGTCTATGTTTCAAGGGACCCATCCAGCCTAGACCCGTCCGGACCTGATTTTAAGCCTTGTAAAAATGCTTGCATGCTAGATCTAGACCCAATCCCATTAGACCTGGCCCATTTATAAATGGGTCTGGGTGGATCTCCCTCTACTAGACCCAGACCCATTTCTGATGGGTTGACTCGGACCCGACCCAGACCCGCCCATTTAATAAAAGGGTCTGGGTCTAAAATTTGGACCCAAACCCATTCAGTAAATGGGTGGCTCTGGTTTTGGCTAAACCCGCCCCGAACCCAACCATTTACAGCCCTCATAATATCTCATCACCATAGTGCAAACGCAAGTAACAATAATCAGCTCTGTAGATCTACATGTGAATAAGTTAGAAAGGAGATGATACTTAAGCTCACATGTTAGGGCCCATTCTCGTCTTGTCCCGGACCATCTGTTTATTAGATCATACTAGAACTTCTTGGACCCATCCAGGCCATATATCTTATGGACCATACTTCTAACCAACCTGGGCCTATTGCTGGCCATGCATATTATCAACCACCCTTTGAACATCTGAGCCCATCCAGGCTTCAATTCAGGCCTGATAGATAGATCCACTTGGGCTTAGGCACCCTTAGGCTATTAAAGTCATTCGATAACAGGTGAAGGTCCATAATCACTTTGGCCCATCTATTAAATATTCATAATACTGGTTCATACATAATGTTGATGTCTTGGTGGGTCTGGTGCAGTTGGGTCAGTCAGCCCGAGCTAGATCCGTTTAGTAAATGGGCCAAGAATTCCAGCCCAAACCTGGACTTCTTAAAATTCACCATGTTATTTGTTTCGGGTTCTGGTTCACATGTTCGGGTCATTTGTAAGCTATACTGGCGGGTCGGGTCCAACCCATGTTTTTAAATGGGCTACATTTTCTAACCAGTGGCCTCCTCGTGTACATGTGAGATCCGACCTGTCTGTCCATCATGTACCCCCCTGGGAATCCTGGCCCAAAAATTAGGCTCGACAGCTCATGAGATGAACCATAGTTTTGGAAATAAACGAACGGCTAAAAAGGACTTGGCCAGCCTTTTGTAAGCTGTCCAGCTGTATGCAATACTTCGGTCCACCTAATGAGTGTCGCAGCTTGATTTCGTGGACAAACAATCCTGATCTTTTATTAGTGTACATCCAACCGTTGAAATTTCCATGGCTCGGGCTTCATCGTTGACGGAGCACATACCACCACGCTCTGATTGGACATTCTCACCACACGTTGATTTGACCACATGTATGGTCTGGTTCATACCATTGGATGGCACACATGTCAGAGATCCGGACCATTCATCAAGAAAGGTGAGTTACAAGAAAAAAAAAAAAAAAAAGAGTATCATGATATTATGGACAGTTTAGTTTAAATTATTTTAATGCCATCTAATCTCTTTAAGTGCCTGTGTATCATTAATAGACCACCAGAGCATCAAAGTTCTTCTCTAGTCAGAAAACCATGATTATATTGTGAACATGGTTAAAAAGACTCAGCCGCTGGCACCAACTCCGTGTTTCCTGAGCTGGGTCAACTAACGAGGTGGGCTGAGTCGCATTCTGTGGGCCCACGTTTGAAACCGGATTAATAAATGGACAGGCAACAAACTTAGGTTCTTATGTAAAAACAATGTGTGCCAATGGTATACATAGATGGTATTGTGAAATCAGAAAAATAATGTGTGCCAACTAGGCTAAGATCCAATTGGTTGGTGCACTCATGTGTTGCACCATCGAAAAGCTAGCACCATTGATAAATTGTAGGCACCACAGAAGGATGAAACCAATGGTATGGATTAGGTGAGACCCAAGATCCACTGTGGTGGGTGGGACCCCAGACTTTGGGGCCCACTGTGATGTATGTGACTACATCCACGCTGTCCATTAATATTGAAAGCTCATTTTAGGGCAATCAATGGAAGGCTGAAATGAAAAATTAGTCAGCAGACCGAATTTAACAAATAAATGGTCACCATTCAGATGTCAGGATCCTTGGAACAATGGGCCACTATTTGAACGGTTTAGTGCCACGTGTACAATGTAGTGGTCGCAAGTGAATGAACTATCACACTCCGGCGACAGTGGAGGGTTCAAAACACGTTGTCCACCAAGACATGACGAGTTATTTGATACTCTGGCAGCGTATGATGGATGATACTCAAGCACTTACATTCGTACACGTGGCACATATATGACTCAAGTTAAACTATCTTAGCCATGGATCCACCGTAGATGGTTTGCAAATCAAAAGTTGTACTGTAGTCTCTGGTTTATGAAAATATGCCCGTTCAACTCTGGTCGTTGATTTTTTTTTTTTTTTTTTTTAATGTTGACCGTCCATTAGATATGGACTAATCGACCAGTTAAAGAATCATTTCAGACTTGTAAGCCATCTGAAGGAAGGCCTAGCTGGACTACAGATTAATTTGAGCTAGACGAATGCGTGGAGTTTCTTACTTAGTGCCTGTGTATCATCCGTCACACTCTGCCAGAGTATCGAAGTTTTTCTCATGCAACGAGTCAATCAGAAGAATTGTTGGAGTGTTACGTCATTTTCTGGGATCTGATCAAGTGCTTATGGGGACATGGGGCATACCATGCCTCCACGTGGCATACATGGACAGGATCCGGATCATTCATTCAAAGAGTTCAACAGTGAATGGATCAGAATCACAAAATCATATCGAGCTCGTAATCCAAACCCTTCAATCGGTAGTATACAAATGGACGATAACCGAATGGGCCATTTTGCTGAAGAAAACGTTCATCGAATGGAAGGTTAGGATTGCTGTACCAGGGAATTTTTTCTTAGTGGAAGTCAATGGTCGGGATGAGCGGGTCAGATCTTATCCATGCACGGCATGTGTAAGGAAAATGATGTGGATGTGCGATAGCTCCCATGTATCCAGAGGCATCAGATCAGCACCCAGCTTGACCATAAGCTTCATGTGGGTCAGGATCATTGACATGATATTTTGACCATACTAACACGACGAATGCACATGACATCATAGCATGCGATAGCTGAGGCTTAAAACATGCGGCTCTAAACTGGCCGACGTGCCAGGCTGGCGAGCGTGTGGAACATGTAAGACGTGCATAAGGTGGCTCCCACAGTGAAGACGAATACTTGCAAAAGCCAGGATGGTTCACTCAGTGAAGACGAATACTTACAAAATGAATGTGACTGTTCAAAAGAATTACCAGTAGTTCGCATCCAACGTCCACGCATGGCCCACCTTATGAATGGACGTTCTTTTGTGGTGGCCACCATACTCATTGCAGATGGCTCGTTTGGCACCATGGATTTGAGAAGAAGTGAGGAGAAACCGGTTGCTTTATCCTGTTTGGCACCATGGATTTGAGAGGGATCGGGGAGAATTCAAAAAAGTACTTTTAACTCTTTTTAAAACCCCATGTCAAAAAAAAGTGAGATTTGAGGAGAAATCCTCCCCAAGTGGGACCCACCGTAATGTGTCCTCAACTATGGGGCCCAACATGATGTATATTTTCCATCCAACTTGTTGATAAGGTCACAAAGACCTAAGTGAAGGGACCACATGAAATTTAGTTTTATCCAAAACATTTGTGCATCATAAAGGTCTCATTCTTCACTTTTTCTTGTTTTATGGTCTACTTTAGATGTGGATCTGCTTTATTCTTTGGATCCTGGCATAAAATGATTTGTAAAAATGGATGATCGGTATGGATTTAAAAATTGAGGCTAATACAGTGGGCATAAGGTAGGATTAAATTTACAAAGTCCATTCCCTCTCGTCTAATTTCTCTCCAAATCTTGGCTGCCAAACAAAAATCTGGAATTGATGAGAATTCATGTCATGGAATCCACTTCTCCTCAAATCCATGGTGCCAACGGGCACTAAAGGTGAATTTGAGAATCCTTGTCCCCACGTGGCAAAACACATCTCGACCATATAAATGATTTTTGTTTTTTTACCAACGTTATTTTCATTATAAATAATCCTGTCATCTAAATTGGTGATCATTATAAATAATCAATTAGTGATTATTATAAATGATGTGTAAAATTAATCTCACACCGTAGGATGAAAAAGAAAATAAAACTGTAATTACCCTACTAAGATACATGGCCTTGATTTGGATGCATTAACTATTGTGGATAAATATGAATATTTATTTTATGGGTCCATAAAATCCTAAGTTGTGTTTGAATTCAAGTAACACGTGCCTTTATCTCATTGGTTATTGATAACGGTAGGATTGATTAAGAGATGGGACATGTGATCAGTGCAATTATCAAAATGCTTTAAATGTCTTCAACTCATATAAGAAGTGTCCCATTAAAATGGAACTCTCTGAAAGATGAAGTAGAATGACGTCTCTTTCATATGGTCATTAATGTTTTGAAATTGGTGTGTCCTTCTGTTTCTATTTTTTATTTATTGCAGGTTATTACTGCCGACGAATTCATCTCTACCACTGATCAAGGGTGTGGATGCTCAGGTAAGAGATCCAGCCATTCATCTGGTGGGTCCTAATATGAACCTACCATTCATATATAATCAAATGGGCTGCAGTATATGAAGCAAATAGATGGCTGCATTAAGCTTACCCAAGGTTTTCTTAACCATCCATTTCTTTCTAAATTGTGGTCCACATGACAAGTGCATAAACTTCTTCTTAGGTCAAGTTCTCTGAATCATGGTACTGAATTGGACTATTGATTTTGAATCATCACATTGGCATGTGATAATCATGAATAGATGGGCTACATTACATGCAAGTGTAAAATTATGGAATCTCTTATTTTGGATACTTTCTGATCAAATACGTCCAGCCTAGGCTGCGAGCCTCGCCTTTTCATCTGGGATTACTTTTCAATGATTGACGGGAGTAGCTGTAAAATAAAAACTCTTAGATTGGAATATTTCCACTGTTTGATCTTTTAACTCTCACTTTTAATATCAACTATTTCTTTAACCTTTGAATAACTAAAGCGTTGAAATAATTAATGATCTCAATGGCAAGTATTTCAACATTAAGGTCTTGGGTTCAAGCACAACTGTTATCTCACATTCACAGTGAGCTGTGTTACTTTCTATCTTATTATTAGATACCCTATTAGTGTTGTGTAACCTGCAAGGTCAATATGTTAATCGTAATTGTTAATTTGATGATCTTGATCATAGATCATGATGACTATGGATTCCATATGAATATGTTATTGATGTCACGACTAGTATATAAGTACAATATTATATATATCTTAAATTGCACATGTGGGTTAAAAGAGAGGAATTCATCTAATTATCCTTGGGAATTTGAGTTTGGACACAGCTACTCATTAAGAGAGAGTTGTGTTCTGTGGATCTAGTACCCCATTATTCCATAATCACCTGATAGGTTATAGAACAAGTCTACAATTACTATTATTCTTATGTGGTCATCCTATGTGAGAGAATTGCTAACAAATCGAAATTAAAAGTCTCTACCATTGAGTTTAACAACAAGTTAACACACATGTGCCCTACCTTATATAGAAGTATTACGTGTACCATAGTAATAAGCCTCATAGTATTGGAAATGTTGAATACTTATATTGGAGGATCAGTTCAAGTTTTTAGTCTAAGAAATCCATCATGCCTAGCCTATGATGGAGTAGTGTATGTAGTAGCTAATTAGACTAATCTTAGAATTGAGGATGTTTGGGAAGTTTAGATTCTTTATGCATAGTGCTTTGGCTCGCCTCACAAAGTCCATTGCAATGGCTTATGTGGATGTTACTGGGTTCAAGCATTTGGAGACGATTGAGGTCCATATGATCTAACAAGAAATACATTGCTTTCCCAAGGACACTTTTATAGCCAAGATCTAGTAAATGAAGCCATTCATCATGTGATTTTTCATTGGTACCAGTATCCTAGTAATTTCAAATAGTTTTATGAGTATTTTCAATTGTTGATCTTTTGTTTTAATTGTTAAAATTTTTAATTACATTTTATGATATTTCGATGGTTGAGATCTTATATTTCATTACTTGATTTGCATGTGCTTTTTAGAGGAATGGAGTCAATTTATATATATGGTTAAGCATGATTCAAACTTTAAATGTAGTGACACCCAAGTCCATAGCTCAAGTGGCAGACTGAGTGAAGATAGCCTCATTTCAAGACTGAGGTCATGGTATCGATCCCCTTGGGGTGGCTAACATTGTGATGTGACTAATCGGGGTGGGTGGGTGTATTAACAATGGGATGTGTGAACTAAACCCTCCCTAAAAAAAAAAAATAAATAAATAAAAAATAAATAAAAACTTTAGATGTAGTGAGGCAAGACCAAAGTTCGTAAAGTAGTGGATTACCATACTAATATCTTTTCTTAAAACCATTAGAGAAGACACACTAGAGAAACCTTAGACGCCAAGGGCCAAGCACCTTGAAGGGTTCACCACTTAGAGGGAGAAAAAAGCAAGAAGAGAAGCAAAGAGAAAATCCTTTCTACTCTCTCTTTCCTATGTCCACACAGTCTTGCTATACGTGGGTCTCTCTGTCTATATCCTGGTCTCGTTTTAAGATTTTTGGTGTAGGCTTTTTTTTTCCCTCATTTGAAATAGATATGAGAGAGAATTTTCTACTTTGAAAGTACAATGTCAGTAATCAAATAATATTCAACAACAATGATCAAAATTATGACTAGATCTAAAATCTATATTTTTGGCTAATCGTAGAAACGTAATTAAAGATAAACATTGATCTTAGCATATAATTTATTAATTTGGACCTTTGATTTTTGTTATAATGTTTTCATGTATTTACAAGCCATCCTCCAAGGGGTACCACCATGTAGATTCCCTAGCTCAAGGTGTTTTTTTAACAGTTTGATTGGACCTAGTTTACAAAATAAATGTAAAATCAAGAGAAACTACGCTGGAGTTCTCTAACCCAATCCCTTGCTTCTAATATAGGGGCCCACTTACAAAGTTGATCAATTTTAATTTGGGTGAGGAGATCTATGCACTTTTAAGCCATTTGGCCTGATGGATGATTTAGATATTACAGCTCTGCCATGCCGACACATGATGGCGTGTAGATGTTATGTTGGGTACATGTGTGTGGCCTTTGTATTGTAACATTCCATGAAAATAACCTCTTGGCTAACATACACCCTGATCCATAGTCCAAGTGATAGATTGAGTGAAGCTAACCTCGTTTTAACACTGAGATCTTGGTATCGATTCCTAAGTGAGGTGGCTAACACTGCGGCGTGACTAATAGTGGGGGTGTGGGAGTATTAATTAATAGTGGAGTGTGCGTGTATTAACCTAAGAAAAAAAAAACTTCTTGGCCTTTTTTTCCATTTTCCTTTGCCAAAAAAGTTTATGGCAGACCTGTTGGCATATTCTCATATTATAATAATCATAAAATGACTGATAATAGAATGATAGAATAAGTGCCTGAACGAGTTTTTAAAGAAATTATTCCTTTATTCTTTCACTGATGCGAGGTTAGATCCTTTATAACGTTTGTAGAAAAAGCTTTTTCCACAATTTGTGGGACCGATGAGTTTTGTTCATGGAATTCAACCTATTCAGGATGGTCAACCACTATAAAAGGGGGATGCCCCTGAAAATAAGTCCAATCCAACCATCACATCACATGGCCCACCACATATATTTTGAACGATTTGAGTATAGATGCGATCCATTGTTCTCTATGGTGTGGCCCACCTAATGACCCTATGGACCTGATTTTTTGACACATCTTATCATCATGATGGACTCACTTGAGGTGTGCGTTCGACGGCGCCATGCAAGCAATACTGTGGGCCTCACACAAATAGTTGAATGACATTCAACATAGGCGAATAAATTCCATGCATGTTAGTAACTTTTACACACGGGTGAATAGGAGCTAAGCTTTTGTGTTGTTTGGTAAACTGAAAAATTAAGCTTGAAAATTAATTTAAATACTGAAAACTTAAAGTGCTAAATTTAAGTACTTATAAGAACTGAAAAATCTGTTTGGTAATTTATCTGAAAACTACCATTGAAAACTTATCACAGCAACAAAAGTTTCGGATCAAGCTAATATTTGTGTTTTTCCTTAATCCAGGTCTTTGTGTTCTTATGAACAGGGTTGATGGTAAATAAACATCATGGTGGGCCCTAGTAAGGTTTCAATGGTGGGCATCATTGTCCCCATTGCTTTTAGTGGTGTGGTCCACTTGAGGTTTGGACCTGTCTCATTTTTGGGCTCATGCCTTAAAATCATCTCTCCAAATGGATAAACTATGTAGATATAATACATACATTATGTTGGGGCTTATAGAATTTGGTGACTTCAAGTACTTGCGTGGGATGGTTTCATGGATGGAAAAGTAAACAAAGAAGGGTAATCTTGCCATTTTTAAATGTTAATAGGGATACTTTTGTCAATTTTTATCTAAAACTTTAAAGAGAAACCACTTACCGCATTTAGCTGTAAGCTTTAAGTCAAGTTGGCATGACTTAAAATAATCCACTTAATTTAAGTGATTTTTCCAATTAAGCACTTAAATTTTTTTAGTTACCAAACGATCTGAATTACTAAAATCACTGAAAATATCATTTTTCAGTGATAAGTCGTGGAATTAAGTTTCACCAAACGCACCCTTTGTCTACAAACATGTGCGGAAGAAGATAATAAGAAAGAGAATTGTATTATCATCGTATTCTCATTTTGTATTTTTTCTTTAAGACAATGTATAAATGTACAGTGCTCAGGCCAAATGTTTATGGTACCTTTTGGGTCTTTCAGTTTGTATAAGTGGAGCCCATGGTCGTCCAGTAATCCAAGCCATTGAAATGGTTACTATCTACGTACATGGCCCACAACAAAAAGAACAACCCTTCCATAGGTGGTCCAATAATTTGTTGGGAAAGCCGGGAGCGGGAGCGGAACACCAAACGCATGAAGCAATGCGAAATCAAACGAGAAAACAAGATGCAATCAATCACACACAAGCACTTACCACAAGAGACTCCGAATTTTATGTGGAAAAACCCCTCAACGGGTAAAAAAACCACGGCACAAAGCGATCCACTATGAGTATCGGAAGATTACAGAGATTGACAGCCCACTAGCAAGGAAAAACAGAGAAAACTCCAAGTTCTCTCTCACACACACCTCTCCCCTCTTCCTAGTACGAATAGGAAACATTGGACACCTTAGGATACTAATCTAGGACGGATTATAACTCCTTAAATAAGCAGAAATCCGAAAATAAAAACACCTTGCGCAGTACTACGGACTGTGCAAGGAATCTGCGCGCACAGCCGACTGGTCGCTCGACCGGTCGCACCTCGCACAGTCAGTCCAGGGAGAAATCCACGCCATTCCTACCTCACAGCCGACCAGTCGCCCGACCGGTCGGAGCCTACTGACGACCGTTCGTCCGACCGATCTAGGCACTCACAGCAGCCTTTGTGCGTCTAGGCCACACGGCCAGACCGATCGCCCGACCGGTCTGAGCACCCAATTCATGTAGTTTGAAGGCTCTCCAACATAATTGACGACTAGGAATGAAACTACAACCACAGTTCATGTTCAAGGTTATTGCATTTCAGATCGAGGCGCTACAATTATATGTGGTGAGAGTTAACTACCAGTTCTGAAATGGTCAGTAAACCCATGCAGAGTACATTCATGTGGCTTGTGTTTCAGACGGTCTGGACCGTCTAAATCAAGGCCCCTCTGTAGATGGTTGAAATGATAAGATTTTTTTTTTTATCAACACGCGTTCACGCATGCCCCCACACTCGCACCACAATGGGTGCTCCAATCCATGACCTTGTGATGAAACTCATGTGAGTGTACCACTGAACCATAGGGTTGAATGGCATTTGCCATTTGATTCCGCACGTTGATATGAATTTAGGCTACTATTCTTTACATGAATTGATCGAAAATGTTATGAATTGATCCAAAGTTAACAACCAGTAGAGCGTAACATGCATACGCTGTGGACGTGCGTCCTGCTCCTGCCTGTACGTATTCGGTCCAAGTAGGGGCTATGTGAGGCACACCATTAGAACTGTACACAAGCCGAGTCGAGTTGAACTGAGCTTTGTCTTGTTCATACAATGACCACCCTAGCAGCTTGTGTTTGTTGTGTTTGGCTCAGCTCAACCTTCAAGCTGGACTGACATGATCGAACTAGCTCGACTGAGCTTTCGAGGCGAGTTCGAGTCAGGATAAAACAAAATTTTAAATATGCCTAACCTAAAAGTCTGGCCTAAAATAGTTTAAAATTCGGCCCAAAGGTAGCCCAAAGCCCATTGACACTTCCCCACTTGCTTTTATAGAAAGTTTCACCTCTCATTTCATTGCTCTCTTCCGATGTGGGACTAAACAACATACCTTTCCAGCTGGTCGAGTCAAGTTTCAATCGAGTCGAGCTGTATCGAGTTGCGATCGAGCCAAACTTTAAGCCAAGCTGAATCGAGCTTGGGTTAGCTCGAGCTTGGTTAAAAAATCCTTTCAAGCTTGGAAAAATGGCTCTCCATAGTCCGAACCCAACCTTCTAATCGAGTCGAGTCGAACGAGCTAAACGAGCTAGCTTGGCCATATTTAGCTCTACATACAATGATCTATGTGTTTTATCCCAGTTGTTTGTCCATTTTGCTATATCTTTTTAGGGCATGATCCTAAAAATAAGGCGAATCCAAGGTGGGTCCTTACTCATGCCTCTATGGTAGACTCACAAGAGTTTCAACATGAGGTCATGGGTTTGAGTACCCATTGTGATAAAATTCCACTGTTGTGTGAGTGCCTGGGTGAGTGTGCGTGTGAGGCAGATCCAAGGCTCAAGTGGAGCACATGGTGGGAATTGAACGCTCACCATTAAAAACATTTTTGAAAGGGGTGTGAGTTTTGATAAAGTTGGAATTTGTGTTTTCCCTTCATCCATGTCATCGAACCTCATGAACAAGCAGATGGTGAATAAATATCATCGTGGGGGCATAGGAAAGTTTCAATGGTGGGTGTCATTATCACCGTTGCTTCTTGTGGTGTGGTCTACATCTGCCTTTCTTTTGGGCTCATGCCCTAAAATGATTTGTCAAAATGAATGGACGATGGGGATAAAATACATACATTAGGGTGGGCCCCACAGAGCGCCTACCAAGATCGAATCCATCTAGGCTGAGGAAGGATACAATCCGTGTCCATGACCTCCATTTGACATGAGCCTGGCAATTCTCTCATCCTTCGTCCCACAAGAACCGCAAAGCAATCCCTGTACATGACCATGCTCCATTTGACATGAGGCTGGCCTCCTCATTCGCCCACAGGAACCGCTGTGGATTCATCAATATCTTTGAGGGGGTGTTTGGTGCATGGACTCAAAGAGAGAGAAAATGGTGCATGGAATGGTTTCTAGAATCCTCACTTTTTTCAGTACTGTGGCCCACTTAAATTTTAGATCTGACTTGCTTTTAGCTAATGCAACAGGGGACGTTTGGATTATAAGTTACTTTCCATAAGCTACTTATGCCTAAAGTAACCTATCTTGGTTTCTACTTAATCTGCAGATAAACATGCTTGGTAAGTATTTTAAAACACCTCACTGAAAAAAGCAGGCGTTGTTCAAACCTCCAGTCCAGTAATGCAGTGACCATGGGGCCCACCTTAATGTATGTGCTATCTATTCACTCGGACCGTCCCTTTTGCAGCTCCTTTTAAGGCATTGGCCTAAAACGAACCTGTTCAAATATCAAATGGACCACACCATAGGAAACATGGTGATTGAATGCCTACTGTTAGAAACTTCTTGGGTCCACCGTAATATTTATTTGCCTTCCAACCTGTTGATAAGGTAACATAGACCTGGATGAAGGGAAAACACTATCAGCTGTTTATTTGCCTTCCAACCTTTTGATAAGGTTGTATAGACCGGGATGAAGGGAAAACATAATTATCAGCTTGATACAAAACTTTTGCAGCCTAAGAAGTTTTTAACCCTAAGCATTAAATCACCACTGTTTCTTATGGTGTGGTCCATCTAAGATTTGGATTTGCTAAAATGAAGCCCGAAAATGAGCTCGAAATATGAATGGACGACATGGATATACAACACATATACATCAAGGCAGGTCCAGGGTCACGGCCTGACTGACCATGCTATTACCCTGACCTGACCTAATCCCTCTCATCTGATTGAACATGGATCGGTAAACCCAAATCCACGTACCTAGATCTCACCATGATGTTTCTTAGAAATTCACCCGGTCCATCCGTTTTAACATATCATTTTAGGAAGCAGGCAAAAAAAGAGGCAAATCCAAAGCTTAAGTGGGCCATATTGAGGGAAACAATAGAGATTGAACAACCACCATTCAAATCTTCCCTAAGCCCATCATGCTAATTATATTCCATCCAAACCAGTCATAAGGTCATTCCCACCCCATAAGATCTTATGAGGAAACCAGTGGACATGTGCATATTTCAAAAAAATCAATGTGGGCCATCATGACCACTTCAACATAAAGGTTCAGTGCCACTATTTCAAGTAGTGTGCACCGCTTGAGTGTTAGATTTGCCTCATATTTGGGTCACCAATGTTGAAAATCATATGCTCTACTTAAGTTTTGGATCTACCTCATATTGGGCTCACTCTTTAAAATGACATGAATAAAGTAGTTGAGGGGGGGTTGATTTACCAAAAACATCAAGGGGTGGATTTACCAACATGGCTGATATAGAATAAGGACTCCCTGATGGAGGATGAGGTTCAAGCACATTCTTCACATTGATGGACCAAAAGAAGGTGTCCATCCGTTTCACCAGAAAACGTGTAATTATAGTAGAAAAACGAAATTTTAGAAAAAAATTATTATTTTTAGTTATTTCGATTTTTAGTGTGTTTCTTTCTTTTTAGTAGTTTCTATTTTTGCTGAATAATGAGTTTTAGAAAGACTCTACTTAATAGTAGTCTTTAATTAATTAGGAGTGTTGTGGGTGATTTCGACCTAGTCCTGCACACGGGAATAAAGCATGCAAGCTAAAAGGCCCAAGTAAAAGTCACCATCGGCTTTGCCACCATAAGTTAGAGCCGAGCAGAGCTGAAGAAAGCTTGTAAGCTAGAGCTACATTCTACGAGCTAAAGTTCGACGATCAATGATCTGAGCAGGGAGGTCATTCACACAGGACGACATGTCCGAGGAAGACCTGCCCGAGGTCATTCACACAGGAAGACCTGATCGTGGTCATTCACACAGGAAGACCTATCCGAGGAAGACTAGCTCGAGGACAACTTGTCCGAGGGAGAATCACACAGGATGACCTGTCCGACGAAGACCTACCCAACGTCATTCACACAAGACGACTTGTCCAAGGAAGACCTGCTCGTGCTCATTCACACAGGAAGACCTATCCGAGGAAGACTAGCTCAAGGACAACCTGTCCCCGGAAGACCTACCTAAGGTCATTCACACAATAAAAGTAAGTGGCCGAAACCACCGAGCAAAGGTAGAGTAAGGCCGAGCTCATATATCCAACCAGAAGAAACATCTACAACGGATGCTCAATCCCGCCAACATCATGGACAGTAGGCCTAGCTTAGCTATCAGAGCACGAAGTTCGGTAAGAGATAACTCACCTCCCAAGAAAGATCTACAATCCTGGTGAGAAGCCAAAGGGGAGGAGCTCGATGTCGAGCTCCACATCCTAAGCAGACCAGGACGACTACCGCCAGAGGAGCAGCGCGACAGATCTGGGGTGGTTTCTGCTAAATTTGAACGAAATAAGGATTTGGCTCCACCTCAGTCAAGAATCTCTCTTATAATTACGGGACAAGACTCCTACCCATTTATGAGTTTCTTAACGTCTCCTAAATTGACTCTACTACTAAATGCTCTACAAGCCTTATAAATAGGGGCTCTCTTTACAGGATAAGGTATGTAACTATTCACCCCACAAACCTTACACGATTATCCTACTCGCCTGACTTAGGCATCGAAGAGTCCTCTGTCGGACACCGGCTCGTCTCCCCTGCCTTTACCACTCTGTGCAAGTTCGGACGATCGCCATTGAAGCTCTAGGTCCCGGCTTCAAGAGAACCAGTCACAACTTAAAAGATCATTAGGACGGCACCAACCAATCTCACATGTTGTCCAAATTTCAGTGACAACAAGGAGTTTACTATTTTTAGTAACTTTCTATTTTGAAAATTTTACTATTTTTAGTAAATACAAATTTTTATTTAGGGATATATAAGGTTGTCAAATTTATTTTTAATGTTATCTTTCATTATTATTCAATAAAATTATGATTTTTACCAATTCTCTCTCATGGTTTCAAGATTTCCCTCATGGATTCAAGGAAGCACTGTTGAGGAGTCTAAGGAGCCTTGTGGATTCAAGGTAGTTATCCCATGAGGAAGATGATAATCGACCTCACCACGCCCTCCTGCATTAATGGCACGTTCATTCATCACCTAGAACATTCCTCAGGGTGGAGGTTGGAGCCCATTGCTCACAGTAACTTTGGCTTAAGTTATCTTTTATAAGCTTAAAAAAAAAAAAAAAAAAGCTTAAAAAAAAAAAAAGCTTAAAAAAATAAGTTACTTTGCATAACAAGTTACTTTTTTTAAAGTTTAATAAATAAACTAAATTAACAAAAGTAGATTATTAACTTTCCTAAGTTAAAAAAGCTACTTTATTCGGTGGTGTATCTAAACAGGCCCTTAATATAAGTAGTGCTATAGATATATTAAGTAGGATTTACACAACATTTGGTGTGACTTTACGCAAAGAGGTGGAAATGTAGGAGTGGGGTGCTTGGATGGAAGAATTGAATGTTAACTTTCCTTAATCTTATCGGCAATCATAGTTACAAAATTAAAATTGTGAAACTCCAACATACACAATGATATTAATTAGAAAACTACAAAATAGATATGGAATTAGCAACATACTTATATGGGACGTCATGCCTTATGTTAATGTATGCAATGATATTAATTAAAATACTATAAAGTAGAAGTGGGACTAGCTACATATATGGGAAGCCATGCTTGATGTTGATGGATGAGGATGAAACTCAATCTTATGCAACTTACATCCTTCTAAAAACCTAAGATGAGAGTAGATGTAAGTGATAGACCCCCCAGGAGTTCCAACACGAGGTCTAGGGTTCGACACCCATAGGTGGTGTAATCCCACTGCGGTGTGAGTGCTGGGGTATTTGTGTGCATGCATGGGTGGGTGTGGGGTGTGTGTGTGGGAAAAAAAAGTGATCAGTATCTTCTTTATTTATGAGAATGATGGCTGAAGTAGTTTATCAATTACAAATATTTCTCTTCTAAAAGTAATTAAAATCCATGTCTATCTAAAATATTGTGCATACAAACTACAGTCCAAGTGTACCATTCCTCATGCATTTGAATTAGTCCCAACTTCCTTGTGGCCTACAATTATGGTCCGTCCAAATAATCCAACGGTCAGGTCATCCAAACCATTAATCTTTTAAGGCCAATCTAATAGAAGTTTTACATTGAAAGGATAAAAATGCCCTTAATTGAAGGGCCTTACTCATCCCATGTTCCTTTTAAAATAAAAAGATTATGGTTCTCTCCATGACCAATTGCAAGGGTGAAATTGGCCAAACACTACTTAAAAGTCATATATTCAGAGCTGCTCCAGTGCTCTTAGAGTACACTAAGTGTTCTTAGTTGTCCAAGTTTAATTAAATAGTCCAATCAATTGATCTAAACTGTTCATTAAGCCGGGGACGGTTCTCAGGCAACCATGAAAAAAAATTGCATTGTTCGGATGATCCAATCCTTATTTTGGCCTTATTTTCTATGATTCTTTAGAATCATAAGCGATCATGATGCTTTCTAACAAATAGATGAATTAAATTATTGATTGCACCTATTTTCATGTAAATTATCTTAACCATCCATATTAAAGACCATTGATTGAGTGGTTAATATTTGTCAAATTGGTGTGATGCTTGCATGATTGCACATGAACCGTTGGTTGGATCTAATGAAAAGTCTAGATCAATGGATTGGACAATCAAAGTGCCCCAATGCAACTAGGAATACTATAACATAAAGTGCTTTCACAGACATTAGAGATAAAACATGATGGAATGGATAAAGTTCATGGATTGCACCTAGTTGCATTGGACTTGTTGGCATTACCATCACGTACGCATGTCTGTCTACCAGCTGTGGTCCACTGTTCTTCGAGTTTGGTACGAAAACTACAATCAGATTGTCCCAACATCCACCATTGGACCTATCTTGTACGAAGGATCATGTCCATTCATTTTCACATGCATGACAGCCTGGACAGTTAGATCATTCAATTGGTATGTTTTATATATCACTACCTTACTAATTGTGTATTTGCATACCGATTTCTAATCAAATTGGCTTTGCAATGAGCTACCAAACCGATGGGCTTTAGGTACTGTTTTTTTTTTTTATCTTTTTCTTTGTAAATGATGAAAATACCCTTGCATGTAAAGCGACAATGAGCTTGATTGTGATCGGTGAGCCTGACATACAGACAAGCAGACCCTGTCAAGATGGACAGGTATGATCAATCGCTATTTGAGCAAGACGGCCACATATAAGTTTCCACACCATGCAGAACACATGGAGTCCTAATGCATGGGACTAGGGCCTTCCCCACAAGCACATTTTAAATGATGGTTCTTCCTAATGTAACATTTTAGACTGGACAGCCCACTCCTAATTCAATCTGTATTTTCTTATGTCAGTGTGGTCCCATTGCTTGATAGCCACTTAAATTATCAAAGTTAGGTAAATATAGGTATCTTATACCAAAGACATTTTAATTAGGTATTGAAATGCAAATAACCAATTACTAAGTCATTAATATATAGAATCCCTAATTAATTATATAAATATAATTATGTGATAGGTGGGCCACATCTTTGAACAGTATACATGAAGTTTCAGTTCTAGCAAGTAGGACCAATGGTTCGATAATCAAAGATCATCCATCTGTCGCTTCTGGGATTGGATTTCTACAACTAATGGGGAGTTGTTTGATACTCTGACTATGTATGACACTTGATACACAGGCACAAGGAAAAGGTACATGTGGCATATTTGAACTCAAATATAACTAACTAAATTGAGGAATCCATTGTCTGCAATGAACTATCCAAAGGTTCAAGGGACCGTTTGGATGCACTTTGCAAAAGAGAGTTTTCATGTAAGAGATTTTGTGGCTTCGTTTTTGGTCTACTCATATAATAATTTAGTGCCAATTGAAGATGAAATGGTATTTACAAAAGTACATCTAATCATATAATGCGAATTGAGGTTTGACTCAAAATGTTATTTTGGCCTCAAAGGTTTCTTTTGATGCTACATCTAAATCAGCCCTAAATCTTTTAGGGTCCAGTGTCGACCATGCCATTATTATATTTTTTAAATTGCCTTTGAAAACCAACCTTGGCCTATTTGCTTTACTAACTACCATAATAATGTAAATGAAATAGGCAATAACTACACTTTTGATTGAGCCACTCTTTCATGTGTTTAGTTTATCCACAATAAATTAAAATTTACATTACTTTAATATCAAATCATCGTCAAAATATACTAATTGTGGTGTTTGAATTTGAGATTTTCATGGTAAAAATGTAATAATTACAAATTCCTCTGCTTGTCACTTAGAGTATAATGCATGGAATTGTAATGATAATTCATTTTCTTTACATATTATTGGCCTAATTGCTAAGATACTTCAGAAGAATAAAAATGATGCCGACGATTTATTCAACGCATGGCACATGCAAATGCAACCAATAAGGTAATAGGTCAAGATGGAAAAAATAGATTTAGGTGACATCAATTTACAGGCCGAAAATCTTGGCAGTTGATACTTGTCCAATCAACGTATCTTTCAAATGCTACCATCATAACTGTCCCAATGAAATTGTGACACATGCATGGACCAGAGTTGTTCTGCAAACCGTGCTAGTGTACCTAGTGACTATAGGGTATTGGAAGCCACATGAGTGTAACTCTGATGAGATGGGCTAACAAATAGATGAATTAAATTATTGATTGCACCTATTTTCATGTAAATTATCTTAACCATCCATATTAAAGACCATTGATTGAGTGGTTAATATTTGTCAAATTGGTGTGATGCTTGCATGATTGCACATGAACCGTTGGTTGGATCTAATGAAAAGTCTAGATCAATGGATTGGACAATCAAAGTGCCCCAATGCAACTAGGAATACTATAACATAAAGTGCTTTCACAGACATTAGAGATAAAACATGATGGAATGGATAAAGTTCATGGATTGCACCTAGTTGCATTGGACTTGTTGGCATTACCATCACGTACGCATGTCTGTCTACCAGCTGTGGTCCACTGTTCTTCGAGTTTGGTACGAAAACTACAATCAGATTGTCCCAACATCCACCATTGGACCTATCTTGTACGAAGGATCATGTCCATTCATTTTCACATGCATGACAGCCTGGACAGTTAGATCATTCAATTGGTATGTTTTATATATCACTACCTTACTAATTGTGTATTTGCATACCGATTTCTAATCAAATTGGCTTTGCAATGAGCTACCAAACCGATGGGCTTTAGGTACTGTTTTTTTTTTTTTTTTATCTTTTTCTTTGTAAATGATGAAAATACCCTCGCATGTAAAGCGACAATGAGCTTGATTGTGATCGGTGAGCCTGACATACAGACAAGCAGACCCTGTCAAGATGGACAGGTATGATCAATCGCTATTTGAGCAAGACGGCCACATATAAGTTTCCACACCATGCAGAACACATGAAGTCCTAATGCATGGGACTAGGGCCTTCCCCACAAGCACATTTTAAATGATGGTTCTTCCTAATGTAACATTTTAGACTGGACAGCCCACTCCTAATTCAATCTGTATTTTCTTATGTCAGTGTGGTCCCATTGCTTGATAGCCACTTAAATTATCAAAGTTAGGTAAATATAGGTATCTTATACCAAAGACATTTTAATTAGGTATTGAAATGCAAATAACCAATTACTAAGTCATTAATATATAGAATCCCTAATTAATTATATAAATATAATTATGTGATAGGTGGGCCACATCTTTGAACAGTATACATGAAGTTTCAGTTCTAGCAAGTAGGACCAATGGTTCGATAATCAAAGATCATCCATCTGTCGCTTCTGGGATTGGATTTCTACAACTAATGGGGAGTTGTTTGATACTCTGACTATGTATGACACTTGATACACAGGCACAAGGAAAAGGTACATGTGGCATATTTGAACTCAAATATAACTAACTAAATTGAGGAATCCATTGTCTGCAATGAACTATCCAAAGGTTCAAGGGACCGTTTGGATGCACTTTGCAAAAGAGAGTTTTCATGTAAGAGATTTTGTGGCTTCGTTTTTGGTCTACTCATATAATAATTTAGTGCCAATTGAAGATGAAATGGTATTTACAAAAGTACATCTAATCATATAATGCGAATTGAGGTTTGACTCAAAATGTTATTTTGGCCTCAAAGGTTTCTTTTGATGCTACATCTAAATCAGCCCTAAATTTTTTAGGGTCCAGTGTCGACCATGCCATTATTATATTTTTAAATTGCCTTTGAAAACCAACCTTGGCCTATTTGCTTTACTAACTACCATAATAATGTAAATGAAATAGGCAATAACTACACTTTTGATTGAGCCACTCTTTCATGTGTTTAGTTTATCCACAATAAATTAAAATTTACATTACTTTAATATCAAATCATCGTCAAAATATACTAATTGTGGTGTTTGAATTTGAGATTTTCATGGTAAAAATGTAATAATTACAAATTCCTCTGCTTGTCACTTAGAGTATAATGCATGGAATTGTAATGATAATTCATTTTCTTCACATATTATTGGCCTAATTGCTAAGATACTTTACAAGAATAAAAATGATGCCGACGATTTATTCAACGCATGGCACATGCAAATGCAACCAATAAGGTAATAGGTCAAGATGGAAAAAATAGATTTAGGTGACATCAATTTACAGGCCGAAAATCTTGGCAGTTGATACTTGTCCAATCAACATATCTTTCAAATGCTACCATCATAACCGTCCCAATGAAATTGTGACACATGCATGGACCAGAGTTGTTCTGCAAACCGTGCTAGCGTACCTAGTGACTATAGGGTATTGGAAGCCACATGAGTGTAACTCTGATGAGATGGGCCTTGTCCGTAAGCCATTTGGCCTCATCTTGACCATTGAACCCAAAAGTCATGATAATCCATAACTCAGGTAGGTGAGACGATTGAAAACCACTGGGATAGAACGCCCACCACTAATTTTATGTATATGGCCCACCATAGTGTTTATATTCCTTCCTATAGATGTGCCTGCTTGCAAGGATTAACCAAACTTATGTTAGCTGTAGCTTGTGAATTTGGAGGTTTTAGGTATAACCTTATTTTTGGGATGGGCCATGTGAGTGCTGAGTCAGCATGATTTTTAGATCAAGACAAAAGAAGGCATGGTGTATCTGATGGACGGTATGGATTTCATGCATTTGTTTACCCACATTAATTTAATTAACCGTCCTTCGGATGTCCACCAATAGATCAAACAAGACGTTAGTTGAGCTTAGCGTTTGGATTAAGACCTGTCCAAAGTGAGGCACCAGAATTGGGACGGTTCATTTTGAGTTATATGCATACAGTGATGATTGCATGTATATGAACCATAACACGACTCCCTTGAAGATCCATCGCCTCTCTCATGAGGACCATTCTACATTGTTTATGGCGCACGTTGAACATATGGATTGAGGTGTGGGTACGTACGGTTCCTTCGGTTGATGTGACCGTAAGTGGCCACATGCATGAGACCGTACCAGTCAGATTATTCTGGACATTTTAGGGCCCGTTTGGATACCACTAAATAAGTTACTTTTTTTTCCTTACAGCAGCAGTAGACAAGTAACTTATTTTAGATAAGTTTAGTTAATGATTAGTTATAAGTAACTTTTTTACTTAAAAGCAATTAATCACTTCAGTTAATTTTTTTTAGCTTTTTAATTTTTGTAAGTTGCTTAGGGCCCATTTAGATTGTAAGTTACTTAAAGATAAGTTACTTATCTTGGATTTTACTTATTAAGCAATTATGTTTGGTAAACAACATACTTATCAGCCAATAAGTAGAAAAGTATGTTTGTTAATAACACATTGATAAGTAACCTTGCGAAAGAAAATTTCAAATCTGCATATAATAAGCAACATATTGACATGAAAAGAAAAAGCTAAGCGTTAAGGCAGTATTTCTAGCAGAATGAGCTTTTTTAATCTGTGTGCGTGCAATAAAGCTCATGTACATGACATGCATGTGCTAGCATAGCATGATTGGTCCGAGATACATTCCATCCATCAGAACAGGACCACTATATATATGGATGCCCTGGCACAAGAAGCAGGTTGATCCACTGGTCATGTGGGCCACAGTCTGCAAAACAAATGTACAGCTCTGGAAGACTTGGCTGAAGTTTTCTAACCCATTCACTTGTTTCCAATAGTCGGTCCACATGGTGAGTGGACTAGAACAATTTTTGGGAAAGATGTGGAAGATCATATCAACCAGATTGGTGGACTGGATCTTGCACCAATTAATGTAGGGCCCATCTTTGATGTAGACCGTCCACTATGTGAGCCCCTCCTTTGATGGGATGGACATTTGGGGCCTCCTTTGATATGGACGGTATGAGAGAGCAGTAATTGAGTAAACCATGGGAGAGAACTTTGATATGTAGCGTGACCTGAGAGAGAAGTAGAAAAGCCAAATTTGAGGGTGGTTAATTAGCATTGGAGGGTGACTAACAGTGTGGGTGTGTACTAACCCCAAAAAAAAAAAAAAAACAGAGAGCAAAAGCGTGACATGAGAGAGATAAGTAGAAAAGTCAAAAGTCAAAAAGCTAAAAAAAAATACGTATTAAGATAAGTAATTTTTAAGAGATAAGTTACTTTTCAATTGTACTTATCAAACGAACTTAAGTGCCAAACGTAACTTAACGTCTTAAGTTCAGTTGAAAATTAACTTATTTGGTAGTATCCAAAAGGGCCTAAGAGATGCATTGGGAGAGATCAAAGAAAGAGAAAGCAAATAAGTACGTTGTTTACCAAACATACTTATCTACTTGGTCAGTAAAAACCAAGATAAGCTACTTATATAAATAACTTATCTTGGTTTCTACTTAATCAGTAGATAAATATGTTTGGTAAACAACATACTTATCATCAAATAGTAGAAAAAACATGTTTGGTTTCTAATATAATAAGTAATTATCACTTAAGTCTATTTGGTCCCCCTCACATCCACTGTCCATCGTGTGGGGCCAACTGTTGATGTGAATCGTTCATTGTGTGGCTCACTAATGTGAGCCGTCCATTATAATGTGAGGCCACCTTGGATGTGACCTATTTAGCATTAGTGTCTGATCTTTAATGTGCACCATTCATTAGGTAGGGCCCACCTTTGATGTTGGTCATCCATTATGTGGGACCCATCATCAATGTTATTGTCCATCATGTGGGCTCATCTTCAATATCCACCGCCCATCATATGGTGCCCACCTTTGATGTAGACCGTCCATCATGTGGGATGTCCATCATGCAGGGCCTACCTTGGATATAGACCACTCTCATTTGGCCGACCTTAGATGTGGACTGTCCATCATGTAAGGCCCACCTTGATGTGGATCATCCATCATGTGGAGCCCACCATTATTAATTGTCCATCATGTGGAGTCCACCGTCAATGTGGACTCTCCATCATTTGGACCCCACCTCCAATGTGGGTTGCCCATCATGCGGGGCTCCCCTTGGATGTGGGTCGTTCATCATTAGGGGGTGACTTTTAATGTGGGTCCACCTCAATATGGGCCATCATAATGTAGGGCCCAACTTCAATATCCACTGCCTATCACGTGGAGCCCACCTTTGATGTAAATTGGCTAATGTGAGCCATCCATCATGTGGGGCCCACCTTGGATGTGGGTCGTTTAGCATTAGGGTCTGATCTTTAATGTGCATCATTCATTAGGTAGGGCCCACCTTTGATGTTGGTCATCCATCATGTGGGGCCCACCATCAATGTTATTGTCCATCATGTAAGGCCCATCTTCAATATCCACCACCTATCATGTGGTGCCCATCGTTGATGTGGACCATCCATCATGTGGGCCCACCTCCCATGTGGGTTGTCCATCATGCGGGGCCCGCCTTCGATATGGGCCATTCTCATTAACCTAACCTTTGATGTGGACCATCGATCATGTGAGGCCCACCTTGGTGTGGATCATCCATCATGTGGAGCCAACCATTATTAATTGTCCATCATGTGGAGTCCACCATTGATGTGGGCCCCACCTTCAATGTGGAGCCAACCTTTAATGTGGACCCTTCATTGTGCGGGTCGTCCATCATGTGGGGCCCACCTTAGATGTGGGCAATTCATCGTCATGGCCCAACCTTTAATGTGCACCATTCATTACATAGGGCCTACCTTTGATGTTGGTCATCTATTAAGTAGGGCCCACCATCAATGTTATTATCAATCATGTGGGGCCCAACTTTAATTTCCATTGCCCATCATGTGGACCCACCGTGCACACCCACACTGTCCATTTATGTGGGGCCTCCCTTGATGTTTACCTGCCATACAACTTGTTCCTATGGTCGCATAGACTAGGATGAAAGTAAAACACAAATATTAGCTTGATCCAGCCGTTGTGGTCCCCATTGTCTATCCACTCCACTGTTGAACCAAATCAGGTGGCCCACCGTGACGCTTAATTACCTCCACCCTGTTGATTAGGCACACAAGACTTGGATGTAGGGAATGTACAAAGATTAGCTTGTTCTAAAACTAATGTGGGCCCACCACCAGAAACAATGGGGACATGACTGCCTTGGAAGCCTCCCTAGGACCCACGACGGCGTATGTCTTAGACTATGTTGTCCATCTAGTGGGTGAGACCCACTATGATGTATGTATCTCACATACACGTCGTTCATCCAGTGGGTGGGAGTCACTGATGTACATTTTCTATCCACCTATATATCTCTTTCGCCAAACCTATTAAGCATGAGTCAAAATATAGAACGGAACCAGATCCCTAGTAGGACCCACTTTTGTGAGCTTCTTTGAGTCCAGCAGGTGGACCCCACTCTAGGAATCAGTGGAGATAATGACTCTCACAGTTGAAACCTTCCCGAGTAACCACCGTTGATACCAAAGTTGAAATGAATGGTAAACAATATACTTATAAGCTTTTCCTCTCTTCTGTCTCTCCTATTCCTCTCTTCAACAACTTGTGAAAAGTTTAAAAAGCTAAAAAAATGAACTAAAGTTACTATGTACTTTTAAGTAAAAAAGTTACTTATTAATAACCATAAACCACATTTACTTATCTACTGCTGTAAGTAGAAAAAATAACTTACTTTGTGGTATCCAAATGGCCCCCTAAGTGACATAAAATAACTATTCTCTCCTAACATTCATTGGCATTAATGTACAATTAGTCGCATGGGGGGGGGGGGGGGGGGGTGTCCCTATCAAAACCCTTCGAGGCAACCTCAGCCAAGGGTCCTGACCCCCAATCATAGGAGCAGGATACCATTACTACCTTCACCAATAACCAATGACCATCCCTTCTCGTTCCCAAGTGTACACCATCATGCACACGTACTTGACTGAGATGGTCTAATACTAATTCAGATTTTCATGTCTTCATTTGACATAACGATTAGTTGCATGGTGTGTGTGTGTGTGTGTGTGTGGTCTGAAGAATTAATTGCATGTGAGTATTTCTTTATAAATATAGCCCTAATGATACATTTGTGGTCTGCATGATGAGTGGTTGTGGCTGATTACTGCACAAGTTGATTCTAGTGGTGGGGCCAACCTATTGAACGGGGCAAAGTATGGCCCACCATGAATGGACTGCCTTCAAAAGTCTCCTCAACAGAACAACCTTAAACTTTTCAATTTGTGGTCTACAAATGAATGAGAAATACAACGACGGTCCACATTAATGAGAGATGGGGCCAGTGATTCGTTGGGCTCCGCTTGTAAACCATGGAAAGATAGGGCCAAGCGATCTTCACTACCATGAGCATGGTTACAAGGTCGGCCGATCCTGACCGTCCATCAAGAAAGGAGCACCACAGATGGACCCCGGTCCGATCCTTGGGAGTAAAAATAAGTCTACTCGTTCGTCAAAGGGCTTCACGGAGGAATCGGATTGCGTCCTGATTCCTGAGTTACTCAGTACGCTCTTATCGTACTGAGTAAACTCAGTTGGGCCCATTGTAAATGCATATTTATCAACACGGTCCATACGCTTTTCCCGAACATTTAAGAGGTTGAAACCAAAATTAAAGCATATCCAAAACTCAGGTGGACCGTACCACAAGAAACAGGTTGGATGACAAATAAACATCACTGCCGGCCCTATAAAGGTTTCAACGGTGGAAATCATTATACCCACTGTTTCATGTGGTATGTTCCACCTGACTTTTGGATATGCTTCAATTTTTGTTTCAACCACTTAAATGAGCTGGAAAAACGGATGGACGGTGTAGATAAACCACATTCATTTACAGTGGGCTCAACTGAGTTTACTCAGTACGATAAGAGCGTCCTGAGTTACTCAGGACGCAATCCGATTCCAGTTTGGAAGGGGAACACTTGTATACTTTGGCAGAGTATGGTTGTTCGTACACATGCACTCAAAAATCGCACACGTGGAAAGACGTGACTTAATTTAAACCGTACAAATTGAAGCACTTTGAAGCATAATCCAAAAGATTCAGTAATGATGTCCCAACTGCATGAGTGGGGGACACATCGAATGGACGTGGATTGTGCAGTGAGGAGCTCACCAGGCTATAGCCTGGTGTGGATACTCTGTGGGGCCTAACGTGATGTATATGTTTTATCCATGCCGTCCATCCATTTTTCCAGCTCATTTTAAGGCATGAGCCCAAAATTGAAGGATATCCAAAGATCGGGTGAACCACACCAAGGAAGACAGTGGAGATAATAACGTGTACAGTTGAAATATTCCTAAGGCCCATGTGGATGTTTAATTGTCATCCAAGCTTGTACATAAGGTCACACAGACATAGATGAAGTAAAAATACAGATATCAGCTTGACCCTAAACAAATATCAACTCGATCTAAAACTTGTGGCTCCCAAGAAGTTTTCAGGTATTCAATTCCCACCGTTTCCTTTGGTGTGGCCCACTTGATTGTTGGGTATGCTTCAATTTTGGGATCATGCCTTAATTTGAGCTGGAAAATGGTTGGATGGCATGGATAAACACTAGCATCATAGAGTATCCACACCATGCTACAGCGTGGTCACAATCCGTGTCCACATCCAATGGGTCGGTTAAAAGGAAAGTAGTCAACGGTTCAGATTCATCCATCGTGCCCCACCATGATGCATGTGTTTTATCCACCCAGTCCATCCACCTCATTTTAGGGTCTGGGCCCAAAAATGAGGCAAATCCAAATCTCAGGTGAACCACACCACAGGCCAGGGAGGGAATTGAACGTCCACGTGCACCATTGAAAACTTCTTGGGGGCCACAGAAGTTTTGGATCAAGCTGATATTTGTGTTTTCACTTCATCCAGGTCTGTGTGACCTTATCAACAGGTTGAATGGCAAATAAACATCACAGTGGGTCTTGAGAAGTTTTTAACGTTCAATCAACACTGTTTTCCTATGATGTGGTCCACCTGAGATTTTGATCTTCCTCATTTTTTGGGCCCATGCCCTAAAATGAGGTGGAAAATGGATGGACAGCGTCGTTAAAACACATACATCATGGTGGGGTCCACAGCTTTGACACCAGCCCCCTTGCTGGTGTTGGGGTCACTGGCCAATCCGCGTCCCCCATTTCTTACCAGCATTAGAATTTAGAAGGCCTACAAAAGTAGGTTTTACGATACAGCCCGTTGTGTAGGCCATTAAATCTGGAAGCGGATTGGCTGGTGCACCCTACACCAGCAAAGTTGCTGAGACATGGCAGACGCTGAGTGAGTGTGCAGTCCTCGAGCATCATGATTGTACCAACTGTTCAAATAAGATTAATGCTCTATGGACCCCATAATGATGTATTTCGTATATCCAAACCGTCCATCTATTTGGAGATATCCTTTTAGTGCATGATAGCTAAAATGAGTCATGTCCAAAACTCAAGTGGACCACACTACTGAAGGCAGTGGGGACAATGATTCTCATGGTTAAAATATAGCCAGGGTCCACCATGATGTTTATTTGCCATCCAAACTGTTCATAAGGTCACAGGGAACTCGATGAAGGGTAAAAATAAATATCAGACTGATCCAAAACTTCTGGGACCTCCAGGAAGGTTTCAATGGCATATGTTCAATCTCCCACTGTTTTCTACAGTGTGGTCCACTGGATCCTTGGATCTGTCTTAGTTTTTGTCTCAAGCCTTAAAATGATCCCAAAACATGGACGGACAGTTTGGATATAACAAATACTTCATGGTGGGACCCACATAACTTGATGTGGGATTTAATTGTCATTGTTAACTCTTGTGGGCCCTCTTTCGATTTGGTAGGGCTGTTCAACAAACTTACCAAACCGATAAAACTGACCGAACCGGACCAAACAGATCAATTTCAGTCAGTTTTCCAATCTATTTCGAGTCGGGTCAGTTTTTAATATAAAAAACTGAGAGTGTCAGTTTGGTTGTCGGTTTATGAAAATTATAAACCGTTTTCAACCAAACCGAACCGATATATATATATATATATATATATATATATATATATATATATATATATATATATATGTGTGTGTGTGTGTGTGTGTGTGTGTGTGTGTGTGTGTGTAATAAGTTGAGGTTGGCCCTACTTCAATATTTACGTGAAATCCACTCTAACCAGTAAGGGTGCCACCCCAAGTTAGGCCCAAGATTGAAACATCATCTTTATTTGTAATTCAAGTGGGCCACACCAAGAAAAAGAGTTTGGAGGGCAATGTGGCCTGTACATTATTTTCAATCGTGTGAATTTCCAATCGTGTGATCCGCCTGTATCAAAGATGATACTGATTTTCATCTTTAGGCTTAAAATTGGGTTAGTCACATGCTAGTTGGAGTAAAATTTTAAAATACATGATAGTGGGGCCCAATTAAACTTTATTACCAATTACCTCATGTTAAGTTAAAGAATTTTATGTAGACATGGACTATGTAGCACAGTGAGGGAACGAATTAGGATAACAGTTCAGTGGGAGTAATCCCAACTGTGTGGAGCCCACGATGTGATTATGTTTTTGTATATCCTTCCGTTCTCCTGTTTTTTCGTCTATCATTTTAGGTCATGATTCCAAACCTTGAGAAGATCCAAATCTCAAGTAAACCATTAAATTGGAAACAGTGATATATAATCATTAGAATTTATGAGCCACATTTTGATGAGGCCACGATAAACGAAAAACCAAACGACCCGATTTATTTTCGGATCGGCTGGTAAGTTCATCATTCGGAACTGTTAAATATAACTAACTAAGTTGTCATGAATATTTCATAAACCAAACCAAAACGTGCCACCCGAATTTTCTATTTTTCTTGGATGACGGATTGAACGTCTATATGAGTCCCACTAGGCCTAAATGGTCAGTGACCCGATGGGTACCGCCCACCATTAGACCCGACAGACCACCCTTTGTTAAGGTACGGGTCTGGGTTAGACCCATTGTTAAAGGGTTTGGTTGGTTTCTTTATTTAGGCCCGACCCGACCCACCAACCCTTTAGTAGGGGCGGTTGGTCTATGTACAGGGACCCCAGCCAACCTTAACCCGTTTTGAAACCAAAATGCGTGCATACTTGATCCAAACGACCCATTAGAGCCATTTAAATGGGTCTGGAGGATCTCCCTCTCAGACCGATTTATAATGGGTCTGATGGCTGATCGACCGACCCGGACCCGCCTTTAGAAAGGGTCTAGTCGAAATTGGACCCGACCCTTTAGTAAATGGGCGGGTGGTTTTGGCTAAACCCCCCGAACCGACCATCAAGGTCCACGGTATAGTACACCTTTGGAGTGGAATATGCTACCCTTGAGCGGTGGCAAAAGAGGGTATTCTAAAAGTGTCCACCCTTTTAGAAAAGTAGTGTTAGGGCCCATTTGTGGGGCCCATCATGATATATTTGTTACATCCATATCGTTCATCCATTCTGGCAAATCATTTTAGGCCATGAGCCAAAATCTGAAAAAGATCAAGATCTTAGGTAGACCATAAAGCAGGAAACAATGAAGTTATGTGTTCACCATTGAAATCGTTTCAGGCCCACTGTGATGTGTATATGCCACAAAAATCTATCAAATATAAGTCTCTTTGGCCCTTTATGAGGTAACCGAGCTAATGAATAGAGCGGATCATCCATTCTTGGACCCCGATCAAAGATTAAAAAAAAAAGGTTTATATGGTTGAACCGTCAGCCTCAAAGAGGCGGCTGCCCAAGGATGCGGAAATTCCTGCGCTGGGAACTTACGTGGGGCCCACAGTAATGTTTTCTAATAAATCCACCCCGTTCATCCATTTTGGGAGATTATTTTAGGACATGAGAACGAAAATGATCCAAGACTCAAGCGGGCCTCACTAAAGGAAAAGGTGGGTAGGGAAATTACTACCGTTGAATGCTCCCTGGGGTCCACAGTGATGTTTATATGACAACCATACCGTTCATAACGTCACTACTTCTGGGATGAAGTGAAAATATATAGCAGCACTTGTGCACATTGCCACCACTGTCACATGTGCCATATTTGGAGCCATTAATGATGGACAATAGCACACTAGGCACATTGGCTTATGTGGACTACTTTGCACATGTGCAGGCGAAGATGAATAGTAGTACACATGGCACATTTGCAATGGGGGAAGGGTGAAAGAGAAGATTGATGGTGTCATATTTGGGAATGCACATATGGGCAGCACTTTATGAGAGTGTTTGGATCGGAAGTTACTTAAGTTATTTATGCCTCAAGTAAGGTTAATTTTAAGTAAAAAAGTTACTTATAATTGATCATAACCAAATTTAATTATCTATAAGTTAGTTATCTACTGTTGTAAGTTGAAAAAGTAACTTATTTGGTGGTATCCAAACGGGCCTTACATGTGGGACACTGGAGAAGATGGATGGTGATATGTGGTACATTGACACATGTAAAATATAGTGGCATGTGTGGGGCATAACAGGAGATGAACAATGGCCTATTTGGCACATTGACAGATGGTGCATACAATGTAATTGAAGATGGTTGGTGGCACATTATGGCTTAACCAAATGGTGTTTTTCACAAATTGCGTGCCAGAGTATCATGCTTTAGATGTAGACTGAGTATATAATGTAAGTTCGAATCTTAGGTGATTGAAGTGGGCCAGCAGTGGCACTGCCGCCCTCATCTTTAGCGTCAGCAATGGGTCAAATCATAACCATTCATTCGGATGTGAAACCAAGCAGACAGCTGGTCGGACTAAGCCTAGCAAAAGACGAATTTTTAATATGTTTTGACGTTCTAAAATCACCTACCCTATAAATAATGCTAACCATCAGCAACTTTTATTTCATCCATTAATTTATCCTCCACCGATCAGATGGTTAAAATCATGAAATGAGGCGAAAATTTACCGTTGGAGATTACCATTTCCGGTGTGCCTGACGACCTTGGTTGAGAAGAACGGGAAAACGCGTTTCTCGTTGCAGTTCTTTCGTTCGGCAATCGGCATCCAGCCAAAATTAAAACAGCAAAGGAACACGCTTATTTGATACTCCGGCTGGCGGCCGCGTTGGACGCTTGATAGTCAGGCACTCGGAATTGTACACGTGGCATATATTGAATAGAATTAAACCACTTAAATTGTGGAACCCACTGTATCTGAGTCATACGCCCAAAATCAGATTTATTGAGAAAACCTACGCTCTGATTGGTGGTAATGTGTTTTCTGAAAATCGGACCATTGGATATTTCATTTTTAACCGTTCCATAAATGTCCATCAATCCGATAGTGTAATTGTCAAAATAAGAGTATGCTTTGATTATGATACATCTAAGTGCCTGCGTATCATCTATCGTACACTGCTAGAGTAAAAGTTTTTCCCCAGACAACGACGCCCCCAACTCCTAAAAATGCTGGTAGCGGATTAGGTGCTGCCCAGCGGCACCAAAGACGGTGCGGCGCTTACAGTAGGGCCCATCTTGATATATTTATTCTATATCCATTCCGTCCAAACGTTTTTCCAGATCATTTTAGGACATGAGCCCAAAACGTGGATCTGCTAAAAATCTCAAGTGGACCAAAACTTATGAAACAGTAGTGATTGAACGGTCTACCACTAAAATCTTTCTAGGGCCCACATTAACTTTTTTTCATAATGTTTATTTACCATCCAACCTGTTGATAAGGCCACGTAAACCTGGATGAAGATAAAAAAACAAATATCAAATTGATCCAAAACTTTTTTGCCCCATAATTAGTTTTTAATGGTCAATCACTACTGTTTCCTAAGCTATGGTCCACTAGAGATTTGTATCTGCTTCATTTTTGGGCCCGTGACCTAAAATAATATGGAGAAACTGATGGACGGCGTGGCTATAGAATAAATGCATCAAGTGGGGCCCACTTTAAGGGCCACACCTACTCAGCCCCCCAAAATTCTCCCCCACTAATCAGGTGGGCCCCACCATGAAGGCGTGAACATGCACTGACGAAAAAATAGGCGCGTCTGCGCATCACGTGGACTGTAGTATACTTGAGAAAACGAACTGTTGAAAAACAAGAAGAAAGTGGCGTACGTGCAATGGTTCATATGCATGCACCGGGGAAATGTACCATTGGCACTAATGTCATTTAAAATAAGCCGTCCGTTTTGAGGGCCCACTTTAGATGGAGCATGCTAGTGATGTCCCAAATCTACGGTTGGGGAACATCCAATGGATGGTTAAAAGGAAATAATTAATGATCCAAATGCAACCAGCAAAATAATATTCATTAATCAGAGGTCAGGATTGTTTCTTCAATCAGATTATATTGTTCTGAACTATCTACGGTGGACCCCACAGAGTTACACGACAAGTTACAGTATCTGGGTGCATGTGCATGGACCATCACACCCTACGACAGCTCGGGTTGGCTGTCTCGATTGTTCCTCCGGGGACCCGAAATGTCTCCTACGCCTACGTCATGAGCTGGCAACTAAGCTGTGTGTGGTCCACCATATTTTATATTAAACTCCAGTCTGCACATCAGGTGAGCCATTATTCTAAATCATAAATCTTACGTGCAAAAGATCATTCCAATAAAAAATCTGATAGGAACAATGTAAAATGAGCTTTAATTAAAACATTAAAGGAAATGTTTGTTCCACTAATTACTACGTTAATATAAAGAAAAATACGCAATGAATATAAATTACTTATCTCCCAAAAACATTTATATTTGACAAATCATCACCCAAATATATACTGTGACTATTTGAATTCAAGATCTTCACAGTAATGTTAAGAAAAAGAGTGAAATGATTACAAATTCAGTTATCTATCTTTTGAATGCATATGCATTGATTAATGATTCTTATATATATATATATATGTATATATATATATATATATATATATATATATATATATATATATATATATATATATGTATATATATGGTTTACACTGGTAAAACTCTAATTATGACATTTTCCTTTCCGCAATGGTTTATATTGTGCGGCTTTGCTTGCCTAATGTCTTTATCGGAAGAAGCTTATTTTTTCATTTCATGTGGGTTTGATGAAAGATACAGGCTATAGTAGGCTTATATAAAAACCTATGGTTTGCATTTCACCTCCATTGTTTCATGTGACATGGTCAACCTAAGTTGTGGATCTCTTTGAATTTTTTGCCCTAGGTGTTGGCACAATGGATGTGAACCAATAGACAAAGGGCTTAACGATAGTGGTGGGGTTGGCTTCCGCCTGAATTTTAAATTGTTCGGGCTAATTCTATTTAGATTTTTGAATTTGGCTAGCCCGAGGTCACTAACAACCATGTATTTGCTCCACCTTTAATGGTGGGAAATTTCCTTCTAACATATGGTCCAACAAAATAAATTTCCAAATGTTTTGGTAAGCGAGTAAAATATATATATATATATATATATATATATATATATATATATATATATATATATATATATATATATATATATATTATTTCATGCGTTGTGGCTCACTCGAGAATTAAATCTGCCTCGTTTTTAGGCTCATATATGGCTTAAAATTAAAATGAGGATAGCGTGGACAAAGTACATACATCATGGTGGTATCCCCGGATCCACTACTAGGGGACGGATTAGCTACTGGTTGAGTAGGTATCTTACTACTGAAGTGAAGTCACCAATTACTATAAGCCCCACCATGATGTATGTGTTGTATCCACACTGTCCATACATTTGGAGACATCATTTTAGAGCATGAGCCAAATAATGAGACAGATCCAAGGTGCAACCGGACCTCACCAAAGAAAGTAGTGGGGACAGCGAATCGACAATTGAAACCTTCCTAGGGCCCACCATAATGTTTATTTAAGATCCATCCCGTTCACAAGTTCACACAGACATGGAAGAAGGGAAAACACAAATATCAGCTTTATTGAAAACTTCTGTACCCTCAGGAAGTTTTTAATGGTAGGATATGGATCCCCACTGTTTTCTTTGGTGAGGTTGCTTTGGATATATCTCTCCAAATGGATGGACGGTGTGGATACAACACATACATCAGGGTGGGGCTCATAGAAATTGGTGACGTTAATTCAGTAGCAGGATATCTATCAACAATCCGCGTCCCCTACTAAGGGCGCAATCCGTCTTTACAGGGAAACAACGCAATCCACGTCCCCTACTAAGGGCGCAAAGGCAATCCGTCTTTACAGGGATACAACGCAATCCACGTCCTTTCACTGTAGGCCCTACCCTTTGAAATACATATGATGCTTTTTCATTAGTTCCCTGTCAACAGTTCCGGTGGATTCTGCAATTTGCGTCGTGTGGCAGAGACATCGCGGCAGAAATCATCATGCAACGTCATGCCTTAATTTCAATAGTTTATTTGGTCCGTATGAATTGCAAAGTCAAAGAAATATCTCTCCAGTAAACATAACGCAGGGTCACGAATCAATCTCAATGACAATGGTCTATTTAGTCGTCCACATCAATTGAAAATTTCAAGAAATCTGCTCAACGCATCCATCCATTTTCCAAACTTTCCAGCAATAATTCCAACTATTTCTATTTTCCATAGTCATTGGAGACCATTAAATCTCTGAAAATTTAATCTCTGAAACTATCAAATAAACGTGTATCTTGAGCTCTTGTCATCTGAAAACGTTGGCGTACCCTTCATTAGGTGCGCCTACCGAGTTGCTTTCTCTAATGTGGGGACGACGTGCATGAGATTCACGCCGGATGTACTGATTCAGCACCAATGTGGCCAGGCCCTTTCGGAAGCGATTGCGTCCAGCCCTGGCCTGTACGCAATAAATGGTTAATGCGTCCAGGCAGGGCTCTATAGGGCCCACCTTGATGTATGGGATTTATCCAGGCCGTTCATCCATTTTTTTCATATCGTTTTAGTATACAGGTCTACAAATTAGGCATCTCCAATGCTCAAGTGGACCGCACCATTGGGAAGCAATGATAACAATGAAATTCACCGTTGAAACCTTCCTAAGGGCGACGGTGATGTTTATTTGCCATCTAACCCATTCATAATTAGAGGTGGGCACAAACCAAGCCAGCTCGAAAGCTCGGCTCGGATTGGTTCGAAAAAGCTCGGCTTGGATTGGTTCGAAAGGGAAGTTCAAACCAAACCAAGCCTCCAAGTCAAGCTTGTTTGAAAAAACAAACCAAACTCAAACTAGGCAGTTCCAGCTCGGTTCGGCTCAAAGCTCGATTTGATTCAGCTCGATTTGATTCGGCCCGTAAATTATAAGCACATTGTTTCCTGTGGTGTGATCCACTTGAGCTTTGGATCTGATTCCATTTTGGGATCATGTCCTAAAATGATATGTAAAACAGATGGATGACATGGATAATACATATACATGATGACATGGATAATACATAATACATATACATGATGACATGGATAATACATATACATGATGACATGGATAATACATAATACATATACATGATGACATGGATAATACATATACATGATGACATGGATAATACATAATACATATACATGATGACATGGATAATACATAATACATATACATGATTACATGGATAATACACAATACATTTACATGAATGCACACTATTTCTTTGCACTTGTAAAATTATGCTTGCGTACTTTTGTTTGGAAAATACTCTTACATGTCTATTTTGAAGTTGTACTCTTTTGGAGGATGTCAAAAAACTCTGGCCGCATGGATTGGCCCGAAACCCAAACCAAACCGATCCACAAACTATGGTGGTACGAAAACAAACCAAACCAAACTAGGGCTAACTCGGCTCGGCCCGGATCGTTGCCCACCTCTATTCATAATGTCATGTAGACCTGGATGAAGGGAAAACACAAATACATATCAGACTGGTGGGAGTTTAATTCCCACTGTGTGGTCCACTTGAGCCTTCGATCTTCCTTATTTTTTTTATTCCTATCATAAAACGAAATGAAAAAAAATGGATGGACGGCGTAGATGAAACCTATATATATCACGGTGGGCCCGAAGAGCCCTGCCTGGACGGATTATCGTCCAGCGGGGGCAGGACGCAGTTCGCTTCCATTTTTTCCAAGGGTGTGGCTTACCTGAGCTTTGGATTATAGTGATTTTTGGATTCAATGGTTATTATGAGGCTGCATACCTGATGAACGGTGTAGATCTTATGAAAGTTCCACCCAAGAAGCTCTCGATTTGCCAAAGTGAACAGGATAGGTACCGAGACGTGGACAATCCTCAGCCCCAGTCACCATACCACGTGCCCTATGCAGAGAGTACCGGAATAGTGGAATCATCTTGCAACACCTGTCTTGTGCGATGGTTAAAAAACCCAGGCCTTTAGGGCCCACCATATTTTATATATAAAATCCACTCCCTTCATCAAGTTCTATCCTCGATATTAGAATCTAGGGTAGAAAACGAACTACATCCACCACTCAGGTAGCCCACTCTACATGAAACAATTGACTCTATTCCAACCATCGATCTTAGAGCCATCATGGTGTTTATCTTTCATCAAACCCGTTAATCAAGTGTAAATCATGAGGATGAGGGCAAAATACAAAATTTCAACTCAATCAAACGCTTAGGCAGGCCCCAGCGTGTGAATTTATCAGTTATGTAAACGTTTTACATTGTTCCATTTTGGTGTGGCCCATATAAATATTTTAAAAGGAACATATCCTGTATATACGGTCCAAATAATGGTTCTCACCTGATGGGCTGAGTGGATGGCTGAGTGATTATATATATATATATATATATATATATATATATATATATATATATATATATATATATATATATATATAACACATGGTGGACCCCACGGAGCTTGGTTACTGCCGCTGACTAATCGTATATGTGCAGAGATGGCTCTTCACCTCTGGCTCTACCATGTTTCAGCTCTAGGTGTATCCTGTAATAGTTTACCACCACTTAAAAAATGGTCGTGGCTCTATCCATCGAATGGACGGTGGAGTTCATTCACTGGATTAATGGATGGAGCCTAATCCAAGAACCACACTGCTCAGATGATCATAACCATCTTATTTTGTAGGTAGAATTTGGATCACTCAGTAAATTCAATTTCAACCATTCATTTGGCGACCTGGAAATGAATTACACGTGTGAGGTCTGAGGGGGATGAGTCACTACCATTTCAAAATCGTCGTGGGAACCAATAAAGCTGACCATACGGTCGTAAGATGGTGCCCGGTTTCACCTTCCACGTGGCAGTGTCACCAATGAATCTAAAACCGTACACAGCCATGCCTAGTAACCCAGCAGGGGCGGCTATGGAAGGGTCTGCCCGGCTTACCTATTTTAAGTGTAGGACGTTGATATTTTGATAATATGAAGTACGTTGATCTTTTGATAGGCTTTGATAGATGAGATTCGGGTATTTAATTAACTATTTAAAATTTACACCCCACTTTAGATTGGACAATGTATTAATATATTTATTTAAGTTTATGCATATGGTAGATAATTTGATAGGCCATGTGCTTAGTTGACTAATACTTTTATTTGTCTTATGCCTATAAAAAAAATTTCAATTTTTTAAACGAGCATATTAGCTTATAAATAGACACTTATCAATTACATATAACTTATCTTTAACTTATAAGATTGGTTGTGTCTTGCCTACTAGCTCAACTAGAAGATGCTTAGGCGCTTCAACAGCAGGTCTTAGGTTCGAATAACCTAATGGGTGTGTTGTGCACCTAATAGGGGTGGGTGCGTTGCATGACTAACCAAAAAAAAAAAAAAAAAAACTTGTAAGGCCGGTCCTTTTGTGCTAGGGATGCCAGTAAGAGTGGAGTACTTTACTCATATAATTCAATCTAAAGCAATAAAATAGAAGACGAAAGTAAAAGAAAAATGCATGCCTTCATTGCCCTATTATTATTATTTTTTCCCTTTGAAACATAGCTCAAATGCTTCCTACTAATTGGTTGAACCGGATCCTCTTTCTTCCTCGCCATGTTGGAATTTCAGTGTAAACTTCACTCTATCCATTAACTATGTGTTAAGAAGGTATTCCAAAAATAAGGTAGATCTAAAGCTCCAACATGCCCCACCACAGGAAGGTATTGAAATATCGTTGAGGTTGAAGTAGTTCAATGTGATGGGGTTTTCCTCCTCAGTTTAGAGGAGAGATTGGTGCAGCTTGGGTGTGGTCGGGCGCCCGGACCAAGAGTGGTCGAGCAACCGAAATTCACCCAGATGAGGTAGAAAGCTGCTGGATAGTTTGACAGCAGGCAGGCGCCCGATAGTACTGTGACTGGGCGCCCTGGTGCCCTGGGCGGGCGCTCAACCAAGTTGGTCCGAGCGCCTGAAATTGGGCAATTCATTTTAATTTTCTCATTGGACAGTTTTTTATTTTGGGCGGGCGCCTGACAGCCCTTTTGACCGGGTGCCCGACCCGACGCGGGACTGCTTATAAGAAGTTTCCTCTTTGGGTTCTAATTACTCCGGTTCTCTATTTAAGAGGTTCTAAAACTTAATTAGGGCATCCCATTAAGGTGTTTTCATGTCCAAGGTGAGAGAGAAAAAAAAAAGAGGAAGAGAAAAAGAGAAAAGAGAGAGAGGAAG
The DNA here is from genome assembly GCA_003013855.2 of Liriodendron chinense. NCBI lineage: Eukaryota > Viridiplantae > Streptophyta > Magnoliopsida > Magnoliales > Magnoliaceae > Liriodendron > Liriodendron chinense. Next base: position 2,077,772 of record PVNU02000133.1, on the reverse strand, counting down.
CTTGTTAGTAGAGGAGGATTTGCTCGCGAAGGTGATTCACGGTACAACGACTTCATGGCTCTTCAACGTTCTCGTGCTCCAGTGAGATCTCTCTGTTTTCATTATTCTCTTATTGTTTATCCACTCGTACGTGAGTGAAGAAGGTTTAATCCAAGTGGTGTATGCTTGTGATCAGTTGTAAACGATTCTCTGAGATAGTGGATTATTTGTCTAGACAAGGTCCCGTGGTTTTTTTACCTCTTTGAGGGTTTTCCACATAAAAACTCTTTGTGTCGTGTGGTTGATGCTTTATTTTTTATTATTGCATTATCATAGCCCATAATTCTAGTGCATTGGGGGGCGAGATCCTAAGGTTTATGTGAAATGCACCCAACAAAGTGGTATCAGAGCATTCAGGCTGGTTGAACGGAGTGGGATCGATTATAAATTATCGAAGGTGGCTCATCAAGGATGATCAGCCTCAATGGTTCTAACTGGAGCATATGGAAGGCTAAGATTGAAGACTTGCTCTATTGCAAGGACCTATATGCTTCGATCTTAGGCATATCAGCGAAGATCAAGGATATGCCTGATGATGATTGGAAGAAGTTGGACTGGAAGGCTGTGGGGTTTATTAGACCATGGTTGTACGATTCCGTATTCCACCATGTGTCTACGAAAACCTCAACCGCAAGCCTATGACTGAAATTGTAAGGATTGTATGAGAGGAAGACAACCGGCAATAAGATATTCCTGATAAGACGACTTGTGAATCTCAAGTTCAAAAATGGTGGTTCTGTGACTGAATACATGAATGAGGTCAGCAACATAGTGAACCAGCTATCCGCAATAAAGATGGTCCTGGATGATGAACTTCAAGGCTTTACTATTGCTTAGCTCATTGCCTGACAGTTGGAAGACATTGGTGGTGTCTCTGAGTAACTCCGCGCCAGATGGAAAGGTATCCATGGAACATGTAACAAGTTGTCTCTTCAATGAGTAGACAAGAAGGAAGTCTCAGGGGCCTGCTCAACAAGAGGCCCTTGTGACACAAGATCGGAGGAGAGGAAAGAACAGAAAGGGCGAAAATGCCCGAGATAAATCAAGAGGCAAGTCAGTTGCTAGGAAATATGTTGAATGCTGGAATTGTGGCAAGAAGGGCCACTACAAGTATGAATGTCATAAGAAGAAGAATGACAGGAAAGGAAAAAGAAAGGAGAAGGAACATGAATTAGACTCCACTGTGGTCGCTTCAGATAGCGACGTTGTGGTTATTCTTTTGACAGATCATGATGTTTGTCTCACGGCTACGAGTCAAGACACCGACTGGGTGATAAACTCGGGAGCCTCGTTCCATGCGACTCCACGCAGAAATTTCTTCACAAACTACAAGTCAAGTGACTATGGGACGTGAAGATGGAAAATTCTAGCATATCGAAGATCATAGGGGTCGGTGATATTTGTCTGAAGACCGATGTGGGCTGCACATTGGTTCTCAGGGATGTGAGGCACATTCCAAACCTTCGCCTCAACTTGATGTTGATGGGAAGGTTGGATGATGATGGCTATGAAAGCCGATTTGTTGGTGGGTGCTGAAGCTCATCAAGGGTTCGTTGATCGCAGCTAGAGGAAAGAAGTGTTGCACCCTTTACAAGGCAAGTGCCAGTGTATGTAAGGGTGTGTTGAATGCAGCGAAAGATTCAGCAACTGACATGTGGCACAGGTGTCTAGACCACATAAGTAAAGAAAGGGCTTTAGCTACTAGCGAAGAAGCGGCTTCTTCCAGACGTGACAGGTATACCTCCAAAAACCTATATTAACTGTTTATCTGGGAAACAGCGTAAAGTTTCTTTTGTTAAAGCTGCTTCTCATATTAATAAAGTGCATGCACTAGATTTGGTTTATTCTGATATTTGTGGTCCTATGAGGACAAAAACCTTGGGTGGGGCATTGTATTTTGTCACTTTTATAGATGATGCATCTAGGAAGGTTTGAATTTATGCTTTGAAATCTAAGGATGAGGTCTTTGGTGTGTTTAAAACGTTTCATGCTATGGTCGAGAGAGAGACAAGTAGATCGTTGAAGTGCATCCACACTGACAATGGTGGTGAATACATTGGATGACTTCCACGAGTATTGTAAGTCACTGGGTATACGGCATGAACAGACGGTTCCCAAGACCCCCAGCATAATGGTGTGGCTGAGCGAATGAATCGCACAATTGTAGAAAGAATCAGATACATGTTATCCCATGCAAAGTTGCCCAAGATGTTCTGGGGAGAAGCAATGCACACGACCGTGTATTTGATAAACAGGTCTCCATCAGCCCCATTGAATGGAGAAGTACCTGAGAAGGTGTGGACTGGATGAGATCTGTCATACAATCAACTAAGGGTATTTGGATGTAGGGCATCCATTCACGTACCAAAGGACGAGAGATCCAAGCTCAATACGAAGATCAGGCAGTGTGTGTTCTTGGGGTACGGTGATGAAAAGTTCGATTACAGGTTGTGGAATCCGACTGAGAAGAAGCTCATCGTGAGCAGAGATGTGGTTTTCTTTGAAGATCAATGTATAGAATACATTTGTAAGCCAGGGAAAAGCCAGCCTAGTTCAGGTAAGCTAGAGGACATGGATCCGGTTACTCTTCCCGTGGTGCGTGAATGATGGGGGAGTACAGCAAGGTGCAGAAGATGAGGGAGTCCTTACAGAAGATGGACAAGGGGAGCAGCCCCCACTTGATCCACCTGTTGAGCCACAGGTGAGGAAGACATCAAGGGACAGACACCCGTCCAAGAAGTACTCACCATATGAGTATATTATGCTCACTGATGGGGAGAGCCAGAAGACTATTCTGAGACCCTAGCCGACGAGCATAAGGAAAGTAGTTGAAAGCTATACAAGAGGAGATGTAATCCTTGCATAAGAACCACACCTATGATATGGTGAAATTGCTTAAGGGCAAGAAAGCTCTGAGCAACAAATGAGTGCTCAGAAAAAAAGAATGAGCAGAAGAATTCACAAACGAGGTTCAAGGCCAAGCTAGTAGTTAAAGGGTTTGGTCAGAGGAAAGGTATAGACTTCGATGAGATATTCTCACCAATGGTGAAGATGACATCCATACGGGTATTGTTTGAGTTTGCAGCTAGCATGGATTTGGAGATAGAGCAGTTAGATGTTAAAATTGCCTTTCTCCATGGTGACCTGGAAGAAGAGATCTACATACACCAATTAGAGGGGTTCGAAGTCAAGGGCAAAGAGCATATGGTGTGTAGGCTTAGGAAGAGCTTGTATGAGCTGAAACAAGCTCCTAAGCAATGGTACAAGAAGTTTGACTCGTTCATGTTAAACCATGGATATGACAGAATGGAGTCAGACCACTGTATATTCACACGCAAGTTCTCAGATGATGATTTCTTAGTTCTGCTATTGTACGTTGATGAAATGCTCATCATGGGAAAAGACATTAAGAAGATTGACAGGATGAAACAGGAGTTGGGCAAGTCATTCGCGATGAAAGACTTGGGCCTGGCTAAACAGATCCTAGAAATGGAGATAACCCGTGACAAACGCAGTAGGAAGCTTTGGCTATCACAAGAGCGATATATTAAGAAAGTCCTATAGCGGTTCAATATGAATGCAGTAAAGCCGGTTAGTACTCCACTAGATGGTCACTTCAAATTGAGTGACAAGCAGTGTCCCAACACAAAGGCAGAAGTCGAAGAGATGCGGAAGATATCCTACGCGTCAGCTGCAGGAAGTTTGATGTATGTTATGGTGTGTACGCGCCCAGACATAACATATGCAGTTGGTGTTGTCAGCCGGTATCTTGCCCATCCTGGCAAAGAACATTGGGCAACGATGAAGTGGATACTACGGTATCTGAAAGGCTTATCCAGGTTGAGCCTATGCTATGGTGACCGAAAACCTGTGTTAAAAGGCTACACAGATGCTGATATGGCAGGTGACGTAGACTCCAGGAAGTCTATATCGGGGTTCATGTTCACTTTTGCAGGGGAAGCGGTCTCTTGGCAGAGCAAGCTACAGAAAGTCGTAGCATTGTCGACGACAGAGGCCGAGTACATTACGGTCATAGAGGCATGTAAAGAGATGCTTTGGATAAAGAGGTTCCTGTAAGAACTCAGCCTGAAGCAGGAGGAGCGCGTGGTCTATTGCGATAGCCAAAGTGTTATACACTTGAGCAAGAATCCAAGTCAGCACTCTAAGTCGAAGCACATAGAGATTCGATATCACTAGATTAGGGATACTTTTGGAACAGAAGGTACTACAGCTTGAGAAGGTCCACACGGACGATAATGGGTCAGACATGATGACCAAGGACTTTACTCAAGGGCAAGTTTGAGGTTTGTAGAAACCTGGCTAGCTTGAAGAAAGTGAATTTCTCCTGGGTCGGAAAGGGGAAGATTTGATGGGGTTTTCCTCCTCAGCTTAGAGGAGAGATTGGTGTAGCCTGGGTGTGGTCGGGCACCTGGACTAAGAGTGGTCGGGTGACCGAAATTCACCCAGATGAGACAGAAAGTTGTTGGACAATTTGACAGCAGGACGGGCACCCGATGGTATTGTGACTGGGCACCCGGTGCCCGGGGAGAGCGCCCGACCAAGTTGTTCCGAGCGCCCGAAATTGGGCAGTTCCTTTTGGTTTTCTCACTGAACAGTTTTTTGTTTTGGGCGGGCGCCCGACGGCCCTTTTGACCGGACGCCTGACTCGACACAGGGACTACCTATAAGCAGTTTCCTCTTTGGGTTCTAATTACTCCGGTTCTCTATTTAAGAGGTTTCAAAACGTGATCACGGCATCCCATTAAGGTGTTTTCACGTCCAAGGTGAGAGAGAGAAAAAAAAGAGGAAGAGAGAAAGAGAAAAGAGAGAGAGGAAGCTTGTTAGTAGAGGAGGCATTGCTCGCGAATGTGATTCACGGTGCAACGATGCCTCGCTCTTCAATGTCCTCATGCTTGGGTGAGATCTCTCCATTTTCATTATTCTCTTATTATTTATCAACTCCTACGTGAGTGAAGAAGATTTGATCCAAGCGGTGTGTGCTTGTGATCGGTTGTAAATGATTCTCTGAGATAGTGGATTGTTTGTCTAGATGAGGTCCCGTGGTTTTTTTACCTCTTTGAGGGTTTTTCACGTAAAATCTCTTTGTGTTGTGTGGCTGATGCTTTATTCTTGATTATTACATTATCATAGCCCATAATTCTAGTGCATTGGGGGGCGAGATCTTAAGGTTTGTGTGAAACGCACCCAACACAATGAAGTCAAATATTTTTCATTTTCTGTTCCTCCTGGTGAAAAAATCACCATATGAATGGGTTGAAAGACATTTAAACAACACTACAAACCTTAGAAAAATTTCAATGGTGGGCATTTCATTTCCACTACTTCTTGTGGTAAGGGTTACTTGGGTCTTTGATCTTCATTTTGGCCCTCTCGTCCTAAGGTGCCATTTGCATATAAGTAAATGCACGGAAATGAAATAAAATAGGAGTAAATGAGCATGTAAATGAAACCCTCTATACTAGAAAGGGTTTGGAAGTAAATGGGGGGTGAAACGCCTTTTTGAACTCCCCTGAAGAGTCGCATGAGTAAACAAAGGTGGTGTTACACACATGTCCAACATACACATGGCATGCTAGTGATACGCCTAAAACAATTAAGTTACCATCTATATTACTAAAATCAAACCAATAGAATGATTCAAACTGTCCAAAGGTTGGCCATCTAAATGAATAGTTAAAAAGTTTTGGCAAGTTACTTGTTTGTGATTTTTATGTTTGTGGCCCACCCAAGGCTCAATTTTTTTGGCTAAAATATATATTTAAATGGGCTGATTATAATCAATTTGTTAAATATCACATATATATAGTATATACATAAATTTAAGATTTTAAAGCTGATATGGGATATCACATATATTTCCTTAAATATTTTGAAAAATTCCAATGCATTCCAATTCCTCCCATTACTCTCACCTAAATAGAATATTTGAATTTCAATTGTATTTCATTTACTTCCATCCAAATACAATTGAATAACCTCCAATTCCATTTCCCATTTACCTACATTTACAATCCCCCAAACGAATATCAAGAAAGTGGAGTAATTTACTCATCTAATTCCATCTAAAGAAATAAAATCGAAGATAAAAGTAAAAAATGCAACCCTATAATTGTCCTATAATTTGTTTCCTTGAAACATAGTCTATCCAAGATGATCCACTTTCTTCCTTCTTCTTTTTTTTTTGTTAGTCATGCAACGCACCCACCTTGTTAACTAGGCAACACACCCACACGGTTAGTCACACGATGCACCCACCCATCGATGGGGTTAGTGTGTCTCCTTAGCATTTCGAACTTGAGACTTGCTGTTAAAACGCCTATGGATCTTCCAGCTGGGCTAGCGGGCGAGACACAAAATCCTCTTTCTTCCTTCTTCTTTTTTTCATGCAAGGCACCCACCTTGTTATCTGGGCAACGTACCCACATGGTTGGTCACACGATGCACCCACCCACTGGTGGGGTTAGTGTATCTTCTTGGCATTTCGAACTTGAGACCTGCTGTTGAAACACCTAGGCGTCTTCCAGCTGGGCTAGTAGGCGAGACACAAAAGTAGGGTTGCACATCGATTCAATCAATTCGATTTTGGATGAAATTGAAATTGAATTGATCTTAAATTTTCGAAATTGAATTGATCTTAATTTTGAAATTTCAAATTGAAATTGAATCGACCCCCCTTTTTTTAATTGATATAGGATTGAATTGATGGATTTTTAGATTTAATTCGATTCGATTTTTCACAGATTGTAAATTGAAACATATAGGTTTTGTAGGTCTTGGGTGAGGTCTAATGCACTCCCAAGTAGACAGCTTGTCGTTCGATTACAAGCGGAGGAATTTTTACCTACACAAAGATAGGTGGGCCTATTATAATGTTTGTGAGAAATTCACCCCGTCCATTTATTTTGTTAGGTAGATCTAGAACTCAAGTGGGCCGGACGATAAAAAAAAGCGAGTAGGAAAATGCCTACTGTTGAAACCTTATTGGGGTCCACCGTTATTCTTATATGCCATCCATATCGTTCTCAAGGTTATTCCTACTGGGATGATCTGAAAATGCAAAAATATTAGTTTGATTCAAAACTTCTGTAGCCCCATGAATGTTCAACAGTGGACTTTCAATCTTCAGCCCACTTGAGTTTTGGATCTACCCCATTTTTTGTCTCATGCCCTAATATGTCATGGAAAAATGAATGGACGTTGTGGATGTCTCACAGCATGACGATGGGCCCTAATTAGCTCCTTGTCACATTAACCTTCTACCATAACTTCCAGCATTTTGAAAATTTATCATCCAACGGCTCAAGTGAAGACACCACTCAACCTTATGTTAAGGTTGCATGCGCTCGATCGCAAAGTACCATTCCCCCCCCACCCCCACCCACACCCACACCCACACACACACACACACACACACACTCTTTCAATTCAATTCGATCAATCAATTCAATTTGATATAGATCGATTTGATTTTCGATTCGATCGATCGGAACCAAAAATTCAAATTGAATTTTTCTTTAAAAAAATTGAATTGAATTGATCTTGGGGAACAATTCGATTTGGTTGTTCAATTCAATTCAATTCGATCGATAAATTGATCATAAATTAAATTGTGTGCAGCCTTACACAAGATCCTCTTTCTTCCTTTTTTTTTTGTCATGCAAGTCACCCACCTCGTTAGTTGGGCAATGCACCCACATGGTTAGTCACATGATGCACCCATCCACTAGTAAGATTAGTGTGTCTCCTTAGCATTTCAAACTTGAGACTTGCTGTTGAAATGCTTAAGCATCTTGCAGTTGGGCTAGCAAGCGAGACATAAGATCCTCTTTCTTCCTTGCCTTGTTAGAATTTTCGTACACCCCAATCCATAGCTCAAGTGGTAGATTATGGTGTATTAACGTTAGCAGGTTTTGCGGGGCCCACCAAGAGGTATGTGTTATATCTAAACCGTTTGTTCATTTTACAAGATCGTTGTAAGGCTTTATACAAAAAATGAGATGGATCCAAAGTTCAAGTGGACCACGTTGCAGAAAGCAGTGGAGAGTGAATGTATACTATTGAAACCATCTTGGGGGTCATAGAAGTTTTGTATCAATTTGATATTTGTTTCAAACCTTCATCCAGGTCAGTGTGACCTTATGAACAGTTTGGATGGAAAATAAACATCATGGTGGGCCCTAGGGATGTTTTAAAGGTGAGAATCATTATCCCAACTTCCTTTTATCGTGTGGTCCACTTGAGCTTTGGATATGACTCATTTTGGGTATGATGGCCTAAAATGATCTCGCCAAATTGATGGACTGTATGGATATACTAAATACATCATTGTAGGGTCCACCAAACCTTAATCCTTTATAGACTATTCAGTATGTTCACAGTGCTCGAGGATTGACGCTCTCGTCTGCACTTACCACGTATCCACACCATCTGTTAATGCACTTTTCAGTGGCATACTAGCGCACCTTATTTGCCAATCACATGTGTCCATGTGTTGTAATGTCGGTTGAGCCTTGATAAGCTAAAGACTGAAGATCCAAGTTGACCAGAAGAATCAAAGAAGAAGAACTGGTAAATGAGATGCCTTAGTGACCTTAACCCTATGAACCAGAACACTCAAATCCTCTTAGATGACTTGAACCAACTAGGAAAACCCTTAATCATCTATATTAGTCTTAGATCATATAGAAAACATGATAAATTAGGTTAATAAAAGAGGTGGAAGTTGTTGTAATTGATCCAGCTCAAACATCAGTTTTCGATAGGTCTTCGATAGATCGGAGACCAGTTTCGATAGGTCTTCGATCAATTGAAAAGGCCATTTCGATATATCGAGAAATGTTCAGCAATTTACCAACTCTCTGGAAAGTTTCTTTGAACCATCGAATTGGTGATTTCGATATATCGAAATCAGTAATTCGATCAATCGAAACCTCAATTCGATATGTTGAAAATATGTCCAACAACTTCATAGATCTCTAAACAGATTTTTTTATCGATCAAACTGATGGTTTCAATATATCGAAGAATGCTTTAATCAATTGAAATGGGTTTCAATGCTACCGAAGTAGCCGTTTTTCTGCCCATTTTGTAACCGTTAGATATTTTTTTTAAATACGGGAGAGACATTTTTGGGCTCAAGAGAAAGATTTTGAGGAGTTTGAAGCCACCATCATTAGAGATCATTTGAGGCTCAAATCCTAACCCTAGCAAGTCATCTTCCTTGTGATTCATTACAAGAATAGAGTATTTCAAGCTCATATGAAAATGCACTTGTCCATCTTTGATATCTAGAGTTTGGATTGATCTTGATAGTTATATACCTATCCAAAACTCTATGATGAGATCCTTGTAGGAGAGATTCTCTAGGCAACTTCATTTCATTAGTTGTAAAGATCTCAAACCTACCCTCCTATCACCTTGGACATCTCAAGAAGATCAAATGTAAGACGATTGATCGTTAGAGTTGGAGCATTAGCAAAGCATCGACAACAACAAGGGAAGCTGATTGAAATACGGGACAGCGCAGATCAAGCAACTCGAAGCAGCGCATCAACGGGGCCCGAATCCGACAAGTGAGTTGTCAATTTGTGTTGAGTCAATCCACTATATTTCCTGTGGGAATTGAGTGTAGAGTTTATTTGTCAAACTTGATCTAAGTGCGTTTGTCGATCCTTAACTTGTTAGTTGAGCCTAAAAGTCTATGGCGTTTGTCATTCTTAGCATAGTTTGTTGGGCCTAAAATTTATGGTCATTTGGCGATCCTTAGCACGTTTTTCGAGCTTAAATTAGTTTTCAAGGGGAGCCACCAACACAGGTGTAAACGTGTAGGTTGGGAGGAACCTATAAACTCCCCGATAGGGTGAATCTGAGTTAAAACACCTAGATTCGGAGGAACCTTATTTAAACTCCTGGTGAATGCCCGTGTGCCCAATAAGTGAGTACTTGAACCGGGAGCGGAGTAGACCCAAAGTCGAACCACTATACATCGTTGTGTTTGATATTCTATTTGCGCACATTTTTTATTATTCATTGTGTTTAATTACTTAATTATAAATACTTAATTAGAATGTATGCTAGGCATTAGATAGGCACATTCACACACAAAATATACACCAATTAGAGTAGACTTGATCTTTATGATCCATTCTCTTATATAATCTACTTAGGGTACATAGATTAGGTACTTGATTTGTTTAAACATATATAAATCTATGCATACTTAAACTAGGTCGCTTATTGCACATCATATGCTAGTCTTGTGATTGGACCCACTTAGGCTTAGAAGCCGAAGTGTTCTTGTTTATTTAATTTAAATTGTTAATTTGGTTAAGTAGGCAAAAATAATTTTAAAAGGTCATAATCACCCTCACTCTAGAACTTAGTCATAATTCTAGTTACTCTATTCTAAACTTCCGCATATATGCGTAGAGTATTGTATTAGACTATCGACGCAATTTCATCATGGGTATACCAGCAAATCCGCTACCATGTGACTAACAGTGGGGTATGTGTACTAACCCCACACCCAAAAAAAAAAAAAAAAAAGCTAGGATATTTGTGTAAACCTTACATTGTCCACTAGCTACTTGGTAAGATGGTATTCCAAAAATGAGTACGGATCTTATGTTGGCTTCCAAGGGGCGTGGATTTCCTACTAAAGCCTTGCGCAGGAAGTTCCTGTGCTGGGAACCAAGGTGGGGCCCAAAGTGATGTTTTTTTTTATAAATCCACCTCGTCCATCCATTTTGGGAGCTCATTTTAGGACATGAGAAAAAAACTGAACCAGATCTAAGATTCAAGTGGGCCGAAAATGTAAGGATTGAACGTCCACGGTTGAAATATTTGTGGAGCCATAGGAGTTTCAAATCAGGATAATATTTGTGTTTCCAGATCAGCCCAGTAGTAGTGACGTTATGAACGATATGGATGTCATATAAACATCACTATGGACCCCAGGGAGGTTTCAACGGTAGTAATTTACCTACCCACCTTTCCCTTTAGTGAGGCCCACTTGAGTCTTGGATTCGGTTCATTTTTGTTTTCATGTCCTAAAATGATCTCTCGAAACAGATAGACGGGGTGGATTTATTATATAAAAAAACATCACTTTAGGCCCCACTTTGATTCCCAGCATAAGAACTTCCTATGCAAGGCTTTCACACGAAATCCACGCCCGCTTCCAAGCAAGAAACCTTCTCTTGGACTCCAAGCAAAGGTTTCCAGCTTGGAAGCCAACCCAGGATCCAAACTCTCCCAAAATAAGGCAAATGAAGGGGTTGAAAAAGCTTACAAATAGCACTGCAAGCTGTACAATAATTTAAATGGCAACAAGTCTCCCTCGGAAGCAGATTGGCTGATGCACCTACACCAGCTACGTTGCTGGTGTAGGGACATGGCGGACGTAGAGCAAGTGCGCAGTCCTCAAGCACCGTGATTGTACAAGCGGTTAAAAAAAGATTAAGGCTCTGTGGACTCCACTATGATGTATTTCGTATATCTAAACCATCCATCCGAGATCATTTTAGTGCATGATACCTAAAATGACTCGTATCCAAAACTCAAGTGGACCACACCACTAAAGGCAGTGGGGACAATGATTCTCACCGTTAAAACATACCCCGGATCCACCATGATGTTTATTTTCCATCCAAACGGTTCATAAGGTCACACGGACCTAGATGATGGGTAAAAGTAAATATCAGACTGATCCAAAACTTTTGGAACCTCCAAGAAGGTTTCAATGGGTATATGTTCAATCTACCACTGCTTTCTGCAGTGTGGTCCACCGGATCCTTAGATTTGTCTTAGTTTTTGGCTAAAGCCTTAAAATGGTCCCAAAACATGGACGGACGGTTTGGATATAACAAGTACCTCGTGATGGGACCCATAGAACTTGATGACGTGACTACACCAGCAACGCAGTTGGTGTAGTGTGCACCAGCCTATCCACTTCCGTCTCCCTCACTTGAGTCTTTGATCTTCCTCGTTTTGGGCCGGCTGATCATACGAGTGTCGGTCAGGTTTCACACGTACATAAGAGGTGAGCTTGAGATAACTACGCGGGCCTTTATCACGCTCGCGTGCCAAGCGAAAGAAATTGGTCGTATGTGTGGCCCCCTCGTTCCTCGCGCCTCCTCTCTTCTCTCCCCATATAAAAGCCCTCCACATTCAAAGAAAGTGAATGAGTGTTGCTCTCTTCGCATCTCCACCCTTTCATCTCTCTCTCCTAAAATATCCAAAACTCAAGTGGACCACACCACTAAAGGCAGTGGGGACAATGATTCTCACCGTTAAAACATACCAAGGGTCCACCATGATGTTTATTTTCCGTCCAAACTATTCATAAGGTCACACGGACCTGGATGAAGGGTAAAAGTAAATATCAGACTAATCCAAAACGTCTGGAACCTCCAAGAAGGTTTCAATGGGTATACGTTCAATCTACCACTGCTTTCTGCAGTGTGGTCCACTGGATCCTTGGATCTGTCTTTAGTTTTTGGCTCAAGCCTTAAAATGATCCCAAAGCATGGACGGACGGTTTGGATATAACAAGTACCTCATGATGGGACCTATAGAACTTGATGACGTGACTACACCAGCAACGCAGCTGGTGTAGTGTGCACCAGCCAATCCGCTTCCGTCTCCCTCACTTGGGTTTTTGATCTTCCTTGATTTGGGCCGGCTGATCATACGAGTGTCGGTCAGGTTTCACACGTACATAAGAGGTGAGCTTGACATAACTACACGGGCCTTTATCACACTCGCGTGCCAAGCGAAAGAAATTGGTCGTATGTGTGGCCCCCTCATTCCCCGCGCCTCCTCTCTTCTCTCACCATAGAAAAGCCCTGGGCATCCAAAGAAAGTGAATGAGTGTCTCCTCTCTTCGCATCTCCACCCTTTCATCTCTCTCTCCTAAAATATCAAAAACTCAAGTGGACCACACCACTAAAGGTAGCGGGGACAATGATTCTCACCGTTAAAACATACCAAGGGTCCACTATGATGTTTATTTTCCGTCCAAACTGTTCGTAAGGTCACATGGACATGGATGAAGGGAAAAAGTAAATATCAGACTGATCCAAAACTTTTGGAACCTCCAAGAAGGTTTCAATGGGTATATGTTCAATCTATCACTGCTTTCTGCAGTGTGGTCCACCGGATCGTTGGATCTGTCTTAGTTTTTGGCTAAAGCTTTAAAATGATCCCAAAATATGGATGGACGGTTTGGATATAACAAGTACCTCATGATGGCCCCATAGAACTTGATGACGTGACTACACCGGCAACGCAGCTGGTGTAGTGTGCACCAGCCCATCCGCTTCCGTCTCCCTCACTTTGAGTCTTTGATCTTCCTCGTTTTGGGCCGGCTGATCGTACGAGTATCGGCAAGATTTCACACGCACATAAGAGGTGAGCTTGACATAACTACGCGGGCCTTTATCACGCTCGCGTGCCAAGCGAAAGAAATTAGCCATACGTGTGGCCCCACGTTCCGCGCGCCTCCTCTCTTCCCTCCCCCTATAAAAGCCCTCCGCATTCAAAGAAAGTGAATGAGTGTCCGCTCTCTTCGCATCTCCACCCTGTTATCTCTCTTTCCTAAAATATCCAGAGAGAGAGAGAGAAAGGGAGAGAGATAGTTCCCATGGGCCCACCCAAACACGATCCAGATCTTCCCTCCGATCTCCGCCGTAGATTCTTCCTCTCCTTGTCCCCCGGGGTCCATTCCCATCCTCGGTCGGCCCAAGCATCGGACGCCTTCTTCATCCCCCTCCGCATCACCAACATCTTCTTCTGCCTGCTCTTCTCATTCGCCGTCGCTTTCCTCCTCGGGCGGTGGCGCGAGAAGAACCGTACGTCGACCCCTCTCCACATCCTCACCTCCGGCGAAATCCTCTCAACAGTCGGTCTCGTCGCCTCTATCGTCTACCTCGTAGGCTTCTTCGGCATCATTATCGTCCAGAACTTCATCGGCCGCACGCCCGATGACGACGATGTTGTCACCAACTTCATGCCCTCGAAGCGGATGCCACCAGCGACGACAACACCATCCCCTCTCCCTCCCAAACCCCAGCATCCCATCCCTACCAATGACGCCGACATTGTTGCCGCCGTCGTCTCTGGTGCGATCCCCTCGTACTCCCTCGAGTCGAGGCTCGGGGATTGCAAGCGGGCCGCTGTGGTACGGCGCTGCGCGCTCGAGCAGATGTCCGGGCGGTTGCTGGACGGGCTGCCGGTCGACGGGTTTGACTACGAGTCGATTCTGGGGCAGTGCTGCGAGATGCCAGTTGGGTACGTGCAGATCCCTGTCGGTATCGCTGGGCCGCTGTTGCTTGATGGGGGGGAGTTCTCTGTGCCGATGGCGACTACGGAGGGGTGCCTGGTGGCGAGCACGAATAGGGGGTGTAAGGCGATTTATATGTCGGGAGGGGCAACGAGCGTGCTGACAAAGGATGGGATGACAAGGGCGCCTGTAGTGAGGTTTGGGACAGCAAAGAGGGCCTCCGAGTTGAAGTTCTTCTTGGAGGATCCGATCAATTTCGACACGCTGGCAGTCATCTTCAACAGGTGGTTATCAGATCCTTCATTTCTTTTGCATTTCTATTTACTATTATAAAGGGTAATGATGATCTGTTGGTTGTATTATTATTGTTTTTTGGGGGGGATTGTAGATTTTTTTCCCTTTTTGGTAATTTGTTTTCTTCTTTGGAAATTTAGATTTATCTGTTTTGGCGGAGAAATGGGGTTTTCCCCATTCGGTATTGGGGTTTTCATGATTGGTCCCTTTTATGCATGTATATGAAGATCTTCGGACATTTTTTTGGTTTTCGTCATTTCAAATGTGCATGTTTCGTTGTTATTTTTAAAATTTTTTGAATGCTGATTGGGTGTTTTGAATTCATCTGTTTTGGTGGAGAAATGGAGATTCTGATATTATGTTTTGGTGGTTTTCCCTGTTGTTTGTTTTAAATGATTTTGATTCTTATATGGGTTCTTCCGTGCCTTTTTCTTAGATTATGGGGCGTATATTTCTGTGATTTCCGTCTCTTTGATAGACTCTTCTGGTTTTAATCTTTTCAGATGTTCTTCTTCTTCTTCTACTTCTTCTTTTTAATCTTGTTTTATGTGCTGCAGGTCTAGCAGATTTGCGAGACTTCAAGGGATTCAATGCTCAATGGCAGGGAAGAATATCTACATGAGGTTCACCTGTAGCACCGGAGATGCAATGGGGATGAACATGGTATCCAAAGGCGTGCAAAATGTCTTGGATTTCTTGCAGGCTGATTTCCCAGACATGGACGTGATCAGCATCTCGGGTTGGATAGCTTATGCCTCTAAAATTCAAATCTCCATATTTAGGTGTTTGAATTCAAATGTATATATTTAGGGAGTATCATTGATTTTGTGTTATCTATTATTCATTGCACATAGAGATATCAAATCCATTTTTATCTTTCTTACTTGGGTTCATAGGAAAGCATCAGCTGAAAGGTCTTTCTTTCTTTCTAATTTTCTGACTATGACACTTGAGCCTTTCTTTATCAAGTATCCTTTTTTCTTCAGCTCAATTCGTTATAAGGCCTCCTTTTCGAGAAATCCTCAATTTGGTCTTTCCCCTTTCCCTTGGTTTTTGCTTTGCTGTAATTCTCATTTAGTAAGGTTCAGCAATCAAGGACAATGCCCTTCTCTATAATTGCCAAAAAGCAGGGTTCTGAAGTTCTTGTTATTTTAACGAATTATCCCTAAATATGACATGTTTCTTGGATTTTCCTCAATTGTTTCTTCAAGGCTTCTTTTAGGAATTACGTGTTTTTTTGGATTGGTTCATTGTTAGGAACCTTTTTCTTTTGCTTAGTTGGTGAAAGCTCAGATTTGGCCGTCTTTTTTGCCCTTTAGTTATTAATAATCATTCATACCTAACAAGGTAGTTATTCTCCAAGTCTAGTAAAGATTCTGCATTACCATTTCTATGGATTTTACGTGTTGGTTTAATGCTCTCATTGAGTTCTATGTGTTCTCTTGAATGGACAGGCAACTTCTGTTCAGACAAGAAGCCAGCTGCTGTCAATTGGATTGAAGGGCGTGGCAAATCGGTTGTTTGTGAAGCGATAATCAAGGAGGAGGTGGTGAGGAGTGTCCTGAAGACGAGTGTCTCTGCACTTGTGGAGTTGAACATGCTCAAGAACCTCGCTGGATCAGCTGTGGCTGGAGCATTGGGGGGTTACAACGCGCATGCCAGCAACATCGTCTCTGCAATCTTCCTCGCCACTGGCCAGGATCCCGCGCAGAATGTTGAGAGCTCTCACTGCATCACCATGATGGAAGCTGTTCACGGTGGAAAAGATCTCCATGTCTCTGCAACCATGCCTTCCATTGAGGTAACTTGGTTCCTTCTCTTCCTCATCAGGGATTGACTTTCGTATTCCTCATAGAATATGTTGCTGTTGTGAGTTGTACAGGATTGTTTTCGCTCTCATATGCAGTTGCTTGCATCTGAATTTGCATAAATTCTGTTGGCTTTCTTTTATTTTTGACCTTTTTTTTTTTTTTTGAATTTTGAACTGGTATTTGAAGTCAATTTATCTGAGTGATGGGTTTTCTCTTTCCATACTACCAATTTTCAAGATTCTATGAACTAGTAAATATCCTCCATCTTTTTTTTGTTGCACCAATTTCGTATGTTTTCTATTATTTGTGGTAGGATTTCTGGGTTTTGGAGTTTCCCTCTCACTTTGTTCTCTTACCTTATAAGTTTACTAAGTTGTGTTCTTTCCCTTGGATGTTTGAGTTGCACTGATGCCATTGAATGCTTCTCCTATTTTCACGTGTAATTTCCATTTGTAAGCTGTTATCAAGTATAAATGTATGATACAGCAGAATTTGAAAGTAGCATCACTGTAATGATGGTTTGCCACCATCTTTTAATTTGTGGTGTGGCATCCCACTGTACATGTCCATTGTTCAGAATTTCAATCCAGTCTGTCCAAACCATAGGGCTTAAATGTGAACTGAACATTGCAACCATAGAATTAGTGGGCTATCAAATGGATGTTCAAAATAGTATGGTCAGGGTTCCAAATTCAGCGAGCGAAATAAGGTGGTTGCATTCAATCAGTGTCAATTTCAGTCTAGGCTGCATCCACAATGGACCTTCAATTTGGAGGGTGTGAAACCTGGATTGCATTCCATAAACACCAAACCAGAACTTAAAAGATGGTGCTGCCCATATACCTAGTCGAGCACTGGAAATTTACAGCATATTTTGTGTTGGTGATTCATGGCTTTCTGTGTTTTCTCTTCTCTATTTGTAATTTTATGGCTGTTTGTTGGTGTTGTTCTGTTTGCCCCTCTTCCCAAAAAAATTGGGTTTGGTAAAATACCAAGAAATGACAAAAGGGCTTTGTCTTCTTTTAGACCCATCTCTTTCCAAGAAAAGAAAAGAAAAAAACTGGGTTTCTGCTAAATAATGAAGAGTCGATGTATTTCACGGATCTCCAAAAGAATCAGTCAGTTCTACTCTTTTTTTTCCCCAAATGATTCAAAGTAAAATATAAGCTCATTTGTCACCTTGTTGTTGCCGATCTTTGCAAAGCCTAGGAAAGTTTTAAAAATGACAAAATGCCTTGAACTCCTCAGAGCATTTGGCGTCCACCATTCAAATTTGATTTTTTCCACCTTATACAGTTCATTTGATTCATAGTTGCAAATCAGGACACACACTGAGTCATTGGGTCATGTTGACAGGGACTTGGTGGGTAAAAAATGACTTCTTTATTGTATTAATGATCTAATAAAAAGTACTAAATTGTAAAAAATAAAGAATTACACCTTTTCTTCTCCTGAGAATGGCCTTTCTGAGTCGACCAGCGAAGGGAAATCCAGTTGATTCACACTGAAATCAGGAAAACCAGACTGAGTTCTGCTGAGCCAAAGACAAGCCTGGTTTTCCTGTCCTAGTCACCAATGAATGACCTGGTTTAACCAACTCGGCGATCCAGAGTCAACCAGCCTGATCTGCAGACTATTAGTGATGACTGTTTTTGAATCTTTTGATATCTATAGTTACCATAGTGTGGAACTAACAGTTCTAGAGAGCATAATATCAATCCAATTTTTTTTCCCCCAAGTTTCGGCTGTTTTAAATGCAGGCTGAGAGAAGAGTGATTCATAATTTGTTGAATATTGGATTTTAACTCTACTAGACTTTCCAAAATCAGGACCTGACTATGATATCTTTCATTGCATTTTTTATCCGACTCGAAATATATTTCAGACATGCATCAGGCTCAGCTTTTCCTTTTTCTTTCTCCTGTTGTGTCTCGCAATTGCAGGTAGGTACAGTTGGAGGTGGCACCCAACTAGCTTCTCAGTCAGCTTGCCTAAATCTACTTGGTGTGAAGGGTGCAAGCATGGAAACACCAGGAGCCAATTCCAGGCTCTTGGCCACCATCATTGCAGGTTCTGTTCTAGCTGGAGAGCTCTCCCTCATGTCTGCTCTCGCAGCAGGCCAGCTTGTTAAGAGCCACATGAAATACAACAGATCAAACAAGGATGTAACCAAAGCTGCCTCCTGAGGAGACAACCCATCTGCAGAAGGAATCATCTTAAAGAGAAGCCTTGTATTTTTTAATTTTAACGATGCGGGTCTTTCTCCTCCCAGTGGCAGATCCTTGTGTTTTCAGTGCAGGAGGCTAAAACAAGGTTGTGGTTGATGTCTGTATCTTTTTTTGCCACTTGGCTGCTGCAGAGCCTCTCTTATTCACGGCCAATCTTAGTCTTGTTGTCTCTTGTTTCCATGTGAGTATTAATCCCTCTTTTTTTTTAATCCTTTTTTCTTTCTCTGTTTTCCTATGTCGGTTAGATATGTAGCTAGGAAGAAAACCATTCCATGGATTTCTCAGCAGTTCAAAAAGGTTTGGCGGCTGTTCTGTTGTCATCTTGTACATGACCCCTTTCAAGGCATTCGGTTGTCCACCTTTTTTTCCTGGCCTTGTTTGATAATATTCTGTTTCAAACTAAAAAACAAAAGAAGAGAGATCCAACTCCCTATGTTTAATTTTCTTTTATTTATTTGTTGCTTCTCTTTTAATATGTATTTGTTGTACATCCATGCTGTCCATCAGTTTTTCCAGCTCATTTTAGGTCATGGTCCCAAAAAATAAAGCAGATCCAAATCTCAAGAAAACCACACCACAGGAAACAGTGGTGATTGACCATTAAAAACTTCTTGAGGACCACAAAAGCTTTGGATCAAGATGATATTTGTGTTTTCCCTTCATCCTGTCTGTGTGACCTCAAGCAAACATTACGGTGGGCTCTAGGGATATTTTAATGGTGGACGTTCAGTGACTACTGTGTTCCTGTGTTCCTGTGGTGTGTTCCGGTTGAGATTTATGTCTGCTTCATTTTTGCGACCATGTCTTAAAATGATCTAGAAAAGCTGATGGACAGCGTGGATACACAACAAATACATCAAGGTGGGCCCTAGGAAGTTTTTAATGGTGTGCATTCAGTGACTACTGTTTCCTGTGGTGTGGTGGTGTGGTCTGCTTCATTCTTCCGACCGTCTTAAAATGAGCTAGAAAAGCTGGTGGACAGCGTGGATACACAACAGATACATCAAGGTGGGCCCCACAGTCAGGGAAACACCCACTACCTGTGTAACACGTGATCCGCTCACATGTGGTTGCCCATCTTTCAGAAATATTCATCCTCCAAGCACCTGACAGCGGGTCACAGTGCACGTGATTTGGGCCACCCACGTTACCCACCTAATGTGGTGAAGGGCATGCTTGCTCTGGACACCACATGAACAATGGCTTGGACGTAGTACGCATGCTGTCTTGGCACATGTGCTGTGAAGTGGACCACCAATTGTCTCTTCTCCCATGGTGTAATTATCAATCTAGTTAGTAACCACGAATGGGGTCCGTCGGATCAGCGCTCGTGGCCCAAAATGTAACTGGCCTCTGGACCCTTATCATCTTTGCATCCTAAGATAATGCATGTGCCGTTGCTGTGCTACAAGTGAGGAATCTTGGGCCTGTAATCATGTGGCTAGGATTTATCATTCTTCATAAAAAGAAAAGAAAAACTATTTTTTTGTATGAAATTTGAGTTTAAGTATTTAATTTTAATTTTTATTAATCAGCATCCTCTTTTTGTTCCTGTTGGGCATTAGGTTAATGTGGGTCACAATCCCTAAAGATTCCTAATGAAATCTTACAAACAGCTAAGTGGGGTTGGGCATGCTTGTACCTTTTACCATGTGAGGGGTGGGACATTGACAGATGGACCATTTCAGCTTTCCTTTTTTTTTTTTTCCCTCAATCAGCAATCATGTGATCTTGATGGCCCACCCATGTGCTTAGATGAGAACCCCATACAATACATGCCACAAATCTTGAAAAGTACGCATCACTACTACTACTACCTACCACCTTTCCAATGAACACCCAAATCATCTAAAACAAGTGGTTTCTCATTTCTGTTATCTCATCCGTACAACTTCTAATGCCGTAAGAGGTTGCCACGTGCACGGTGAGGACAGTGAAAGGGGGCCTCCAAACTTGGACAGGAGATGGACGGTAGCATTTCATCGTGTGGCTTGCATTAAAGTATCAATTAGTAAGCTAGAATGGAAGCAATCAGGCAAGTGCAGGCTGCATTGCAAAAAAATTAAAAATTAAAAATGCAATAATACTAGCCCAACCGCCACGTGCCAACATGAAATCCAGGCCCTTCGTTGAACAGAGCCTGCCATGAACATGTTATGAGAAAAGCAAATGGATGGATGGCCCGCCCAATGAGAACGATTTGATTGATCCAAAGGGCATCTTCATGGTGGGCCTTAGAAGATCTTATGCAGGTGTACCAACGGGTAAATTTAAAGTAATCCAACTATTTTCGGACATTCATTAAAATAATCCAACTACAATCTGCCATTCATTATCATATACTTATAATAGTAAGCACGAAAAAGAAAAATCCCAGACATGTGCACGTCGAGTGATGATGGTAACCATGCCACATTCATCTCAAATCTATCAAATCCGCTTACCGACGCCCAAACAGACCACAAGGAAGATCCCATTCAGATCTCCAATCTGCATGCGATTCCATACAGTCGAGACAAGAAATGGCCCGTCTCGGTTCAAATTCTCAAAATGAATTGGATGGTTAGAATCACCTAATTAAAGTGATGTTTTTCAAAGCGATTGGCATTCAAAGGTAGGCCTCACCATTGAAATTTTGAAAATGCAATACAAAATTATTTTTATTTTCAAAGTTTAAATCAATAGATTAAGTCATATAAGTCACTATATAGATTGTTTTTTACCTTTCAAAGAAAACCAAAATCAGGGTGAAATTCCTGTTGCTGACAGCACCAGTGGGTGCATTGCATGACTGACTGGGTGGGCGTTTTGCGCGATTGATTGGGTGGGTGAGTTGCATGACTGACAAAAAAAAAAAACACAAACCAAAATCAAAGATGTGGCTCGAATATAACCTTTTTATTGTTGATTGAAAATGGTTCTTTCTCGTCTTTATCTTAAATGAGGAGGAGTAAAACCAACACATTAGCCCTAGGATAGGTCTGGGATAGTGCAATAGAGGCGCATGCACGAAGGCCCCCATGCAGGTGGATGTGCAATGTAAATGTAGGGAAGGAGGAGAGAGAGCTATCTCTAATGTGGTAATGCCCTAGGGGTTTAGGCATTCAAGACTCTCCTTCTTTGTCCTCTTCCTTTCAAGTAAGCTTTTATTTATAAGGAGTTAAATGTTTAAAGTGAGATATTGGCAAATATTAGGAATTTATGCCAATCTAAAAGTGAACCTTTCTAAAAATCCAATCCCATTTTATTCTTCAAGAATTTTCATATGTGGCCGTTTTAGATTTTTACAAAGAAAAAAAATAACAGGTTAAGGGTTCAGATCTTACCCTGTTGGATGAGTTGCAAGATGCCTCAATGTAAATTTTAATGCCAATTCTATAATTGTAAAGTCTCTTCTTGATCTACTACAAACAAAGAAGGTGAGAGAAGAAACGTCTAATTCTTTGATAAGAGTAAAAGATGACACAAATCGTCTACAAGATGGATGACACGCTATATGTGTCAAGGAGAACATAAGATGGAAGAAGTTACACATACTCTCTTTTCTCGAATGACTTTTAACAGTTAAATACAAAACTTTAATAATTGAAAATCTTTATAAAGTTGATTAAAACTTTTTAAGTGCTAGACCAATGGTAAAATCAATAAACTTGATAAAAATATCAAGCAAAATCCGCTTTTAATGGCCTTTAGAAAGTCTTATAAAGTGAGCCAAAGTTGACAAATGAAGATCTAAGACATATACATGCCCTTAGGTCGTGTACCATCAAGTTCTTAATCACATGGTGTGATAGGGTTCTTAGAAGCTTTTGGACATATGGTGCCTCTTTATTAGGTGATTGGGGTGGTTTGTTTGGTAATTTGGGTGGAGTTTTTATGGGTAAACATGTAAAATGATTCTTTTTAAGGATTTTTGGCAAAGGAAATGAAAAATGATTTATGAGAATGGAGCATGATAAAAAAATTCAGAAAACTAAGAAAATGAAGTTACAACTTGATCGCCATGAAGAAACAAAAATTTAGTTTTCGCTCTTTTATCTTTGATCAAATCTTGACCTAGACTAATTGGTTGTTGATTGCGGGGACACCTGACAACTTTCGGAGGAGAAAATATGGGGGTAGCTTTTAGATTTTTGCTTCTACTAAATGACCAATTTGAACTTGTTTTGGTGTTGGATGAACTAGCTAGGGTCTAAGTTGGTTTGGGATTAAATTGGAATTGATTTGTATGGACTTATATAAACTTGGATGGGATATGCAGTTCAAGATTTTCACGTGTGAAGTGGTCCCTTCGATTAGGCCTAGTTGGTTACTTTGCCATTGGGATTGGGTGTTTACATATCCTATGGTTAGGATCATCCGATCAAAGTGATTTTTTTTTTAGGATGTATCATTGAGCAAAGGTGGTTCTTAACGATGGATAGTGCGAATTAAAGGTATTATGGTGGTTTTGATTTTTAGGGTTTGTTTGGGAGCATGGATTTGGAACCCTCTGGATTCAGAATCATCTGGATTGGAATACCTTGGTTGTGTTTGGCACCCTAGATTTAGAATTCCCAGTAATTTAGGGTTGAATTTAATTACTAAATCAACTTTAATATCCCTAATTAGTATGCATATGTAATGTTTGACATAATGATTGTAATAAGCCTGTTGAAATATATATTTTGGCCAAAACTGATGAAATTCCAAATTTTCGATGGGCCACAAGCATAAGATCACAACCGAGCGACTGACTAATGATTTTTAACCATTAATGATTTACATGGACAATGTTTGGACTACGAAGATCATCCTATTGAAGTAATTTTAGTGACACAGTCAATAATCTAATCTTTTGGGATATCATCAGTGGGCCACGTGCCCAATAAATTAGTAGCCTAGTGACCCACATATTACACATGTGACTCATGAGAGGATTTTAGATATAATCTTAGCTTCCACCTTGTATTTCAAAACCTCTCTTCGAGGGGATTTGAAATACCCCAATTACTTTATGGTGCCAAACAGACATGGGATTTGAAGTCTCCTCAAATCCTCCAAATCCATGGTGTGAAACGACCCTTTAGGGTATATCATTGAGCCAAGGTAGTTCCCTAATGATGAATGGTGCAAATTAAAGGTATTGTGGTGGTTTTGGTGGCAAACATAGATAGATCCGGTAAAAAAATTAGTAAAAATTAAAAAGAATAAAACAACTTTTATTTCCTCACATTTTAAAGGCAAATACATTTCTCCTTCATAACTTCTCCCACATTTTCTTTTCTTGGTTTCCAAATAGGCTTTAAATAGAAACTATGGCAGAGACGGATGAATGATGTACCTGATTGTAGGATTGATGGTTATCTATTGGATGGTTAAAATATAAAAAAAAAAATCCAATGACCCATTTCCACAAACAATTGTGAGCCAATAAAAGGTGAGGATTATCTAGATTTCGGATTTTGAATTAGGATAGCCAATTCTACTGTTTAGATGGTTCAACTTGAGTTCACATGAGCCGCATGTAGTTTCTGAGTCCCTGTGTATCAAGAGTCATGCTTCCTGAGTATCACATAACTCCTCTTTTTTAAATGTTTATTTTATTTTACATGTGTGTCCCACTTGATCAATCAAATGATTAAGAACTAATGAGGGGGCATTTTCACACCGGGCTCAAGTGGGGCAGCCTATGTGAGGCGGGGGCATACTCGGGGTGGGGTAGACCGTGCAAAGCGGGACCCATGCGAAGTTGAGCGGCTCACGAATGAGGGTTCGACCGAGGGTCTAGTCTGGCCTAGGCTATATGATAAAAAGATATTTTGTGCCTCCCCCATAAGCTCTAGAGCTTTTGGTGAGTTGGTCGGATGTCCTGCGTCAAATTGGTATCAGAGCGGGAGGTCTCGTATTTGAGACTCCTTACCGGGGGTGATTAATGTAGGAGCATTTTCACACCGGGCTCGAGTGGGGCAACTTGTGTGAGGCGGTGGCACACTCGGGGTGGAGTAGACAGTGTGAAGCAGCTACACAGTGCGAAGCGGGACCCATGCGAAGTGGGGCAGCTCACGAAGGAGGGTTCAACCAAGGGTCTGACCTGGCATGTGCTATGAGATAAAAGGATACTCCGTGCCTCCCCCATCAGCTTTGGAGCTTTTGGTGAGTTGATCGGATGTCCTGCGTTAGGAACATTCCCACTAAGAAATGAAATTAGATTGTGTACTGAGTAACTATTATGCTTTTATCGTACTGTGTAAGCTCCGTTCGGCCCATTATGAATGTATGTGGTTTATCCATGTCGTCCCTCCATTTTTCCAGCTCATTTTAGGGGTTGAGCCCAAAATTGAAGGATATACAAATCTCAAGTGGACCACACCATCGGGGAAGTGGGAATAATGATTTCCACAGTTGAAACTTTCCTAGGGTCCAAAGTGATGTTTATTTTTCATCTAACCTGTTCATGAGATCACATAGACGTGGATGAAGGGAAACACACAAATATCATCTTGATCCAAAACTTCTGTGGCCCTCAAGAATTTTTCAACAGTAGATGTTCAATTCACACTATTTCCTATGGTATGGTCCACTTGAGCTTTGGATATGCTTCATTTTTTAGGCTGAAGCCCTAAAATTATCTAGTAAAATGGATGGACGGAGTCGATAAAATACATAAATCACAGTGGGGGCAGAGTTACTTAGTGCTCAATCCACTTCTCTAAGAAATAGGGGAGCGGATTCAATGAGGCTAAGGCTCTCAATGGGTTGGATTTGGATTGGATCCAGTTCGATCCAGCTCCAAGTTCGAAAATCTGTAGCTACAATCCACTAGATCCATTTTCGATCCAAAAATCCATGTAGCCATCGGATTCGGGTAGGATCGATTGAATCCACCAAATCACAAATCTAAAAAATATATAAGATTATATATCCCAGGGTCTACAATGATGTTTATATGCCATCCATACCGTTCATAATGTCATTCCTACCGGAATGAACTGAAAACACAAATATTAGCTCGATTCAAAACTTTTGTGGCCCCACGAATATTTCAATTGTGGATGCTCAATCCTCATGTTTTCAGCCTACTTAAGTCTTGGGTCCATCTCATTTTTTGTCACACATCCTAAAATAAGCTCACAAAAAGGATGGTCAAGGTGGATTTCTCACAAACATAATGGTGGACCCCACCTAAGTTCCTACAGGAACTTCCTCTCTCTCTCTCTCTCTCTCAAAGGAAATCCCCATCCAATGCTTACGGGAGTGAATTAGGTGTTACCCAGGAACAACTTAGTGGGTGTTACCCCTACTATGTGGCCCACATCGGTGACATTTTGCATTTCCATTTCTCCAGCCCATTTTAGAATGGGGTTTTAAAAATTATACAAATCCAAATCTTAGGTGGACCATACCATTGGAAACAATGGTGATTGAGTGCCCCACCATTAAAAATTCCAAAGAGCTCCTCGTAAGGTTTAGCAGTGTTTATTTGCAATCCAACCTCTTGATAATGTCGAGAAGATTTGAATGAAGGGAAAATATAAATATCGGTTTGATAAAAAACTTTTATGGCCCACAAAATTTTTTTAATGGTCGTTCATCACTGTTTCTAGTGGTATGGTCCACCTGAGATTTGGATCTTCTTAGGATTTGGTATCATGTCCTAAGTGAGATAGAAAAACATATGGACGACGTAGATATATACACAATACATCAGTATAGGCCCCACATGGTTAGGGTACCACTCACTCAGCTATAGCCGGGTAACAACTAATACGCTCTTGTTGCTTGCTATTCTAGGAGATATTCTCGGAGAAATTCTCAAAAGAGAGAAGTGAGGGAGCTCGCTCTTTCTGTATTAAAATCTCCTCTTAAGATAAGAAGTTCCTGTCGGAAGTCGAAACAGTTGAAGGCTGAGCATGCAATAGTGGGGATCCAATCGGATCTCACTACTAGATCCGAATCTGACCTGAATATGATTTGGATTAATTTTTTGAGCCCCATTCTGATCCATTTAATTAATCAAATTTATTTCAAGATCCAACTTCGCATTATACGGATTCGGAGCAAATCGGATCTCAGATTTGACTGGTCCTTTGAGAGCCCTAAGTGAGGCCCGAGTGAGGCAATCTAAGGCCCTCACTAGGAACATGTTTGATTGGTACAGCCCCATGTGATGTGGCATGGAGGAACCCCTTTCAAGCATGCTTTGCACGGCTCCATTTCTGATATGGCACTTGGACTAATCAAACCTTGTCACCCAGCCAAGTGGGTGGGCCTATGAACCTTGCCTAACTTGATGTATGTGTTGTATAACAACTCCAACCATTAGTTTTTTCAGTTCAATTTTTGGTCATGGTCCAAAAAATGAAGCAGGTCCAAATCTCAAGTGGACCAGGCCCTGAAATGAGCTAGCAAACGGACTGACAGCAACGGGTATACAACACATACATCCATCGATGAGGGCTCCAAGATCAGGGACTCACTGACTAAACTGTTACCCTCGACTCACCTAATCTGCGCAGCCTTGGCTCGAGCAGCAGGAGTGCATGAACGGTTCAGATCATCCTAGACCTATACCACGTGCACAGTATATACCGGGAGTGGAATAGGTGTTCCAGGGGAACAGCTTAGTGGGTGTTACCCCTATCGTGGGGCCCACCTTGATGATTTGTTCCATGTCCAATCTGTCCCATACGTTTATACGGCCCATTTTAGGAGGGATTCTAAAAAATTATGCAGATCTAAATTTCAGGTGGACCACGCCAAAGAAAACAGTGGTTATGAAGTGTGTCACCATTAAAAATTCCAATGGGCCTATCCTAAGGTTTTCAGAATGGTTATTTTCAATCTAATCTGTTGAAAGATATGGATGAAGGGACAATAGGATCATCATATTTATAATAATAATAATAAAAAAAGGCTTTTGCAGCCCGCAAAAAGTTATTAATGGCTTTTCATCATTGTTTTCATTGGGACTGCATCGTAAAATAAAATGTGGATACAAATGGATGACATAAATATAAAAAAAAAAAAAAAATACAATAAGGTGGGCCGGCACAATTAGGGTAACAGTTAATCCTCTCTCGTGAAGCTGATAGGAGTTTAGATCGTCTGCTCGTCTTTATCGTCCAGCACTGATTGGTCCAACTCAGCAGTGGCATTGTCAGTACTGCTGCATTTAATACAATCAGTGCTAATATGTGCTTAGCTGGACCAATCAAACTATCCGAATTCACCAAATAGATGAGTGTCTCTAACCCGATCCGCCCTATGGCATTACGTTACCTCTAATGTAGGGCTGTCAGCAGGCCGGGCTCGGATCAGACAATCAAAATTTTTGAATTAGCTCGGCCAATGAGGATCAGCCTGAAGAGCTCAAAATCCAGGCCTAAACGAACCCCAGGCCCGGCCCGTTGGCAGCCCTAGAAACGAGTCTGCGTTGGTCCATGTGGCAAAACCGTATGGTTCATCCGTGGGGCCCACCAATGTCAGGCCATTGGAATCGGATTGCGTGCGGAGTAACTCCGCACGCTCTTACCGTGCGGAGTAAACTCAGTTGGGCCCACCTAGAATGTATGTGCTTTATCTATTCCGTCCACATGTTTTTCCAGCTCATTTTAGTGGTTGAGCCCAAAATTTAAGCATTTTCAAATCTTAAGTGGACCATGCCAGGGAAACAGTGGGAATGATTTCCACCGTTGAAACCTTCCCAGGCCCTACAGTGATGTTTATTTGTCATCCAACCTGTTCATAAGATCACATGGATATGGATGAAGGGAAAACAAAAATATCAGCTTGATCCAAAACTTCTGTGTCCTCCAAGAATTTTTCAATGGTAGACATTCAGTTCACACTTTTCTTATGGTGTGGTCCACTTTAGATTTTGATATGCTTCATTTTTTGTCACCATACTTAAAATTTTCTGTTAAGATGGATGGACGGAGTGGATAAAATATGTAAATCACTGTGGGCCCCACAGAGTTTACTCCGCACGCTAGTGTGCGGAGTTACTCAGTACGCAATCCGCTTCCCAGGCCATTGCCCCAAAATAGCGCTGAACAGAAGAGCCCGATCATTCAGTTTTGAGGAAAAAATATATCCACCGCCCATTTTGACACCATACCAATAATCAGCGGCCAGGATCGTCTACTCAACCTGATTTTTCTGCCTTGGCCAGTAGACGGTGGGGGCGGCAGGACGAGCGGTCCTGATCTTGTACACGTCTTCTATCTTCTACTGCTTCGAATGCGCATTTATGAATTCAGCAATCTCTGTTGCTGACACCTCCGCTGCAATCCCTGATTCCTTTCAAAACCCTTTCTCTCCCTGAGAAATCCAAAACCCAGATTCCAAATCTCCTCAAACACAAAACCCACAAAGGGAATCATTCAAAACCGAAGGCAGACGTTGAGATTCAAAACCCCAGAAACCAAAACCCTTGAAAAAGGCAGAAATCAATACCCCGAAAAACAGAAAAGGAAAACAAATCTCTGAATTCTGCTGAAAAATGTCAAGCAGTTGGAGAAGAACTATTGGGAACGTCCGATCTTTTGTTGGTAATTCCCTCGGAGGCCTGCGAGGCGGAAGCAGTCTCGCTTCGTGGGCCGTTGCTGGCACGCTGGCATATTTTCTTTGGATTAAACCCTCTCAAGAACTCAAGAGAGAGCAACAGGTGAAGTCAATTTCAATGTAATTCAGTTTAATTCTCTATCGATTGTTAGATTTGATTCTCACTTCATTTTATATTTTTTTGAGGGGATTTTTCTTTTCGGTTTCAGGAAAAGGCAGAACTGGCGGCAGCTTCAGATCCTTATCGTTACGTCGAGAAAAGAAAACCCATTCCAGATCCTCAGGTAATTTCATGTTTTTCTTTGAAAAAGTAGTGATTTTTATGTTCAATTATGGCTTTTTTTCCTGTTTTTTAATTATGTGTTTTTTAATGCATTTGTTTCCAGGAAACTGGTTTGATATATGGGAAGAGGAGGGAAGCCAAGAAATCAGATGATTGAATGAAACCTAATTTGTTGATTTGTGAGTTGGGTTTTGTTTGCTTTTGATGTTCGTGTTATTGATTTCGAAATTTCAGTCGACAATTCACGGAATTATGTTGCCGGCTGCCTTACATGTTTTGTTGGAATGTGGGTTTTATTTGAGAGACAGTTGATTTTGGTGATATTGGTGAATGAGCGTGATAAAAGCTTGCATTTTCAAACCTAACATGGATTTTGAATATGGGTATCAGGTGGTGTATCGGTCGGGCCCAAAAATGATATGACAGAAAAAGGGGGTTCGAACTGTACCGGACCCGTATCAGCTGATTTTTTATTTTGGTTGGCCCAAAAGATTTTGAAAAATTACCAGGAATATAGGAAGAATGTAGAACACATGAACCTATCCTTTAATGGTTTTAACATGTATCCAGTGGTGTCTCAAAACATTCTTTGATAAGTGTTGATAGTTAACCAAATAGGCCTTAACCGAACACAAAGTGATGAAAAGCAACTAACAATCACACTATAAATAATCGAAGTAATTTTTCCCAATCGAGAATGAAATTAAGTATCATTTTAGAAACAGCTACTTTGTTGTCCTTGTCAAGCCTTGATAGCTTGTATGACCATAGCATTGTATTAGCAACAGCATCACTCGGCATACGGCTCATACGATATGGGTCCTATTGGCCTTTTTTGTGGAAAAAGTCTTAAATATTTTGTAAAATTCTAGAAAGAAAATGTTAGATCTCCATTCCCCAATGTGTTCTTTTCTTGTTTTGGACATCTATTGGATAGTTTAGTGGGCCATTTCTTTGTAAGAATGCTATCTGTCTGGCAGTGTTGACCTGTTGAAAGCCTGACTAAACATGCCCTAATCAAACACAAATCAAGTATGTTTTTGTGGATTAGGGCCCATTACAAATGAATACCTTACTGGAGCATCCAAATAAACCTTATTGGAGCATTCCGGCATTATTACAAGCAATTTCTAAAAGAGACAGAAGGTCCTAAAACTGCAAGAATAAGGAGATACAATAAAAATTTCTAAAAAAAAAAGACAATTTTTTCTTAAAATCACAGTGTTGAATTGAAGGGGTTCGTTTTTTGGCAAAATGGATGAATTCGGCCAGCATAGCTGGCCGATTGGCCTCAGAAGCATCATTACATAAAGACTGATAGGTCGTGCATTTCGTGACGATGGTTGGATCAAAAGTTACGACTGATTTATCTCTTCAAATGACAATTTCTCCCTATTTGGAATGAATTTCTTCAAACTGGATGCGCTTGGGGATCAGTTACATCATGCTCTACGTAGGACTGAGTCCGGATTTGATGGACTACTTTTGCTTCAGTTTGGGCTTCTTTTGGTCCAACTGTGCTACGAATGTATCTGTGGCCTGCTCTACATCAGTCCCCTCCACTTGAAAAGAACTTGTCCCCGAGTTATGCAACGGACTTGACTCATGATTCTCATACAGATCTGCCACATTGAAAGTCCGTGAAATTTCTAGGCCCTCGAGAAGATTAACGAATTAGGCGTTATCATCAATTTTCCCAAGTATCGAAAGAGGGCCCATCTTCTTATTTCGCAACTTGTTATACATCCCAGTTAGAAACCTCTCATTGCGCAGGTGAACTAACACGTTATCACTCACTTCAAACACCTTCTGACGCCGATGTTTATCAGCTTTTTCTTTGTACTTAGCATTAGACTCTATAATTTTTTCTGGACCTTGGCATATGCACCGTCACGATCCAATCCGCCCTATTTTTTTCAACAACACTTATACTTGGTAACTTGGGCAGTGGGATTAGGTCGAGTGTGTGCTTTGGAACACAACCATGCACAACCTCGAATAGGGACTTGCTAGTGAACTGATTCTGCATATTATTGAAGGAAAACTTTTCCTGAGCAAGAGCAATATCCCACTGCTTGGGCTTATCACTACTTCTATCTATCCATCCGTCTGGGGATGGTAAGCGCTGCTAAACTGCAAGGCGGTGTCAAATCACTGACGTAAAGTCCTCCAAAAGCGACTAAGGAACTTGGCATCGTGATCTGAGGTAATAGTCTTGGGACGTTGTGTAGTTGCACGACCTTTCTGAAGAACGGATTAGCAACATGGGTCACGTTGAGAGTCGTCCGACATGGGATGAAATGAACCATCTTGGAGAATCTGTCAACCACCACAAATATCGAATCCATACCTCATCGGGTTTGTGGAAGACTTGGCACGAAGTCCATGGACAAGTCATCTAGACGAGCTGCATCTGGACCCGATCTTGGATCGTTGTACGTAAACCTACTGATGGATTTGCCCACCTGCTGCGACTCGGTCTTGACCAAATCGTTTCTTGTAGACAGGTGATAGAATTTCTCAGTGTAATCTCTCATGGATCAGCTACCATGCCGACAATTCTAGTATTGCCGGAACAATACCTGTTTATAGTCGCTTGACAAGAATCGTATTCACATCAACTGCTTCATTCGTTGCCACCTACGGATTGGTGCTTTCATCTGCTTGTTTGTGAAAGTTGGAGTTGTTCTCACCAAATTGAGGCTTCACTCTTCAACTTGTAAGCCACGAGCTTGACCTTTTCCTCATCAGGAATCTCCATATAGTCGAAAAACCGTCTAACTTCAAGAAGCCAATCGAGGAAGTCCTCGATGTGAAGACGGCTAGTGAAGTTAGGGATATTAACCTTCATTCTAAAATCTCTATCTCGATCTGGCCTAATGCCTCTTCATTCTTATCACTGGAGAATCATATCATCAATCTCCTCATCACTAGATCCACCATCATCGAGTGATGGTTTGCGATTTGCCACCGGTATCGCACCACGAACATGACAACCGCAAGCCCCAATGCCAACCTCAAGTCGCTTGTCATCACAAACACGGGTCTATCCTACAACCCCCATCAAACGGTCAATCACTGCTTGCAGTTCTTTCATGGCTTGCAGATTCTTTCCTTGAAAAGCTTCAAATGCCGCCATTGTCATAAGATTGTCCCTTGGAAAACCGTCCGCAGGAGTCATTGTCCAAACCATTGTTAAATGTCGTCGAATTGAAGAAAAGCCTCGCTCTGATACCAATTGACGCAAGGAAAAGCGTGAAACAGTAAGAGGAAGATAGAGTAACGTTCCATGTAAGATATGAAGTAGATCTATCTAGGCACTTAATACATTGAGATATGAATACACTAGGTTGCACCAAAAAATCGTTTTTGCATCACACCCGAAAGGGGTTTTACAAGATTAAAAAGGTCCATTGAGCGCCTCATGGCTATGTCATAATAGATCCGAACACTTGCCTTGGATCGACTTCCATATATTGCTCTAGTAAATAACTAAAGAAAATAAATAGGTGGGAGATAGAAAAGAAAGGAACTAATCCAAAATATAAATACCCATCTCTCAAAGGTTCACTACTTCCCCAAATATACAAAACCTTGAATCCACAAGGGTAGTTCTTGAGTCCACAAGAAATAAGAGACAAAGTTTGGCCCCCGAAGCATCGTTACATAAAGATTGAAAGGTCGTGCGTTTCGTGACGATGCCCAGATCAAAAGTTATAGCTGATTTACAGTCCATACTTCGAACGACAATTTCTCCTTATTCGAATAAATTCCTTCGAACCAGACGTGCCTAGGCCTAGTTATGTCATGCCTTATGTCAAATCACCAGTTGCTCTAAAAGCTCGAGCTATTAGAGGATGGCGCAGCAATGTATATCAAGGGACTCTAACACTCCCCCGCATGTGCGGGGTGGAACTTCGCACATGAACATACCGGGCAAGGGTGGAGGGACACATAACTCACATCATAAACAGCCCCCCATGGGAGAATATATTCCAGTGGCATATTTGTTACTTCCGGGATTCGAACACTTAACCTTCCACTCTGATACCTGTCAAATCACCAGCTGCTCTAAAAGCTCGAGCTGTTAGAGGATCGTGTATCAATGTATATCGAGGGACTCTAACATCCTACATAGGACTGGTCCCAAATTTGGACTACTACTTCCGTTCGGGCTTCCTTTGATCTAGTTGTGCTAAGAATGAATCTATATCCCGCTCTACATCAATAACAGACCAATTCACACTAGTATTGTGTAACTGAGGTGATCATTTCCTTTACATATTGGCTGTTACATAACTGGTTTTTAATATCATGGCTGTGGGTGCTTTTGCACCCTCAATTTCATCTTGTTAGTGCGTCTTTTTTAAAATCACATCTTACAAGTTACAACTTCCGTTGTTGATAATGACCCTGCAAATCTTCCCATGCATGTAGTGTTGAAGATATTCATGCAAAGTGAATATTCCTAAGGCTTTTGTTTGGGGGTAGGAAGCTCTTTCTAACAACTAGAGCTTCTACCTCATCGGCTTAGACAACCATGCCTCATCATCCATGGGTGACTCATCATAAACGGCATTCCCTTTGACTTCTTGCTCATTGGCAAGCTTGTTGGCCTCAATCATCAGTTTTCTTAGTTAGTACCCCTGGATCTCAATGACACTCAAAAGCACAATGGTTTGGGTTGCTAAACTTGAAGCAACAAAAAGTCCACTCATCGCATGTTTGACATGCACCAATCTCTGAGTTGATTGATCCTAATATGGTCATGGGGTCATGGGCATCATTTGAAATATCAGTATTGCGTTACATATCTCACCCTTGGGATACAAATATGTATCGGTTATCACACGGTATAGATATCATTTGTATAGGGTAATTTATCACAGTATTTGGGAAACATGGGGAAGCATTGGGAAAATGGTTGAATTTTTCAATGAAACTTCAGGGATTGTTAAAAAAGACCTTAATACACACTTTTAAATCATAACATCTGAAAAAAGAAGTCCACATAATAGGTCTCCTTTGTAAAGCTATGCACAGTTTGACTAAGCTAACGCAACTATATTCAAATTGAATGCATAACAGTTAAGAGTGTTTGTGATGATCATTTCATCAAACACTCCTACATATTTTGAAATTACTCTCAATTAACGACTGGTTGAAGGGAATTTTTGAAAAAATTAATATTTTAATAATTTTTAATTAAAAAATAATTTTTATTTTCCAAAAATTAACGAGGACTTACCAAATTAGTAAATCAACCCTTATACATGCTTGATTTCATGTTTGGAGTGTAACATTGCAAGCAATTTGGGAGAAATTTTGAATTTTCCCCAAATCAAACCACCTACACTCAAATTTCGAAATTAGAGTGTATGTGATGATCATTTCATAAAATACTTTGAAATTAGTCTCAATTGACAGTCAATTAAAGGAAAATTTTGAAGAAAAAAAAAACATGGAGAACATGAAGAACCAATGGATATCAAAATCAAAGCTCCAACTCCATGATTTTTTATGCAAAACATGAAGAACCTATGGATTTTTAACCATTTGACACTGATTTAACATAATTTCAACAAAAAAGGGATTGGAAATTGAAAATGCTCACCGGATCGAGCATGTGCAATATATCAGCACTACTTGTGCGTTTCGTATTGCACAGGTGGTATACAAGATACATCGTGGGATATATCGGCTGATATCATCGATATTTAAAACATTGGTCATGGTAGGACCTCCTGTGGAAGCTCCATGAGTGGAGTGGACGCCCTTCCTTGGGTGTCAACTCCCCGATAGCTACCCCTTTGGCGGCCACTTGATCGGGTTGGCACAAGTATTTCCAAGCCTCACTCATACGGTCATACCCTCTTTTTTTCTTTTTCTTTTTTGTGATTTCACCACAAGAGTGTGTTGGTAAGCTTCCTCTATGATCCACTAGGGTCATAACATCCAAATGTGTCTAATGGAGGGGTTCTAAGCTGTTGGTTTAGTGAACCAACTGCTTTTCACTCTCTAAGAGAACATTTTGAGTGATTAACTAATCAAATTCTTCTGTATAATATCTACCATTCACTCTCCTTGATGAAGAGAGTTCAAGTGCTAGTACATGGTTGGACATAATTAGATGGTGAGAAGGTTTCAGGAAGAACCTTCTTCATCTTAACCCGGGAAGTGATTTTGGACTTGACTCAATGTTCATGCATTATCTTCAATTCTTCCCACCATGCTGATGTGTGCCCCTTGAGTTTGATGGCAACGAGTGTCACTCTTTTGTCAGTGGGCACATCTCCAAACTTGAAGCTATGCTTGATTGTGCTCAAACAATTGATAAACTTCTCCCCCTCAAAACACCTTGAAAATCAAGTATCTCGATCTGGACACCAAAATCAGCACGCCCTTTGAGATCATACCATCCATACAGCTCTCAATGCGGAGCATGGTCATGAAAAGTCTTGATGTTGTCTTCCCATTTAGAAATGCCTGCTCAACTGAACTTGCCTTTTAGGCAGGACATCATATTCGTCCTTGGACTCTTGTTCTTGCACATCATGAGGTGGAGCCTGAAGTTGCATTAAGCACTTGGTTGATTCTTTAATTTGAGCTTGTAAAGGTATGTACTCATCATAACGGAGTCAATGTCTGGTAAAAGCTGCAAAAGGATGGGGTATAGATGGGCTGGATTGGACCATGGATTGGTTGAACTGATAGGTGTGAACAATATGGTGGGATGGGTGAGCTAGAATCTGAATGTGAGATTGGATGGGAGAAAGGTGGATTGGATATGCTATAAACTGGTTGCATGGGGTGGGATGGGCTTTGCATGGAGAGGCCTGGATGTAAGATGAGTATAGACAGATTTGTTGATGGGTACTTGCACAGTTAGGGGAGGATTGGGCCAAATGGTTTGAGCACTTGGGTGAGAAGGATAGCTATTTTGCAGTATTCAAGGGTTGGAATGTGCACACCGTGAAAATCCATAGATGATCGGCGGATATACCTATAGCCATTAGAATTAAAATTCAACTGTGGGGAATGATCATGCAAGGGTAAGAAATAGAATGGATGGACAATTTAGAATCATGGATGAACGGGTGGTCCATTGGGTGTGAGTGGCGAGAGTGCACGTGTACATGTATGTACGTATATTATACACATCAAACATATAATTACTAATTACATAAATCTATGGTTAAATCTATCACACGTATCAATAGTCATACATTGCACAAATTTTGAATTCGTGGATGAATAGATGGATCTATGCACGTATGCTTAGATGAATGCAAGTATACATGTATGCACGTGTACGTATGTGCATCAAAACCCTAGTGATGGGGACATCATTGCACAGACACACCTACATACATACCAGAGTAGGCGGGCCCGAGTCTCCCTGTGGCTTGGCGAGTACCCATTCTGAAGACCCCACATGGCATGTACGCGCATTTAGAAGACCCTACACTAGGGAGATGCGTGTGGGTTGCGAGAGGAAGACTTCTGGACCGTTGGATTGCGTAGACATGATGATCGGATCGTTGGATCGTGTGGAGGGCATGATCAGACCATTGATCGTGGCCATCATCAGATTAGGACATCTTCATCAGTTTTAGATGTCTTAGACTTTTAGGATTTATTTATTTTTATTATTTAGTAGACAAGATTACATTAGTTTTGCGTGATTTTCAGATTTGATACATTTTTATGCAGTGGGACATGTGGAAGAAAGGGAAAATTTGTCATTAAAGCCCCATAGAGCTATAAAGCTCCCCCCCCCCCCCCCCCCCCCCCCCCCCCCCCCCTCCTTGAGGTTTTTTTAATGAAGTTTTAATAGAAAAATTCTGATTGGCTCCTTCTCTTGGTGTTTTCTTAAGATTTTCAAAACATGTGATGCCACTTGGTGTGAATCTACAATCTATCATCTTCTATTTTCTTCTTTCAAGGTATTATCCTCCAAACCTTATCTCCAATCTTTTTCTTCATCTTTTCTTCTCTCTTCGAACCCTATTCTCTACCCATCTTCATCCTTCACCTAGACCTAAACCCCGCATCTTACTACCCCACCCTACCCACGCACGTGCACACACACGGGCAGCCACGTGTGGCACCCCTTTGCTTCTCTTTTCTGCTTCACGTTGCTTCTTACCCTCTCTAGATCGAAACCCCTCAAAACCCTTGAACCCTAATTTCCATATTTTCCCTATTTCAAAGCCCTAGCCCTAATTTCTCTCCCTTTTTCTTAAAATCCTAACACTAAGTTCCTTAAAACCCTACATCCCTTTAATCCCTTTTAGATACACATCATTCCCTTTGACTAATAAACTTTCCCTATATCAGTGGTGGGATTTCTTAATTCTCATGGGGCCTTATGACTAATATCTTATTAGTTCCTCTTTCCGAGCATGTAATAGCCTAGGATGCACATAGTTTCTTATTTGTTTATTGTTTGATTTACATGTGTCTTTGCTGAATTTTAATAGCTTGTGCTCGTATTATTTTAAATCTGAATTTCATACATTGTAGGGTAGAAAATGTTGTCTTGCATCAAATTTTGGTATCAAAGCCTAGGGTAATATAGGGTAGTTCATCTCATACTTAGGGTATTAGCTATTTATCATCATTGCATAGTATAGTTTATTATATTGGGCTGTTTTAGAGTTAGTTATTCCTACATGTACACCGCTGAAATTTCTGATACTAACTATTTAGCTGTTTATATTGCTGAATTTTCTAGGTACTAGTTATTTCATTGGCTATATTGCTGGAATTTTAGGAGAGATTACTTCTTTGGTCATATAGAGTCGTTTAGGATCATATAGAGCTGTATAGGTTCATATAAGGTTGTGTCGAGTCATCCCGGTAGGTTGCCCTAGTGCATGCCCACGCGTTCTGGGCGCGGTTTCGGTCTTCACCCCACAATGAATCTAGACCAACTTACTGAGCTCATTCAGACCATGAATGAGCGTCTGGCCAACATAGAGGCGCAGGGTAAAGCCAATAGTACTCAACTGGCAAATATCTTTGAAGTAGCATGTGATGCGTCTGGTGTAGGGATAGGTGGAGTGTAGAGTCAAGAAGGGCACCCCGTTGTTTATTTTAGTGAGAAGTTGAACGAAGCAAAGTAACGGTACTCTACCTATGAAAGAGTTCTATGCGGTAGTCCTAGTCATTGAGACATTGGAGACATTACCTACTACCGCAAGAATTTGTCTTGTTTTCTAGATCACAATGCCTTACACTATCTTAGTTCCCAGAAGAAGTTAAACCCAAGGCATGCTAAATGGGTTGAATTCCTTCAGGAATATTCGTTCGTGTTGAGACATAAGGCTGGGGTCGAAAACAAACATGCGTACGCCCTTAGTCGCAAAGTGATACTTCTATGGTCAATGAGTGTAGAAGTTACTGGGTTTGAACAACTTAGAGATGAATATCCTGCTTGCCCAGATTTTGGAACAGTATATGCGTCGCTCTTGGTTGACCCGTCGAGGAATCACAATAGTTTTGTCATGAATGATAACTTCTTATTTAAAGGAGACAAACTCTGTATTCCCCGTACCTCTCTTCGGGATTTCCTCGTTTGGGAGCTTCATGCCGGAGGAGTAAGCAGGTCACTTTGGTCGTGACAAGATCATTGCCTTCGTGGAAGATAGATTTTATTGGCCAAGTCTTAAGCGAGACGTAGCCAAAATCATCAGGCCACGTCGTACTTGTTAGCTGGCAAAGCAGAAGAAGTAAAACACGGGATTATACACACCTTTGCCAGTACCACACACACCATGGCAGGACATTAGCATGTATTTTGTACTTAGGCTCCCCAAGACTATCAAGAAGCACGACTCCATCTTTGTCGTAGTGGACCGTTTTTCTAAAATAGCCCACTTCCTCCCTTGTTTCAAAACATCGGATGCATCAAATATTGCGAAGCTATTCTTTAGTGAGGTGGTTTGTTTGCACGGTTTGCCCTAGACTATAGTGTCTGACCGAGACATCAGGTTCATGAGCTATTTCTGGAAGAGACTATGGCACATGATGGGCACGAGGCTTCAATTCTCATCGGCTTACCACACTCAGACTGATGGTCAAACAGAGGTGGTCAATAGGAGCCTTGGTAATTTGTTAAGATGTCTCGTGGGTGAACACACCAGAATGGGGATGCAATCTTACCTATCACAGAGTTAGCCTATAACAGTTCGGTTAATAGGTCTACAGGCATGAGTCCATTCGAAGTTGTACACAGTTATAAGCTTAGAAAAACTATTGGTCTCATCCCCATGTCATTAGCACATAGACCATCCGAGTCTGCAGAGTCCTTTGCACATCATATTCATGCATTAAATAATGAAATCAAACAAAGGATTAATGCAAGCAATGAACGATATAAAATTTCTGCTGATTCACATCAGTAAATTCAAGGAACATCAGGTAGGGGATTTTGTGATGGTCCGTATTAGACCAGAACGGTTTCCACATAGACCCATTAAGAAATTACAAGCTTGTAGTGCTGGACCTTTTTAAGATATTAAAGTGGATCGGCCCCAATGCGTACATTATAGATCTTCCTCATTCCATGGGGATTAGTTCTACATTCAATGTGGAGGATCTTGTTTCTTTTAAGGGGACCCCAAATACTTCTTCCAGCACTCCTTCAGATCATCACAGTGACCCAGACCCGTCTTAGGACCCATGGTCATTACCTAACTTATCTTCCCAGCCTTCACCTCTTGTGCCTTCATTACCTACTAGTAGAGAGGAGATTGAAGAGATCTTAGACCACCAGGTAGTCTCCACACATTAGGGAGGATTTCAAAAGTTTTTAGTCAAATGGAAAAAAAGGCGGAGTTCAAATAGTACATGGATGACAGAGACGGAGCTTCAGAATGTTGACCCGGACTTACTTGAGCGGTACCGGAGTTTTATTTCGCTAGTGGCGAAATCTTCTTAGCTAGGGGAGAGTTGATGGGGACATCACTGCACGGACACACCTACGTACATACCAGAGGAGGAGGTGGGCCCCAGTCTCCCTGTGACTTGGTGAGTACCTATTCTGAAGACCCCACATGGCATATACGCGCATCTAGATGACCCTACACTAGGGAGATGCATGTGGGTTGCGAGAGAATGACTTCTGGACCGTTGGATTGCGTAGACACGACGATCGAACCGTTGGATCGCGTGAAGGGCATGATCGGACCGTTGATTGTGGCATCATTAGCTTGAGACATCTTCATCGGTTCTAGACGTCTTAGACTTTTAGGATTTATTTATTTTTACTATTTAGTAGACAAGATTACATTAGTTTTGGTTGATTTTCATATTTAACACATTTTTATGTAATGGGAATGTGTGGAAGAAAAAAGAACTGAAATGGCAAAATTGTTATTAAAAGCCCCATAGAGCTATAAAGCTCCCCCCCCCCCCCCCCCCCCCCCCCCCCCCCCCAAAGGTTTTTTTAATGAAGTTTTAATATAAAAAAAAATGGATTGGCTTCTCTTGAGATTTTTAAAAAGTGTGAAGCCTCTTGGTGTGAAATCAAGTTTATTACGTGGTGTGAATCCACAATCTATCTTCTCTTTTCTTCTCTCAAGGTATTATCCTCCAAACCCTAATCTCCCATCTTCTTCTTCATCTTTTCTTCGTCTCTTTGAACCCTATTCTATACCCATCTTCATCCTTCACCTAGATTTAAACCATGCATCCTATTACCCCACCACACGCACGCGCAGCCACATGTGACACCCCTTTGCTTCTCTTTTTTGCTTCCCGTTGCTTCTTACCATCTCTAGATCGAAACCCTTTTAACCCTAATATCCATTTTTCCCTATTTCAAAGCCCTAACCCTAATTTATTCCCCATTTTCTTAAAACCCTAACCCTAAGTTCCTTAGAACCCTACATCCCTTTAATCCTTTTAGATACACATCATTGCCTTTGACTAATAGACTTTCCATATGTTAATGTGGGATTTCTTAATTCCCATGGGGCCTTATGATTAATATTTTATTAGTTCCTCTTTCCGAGCATGTAATAGCTTAGGATTCACATAGTTTCTTATTTGTTTATTGTTTGATTTACATGTGTCTTTGCTGAATTTCAATAGCTCATGCTCGTATTATTTTAAATATGAATTTCATACATCCTAGGGTAGAAAACGTTGTCCTGCATCACCCAGGTTATTACATTCTGCATCCTTTATAAGAATTTCGTCCTCGAAATTCAATCACACCCATTGTGTGAACGAGCGAGGATACTCCTCTTTAATCATCGGTGCGACTGGTGTTCACTACATTTCACATGATGTAGGATTTGTGCGCGTACAAGTGCGTGTAATCGCCTACACGAATTTGAGTTATTACAATATAGACAGTATAGTAAGGAGCCAGGTATTAAAAAACGGTTACACAATGGCCGTAGGTAATTGTGGTACCTGTTACCCAATTTGAGAACAATGGCCCTAATGGGCTTGTAACAGCTTGTACCTTTCTTTTTTTCCTAAAAAAATTAAGGCTGTTACAACTTGTATCATAAAGGTCAGGCAGTCGGCCATTATGTTGGCCGTTACTGTTATTGAACTCCATGGTGAATGAAACACAAAAGATAGAGGTATAAATAAAATTGTACAAAGTTTGAAGCGAAGCAGCAATGAATTTGGGTGTGGATCGGGGGATTGTCTAACAACCTTTTTTTCTATTTTCTAGTCTTTTCTATTTTCTAGTCTTTTCTTTTCTTCCTTTTGTTCAACTAGAAAAATTCCTCAATGACTCCGGCTAGCATCAGTATTGGGGTTGGCCTTCAAATCTGACAACATTACATTCCATTCTAATATTGGCTTGTTATGATGTGGGCACTTCCTTTTGATTCTGTTCCTTATTCTGAATGTTTCTGAATCCTCATGATTTTCATAAGTTTCTTGCCTTTTCCAAGTTAAATCTTGAAGCGAGGCCCTTACAAAAGTACCCTTTTGTTAACTTTCACATTCTGAACCAGTCTCCACATTGGACCTTCATCTGAAGGAACGCAGTTCAAATATTATACCAGTCCCCGTCTAATGGATGATACTTATACATTCACCATACAGCGATGATCATTGCACAACAACACGAAATTCTACCTTGGTAAAATGTCTTCCAAGGGACCGTTTGGACGCAACACCCAAAAGGGGTTTTCTGAAGAAGGGGTTTTCCCGTGACTTCTGTGTTGAAAGAATCAATCGACTCGCTAAATAGTTTTTGGTGAGTAGGCTTTTCAGTGCCTACTTTGACGAGTGGGGAATCAAACCGACGTTTGCGGTATGGTTTCAAAACAGGCCGTGAAACCCTTGTTTCATATTAAAATGAGGGTTTCAGATAAGAAAACAATTTGACTGTTTCTATGGTGCACCCAAACGCACGCTAAACCAAGTTAATGAAATGAGTTAGCCAAGTTAGCTAGTAAATTCCAAAATCCCTTTAAAACTGGGTTTCCGGGGACTTTGTCGTCCTAACCAAATCTCATAACTTGACTGGTTGGATGTTCTAATGATGGGGACATCAAAGGACCTACTCAAGTGTATTAAAGACGGAGGCGACCACTGACATCAGCACAACTTTCTCTATGCATAGGAGACGACTTCCAAGTGGGGCTCGTTGGCCAACTTGAAGACCTCACATGCATTGGACGCGCATCAGGAAGACCCCACACTGGGATGATGCATATGCACTATTTTTTAGGAGTTTTTAGCCATAGATTTTTAGTTTTGGGTCTATTGGACCGCTGGATCATCTTGATCAGGCCATCAAACCAGTCAGATCTTCTAGATCTGGCTCCCTTGGACCTTTTTTTTATGTTATTTTTAGGATTTATTAGACAATTTAGATTGCTTTTAGTTGTTTTGGATGGTTAGTTTTGAGTTTGGCCCATTGAACTTCGAGTAAGGGCATATTTGTAATTTTTGGAAAATAATTTTAATATTAAAGCCGGGGGGTTCCAACCCTATGCATGCGTTGAGAGAGAAAAGAAGAAAAGTGTTTCTTCCTTGAGTGGGAAAGTTCTCCATTTTTCCTTTAGGGTTTGTGAGAAACCCTCCCTTTCAATTAAGGTGGAAGGATAACATCAAGCTTGGTGGCGGATCCCCTCAAGACATCTTCTCCTCTTTTTTTCTCCATCCAAGGTACAAAGTTTCCATCTCTTTCATTTCCCTTTCTCTTCTCCTCAACCCTCCCTCCTGGACTTTCATTCTTTTTTTTCTTTTTCTTCCCTTCTCACCAATCCAACATCAACCGTAACATTTCCCCCATCCCCGCGTGCCGCACTTACGCACACCCGCATGTGAGTATGGGCTGACACGTGCAACCCCTCTTTCCATTTTTTTTTTCTTTTAATTCTTCATTAAAACCCTAAATCTCTTTGTTAACCCTCGCCTAAAATCTAACC
The DNA here is from genome assembly GCA_003013855.2 of Liriodendron chinense. Lineage (NCBI taxonomy): Eukaryota > Viridiplantae > Streptophyta > Magnoliopsida > Magnoliales > Magnoliaceae > Liriodendron > Liriodendron chinense. The sequence goes on along the minus strand of PVNU02000133.1, from coordinate 2,033,859 downwards.
CTAAAATCCAAAACCCTAGTTTCTTCAAATTCCTAAAACCCTAACCCTAAAATTTTCCAAAACTCCAATTCTAAACCGAAAAACCCTTTTAGGAAAATTCAGATTTGAGAGAGAAAAAAGAAGAAAAGTGCTTCTTCCTTGAGTGAGAAAGTTCTCCATTTTTCCTTTAGGGTTTATGAAAAACCCTCCCTTCCAATCACGGTGGAAGGGTAACATCAAGCTTGGTGGTGGATTCCCTCAAGACATCTTCTCCTCTTTTCTTCTTCATCTAAGGTACAAAGTTTCCATCTCTTTCCTTTCCCTTTAATCAAGGTGGAAGGGTAACATCAAGCTTGGTGGTGGATTCCCTCAAGACATCTTCTCCTCTTTTCTTCTCCATCCAAGGTACAAAGTTTCCATCTCTCTCATTTCCGTTTCTCTTCTCCTCAACCCTCCCTCTTAGACTTTAATTCTTTTTTTGTTTTTCTTCCCTTCTCACCAATCCAACATCAGCCCTAACATTTCCCCCATCCCCATGTGCCGCACACCCGCACGTGAAGTACGGGCTGACACGTGCAACCCCTCTTTCCATTTTTTTTTAATTCTTCATTAAAACCCAAAATCTCTATGTTAACCCTCGCCTAAACTCTAACCCTAAAATCCAAAACCCTAGTTTCCTCAAATTCCTAAAACCCTAACCCTAAAATTTTCCAAAACCCCAATTCTAAACCCTAAAACCCTTCTAGGAAAATTCAGATTTGAACAAACCCTTTACCCTACATCTGATTTTATTGGCATCATTGCTTATTCATGTGGATGTGGTAATACTTGTGCTAGATTGGAAGTCCTATCTTCCAAGTGGGCCCCTCTTGTGATCTTTTATATGTTCATGCACCGTATGTGGGATTAGCCTAAAACCATCTAGTTGCAAACCTGAATTTCTATGTTGAATGCTGAAATTGATGCATGGTTGATCTCACAACATTCATCCTAGATTATTTTTGCGCGTCCTACATCATCCAAGCACAGAATTTCTAAAACATAAGTATCTGGATGGCAATGGGCTCAACTCGAGTTCATTTGCCATCTGCCCATCAGATTGGGTGGCTGGGGCCAGCCTAAGTCATTGTAATAATAATGCATTTAGCTAGTACCGGGCTCAGTCAAGCTCATTGGCTCATCAGGTTGGGTGGATCTGGGGCTGGTCCTAGCCATTGTAGTATTGCTTAACAGGCCTGCTCGGGCTCAACAAATTTCCACTTGGGTCAGTCTCAGGCTGCAAAAACTTGGCCCATTTCGGGTTCAGATTGGATTCAGGTCTTGTATTTTCTGGTCGGGCATAGGCTTAACCTGACATGGTCCAGGCCCGGTCTGTTGAGTCATTGACTCCCTAAGCACAAGGAAATTTCTAAGTTGCCATTTGGTTTCCTTCACTACCTTAGGGATCCATTCTCGTGAATTTGTTCTCCTCTTCTCAACCATAGGAGATCTTTACCCTTGTATTTGTATTGTCATTGTTTTCTTGGCACCTAACATTGATTCAACTATGGTTCACATGATCACATCATATAAGTTTGATTCATTTGAATTATGGGGCACTAACGATGGACAGCAATTCATTAATTGAGAACCATCTTTTGTTTTCTTCATTTGGGACTGCTATTTTCTTGTGTTAGTAATGATTTTAGCTATTATGCATGGATCCATCCACTCTTTTGTTATCCTCTTCATTTGGCCATTGCTATTTTCTTTATTCTGGATCCATAGTTTGCAATCCAGGCATGTCAACTCGGGACTTGACTGAGTCAACCTGGCCATGTCAGGGGCCTGGTCGATGGGTCAGTTAAACCAGGCAGGCCCTGGTGTACAGGTAACTCAGCCTTGTTTCCCTGGGTAAACTTGAAACTCAGCTGAGTCAAAGAATGGACATATAAATAAATTTCAGGAAGGAGAAGAAGATTATACAATAACCCACCGGGTTGACTCAGGGAGTTGTTGGGTTACTAGCTGAATCTTGAGTCTTGGTTTGCAAACTGTGCCTAGATCTATCTTTCCAATCCACAAATTTTATTTTATTTTTTTCCCTTTATGGCTATATTTGATTGACTTTGTGATTTTTAAGTATATGATTTTTCACTGTGCTATTTCCATGTTAGATTGGTACATCAATCAGCTTTATCGCTACATTCGCTACATGCCTCAGAAAGATAGGAGTTGGATAAAGAAACCATTGCTGTGTTACGAAGATGGGACTTTCACCAGAGCGGAGTAGTTCATCTGTCTTCTTTTCATGTTTTGGGCTGTTCATGCACCCCCCAACTCCAGTCACTGTCAGGAACGGATCCGAAGAAGGATTTTATATAACTGATTGACTTTGAACTAAGATCTTCAGTTAAATGGATACGGATATAAATTCAAACCACTGATGGTGTATGCTAGAGCTTATGTTATAGGTAAGCAGAAGAAAATTTGTGTTCTTGTCTACTCTTTCACCAGTTATTGAAATGGGCATCATTTATTTTTTGCAGTTCATTGATCAATGGTGTTAATGCTTTCTTCTAATATTGGTAGGGAGACCGCCTCTTGTAGTGCTTTGGAATATGCTGCAGCTGTCGTTTCCTTGCGCCTTTTTGAATTGTTGGTTCATTCAGCTTACATGGTGTTCCACACACACATGCACACATACAAACACACATAGCCAAGTATGATACTGGGTTCAGATAGCTGTGCAGTGTGGCCTCAGATTTCTGTGGGTCTCCTTTGTTGAAGGTGGATTTGGCTTTGGTTAGTATCTATTTTGTATCATGTCCCACTAGATACAGTGAACCGATACCATTGTGCATGCAACGACTTATGATATGCGTACCCGGGCTGGAAATGGGTCCAATTGACCCAACCTAACCATACGTACATATCGGGAGCAGATTAGGTTAGACCCCCAACTCACCCAAGATGGCGCAGCCCTTACTGTGGGGCCCACCTTGATGTATGTATTCTGTATCCAGTCCCCACCATTTTTCCAGATCATTTTATAGCGTTATACCAAAAATAAAGCAGATCCAATTATTAGGTGGATCATGCCATATGAAACACTGGTGATTGACCATTAATGGGCCACAAGTTTTGGATCAAGCTGATATTAGTTTTTTTTTTTTGGTTCCCTTCATCTAGGCTTATGTGACCTTATTAACAGATTAGATGGCAAATAAACACTATGGAACATGGTCCACCTGATGATTGGATCTGCTTCATTTATGGGATAATGCCCTCAAATGATCTGGAAAAATGGATTGATGGTGTGGAGAAAGAATTCATACATCAAGGTGGGCCCCCTGTAAGGTCCACACGGTCTTGGGTGAATCCAGGGGTCTATATCTACAACATTTCCGGCCGGCTTTCTTCTTTTTTGGAAAATTTTCACATGTACGTCTCACCTTTCTGACATTTGTATTTATCTTCCCCTGAGCGGATTGGGCGTGGCCCTAGCCCTTACTGGGCCCACCTTGATGTATATCTTTTATATCCACTCTGTCATCCGTTTTTCCCTGATCATTTTAGGGCATGAGACTAAAATGAAGCAGCAAAAAGTTTTGGATCAAGCTGATATTTGTTTTCTCCCTTAATACAAGTTTGTGTGACCTCGTCAACAGGTTGGATGGCAAATGAACATTACAATAACAGTGGGCCCTAGTAACTTTTTAATGGTAGGGCATTCAATCACCACTGTTCCCCATAGTATGGTCCACTTGAGATTTGGATCTGCTTCATTTTAGGGCAGAAAAAAAAATTGATGGACAATTTGGATATGGAATAAATACATCAAGGTGGGCCCACTTGACACATGCATTCTATATCACATCGTCTACCTTTTTTCCTAATCATTTAAGGGCATGAGCTAAAATTAAGCAGGTGGACCATACCATAGGAAATAGTGGCTATTGACCATTAATGGGTCACAAAAGTTTTGGATTAACTTCTTCTTCTTTTTTCCCTTCGTCCAGGTTTATGTGACCTTATCAACATATTAGATGGAAAATAAACATTACTGTAAGCCATAGGAGGTTTTTAATGGTAGGGCGTTCATTACCGCTGAGTATGGTCGACCTGAGATTTGGATCACATTCATTTTTGGGCTCATGCCATAAAACAATCTGGTAAAATGGATGAACCGCATGGATATAGAATAAATACATCACGGAGGGCCCCATAAGGGCCACATCATCTTGGGTGATGGGGGGGGCGTACCTAATCCCCTCCTGACCATTAAATACTTTCATTTTTTTAAGCGTACAATAGATGACTACAAACATGCAGTCAGATTACTAAATGAAAATCATTTTTCTTTCATGATAAATTAGAATCCGGATCCTCAGCTGATAGGTACTTTGACACTGCCTAGTGAGCTGGCCAATCAGAAAGGTGAAAAGCAGGATTTATATGCAAGGAGAAGAACGGATGCCTCTCTGATTGGTACTTTGACACTGCCATAATGAGCTGGACCAATCAAAAGGTGAAAAGCAAGATTTCTATGCGAGGGGAGGATCGGATTGGATAAATTAATGCTTGTGTCAGTTTTTCACTTGAAAAGCATGTCTGACCGGCCCAGATGTCTTTTGAGAAAGGAGAGTTACTTGATACTCTGGCAGCGCGTGAAACTTGCTATGCAGCTCAAATTTAGCCAACTAAACTGTGTGAGTCGTTCTCCAGGCGACTGTACCAAATCAGATTTTATAAATTGTCTTATCCTCTAATTTGGGGACAAATGGTTATTGAATAGTAACCATGGGATGCTTTTCATTTTCAACCATCCAATAAATGTCCACTAATCCAATGTAAGCTGATAAAATAAGCTTCATTTTTTTAATTAAAGATGCAATGTGAGTTCGATGATTTTTATGTCGGCAAAAAATCGTTGTAACTCCAACTTATTTTTCGGTGGGTGAGCATTAATGATTGTCCATGCTTTATTTTAATCGATCTCAATTCCCCGCTAATGTACAAGGAATCCGATAAAATTTTCGGTCGATACCCCAAAAGTACAGTTGAGGAGAATCATCTTCAATTTATGAAGCCTCATCCGTTCAAATGAATTGTACAGGTGCATTAAGTGATCTCCTACATTGGCTAATTTGACCACGACATCATCGACATATACATACATAAACTAGCCGATCATATCATGAAAAATAACATTCATGGCCCTTTGATATGTAGCCCTTTGAATGCCCTTTGCATTCTTTAATTCAAAGGGCATAACCACATAGTAGTACATCCCCAGCTGGTAGGTCATCAAAATGTCGTTTTTGGCACATTATCTAGTGTAATGTATATCTGATTGTATTCCTGAATAGCTGTCCATAAAAGAGATTACTTGATGACTGGCCGCTCGATTGATCAACCTGATCGACTACCGGCATAAGGTATTTATCTTTTGGTTTAACTAAGTTTAATTTCTGAAATCAATGTATACCCGAAGCTTACTATTCTTCGTGATCACCAGAACCACGTTTGAGATCCATTCAGCATACTTGATAGGTCTAATGAATCATGCCTTCAATAGTCGTTTGATCTCCTCTTTGATCTTCTTAGTGACTTCGGTTGTCATTTGTCTAGGTGGTTGTTTATGCGACTGATATTCTTCCTTTATCGGCAATCTATGTTCAACCAGACTACAATCCATTCCCTGGCATTTCTTGATAATCCTAGGAAAAACAGTCAGCACACTCTTTGAGCAAGCTAGTGAGTTCATCTTTGGCTTGTGGGGAAAGAAGACTGCTTACAAAAGTTGGTTTAGGGCTTTGATCAGTCCCTAAATTCACCTTGACCAGGGGGTCTTGAACCTGAGCTTGAGTATCTTCAAGTTTATCAAGGGCCTTCTTCAAATCAGTCATATCTATGCCATCATCTACTACCTCATCAGGCTGGAATGACGACCTTAGCTAAATTTACAAAACAACCATTCTCATCATCAAGGCTTTTCTCAAGCCTTTTTATTATGGCCGCGAAGTCAGCCATGTCTGTATTGGCTCTGGTTGTGCTAATCATGGGACTTCTTCAATAGTGCATTTATGAACCAGCCGATAAGGGATGATATTCGTCAACCGATCACTATCGACACGGAACACAATAGTTATGTCCTAAACTATGCTGTCTGGTGTTTTTGTAGTTGATATTCCAATGGGTCACCCATATTTATTTCTTCTTGTAAATTGGATCGGTCTGACTTCCTCTCCACACTTCATTAGAGTTTTACATAGCCAAGAAAGGCTTATTGTTGGCCAGAACGAGCTCGACTCTATCCTAATTCCAGAATATGATAAGCTGGTGTGAAGATGATGGGATACATCAAAAGGAATAGATCAAATCTCTTCCTAATAGCACATTATATCTGGAGGAGGTATTTACTACAAAAAGGTAGTTAACACCTTTTTAATGCCTACGGTCAAGTCGACCGATAGCACACCATGGGTGTTCGTAACCCCTCCCGCGAAATTACTAACATTAACATCGGATGGGATTAAATCAGGCCGTTGTCTTTCCTAATTTTGTCATCATTCTGATGGAAAGAAGATTAATGGTCGCCCCATTATCAACCAAGATCTTGGTGGCTGGACACCTTTCGAGATGCGCAAATATGTATACGGGTTTTAGATGTTGAGTCATTTTACATGTATAAGGATTTTAGATGTTGAGTCATGCTAAGAGTCGATTTTTCAATCACGACTCTTTCAGAAGGACCTGGTTCCACTGTAATGTTATTTACCTATGATGCCGAGCTTGTCCTGGGTAAAACACTTGCCACATCCAGGTGGGGGAAAGGATGCATGCTTGAATTACCACTAGGGGACTAAGCTCCTCAACATTGTCCGCCGTTTCACTAGGCTGAGACGTTTTTGCTTGAAAATTGGTTGGGAGTGTGAGTACCATGTTACACTTAAACACCACGAGCAGCAATGATCTAAACACAATTTTCGACCTCAAACATTGCTCCCCCAAGTGTTTCCTGATCGGGCGAGTTGTCACCAGTCAGTCATTTGGTCGTGTATTTCTTTTATCAATGCTTTGCTCACCAGTAGGTGAAACAACTTCCACAACTTTGGTCGTAGCCATGAGTTCATCGATAAGAAAATCGTTGCCAACAAGCAATTCATCACAAAAATATCCTAATGAATCATTACCCCCTTCAGCAGTCATGAAGTCAGTAACATTATCAGATTGATCGCATACTTCATCTGACAAATCTTCCATAATTTGGTCCATGGTCTTCCATGAAGGGTTTTAGCACGCATCGACCGTGTTAACAATGGTTGATTCTCCCTCAAGCTTAGGAATCCGCCAAAATGAGTGTATTTTTGGGGTTTCCTACTGATGCAAGTTCTTAACCTCGACCGCGACCCTTCTTTTGGCAGCTTTGACGCCGTTGCCATTGACACTTCTGCGTTTGCATCATCATCTCTGGAACTGCAGGGAACTTAGGATGTCTAACCCTCTTCCAAACCTCAACTTGTGTTAGCGGTGGTTTAACCATTCTATCCTTGATAGGATGTTGTTGGTCTTGTTAGCTCCTTAGCGGGCATGACCTTCGTGGTACATCAATTTCCTCATCATTCGCCATAGGAGGTTGACTATGTCTTTCTTTATTTTACGATCGATAAGCCAAAATTGGCCGTTGAGTCTCCTCGCACAATGGCTGCACATTTGTGAACTGCATTCCTCACACCTCCCACTACTTAGCCGCCACGTTGACCAAGTTGTCTTTGAGTGTTGTTGGTCTAATTGGTCCTTCGACCACGAGGAAGATCTGCAGGTACTGAATAGGGCCTAAATCCACTTTACGTCACGACAGATCGACCCTACGCAAATCTGTCATAACCATGCTGGCCTCCAAAACTGGAGGGAATAGATCGATGTCAGTTAACATCGCTTCTTCATCTTTCTCTGGGAATTTCAATCAGGCCCTTATCGATGTTGTCTTAAGTTATGTTCCTGAAAACAACACGCTTGTTAGTGGAATGATTACTGAGTCCTATGCCATTTACAGTACTTGACTTTCTTTAATTCCTCCACCTTAGGGACTTTATGATTAATTGGGACCTTAATAAATTTTTCGACCAATAAAATTTCAAATATTTCATCGGCCCAGGTAATATCAAAAAGTGTATGTCTTCTAGGGCCCTCTATGTGGCCGACATAGTGGTCTCTATTGTGCAGCACGCCAACAAACTGGTGAACCGAGATCCAATCTCCGGTCTCACCGACAAACGATAAACATAAAAAAATAATAGCTAGAAGCGGAATTCAAACAAACCAACAATCCACAAGACAAAATTTACGGAAAAAACCCCAACAAGGGTAAAAAACCACGAGTGCAAAATTCCACTATGAAGAAAACGAAGTTACAAGAAATATACTCACCTTCTCCGATGCTCATATCTACAGAGATGGTCCTTTTTGCTAGCCTCTTCTCTTTTTCTCACCTTAGATGTATAGAAAACCTAATAGCATATCCTAATCCTGAATTACACCCCATTTTATAGCATAACAACGAAATTATACTCAAAATAGGAAACCCTGCAAAATAGTTCACACACGGTTGGGCGCCCACCCAATACAAAATACGTCCAGCAAATAACAAGAAAAAACACCCGAATTTCAAGCGTCCGACCAACCATGGTCGGGCTCCCGCCCTGGGCATCGGGCGCCCGGTCCACTTACCATCGAGAGCCCGACTGTCTATGAAACAGTCCGAAGACTTTTGTCTCCTCTGGGTGAATATCGGGCACTCGGTCACTAACCGTTCGGGCGCCCGACCACCCCTGGCTGGCAATCCTAGTGTGCTTAGCTCCATACCTCAACAATCTCCCACTTGGAGACACATCACCATAGTCCTCCATCTTCTATATCCAGAGTGCACCACCTCCCCGTCTTCAAGCCTGAAGACTAATCAAAGCTGAACAAAGCTTTAGCTTCTCCCATGTGATCGCCTTGGTCAACATATCCGCAGAGTTCTCACTTGTATGGATCTTTTCTAGAGCAATCGATCCATCTTCTAGTAACTAACGTATGGAGTGATATCTGATGTTAATATGCTTGGTCCTTGAATGAAAAGCTGAATTTTTAGCGAAGTGTATTGCACACTGACTGTCACTGTACATCTTGCAATCTGCTTACTTCTTTTTCAACTCTTTCATAAAACCTTGCATCCACACCATCTCCTTGCATGCTTCTGTAACTGCAACATATTTGCTTTCGTTGTACTGATAGGACACTATCTTCTGTAACTAAGAAACCCAACTGACTATAGCACTACCTAGAGTAAAGACATACCTTGTAGTGCTCCTTCTACTGTCAATATCCCCTGCCAAATCTGAATCGATGTAACCTTGTAAATTGATTCCCGATCCTCCATAACATATCCCTACATCCATAGTACCTACCAGGTATCTGAGGATCTACTTCACAGCTTCCCAATGTTCCTTTTCGGGGTTGTTCATGAACCTGCCAACAACTCTCACTGCTTGAGCAATATCTGGCCTCGTGCTAACCATAGCATACATGAGGCTCCCTATAGCTGACGCGTATGAGACTTTAGTCATGTAGTCCCATTCCTCCTGCGTCTTTGCACCTTACTTCTTAGAAAGCTTGAAGTGATTGGCTACTGAAGTGCTAGCCGGCTTAGCATCTCCCATACTGATTCGATCAAGTACCTTGACTATGTACTATGCTTATGACAAAACTAGCTTCTTGTTTTTTCCTGTCACACTTTATCCTCATGCCTAGGATTTGTTTTGCAGCTCCCAAATCCTTCATAATAAATTTTCTAGACAATTATTTTTTGAGATCTGAGATGTCCTTCATGCTTGATCCGGCTACAAGCATATCATCAACGTATAGAAGAAGGATAATGTACGACATATCAAACTTCTTCAAATAGCAACAGTGGTCTGCATGACATCTCCTAAACCCGTTTCCCGACTATGAAACTGTCAAACTTCTTGTACCACTGCCTCGGGGCCTGCTTCAGGCCTATATAGACTCTTTTTCAGTCTACACACCTTATTCTCCTTTCTTGTACCACGTATCCTGTCGGCTAACGCATATATATTTCTTCTTCAAGGTCCCCATGAAGAAAAGCTGTCTTAACATCTAGCTACTCTAGATGTAGATCCTATGTAGCCACTATACTCAAGACCATGCGAATCGTAGACATCTTCACCACTGGTGAAAATATTTCTGTGAAGTCGATACCTGCCTTTTGTTTGAACCCTTTCACAACCAATCTAGCCTTGTACCGCTTTGAACAATCGTGCTCCTCTTTCAGTCTGTAAACCCACTTGTTATGAGGAGCTTTCTTACCCTTAGGTAGAGTAACGAGCTCCCACGTACGATCAGACTCAAGAGAGTCCATCTCATCATCAATGGCCTGCTCCTACTTAACCCTGTGTATCTGACCGTAATGCCTCTTCAAAACACTCTAGTTCACCATTATCTGTCAGCGGTAGATAATGTAAGGAGGGTGAGTATCGGACCTTGGGTCTCCTCTCCCAAATAGACCTCCTCATAACTAGTGTCTGCGGCTCTGCCTCATTATGCTCGTATGCATGCTCATCATATGGCACTGTAACACCTGTGTCCGGTAACTCTTCCAACTCTACAAACTCTTTCTCATCGGTCTTATTCTGTTTTTGTTATACATTGTCCTTATGCATCACTTTCTCATTGAAGACTACGTCCTTGCTTCTGATGATTTTTCGGTTCTCGGTATCCCAAAATCGGTAGCCAAAATCATGCTACCTATAGCCTATAAACGTGCACCTCCTGGACTTCGCATCCAGCTTGTTTCTGTGCTCTGCATTAATGTGAACATAGGAAGTGCAACCGAACACTTTGAGATGTGTAAGGTTTACTTCTTTCCCAGTCCACATTTTCTCTAGCAACCCACCATCCAATGGTGCCGAGGGACTTCTATTGATGAGATATATGACAGTATTTACAGCATCTGCTCAAAACGTCTTGAGTAACCCTACATGTAACCTAATGCTCCTAGCGTGCTCAAGGATAGTCCTTTTAATGCGCTCAGCCACACCGTTCTGCTGCAGTGTCCCTAGAATCGTTTTCTGATGTTTGATTTCATGTGCTGTACAATACTCCTCAAATCTCTTGTCACAATACTCTCCCCCTATTATCTGATCTGAGACATTTTATTATTTTTTCTATCTCATTTTCTATAAGAACCTTACACTTCTTAAATACATCAAATACCTCGGATTTAGGTTTTAAGAAATAGACTCACAATTTTCTACTAGCATCATCAATGAAAGAAACAAAATAACGTGATTCACCAAGAGATGATACCTATGCCATTCCCCACACATCAGTGTGTATAAGCTCCAACAAATGCGTCTTTGGAGCTCGTCCTGTTTTCTTGAAGCATACTCTCTTCTGCTTGCCATACACGTAGTCCTCGCAAAATTTCAAGTCGACAGACTTCAACCCTGGTAGCTTCCCTTTTGACAATAGTACTTTCATCCCCTTCTCACTCATATGTTCCAACCTCTGATGCCTATAACTGTCTGTTCACTCAATTGATACGACTGCGAGTGAGGCTATATGATCCAAAAGTCACTGTACAAAGTAACTTCCTTCTTGCCTCGAGATATTATCAGGGCACCTTTTGTGACCTTCTATGATTCACTTGTGAACGTCGTCACATATCTAGTATCGGCTAATTGCCCTACTGAGATCAAGTTCCTTTTCAGACTTAGTACATGTCCGACATCCTTCAATTTCAAGATCGTTCCGTCTTTCTGACTTATGTGAATGTCTCCCTTGCCAACAATACTGCACGGCTCATCATTACCCAGGTAGACTCTCCCGAAGTCACCTAACACATAATCACGAAGAACTTCCTTTGACAAAGTGGACATAACATGAAGTACTCGAGTCTATAACTCAAGACTCATTCCGCGCATCAAGAGACAAGATTAACGCCTCTGTATCACTCTCCTCAGATAGATTCAATGAATCGTTCCTACCTTGAGAGCTTCATTCTTGTTTTTTAAGCGCCCTGCAATCACGTTTCATGTGTCCCTTCTTCCCGCAACGTCAACACTCATTATTGTCTTTCAGGTCCATTGGACTTCTTCCTCGACTTAGAACGCCCGTGTTTATTGTCTCCTTTGTTCAACGATCTTCCTCTTCCTTCAACGTTTATAGCATTCCCGAAATCACCTTGAAACTCCCGATGCCTTCCTTCTAAATTATTCGCTTAGAATTAGACTCGCCACATCATTGAATTTCAACTTCAGTCAACCTTGAAGAATTGCTTACGGCAATCACCAAACCATTCCAAGTATCTGGCAAACTGGACAATATCAATAGCATCCTAACCTCATCATCAAAAGTAATGCCAACGGATTTTAATTGGCTCGTAACTGTATTGAACTCGTTTAGATGTTCCACCAGTGCCCCCACCATCTGACATCATTATGTTGAATAGCCATTTCATGAGATGAACCTTGTTGGACACCGAGGGTTTCTCATAAATCGTAGCTAGAGCTTGCATTAATTCTTTTGTGGTCTTCACTTTGGATATATTGAAGGCGACGTTTTTAGACAAAGAAAGTTTGATCATTCCTAAAGCCTTCCGATCCACTAGAGACCATTCATCATCTGTCATCTTCTCTGGTTTATTCTCTTGTCCTTCTAGAGTAATATTCCTCCTGATACAGATAATCCTCCATCTTCATCTTCCAGAAGGCAAAGTTTGAACCATCAAACTTCTCAATTCGAGTCTTTCCTTCTTCCGTCATCGCTCCCACTTGAACTAAACCAATAGCTCTGATACCAGTTGTTGTGTAGCACGCCAACAATGTCGGTGAACCGAGATCCAATATTCGGTCTCACCCACAAACTGATAAACATGAAGATATAATAGCTAGAAGTGAAATTCAAATAAACCAACAATCCACAAGACAGAATTTACATGGAAAAACCCCAACAATGGTAAAAAACCACGGGTGCAAAGTTCCATTATGAAGAAAATAAAGTTACAAGCAATATACTCACCTTCTCCGATGCTCCGATGCACAGAGATGGCCCTTTTTGCTAACCTCTTCTCTTTTTCTCACCTTGGACGTATAGAAAACCTAATAGCATACATTGATCCCGAATTACACCCCTATTTTATAGCATAAAGAGGAAATTAGACTCAAAATAGGAAACTCCGCGAAACAGTTCACGCCCGGCCAGGCTTGGTCGGGCGCCCGCCCAATACAAAATACGACCAGCGACTAACAAGAGAAAACACCCAAATTTCGAGCGTCCAACCAACCATGGTCGAGTGCCCGGTCCACTAACCATCGGGCGCTCGACTGTCTATGAAATAGTCTAGAGACTTTTGTCTCCTCTGGGTGAATATCGGGCACCCAGTCACTGACCGCTCGGGCGCCCGACCACCCCTGGCTGGCAATCCTGGTGTTCTGGCTCCACACCTCAACAATCTCAACTTTAACCAGGCAGGAACACACGAGAGGCTTCTTGACTACTACTTCAGCAATTGCAACTTCATAATTAGGGTCATAATAATATGTCCTAATTGATGAGTTCTTCAATGTATAGCCCTCTTGTAAGAGTTCTTCATATTTAGACACATTCCGATTTAAATCATATAGATCCACAAACTCATTACCAATAAACTTGTTTAAGAGTTTATACTCCAGGCCATCTTATGCGAGCTGCACAAACTTAGCTTCAAGTGTGACCACTTTACATCGACTTTTCACCTTTTTAACTGGGCGATATAACTTTCACACGATTTCTCTAAGCAATTGCCCGAATTGTGTGAGATCAGCCATAGTCATTTCTCTATCCTTAGAGAATAACTGAGTGTGGAATTTTTCTTCTAACTCTTACCATGAATGAATTGAATTTGGCAATAGATTCGAATACCATGTAAAGGCAGCGACCATCAATGAATGATTGAACAATTTTAACTTGTAATAGTCATTGTTAGCAAGCTCTTTGCATTGCATGGTGAATCGTCTCACATGCTTGATGGTAGGATGACAAGCATCATCTGAGAATAATGCAAAATCTTGTCGATAATTTATAGGCAATTGATGTTGTCAGTCGATCCATTCAAGATAGGGTTTGTGGTAAATCGGGATAGTGTTGCGGCCAATGAACTGGCCTGCCACTTCCTGAGCTAGTTGCACGATTTGGTCCCAACCCACCCATTGGGGTTCAACAATGGGTGGTGGATCAGTGCCCACACAATCCTGAAACAGTAGATTTATAGGGAAATGTTGGAAAGGATGCGCCCCCCCCCCCAATGGTTCCTCTATTCTAGAACAAAGTTCTGAAACTCCCTCTTAGGGCGCCTATATTCATGTGGTGGACACAACATTTGTACACTTTTGAGATTAAAGGGGGCTACCCGTTTCGTTGTAACGACGCCACTGGTGGTGGTTGAACTGCATTATTGACAAAATTGCCCTCATTATGAGGTGTAGGAATATACGTTCGTTCAGTAATTACATTCAATACACGATGCATGATTTTAGCTTGATGAGCCATCCATCTGTTGAGATTTTCAGTTTGGATATAGAGGTGCTCGGCCTGAGTGTGTATCATCTTCACTTGAGCCCTCCCTTGTTCTTGCACATATTGCACACTCATTTGTACATCCCTGAGCCCAACTGTTATATCTTCCAAAGATGTTGTCTGGACTACTGATGACCCTACTCAATTACTGGGGACGAGTGATGGATTGTTGTTTAAAATTGGTTATGGGGCCGTTTGGATCTGCACATCCTTGATGGGAGGTGGGGGAGTAGGAATTGTAGGTTTAGCCCCTGGCCACTCTATTGCTTCTTTTACTCATATTTTATAATGCCACACCGGTAAATGATCCAAAGTAGGTGTTGAGGTTTTACCTTCAATCTTGGAGACCAAGGGGTGTCGGGCGCCCTTCCAAGGACACCCAGGTTTGGCTTCTGAAAGTCTGTTTTTGTTGTTATGTTTTTTGGCTTGTAGGGGGCTCGACCATTGTTGGTAGGGCGCCCGATGGATGATCTGGGCGCTCGATGAGGTTTGGACGGGCGTCAGAAATTGGCTTAAATTGTTGCTGGAACTCTCTGGACAGATTTGGAATCTGTCAGGCGCCCAACGGGTTTGGGCGAGTGCCCGACGATGCGCGGACTGCAAAGTCGGTGGTGTAATTTTTGTGCGCTTTTTTCCACGGTTTCTTGCGTAAGAGGTTTCTAATTCGATTTTGTTACTATTTAAGGAAGTGTAAAACGTAATTAGGGTATCCTAGGTGTGCAAGGGTTGAGAGAGAGTGTTCTAGGGTTAGAGAAAGAGCTTTAGAGGAAGGGCTACGTTGGTTTTCCTCTTGGAGAGCTTGTGATTTCTCTCATGGACTTGATTTCAGTGTAAGTTTCTTCATGACTCTTGTAACTTCTGATTCATAGTGGATTATTGTCGCTTTGTGCTGTAGGTTTTTACCTGTGAGGGGTTTTTTCACGTTAAATTCGGATTACCTCTTGCTTGTGTCGATTTGCTTAGTCGATTACATTGTGGTTTGTTTCTCATTTGATTACTTTGCTCTCGCTTCCTGCAGTGGGGCCGATCGCCTGTATGCCAACAAAGTGGTATCAAAGCTTGCTTACGAGGTAGATTAGGAATCTGAAACAAGGGTTTTTTTTTTCAATGGCGTTTTCAAGCATGAGATTGGACACAGAAAAGTATTCAGGGAAAAATAAATTTTGAACTGTGGAAGGTGAAGATGAAAGACCTTCTAATTCAGCAAGGGTTGCAAAATACGCTCATTGGAAAGCGACAGGAGGCTATGAAAGAAGAAGAGTGGAAGAAGATCGATGAAAAAGCCAATGTCTGAATCCAGTTGTGCCTAGCAGATGAGGTCCTGTATAACGTCATGAAATGGAAAATTGCTGCTGAAACATGGGCGAAGTTGGAGAATATTTACATGAAGAAATCTCTGAAAAATAGCATATATTTGAAGCTTTAGTTGTATAATCTGAGGATGGCGGAAGGGGCCATGTTGAGAGCCACATCAGCAGTTTCAATGGGCTTATTTGCAAGTTGACGGATGTAGATGAATCGATGAAGGATGAGGATCAAGTGTTTATCCTATTGAATTCTCTTTCAAATGCATGTGAGTCACTTAAGGACTCGTTGTGCGCGGGTAGGGAAACCATTGGCGTGGAAACCGTTATCTCAACCCTTCAGGTGAAGGCGATGAGAAAGAAAGGCGATGAGAAAGAAAAGCGGTGGCGTGGGTTCCTCTACGGACGAGGCACTGGTTATGAGGTGGAGGAATTTTGAGCGGGGTGGGGGATTTTTGTCATCGAGATCTAAATCAAAGGGCAAGTGGAAGAGCAAGGTGAGATGCTGGAATTGTGGGGGAAAAAGGGCACATGAAGAGGGATTATTCGAATCCCGAGAAAAGGCAGGAAAAATCTGAAGATTTTTCTATGGAGGGGGCCTAATACCGTAGAGGACGGTGGTGATGTTTGTGATGTATTGACTATATCCGGCATAGGGTCTCTCGATGGAGAGTGGCTCTTGGATTCAGGTGCATTATGTCACGCATGTCCTGACCGAAATTCATTCATGACATACAGAGCGTATGATGATCGGTCGTTATGGGTGATGGCTATGCCTGCAAGGTGTTGGGTGTTGGTTCGGTGCGCATTAGGATGTTCGACGGGGTCGAATGAATCCTTGAAAGTATGAAGCATGTCCCTGAAATGAAGAAGAACGTGATATCTCTTAGTGCACTCGAGGCGAAAGGGTGCAAGTTCATCGATTGTGATCGGTATCTTAAAGTGGCAAAGGGAGCACGCGTGATGATAAAGGCATGGAGGTGCGACAATCTTTATAAGGTGATTGTGAGCACTATTCACGGTGGAGCTATGAGATCAGCAGGTGGATCCACGGTTTCTCGTGTGTGGTGTGTGCGCAAGGGCCACATGAGCGAGCGTGAGATGAAAGTGCGAGGATGGGTCGATGGGGCACGAGAAGCGATGGTACTATGAAGGAGACGAAAGTAGAGATGAAGAATGGAGTTTTGGAGCAGTGGATTGATTGAGGATTGAAGTCACGGTGGAGATTGCTGAGGTTTTGCCTTCAATCTTGGACACCAAGGGGTGTCGGGCGCCCGCCCAAGGACACCCGGGTTTGACTTCTGGAAGTCTGTTTTTGCTGTTCTATTTTTTGGCTTGTAGGGGGCCCGATCACTGTTGGTAGGGTGCCTGGTGGATGACCGGGCGCCCGATGAGGTTTGGGCCGGCGCCCGAAATTGGTTGAATTGTTGCTGGAACTCTCCGGACAGATTTGGAATCTATCGGGCGCCCGACCATGCACGGACTGCAAAGTCGGTGGCGCAGTTTTTGCTTGTTTTCCGCGGTTTCTTGCGTAAGAGGTTTCTAGTTCAGTTTTATTCCTATTTAAGGAAGTGTAAAACATAATTAAGGTATCCTAGGCGTGCAAGGGTTGAGAGAGTGTTATAGGGTTAGAGAAAGAGCTTTAGAGGAAGGGCTAGGTTGGTCTTCCTCTTCGAGAGCTTGTGATTTCTGTTTGTGGGCTTGATTTTGGTGTAAGTTTCTTCAGGACTCTTGTAACTTCTAATTCATAGTGAATTATTATCGCTTTGTGGTTTTTTACCCATGAGATGTTTTTTCACGTTAAATTCAGATTGCCTCTTGTGTGTGTTGATTTGCTTAGTTGATTGCATTGTGGTTTGTTTCTCGTTTGATTACTTTGCTCTCGCTTCCGCTGCGGGGCCGATCGCCTGTATCCCAACAGTAGGGTCCTACCATGCGTGCCAAAAATGTTGCTCTATCAATTTTCGGTCACGCATGTGATGTGTGTGTGGGCGTGCCATAAACAACTATGTGGCTCGATTCAAACCGAACAACAATAACCCCAAGCGCCAAGATAGGTAGATACGCCATGATTGAGCGTATATGACCTAGGACCTGTACAGATCGGTCGCCTATTCAACCACTTGCATAGTTATTTTCTGATGATTAGGCTGATATTTTGAGGGTGTGGTTCATCTTCCAATAATGGGTTATACCTCTGCCTTCGATACGAAATGACTTTTCAATACAGAATAGAATAAAATAGAAGAAAATACTTCCAGTCGGCCACTAAGAACGTGCTAGCAAGTCACTTTTCTTTGAAAAATGCTTCATTAAAATAAGTCTAACATATGGGCATAGATTTGGAATACAACTATAATTACCAGCTACTAAATTACTACTACGGATTTATTGATATAGAATGTAAAAATGCAATTTACACTAAGGAATGTAAATGAAAAAAATTACGCTAATGAGAATGAAAATGAAACAACTGATTACACAAAGGAACGTAAATAGCAAAATATTAAGGAGTATGATGATTGAAAGATAAATTGAGAGTTAATTTGATTTGGTTAGTGCGGGACCCTTTACTTTGTTGCTCTCTTTCACCATTTATATGCTTTAATCATACACTAACCTCCATGATTGACTCTTATAGAGTCGGGTGTAAATCGAGTACAATAATGTTTTTTTTTTTTTTGAAAATCAGATTTTACCAAACAAACTTATTTAAAATAAGAGCTAGCATAAAAGGAACTTATTAGAGTAACTCTTATTTGAAAAACTCTTATTAGATGAGAGTAGAGAAGCCACACGAAAAAGTCCTCTCATGGATTGGGAGTAGACGAGACGTCGAAAGTGACTTAAACATGAAAGTAGATGCCGAGGCCTCTAGAGATGAATTATTAGGGCCTGTTTGGTTGGCACATGGAAACCCGTTTCCAACTTAAAAACGGGATTCTAGCAAAATCTAAATTTAACTGATGTGTTTGGTGGCAAGTTCCAGCCAAAGAGGATTAAATTTGGAAATCTAGATTGGCTTGAATGAGATTAGTGGAAACGGTGTGGGGACTGTTTCTACAAAAGTGAAACGAGGTGGAAGTGAGCGTCCATGCCTCTATGTATGCATTGTATATCTATGATGTATGTTTTTATATCCATGCAAGGCATTAGACAAAAAATAGGCAGATCTAAATCTCAAGTGGACCACACCACAGGAAAACATTGTTGATTTAACGTTCACCATTAAAAGCTTCCTAGGTCCACTGTAATGTTTATTTGCTATCCAACCTGACCATCTGTCTTGCGAGTACTATTCTAGGCGGGGGTCAAGTTCTCACGCGGATCTGAAGCCCAAGTGGGCATGCCATAAGCAACAGTTGAATTATACAATTTTCAACCTGGTTTGCAATCCCGTTTATCCGAATTTTGGATTCCAACCCTGGATCTGGATTCTCTTGAAACTGGATTCTGCAACGTAACAGGCCCTTGCGTCTGATTTAAGAGCCCCCCCGCCTGACTAACGGCAATTGTATATTTGTTATTGGGCGCCTCGGTAGCCAGTGCGTGCTCGCTTGAAAAGCCCCATCCTGAGTGCCGACTCTGACACCAACAAACTCCGACCAGCCTTCTCCTTCTCCTTCTCTTCTCCTTCTCCTTCTCCATGGAGGACGAGGATCCCCACTTCCACAACCTCTCCATCCCGGGACCCACTCTAGCATCACTCATCCAACGGTCAATTTCATCCTCAACGGACATCGATGGGCTCCTCTTCGGCCACGTCACCCACTACACCCCTTCCTCCCT
Organism: Liriodendron chinense; assembly: GCA_003013855.2. Taxonomy (NCBI): domain Eukaryota; kingdom Viridiplantae; phylum Streptophyta; class Magnoliopsida; order Magnoliales; family Magnoliaceae; genus Liriodendron; species Liriodendron chinense. The sequence goes on along the minus strand of PVNU02000133.1, from coordinate 2,014,183 downwards.
TTCCGACTCCCCAACCCCAAACCCAAACCCTTCGCCTCTCCTCACCGCCACCATCACCTCTTTCCTCTCCTCATCCAACCCACTCTCCTTTTACAACTCCCTCGGCATTGTCCATCTACCTTCAATCCGTCGAATCCTCCCTCCCTCCGTCTCCCATCCGTCCCCTACCCTCCTTGGTTTCTTCATCTCTCGCCGCAACACCCCTCTCCGCCCTTCCATGCGAGAGCACTCCATTTCGTGCTCCCTCGCCCAAACCCTAGCTTCCCTCCCTACAAATACTGACGACCCTCTCTCCCATTTCATCTCTCCCTCCTCTCCTCCCCCTCTCTTCCTCCTCCTCATCTCTTCCTCCTCTCCCTCCCTCTCTATCCACACGCACGAGTACCGGGCGTTCCAGCTCCGACGCACCTCTCATCCCTTCCTCGATCCAGTCTCCCTCCATGTCATCAACATCGGTCCCGCTTTCCGAAGCCATTATGGTGCATTCTGCCCGAGTTCGCCATTCCCATGGCTCCCGTTCGGAGCGTCCTTGGAGGAGGCAGACGGGGAGAGTTTGAACCGTGTGAGGCGGACCTTGAAGGAGCAGCAGGGGTTGGATGCATGCGCCGAGGGTTTTGAGCTCACGAGGTTAAGCCGGTTGATGGGATCTGAGGCAGGAAATTACACTTCGGAGGTGGAGGATTTGTATTCAAAGATGCTGGCGAAGCTGGAGGGTTTAGCAAGGGCTGTGGAGAAGAGCTCGGCGAGAGTGCTTGATCAGGTGAGGGGTAGATACAGCGGGACAAACAAATGTATTTTCTCTATGTTACTTGAATTGGTATGAGTCGGTTAGTCATTTGGTCAGGTCGAGCAGCGACTTGGCCATGCGGGTCAACAAAATGATTTTTTTTCCTTTATATATTAAAAATAAATAATCGAAGGGTTTTGCTAACTTCTCATCCTTTATGGGGGGATGTTAGCAACCTCCCCATACCTTTTGAATGACATGTGGGACGCCCAATCATCAATTGGGACAGTTCATTCAATGGTACCATTGAGCAAGCCATTGTGCAAAAAATCATGCTGATTTGATGATCCTAACCCTTTAAATGGGGTCAGTTTGTTACAGCCATCCGTTTTTTATGAGCCATAGATCACATGGTTAGAATCATTAAACTTTGGACTCATAAGCAATACATAGTGGGATATATCAAATGGATGTTTCAAGATGGTGATTGGAACTATCCTTTTCTCCTCTCAATCTTGACTGTCCATTGTCCATGTTATCGGTCAGTATGATCCTAGTATCATATGCTTGGCGTGTTTTTTACACCGTTGCTTTCTCCTAGTTGTTTGAATGAATGAATGAATGCTTAAAATCGACAACAGGTCCTGTTTGTCATTTAAAAGCTTTGGGGATGTTGCTGGTGTTCCCATGAAGGTGGGGATGTTAGCAAAACCCATAATAAAAATACCAAAATTTAAAAATAGTTAAAAAATAAAACTGTAGTTATTCCTAGATTCCAAATAATTCCTAAATAACCATAAAATGTGAAAAAATCACATGTTTAAACTAATAAAAACATGAGATTTTAATCTCATATTATTCACATTTCCAAGATTGAGACATCATGTGGGCAGGCTTAATTTTGCCCATAAAAACGTTAATCTCCATTAAAAAAAAAAATTCCAAATAGAAATAGAGGTCATTACTTTCTATACAGCCAAAAAGGTCCAAACTTATAATTATTAATAAAAACGTGACTTCATCTTCCAAAAGGTTTTCAACATCTATTACAATCAGATGCTAAATTGAACTCAAACCCATTAATTAGTTTGAATATGAGTCTAAAATAGCAAATCCACAGCTATCATCATTTAACCCCCTCAAATCAGCATCTACATCTCCTTTTCCTAGTGCAACGTGCTAAGTGACATTTTCATCATTGTTGCCTTGTCTTGGACTCCATCACCTGCCATGACATAAAATCATCTTAGAAGCATAATGAAAGAGAAAAAACAACAACGTAGTAGTGTTATTTTAGTTTAACCCATTCATTTGACAATCTTCCAATTGCAAGTTGTAATGGACGTGCATTCAGTTGTCAGGTGTTATTGCTTTAAATGGCTTATCTTCTTTGATAGATTTATTTGAACATATTCTAGTTTCTTTCATAGTCTGAAGATGTACAAATCTGACTTAAAATATGAATGACCTCACCCTCAGCCCCACTTAGTGTCGTGGGTTGATGTGTCCTCCATGCCAGTGTCGCAGCGATGTCTAATCTCTATCCAGTTCACTACATATGTGGACTTGCTGTGGTCTGATGGTTTGCTCATGGATGTAGGCCTACAACATCATGGGGTAGGCCTTGGTTGTATGACCGTGATGTGACCATCTTCGGTCGTTCAAATGTTTGCTCTTTCATGCATGAGGGAAAGAAGATAAAGTTGAATCCTCTTTCACCCAAGAATCCCTCAGATGTAAAGGAGGATACAAGAAAGGGTGAGCAGAAGGTGGCAAAGAAATCGCAATCCAAGTCTCTCCACGTATTGAATGCGAAGGAGTTTGAGAGAGAGACTACAGAGGATGCGATGGTGTATGCCCTTGTGGCTACTGAGGCTACACCTGAGGCTTGGGTAGACAGTAGCACTAGAGGTGAGTCCCGTTATAGAGGAGTACCACGATGTCTTTCCAGCGGACTTACCAGATGAGCTACCACCCATGCAGGGACATTCAGCGACAGTAGGGCCATCCACAAAATCACGGTCAAGTACCGGTTCCCCATACCACGTCTTGACGACATGTTAGACATGATGGCCAGTGCCACCATATTCTCCAAAGTGGACCTCAAGAGTGGGTATCACCAAATTTGTATACGCCCGGGAGATGAGTGGAAGACGACCTTCAAGACGAAGGACGAGCTATACGAGTGGCTAGTCATGTCCTTTGGCTTGACTAATGCCCCGAGCACTTTCATGAGGATGATAACCCAGGTGTTATGACCCTCTATGGGTAAGTTTTTGGTGGTGTTATTCCCAACAGATGTTATTTGTGTGAGTAACATGCGGAGATAGTTGACCATCTCTTCATTTTCTGCCCCTTCTCGTCCATATTGTGGGTGTGGCATCATTTCTTATCTTCTTTCAATCGTTGTTGGGTGATGCCTAGTAATGTGAAGGATCTTCTTTAGGCGTGGTACGGAGGAGGATTGCGCTCCGACAAATGGTCTCGATGGCATATGGTTCTTCTGGCTGTTTGGTGGGAGTTATGGAAGGAAAGGAATGGACGGTGCTTCGAGAATGTGTCCCGATCAGTGGAGGCTGTGATCTCACTTGTGAAGGCCTCGCTTAGTGAATGGGCCTCTTTTCTCTAAGTCCGATCTGTTTGTTTTTTGTTTTTTCTCTTCGTTCCCTTTGAGTTTTGCTCTTCGTGTATTCTTTTCCCCCTAGCGGGCCTTTAATACAATTCTGTTACTCCTAAAAAAAAAAGTTTCTGGTGGTGTACTTTTATGATATCTTTATCTATAGTACATCAAAGGAACACATCTCCACCACTTGAGGCTAGTATGCGAGGTCCTTTGAGCTGAGAAACTTTACGCTAACCTTAATATGTGTACCTTCATGTTTACGAGCGTTATATTCTTAATGTTTATTGTGTCAACTAAGGGGATGAGAGCAGACCCCAAGAAGATTAGGGCTATAGTGGAATGGCCTGAACTGCAAAATATTCATGTAGTGTGAAGCTTTCACAGCTTAGCCACTTTTTATAGGCGGTTCATCCGAGGATTTAGTACCATAATGGCTCCCATTACAAATTGCATCCAGAAAGGTGAGTTCATTTGGACTAAAGTAGCCTCGGGAGCTTTTAAGGAAATCAAGGGCAAGATGAGTGAAGTGTTCGTCATGCGCCTTCTAGACTTTTCCAAAGTCTTTGAAGTTGCGCGTGACGCATCGGGTGTAGGTATATGTGGAGTGTTGAGCCAGTAGGGACACCCCGTTGCATACTTTAGTGAGAAGTTGGATGAGGGGAAGTAACGATACTATACTCATGACAGAATTTTATGTGGTGGTCTAGTCATTGTGCCATTGGAGACATTACCTGTTACCGTAGGAATTCGTCTTGTTTTCTGACCATGAGGCCTTACGTTATTTAGGCTCTTATAAGAAATGAACCCAAGACATGCAACGTGGGTTGAGTTTCTTCAAGAGTACTCGTTCGTGTTGAAACATAAGGTCGAGGTCGAGAATAAACCTGTACACGCCCCTAGCCATAGAGTGATACTCCTTTAGACCATGAGTGTTCAAGTTGCGGGATTCGAAAACTTGAAAGATGAATATCCTATGTGCCTCGTCTTTGGACACATCTATGCGTCACTTTTGGATGATTAGAGGAATATTGACTGGGTTTGTCTTATTCGATAGTTTCCTATTTAAAGAGATAAACTTTGCATTCCTCGTACATACCTACAGGATTTCCTTGTCTGGGAACTTTATGCGGGTGGAGTTGCCAAACATTTCGGGAGAGACAAGACCATTGCCCTAATTGAGGACCGATTCTATTGGCCAAGTCTCAAGAGAGATGGCGCCAAAATTATAGTGCAGTGTCGTACTTGTCAGCTGACAAAGCAAAAGAGACAAAACACGAGGTTATACACGCCTTTGCCAGTGCCACATGAGCTGTGGCAGGATATCAGTATGGACTATGTGCTTGGGCTTCCTAAGACTATTTGAAAACACGATTCCATTTTCAGTGGTGGTGGACCATTTCTCGAAAATGACCCACTTCCTTCATTGCTCCAAAACTTCTAATGCCTCCAACATAGCTAAGATTTTCTTTGGGGAGGTAGTTTGCATGCATGGATTGCCCAAAATTATAGTGTCTGACCGTGATTTACGATTCATGAGTTACTTTTGGAAGACACGGTGGCATATTATGGGCATGAGGCTGTAGTTTTCATCGGCGTACCATCCGCAGACCGATGGTCAAACCAAGGTAGTAAAAAGGAGTCCAGGTAATCTTCTGCGATGCTTGGTGGGTGATCACACCAGAATATGAGACACTGTTTTACCTATAGCTGAATTTGCATACAGTAGTTAGGTAAATAGGTCTATAAGTATGAGTCTATTTGAAGCCGTACTTGGTTGTAAACCTAGGAAACCTGTAGATCTCATTCCCATGTCTGTTTCACGTAGACCATCAGAGTTAGCTGAGTTATTTGCACGACATATCCATGAGTTGCATGATGAAATTAGGAAGCGGATAAATGTGAGCAACGAACAATATGAATTAAAGTACCAACTCACATCGCAGGTTGCAGGAATTTCAAGTGGGTGATTACTTCATGGTCTGCATAAGGCCAGATCGATTTCCACAAGGAGCTGTTAAGAAATTACAAGCACGTAGTGTTGACCCTCATGAGATTTTAAAACGCTTGGGTACTAATGCGTATGTAGTAGATCTTCCACCTGGCATAGGAAGTAGTTCTACTTTAAATGTGGATGATCTAGTGGCTTTTAAGGTTCACCCAGATGACGTATCTACCCTACCTTATACTTCGTGGCCTATCCCTATGCAGTCTTCCCAACCTTTACCCCTTTTACCACACATACCTTGAGAGAAAGGAAGAGATTGGAAATATATTGGATGAATAAGTGGTGTCCACTAGTGGAGGGTACCAAAAGTATCTCGTCAAGTGGAAGGACATGCTAACTTCAGATTGCATGTGGCTTACAGAGACCAAGCTACAGTGGGTTGATCTAGACATCCTAGAGCGGTACCAGAGCTTTATTTTGCCGGAGGCGAATTCTTCTCAGTTGGGGAGAGTTGATGGGGACATCAGGCTATCACGTTCCTTTTCTCTTGTCTACCAGCATAGAAGACGTGTCGCGCCTATCTCGTTGTGGTTCGATGACATTTGAGGAGCACATGAGAGGAGTACGTAGTATACATGAGCAGGAGCATAGCAGAGTAGCAAATGCGCAGACTTTTTTTTCTTCCATAAGCGTTATTTTGTTCTTTTTTTCTTGTTTAGGCACTTTAGTGCATTTTTTTTAGACTTGGACTATATATACCTTGTTAGAAACCCTATTTTGATTATGTTATGATGAATATTGAGAAGAAAAAAAAACCCTTCATTGCTTGAGATGGGCATGGTTCCTTCAGTGATTAGAGCCTCTTCGGTGTGATGCCGGATATCTTCATTACATCTTTCTTCCCCTTCATCTTCTCTATGATTTCAGGTATTTTTTATTGTTTTTCTACATCCGTTTGATAGAATCTTCGATTTCTCTTTGAATTCATAGCCAAAACCCTTTGATCCTTGAAACCCTTTGATTCGACGTCGGCTCCCACCATCTTAAACTTTGTTTTTACCCAAAACCCGAACTTCATTCAGTCTGAAACCATTAAACCTAATCTCAGCCTACACAATTTTCAAATCTGACCATCCCTTTCACCCAAATCCAATTTTCAGATTTCCTGTGGCCTTAAATCCATAGATCCCTAATTCCCAAATCACCTAAACCTTAACCCTAACTCTAATCCTCATTAAACCCTAATTTTAGCCATAATTTAGGAACCCTAGAACCTTCCCCGTTGATTTTAGGATTAACTCTCTGCTTAGATGTAGAAGTTATACCTTCCATGTGTTCAGGCCATCGAGATTTTGTAATTCTTTCACTACATACTTGTGATTTGTGATTGTGGTGCATGATTTCTTTGCTTATTTGAATTCTCACACATGTAATTGATGAGTTTTAATTTAATTATTCATGGTTATACATTTCTGCTTTAGCTTCATTCCGCATCATATAGGTAGGCCCATTGTCCTACATCAGTAGCAAGGAAGCAGAAGACAAAAGAGAGGAAATCTCTATAGAAGACCTCCGTCAAGAGTTCTGTTGGGGTTAATATCAACACTAATGGAGCTGGTGGTGTTTCAACGTCTAGAATGTGTTGAGAATTTAGAGGAGTTGGAGAAGGCACTAGCGATACATGAAGATGCATTTGCGGGATAGTTACTGAGCTCAGGGGGTTCACTCTCTGAGGTGTGGGAAATCACTCCTATTTATGAATTAAGAGGAAGGATTGCCGATGCAACATGAAGGTTTAACGAGTATTATGTTAGACAAGCAGATGATAAAGAAGATAGAGAAATGAGATGGATAAAAGGGGTGATAAATCCGATGGGTAAAAAGATAGGTCTCCTTTGGAGACTGTGAAGAATATTACATTGAGCTTTTCATATTTGTGGAGCATGGGGCTAATAAGGCTAGGCAAAAGAATCAAGGGATGCTAGGTTTTGTCCCCAAAGGGCAGAAGGAAGTTAGTGAGGCTTGAATGCCCTATCAATTATGACTCTGGGGTTCCAGTAGATTTGGGTAAAAAAGGTATGGGGGTGGTCACTTTGTCATCATGAAGATGCTGAGTTGGGAACATTAGGGGGTTGGGGTGCAAGGAAAAGAGGGTGCATATCAGAGACCTTATGCAATGAGCCAGAGTTCAGTTGGTGACCTTGTAGGACAAAAAAATGTAGATGGATCATAGCCTACTAGATTCGGTCTAGGGAGTTAAAGAGAAGGAATGGGTTGCAATAGATGCAGAAGACGCAAAAGGGGGCATAGTGGTGACGTGGGAATCGAAATTGTGGAAAACAGAGGACTCATGACGCGGTTCTGTCTTGGTCCTTGGTTTAGTTAAAAGGAGTGGCATCCGACACAAGTTGGGTCTTCACTTTAGTCTATGTTCCGAACCTTGCAAGTCTTAGATTGGAATTCTGGGTAGAGCTAGATGAGATTCGAATAAGAAGGCAATTACTGTGGATCATTGGGTAATTGTGATGTAGTGCTATTTACATTTGAAAGATGGAAAGAAGGTAGAATATCGAGATGTATGCGAGATTTCTCAAATTAGGTGGACAAACATGAGCTGGTAGATAGTCCTATGGGTGATGTGAAATACACACGGAGTAATGGGCAAGAAAAACCTGCGATGTCGAAGTTTGACCAATTTCTGCTATCTTTGGATTGGGTGTGTATGTTCCCACTTGTAAAGCAAAGAGGCCTTCCAAAACTTGTCTCAGACCACTGTCCAATAACTCTTGAGGTAGAGGAAGAAAATTAGGGTCCAAGACCTTTCCGATTTGAGTTGATGCGACTTAAGATAGAGGGCTGTTTAGATCGAATAAGAAATTGGTGGACTTTGATGAGAGTTGAATGCTACGAGGGATTTAAGTTATTCAAACAGCTACAGTTACTCAAAAGGCTTTTATTAGAGTGGAAAAAGGAAGTATTGGGGAAGAGGGAAGCCAAAACTAAAGACATTTTGCTTTAGATTCACCGATGGTCTCCTTCTAAGATGAGGTGAGCCTCATCAGTTTGAACACTCTTGTTCCCCATTGTGAGAGGGCTCTGTGCCCATGCCATCAACCTCTCAAGGGAAAGTTTTGCTCTCGTGTCATAGACCTCTAGGAATAGGATCTGCACTTGGTGTAAACCTGTTTGCTAGCATCCGCACTTGGCATATTGACCCTTGTATCAAGCTGTGAAACTACATGCGCTGGTCTATAGCTTGGCATGTTAGCCTCATGACAATGTTGGAATACAGAAGTCTCAACTGCAACTGCGTAGTGAGAAAAGGTTTGAAGGGATATATGCAAGTGTTGTCTTAATGCCAACCAAGGCTATATAGGATCTTATATGCTTCATGGTAATAAGGTTATTTGATGCTTCATGGCTATAAGTTTATCTAATGCTTCATGGTTACATGGATGCGTAACATGCTAGCCAAACTTGTCCTATCGCTTAGCTACAAGAGACATCGGACGCTCAACAACTACTAAGGATCCTGACGCCACTGGCCACAACGACAGCTTCATTGAAGACTGGATGCAAACACTCAGATAGGAGCATCAGATTATTCATGCTTGCATGTGCATTCACATGCACTAGTATACTTGGTTTTATCTTTAATCAAGGGTTTTCAAGTGTATAATTAAGGTCTTGTGCTATTTAACGACCTAGATTGTAATGATTTCAAAAATTAATGAAAGCCTCCCAACGAGGCATTTTTGGGTGCAAATGTTGTCTAATCTTACTCTGTTGATCAAACATAATTGAAAATGAGACGATCTTTCAAATCACATCCATAAACGTGTATTTTGTGACTGCTAATATCTTATTTTTCTCATTTCTGGTCACTTTTTTTTTTGGTTTTGAAATCCGTGCATTTTAAAGCACTAATATGTTTTCCTAAATAGCTCACTCAATTTTCTAATTTCTTTTTAGACTGTTGAATTATCACCCTTCCCTCACTCAAAAACCCTAAAAGCTCTTCAAAATTACAAAATAACCACCTAGAAGTTTATAAACAGACCCCATTTCTCTTGAGAAAGAGTCTATGGTCATTCTTCTCTCCAAATCCTTTGCCATTGCTTTTCAACTAATCTCTGTGAAAAACAAGGGAAGGAAAGAAATCAAGAAATCAATAAAAGAAAGGAGGAAAAGGTAGATATAGTTCTATAATTTGAGAACCTTTGAACCGTCCCTACATAAATTGGGTAAGGAGATCAATTCCCTGTGGTTTCAAATATCAACTTTAGTAACTGCAATGGGGAGAGTTCATTTGTACTCTCTTCCTTCTAAAGACTCCAAATGAAAGCAAGGTCAAGACCCCTCCATCATGAAGTCCAAGTGCACCATTGATGATGATAAAGTTCTTGAACAGTTGATGATTACATTTATTTCATTTATTTAGCTTATTCATTTACTTGTTCTCCAATTTTCTTTTCTATAATATTTTTTTTAAGGGTAAAAGAAATTTATTAGAAAAGCTGCAAAGGCAGACAAAGAATACAAAAAAAACCACAAGGGGCGACCTGGACATCAACACTTGTTCAAAAGAGCTTTCCAAAGAGAAACAAAAAAACTAGCTGAAGCTATAATCGCCATAATCGGACGAGAAGAATCCTGGAAGTGGCTATTATTTCTCTCTCCCCATAACGCCCACCAAATAGCTCGTAATGTTAGCAGCCAGCTTTGGCGGTCTAACTTCCCTCAGTGGCCCTCGTGCCACGCCCACCTAAGAGCTCTAATAAAGCTCGACATCGCCCATGCCTCCTCGAACTACCCCAAGAAAAGTCCCAAACGGAGGAGGAGAAAGGGCAGAAAATGAACAAGTGTTCAATAGTTTCGGCGTCCCTTTGGCACAAGCTGCACATATTGGGGATTATCATGGATCTCTTCTGCAGGTTATCTATTGTTAAGACCCCTTTCCTGACCACTAGCCAAGTGAAAGCCGCCATCTTGGATGGAGCACCGTAGAACCACAAATGATAGGAAAACTCTTCCTGATGAGGATCGAGAATCTCTCTCATGATGTGTGTATAGAAGGATTTCACCTTGAAGCATCCAAAAGAATGACCCTTCCACATAGGGAGTCCTGCATTACCCGACGGGATAAAGAGCTATAAACGGCTCAATAGGACAACAAGATCCTCTGCTTCAGTGTCCGATAACCCTTTTCTACAAGGAGGAGCCACTGCCACTGCAGGCCCTATGGAGGAGAAGCGCTCGGCACCGTAACGTTGATGTTGGGGGCAAGATTGGTGAAACTTGGGAATCGAAAGCAAAGCGGGGAATCGTCTATCCTAGTGTCTTTCCAAAATCTAACCTTGGAACCATCCCCCATAGAAAAGGAAACACCTTGCCAGAAGATCGTCCCAATGGCAGAGATATATTTCCAAATGAAAGAAGATCTATATAACGGTGATTGTTTCATCCTCCGACCCCCTCCTCAAGCCCATATTTGGATGCCACCATATTGCGCCATAAGCTTCCTTCTTCTGACCCAAAACGACACAACCATTTACCAAGCAAAGCCTTATTCATAGCTCCCACTTGATGGAGAACCACTCCGCCCAACTCCACCGGCTTGCACACATCGTCCCATTTCAACAAATGGAATTTTCCGCCTTCTTCCGCTCCTTCCCATAGAAAATCTCTCCTCATCTTGTCTAATCTGTCAAGAATGGATTGGGGGCACTTGAATAAAGATAGAAAATACAACAACATGTTTGTGAAGGTGTTCTTGATGAGGGTAATGCCACCACCAAGCGACATGTGACGGCCCTTCCAACTCGACAACTTATTATCAATTCTCTCGATCACCTTGTCCCAAAGGTGCATAGCCGGCATGCCAATGCATAGAGGGAGCCCCAGATAAGAAGGAAAAGCACTGTCCTTGCATCCAAAAATAGATGCCAGGTACACCGTTTCTTCTTTGGATAAATGAATTCCCAGTAACTCGCACTTCCCCACATTAATCTTGAGCCCTGACACTACTTCAAAGCACGAAACCACCTTTCGCAAATTGTCTACCATGAAAGGGTCGACCTCATAGAAAATAATGGTGTCATCGGTAAACTGAAGGTGAGAGATCCGTTTCCCTGAATTGTCCACATTAAAACCCCAAAATAGGCCTGAATCTTGAGCTTTAGCCAACATACGACTGAAAACTTCGCCAATAACCAAGAAAAGGTACAGCGAGAGAGGATCTCCTTGCCTTAGACCCCTTGACGATTTAAAAAAACCTTTAGGGGAATCGTTCACCAACACCGAAAAGGAGGAAGAACGAACACAGCTCTGAATCCATCTTCTCCACTTGTCGTTGCCGCCCAACCTTGCCAACACAGTCTAGAAATTCCCAATTGACATGTTCGTATGCTTTTTCCACATCCAATTTGCAGATGATACCAGAACTCTTGGCCCTGAACCTTGAGTCGATACATTCGTGAGCTATAAGGGCCGAGTCTAGAATCTGTCGGCCTCCCACAAAAGCCACCTGATTGGGGGATACAACTCGATCAAGAACATAGCGTAGCTGAACAACCAGGATTTTGGACATAATTTTATATGGGCTCCCTATCAAACTGATTGGTCTAAAATCCTTCAACTCCTCGGCCCCTTCGCGCTTAGGGATCAATGCTATAAAGGAAGCACCCAATTCTGTGGTGAGCAGACCATCTTGAAAGAACTCAATGAAAGCCGAAACATCTTCTTTAATCACTGGCCAAAAGCAATGGAAAAAAGCAAGGGGGAAGCCGTTGGGCCCGAGAGCCTTCTCTTTACCCAAACTATCCATTGATTCCTTAATTTCTTCGTCAGTGACAAGTCTTTCTAACCAGTTAGCCGACTCTTTCAATAAACTATAATATGAAAATTGTGTTCTAGGAATTTTATTCTTCCCATTGAGTAGAGATTGTGTTTACTGCAGGTGAGGAAGTGTGCCTAACAACTTCTTTTCTAGAGTTCTCTGGGAAAATTTAACTAAACATTATTTTAATGATTGTGGATGTCATCCGCATGATTGTATGAGCCACCTAGATTAATGAAATAAGGGGCCATATAGTGGTACGACCCATGTAGTCTTGTGTTTTGTCCATGTATCCCGTAGTCTCTTAGGTACACTTAGGATACAAATGTCATACTGTATATTAGTGAGGAATACTTTTGGGATATTTGCATTTTAAACTTAATATATAAAGGAAGAGAGGAGGGGTGTTTAGCACTACTAATTCACTCTCTCTGTTCTCTTTTTTCCCATTTTTTTTCTCTATTTCTATTTCTTTTTACTTCTACATAATTCTACATTGTATCAAAGCTGATTTCATTATGATGTACACAACTTCTTCTCTTCCATCTCTTTTATCTCATAAATTCTTCTTTTTCTTTTCCTCTTTGCTCTTCATATCTCCCTTGGGAAGAAGTTTCTCTATGAAACTTGGGTTTCTTTTTCTTTTTCTTCTTTGGTGTGCCGTGCCTTTCTAGGAGCGAATTCTTTGTGAGAGAGTGAATGCTGTGTTTCGCTAGGTTTCTCGTTTGCGTGTGAGAGAGTGAATGTTGTGTTCGTGATCATTGCTCCTCTCGTGTTTCGTTAGAACGTGTGGGTTTCATCAAGTGTGGTGTGTACATCGTGTGGAGTGTGCATGGAGTGTTTTTATATCTAGAAGAGTCAACCCTATTCGTGTAAGCACTATGATATTTTCTTTAGTTTCTTCTTCTAAAGGAGATGAAGGGTAATGAAATATTTGGATTCCTAAATCCATATGATTTTCTAGGGGTTCAAATGACCTTTATAAATCTAAATGGAGTAAATTATCTCTAGTGCTCTAAATTGATCCAAGTGTTTTTGATGGCCAAAGGCAAATTAAAATATCTGACTGCGAAGAAACCAACTGAAAGCAATGGCATGTATGATCAGTGGATCTAGCGATGCAGGAAAATGCTCAGATCATACGTGGTTGTTCAACAGGATAGAAACATCTGTTAGTGGGAATATGATGTTTCTAGCTACTACAAAGGAGGTGTAGGATGCATTACAAGAATTGTATTCATCCGATAAGAACTCTCATACATATCAATTATTTGAAGAGATTTTTGCATTACAACAAGGAGATAAGTCCCTTCGTGAATATTATTCGAAACAAAGGATTACGGGAGGAGCTAAATGTGCTTCAACCACTTACTAGTGAATAATGATCTGGAGAAACAACGTTAGTAACAGGAGGAGTTTTGTGTGGCTAAATTTCTATTGGCTTAAAACCAAAATATGAGCCAGTGCATGCTCAAATCTTGGGTGGCAAGGATGTTCCGTCTCTAAATGAAGTTTATGCTTGTCTTTAATGTATATCTCTTGGCTTTGGGTGTGAAGTTAGTGATAATTATGCTCTGAAAACATTTGTTGGACAAAGCAGAGGTAGTGGTCGTGGTGGCCAAGGTAATCAAGGAGGTGGTAGAGGTAATTATGGTCTTGTGGTGATGTAGGGGGAGGTCGTGGACCTATTAAGTGTACGTACTGGCTCTAAATGAAGTTTATGCTCATCTTCAATGTGTATCTCTTGGCTTTGGGGGTGAAGTCATTGATAATTATGCTCTAGCATCATTTGCTGGACGAGCCAGAGGTGGTGGTCGTGGTGGCCAAGGCAATCAAGGAGGTGGTAGAGGTAATTAAGTAAATCAAGGTAGTTGCAGTGATATAGGGGGAGGTTGTAGACCTACGAAATGTACACATTGGGTCTTACAAATCATAATGTTGAGAAATGTTGGGATGTCCATGGGAAGCCAACTTAGGCAAATCAGGCATCTTATTCTGAATAGAATAGTGGGTCTCGTTTTGCTGGTTCTACTCCTACAACTCAGCTATCAAGTTGCATTTGGTGATAGTCACGCTTATTAAAGATGAATATTCCAGGTTATTGAAGACTTGGGCTATCTTTGCTGCTACTCTCACTTTTACACTGTGCTTTCCAAGATCTAAATATGAATTGTGGAGCACATGATCATAGTGGGCTTTACTATCTTGACTATGGAGTAATTGGAGTAGTGGCGCGGAACAACAACTCTTCTTTCTATTGGCATTATCATCTCGGTTACTCGTCCTTGAAGATTCTTAGAAGTGTTATTCCTTCATTATTGTGTGTTAGCTTTAGAATGCCAAGTGTGCGATTTAAGTAAGCATTATTGAGTCACTTTTCCACTACGTGTGGACAAGCATAGTTTAATTCCATTATCTTAGGTTCATTCAGATGTTTGGGGACCTATTCGAGTCTAACAGTGTACAAGTATTTTATTACTTTTGTTGATGTCATTTCAAGAATAACTTGGCTTTTTTTAATGAAAGATAGATGTGAATTAGTCTCTATTTTTAAGATCTCTCATATGGAAGCACAAAATCAATTTAACTCCAAAGTCTATGTTTCATTCACATAATGCTCCTCTCATTCAAATAATGCTAAGGAGCATACATCCAATTCTTTTAGCTTGTATTTATTTGATTTTTTTTTTTTTTTTGGCACATCAAACATCATGTGCTTACACTCCACGACAAAATGGCATCGCATAATGACAAGGCCTATTGATTCATAGGAATGTTAGCAGTTTTTTGGAGTGATGCGGTTTTAATAGCATGTTATTTGACCAATCAAATGCCCTGTATTATCTTAATTGATCAGTTGCCTCATGCAATTTTGTTTCCAGGTGTTCCATTGTTCTCTTTACCTCGAACGTTTTGATTGTGTATGATTTGTTCGTTAGTTAGAGTCGGGTGACGATAAATAGATCAAATAACAGTTACATGCATATTACTTGGGTATTTTGGAATGCAAAGGGGTTATAGTCCTTGTCTTTGAGGACAATATATTTGTGATGATGTTACCCTTATTTGAGTCCACTCCATTCTTCACAAATGATGGTAAATCTTTGACTTGGAAGCTTCACCATGAGTTCCTTTGCCCATTCCGGTTGAAGAAATTATTCAACGCTTCTTTGATTAGTTTGTTCATTTTTGTTGTTAGCCTCCACTCAAAGTCTATTCACGATGACAATAGGGAGATAGTGCTGTCAACCATGATGTACCACTTACCATTATCTTCTTTTAGCTTGTTGATCTAGTCACTCTATCTATATCTACTTATTCGTTCAATATCTTCCAATATCCCTATTGAGGAAAGGTAAGGTGCATGTACCGGTCATCCTATTTCCAAGTTTGTTTCTTTATAGTGTTTGTCTTTCGCTTTTCATAAATTTACCTTGCCTTTGTTATCTCATTCTGTTCCCAAGTCATACCAGGAAGCTTCGTTACATGAGGATTGAGGAGTTAAGGAGCAATCCCTAAGTAATTCAAAGAAGGGTTACCTTGATGTAGGCCTATATTGTCAAATATCCAATATGATTCCACAAAAATCTATTTCTTCCAAGTAATAAATTCTAGTCAATTGATAGGATCTTCTAATCTATCTAGAGATCCTTTCGATTCCATTGGTAATGAGGATCTACAACATTTGCTCTTCTCGAAAGGGAGGTGATCTAACCGCACCTTCCAGTACAACTATCTGTTACAACTTCATTACTGCCATTACCATTGCCTTTAGCACCCCACTCATGGTTACAATAATTACTTTGGGCATGGCTAGCTCCCATAGTACGATGGGCAGTGTGCACAAGCCTCGGGATCAAATTATCACCTTATGGTTGATTGACGATTTCTAGCAATTCTAGCTTCGTGTAGGCTGAGTTGTAGTCTGCAATGTGACCTGAGATTCATGGTTTCACTCTGCAGGAACTAAGAATCACTCTTGATGCTCATCCTCTTTACGATAAATGATGCACTTGTCCCAAAATGCCACGGCCCAATAGGAAAATCCCAATTCATTGGTCCTTCCGATACAGCAAATAGATCATCATGAGGGCGCCATCTTATAGCAACCTAAACAATAGGATGGGATAAATCATCTATTCCGGGATGTGATATGGTTCTAAAGGAGAAACTGGATATGGATAGTTTCAATAAGATTACATTCTTAAACAAACATCCACATTATTTCATCTGTTTCATGATCGGAACAAAGGTGGATACACATTACACCATGATTTTGAATCAGAAGAGAGATTTCAAGAAATGGTAGACCTACTCTATCAATAAAAGAGCCAGATTTGGTGTATCATAAGGTATTTGCTTTTTTCTATTGATTCTTAGGGATTGTATAAAAACAAAATTCTTGAATAAGTCCAGCTCTGAATTGAAAAAGAAATCACTATTGTTCAACCTCTATTGGTGGTAAAGAAGAGAACACGATCCTTCTAACCAGGTGCCACTCCCACTTCCGATCATGCTTTGTAATATTTACTTGGTCCCTCTTCCAAGTTATTTTATACTTTCTAACATTTTAAAACAAGTGCTTCCTCGCCCTTGCACCCGAATTTATTGCTGCTTTGCTTCACACTTCGTGCAACTATAGTTATCATAGAAGATAATTATTAGATAAAAGAAGTATTCTATATCGCCATCTCCAGAATAATGCCAGTCGAACCCATTTATGAAGAAAATATCACCCAATGAACCAACCAACAGAACTACTAGTTATAAATAAGGTCTTGTTGGTGAATCGAGAAATATAAGCATTGAATACTTTGGCTAACATTTTGGTAAAATGGAATGGGTTGAATAGTTGAAAAAATGAGATTATTCAGGACTACCAGTGTTGTCAAATGGCATAAGCGATCCTGTAGACCCAAGGGGGTTGTGTGCTTATGCGATGGCATAATCGCATGTGCGATCACACAACCCTCCCAATCATTTTTTTCTCGAAAAAAAAAAAAATAAAAAGTGAAAAATTCAAGGAAATATAAAAAAAAAAAAAGAAAGAAAACCTATGTAAAAGGACTACAAGTAGGGATTATATATATATATATATATATATATATATATATATATATATATATATATATATATAGTTTCATTAGTCTACTAGACTATAACAAGTCAACTAACATCTTCCTCAAATGAATGCATATGCTAAATAACGTGAAAAAATAACATAGAAATTTTATTGATGTCATTTTAAGAGAGACTGAGAGTAATAGTGTGTGTGTGTGTGTGTGTGTGAGAGAGAGAGAGAGAGAGAGAGAGAGGTGAAAATTAGGATGATGGTCAGAAATTTGACCATTGGGAGGTTATGCCATCGCATATTGTGTATGCAATGGCATAACTATGGCTTACACGGTCGCATACTTCTTTGTGCGACTGTGTAAGACCCAATGACACAATAACTGTGTATGCTACCGTGGCACAAAATGGCATATGCCATGGCATAATCGCTCATGTGATCGCATATGACAACACTGAGGAATACACATCGAATATTGAGATTATGTATTGAATTTCTAGTAGTAGATCCATAATAGAAAATGTATTTGTGATTGTTCCAGAAGAAAAGAAACAAAAGATACAATAGAACTAGGAAAATTATTTTGTGGGGTCTATTGAATGCTAGATACGTAGGTTCATATATGAACTTCATGGGTTTGCATTTTTACTTGATATGGGAAACAACATCATACAACGGCGGTTCCTATGAGCTAATTGTTCTACGCTTCTTACATGGTGTAACATGTCACATCGATCGTGAGTAGGAACTTAATTTTCTGTTGGGGTAAGCACTTTTGGTTTGTTGTTGCATATTCAACTCCTCTTCCTAAGCATTCTTATTGTCTTTCCTGTGGCTTTTATAAATTTCAGACATCGGCATCATCATCATCGGTGTTGTAGTTGTCAGTCATCATCATCCTCGTTGTTGTCATTGTCACCTCGTTCCAACTAATTGTGGTAAGGTTTGTTATCTATTTTGGGCCGTATGTGAGAATTGAATCCTTCACAACATGGTTAAAAGCCAAAAGCTCTACTGGCTGAGCTAGGGCGACTTCCGAAAGAGAAGAGGAATTAAAAGAAAAAAAGTAAAGAAGATATGTTGGTAGATGGATACCCTTTTGGTGCGTGCATGCATGTGCTATTCTGAACTACTAATGGAGATACTCATGGTGTGGGAGATTGGATGACTAATTTTATTATAGGGAGGCATGGTCTATTCATAGGGATGTGATCTTTAATTTCATTTATGGAGCCTTTTGCCTATGCATTATTTGATGTTCTCTATCAATTTATGAAGTTAATTTTGAAATATATCGATCTTCATGATGTACTTGTATGTATATTTAGGAACTGTAGCTAAGAGTTATGGAAATTGGTGACAGTAATCTTCTCATAGCCTTTTATTCGCGTACCATTTGAAGCATATGTTTCCATGCAACTTTGTCTGACTCAGCCAAAAAATTCTCAATCTGATTTTTAGGTCTACAATGTGCACAGTTCCTTCAAAGTATTCAGTATTTCCTTCTCTTTTTTTGACAGGAAAATCGAAATATAAAGTTACAGTGCAAAATTTCAGGAATAGAATAAGTCGTTGGATGATTGGAGGCATTTTGCTTTTACATGGTGGTAACATTTTTCTTTCCTCCAATATGTTCTTATTGCTATGGCATTATTTTGTATTTAGCTTGCCTTGGGTAATGAAAATGTCTTCCCTCAATTTTTGGATTCCAAACTGTTACTTTGCTTATCTTCTGTTGTCATCAAACGTTCTCCATTTTGCGAGCCATACAGCTCACCATTACGTACTTGAATTTGTGATGACAAATTCCCATAAAATCAGATCATAATGTTGGGTTTGATTCCATCATTGAATGTAGCTCTTTTTGGGTCTTCTTTTATGCTTCATGAGTTGTTGTGCTTAAGATGAGTGCATGTAATACACATGGATGCTTTTCTCAACAAAATGCAGGAATCTTGTTTTAAAGCACGGAACGTGGTTACATGTCCCGCCTCATATCTCTACTCCTTATAATGCAAGGAACAGGGGCAACCTTTTACTGTGCAATGAGTTTTTTGAACGGCTAAAATCAGTGTTATTAAATATTAGGAGAAGGGTTTTATAGCAAAAGGAAGGCATTTAGGTAGTTTGGAGTCGTCGGGCTGCTGGATGCACTCCTGCTTTTCAATATGAGGAGACTTTGATACCCTAATAGAGTGTGGGGCTTGACATATAGGCACTAAGAAATTGCTCATGTGCCATATATCAAACTCAAACTAAACCATACAAATCGCAGGCCCAGATTCAGATGGCTTCTCAACCGAAAATTACATTGATTTTTTTCCCTAACTGGTTAATTGTTAAATAGTTAACACTGGGTCAAAATATAAACAGTCGGTGGTCCAAGTTTGATAACAAGTGTTTACTAATTAGAGGTTAGGTTTGTTAATTAATTTTAATTTTGGACGATGACCCAGTAGGAATATAAAATAAAGAAATTTGGGGAAGGAAAAGAGAGGAGAAGAGGAAGAAACGATTGTGTTGTGTTAGGTCTAAAGAACAACACACCCCCCCCCCCCCCCCCCCACACACACACACACACACACACACTCCGCTGGGTATACAATAAACACACACACACACACACACACATATACTTCTACACTCCCCCTCAAGCTGAAGCGTGTATATTGATCATGCTCAGCTTGGAATACATACAAAGTAAATGGTAATAATGAGCATGGAACATTGCTCCCCTTCAAATATAACATGGCAAGGTATAGATTAAAGCTTGCTCTTCCTTCATCTGTAGAATTTTCTCTTCAAGTACATGGCCATAACAAAACTCGATAACAATCGAGTCAATAACATTCTCTCAGAAATATGAGTGTGCAACACGTGTAACACTTGAGAGAACAAACACAAGGTGAGGGTGTATCACGTGTAATCACACTCACAACAAACAATAGGGTGGATTGACACTCACACCATAAACTGGCTTAAGAAAAGAATGGAAGATGAACTGTGAAGGAAAGATCCACTATTTGTAAACAACCCTTATGCAAAGTTGGGTGAAGTATTTCATCAATCACTTTATGTGCGCCGAGCCTTCTAAGTACCATGACGAGAGTATCAACATTGCAATCACCATCAACATGATTTTACAAGGCATTTTGCAGCCCCACAACTTCGGATTATGAAGAAGAAAGAAAATCCAACAAAGAAACGGAAGAACAAGGGTCGTCGGCACCAATATCTTGCAAAAGACGTTGCTGTACACCCAAATCTCAATGAAACTTCATGATACTTGTTGCTGGAGATTGCTCTTGATCAATCGCACCTTCCCCATGTAGAAGAACTGCCCAACACTCCTTTAGAGAAACACTAAACAAAAAGAAAGAAATCTGGAATTTCCCCCCCTCATTTCCTATAGAAACACCATAAAAACCACTCCAAACTATGCAGAAAGCTCTTCATTATCCATCTAAAATCCAGATCTAACAAACACTTGTATATATATTACTTGAAGGGAAAAGTTATAATACTTCGCTGGGTATACAATACACGCGCGCACACACACACACACTTTCACAGAACTATCAAAAGTGCGTCACATGACTTTTGGATATAGTTGAGGTAATGTACAATTTCAAAGTATTAACAATCACACGCTCTTGAAGTATTAAATAACTCCCTTTCAACAGCCTCTCCACCCTTTGCAAATTGCTTCCTCTCTCCACATGCATTGCACGTGCCATATCTACTAGTTTTATATCAATCATAAGTTGGAAAATTAGATGTCGTGTATACGTGTAGAGTCATCTTGGGTTTATAACTCAACTCCAAGGCATTTTTTAAGTTTCAACTTTCTATTTTAGAATGAAGTATATTTGGTTCTTTTTGTGTAAGTTGTGTGAATAGAAATTGTTGATTAGAATTTTCTCTTGCCATTATCAATTTCTTGGATGCCTTGGTTCTTAAATCTTTATGTGCATCTTCTATTAAGTTGTATTGAATTGGAAGAATGTTGATATTGCACCCAGGGGATAAAAAGGTGCCACATCCCATTTAGGTGGTTCATATATGCGGTGGAACCCACTCATTGATTGTGGTGTGGCGTTTTTTGCTCCACGTGCATGAGGGAAAGTTGACCTAGATGGTTCGGCCTTGTGCATTGGAGGCCAAGAGCCTCATCAGTTAGGAGTGAGTTGTTCAAGTTGAAGCTATAAAAAAGCAAGGGGAAGGGCCAAAAGGATGTGGGTGGAGGTTGTAAGAAAGTATTTGATGGCCCATGGTTTAAATGAGGACATGGTCCTCGATAGATTGGAAATAGTGGAATGTGATTCATTTGGGGCTGTTTGGATGGGAGTAAATGGAGGTAAATGGGTGGAATTGGGAGTAAATGGTATTTGGGGTGTGTTTGGATGGAAATAAATGCATGTAAATGAAATGAAATGGGAGTAATGTGCATGTAAATGAAATCCTCTCTACGAGAGAGGATTTGGAAGTAAATGGGGTGAAATGCCTTTTTGAGCTCCCTTGGAGAGTCGCATGTGTAAACAAAGGTGCCACTATGCACATGTCCGCCATACACATTCACGCTAATGATACTCCCCAACAATCCAAATATTGGCTACATCACTAAAATCACACCAAAACAATGATCCAAATCATCCAAAGGATGGCCATCTAAATGGACGGTTAAAAAACGTTGGCAAGTTGCTTGTTTTGTGACCTTACGTCTGTGGCCTACCTTAGGCTTGAAATTTTCTCATTTTTTGCTAAAGTATATATTTCAATGGGCTTATTACAATCATTTTATTAAATATGCATATGCACACTAAGTTGGGATATTAAAGCTAATTTGGGATATTACATATATTCCCGTGAATAAATTGAAAAATTCAAATGCATTCCAATTCCTCCCATTTACTTCCCTCCAAATAGGATATTTTGATTTCAAATGCATTTTATTTACTCCCATCCAAACACAACTGTGTAAAGCCATTTACTCCCAATTCATTTACCTCCAAATCAATTTCCCATTTACTTCATTTACAAGCTCCCAAATGAGCCCCTAGCTGAGCCAATTAGCTGGGATCATTGTTCGAAGTATCGGTATTGCTACAAGTTTCGATGGCCGAGGATATGGAAACAATATCAATATTGTTGACAATCAGAAATGGGGGAAACATTGGGGAAACATGGGGAAAACAATGGAAATTTTCAGTGAGACTTTAGGAGATGCTAAAATACACATTTGCATATTTATGAATCGAAAAAATTGCAAAAAGAATGCATACAGAATAAGTTTCCATTTAATGGGGGTTGAAAAGCATGTGCTACCGTAAGAAATCAGTCCAACCATCCCATCCAGCCATCCATCCATCCGGCCTTCCATCTAAACATCCAGTTGATATTTCAGAATATCGACAACATATGATATTTCGTTGGGAAATCGTTGACAACTAGAAAGGGAACGAAAGATTGTGGTCTCACTATTGCCCATGTTGTAATATCGATAATATCGCAATATTATCAATACTATTGTCAACAATTGAACACCTCATACAACCACGCACCCATAAAAAAAAAATTTGAAATAGAATTTTTTTTAATAAACAAAATTTTGGCAATATTGATACATTGGCAAGATTATCGAAATGTTGCCGATACATTGGTGATATTATCGATATATTGCCAATAATTGGCCATACGAGTGACACCTGGAATTTACACAGTCGAAAATATTAGCGATATTGATACATTGGCAATACAAGTGACACCTTTAATTTATACAGTCGAAAATATTGGTGATATCAATACACTGACAATACAAGCAACATCGGTAATTTACCTTGTTGAAAATACTGTCGATGCATTGGTGTTATCGATACATTGGCGGTATTTAGCGATACATCGCTAATACCTGGAATTTCTGATACTACCGTTGTCAAGCTGGAGATATGGATAATATTGGGGATACTTTGAAAAATGGTGCGATAAGGCTTAGATGATGACGATATATATATATATATATATATATATATATATATATATATATATATATATATATATATATATATATATTGATTATCATGGTTTTAGATGCTAAATCTTGATTTTTACTCGTGAAATATTGGATGCGCTTTAAACATGGGAAATTTTTGTTCAAGATATTCTGAATTCATGAATATCCAAGCTGATAGTAGAATAATACATTTACAATTGTTAGGATGCAGTGTACCTTATGATTTTGGTGAGAATTCCGCATGAAGTTATGTTCTTTGTGTTAAATAACGTAGAATATATGAAATTGCATTGGAAACACTTCTCCCTACCATGCCTATATGCCCCCCTCTTTTGGGTATCTATGGCTGCATACCATTAGGTTGGTTTCAAAGAAATCTAACTAAAAGTGGATGGAGAAAATACCTAGCTTTTTATGTGGTGTCCCCCAGTGGTAGACATAGGATATAGGGTCAAGACCATAGATCAAAATATCGGTTTTGTGTTGGCTGACATGGCCGTATCATATTAGTATCGGCACGATACGATACACAATATGGGTCTGTCTCGTCCCATCTTGAGAAAATGGTTAATATCGACCGTTATGGGCCATATCGGTCATACTGATATGCATATAAAAAGACACAGTTGGCTTTGATTTTTTACTTTTATCCTTTTCCGATTTTCTTTTACTTAGGGATTGTCCATGCTCAATTCCGACCAAATCTACACTTGTTTCGAAGATCGGAACAAGTATTTGTGCTCGAATCAAAGGATTGAATGCCGAGTGCTTGATTTGGGGAAAATAAAAAATGGTAAAAAACGTATTTTTTTGTTTGACCATGTTATAATTATATTGAATCAAGATGATAACCCGAAATAGATTAAATCATGCTTGATTTGGGATTTTTTTTTTTTTTTTTAAATTTTCGTTTGTAAATTGTAATTTGGGTTCGAATCAAAGGATTGAATGTTGGGTGCCCGCTTTGGGGAAAATAAAAAATGATAAATGCCTATTTTTTTGGTTAATCTTGTTGTAATCATGTTGAATCATGATAACCCCAAATTGATCAAATCATGCTTGATTGAAATTCGATTTGTGGAGTCGAGTTGAGTCGAGTCAGTCAATATTCGAGTCGAGTTCGAGTCAAACAGGACTGTGATTGAAACCGACTCGAATTTTTTTTCGAACGCACCCTGCGTGTTCGAACAAAGTTTGAACAAGAAGACTGTATGTTCGAATAGAGTTTTACCTAGTCAATCCGAACGGTTAAACTTGGTTCGTGTCCAGCTCTATATATACGTATTACATACCATTAATATCCGACTATCCATGCAGAATTGCTTAACAGGCCTGCTCTGGCTCAACAAATTTCTAATTGGGTCAGTCTTGGGCTGCAAAAACTTGGCCCATTTCGGGTTCAGATTGGATTCAGGTCTTGTATTTTCTGGTCGGGCATAGGCTTAAACTGATGTGGTCCAGGCTCGGCTTGTTGAGTCATTGACTCCCTAAGCGCAAGGAAATTTCTAAGTTGCCATTGGATTTCCTTCACAACCTTAGGAATCCATTATCGTGAATTTGTTGTCCTCTTCACAACCATAGGAGATCTTTACCCGTGTATTTGTATTGTCATTGTTTTCTTGGCACCTAACATTGATTCAACTATGGTTCACATCATATAAGTTTGATTCATTTGAATTATGGGGCACTAGTGATGGACGGTAATTCATTAATTGAGAACCATATTTTGTTTTCTTCATTTGGGACTGCTATTTTCTTGCATTAGTAATGATTGTAGCTATTATGCATAGATCCATCCACTCTTTTGTTATCCGCTTCTGGCCATTGCTATTTTCTTTCTTCTGGATCCATAGTTTGCTAGCCAGGCATGTCAACTTGGGACTTGAGTGAGTCAACCTGGCCATGTCAGGGGCCTGGTCGACGGGTCGGTTAAACCAGTCAGGCCCTGGTTTACAGGTAACTCAGCCTTGTTTTCCCCTGTAAACTTGAAACTCAGCTGAGTCAAAGAAAGGACATAGAGATAAATTTCAGGAAGGAGAAGAAGATTATACAATAACCCACCGGGTTGACTCAGGAGTTGTTGGGTCACTAGCTGAGTCTTGAGTCTTGGTTTGCTAACTGTGCCTAGATCTATCTTTCCAATCCACAAATCTTATTTTATTTTTTACCCTTCATGGCTCAAGTATATTTGATTGACTTTGTGATTTTAAGTTTATGATTTTTCACTGTGCTATTTCCATGTTAGGTTGGTACATCAATCAGCTTTATTGCTATACGCCTCAGAAAGATGGGAGTTGCATAAAGTAACCACATTGTTGTGTTACGAAGATGGGACCTTACCTGAGCGGAGTAGTTCATCTGTGTCTTCCTTTCATGTTTTGAGCGGTTCATGCTATACCCCCCAACTGCAGTCATTGTCGGGAATGGATCTGAAGAAGGGATTATATATAGCTGATCGACTTTGAACTAAGATCTTCAGTAAAATGGATATGGATATAAATGCAAACCAATAATGGTATATACTAGAGCTTATGTTATAGGTAAGCAGAAGTTGTCTCGCCTGCTAGCCCAGCTGGAAGACGCCTCGGCGTTTCAACAGTAGGTCTCAGATTCGAAATGCTAAGGAGACACTAACCCCACTGGTGGGTGGGTGCATTGTGTGACTAACGTGTGGGTGCGTTGCGCAGCTAATAGGGTGGGTGCGTTGCATGACTAACAAAAAAAGAAAAGAAAAGCAGAAGATAACTTTGTGTTCTTGGCAACTCTTTCACCAGTTACTGAAATGGGCATCATTTATTCTTTGAAGTTCATGGATCAATGGTGTTACTGCTTTCTTCTAATATTGGTCGGGAGACCGCTTCCTGTAGTTAGTAGGATGAAAGGGTGCTTTGGAATATGCTGCAGCTGTTGATTCCTTGCGGCCCTTTGAATTGTTGGCCTATTCAACTTACATGGTCTTCCACACGCTCACACACAAAGACACGCACGGAGTAATTCACATGGAAGGAGAGGAATGCCTATTGCATGTATTCCTGTAGTTGGAAGCTGTGTGGGGCCCACGGAATGCCCGTGACAAATCTACTCCGTCTGTCCGTTTTGCAAGACCACAATAAGACAGGACTTTAAAAATCAGGCAGATCTAAAATTCATGTGGGCCACACCAAATGAAAGAGTAGGAATGAAAAGTTCTGGGTTGAAACCTTCCAGGAGCTGACTATGATGCTAACCAAACCGTTCACAGGGTTATTACCACTCAGATAAACTGTATGCACAAATATCATCCTGATACAAAACTTCATGTCCGCCACAAAGTTTCCAATGGTGGGCATTCGATCCCTGCTGTTTGTTTCGTGTGGTGTGGCCCACATGAGTTTTGTATCTGCCTGATTTTGAGAGTCCTGTCGTATTGTGGTCTTGCAAAACAGATGGACGGAGTGGATTAATCACAGCAATACCTTTGGGTCCCACACAGCATCCAACTAGAGGAACTTCCTGTGTGCCCGGGGCACAGGAAATCCGCCTTTGAAGGATAGAACCTTTCCATGCTAATCTACTGAATGCAGCGGAAAGTATGATACTGGGTTCAGATAGCCATGCGGTGTGGCCTCAGATTTCTATGGCTCTCCTTTGTTGAAGGTGGATTTGGTTTTGGTTTCTCAAACTTCTGAGATCAGAATCTATTTCTTATTGTGTCCCACTAGATACAGTGAACCAATAACATTGTGCGCAACGACTAATGATATATGTACAAGGGCTGGAAATGGGTCCAATTGACCCAACCTAACCATACGTACACATCAGGAGGAGCGGATTAGGTTAGGACCCCACCCAGACACACCCCAGATGATGCAGCCCTTACCGTGGGGGCCACCTTGATGTATGTATTCTGCCGTTTTTCCATATCATTTTAGAGCGTTATCCAAAAAATGAAGCGGATCCAATTATCAGGTGGATCATACCATAGGAAGTGATTGACCATTAATGGGCCAGAAAAGTTTAGGATCAAGCTGATATTTGTTTTGTTTCCCCTTCGTCTAGGCTTATGTGACCTTATCAACAGATTGGATGGCAAATAAACACTACGGGACATGGTCCACCTGATGATTGGATCTGCTTCATTTATGGGGTAATGCCCTCAAATGATCTGGAAAAATGGAAAAATGATGGAATAAATACATCACGGTGGGCCCCATAAGGGCCACATAGTCTTGGGTGAGGTGAGGTAGGGCGCACCTAATCCCCTCCCGACCATTAAATACTTTCATATTTTTTTAACCGTCCAATAGATGACGACAAACATAATAGTCAGATTACTAAATAAAATAATTTTTCTTTCATGATAAACTAATGCTTATGTCAGTCTTTCACTTGAAAAGTATGTCTGACCGGCGCCAGATGTCTTTTGAGAGAGGAGAGTTATTTAATACTCTGTCAGCGCATGAAGCTTGCCATGCAGCTCGAATTAAGCCAACTAAATTGTGTCTTATTGAATAGTTCCCATTGGGTGAACTGTCTTATCCTCGGATTTATGGACAAATGGTTATTGAATGGTTACCCGTGGATACTTTTTCATTTTCAACCATCCAATAAATGTCCACTAATTCAATCGTAAGCTAATAAAATAAGCTTCATTAAAAAAAAAAAAAAAAAATTAAAGATACACCTAAACTAGTAAACGTGATTTGGATGATTTTTATTTTTTAAAATTAGTTGTATCCATGCATATAATTTTTAAATAATTTCTAAGTGCCTGAGTTCATCCATCCTAAAGGTATACGCGTCCTCTTGCAAAGGATTCAAAACATACGGACGTTCTTGATGTGTGGTCCACCGCCGAACACCATTGGGTGGAAGTGGACTGTGTGGTGTGCCACACACCACCGACCTTGGTGGTGTTTTGACGTGGCAAAGTTTCATGGCCCCACCATGATGCATATGTTATGTTCACACCATTCATTCATTTTAGGGCATGAGCCAAAAAATGAGGCAAATTCAAACCTCACGCTGATGATACTACAGAAAGTAATGGATATAACATGAGACAATGACACCCACTGTTGAAACCTTGCTAGGGCCCACCACGATGTTTATCTGTCATCAAACCTGTTTGTAAGGTCGCCTCACTCGGACGAAGGGAAGGCACTAATATCAACTTGATCCAAAACTTGTAGCTCCTAAGCTTCCAATGGGAGTCTTTCTACTGTTTTCCATAGAACGGTCCACTTGAGGTTTGGATCTGCCTTTTTTAGGCTTATGCTCTAAAATTATCTCACGAACACATGTCATGTTGGGGCCTATGAAATTTTGCCACATCAACATACCACATGGGCGGTCACATACAGTACGCAATCTAACGGTGAGGAGCTCACCCTCCACCTAATTAAGTGGTGACATGAAGTGGTAATTGGTAATGTTGTGTGCTCTCAGAGATGGCCAGTTTTAAAGATTTTTGGTGTACATGCTTGATCCCATCTCTAACAGCATAAGGCCCCACCAATCAAATCTTGCCAGTGTTATTTTACCACTAGGTGGGTAGTGTCCCACCCAATCTGCATCCCGCACCATCATGCGTAAGTGTCATCTAACGTAGACACTCTACAATGCCCAGCTTTAGTAATCCTACAGCACCAAGCTATGTGGGGCTCATTGTGATGGTACGTGGTCCATCTGTTTTTCCAGCTCAATTAGGGCAAGAGCTAAAAATTTAGCTCAAGTGGACCACACCACGGGAAATCCTGTGGTCTATCATGATGTTTATTTGCCATCCATCTTATTCATAAGGCTACTTAGACTGTGGATTAAGGGAAAATACAAATATCAACTTGATCCAAAGCCTATGTGGCTTCTAATAAGTTTTAAATGGTGTGCGTTCAATCCCTACTACTGTTTCCCATGGCATGGTCCACTTGAACTTTCGATCTGCCTCATTTTTTGCCTTATGTATTAAAATGAGCTGCAAAAATGGATGGACAGCATAGATATAACACATACATTATACGGTAACGCATGTACCACAGTGGGGCCCACAGTGCTTAGTGCTGCAGAATCCCTACAGCCCGGCTGCAAGCAATCTGCCTCTATCTAACCTGTGCATTGGATATAGCTGCCAACGTTAGGTCTGGATTTCAAAATTCATCCTGATCATAACTCGGTGGGCCGTAACATGGTAACAACATAAAATCCATCCCACTCTGGTGTAGCCCACCTGAGTTTTGAACAACTCTGATCTTTTACGTGTATCTTCATCCTCTAGGTATCACCTGATGAACAGCTTGGATGCAATATAAACAACAGGTGCGGCCCCAGGAAGGTTTCTATGATGGGCATCCCAGCTGTTCCCACTGTTGCCAAAGGTGTGCCCCATCTGAACTTTGAATCAGCCTGGCTGTTTGGCACACGTCCTACTATGATGCGCAGCTATTGATGGACGGAAGTGGATGTCACACACACATTACTGCATGCTCTTATTAGCATGTGGTCCTTTTATTTCTACTATAAATGATCCGATTGTACAAATTTAGATTGTTTAACTGCTACGGTGGAAAAGAAGTTGGGGAACTATATTGGGTGAAGCTAGGGAAAAACAGAGTTAAGTGAAGCCCTGATGTGGCAAGATTTAATTGTGCCATCTGCTGTTGTCATGCAGAGAACTGAACACGAGCCAAGCTAGTGTGTGTGTGTGTGTAAAGTTTGTAAAAACAGTATATTTTTTCCAAGCTTGACCCTCTGCTCAAATTTAGTTTGAAAAACTTGAGCTTGAGCTCGGCTCGAACTTGGCTCGAAAGCTTGACCGAACCAAGCTGAGCTTGCCAATTCAACTCGAAGCTTGAGCCGAGCTAGGCCAGCTCAGTTCAGTTCAGCTTAGTATATATACCGCTCTAGTCAGAAATGAGCTATGCAAATCATGTTTGAAAGTGGTTCCATAGAGTAGCACTCGATAGAATCGGATTCAGATATGTCATGGAAACATTGAGTTTGATGAGACCCTTGTGTGGCGAGATTTGATCGGTCCAACCTAGAACTGTACACGAGTCGAGTTGAGTTTTGCCTTGCTCGGCTCGAACCACCCAGCCCCTGCTCGGTGCTCGACTCGACTCGACTGAGTCAAGCGTGGACTTGTTCAATCAATAGATTGAGTGAGTTCGAGTTCGATTCTTTCGAGCTGAAGGGGGAAGGGGATTACCGTCATCAAGCAGACAGACAAATTGGGCAGCTCAGGGGGTGGCCAGCATCGAGCAGGCAGGGAATGAGGGTGGTCTGGTGGGCGAGCGTAGAGAGAGAGAGAGAGAGGGTTAGGGGCCTAGGATGCTCGGGCAAGTAATTTTTTATAATGAAATAAATTAGGGTTTTTTTTTTTTATTTTTATACTCCAAGTCACGATCCGAGTAGTCACTATACGAGTTGAGTCGAGTGTGGCCCTGCTCGATGCTCAACTTGAATGCTCAATGCTCGACCCGAACTCATTCAAGCACCACAAAATTGACTCGACTTGGCTCAAACTCACTTCCGATCCAAGTCGAGTCAAGCCAATTTTTCGAGCTTACTCGACTTGTGTACAGCTCTAGTCTAGCCTCATGTGATGTACTCAACCCAACAACTTTCAACATGCTTTGTATGGGCTAAATTCTGACAATAACAAGTGGCCCAATCAAATCTCACCATGTCAGGACCTTGAGGAACTAGGTGTTTCATCATGCCCACAGAATCCAGTTCTGTACTCCCATTGTCACACGTGTTGTCAATAGGGCTAGGGTCGGGCAGGTTAGCTGGCCCATTGACACCCTTCCCAATGACAAAGACATGGACATATCAGGTTGAACTTGAATGGGGTTCAACCCAAGCATGATCCATTTACTTAAACTTGTTGGATTTTGTAACCCAAGCTGATCTCGTATCCGTTTAGCTTGGACTAAACCCGCAAAAGAAGCGGGCCGACCTGTTGTCAATAGGGCTATTAACTGATCAGATTTGGATTGGATCAGTGTTGATCTGAATTCGATTAAGGATTTACATAATTCGAATCGGATGATCTTGATAACAAGTGTTTGATCCAAATCCGATCCGATCTAAATCCAATCCAATCAAAACTAGTATTCATTTATGTAAATCCGATAAAAAAATGTTACAGGTAGTCTAGATTTTTTTTTTTTTTTTTCCCTTTTATATCCTATTATAATCGGATCGTTACCGGATCAGATTGAGGTTGATCCGAATCCAATTTGATTATTAAACTGGATTAAAGATTTTGATCTGAATCCGATCCATTGATTCAATTAATGATCCGAATCCAATTAAGATAGTATTCGGACCATGATCCGATCCGTTGACAGCCCTACTTACCAACCCTAGCCGTGCGGTGTACACATGTGCCCACGTGGGCAAGGCACGTGCTTGCAATGAGAATGATTATTCATGCTCTATCTTAATGCCCATCTTTCCGAAAGTAAGCGACGGCGCACTCAGCCGCTCATGTGATTCCCCACTCATCAACTTTCTTCCAATTAAATGATCCAAACACGTGCACATTGGTCCACCTAAGCATGGACCCCACTTTTATAAGCCCTCTCGGACCATTTGATCGTACGGTCCAATCACGTTGATCCCCCAACTATTCTTATTTCTTACCGTTGGTAGAAAGAAAATGGGGGCAAAAAGGTAAAAAAGAACACATCACGTGGCTTATTCGTTGCCATTCATGTGTGCTGGGCCCCACTACCATGGCCCCGGTCCAACACCATCACATGGACACAGGCCCACAGCATGATCGAGGCAATTGCTTTAGTGGACTATAGCACACCGGCCCTGATCCACCTGGCGATCGCTTCACGTGACTGCCATCCACGTGGCTTGCCCTTCACGTGAAGGCACGTGTTTGCTTGCCCATGTGGCGATTGCGTCCTCCCATCCCGCTTGTTCTTGTTGTGGGACCCACATAAGCTCCTACGTCTGCTTCGATCTAATCTAATTTTTCAACGGTTAAGGATTCAAAGCCGATTCGCTTTTTGGTCTGTCCCAACCCTCAACCATTTCTCATTGAGATAGGGAGCGGATTAGGTGTTACCCGGGTAGTACACCCACTTACCGTGGGGCCCACCTTGATGATATGTTGTATATCCACGCCGTCCATCCGTTTTTCTATCCCATTTTAGAACGTGGTTCCAAAAATTAAGCAGATTTAAATCTCAAGTGTACCACACCATAGGAAACAGTTCTGATTGAATACCTACCATTAAAAACTTCCCACGGCCCACTGCAAGCATATCCGTAAAGTTTATTTTCCATCCAAGCCGTTGATAAGGTCAAATAGACCTGGATGAAGGCAAAATATAAATATCAGCTTGATCCAAAGCTTTTTTGGCATAGAAAAGCTTTAAATTGTCATTCACGACTTTTTCTGGTGGTTAAGGCCCACTTGAGATATGAATCTGATTGACTGTTGGTATAACGTCCTAAAATACTCTGAAAAAATGGATGGACGGAGTAGATATAGAATTTTTTTTAATTAAGGTGGGTCCCACACGGTAAGGGTAAAACGCTCTTAAGTTGTTACCCGGGTAACAGCTAATCCACTTCCATCGAGCTAACACTGGGCGAGAAATGACTGAAGAGATGAACCGTGTCATACGTGCACATTGGCACACGTGTGATAGATCCAAGCCATTGACCAGTGGGCTCAGTGTAAACAATGCCCTATCCAAAAATCAAGGTAGTCTACTCATCATGTGAGTGTTACGTAAATGTGTAGTCTAGGCTATTGGAAGGTTTCTTTCTACCCATCCATTTAAGTCATATGATCGTGAACCACCTGGTTTGTTGGTGTTTCTGAGTTATTCGTTGGCCATGCATGTGATGTATGTGCAGGCGTGTCAGAACCGATTTTTGCGGCTTGATTCTAATTGCACAATAATGACCCCGAACGTCAGGGAAGGCAGATACGTCGTGGTCGACCATATATGACCGAGATTTGTAGAGATCGGTCGCCCAATTAGCCACTCGCTCAAGTTGCTTTGTAAAAATGATCAGGCGATATTTGGAGGGTGGGGTTCGTCCTCTAGAAAGTGGGTTGTAACTTTACCTTCCGAACGAAATGATTTCTCTCGGCATTACTTTAAAATAAGTGAAAAAAAGGAAGAATTAACAATCAACTGTGTGGGTAATTTTTACCTTCTAATATGATCAATAAGAGATGTAAAATGAAATTTTACTGATTATAAAACTTACTGCTATGGAATATAATTTCAGAAATTATGCTATCGAAATTGAACAATGTGATTTATGCTAAGGTAAGTAACAAGATCTGATTACGCTAAAGAACGTAAATAACAAGACGAAGAATCTGGGTAAACTTGCTAAATGATAATATAATCTTGACTTGATAGATGCTAGAGTACTTACTCCAAGAAATACAAAGTACTTGAAATGTAAACATGAATCAATTACACTATGAAATGTAAAGGATTTGGTAATTTGGAAATATAGATTGGTTTGGTTGGTGCTAGACCTCTTGCACTGCTGAGATCCTCATTCTTTTATAGCTTTCTCTTTAAAAAATGGAATTATCTGGATGCTCTACTTGCTGACGGTTACGGTAATCGTCTTCCACACTTTGCTTTTCTTCTTTACACGTCTTGGTAACTGTCTACTCTCTATAGACTTCTTTCCTATAAGGTATGACAACCCCAATCGTGTGTGGTCCACATGATGTATTTCTGTTGTATCCACGCAGTCCATCTGTTTTTCTATTTCATTTTAGGATGAGATCCCAAACCTTAATAAGATCCAAATCTCATATGGACCATACAACTAAAAACAATAATGAATAATCATTAAAAACTTGGGCCAACAAAAGTTTTAGATCTACTTGACCGTTGTCTAGATTGTCGAACGGCAATTGATCGCTGACCGTTAAAATCGATCACTAGCCGCTGCAATCGGCCACTTTTTCTAGGCATAAGATACAATCGGCCATTGTCTTGCTTCTTAGATGGCATCGGCCAACGAAATCGATAATCATAGTTGCCATATGTCATCGGCCGACGAAATCAACCGTCGAACGATTTTCTCGAATATGGCATTTCGATTTTTCCAAAATGCAAACGGCATCGGCTGCTCTTCTTATTAATTGTTTCTGACATTTACATAAACAGGGTATAACAGTTGGTTAACCTGATTTATGAATCAGAACATGTTTGTAGTCGATCACAGCCATTAATTGGTGCAAATCTAGTATACAGGTGCCGTATGTCACACGAGTTGCAATTCACCACTCTTATTTTCTACCCGCGCGAATCGCCTTAGAGTTCTCTATTATGGGTTCGATACAACCCCCTCGAATCCCGCTAGCTGCACTTTGTGATAATCTGCTCCCATATGCCGACGTGGTACACGTGCATGATCCCAGCCACTCATCTATCAGGCATATGTTTCTCTCCATAATTCAGGCTAATCTAATCATCAGGTGGGCCATATGTGTTGAAAAGAAATGAATGGTAGAGTAAACTGGCAAGTGATCCACATACAATTTACTTGTGAGGCGCATTAGACAAGATAACCAACTTGATTTTTTAACTCCAACGTAATCGACAGGGTGGGCCGAGTGTAATGAACGGCTCAGATCTAACACGTGCTCCTCGCAGCAAGACCAAGCAGCTAACACAAAAAAGAAGTGTGCTGGCACATATATATCATGGGCTAAGACCAACATTAGAGGATGAAATCATAACACCCTGTGGCCATCCACAGATTAATTAAAATAATACATGGATTAGGTTAAATCAATCCAAATTAAAGGTCTTGAAACTAGGGATTATGTCTGGTGTCATATGCAATCCATTTTTTTAATCTACGGGGAAGACGACAAGGCGGCCGATGTCAAACACATGGGCCCCCTTGCTGACGGGTGACGCACCGGCGCCCGGTATTAATAAAGTGATCTACAACTTGCTTATGCTTTAATTTGATAATTAGGTCATGTTGGGTTTACACAGTTGTCCATATCAATGTGCATTATTATTTTAGTGGTCCCTCTCTCTAACTCTTCAATCTTTCCATATGTAAACATATTATTATATGTATGACTTTGTGTGCATATATATATATATATATATATATATATATATATATATATATATATATATATATATATATATATATATATGATGTTGGTATGCACCAATTGCTTGCGGTTCATTGATGGTGTGCAAGAGTTAATTAAATCGGTGTATCGCGAATTGTATCGTTTGTGATGCGGCTAGAACTGCCACCCCACCAAAATCAAACACCACATCAGTTTACCATTGATATGGCCCTGTACCGCACTATGTGAGATTGAATTAGGCCAATACGATTCTATTGTTCACGACTTAGATGAATGTCTAAACCTTGACGGTTAGCCAAGCCTTAAGCCCTAAACTCTATATTTAAAATGGACATCACACCAAGCCTTAAGCCTTGAACCCTAAATTTAAAATAGACATCTAAATGCCTTAGTCATATATAGAGTTTGCTAGTTTTTGGCAAATGTCTAAACCTCGAACAATTAGCCAAGCCCTAAAACTTGAACCCTAAATTTAAAACACACATCACTCAAAGCCTTAAACCTTGGACCCTAAATTTAAAATAGATATTGAAATGCCTTAGTGGTAGATTAGTTGTAGATAGAGTTTACTAGTTTTTGAGCAAGCCCTAAACCTTGAACCCTAAATTTAAAACTGCAAATTGAAATGCCTTAGTGGTAGATAGAGTATGCTAGTTTTAGACAAATGTCTAAACCTTGATGGCCAGCTAAGCCCTAAATCCTTAACCCTAAAATTAAAATAGACGTCAAAATGCCTTAGTTGTAAATAGAGTTTGCTAGTTTTAGACAAATATCTAAATCTTGACCAAACCCTAAATTGAAAACAGGCATCGAAATGCATTAGTAGTAGATAGAATGTGTTTCAACATTGATGTCTTAGGTTCAAGCCCTTATTTTACCTATCAATATATATATTTTTTAAATTGATGGAAAAAGCTTGAAATGCTTATCAAGATTGAGATAAATTCAATCAGCTGTAATAACAGTGTATAAGATGAAACTAATTCTATTTTTGAACTCTTATAAAATCTATGTAAGTTGTATAACTGTTGAGAATAGAAAGTGGAAAAATCATTCTACTTTTCTCTTGAGATCTATTAATGCATGGAGAAGTTGGTATAAATTAATAATTTGTGGTTCATTAATGGTGGCCAAACCCTGAACCCTAAACCTTAAACCTTAAAACGGATTTTGAAATTGAATTTTCAAATCCCAGTTTGAAAATGCTTATTAAGGGTACCACCCATTTTCCATGGGAGGCTAGGGTACACAAACTCTTGGTGTGCACTGAGCACACAAACGTTTTAGGGTTATTATATTCAAAATTGACTGTATGTGTGAGTATTTATTGATATTTTATATTTGGAGCTTTCATTTCACATTGTGCGGAATCTTGCTTTCAGAATATAAGATGAGAAACTTGAGCTTAGTAATGTACTCAAGAGCGTAAGCATCATCTTCCCATACTTTACTATACATTTAAAAGATAAGATATTATACAATGCTGGGGCAGAAGGTGATGTTGGGCCTTTTATTTTGTATTAGTGGGGCCCACCTTTGATGGCTCATGGATAAAAAAAAAAAACCCCTGGATTGGTAGATCCTTGCTCCAGAATATTTGGGCTCTTATTCATTGAACGTTATCAATTGTTTCATTTCCTTCTTAACCGTTTCTTTGTGACCATCTATTCATTATTGATTGAGATTTTTTTTTTCTTCCATCTGCAGATTTCTATAGTGGGCCCATATTATAAACGGTTTGGATCGATGATCCACTGGCCCCATATGTACAAAACAAAAACCTGAATTGTAATCTACAATTGCACAGCCGGAGCATTGTATAATACCTCTTTAAAGATTCTAAAAATGAGCATAGTTTAGGCATCTTTTTATTTTACTGATATGATTATTTAACACAGTGCTTTTATTTATTTTTATGTATTGATTATTTACATAATTCATTTATTTATTTTATCTATTTTTTTATTATATAATTTTTATTTATTTCTTTCTTTCTTTTTAATGTATTGGATAAAGGCATTGATATCTCACATTTTCAGGAGAGATGACTTGGTTGCCTTAGTTTAATGGAATCTCCTTTTGTGTTGAATGAGCTGTACATGCATGAACATCTACTCAGGAATGGCACGCCTAGAATATCTACCCCAAGACTCAAGATTATCTACTCATCCATTGGGTCACACATGTACGGTCCCTATTCATGGCTCAGTTGTAGACTCACAAGAGTTTCAACATTTGAGGTCTTGGGTTCGATTACCCATTGCGGTGTATGTGTGGGTGTAAAAAAAGTATGGTGAATATAGAACTATTGTCATATATTATTTTAGTAACCAACCATTTTTCTCATAAGAGTGTGAGCACCTGATGAGCTAACCGGACTAATCTTTGGACAAAGGAAATCTGATAGTAGGCTCCACTGATGAGTGGCTTGGATCTCACATAAATGTACGAAAGAGCTGCACATGGGCCATGAATCACCTTGTCTTAGCATTTCTTCTTGTTTACGGACATTGATATTGATGGAATATTGTACACATTTCAGTCCAATAAATTATTTCTTTTTTATTCATTAGTGCTTTGTTTGTTGCTTACTACTATTGTATTCGCATAAAATAGATGCTGCTGGGAGACTTACAAGGTCTATATATATTCTTAAAAAATGAAACAAAACAAATTTTATATGAAATGCGTTGTGAGACCTAATATGATTGTTTTTTCATGGACTTAGAAGATTGTTATGATTGACAGATAAGTTGGTATAACTAATCAATAGGTCAAGTGGTAGACTGAGTGAAGATAACCCCATTTCAACACTGAGGTCTTAGTATTAATTCCCAAGTGGGTTGGTTAACATTGCTGTGTGACTAACAACTGGGGTGGGTGTATTAACAGTGAGGATTGGGGTGTGTGTACTACCCAAAAATAAATAAAAACTTATCAGTAGGTCACCATGTGTGGCGTGATTGCTGGATGTATGCTGAGTCAATTAAGGTGTGTTTGGTAGAACTTAATTCCACGACTTATCACTTAATAATTCTATTTTCAGTGATTTTAGTAATTCAGATCGTTTGGTAACTAAAAAAATTTAAGTGCTTAATTGAAAAAATCACTTAAATTAAGTGGATTATTTTCAGCCATGCCAACTTGACTTAAAGCTTATATTTGAATGCGGTAAGTGGTCTCTTTTTAAATTTTTAGATAAAAATTGACAAAAGTATCTCTATTAACATTTAAAAATGACAAGATTACCTTTTTTTTGTTTACTTTTCCATCCATGACACCATCCCATGCAGGAATCTTGGGTTTTTAGTTCATCCCAGTTGGAATAACCTCATGAACAGTTTGGATGTCATTTAAACATCATGGTGGGCCCTAGAAAGGTTTCCACGATGGGCATTTCCATCCTTACTGTTTCTTGTCGTATGGTCCACTTAAGTTTGGATCTGCCCCATCTTTGGGCTCCTGCCATAATATGAGCTCTAAAAAATAATGGACGGATTAGATTTCTCACTGACATCACAGTGGGCCCTGCAGAGCTTCCAACTTAGGAACTTCATGTTTGGCAGGAGGCATTGACAATTCGCCTCCAAAACTTCATGCACATAAAGAAACCGTGTAGACAGTCAACACGATAGGGAGAGCCCACAGCTTTGTACATATTCAAAATTCAATCGCGAGAAGACGATAGATACAATCCACACTGTTGATCCATGTAGGCAACTAATTAAATAAGAAAAAAAAATCCAACGGTGACACGAGTATTTTTTGGTGCATGGCCCACATAACGCAGGCCCCTGATCTGTATGGTCCAGATCTCGAATATGTGTGGTCTAGACTGAGTGCTTGATGACTAAGATACCGTTTAGCAACAGATCTTTGCCGTTCATTCTCTAGTCTGCATCCACAGCTTTCGTTTCATGCTTTAAAGCAACTTAAAACATAAGAGTAGTGTGTACCATGCAAATAAACATGCAACCAATTTTCATGGAACCCGTAATGCAAATACGTACAAATGGGTGGATGATTGAGTTGTATACATGTTCTAGCAATATCAGAAAATCGAGTGTCCCATTCTAAAATGCAATCAATGGACTGTATCTTGGAGTTATCCCACCTTTTAAACTAGTGATTTGAACGGTTGAAACTCATGGAGAGAGAGAGAGAGAGATGTTAATTTATGTGTTTTTCTGAGGTTTGCTGATCCCACACTCGTCTGTAAGGCAGCCCATCTACATGCCTCAACATGTGCCAAGTAGCACACATGTACGTGATCAACATCCATTATGTGGGTCCACTGTTAAAATTGACAGAAAAAAAAATAGGTTATTCCACTCATCACAAGGGCCACTTTGTTTTTGTTTTTGTTTTTTTTTTGTTTTGTTTGTTTGTTTCACAGGTAAGATGGGCTCCAAACCCGAGAACTTCAAATCAGTTCATGAACTGCGCGCCCCACCTGATCAACGGAGTGGACTGACTTTTGGGCCAGGGAATCTACTCGGCGGGACCCACCTGATGAATGGCTTTGATCTCACATCCATATAGGACATCGGCATATTTGGTAGGGACATAAATGAGCTGCACCATATGGGCCTGTTGGATGAGCAAACTCCATGTTTTTCCCATTTCTATGTTTTTAACTCCCTTCCATTTAATATTCACATCGTCATAACCTTTTTGTAGCCTCCAAAGCGCATCAAAAGGTAGTGATTTATCACAATAAAAGATTTAAATGATGATGTTCGGGTCCAATAACTTGATAATTCACTTGCCATCCAACCAACGGACAAGCTCCACTCATTCAAATATGCACGAAATCCAACCTTTCCTACAGGTTAGACCACACCACGAGGATCAATAATGCAGAAAATCGGCCCAATCCACTCAACATGTAGTCCATACCATAGAAAATAATATATAGCCGCTAAAATAATAAAAATACAGGTGTGGCCTACTTGGGATGAATTTGGGCTGATTTTCACACAAGGTAATTGTCATGGTGTGGCCAATGTTTTGGATGGGTTGGATGTCGCACATGCATGACATTTTGTTAGTGGTCCAATTTTAATACAACTATATCACTATTTAAACATCTAAGATAGAAAACATGTGGATTTTGAAAGTCAAGCGATCAACCCCTTTAATATGGTGAGGGAGGTGTTTGTCTTGTCATGTCTGAACAAGGTATTTCTTTCATCTAACTTTTAATTAGATATGAGAAATGAGATTTATTTTAAAGAATAACCTGAGGATATGGCAAGTGCAACACATGTGGAGTTAGGAGGGGATTTGAAAAATTAAAGAGAGCCAAGCAAAAAGGTAGGGGCCGCTTAATTTTTAGGCGTAACCTTACATAGATCATCTGAGTGGTCCCATAGAACCTTTCCCGCACAGTTCTCCAACTTCAAATGATCGAACTTCAAATGAAAACAAACTTTTTTCTTTTTTTTTTTAAAAATGAATACAAACCATATAAGAAGAAATCAACTGCACGCATCAAAAAAAGTAAAAGAAAGTGAGTGCAGCTGTCCATATTGCTATAAAATATCAACCATTTGTAACCAAGAAGTACATAATGACAATCTCACCCTTTTTCAACTAATTATCTGAAGACTAATTGGGAGGGCAAAAATGTCCATGGATATTACCATTGTATATGGTAGAGACAAGGTGACTAGCCACCAAAGAATAATAAATAATAGAGATGAAAAGCGACTACAAAAATAATTACAATAAAAAAATACCGCTATATCTCTATATTATTGGGATGAAGTCCAAAAAACTGCATGAAACATATTGGTTCTAGAGGAGCTATTTGATACTTTGGTTGTGTGTGATGCTTGTTATGCATGCAAATGTCGATTGTATGTGTGTAATGCTCCAAAATCTGGCATTCGAGTAAAGAGATTCAGATTTTCAATTTGAGGGTGGGGTGTTACAACACATGCCGTATATAAACTCAAATTAAACTTGAATAAACCATGAAACCCACCATCGCCATGATATAATTAAACTGAGTAAACTATGGAACCCACTATTGCGTGCTACCATTTGAAAATTAGATTCATTGAACAATGTAATCTCTGATTCATGGACACTTATTGTTTGAATTAAAACTATTATACATTTTTCATTTTTAACCATGCAACAAATGTCAGCCATCTCATAGTTATGTAACCACACATGACTATCTTTTGCTCATTATACATCTATATGGGCACCTGTAATTTGGCCGATTAAGTTTGAATTAGATCGTATGCCACATATGCAATTTATTAGCAATTTCTAACTGACTGTCTATCATCCATCACACTCTGCCAGAGTACCAAAATATCTCTCTTGATTTTATATCTATTTTTTAAGACCCAAAAAGAGTCAACCATTTCATGATTGTGGGGAAGTGTCAAATGGGTCTCTCTTCCTCCTCTCTTTCTTTTTACTTTTTACCATTTTTGGACCTTGTGGTATGATATTAAGGTGGGCAAAAGTTGTAAACCATATTTTCTCTACGAGAAAATGTCCATTGCTCTCACAGCACTATAATAGTGTCCTAGCATTGTATTGGTTCACAGTAAATGAATGCAGACTGTCCATTAGGTCTCCCAAGTTCTTCATGAGCTACCATGCCAAAATCGCACGGCCTCCCATCCATGGTTTTATAACTTGGTGACTCAACTGGAAACGAGCCGAGTGATCAACTGGACCTAATGAGATTCCGAATCGCGTCGTGAGGAAAATCACTAGTGAACATGACTTGGTTGGACTCAGTCAAGTCCGAGAACCGACTCTGTCAACTCAGTGCAACTAGGTTCAAGTCACTAG
Organism: Liriodendron chinense; assembly: GCA_003013855.2. Lineage (NCBI taxonomy): Eukaryota > Viridiplantae > Streptophyta > Magnoliopsida > Magnoliales > Magnoliaceae > Liriodendron > Liriodendron chinense. Next base: position 1,972,053 of record PVNU02000133.1, on the reverse strand, counting down.
CCCGAGTAGGGGAGTGCGTGTGCGTCTGTAAGACTATATAATACTCAGGCTGCGGATGAAACTTGATACGCGGGACTCAGAAACTGTACACATGGCTCATATTAACTCAAATAAAACGGACCAGATTGTGCATCTCACTGTCACCGAGTCATAATGAAAAGATCAGATTGGTTAAACGATGAATTTGTGAAAATAGGTTCGTATGATATTTTTAATTTTTAACCATCCAATAAATTTCCACTGGTCCAATGGTCAGATAATAAAATAAGCTTGATTTCTAGTTCATGGTATATGTACCATCATTTGGAATGTTTAATTTGACTGCCTATGCAATGCCACGTGTAAAATTTATAAGTAATTTCTATGTCACTGCGTATCATCCATCACACACTCCCAGAGTATCAAAGTTTTTGTCTTTGACAGGAGAAAGATAGAGTAATTGCATGTAGAGGAGAGGACAATGGAAGAGTGCCATGTCCACACGCGTCTGGAAAAGTGGCCATCAATATGCAGGCACATGTACTACTCTGGCACACGTGTGACACATTTGGGCTCTCCTTCGGGTGGAACAGACTGGTTAGAACTTTCTGCCTCCAATATCACCACGCTTCGCCCCTTATGGGACCCACAATATATAAAACAAACGGACGGTTCAACAACTCTTTCCCAACCGTAAATTTCTTTTGTACACTGCAGCCCACCTGAGAACTGGAATGGCGTGTTATGTTGGCTAGAGGATAAAAGGAAGTGTGGTCTACATGATGGAAAGCTCAGATCTCATGCACACTTGCCATGAGATTGCGACTGTAAGAGCAACAGTCCACGCGCGGGGGGCGTTAGCAAACCTCCACGACAAAGCGAAGACATCAAACACCTTCATGTTTTCATGCAGGTGCATGCATGTGTCTTTACAGATTGTCCGGAAAAGCTTTGATACTCTGTCAGAGCAGATGATACACAGTCACTTCGAAGTTGTGCTCCACAAGTAATTCAGATCAGACTTCCATAGCTCAAGCGGCAGACTGAGTGAAGATAGTCTCGTTTCAACACTAGGTCATGTATCAATTACCATAAGTAGGGGTGGCTAACATGGTGACGTGACTAACAGGGGTGGGTGAGTGTACTAACAATGGGGGTGTGTGAACTAACCCATGAAAAAGAAAAAAAAAGAAAAAAGAAAAAAGAAGACTAAACTGCACAAATCTTGGGTTACAGTTTAGATGTATCATGAACCAAAAGTTCACGCTCCTTTGATTGTTGATTAGGACGGAATTTCCGGGTCAACGGTACCTCCTGTGTGGGCCCACTGAAATGTCCGTATGGCATCTACTCCATCCATCAGGTTGGTCGACCATGTTGTATATATAAATCCACTCCATCCATCAAGTTCCATCCTTGATTCTAGGCCCTAAAGAGAAAATTCATCCAGATCCACGAATGAAGTGGGCTACACCGCAGGGAACAATGGGGATGGATGAAGACCATAAGTTTGCTTGTGTGGCCAACATATTGTATATCTTTTGTCAAACCCCTTAATTAGGTGTAACTAATCAGGATGAAGAGAAGATGCAAGACCCATATCTCCCCGGCATGCGACATGATACAGCTGGCATTAAGGGCTTGTTTGGTTGGCATTGGAAACCGTTTTCAGCTTAAAATTTGGATTCCAGCAAAATTCAATGTTAACTAGTGTGTTTGGCAGCAAATTTCAACCAAATAGGATTTTATCTGAAAACCTAAATTAGTTAGAATTAGGATAAGTAGAAACGGTGCGAAGGCAAAAGAGGCACAAATGAGTGTCAGCGTCGTTCAATATTAATGATAATATCCCTAGGGTGGTGCCCACCTCGATGTATGCATTTTATATTGACACAATCCATCCATTTTGTGAGCACAATTAAGGGAATTAGACAAAAAAAAATGAGGCAGGTCTAAATCTCAAGTTTACCACAACACAAGAAAACAATGTTGCTTGAAGGTCCACCATTAAAAACTTCTTAGGGCCCACTGTAATGTTTATTTACTATCCAACCTGGCTATTTGTCTTGCGGACTACTATAGGCTAGAGGTCAAGTTCTCAAGTGGATTCGAAGCTCAAGCGGGCCATGCTGCAAGCAACGGTTGGATGGCTGAAATTAATTTTCAAATTTAGTTTCTTTAATTTTGGATTCTAACATTGAAATTTAGATTTTCTCTATAATCTATATTTTGCAACCAAACAGGCCCTACGAGCATTTTTAAGTTGTTTTAATTGTGTTGGGCTGATATTTTGTATGTATGGTTCAAGGTTCAAATTAGGGTTTTCACGTGATGAACGGAGTGGATTTACACACATATTTAGAAAAGAAGCCCACCAACATTTCATGTTAGACGTACGGCAGGGTGCATCCACACAATTAGGGGTGTCAATGGGCCGGGTTAGGGCCGGGCCAAGCTCTGTCCAAACTCGGCCCACCTCCCTCAAGCTCTGCCCAAACCCAGCCCAGGCCTGTGACAGGCCTCATTAATGTAGCCCGAGCTCGGCCCAAGATGCAAATATAGGGCCCGAGCCCAACCTTTTGCATAGAGAAAAGCTATCTTTTAATCCTATATTTTTTTATATATGAAAAAATTCTTCTAAAGGTGGGCAACGATCCGGGTCGAGCCGAGTTAGCCCTAATTTGGTTTGGTTTGTTTTTGGACCACCGCAGTTTGTGGATCAGTTTGGTTTGGGTTTCGGGCCGACCCATGCGGCCCGAGTTTGGTTTGCTCCAGAAAAATCTGGTTCGAGCCAGGATCGGCTTGGTTGAAAATTTCGAACCGGGCCGGGCTGAGTTCAAACAGACAGTGGCTCTTTTTTTCCTTATTCACTTAAATAGAAAAGAATTTAAAAAGTTAGAAAAAAAAAGTACAAATATATCTTACTATATGATGTTTAACATCCTCTAAAAGAGTGCACCTTCAAAATAGACATGTAAGAGTATTTTCCAAACAAAAGTACACAAGCATAATTTTACAAGTGCAAGGAAACAGTGTGCATTCATGTGTATGTATTATGTATTATCCATGTCATCACGTATACGTATTATGTATTATCCATGTCATCATGTATATGTATTATGTACATCTGTTTTACACATCATTTTAGGACATGATCCCAAAATGGAATCATATCCAAAGCTCAAGTGGATCACACCAAAGGAAACAGTGTGCTTATAATCTACGAGCCGAATCAAACCGAGCTGAATCAAATCGAGCTTCGAGCTGAGCCGAGCCGGAACTACCCTAGTTTAAGTTTGGTTTGTTTTTCAAACGAGCTTGACTCGGAGGCTTGGTTTGGTTTGAACTTCCATTCGAACCAATCCAAGCCGAGCTTTCTCGAACCAATTTGAGCCGAGCTTTTGAGCTGGCTTGGTTTGTGCCCACCTCTAAATTCATCAACATTATAGAGAATAAAATGGGCTTTAGGTGGGAGTGAATTTTTGAAGAAATTTTGTGTAAAATTTAATTTTTCAAAAGGGGGAAAATAATTGAATTTAAATTTAAAATTAAAAAAAATTTATTCGAGTCGGGCCAGGTTGACGGGTTTTTAACAACCTAGTCCAAGTCCAGCCCGTTTAATAGACGGGCTTATAGTTTAGGCCTGAACCCGAACCACGGGCCTGATACTCTGGTCCAAGCCCGGACAGGCCCGAAAGCCCGTTGGGCCAACCCGGTCCATTGACAGCCCTACACACAATGCTGACGGGGGACGAGTGGTCATGGGGCACACGCTGCCAGCGTATATCCTAGAGTACACGAAGGGCGCATTGTATATCACGTAACAATATCTGAGTGCATGGATGTGAATGATCACACGCTGCCAACGTGTAAGTGTGTACGGAACCCATACTTATATCACGGTGGGACCCAACTAAAGGGTAGCATTCTGTTTGGCTGTATGGGTCTGCAGCTAAACGGGAGGGTATTTCGGCGGACGCCGACTCGGCAGTATGGCTAGAGACGGACGGTTCGGCCAGGGGTTTTGTGGTGTATATGTTTTATCCACGCCGTCTATTTATTTTTAAAGATCATTTTATGACATGATCCCATAAAACAGTTAAGATCAAAAGCTTAAGTGGACCGCACCATGGGAAGCAGTGGGAGTTGAACTCCTACGGTTGAAAACTTTATAGGGCCACTGTGATGTTTATTTTTCATCCAACCTTATGAAAGGTCACAAATACATGTACGAAGGGGAAAATAAATATCAGCTTGATTCAAAACTTGAGGCCCTCAATAAATTTTCAACAGTAGGCTTTCAATCCCCACTTCTTGTGTAGGGTCTACTTGAGATTTCAACTTTTCTCCTGTTTGGGTTCATCCCCGGAAATGATCTGTCAAAATGAATGGATAAGGTGGATAAAAAGCCCTGACAGGGCCGTCCGTATCTAGACAGGTCCTCGGGGGTAGCAGCCTATCCGCGCCCTACCTCGGCCTCCCTAGATTTAGATAAGGTTGACAGGTCCCAATACGGAATCGGATTGCGCGCGGAGTAACTCTTATCGTGCCGAGTAAACTCAGTTGGGGCCCACCCAGAATGTATGTACTTTATCCATTCCGTCCATATGTTTTTCCAGCTCGTTTTAGTGGTTGCGCCCAAAATTTAAGATCCAAATCTCAAGTGGACCATGCCACGGGAAACAGTGGGAATAATGATTTTCACCGTTGAAACCTTCTCAGGCCCTACAGTGATGTTCATTTGTCATCCAAGCTGTTCATAAGATCACATGGATATGAATGAAGGGAAAACGCAAACATCAACTTGATCCAAAACTTCTGTGTCCTCCCAAAGTTTTTCAATGGTAGCCATTAATTTCACACCTTTTTGTGGTGTGGTCCACCTTAGATTTTGATATGCTTCATTTTTTGGCACCATACCTAAAAGTTTCTGTTAAGATGGATGAACAGTGGATAAAATGCGTAAATCACTGTGGGCCCCACAGAGCTTACTCCACATGCTAGCGTGCGGAGTTATTCAGTACGCAATCCGCTTCCTCCCAATACATCCCACGTGTCTAAGAACTGACTGAATGAACTGCCAACATGTGTTTGACTCGTTGACCGCACGTGTCTCGCCAGCTAGGAGTTCTCGCGGCGGAAGCCATGGGGGGGCCACTGCGATGCCTGTAAGTCTTCCAAGCTCACAATACGACACGATCCGAAAAATTAAGTAGCTAGATACAAAGCTCATGTAGACAACGAATAATAATAATAATATAAACATCCACGGTTGAAACCTCCCCAGAGTTCACCATAATGTTTATATGCCATCTAAAACGTGATGGAGTTTTCCTCCTCACGTGACAGAGGAGAGAGAAGGTGAACTGAAAGTGGCCGGGCGCCCGGACTATTTAGTGGCCGGGTGACCGGAATTCCTCCAGAATAGGCAGTTTGCTGCTGGACATTTTTGGCGATTTCCGGGTGCCCCACGGTTTTGGTGACCGGGCGCCCGATCATGTTGGTCCGGGCGCCCGAAATTCAGTTTTTCCAATAATTTCTCACTGGACTGTTTTTTGGTTGGCCGGGTGCCCGACGGTCTGGTGACCGGGCGCCCGACCCTGCGCGAACTGCTTGTACGCAGTTTCCTAATCTGGCTCTAATTCCTCCGTTTTTGGTACTTAAGCACTCCAAAACGGGATTAGGGCATCCCATTATGTTGTTAACACATCCAAGGTGAGAAAGAGAGAAAAAGAGGAAGAGAGAAAGAGAAGAGAGAGAAAGAGGAAGCTTGTAGAAGGGAGAAGTTGCTTGAAGAAGGGTTCTTCTGCGCAACGGTCGTCTCAGCGCTTCTACGTCCTCGGGATCGGTGAGATCATTTCTCCTTTACTATTCTCTTGTTGTTTATCCATCCCAAGTGGGTGAAGAAGGTTTGATCCAAGCGGTGTGTGCTTGTGATCGGTTGTAACAGTTCCTTGAGATAGTGGATTGTTGATCTGGACTAGGTCCCGTGGTTTTTACCTCTTTTGAGGGTTTTCCACGTAAAAACTCTTTGTGTTCGTGTGGTTGATGTTTGTTCTTGATTATTGCATTAGCATAGTCCATAATTCTAGTGTATTGGGGGGCGAGATCCGAAGGTTTGTGTGAAACGCACCCAACAAAGTGGTATCAGAGAGTTCAGGTTGTTTGAACGGTGTGGAATCGGTTCTGAATTATGGAAGGTGGCTCATCAAGGATGATCAGCCTCAATGGTTCTAACTGGACCATATGGAAGGCTTAGATAGAGGACTTGCTCTACTGCAAGGACTTGTATGCTCCAATTCTAGGCATATCGGCGAAGACAAAGGATATGTCAGATGATGATTGGAAGAAAGTGGACCAGAAGGTGGTGGGGTTCATTAGACAATGGTTGGATGATTCGGTTTTCCACCATGTGTTTACAGAGACCTCAGCCGCTAGCCTATGGCTGAAATTGCAAGGGCTGTATGAGAGGAAGACAGCCGGCAATAAGATATTCCTGATAAGACGACTTGTGAATCTCAAGTTCAAAGATGGTGGTTCTGTGGCTGAACACACGAATGAGGTCAGCAACATTGTGAACCAGCTCTCTGCCATGAAGATGGTCCTAGATAATGAACTTCAGGCTTTGCTACTGCTTGGCTCATTGCCTAACAGTTGGGAGACATTAGTGGTGTCTCTAAGTAACTCCGCGCCAGACGGAAAGGTATCCATGGATCAGGTAACAAGCTGTCTCTTCAATGAGGAGACAAGGAGGAAATCCCTACGGCCTGCTGAACAAGAGGCCCTTGTGACATAAGATCGGGGAAGAGGAAAGAACAGAAAGGGCGGAAAGGCCTGAGATAAATCAAGAGGCAAGTCAGTTGCCAGGAAAGATGTTGAATGCTGGAATTATGGCAAGAAGGGCCACTATAAGCATGAATGTCACAAGAAGGAGAGTGACAAGAAGGGTAAAGGAAAGGAGAAGGAAGATGAATCAGATTCTACTGCGGTCGCCTCAGATGGTGACGTTGTTGTTATTCTTTTGGCATATCACGATATTTGTCTCACGGCTTCGAGTCAGGACACCGACTGGGTGATAGACTCGGGAGCCTCGTTTCATGCGATTCCACACAGAGATTTCTTCACAAGCTACAAGTCAGGTGACTATGGGACAGTGAAGATGGAAAATTCTGGTGTTTCGAAGATTGTAGGGGTCGGTGATATTTGTTTGAAGACCGATGTGAGCTGCACATTGGTTCTCAGGGATGTGAGACATATTCCAGACCTTCGTCTCAACTTGATGTCGACGGGAAGGCTGGATGATGATGGCTATGAAAGCCGATTTGCTGGTGGGCGCTGGAAGCTCATCAAGGGTTCGATGATCGCAGCCAGAGGAAAGAAATGTTGCATTCTTTACAAGGCAAGTGTCAGTGTGTGCAAGAGTGGATTGAACGCAGCGGAAGATTCAGCTACTGACGTGTGGCACAGGCGTCTAGGCTACATGAGTAAAAAAGGGCTTCAGCTACTAGCGAAGAAGCAGCTCCTTCTAGACGTGACAGGTATACCTCTCAAAACCTGTATTGACTGTTTATCTGGGAAACAGCATAGAGTTTCTTTTGTTAAAACTGCTTCTCATACTAATAAAGTACATGCATTAGATTTGGTTTATTCTGATGTTTGTGGTCCTATGAGGACAAAAACCTTGGGTGGGGCATTGTATTTTGTCACATTTATAGATGATGCATCTAGGAGGGTTTGGGTGTATGCTTTGAAATCCAAGGACGATGTCTTTGGTGTGTTTAAACTGTTTCGTGCTATGGTCGAGAGGGAGACAGGCAGATCATTGAAGTGCATCCGCACTGATAATGGTGGTGAATACATAGGTGACTTTCACGAGTATTGCAAGTCACTGGGTATACGGCATGAACAGTCAATTCCCAAGACCCCCAGCATAATGGTGTGGCTGAGCGAATGAATCGCACCATTGTAGAGAGAATCAGATGCATGTTATCCCATGCAAAGTTGCTCAAGATGTTCTGGGGAGAAGCAATGCACACGGCGGTGTATTTGATAAACAGGTCTCCATCAGCCCTGTTGAATGGAGAAGTACCTGAGAAGGTGTAGACTGGACGTGATCCATCGTAAAGTCATCTCAGGGTGTTTGGATGCAGGGCATCCGTTCACGTACCAAAGGACGAGAGGTCCAAGCTCGATATGAAGATCAGGCAGTGTGTGTTCTTAGGGTACGGTGATGAGAAGTTGGGTTACAGGTTGTGGGATCCGACCGAGAAGAAGCTCATCAGGAGCAGAGATGTGGTTTTCATTGAAGATCAGTGTATAGAAGACATTGAAAAGCCAGCGAAGACCCAACCCAGTTCAGGTGAATTGGAGGACATGGATCCAGTTACTCCTCCCGTGGTGCCTGATGACGGGGGAGTACAGCAAGGTGCAGAGGATGAGGGAGTCCCTACAGAAGATGGACAGGGGGAGCAGCCCCAACTTGATCCACCTGTTGAGCCACAGGTGAGGAGGACATCAAGGGACATCCATCCATCCAAGAAGTACTCGCCGCATGAGTACATTATGCTCACAAATGGGGGAGAACCAGAAGACTATTCTGAGGCCCTAGCCGACGAGCATATGGGGGAGTGGTTGAAAGCAATGCAAGAGGAGATGGAATCCTTGCATAAGAACCACACCTATGATATGGTGAAATTGCCTAAGGGCAAGAAAGCTCTGAGCAACAAGTGGGTGTTCAGAAAGAAAAAATGAACAGAAGAATTCACAGACAAGGTTCAAGGCCAGACTTGTGGTGAAAGGGTTTGGTCAGAGAAAAGGAATAGACTTCGAAGAGATATTCTCACCAGTGGTGAAGATGACATCCATTCGGGTGTTGCTTGGGTTGGCGGCTAGCATGGATCTGGAGATAGAGCAGTTAGATGTCAAAACTGCCTTTCTCCATGGTGACCTAGAAGAAGAGATCTACATGCGTCAACCAGAAGGGTTCGAAGTCAAGGGCAAAGAGCATATGGTGTGCAGGCCTAGGAAGAGCTTGTATGGGCTGAAACAAGCTCCTAGGCAATGGTACAAGAAGTTTGACTCGTTCATGTTGAAGCATGGATATGACAGAACGGAGTCGAACCACTGTGTGTTCACTCGCAGGTTCTCAGACGGTGATTTCTTAGTTCTGCTATTGTACGTTGATGACATGCTCATCATGGGAAAAGACATCAAGAAGATTGACAGGCTGAAATAGGAGTTGGGCAAGTCTTTTGCGATGAAAGACTTGGGCCCGGCAAAATAGATCCTAGGAATGGAGATAACCCGTGACAGAAGCAGTAGGAAGCTTTGGTTGTCACAAGAGCGGTATATTGAGAAAGTCCTAGAGCGGTTCAACATGAATGCAGCGAAGCCGGTCAGTACTCCACTGGATGGTCACTTTAAATTGAGCGACAAGCAGTGTCCCAAGACGAAGACGGAAGTGGAAGAGATGCGGAAGATACCCTACGCGTCAGCGGTAGGAAGATTGATGTATGCTATGGTGTGTATGCGCCCAGACATAGCATATGCGGTTGGTGTTGTCAGCTGGTATCTTGCCAATCCTGGCAAGGAACATTGGGCAGCAGTGAAGTGGATACTGCGGTATCTGAGAGGCTCATCCAAGTTGAGCCTATGCTATGGTGACGGAAAACCTATGTTAGAAGGCTACACAGATGCAGATATGGCAGGTGACATAGACTCCAGGAAGTCTACATCAGGGTTCATGTTCACGTTTGCAGGGGGAGCGGTCTCTTGGCAGAGCAAGCTACAGAAGGTCGTAGCATTGTCGACGACAGAAGCCGAGTACATTGCAGTCACAGAAGCATGCAAAGAGATGCTTTGGATGAAGAGGTTCCTACAGGAACTCAGCCTGAAGCAGGAGGAGCACGTGGTCTATTGCGATAGCCAGAGTGCTATACACTTGAGCAAGAATCCAAGTCAGCATTCCAAGTCGAAGCACATAGAGATTCGGTATCACTGGATCAGGGATACTTTGGAACAGAAGGTGCTACAGCTTGAGAAGGTCCATACGGACAATAACGGGTCAGACATGATGACCAAGCTTTGCTCAAGGGCAAGTTTGAGGTTTGCAGAAACCTGGCTGGCTTGAAGAAGGCGAATTTCTCCTGAGTCGGAAAGGGGGAGATTTGATGGAGTTTTCCTCCTCACGTGACAAAGGAGAGAGAAGGTGAACTGGAAGTGGCCGGGCGCCCCGACCATTTAGTGGCCGGGCGACCGAAATTCCTCCAGAATAGGCAGTTTGCTGCTGGACATTTTTGGCGATTTCCGGGCGCCCCACGGTTTTGGTGACCGGGCGCCCCATGACCCGGCCGGGCACCCGATCATGTTGGTCCGGGCGCCCGAAATTCAGTTTTTCCAATAGTTTCTCACTGGACTGTTTTTTGGTTGGTCGGGCGCCCGACGGTCTGGTGACCGGGTGCCCGACCCTGCGCGAACTGCTTGTACGCAGTTTCTTAATCTGGCTCTAATTCCTCCGTTTTTGGTACTTAAGCACTCCAAAACGGGATTAGGGCATCCCATTGTGTTGTTAACACGTCCAAGGTGAGAAAGAGAGAAAAAGAGGAAGAGAAAGAGAAGAGAGAGAAAGAGGAAGCTTGTAGAAGGGAGAAGTTGCTTGAAGAAGGGTTCTTCTGCGCAACGGTCGTCTCAACGCTTCTACGTCCTCGGGATCGGTGATATCGTTTCTCCTTTACTATTCTCTTGTTGTTTATCCATCCCAAGTGGGTGAAGAAGGTTTGATCCAAGCGGTATGTGCTTGTGATCGGTTGTAACAGTTCCTTGAGATAGTGGATTGTTGATCTGGACTAGGTCCCGTGGTTTTTACCTCTTTTGAGGGTTTTCCACGTAAAAACTCTTTGTGTTCGTGTGGTTGATGTTTGTTCTTGATTATTGCATAGCATAGTCCATAATTCTAGTGTATTGGGGGGCGAGATCCGAAGGTTTGTGTGAAACGCACCCAACAAACCGTTCATAAGGTTAGCTCAACCGGGATGAACTGAAAACTTTTGAATCTGCCTTGTGTTTGTGTTCCTGTGCGCTAATGTAGCTTGTATAAATTATGTACAACTTAGATTTCTCACAGACATTGCAGTGGGCTCGCATAGCTTCCCTTACAAGAATATATGTGCCCCCAGCCTCCGGGACGTTCGTAGATGTGGAAGCCATATGGATACACTAGTCGCATCCACTTTGTCCATTTGTCCAAATACCTAAGTTAAAAAAATGAGGCCAATCCAAAACTCACGGTGGAGGAAATAGCCACTAAGGGCTTGGATGGAAATACATGTGTGTGATTGCATAGGTGTGCCAAAGCCTTACTCGACTCAAATATATTGACTTAATTGGTTGATACCCTTGTGTCTAGACGAATAGATTAGAAACTAGATGAAAACCCAGAGTCCTCTCGATCACTGGCTGATTCGTAAGTACGCGTCGTACTCAGGTGATTTAAATAATGGAATGGGTTAACCCTTACGAATGAATTCTTTTTTCCTTGTACCAGTGGTTGAGGAATTAGTCAGTTTAAGGACTTTTTTAGAGTACGTCGGTAGTCTAACACGACACCTTCGTATGTGCGGAAGCTTAAAAAGCAATTAGAATTGTGGCTAAGTCCTATAGGAGGGGGTGATTAGGACCTTTTAAAACTCTTTTTGCCTACTTACACAATTTAACAAATTAAACTAAGCAAGAACACTTCGGCTTCCAAGCCTAAGTGGGTCCAATCACAAGACTAGCATATGGTTAAGCAATAAACAACCTAGTATAAGCATGCATAGGTAAACAAATGATTTGACTAATCAAGCTCCTAACCTATGCAACCTATGTAGACTTATGAGAATGGATCAATGAGCTTAAGTCTACACAACTAGTGAAAGTACATCTTGTGTGTGCATGTGCCTAGCATACATTCTTATCAAGCATTCATAATTAAACAATTAAACATACAATGCTAAGATATCAATGTGCTCAATTCAATCACAAACACAAGCATGTATAGTGGTTCGACTTTGGGTCTACTCCATTCCCGGTTCAAGTACTCAACTCCTTTGAGCACACCGGCATTTACTATCGAAGGTTTTAAATGAGGTTCACCTCTCAATCTTTACACAGAGGTTTTACCAGTTCACCTCTCAACCATAACCGCAATTTTGGACATAGGCTAACTTTCAACCCGACGCACGTTCACTCCCGTGTCGGAGGCTCCCCCTTGGAGACTTTGTTTAGGCGTGGCAAATGGGTCAAGGAGTGCCAAACAACCCCTAGTCTTTAGGCCGACAAACAGGACAAGGAACGGCCAACATCCCTAGATCGAGTTTGACTAACAAACTCTACACTCAACTCCCAAAGGGAATTGAGTGGATGGACTCTCAATAAAGACAACCTTACTTGTCGGATGAGCCCCTTGTTCAGCGTCAGTTCGGGTTGCTTGATTTCCACTTTCCCGTGCTTCAATCAGCTTTCCTTGCTCCCATGATCGTGTTGCCTTTGCGTCGCTAATGCCTCAGCTACACTCGATCAATCACCTTGCTTGTGATGCCTTTTGAGATGCCCAAGGTGATAGGAGGATGGTTGAATCTCCTACATGGGATATGTAGCTTGTTCTAACTAGGAGATTCACCTAGAGGGTCTTCTAGAGGTCTTGAACAAGAAATATGACTATGTGGTATAGTGTCTCACCTCTAGAATTGAGAGATGAATCAAGTCATCTCTATGTTTGCATTTGAATGCCCTCACTTGTGATTAAACACAAGGGATATGACTTTAAACTCCTCCTCTTTGAGGCCCCATATGATGTACAAAAGGTGTGGAAAATAGGCTCTCAAAAACCCTCTCTAAATGCCTAAAAACCGAGCTCCATATTTAAAGAAAAGGAGCTCCAACGGGCAAAAATGGCTAACTACCGACCTGTCCCAACCGGTCGTGACTGGTCGACCAAAGGCCTGATGAAGACAGAGAGTTTACTATCTGATCTGGGGTCTGTCCGACCGGTTAAGACAGGTCGGCCCTCAAGCCTGATGTGGTACAACAATGCTGTTTCTGGACTGAGCTTGTCCAACCGGTCGTGACCGGTCGGTCAGGCTATGCATAGGCTGAAAGGTTTGGGCGTCGATTTCTCAGCACATACAACCTCAAAGGCCGATCTTTTGGTGATCATTTGGGACACCTAAGGCCAATCTATGATGACTAAAGGTTTTCCTAATATGGACAAGGTCATCAAAGAGATTAAGGGTTAGGTTTTGGTCAAGGTTAAGCCATACCAAGGCATCACTTTTACCTGTTTCTTCTTCTTTGATACAGCAGGGCCACTTGAGTCTTCGGTCTTCGTCTTCATTAAGCTCAACTGACAATAGACTCACTGGCTTAAGTGATTGACAAACAAGGCGCACTAGTATGCCACAGAAAAGTGCACTAACATTGTTATTTTACCAGTGCTTTAATGTGGTATTCCTCAATTAGATATGGATTCACATATGATATAGTAGAGACGAACATAAACACGATCAATCTTTATTAATATAATGACCTTGTTACAATTGTCATGCTTCATACTCTTAATATTAAGACGAAAAGATAAATACTTGACGCACTTATAGGAAGAAACAATCGAAGTGGGTAGTCAGCAGGATATGATCGAGGTATGAACAATTAAATAAGAACTTAGATGGACATAAGGATTTGACAACTTAAGGTTGCAAACATTTTATCTAGTCCTAAGATAAAGCATACTGCAGCAGGAGCTGCTAGGCTGTAGTGAACTAAGTTAGGAAAGGTAAAATAGCCATGAAAATAAATTAGACATGTAGATAAATATATTTGGTGTGGGGCCTCGAGTTCTTCTTAAGATGTTCTTTTTATTGTCTTCTCAAGGCGATTGAAGCCCCTCGCTAGGCTTCATGATCTTTTGGGATTCTTTGAACGGGCTTTCCAAGTACATAGGCTCTCTCCTTGACAATTCTAGAAGTTTCCAATCGGGAAGGTTTCTAGAATGCTAGCAACGGCTGGCCCTCAACTTTCTATTTTTTATGTAAATGTTCCCCTATAGGACTCTTAGTTTGATCAAGGGAGCATCTTTCACTTAATCACAGTCACCTTTTGTGGGGATTTGGTGTAGATCACTCAGTTCCTGATAGATGTGGGATTTAACGTCATATACTGATCGAAGATAGGCTGAGTCACATCAAACTCTCATTCTCTTGATTTCAAATGGGTCATGGTTGCAGACCTAATCCGGGCGATGTGTTCATTTCTCCTGATCATAGCCAATTTAAGCCTGGGTTCGTTTGGAGATTAGCTTAATACGTTGATCTTCAAAATCTTTTGGATTGCCACTGGCTCTTCGAACATCTTTAGAAAAGTCTTATATTTTAGAAGGGTTGTAAGAGACGACCTTCCGGATGAGATCATATCCAATTGTGAAATAGGATATGCTCACCCGGCGGGTCTTTTATAGTTGTGCTAGGCATGTCCCTCATTTAATGGGTTCGTTAATCATGATCACGTTACTTGCGATGGTTCGTCCCCTTACAGGGCCTGCCAGGAGTTTGTATTGTCCCAATAATGACAGAATGTGTAACACCGAAGGAAAATTAGATGCAGATCTCCCTCGGGTGCAAGTATGTTTCTGAGTGTGCCAAACACGTATTGTCTCCAAGTGACGTCTTACTATTGGCTCATGTCAGGGAACCAAAAATGGGTGTAAACAATTGTATTAAGTGAAACCTTTATTTGGTGGACCATAGATCATTGTAATCATCGGACTTGATTTCACAACTAATGCCAGTCACTTGTATTCATATGCAACTTGATAGTCACATGTAAAGAGAACATATAGATGGACGACATGAATAAAACATATGCATCAACATATGCCCCACAAGCATAATATATCTCAAAATTCACAAGCAATCCTATCGTATCTCTAGCTGGGAATGGATGATATGATACCTAGATTAATCTAAGCCTTCCCAACGCCTTCAAACGCCAGATGAAATTTACATTGGACCACGGTTGCTTGTATGTGGCAAGTACAAAAGGGCCACATGAGAAGAACGACAAGGGAGATGAAGGTGCAGGAATAGAGTCGGTGGAGGCAGGAGAAGCAGTGGAGCTATGATGGAAGCGAAGTAGAGATGAAGGATGAGGATGATCGAGTATGGGGAGGTACAACATAAATATTTTCATCATAGTGGAGATTGTTAGAATCGGGTGACTCAAATCTATGCTGGACAGGGCCTTCGGGCGACCGACAGGGTGGTGGATTTGATACAGAGAACTCTATGGATGTTTTTGGCCGGGTATGGGTGACCGAACCATGGTCGTCGGGCTATCGATGGTGGGCTTGAGCGTCCGACCGAGCGATTGACTGTGTCAGTGATTTTACGCAATCTTGCGTGGTTTTGCATAAAATGTTTTTAATTCCGGTCTTATTATTATATAAGCAGGGTGTAAGCGGGATTAAGGTATCCTAGATACGCAATGAGGGATTATGAGGGTTCTAGGGTGAGAGAAAGAGTTTAGAAAGCTTGAGGATTTCTCCTATGGGGCTTAGATCCAGGTTTTGTTTCTCTATTCTCTTATAACTTCGTATTTTATAGTGGATTCACTTTGTGCTGTGATTTTTTTACTTGTGAGGAGTTTTTCCACATAAAACAGATTGTCTCTTGTATGTTGATTGCATGTAATGTATGGTGATAATTTAATTCTACACTCTATGCTGCTGCGAGGTTTTCCAACATAAAACATCATCGATGGACCCAAACGACTTCATCCAGTTACAAGTCGACCTGATGAGAACACTCTCGACATATAGCTAATAGCAGCGCTAGCTTAACTGAATCATTATAGTAATAATAATAGAGATTTTTGTGGCTAGGATCTTCCATTTGAAAATTTGGAACTAGGTTCATTCATGGTGAGGCCCATCAATTCGGTGGTCTAGATGACTGAATCATTGGCCTCAACTTGTGCAAACAAATAATAATACAAGGTACAATGGGCATTCTCAGGATGATGTGATATGGTTTTTCATCCTCACATGGACCCATGCGGAATTGACTATTTATTTTGGAAGGGAGATTTATATTAATTTCCCGTGTCCTTTGGAATCACTAGTCGGTGGTCACCAAAATTGATGGCTCTTATAGAATATAATATAAAAAAACGACCGATGATGAATACGAGCTCTCAATGGTACTTATATTCTAAGTTTGATTTCAGGTCTCTCTCCCTACAAGCCCCTTTGATTGGCTGTCTAACCATTCAATTAATGACCAGGGAAATGGACGGTCCATTTATTATAAGAGGCAGGTTTCCTATATGTTTGGAACTTAGTTTATAGACGTGGGACACAATATGGTTGATCTATCCTAGCCATCCATCTGATGCCCATCATGGATGGATCGATTCTCAAAATATCCTCTCTCAATAGGGAAAAGAATAAAGATTTGATGCGTAGGATGTTCAAATATAGTAGATTTTCAGATGATGGTCCATATATTATGGGACCGTTGGATTAGTGGCTTGGATAGAACAATCATGGGCCCCACATCTAGAATCTTAGTTACCAATAGGAAAGTTCATTTTTCTGAACGAATTTTATATTTCGCTTTGTATTATGATAGAAAAAGTTGGATCATTCATCATGTGAGGCCCATCTTTGATTGTGCATCCCTATTAGATGATCCCAACGGTTCAATGGGAATGAAAATATCTAGTCCATATTTTTATACGAGAAAAAAAAATGTCGGCCAATGAATTGGATCGCATATGATGTTAAATTGCCCTCTAAACATCTACTCTAATATGATGATTCTATCCATCCAAAAAATTGATAGGAAATGCATCGTTCATATTAATTATACTAGAAGAGGTCTTGCTAATGATCCAGACCATCCATTTAGTGTGGCCCACCTTTCTTTATGGATTCCTCCTGAAATCCATTGCAGAAATGGCCCTTGATTTGAACTTTCCGTCCTAACCACTCTGATCGCATGATGACAGATCTGACCAATGGATGGGAAAATGCTTGTATTGTGGCAGTTGGAGAACCATTCTCATGCATGCTTAAAGATAGGAAGTTCTTAATTTCCCAAATTCATGAATTCGAGAATTTTAATTATTTTTTATGGTCAAATTATTAATTTATTCCAATTATTAGTGAACTTATAACATTAATGCTAACCGAATACATTAATAATATAATTTAATAATCCAGTAATTAAAAATGAGAAAAGCTTACACATAACTAATTGTACATCCAACCAGTCCGTCTGTAGGGCCCACCATGATGTTTTTAAGAAATCTAGCCTGTCTAGCAAAGTCGTCCTACCATGAAAATAGGATTCCTTAAAATTCAGGCTGATCCAACTATTAGATGTGCCCCACTTGAATGTGGAGTTTTTTAGTGGTTCTTCATTATTTTCTACAGTATTGCCCCTCCTGATGGTTGGATCCATCTGACTTTTTGGGTGTCTGATTTTCATGGTGGAACAACCTTGTTGGATGGGCCACATTCCTTAAAAATACCATGGTGGGCCCCACACGCCAACTAGCTGTACGTACTGGCTGTGCGAGCATTTTTTTATTTAAAAATTTCCAAATTATTTAAATAAAGGGTCGGTCGGAATTGACCACACGCATGAAGACGTTGACCATGCACCACATACTAACACGGGAAATGTGTGCCAGATCTGGCATTTTCATCGAGTGGGCCCCATTATTTTAGGTGATATATATTAAAATTCAGCTTGTTACACTATTTAGATGAGCCATGGACGGCTAAGAAAAATTATCCATCCATCCTCTTTTGTACAATGTGGCCCACCTCACAATCTCAACGGTCTGATTATGGGGCCATAAGATCTAATAAATGTGGCCCACCCAATGGAAATCTCTGATACGATACATACGTTCGGATAGCAGGGCTGCACGGACGCAGATTGACTGCAGCACCCCGCCACACGGATTCCAGCAACCCGAAGCTCTGTGGGTCCCACCTTGATATATGTATTAAATCCAATTCGTTCATCCGTTTCGTTAACCCGTTTTAGGTCATTATTCAAAACATGAGTAAGATAAAATCTCAAGTGGACCACACCATAGGAGACAATGGAGATTGAAAGCCCACAATCAAAAAGAATCAAGCTGATATTTGTGTTTTCCATTCATCTAAGTGGAATTCAGTTTATGAACGGGTTGGATGGAAAGTAAACACCACGGTGGGCCCTAGGAAGGTTGCAACGGTGGTTATCAATATCCTCAGTGTTTCCTGTGGTGTGATCCACTTAGAGATTTGTGACTACTTCATTTTGTATTCATATATTAAAATGATCTGGAAAAGCAGATGAACGGTACAGATGTGATAAATACACCACGGTAGGCCCCACTAGGTTAGTGCTGGAGGAATCCAGTGCAGCCGGGCGATGCACGCAATCATATCCCGCAAACTTCGTGCTTTGCATCTGCCAATGCCTTTTGTCCTTGTAGTTGCTGCCGCTTTTACTCCCCCCATCTCTGCACGCTTTCCACCGTCTGTTTTCTCTCTTTTCTCAAAGACTCATCTCAGCCGTCAATTCCTCAGCAAGATCACTTTTTAGAGCCGTCCATTACTCAGCAATATCACTTTCCAGAGCGTCTGATAAAATCGCCGATATTTTGAAAATATCACGATATTTTCGCGGAAAAATAACCAAACGATATTAAAAGTTGACCAAATTCATATTTACCAAAATTTAAAATCATTTATTAATTTATAATAAATATTTTTAATATTTTATTTTCAGTGTGCTTTTAATGATAATGACATTATCGGGAGAGAAACGTCAAAATCTCATAATCTCCTAAGAAATTCTCATGCCGAGAAAGAGATTTGTTACTGTGATAACTTTCTGCGGTTTTTTTTTACCTCTTCCCATGCTTCGATATTCTTCTCTCTTGGGCACAGTAACAAATCTTGTTCTCGGGAATTTCTCGGGAGATTTTTAATTTAAGGTTTTCTCAAGGACATTATCGGGAAAATCTCGGTCAAAATAGAAAATAATAAATGTGAATGATAAATTAATGAATAATTATTAAATTTTAATCTGTAACTATAAAATGATTAGTTAAAATTTTAAATAATTTGTACGATAATATCGGGATAATTTGGTGAAAATTCAAACCGCCGATATTTTGAAAATATCGTGACATTACACGATAAAATCATTTATTTTATTTTTCTTGGCGGTTCTTTTTACACTTAGTATTGGGTGTTTTTCCTCTTTTTATAGAATTTTCTACATGCTTTACATCTTTGGTGCATGCAGTCAGATTTGGATGAGAGAGAGAGAGAGAGGTGTTATAGATGGAATTCATAGGTTTTAGGTTTTGAGAAGGTGACTCTCTCTCTCTCTCTTTTTATATTGGGAATTTTTCTTGAATTTTTTAGTATTTGGGTTTTGATGTGAGGGTTTTGGTTTTGGGCTTTAGAATTTGTGGGATTTTCTAGTTTGGTAAGATAAAAAGATCTTGAATGGAATTCAGGTTAACATCTACATAAGAAGAAAAGGAAACTGTTTCATGAGAGACTGTTATTGAAATCTTAGATCTTTGGCTTTGGGTGTTAACCTTTTGTTTGAGAGAGAGAGAGGGAGAGAGAGTCGAAGAAGAAGAAGAAGAAGAAGAAGAAGAAGAAGAAGAAAAGCTGGCACGCAGGTGGTGGGAGAGAGTAGATGTGGGGATGGCTGGCTTGGGACCAGGCCCAGGTTCTCGCTACATGCAACAGCTCCTCAGACCGGAGTTGCACTTACAAAGAACATCCCAACCACAGCACCAGACAACAGAAATGGACGGCGCAGATGATTCCCCGGAAGAAGAACCGAAACCCAACACGGACACAGCCGCGGCAAGCTCCGGCGCTGCAGGCAACAATCCCCGCCGTCCACGTGGCCGTCCTCCAGGCTCCAAAAACAAGCCCAAGCCACCGATCATAATCACCCAAGATAGCCCAAACTCCCTCCGATCGTATGTGCTAGAAGTTTCTTCCGGCGCCGACGTGGTCGAGTGCGTCTCGACCTACGCCAGGCGCCGCGGAAGGGGCGTCTGCATTCTCAGCGGCAACGGTACCGTAGTCAACGTCACACTTCGCCAGCCAGCCGCTCCACCAGGGACTGTTGCGACACTGCATGGAAGGTTCGAGATACTTTCACTGTCAGGGACGGTGCTGCCACCGCCTGCGCCGCCGGGGTCTGGCGGGCTGACGATATTTTTGGCCGGCGGGCAAGGGCAGGTGGTGGGGGGAAGCGTGGTGGGACCGCTGGTGGCGTCGGGGCCTGTGATACTGATGGCAGCATCATTCTCGAATGCGGTGTTTGAGCGGCTGCCGCTGGAGGAGGAGGAGCCAACAGCGCCGGAGCAGACGGTGGCATCACAGTCTTCGGGTGTAACGGGGAGCGGGAGCGGTGTGCAGATTGGTGATGTTGGTGGTGGGGCTGTTCCTTTCTATAATTTGGGTTTGAATTATCAATTTCCAGGGGATATGTATGGTTGGGGTGGAAATGCTGCTAGGCCACCCTTCTTGTGATGATGCTTGTATTGAGTTGGAATTAGAATTTCTGAGTGGTAGGAGGTTTGATTTCTTCAATTTGGGTGTAGACAATGACTTGAAGAAGAATAAGAAGGTGAGGGAGAGAGGGAGAGAGGGAGAGAGAGAGAGAGAGAGAGAGAGAGAGAGGTTCTTAGTCGGAAAAAGAACTGTAATTTCATGTTGGATTTGGGTCTCTGACTTTTGAGGTTTTCCTGAGGCAAGAAGCTAAGATGTTGAAGAAGATCGAAAGAGGTAGAGAACAAAAGAAGAGGGAAAGAAAAAAAAAAAAAAAAAAAAAAAAACGCAGTTGGAAGCTAGAGATTTAAAGGCTCATACAGGTGAGAAACTCAAAATTCATGTACAAAATCATCTTTGGGTTTTTTTTTCTTCTTCTTTTATTGTTCTTCTTCTTTCCTTTGTCTTGTAATGATTTGTAGATCTAATGTAGAAAAAAAAATATGTGTGTGTTGATGCACATTTCTAGGGTTTCTCTCCTGTTTCATTGAATATATAGACCAACAGTTTTTTCAGCCTATGAATATTCAATTCAAATAAATAAAAAGGACAAGATTATTCTAGCATTTTTTTTCTCATTTTCTTTGGGTGTTGATGTTTGAGATCTCATTCTCTTATTCATTTCCTCATTAATTAGAACAGGAAACCCTAGTCTTTGAGTCCGAGTAGATATCCATGTCTGTCTATGTGAAAGTTCTTTTTTCTTTTCTTTTCCCTCTTTTCTGTTGTTTTAAACACATTTTCAACTCGCCCATTAATACACAAATCTTATTTAATAGTGAAGAACCTTGGAAAAACCTATTTCCTCCCCCCTGCAAAAAACCCAAGTTTTGACGTGATGGTGTCAAAAAGAGCGACTGCAGCTCTCTCTCTCTCTCTCTCTCTCTCTCTCTCCTGCAGTTCTGGCAGCTTCCAATTTGCTGAACTGGCGTTACAGCAGAGAGAGGACTTTCACTTGTCATTTTCCAGACAACGATAGAAACTGTCCTGAAGATATTAACACCAGTCTGCATGATTTTTAGCATCTTTTTCCTCTCCACCTCTCTCATCTCATGTGCATTTTTAGGAAAAGGAATTTGTGTCAGTCTCTCAAAAGCATTTCTATCCGCTACTGGAAAACATGAAACATGAAGCTGGAACCTTGAAACTTTAAAAGATACAACTGGTTCTTGTTGGGACTGATATCTACACCTTATTTTTATATATTTATACACCCAATTTTTCTTTTTTATTTTTTATTTTAGAATAGGGGCAAGAGTGTACTATTCTAATACCAAAAGTAGAAAAAAGTGTCATACATGTAAATTACGGTCCAGGGATGTAGACTGCAACCGGCCGGTGGCATGTGCTGTCTGCACACGTTCACCCGAGCAAAAGAGAATAGAAAAATGAGAGTGAGCAGCGGTCGGTGAGGAAGAGAGAGGAGAAGAAGGAATCAAGGAGGAAGAAGAAATGAGAAGATGCACCGGAGAGAAGGGTAGGAAATATTATAGGGTTTGAACATCCCTCTCTTACTATTTATTAAGCCCAAATTATTAAGTTCGAATAAGTGAATTACATAGCCCAGTTGGCCCAAACCCATATACCAAGTATAAGACTTTCAATGCTCCCTATCAAGCTAGTGTATATATGTGAATCATGCCCAGCTTTCTTTCTACTGATGAATAAACTTTGAGACTTTTAACACTCCCCCTCAAGCTGGCGTATATATGCCAATCATGTTAGCATACTGCTAATGAATAAACCTTGCGAACCATGCAAAGGCTTAGTGAAGATATCCGCCAATTTAGGTTTAGAAAGAAAGAAGCTTCATGATGATTTCTTTGAATATAATTCTCTTCTTAATAAAATGGCAATCCCCTTCTGTACGTTTCATTCGTTCATGGAAGATTGAATTATTGGCTACGGAAGTTGCTACTCGGTTGTGACAATAGAAAAAGCAATGGCCCACGACCGAATAATTGAAGCTCTTGAAGAAAAGATCGATAATTCCTAGACTACATAGCACATAGTTCTCTACTCCACCTTTGCACTTGACCTAGCAACAACCGTCTGCTTCTTGCTCTTTCAGGTTACTAAATTTTCTCCAGCAAGCATACAATAGCTAGATGTGGACTTCCTATCCATCACAAAATCAGCCCAATTGGCATCGGCATAAGGCTTGACCTGGAGATGATCATAGGGTCTATAAACAAGACCCTGCCGTAAAGCACTTATCATATATAACAAAGTATGCACAAGACCGCATTCCAATGTTGTGCCCTTGGCTGATGCATAAACTTACTCACATGCACTCCAATTGCAAAAGAGATATCTAGTTGAGCTACAATTAGATAAATAAGTTTACCAACTAGCCTCCTCCACCTCTCTAGATTGTCGAGAAGTTCATCTTGATTGTTAAACAGTTTACTATTTGACAGTGTTGTCAAAATCCTACATTTTATGATATACGATTTTAGTCGAATCTTAAGCAAAAGATTTAAATTCTAACCTTGAATACCATTTTATACGAGTCCAACGATTCTATGGCTTGAATCCTATGATTTATTATTCAAATCTCAATTTACAATTCAAATTATACTTGTTATCTTCTACTTTAAGCTTCATTTGGCTTTTATTTTATGTTTTTAAATTAGCAAGGGCCTTAAAAATTGTTTAGAAAAGGCAATTTATTTTTATTTATTCTTTATAAAAGATTAGATGATATATATTCTCTCCAATGTTAAATCATGTAGCTTGTTTTTTTTTTTTTTATTTCTTAATTCTTAATTGGCCGAAACACCAAATTGACATATGACCTACCTGTAATGTTTTTATAGATGGTTACAATCATGCTGACCTATATTTATGATGGAATAATATTTAGAAATCAAAATATCTTTTTTCGTTAGTCTAAAGTATCAAAGGCCGCTTTTCCATCGTGATTCTACATTCAAGAAAGATACTAGGAACATAAATTATTAAATGATCCTTGTATGTTTTTTAAAGAAAAATTTCATGGAAGACAAAAAAAAACTTAGGAATAAAAATCCTTTAACACTATCGTAACTTGGTATTACTTAATGCAAATTGATGGCAAAAGGAAATTAGATAAGTTTTAAAAAAAATTAAGTTATTTATATTTTTCATATTTTTCAAATTTTTAAGAAAATTTGAAAAAAAAATCTTACGATTTACGATACGATTCGCGATCCGATATATGATTTAACCCCTACTACAATTTACAATACGATAACGATTTTGGTAACATTGTTATTCTAATTTATTGAGATATCACATGGCTTACACCCTATTAACCCAATTTCTTTCAACAAGTCTGGTGCATTTTCCTTGTTTTAATCCCAATGGTAGGCCAGGCTACTTCAATCCCTAGGAAATACCTAAAGGTCTAAGGTCCTTGGTCTAAAATTGTTTCTTGATGTGACCTTATGACATCTGATATGCCTTTTTCATTATTTTCGTTATTGAGTATGTCGTCTACATGCTGATTTCACAGTTTGTACACTTTCCCACTCTCCCCATGAGCAATAAATCCAAATGATTGCTCTATGTAAACTTCCTCAATCAATTCACCATTGAGTAAAGCATTCTTAATATCCAGTTAGTAGAGTGACCTAGACCTTTTAGCCACCACAAAAATCAAAACTCATACTTAAATGTTTGGGTATAATCTAGCCTTACGGTTTTAGTATACCCTTTTACAAAAGTCTTGCTTTTCAGAGTTTAATTGATCTATTAAGCTCTAGTATTTAGTAGTGTATACCCACAAACAATATTCAACTATTCACTCTTTAAGATGTAGAGATCAGAGACTAGTGCATATGTTTCAGTACGGTGCACAGCCAAAATCTCTTCTTCCATGGCTCTCTATCACTCAAGATGAGCCAGCACATCATGATGGAAAGTAGAGACTACTTCTTATGCCATAGCTAATTTATAGATGAAGGAGGTAAGGCTTATATGATGGTAAGAAACAAAATTAGAGCTATAATATAATGTACAATAGTATATTTCAAGAGAGTAATAAATAGATCAATATTAGTAGAGGGCAATGAATAAATCAATATCTAAGGATGATTAATTATTGTGTTAATGTAGGGACCTCATTTAAAAGTGATGTTAATGAGCGTGAATTGGACATGTTGCAAGCAGTACCTTAGGACATTAGAGCAAGAGTAGATGACATTAAGACAAGCGTACCCAATGATCTAACGGTTGCAAGAGGATACTTAGACACCGGCTCCCCCTCACTACAAGGAATAGAGAAATAAGGAATGTGTTCGAAAAATGTTGCATCAACACTAATTTGAAGACGACTAGTAATTGGATCAAAACACTTGTACCATTTTTGTATACGTGATTGGCTAAGGAAAATACACTTTGTAGCACACATATCTATCTTGTCCAATTTCAAGCTATTTTCTCAATAAAGGTTGTGCAACCAAACACAAGAAGGAGCAATGGGAATGATAAAGCATTACAAAACAACACAGAAAAAGGTATTCAACTTTGAAGGATAGTTTATGGTTGTTGATTAATTATAAGACAAATTTAAGGACAAAATAGCTCCAGATATATTTGAAAACGCTCATGTAAGTTAAAAGAGACCTTGCCACCTCATGAAAATGACTTCTTCTTCTTTTTTCCCTTTTTGCAACCACATTTTGTTGGTGTGTGTAGGCATATAAAATTTGATGGGTAATATCAGCTGAGGTGTGGTATTTATAGTCTTACAAATATTCTAAAATATTATTAGACCGAGAACATTGAATCTTAACCTTAGCATGAAAAGATTTAAACATCTCAATCACTTTTGATCTACCATGCATCATGAGAAAAAATCATTAATAAATGTAGTAAAGTACCAAAAGTGATTCAAACTAGGTACCCAAATAGGACCCCACACATCGGAATATTCTTACGGAAATGTTGCATGGCCACATTTAGCAAGTCTATAAATATAAGTAAACCAACTATATATATTTTACCAGCTGAAAAGTTTCACAGTTTATTGAATGCACATTTGATAATGACGAAACTAATTTCTTAAGGGACTACGAAAGGATGACCAAATTAAGCATGCTACTATAGAGAAGTAATGCCTCAAGGTGGAATAGACCATGCAACTCACACTGCCCACCAGCCGCTTCATTTATCTTGGAAGTCCTGAAATACACAATACAAGAAATAAAAAGTTATTGAACATTTTAGATGCTTGATTAATTGAATAATAGAAAGAAGACTAAGGAAAATTTTTGAAACATAGAAGACTAATCGTAGAACTATATTTTTACTAGGTAAGACAATTTCTTTAACTATGGACAATAAGCCATCAGCAAGAGGTGCAAGGTAGCTATAAACTGAAGTGTCAACGGGGAAGAAAAGTGATAGGTTACCAGTCATGTGGTTGGTAGCTCCAACATCAATTGCCTAACGTTACGAACCAGAGAATGTGGTTAAGGAATTAGCTAAGTTGGCAAGAGAGGTTGAAGAAGTAGGAAGAGAATCGGCAACCGTGTTCCTACTAAGAAGTTCCTCAAGATTTGTGCTAGAGGTCACCACAGAGCCTCCCACTAGTTGTGAAAGACTCATCCTTGTACTAGAAGATTCTAGCATTTATCGACTGTATATGATTTTCCTTTTTACAATAAACATAAAAGCCCAACCTACTCACTAGAGTGTTAACAACATCTCCCTCCTATATGGCCACCAAGCTAATTTGTATGACCACCACAAACATTGCCAGCCCCAATCAAGATAAGTGTATTTTTTGCTAGATGGAGGTCATGACATAAATGAGGAGTTACACTCGTAACGCTAGAGTAAAAACATCATATAGTATTGGAACACACATTCCTTCCTAAAAAGCTATGCCTTAACCGGATGAAGATATGGACAAACTATGGCAAGAGGGAGTTATGACATCGTGTTGAACGTCCCCCTCTTATTATTTCTTGAGTCCAAATAAGTGAATATCCTAGTTGGCCCCGGCCAAGATATATAATATGTATCAAAACCATAGAGTTTTTATAAATCACATCCCTACTTACATATATAGTTTTCTTCTTTGAAACATTGGGATGTTTTCTGCTTTTTGTTTTTCCTTTTGCTGCGGTTTGTTGTTGTTTTTCAAATGTGTTCAGATCTTTGACTTTGGTAGCTTTTGAGTAGTTTGGTTGGATTATATGCATGAATATATATACACCTGTAAATGCACAACATAAGTTCACACATGCAAGCATCCATGCATCCATTTACGTGTACACTTATACACATGCTCCTGAAGAGGATCCCACATGGTTTTTGTAGCATGGTACAACATGCTAGGAACTATTATTGACACCCCATATTTTATATGCACCCCTTTCTTATTCTTACAGCAAGAATCATATCAAGCAGTGCTACCTATACTGGTGTGCGTGTGTCTATATATATAATGGAAGGGCGCGCTTGGCGCCATTACTATATATTGACAGGCCGGAACAACCTGTGCACTTCAGCCCGTCAATAGTGATGGTGCACTCTTTCGTTTGAGAGTCCAAGAGCCCTCAACCATTCCACGGTAGAAAATTCATGAGCCTTTATGCACGCGCACACATGTACAAATCTAAGTTCAAACATGCAGGCATCCATGCATATATTACCATCTACGTATGTATGTCCATGAAGAAGATAACCCACAGTTTTTTCTAGCGTGCTATTTAGTAATGGGAAGGAATATTTAAACCCTCATGTCTTTTATACATACACCCCTTTCTTCTACATTTGGTATGGTAATAGTATCAAAAAGTATTATTTCTACTGGTAAAAGATAGGCCTATAAATAAAAATTGGGGGTGTAAATAGTGGCTCAGTTAGTTCTTAGTGGCTTCATCTTCACTGCTTAAACATATGTTACTCTTTAACTGATTATCTAAACTCTAGACCTCCAAAGACCAGTCATGTGAATTTAGCTCTTATGCACCTCGTCCGGGGTTTGTCTCTTTTATATAGCATACTTAAAGTCGAACATGCAAGCATCCATGCATGCATGAATGGATAAACTAGTATGATGCATGCATGTGTTCATGAAGATGGTATACAAGAAATAACCCCCAGTATGTTGTTTAGGAGCACTTGGTGCAACTTCAATGGCTAATTATTGTTGAACTCTCTCTCTCTCTCTCTCTCTCTCTACTGTGATGTCTAGACTTTGTAACAAGAGTAATGTGGATTGGGATCTTCTACATTCATTCTAGGGTTGTATACTAAAGTTCCTATGATATAGCCATTTGATTTGGAATTTTCAGCACTGAATCCAGGTTTCATGGCTGAGCAAGTGTAGATCTTCATGAGCCCTCAATTATCAGAATAATAGCTTCTTATTTGAAGCTTTATACACAACCTCATCAAATGTTAGAAAATTTAAAACTTTCTTCATTTTCTTTATTATTTTCCCCCATCCTTCAATTGGGTCTTGATTCAATGAGGCCCCTCATGTGAGAGGGTGGAACAGTGTCAGGGATTTGGGCAGCGGCACCGGCTGATATATGACATGTGTCAGAGATCTAGATCTTTTACTGTGAACATTCTGATCAAGAAGGTCAAACTTGTATGAGAAAAATGAACATTTATATAAAAAAATAATAAATAAATAAATAACAATGGAACAATCCAAAATCAGCGTCAGTGCCGATTCATACTACAGTTCCAGGCCATCTGTCTCCATTTGAGCCCCTGAAATGCTATCTCCCTGGCCTTCATTTCTGACCTGTTACTCCCTTCCCTAAGTGAGGAACCTGTGCCAATGCAAGCCTCTGAGATATAGGACTAATCTCTCGCCCACTCTGCCACAGCATAGCAATTTTGACTTGCGATAACGAATGGTTTGCATACCCAAGTTCATCCACTTCCACAGAACTGGATGTCGAGCCCTAACGCACCTCCAACACATCTCGAATGTTATTGGAATTGGCACTCTGGATCACTTGATCAACACCAATTACCCCTGCTCTACTAGTAGTCACCCCAACATTTCTAACATGGCAGGTTGTTACTGGTCAATGCTGGAATGCAGCACTCTACTGTCGGGAGCACACTACTTATAACTTTGTTAAATAAAGAAGATGACTCGACAATCATTTATAGGGATACCCACAAAAAGAAATGGGCCTCACCTATCATATAACATAGCCTTATTAGGCTTATACAGACAAGATCATTGTAATCACAAACTGCATTTCTGGCACAGAATTTTCACATTGTTGGTGGAAGCTAGAAGCCCATTATATAGCCAGTTGGGAAACAGAACTTCCATTTTAGTTTGGATCCTCTGTTTCTCAAGAATCACTCAGATAAAATGGTCCAAACCATCTGATTTCTGGCTTAGAAAAGTGAACGTTTATAAAGAAGGGTTCTATGGTCAGTGTGTCTAATCATCTGGTCATTGTGATTTTTGTATGGTAGACAATATAGGCACAGCGGGATTGAGTGAATAATGGACGGTCCTGATGGAGTAATTGTAGCGCATGTTGCTCTTTCTCCTTATCTTTTACGTCCACCGACTAGTCACAACATCGGAGGTCCACTGTATTTGTCTGTGTGGAGAAAAACATGCTACTCTGGCGAAGCGTGATGGTTCATACACATGAATAGTGAGAAGTGTATTAAGCTGTCCAAATCGTTGGTCCCACTTTGGCTGGATCATAAAAATAAATAAATATATATATATTTGTTTCCATCTAGAGGATTGGACCGATTGGTGGACGTCTAATTAAGGTTAGGTTAAAATGAAAAATAATCCACTGCACAAAACTACAGAGTGATATGTCGATTAATCAAAGGGTACGAGTGTTCAATCAATCTGACCTTTGGCTGATGACTTACGTACAGGAATTCCTATGATTTGGACAGTTTGATTTGAATTTCACATGCATCACGTGTACAATTTCAGAATTCTGAGTGCATGAGCATGAACCATCACTCTGCCAGAGTATCTGCCTGTGTGGGAGGAGGCAAATTGTGAAGAGAGTTAGGTACATTTCCCATGTAAAGCGGCTTAAAGTCAACGGTCCAGAAAAGCATTTCCTGACCTCCACGTGGACGGTGACGATCTGGGATGGGTAAGATTCTTTCTACGTCGATCACGTAGCGTTGAGGGTCGACAACTTGTCCGAGTCAACTCAGACTCGGTTGAGGCTGATCTGGTCTGGTTCTGTTGCCCCCAGACTCGGCTGAGTCCTATCTCGCCTTAGGACCGAACAAGTTAATCCAAGTCACCGAGTCTATAACCCGTGCATACTATAGGTGCATCTAGATGAATGGTCTGGATCATCACATGGTGGGGCAGGAGGGTGATCAAATTAGGCGAGCATCCAAGGGGACAGCCTTGCTAGCAAGTCTCAGACCACCCATGGGGGTCGCGGATTGCATACTGATCTTGCCAGCAGCGATGTGACTACTGGCCAGTGCTCTGTTCGCCCCACCATGATGCATGTGCTTTATCTACACTGTCCATCTATTTTTCCAGCTCATTTTAGGGCATGATCCCAAAAAAGGATGTTCTCAGGTGGACCAAAACTAGAGGAAAATAGTGTTGATTGAATGCGGACCCTTAAAACCTTCCTAAGGCCTACTGTATCGTTTATTTCAACCAGTTGAGATAAGGTCCCATAGATCAGGATGAAGGGAAAAACACAAATATCAGCTTAATACAAATTTTGTGGCCCTAAGAAATTTTTAATGGTGGGTGTTCAATCACTATTGTCTCGTGTGGTGTGGTCCGCCTGAGATTTGGATCTGCCTAATTTTTTGAGCTCAAGACTTGAACTGAGCATGCAAATGGAGGGACAGCATGGATAAAACTCATACATCATGATGAGACCCACAAAACAGTCTCTACTCTCTACTGACAAGGTTGGTAGTGCAATCTGTATACCCCGATAGTACCTTTAAACTGTTTTAAAAACTTTTTTTTTTTTTTTTTTTTAACACACACACTAAGGTTGTGCACACTTTGATCAGTTTGATTCTGAGGGGTGATATCCAACCAAGTTGACTCAATGGGTTTTTGAATATTTAACAAGTGAACAAATTGATAAAGCCTCACTAATTGAGTCGGACGGAATAAATTATGGTCAATTCAATTTTATTGGTTTCATGACAACATTCAAAAAAATTAAGAATAACCAAATCTCTAGTGCACCATACCAATGTAAAAACTATGAATGATCATTAAAACTTTTTATAATTATAGGCTACAAAGGTTTTGGATCAAGTTGAAAGTGAAATTTGACTTTTTCTTTCATCCACATCTATTTGACCTTATCAAGGGGTTGGATGGCAAATACACATTGCAGGTTTTCTTCAAGTGGGTCCTAAGACATTTTTAATGGCGAGCGCTGAATCAATACTATTTCCTATAGTGTGGTCTACCTAAGATTTGGATCTAATTAATTTTTGGAAACACATCCTAAAATGGGTTAAGAAAACGAATGTCCAACGAAGTTATATAGGATATTATTAAGGTACGCCATACGGTAGGGGTAACATACACATAATGAATATAATTCAAATACATACATAATCGGTTTAGTTCGATTGAAAACGGCTTATAATTTTCACAAACTAACAGCTGAACTAATATTTTCGATTTTTAATATAAAAAATTAAACTGACTCAAAATAGAATGGAAAACCAACCGAGACCGACCAATTTAATCCGGTTCAAACGGTTTTACCGGTTTGGTCAGTGTTTTTTTAACAGCCCTAGCACACACCCTCACACTCACACACACCACAAATTCAAACCATCACCTTGGTGTTGAAACTCTTGTGAGTCTACCACTAAGCCATGAGTAAGGACTTGTAGAATACATAAAGATTTGGCACAGGCAGATGGTTTCTTCCAATCTCCGTTGAAATGGTGGCTGGGTTCATTTTAAGATACTTGAGAACGTATCACTATGACGGACCCATTCAGCGCATACACCTACCCATCTATACGGCTCGATTATTGGTCGCTCGCATCTTCAATCGACCAGTGGAAGTTGTAATTGGATGATCCAAACCATCGGATCCGAGAAGAGGGAACTTTGGTATGCTGGGCTTTTCAGAGATGGAGAATCAAAAATTGATTTTTCTTTGGATTATTGCAAATGCGGTCCACCCAAAAGCACACGCAGTCGCATGCTTAGGTGCGGCGCTGGCAAACTTCTTGGAGCAAAAAGTCTTTAGGTATACTGTTTGAATGCACGGGTTTTGATAGCCGCCCACCCTACCACAGCTTCCATGCTGTG
The DNA here is from genome assembly GCA_003013855.2 of Liriodendron chinense. Lineage (NCBI taxonomy): Eukaryota > Viridiplantae > Streptophyta > Magnoliopsida > Magnoliales > Magnoliaceae > Liriodendron > Liriodendron chinense. Next base: position 1,940,182 of record PVNU02000133.1, on the reverse strand, counting down.
GTCAGGTTTCACTCCGGAGTACATGTCATAGGATGATCTGAACCGCTCATACTCTTGATCCAATGCTAATCTTAAAGATAATATTTTTAAACGGATGATTGTGTATGAAGATGGAGTTAGGAACGTTGAAAGGTGGGTCCTACTTCTGGCTTAGTGGTAGACTCACATGACTTTCAACACTAATGTCATGCTTGTGTCTAGCCTGCTAGCCCAGCTGGAAGACGCCTAGGGTTTCAACAGGAGGTCTCAGGTTCGAGTTCTAAGGAGAGACTAACCCCACTGGTGGTTGGGTGCCTCGTTTAACTAACATGAGGGTGTGCCCGGTAGCGCTGGTAAGGAAAACCAAATCTCCATACCTCCCAACTCTTCCTCATGTTGCGGCATGCCTGAGTTTTGGAGTATTTGGGCTAAAGCAGGTATGGGGGCCGAGTTTGGAGTGGGCCACATCTCCACCACATGTTCTCTCCCTCACATGGTGCTCGGTTAATTGTAGGCAAGGGTTGTTAATGGATTGGGCAGCCATGGGCGACTTTGGACACCTTTTAAGCTCATAGGACGGGCTTCAGCTGAGATATAAAAGTACAAACAATTTTAGGCTAAGCTTGGGCTACCTAGATCCAACCCCATGCCCATATATTACATGTATGCGTACACATTTATTAATTAACGGCCGATACATAGGCGTGGAGCCTGCTGAAAGTGCTCACCTCGAATTGGAATTGCAATTTTTTTTAAAGAACTTAATATGCCCATTTGAATTTTGAAGTTCCCATTTATTTTTACACATTTGACAGTTTTTCTTTTTCTTTTTTTTTTCTTTCTTGTTCTGGCTTGGCTTAGGATTATGGGCTGGGATTCTGCAGCATGCAGCTGACCCATTATAGCAATTTATTGTAAATTTGCAAACAGTGCTGACACACACATGCGGCTGAGAGGGCACCAACATGGCACGATGTGTGAGTTCCTGTCATTAATCACGTGAGGCCCACCATGAACCTTCCCCGGTTCATAAATCAAGCCAGTCAATTGATTATTTGGCCACCATGCATGCATTAGTTATGGAACCACTGCCGTTTCTTCTTCTTCTTTTTTCCCCTCAAATTGAGGTGTTTCTCATATGAGAGACACAACTTGATGAGCGGAGCGGAGCCGTACAAGTTCGTGGTCGACCAAACCTGACGAATGGCATGGAACCCACACGTGAGCCACAGGCATTTTGCAGGAGGCCCATCTCGATCTGACTTGCATTCACCCATTTAACCGCAAGAGCCTCTTTTATCCCGTTTGCGTTGGGACGAGGATCTGAATCTGATAACATAATGCAGGTCCCAACACAGTGATATACCTGACTTCGCAGGGTCAATAAATACAAAAGAAAATCTTTGATACACTGGCAGACTGATGGATGGTGCGCAGGAACTTGCAAATCACTTAGAAATTGCAAGAGCGGAATACAAATAACTCAGAATGTCCAAACTATCAGTCCCCTGTTTACATCTATCACGTCGTAAAAATTACGAATACAAATAATTCAAAATTACACAGTCCAAATTGTGGGTCCACTTTAGATGTATCATGTGCCAGAAATTACAATTATTTGATTAGCTGACAATCCAGTTGGTGGACATTTATTGGATGGTTAAAAACGAAAAAATACAATGGTCCTATTTCAATCAACAAGTGTCCACAAAATCAGAGGTTAGGATTTGTTCAAACAACATGGTTTTGGTACTGCAACACGGAACCTATCCAGCTTAACATGAATTAAAAAGTATTCAACGTGCCACATACAATTTATCAAGCATTATAAGGAGTATCAAATGAAATAAGTAAGATATTTGTAGGCTAAATATCAATGCCTGAAATGACAACTAAATGGATTCCTCCACATACAATTTATCAAGCATTATAAGGAGTATCAAATGAAATAAGTAAGATATTTGTAGGCTAAATATCAATGCCTGAAATGACAACTAAATGGATTCCTCCGATGTATATCATTTCTAACAATCATTTGTGCCGTATAAATTACGGCTTCATAACCAATCAACAGAGAGATCAATATGAAACAAATAAACTTCTAGCACCTGCAATCTAGAGAGAAATCATAGATATTGAGAGTTGTTGGCAGGCAGACGGAACATGATCGGGACCCAACTGATTATGATACTTCTTTCTTTCTACTAAAGATTGGCTTTTGCTTTCGTCGATGGGTTCTTTGATGGCTCCTCTGCACCATCTAAAGATAGTCAATCCGTCTTATCTTCCTGAGCTCCAATCTCTTGCAGGTAATGCTCGGCATCCAGAGCTGCCATGCACCCTGCACGACTATTACCTTCTGTGAGATGCAACGTTAACTTGAACATGTGAAACCAACCCCAACTCCATAAAATGAGGAAACCTTCTAGCATGCATATTTCCTTTACTGGTTTTGAGAGGAATGGATTATTTGAATACTACACAAGAAACATGGGGAAAATACAGATCCTGCAAATAGAACGGTATGATCATCATTATAATCATCTAAGCCTTACCCCAACTAATTGGGGTCAGCTATAAGAATCATGTTCTGTCATTCCACTCTATCACAGGTCCAATTAAAGCACCAAGTCTTTTCTTACCACTCAACCCACATCCTTTTGGGCCTCCCCCCTTGGAGCCTTCAACTTGAACCAACTCACTACCTAGAGAAATTCTTCGTCTCCATTGCACATGGCCAAACCATCTAGGTCTACTTTCCTTCATCTTATTATCTATTGGCGCCACTCCTAAGTTCCCTCAAATGCATTTATTTTTAATTCTATCCTTGTCTTGCCACTCATCCATCTCAACATCTTCATTTCAGCAACCTTTAAAAAACAATAAAAAATCACAACATCATTTCAGCTGCACTAATCCTATAAACATGTTGTCTTTGATTGCCCAACACTCTCCCCTAAAACATGGCTAGTCTTATAGCTATCTTATAAAATGTCCCCTTCAGATATGATGTCAAGCAAAGATGAAAAAATCAAAATAAGATTTTTAAAAAAAAAGTTCAAACAATTAAAAAGCAATAGGGTACTAAAGCTTTGTTTTTCTTTTTTTTTCTTTTTTTTTTTTTTCTTTTTTTTTCTGAACACTAACATAGCACTAAAGATTATGGCTAGCAAATTAGGGGAGGCAACAGGTTGGGTATGGATTGCGGTCAACCTGGGGCCTGACCCATTTGCTAAATGGACAAAGAAGTCACCTTAGCCTGACCCATTTAGCAAACAAGCCAAATGCCTCCAGAATTTAAACCCAAGCCCCACACACAGCCCATAAGCCACAACCTGAACCCTAGCAATTTATTAAATACCTCCAGAATTTAAGTTCGTGGCTCAAGTCAAAACAAATTATGAGGCCAAGCCCTACTCAACCCAATTGGGCCTCATTTTCAAACTCATCAGCAATGTTGTCAAAATTGTATCATATCGTAAATCACAATAGGAAGTTGAATCATATCGATTTGAATCGTAAATTGTATCGTTAAGTTGTGGTAGGGGTCAAATTGTATCAACTGGCAAATTGTATCTTAAATCATAATATTATTTTCTTTGAAAGGGGGGAAAATCTGAAAAGAACTATAAATAAATTAGAAAGAGAACTCATTACTTCCCATCAGTATGTATCAAGTAATACATCATGATATTATCAATTTAGAACCTGTATACTGTAAATCTGCAAGTGCACGTGTCACAACAAAGTTCAAATCACTTGGCCCATTACCCATTTACAACTATTCTATACTTCCTTGGTATAATTCAAAAAAGAAAACAAATGTTCAAAAAGTATCCCCTCAGCAGCGTCTTTAGTTTTTAGTCTTCCAAAACAAATGGAAATCACTCCTGTCCCTCCCTCCCACAGAAAAAGAAAAAGGAAGAAAAAAAAAATAGCTTCTGCTTTTCCCAAAAGTTAATCCACATTTTATGTTTCAGGATGCCCAAAAATTCGTCCCCACATAGAACGATTCAATATGATTCATGTATAATTCATGTGCGATTTTGATGGATTGTGATTCATGTGCGATTTTGATGGATTGTGATTTTGGAGCACAATTAACATGGTATGGATGTACTACATGATTCAACTTGTTAATTGTACAGTTTTGACAACCTTGTCCATTAGTACTATTCAATAAGTTTTGGCGCATAAAGCTTTCAAAAGCTATGATAAGCTTTTTATAAATGGGTAGGGTCCGGTCAAGTTTGGGTCCACCTGAAACCGACCCCATTTATTTAACAGGTCTCATTTTTGTGTGAACCCAACCCATGACTGATTAAGCATAAGCCAAACCCATCAAAGCAGGTCAGGTCACTGGCCTGCATCTGACCTAACCCATTCCAGCGCGCTACTAAAAATGTCTACACAAAAGGCAGCAGAAGAAATCATTTGATGACATGGATCAAAAAGTTATGTGATAGTGTCCCCAAATCAGTAAAAGAAATAAGGGATATAGAAAATCAATAAAACATACAAAACAGGGCTGTCCTGGCAGAATGTTAAGGCTGATAATGATTTTCCATCAAGCAGATTCAACCTTACCATGCACCTCAAATATGTTCTTACACGTTCATTTTGTGAACGGGCCAATACAGCTGTGCTGTCAAAACATGCATCTTTAAATTATATGCCAAGCAAAAAAAAGCAGCAGACCACCACCCCAAAATTTAGAATATTGAGTATCTCGTCTAATCTCTGGTCAGCAGTCTTATGTTAGCTGGATTTAAGGGATACCTTAGGCACTATACTCCTAATAAAGTTGATCAACAGCTCACTTACTTAAACATTATTAGTAGAGTACAGAAAGAACAAAAATGTTGCTCCTTAGGGTTTCGCATATCCACTGAAGTATATGAGACAAGTTTTCTCCTACTTTGAAGTTCCCCTATGATTCCCAGAGAAACGGTATCCTAATTCAGAGCATCAGACTACATTGCTCACATATAAGTTCACATATGACATTCCACAGAGACTCGATGCTTTGCATGGTGGAAGTTTGAATCTCAACATCACCCCATATACAGGTTCAATCCCAGCTTACCCACCCAAAAAACATTTCAAGATCTTTGAATCTAGAGAAATTGGCAAAACTGAACAAAGTTAGAATCATAGCATGACTATGGAACTACCCACAACTGGGAGGCACCCTCAATTAGCTCTAAAAGTAATTTTAACAAAATGAAATAAAACTAATTCTAAAGTTATTACATATTTAAAATAGAGTGATAGTTAGACACCACTTCCAAAAACTTACATCCGCTCAACATCCAATGAATCCACAGAACCCTAGCATTTCAAATTTCTCCAATTTTCCAAACCATAGAATTTCAAACTTCCCAATTTCTTAAATTCTCAATTCCACCTTAGCTCAAAACCCCATATCCCCCAACTTTCCCTAAATTCCCCCAATTATAGCCCATAATGTTCCAATTGCCCCAAATACTAACCGTAAATTTCCGAATTTCTCCAACTCCCCAAATCCCCCAACCCAAAATAATAATTTTTTTTAAATCCCTAAATTTCCCAACTCCATAAACCCAAATTTTCAACATCCACAAATACTATAACCCAAATTTTTGAATACCCCTAAAATCCCCAATTCATCTTCCCTCACTTATGGCTCAATTGAAAACTAAAATTGCTTTAAGAAGTGCAATAAGATGCTTAACAACAATACAAGAAAGACATCAACATCAAGACCTTTGAGTGTATAGAAAATATAAGAAATTCAGTATACGAGGTATTGTTCTATAAACGCCCCCCTACGGGAGTACAGCGATTGTTGATTTATTGGTAAAAATGAATTTGGTTTGGAGTCGCTACTAGCCAAATGAAGCTTAAAATCTACGGCCGGCTAGAAACCGTAGGATCTCTTAGGGGTCGGGGAATCTCACAATTCCCCAACTCGAGTGACTCCCGTGGTTGATCTACAACGATAAATTTTGAGTAAGGGTCTCGGTGACGAAAAAGGAAGAGATTAGGCACCCTTTTTCCACCAGCGAAATGTGCAGTCTCTACTTTACAAGATTTTGCAATTTTTTGGAATTCAGTAAAATTCGGCATTTTATATTTGGTCGTGCTTCGCATAACCCATGAGGGCCTGGTAGGTAGAAAGAAAAAAGGAACTATCTAGCCGTACATCGCAGAGTCAAGTGACCCCGGGTAGGCGCAAAATGAAAATATAGTAAATAAGATGGAGTGCAAACTAGCCTTACTTCTCAGGATTTAAAATCCTGGGCAAGCAAATAAAGTAAAAGAAAATTGAAGAGAGAATAATGCAGAGTGAGACAAAAGAAAACGTGAAGGAAGTTGATGTGCTTGGAATGTGTGGAGTGAAATGCAATTTGAATAGGAGTAGAAAAATTCTTAGCTTCAGTGACTTCTTAGGCATTTTCACGTCGGGAAGCTCTGAAGTACTTTGGTCAATGCCTTCACAAAAAATTGAAGAGAGAATAATGCAGAGTGAGACAAAATAAAACGTGAATGCAATTGATATTCTTGAAATGTGTGGAGTGGAATGCGATTTGAATAGGAGTAGAAAAATTCTTAGCTTCAGTAACTTCTTAGGCATTTTCACGTCGGAAAGCTCTGAAGTACCTTAGTCAATGCCTTCACATACCCCCCCTCCCCCGATCTCTATCTGTATTTTTTTTATCTTTCACTCTCTCTAACTATTTGGCTCTCTTTTTTTTTTCTCTGTTCTTTATCTCTCCCAGTCACTTTCACCCGTTCCTCCCCGTTCTATAAATGAGAGAGGTCTTTATATAGACCTTCATGGTTATGATTTTTTTATGGCGAGTTATTGTGGGCGCCGAATTATTGTAGGCGATGTATTTTGTACAATAATTTTACTGTACATTTCACAGCTACTTGAAAAGGTGAGATAATATATATATATATATATATAAAGTAATGATGATGGTGTATATTTATATTTATAAATAGAGGTAATGATTACCTTTTTTTATATATATTTATTTTTATAAAAGATAATCATTACCTTTTATATTTGATTACCATTGATTACCTTTTATATTTTTATATAAGGTAATCAAATATAAAAGATAATAATTACCTTTTATATAAATTGATATCGTTATATATTTATTTATACCTTTGATTAACTTTTATATAATCACCTTTTATATAAGGTAATCAAATATAAAAGGTAATGATTACCTTTTATATTACCTTACCTCTTTATATATATATATATATATATATATATATATATATATACACACGTATTATTTCACCTTCTCAAGCAGCCGTGAAATGTACAGTAAAGTTACTGTACAAAACACGGTACCCATAATAACTCGCCATCTAACAATCACGGCCATGGAGGTCTATATAAAGACCTCTCCCATTTACAGAACAAAGAGGAACGAGTGAGAATGACAGAGAGAGACAGAGAGCAGAGAGGAAAAAAAAAAAAGCCAAAGAGTTAAAGAGAGGAAAAGATTAAAAACAAATACAGATAGAGATCGAGGGGGGAAAATCCATGTGAAGGCACTGATCGAAGTACTTTAGAACTTCCCGACGTGCCATTATGCTGCCTGATATAGAAGAAAAAAATGCTTAAGAGTACTGAAGCTAAAAAAATTCTACTCCTATTCAAATCACATTCCACTCCCACACATTCCTAGCACATCAACTACATTCACATTTCCTTCTGTCTCAGTCTGCATTATTCTCTCTCGTCCATTTTCTTTTACTTTATTTGCTTGCCCAAGATCTTAAATCCTGAGAAGCAATGCTAGTTTGCACTCCATCCTATTTACCGCATTTTCATTTTATGCGCCTACCCAGGGCCACTTAGCTCTGCAAAGTATGACTAGATAGTTCCCTTTTTTTTTTCTTTTGTCTACCTGACCCTCACGGATTATGCGAAGCATGGCCAAATATAAAATGCCGAAATTATATTGAATCTCCAAAAATTGCAAAATCCTGTAAAGTAGAGAATGCACATTTTGCCGGCGGAAAAAGGTGCTTAATCTCTTCGTTTTTCATCACCGATGCCCTTACTCAGAATTTACTGTCTCAAATCAACCACGGGAGTCACTCGAGTTGGGGAATCCCTAAGAGATCCTACGGTTTCTAGCCAGCCATAGATTTTAAGCTTCATTTGGCTAGTAGTGACTCCGAACCAAATTCATTTTTACCAATAAATCAACACCAAAGCCAAAGAGGTAAGGGCAACGCTGCGCTCGTGTAGGGGGGCATTCACATGTTCATAAACCGAAGCATTGATCGGAAAGAAATTGGTAAATATGCACAAAGGTGGCTTATATCATTTCTCCACCCTTACGAGTGTAAACATACCAAAAATATCATTATTTTAAGGTATACCTAAAAGGATAAATCCCAAGATTATGCAAACGGCACTGGAGTGCAACTAGATGCAGAAGGGAATTAAGACCTAGGCATGCCTGGGGATGGTGCCCAGGTCTAACACAAGGTGTGAGTGGCCAAAAGGGTGTGCACACATGCCTCATCCTTGGCTACAATGACTACATTGCGTGCACACCAAATACATTGACTACATTGCTCGAGCATACATGCCTCATCCTTGGCACCACCACTAGTCCTTGATAACACTTCTCAAGGTGTAAGACATGATGCATGTTCACAACCATTTTCCAAAGGGTGGATTTCTTACGTTCACAATAAGGCAAATATTCTGTCAATATTCTGTGAACTAAACTTTAAACACATTAACATATTTGATGCAATAACTAAATTCGTAGCTTTGGCTACAATATCCAAAAACTGGTTTAGCTTCAAGTTAAGAGTGGGAAGGCTAGGGATATGGTAGAGTCATCGCTCTCCAGCACACATGGGAGGGCGGACAATGCCATTAAAGCGACTTGAGATGCAAAATCGATCATAGATCAAAGGCATGCCATACAATAGAGTATTCTTCATAAAGAAGAGAAAAAAATTATTCTACCATTTATTGAGTTATGTTGCTTGTGGATGATAAGGCATTGATCAACAAGACTAAAGAAGAGGTAATTGCCAAATTAGAGGAATGAAGTAGGAACTAGGACCTAGAGGCTTAAAAATTAGCAAAACCAAGACGGACAATTGAATACAACTTTAGTAAGACCAATTAGATGGGATATCAACAAGGACGTTTCCAATAGAAGTAGAGCTAGGTGGATGACATGGAGACGTGCCTTTTTAATGCTGTGTAGTCGCAGCATGCCTTTGAAACCGATTCACCCAGCTGTATAGAGATTGAGGATTCTTAAGATGAGGATGTTGAGATGGATGCTTAAGAAAACTCAGAATGATATAATTAAGAATGAGGTCATCACAAGCAACCTAAGGCTAGGAGTGACCCCAAAATAAGACAGAAAATGACGGAGAGCATATTGAGATAGTTCAGTAACGTGCAACAAAGACCAAAGATGGCTATAGGTGGCAATGGGCTGGGCTCGGGCTAGGCAAAATTAATATTTTGAATAGACCCAGCAGGCCCAGCTCAGCTAGTACAAAATCCCAACCTAAACCAACCCCATGCCTGCCTGCCTGCTGCTAACCCTAGAGATGGCTCTATAAGAAGGATACAGTGATTAGAGTTGAAGGGCCTGAAAATAGGATGAAAGGAAGACCTAAAAGGACTTCGATTGAGGGAATACAAAGGGATGTGATGGCTTGTTCACTTACGAAGGAGAGGACCTTAAATAGGATTGATCAGTGAATCAATGTTCATAAAGCCAATAAAAAATAGACGGGACAAGGCTACCATGGTGATGACAACTATTATTTTATTTTCGCTTGTTTAAAAATGTGTTAAATTTGGCTTTTAATGTGCTAAATTTTCCAGCTGAAAGACAAACACGACAGGAAATTAGTATCTAGGAAAAGATAATAGAAAAACCTTTTTCTATCATCTTTCATCATGTCACGAAGAAAAACACAATGATTAGGGAAAGGTGCAGTAGATGTTCTCTGTTACTCGTCCACCTTTGGATAAACTCTGTTATATAGATATCAGACCAAATAGGGTATGGTGCAGCAGCAGACAAGAATATTGGATTCTTACAATTGACCTTGTGTGTATGTGTCTGTTGACCTTGCGGATTGAGGATAGATATGTAATCCCCCAAGTGCAAGCACTGGGTGTTATGCACCAAACCTACTAGGGTGCAAGAGAGACACAAGAATATTGAAGAATGCCTCTAGAACTCAACAAGTATGCATATAATTAAAGGCTTAATATTCAGAGTGTGATACCTGTTTCATTGTGCATTTTGAAAAGAAGAACCACAAAAATATGATTTTTCCATACACTATGGAATAAAGATCCTTACCAAATTCCTTTACCCTAACTTTGAAAATTTGGAATGATGGCAATTCAATGCAATTTAATAGTTTGTAACTCCCAGTGACTCACTCAATGCAAGTCAATTGTACGTGACTCCCCGGCATCAGCATTTCTATCTCAGGTAAGATTATGAAGCATTATCTGATAGTCTATGGTCTCTTATTTTTCTTTTAGATTCTTCATGAAGGCATCCCATTAGCAGATTAGTACCTAAAGTTATATTTGAAATCTTTTTGCGCCTCCCCTTTGCACTGTTTTCTTTTAGTAAATTCTGATTATTACTCATTCAAAAGAAGAATAACTAAAAATAAAAACAATGTGAAGAATCTGTGAAACCATATTTCTAAAATAGGAAGTAGCCACCCCTCAAAAAACAAAAAAGATAGGAATTAGCCATAAAGAACGTCAGAGGCCAACTACTACCATGCAATTTCGCAACACCCACAAAACAAATGAATGCTAGCAAAAGGGCCGAGTCTAACCTGAGCCAGCAGCAGTAATCGCCTGCCTGTACTTTTTATCCTGCACATCTCCAGCAGCAAAAACCCCCCTCACGCTTGTCAGAGTCGTTCCCGGCTTCGTCACAACATACCCATCAGAGTCGAGCTCCAGCTGCCCGTTCAGAAACTTTGTTGCAGGCTCGTGCCCAATTGCAAAGAACAGACCCGACACCTTCAGATCCGATACCTCCCCGCTCACCACATTCTTCACCTTCAAACCCCCCAAAACCCCCTTATCACCAGCTCCATACGCCTCGACCACCTCCGAATTCCACACGACCTCGATCTTCGGATTCGTGAGCGCCCTGTTCTGCATGATCTTCGACGCCCGGAGCACATCCCGCCGGTGCACGATGAACACCTTCGACCCATACTTGGTCAGGAAGTTGGCCTCCTCCATCGCCGAGTCCCCGCCACCAATCACAGCCAGCGGCTTGTTCCGGAAGATCGGGGCGGCCCCATCACAGACAGCACACGCCGAGATCCCACGGTTCCAGAATTCCTCCGAGCCAGTGAACTTGAGACGGCGGGCGACAGCGCCGGTGCAGACGATGACCGAGTCAGCCTCAACGGACTTCGACTCCGATAGGACCTTGAATGGGCGGGCGGAGAAATCAACGGACGTGACTGTCTCGGTTATAATGTGGGTGCCGAACCGCGACGACTGCGCACGGCAGCGGTCCATGAGCTCGAAGCCAAGGATACCGTCAGGGAATCCGGGGAAGTTCTCGACGTCGGTGGTGGTCGTGAGCTGGCCGCCAGCGGCGATGTCGTTGGCCATCCAGCCCTCGAAAAGAACGGGCTTGAGCTCGGCGCGAGCGGAGTAGATTGCTGCGGTGTGAGCCGCAGGGCCGCTGCCGATGATGCAGACGCAGGGTTTTTAGGGTTTGGAGCTCATCCATGGCGGAAGATGAGAGCTTGGGCTGAACAGGAGCTGCTAAGACAGGTGAGGGCGAAGATGAAGCCGAGGTTGTGGTAGTTGCGAATCCCACGATATTTGCTGCTCTCTTAAGAAGGGATTTCAGTATGGAGCAAGGCCTATGCATGTCCTTGTGTCCCTTCTCTTCCGGCCTCTGAACCGGTATTTATAAGCGAGTTTTGAGCGCGTAGCCGCTTTTTCGTTAGGGTTTCGGCCCGTTACGTAACGGGTTTTGTGGAAGGTATCTGATTTCGGCGAAGAAAATTTTTTATCATCTAGAAAAGTGATGGATGATGTGCATGCACTTAGAAATTTCACACGTGGCATACAAGTGGTAAAATTGAACCGTCTGGATCATAAACCAAACATTGGGCCCGTTTGGATACCACCAAATAAGTTGCTTTTCCTACTTACAGTAAGTAAGTAGATGAGTGACTTATTTTAAGTAAGTTTCCTTTATGATTAGTTATAAGCAACTTTTTTACTTAAAAATATTTAATTGCTTCAGTTAATTTCTTCAATTTTCGTATCTTTTCAAGTTATTGAAGATATGCATTAGGGGAAATGGAAGAGAGGAGAAGCTGATAAATATGTTGTTTACCAAACATACTTATCTTCTTAATAAGTAGAAACTTCCGTAAGTTACTTACGGCATAAGTAATCCAAACATTAAATGTTTAATGCGTCTATGTGGGGCCCACAATGATTTATAGGTTTTATCCACACCATCCATCCATTTTTTTAGATGATTTTAGTGTATGACTCTAAAATAGGTCTAATTCTCAAGTGGACCATGGTAACCACAGGAAGCAACAAGATAATGAAGCTCATCTTGGAAACCTTCTCAATGGTGAGCATGATTTTTATCTAACATCCAACATGTTCATCAGACTAAATAGACCTGAATGGATGAAAGGAAAACATAAATACTAATATTATCCAAAACTTCTAAAGTTCAAAAAAATTATGATGGGAATTCAATCCCCATTGTGTGATCCACTTGAGTCTTGGATCCCCTCTTTTTTTTTTACTTCATATCCTTAAAATGATCTAGAAAAATGGATGAACAACCTTATAAAATCCATACATCAGGGTGGGCCCTACAGAGCCCAACAGTACAAATCAACCCTTTACAGACGCTACCCCACCCATCTCTAGCCATGAACGGGCACATCTATGTGGGGGCTCGTTATTATGTATCTATATATCCACACCATACATCCCTTTTTTTATATCATTTTAAGGTGGGCCTCTAAAAATGAGATAGCTCAAGTGGACCACACCAAAGCTTGGGTTACATTAAATGCAAGAGTCATATATGGTATGGTCCACTTGAGCATTGATTTTCCTCATTTTTGTAGGGCCACCTTAAAATGATATAAGAAAGGGATGGAGGGCACAAGTAAACGGATGCATCATGGTGGGCTCCTACACAGATGTGCCCGTTCTCACTAGAGACAGGCGGGGAAGGGCGCAATCCGCATCCTCGTCCAACTCCTTTTTCCTTCACCTGTCATAAGCTAACAAATATGTAGGTGCACACGAAGAATATCCACATTAAGAAACACGTGCATATAAAGAAAAAAATAACTTGGGAAGGAAAATGAAAACACGGACTCAAAAATTCCTCAGAAGGTAGTCCATACGTATGCCCATCACAATTATTGTCAATGTCGTTTTCTAAATTCATTCTAATTAATTGGGTCGATTACCTGAATCCTACTTTATCATTCCACTTTACCATAGAAATAAATCATAAGCCCTTATATTTCTTTTTAATGCCTCTACTCGTTAGGTTTTGGGCTTTTTGCTTTGCCATAAAATTATATTTTTAAAGTTAGTAAGTGGATTTTCCTACCCTAACCACTTTCATAATTATATACGAATATAATCTCTCATTTAAGTCTGTTTGGGTGGAAACTATCACTAAAATGAATTGTAAACAAAAACTATGGAGCCCACTATTATGCATGTGTATGATCCACACTGTTCATTCGTTTTACCTACTTATATTAGGACATGAGCCCAAAAAAAAAGTATATCCAAAGCATAAGTGGACCACACCAAAGAAACAGAGGGAAGTGAACGCCTACCGTTGAAAACTTCTTGAGGGCCATAGAAGTTTTGGATCAAGCTGATATTTGTGTATTCCCTTTATCCATGTTTATGACCTTATGAATAGATTGAATGATAGATATGCGTCCCTGTGGGTCCTAAGAATGATCTAACTTTCAACAGGTGGATATCATTTTGGGCGTTGTTTCCTATTATGTGGTCCACTTGAGCTTAAAATCTGCTTTAATTTTTGACTCCATGCCCTAAAATGAGCTGGTAAAATTGATAGGCGGCATTGATCAAACACATACATCACATGGGTCCTATAGAAATGATGCTGGTGAATTTCTTACATGAAATCACATTTTCTAAGGTCTATTTTAGTGGTGATAAATCATTCTTCATTGAGTGGAAGATAAATTCCCACCCCTTATATAAAAATGTGTAACTATTCGTCGCATACCCTCAATACGACAGCCGATGGATATACGGCCAAAAACATCCCAGCAAGATCTGAGACAGCCCGCTTTCAAACGGCTTCACACGAAACCATTCTCTACATGCAGTGTGGTCCCAATCTTGAAGTGACCAAAACGCGGCGGCCAATGACAAGGATCCCCCCACTCAACGAAAGCAACTTTAAAAACATGTGGCTACGTTTCTTTTAGAAGCTTCTATTGATTAACGTTCGTTTGGACGTTGATGACATTATCAGTGATAAGCTTGAAGGTTTTTTCCCTTACATTTATGCATGGAAAACACTAGTGTACCGTCAATTTCCTTCTTTTTTTCTCTTAAAATCTACTTCAACTCATTGGACCGCTTGGTATATGGTGTGTCCACCAATCTACCGTTTTACATCATCTGTTATTTTCATATGCAAGGGGCCTGATTAATGGGCCATCAAGCATACATGTTGGATACGTATGATCAATGGCTCAGATGCCCACATGAATGTTGCGTGAGACTGCCAATGAGATTCCAGTAGCTCTCGTGGAAGTAGCTGCCTTGGAAAGGACGTGGATTGAGTCCTACCCGCTGGTCACTAGATAGGAACGGACAGGGGCTCTGAGGGACCACCTGATGTATGGGTTTTATCCACACTGTCCATCCATTTTTACATATCATTTTAGGGAACAAAAAAAAAATGAGGCAAATACAAAGCTAAAGTGGGCCACATCATAGGAAGCAGCGGTGATAGTGACACCTACTATTAAAACCTTTCTAGAGCCCACGGTGATGGTTAATTTCCATCCAACCTGTTTATAAGGTCACATAGATCGTGGATGAAGGGAAAATACAGATATAAGCGTGATACAAAACTTTTGTGTCCCCTTTAACGTTTTCAACGGTAGATGATTAATCCCCTGTGTGATCCACTTGAGCCTTGGAACTGCCTCATTTTTTGGATTGTGCCCCAAAATAATATGGAAAAATGGATGAAGAGTGTGGATAAAATACATACATCAAGGTGGCCCCTCAGAGCCCTTGTATGTTCCTATATGGGTACCAGGTCAATTTGCGCAAGAACGATAGAAGATATGCGACTTTCATTGGATCTCTGATGTATTTTACTTCCATCCATGCAGACCATCAGTTTTTACAGATAATTTTATAGCATAATTCCAAAAATGGAAGCAGATAAAAGTCTCAAGGTGAACCAATCTACAGAAACAGTAGTGATTGACCATTAAAAGATTTTTCTGAGCCACAAAAGTTTTAGATCAAGCTGGTATTTGTATGGTTCCCTTCATCCAGGTCTTTGTGACCTTATCAACAGGTTGGATGGAAAATAAATAATCCGATTGCCCATTAAAAGTTTTTTTTATGGTGGGTATTCAACCATTATTGTTTCCTAGCGTGGTTTACCTGAGATTTTGATATGCTTCATTTTTTTGATTATAATCTAAATGGAGCGCTCAAAACGGATGGAGCTCTCATCACAGTGGGCCCCACAGTCAGTGGATTCGGCGTCACGATTGAAGAGATGCACAGAACATACGTGCTATCCTGGCACACGTGTGACAGATCTGGAAATCGAATCGGATTGCCTGTGAGTGTGTGACCAGGGGAACAGAGATATTCCTGTACCCAGGACTGTGTGGGGCCGTCAGATATGTTCACATCAAATCCACTCCGTCCATCTGTTTTTAAAGATACAATGGGACAGAAATCTAAAAATCAGGTAGATCCAGGATTCTTGTAAGTCATACCACACAAAAACATTGGGGATTGAATGCCTGGGAGTGACAAAAGTTTTGTACAAGGATGATATTTGTGCCTATAGTCTATATGAGTGTTAATAACCCTAGGAATAGTTTGGATGGTATATAAACATCATGGTCAGCTTCAGAAAGGTTTCAATGGTGGACGTTTCCATTCCCACTGTTTCATTGGTGTGGCACACCTGAGTTTTGGATTTGCCTGATTTTCATACTCTTGTCCTATTGTGGTCTTTCAAAACAGATGTACAGAGTGAATTTGTCACATAATCTCTGTCGGCCCCACACACCCCGGGCATGGGTATACACCTGTGTAGCCCGGGTTAGAGTCAATCCACTTCCTTTGGAAATGGAATTACCTGATCCAAAAGTCACGCAAATCATGTTTGAGAAAATTTAGGGCATGTTTGTTAAATCTAAGTCCAAAGCTAAAATCTAAAATTTGAATTTAAAGTCTAAATATGTAGTCGGAAACTAAGTATCGAATCTAAAATATCTTATTGGTCAAATCTAAATTATTAACTTATTTGTTAACTAACACATGAAATGTTTGAAATATGTTAATTTAATACATTTGCCCTTGTCTTCATAGTCGTTATTGGATCCTTACCATTAAAAACTTTATGAATTCACTAGAATGTTTATTTGTCATCCAACCTATTGATAAAGTTATACGAAGATACCACACAAATATCATCTTAATCCAATGCTTTATGGCCCATAAAAATATTTTAATGGTCATTTACTACTATTTATTTGACTATGGTCCGTTCTAGATTTCTATTGGTTCATTTTTTAGATCATGCCCCATGGATGAAGGGAAATCAAGCTGATTGGGTGGCGTGTGCACACCGAAATCCATTTCATGTTGACCTCACTAAGTTCAATGGGCCCCACCATGATGTATGTCTTATATCCAAACCATCCGTCCATTTGGTGAGAACGTTTTAAGGAATGAGCCAAAAAAAATGAGATGGATTCCAAGCTCAAGTAGATCACTAGCAGTGGGACTGAACATCTACCATTGAAACCTTCGTGGTTAAAGAAGTTTTAGATTCATCTTATATTTAGTTTTTCCCTTCATCCAGGTCTGCATGAAGTGTGGTGAGCCCACTTCATGAAGGCAAATAAACATCATGGTGAGCCATATGAATGTGCTAAAGGTGGGAATCATTTTCCCACTGCGTTTTGTGTCGTGGTCCACTTAAGCTTTTGATATTACTTTTTTTGTCTCATTATTTATACTTATCTCGCCAAATAGATAAACGGTGTGGATATAACACATACATTATGGTAGAACCCACAGAACTTAGTGACGTCAACACGAGGTGGCTTGTGCACACAACCCATTTCGCTTCTCTGCAAATCAGGACGCAGATTTCGTGCGGAAGCCTTTCCCAGGAAATTCCTTCACTGGGATGCTAGGTGAGGCCCACCATGATGTTTGTGAAAAATTCACTCCGAACATCCAATTTTAAGGATCATTTTAGGGCATGAGACCAAAAATCATGTGGACCCAAAACTCAAAGCAGCCACAAAAAGAGGAAAAAATGGAGAAAGAGTTTCCTATTGTGGAAACCTTCCTAGACACACCTTGATGTTTATATGCCATCCAAACCGTTTTTAAAGCCATTTCCGCTGGGATAAAGTTGGAAAAAAAAAAAAACTTGGCTTAATGCTAAATTTTTTTGGCAATACAAATGTTTCAATGGTGGTCACTGAATCCCCATTGTTTCCTCTTATGCGGCCCACTTGAGATTTGGATCCACCTCATTTTTAGTAGCATGTCCTAAAATAAGCTTGCAAAACGGATGGGCAGGGTAGATTTCTCACCAACATCACGGTGGGCCCCACCTCTCTTCCCAATGAAGGAACTTCATGCGAATCCTGCAAATGCGGGCGTTGAGTCACGCGCTCTATGAGGCTTACGTTGATGTATATGTTTTATCCACACCATCTATCAATTTTTACATGTCATTTCAGGGAATAAGAAAAAAACTAGGTAGATTTGAAGCTTACCTGGGCTACACTACAAGAAACAATGGAAATTGGGTGCCTTCTTGAGGCCGTAGAGGGCTCTGATGAAGCGATCTTTGTGTTTTTCCTTCATTTAGGTTTGTACGATCATATGAAGAAGTTAGATGCCAAATCAACCTCGCAGCAGACCCTAAGAAGGTTTTAACGGTAGTGTTCAATTTCCATTGCTTTTTGTGGTGTCATTGGCTTGAGATTTGGATGTGCCTCATTTTTTGGGCTCATGCTCTAGAATGATCAACAAAAGTTAATGGACAATGTGGATCTAACACAAATCACAGTAGGCCTAGAGAAGTTTCACACGTTAAAATTGGGTTATGTAATGCGCAAAGGAGAATATCTCTCTGCAGGCACTTTTGAATTTTCAAAAAATAGTTACCGAAGTGCATTCTGAATTCACCATTAAAAAATTCGAAGCAAAATTCCGGAGCTATTTCTGAATTCAGCATTAACAAACAACACTTGTGCAGGTTTCCGTACTATGTGATTTCTTTCAGCATTAACAAAAAGACCCTTAGCCGCTGGATTTAGTAACTGTTAATTAGCAATGTACATGAGTTGAGCAAGCTCGATTAACTTGCTCGACTCATATTGGAAAAGCTCGATCTAACTTAGTTTTATGGTGGGTTAGTCAACTCAAATTTCGAGTGCTCAAATAAATTCAAGTTGAGTCCCGAGCTGGACCAGGCTCGACTTGACTCAATTAGTGGCTCAAAACTGACTCAGCCCAACTCATAGAAAAAGATTTCCTCATTAACTTTTTCTTGACAGAAGGCATAGCATAAGGTTTTCCATTTGGAGAGATCCATTTAGGGCATGATCTAAAGAATGAAGCAGATCCAAAGTTCAAGTGGACCCCACCACAGAAAACCGTGGGGATAGCCACCATTGAAACCTTCTTAGGGCACCATGATGTTTATTTGAGATCCAACATGTTTTTAAGCTAACACAGACATGTAATGAGGGAAAACTAAGATGTCATCTTGACCGAAAACTTTTGTAGTCCAAAGAAGTTTTTAATGGTAGGCATTCAATTCTCACTGTTTTCCCTGATGGGGTCTACTTGAGCTTTGGATCTGCCTCATTCTTTGGCTCATTTCCTAAAATGATGGTGTGGATACAACACATACATCGTGGTGGTGCCTACAGTATGTTGTGACGTCAACTCTCAAGTTCAGCATTAATCCGCGTCTTAGAAGGTTTCTTCCCAAAGACCCTTTGTTTGGTACTTCTGAAAATTGGAGCCGAAAGACCATTTGTTTGGTACTTTCGAAATCTGGAGCTGAAACTTGGCTCGACTCGAACTCGCACGATCTGCCAATCGAGTGAAGCAGTTAGACTCGAAGCAGAGTCAAGTCAAGTACAGAGCAGGGGTGGCTGCTTACCGAGCCGAGTTGAGCAGGGCCAAGCTCTACTCGGATCGACTCATGTACAGCACTACAGTTAATAGGATCTGCCGTTCATCACATCTTGAAAGGAGGATTTGCATTAGAACTCAAAGATTCTAATATTTTAGGTAGAAAGTTTATGGAGACCGTCCATATCGAAAAGAAAATAATTATTATCAAAGGTTAAAAAATAATACAATTTAAGGGTATCTATTTATTTTCCATACAATTGATGGTTGAACCCCAAATAATCAACGGCTTGGATGCTGTATCTAACTACTATAGGGCCGACATAGATGGATAGCGAAACTCAATGACGTATTCCATTGCATCACCCGCACTAAAGTCGCCAAACAAGCCAGCGCGTGTGTGAACACAACGTACGCCACCGTCCAGAATCTCAGCCGTTTATCACGTGGCCCACCTAATTATGTCCCATGTTCACACGTGGCAAAGTGCAGCTGTTCAGAGCGACGCAAAAGCGGGAGCGGATTAGCTGGTACCGTGTGGGGCCCACCTTAATGATTGCCTGCGAAAGCCTTTCGTAGGCATCTCCTGCGCTCGGAATGTAGGTGGGCCCACCGTGATGTTTGTGAGAAATCTACGCCGTAAAACCATTTTGTGAGATCATTTTAGGCGTTGAGACCAAAAATTAACAGGATCCAAGACTCAAGTGGGCCGAAAACATGACAATTGAACTTCCACAGTTGAAATATTTGTGGGACCATAGAAGTTTCGAATCAGGATAATATTTATGTTTTCAGTTCATCTCAGTAGGAAATGACATTATGAACGGTATGGATGGCATATAAACATCACTTTGGACCCCATAGAGGTTTCAACGGTAGGAATTTCTCTACCCACCTTTTGCTTTAGCGCATCTCACTTAGTCTTGTATTCTTTTCATTTTCGGTATGGAGTAAATTTCTCACAGACATCAGGTGAGCCATATCTAGATTCCGAGCGCAGGAGATGCCGGGCAGGCAATCCGCGTCCGATGCCTCCCATCCTTTTTATAACCTTATTTCATGGCGCGGCTTTGGTAGATTCCGGATCCACCGAAGTGGGTGGATCCCTGACCGTGGCGTCCACCGGTGATGTGTGTGTTTTACATCCACGCCGTCCATCCATTTTGAAAACTCATTTTAGTGCATGATCCAAAACATGAAGTAGATCTAAATCTAAGGTGGACCATAATACAGTAAAAAGTATTGCTCAACCATTAAAAGCTTCTCATGGGCCATAAAGTTTTGTACCAAGCTGATATTGTCTCTTCATCCATGTTCACACCTTGTCCCATCTAAATTTACACTGGACCACACTACAGTAAAAGGTGATGAATAACTATTAAAAGCTTTTTTGTAAGCCTCATAAGTTTTGGATTTATTTTATCCAGATTTTTTGACCTTATTAATTGGTTAGATGGAAAATAAACATTATAGATTTTTTTTTAATGACCACGGTTTTCTGTGGTGTGGTCCACCTGAGATTTGGATCTACTTAAATTTTGGTACAAGGTCATACCCACGGGAGACGGTTAGGTGTTACCCGGACAACAGCTAATCCGCTCTCTTTGCACCACTTCCGTACAAATGGGGTTGTGGTTTGGCTGATGGCCCCGAGACTCCCGAACTAGCTGATGTCAAAGTGTTTTATCCAAAGTTCTGTAGATTCCTTGATGAATGTGTTTTATCCCCCCCCCCCCCCCCCCCCCCCCCTATTCATCCATTTTTCCATCTCATTTTAGGGCAGCCCAAAAATGAGAAAGCTCTAAACCTCAAGTGGAACAGGAAATAGTTGGGACTGGATTGTTAATTGTCCAAAACTTCTTCGGATCCATAAAAGTTTATGATCAAGTTGATATTTGTGTTTTCCTTTTGTCCAAGTCTTTATGACTTTACCAGCAGGTTGGATGGAAAATAAAAATTATAGTGGGCTATAGGAAGTCTTTAATGGTGGATGTTCAATCAACACTGCTTTCCCATTGTGTGGTTCAACCGAGATTTGGATTTGTCTCATGCTTTGGCTTATAACCTATAATAAACTAGCAAAATAGACTAACAATGGTGATAAAACACATTAGATCATGGCAGGGCTGATTGAGCATTGACATGTACCAGCCAGTTAGCTGGTGTTAGGGTCACCAGCCATGGCATTTATATGCCAACTAATCTATTCATCTGATGTTCATCTGAGGTGACCCATGCAACCTTAATTGGGAGGTTTTAGATAAAATCTTGGTCGCCTGCTAAATGTTAGATCGGTCCAAATTTTGGGTTCAAAGCTAAAGGAAAGGTTTGCTTGATGGACCGTGTAGATTTCATGTATGTGTGTTAGTAAAATAGCGCAACATAGCTTGAAAGCAATCATCATCTCTCTCACAAGATACTTACTCTAAAATCATAGATCTATCTAAAATCTTTAATCAATCTTCTTTGAATCCACGAAAGAAAATTCAAATTTATGAGCAAAACATAATAGAAACTCAAAGAAAATTGTATTAATCAAAGATAAACTCCTCAACGATGAAATAAAATCACTATTTATAATAAAATTAAGCTTTAGAAAACCTTAGAAAATCCTAATTACATAATTAGGAGAGTCCTAATCAAAATAAAAAAGAAAATTCACAAAATCAAAAACAAATAATTCAAAATCAAAAAGTTCTCACGCAATTTTATGCCATTGGCGACCATCAAGGGACCACGACCGGCCACAAACGGTTCACGACTGTCCAGCAAGGTGGACTAGATCCCAGCCGAAATTCGACCCGTTAGATGACCGATCCTTGAGTGTGCATGTTAAATGACTTTAATTTGAGTTTTCTCTTATTCTTCTCCTCCCCATCCATCTCCTTCAAGAACGCGCTCAATCACGAGGCATACTCACTACATCGGAAAAGTATACCCAACAGGTTCTAAATTTTGGGTTCAAGGCTAAAAGAGTGATGTACTTAATAGACAGTGTGGATTCCATGCACATGTGTGGGGGAATAGTAACCCAGTAGGTACACCTACAGGGTAGGCCAGCGGATTTCCTTTCTAGAATGCATATATGTCAGCAAATGCATTTCCCAAGGATTGTGTACTACTTCACGTGGGCACGGTTGGGCAGAATTTAATTGGTAAGTAGGCCCAAGTCAAAGATGAGAAATAACTTTCAAACATGTTCTCATGGGCCTACCTTGCTGGCCAATCAAAAGCTACCACGGCAGCCATACCTATTTTCGTCTCAATCACTGCCAGTAACTTTCACTACCGCCAGAAAGCAACTTAACGTCCATGAAATCCTTGCAGTCCATGACCTACTTCATTGCTTTTTGCTCCTTCATCCCAAAATGTTGGATGATTCAGTACTTAAGAAGGTCCAAAAAAAAATTCATACCACAAACCTTTAAATTCAGATTGGATGGCCCACTAGATTTTTGGAATGCTGTGAATTTTGAGTAATTCTTTCATTTTAAAAGGCACATGAGATGAATTGCTTTGATGGCATGTGGACACCATGGTGGGTCTTACACAAAACTAAGTGTGAGAGTTCAATCCCAACTATTTATTGTGGTGTGGCCTACTTAATTTTTGAATAATCATGATTTTTCAATTCAATGGTTAGAGTAGGGCATTGTACCTAATGGACGGGATGGATGTCTTTGTATGTCACTATAGTAATTTGAAGGATACTTTATTTTATTACTTCAAATTCTATAATTTTCCATTTCCATTCAAATTTAACCGACTTCAATTAGCCTATTCTTGAATGTGACCAAAATATTCCTAAGAAGTGATGACTGCGCACAGTCATATGGTCCGTTCATGAGTATGTTAAGTGATCCGGGCTGTTACAAGATGGTGGGCAATGATCTTGACCGTTCAACATTGTATGGTGGGCCCCATTGTGATGTATATGACATATCTGTTCTGTCCAGAACATTTTTAGTCATTAGCTAAAAAATGAGGTATATCCAACACTAAAGTGACACACGCCAAAAGAAATAATGGCCCCAGAAAGCTTTTAATGGTAGGTGTTTATTTTCTTTTTTGTTGTTAAGTGATCCGGATGAACTTTGGATTTCCCTCATTTTTTTAACTCATGCCATAAATTCAACTTGCATATCAGATTTACGTTGTAGATAAGTGATATACATCACGATAGGACCCATAAATATTTTGCAGTATCCTCAATTTTAGGATCTAAAAAGTACGTGGTTAAATCATGTATTGAAAAAGATGCCTTAAATACTTAAGGAAATAATTATTACCTACTCACAAGGTATCGAATTTGGAAAATAAAAAAGGCTTTAAAGGTATTTTTGTTATTTTTAAAACAGAAGTGTCGTTATTTGGACTTGATGGGAACTAGTAAAATGAAAAATACCACTCACAACATCTAGAGAATTTTAACTTTCAAAAAAAAATTAAAAAGACATCTAGGGAATTTTTTTTTTATGTAGGGTGGCTCTGTCTAATCATACATAAAAGTGAGGGCATTTAGTCAAACTTCCTAAAATAAAAATTTTTAATTAGGATATTTCAATGCTTTGACCATTTGAATCTTTTGATTAGAACATTAATAGTCATTTAAATTTTGAGTAAACATAGGGTAGAGTTTCTTCGCATAATACCCCATCCACAATGAGGTCAATCATATAAATGGTTTGTCATAAAAAAATGATTCCGATCCAACAGCTGAAAACCCAATGTATGTTATACCAAGATGTTAAAATAAAAAAAGATATACTGAAGTTGGGTTTTCATACTTTATTTAAGTAGCAGTAGCATGGGTCCATTTGACCTAGTTTGATGGGATTCAAGGTTAAAGGAATTGACCCATTAAATAAAACATGTGTGGCTCATGGGATGAAAATTGCAGCTTGAGCCAAGTGCAGTTGCTCGAGCCTCATTCATATTTTGGCTGCAAAGAAATAGACAGAGAGAGAAGGAGATGTAGGTGGGCCACACAGTGAGAATATCCTTTCCTTCTCTAAATTTGGATGATTGTAGACATATGAGATGACTTCAAGTGATTGTATTCCATCCAAACTTAGGAAAACTGATTTGTCTTGTTCTTTGGGATTTGATTGCTTGAGTGTGGTGTTTGGGGATTGATTCTAGTAACTTCACCTTAACGCAGAGCAAGAATCATTTTCTAAACTTGATATGAGTCATGCAAGCCGGCGTGCGTTTGGATGCAGAATCTAATTGGATTGCTATTGTTGGCTTAGCCTAATGAAGCGTGTACAAAGCAGCTCGTGTAAAAACCACACATGTCACAACATGGCACATAGGTGCGAGATCCAATCCATCCATCAGAGAGTTACTGCTATGTAGAACCCCGGGTCCACGAATCAGGTGCACTACTAAGGTGGGTTGAAGTTTAAAAAACAAATGTACACCTAAGAGAAACAAGGGGGAAAGTTCTCTAAACCATCAGGTAGGTGGACGGTTTGGATTCTCGCATCATGCTCTCTTGAGGAATGGGGCCCATGTTTTTTATGGCTAGGATTGGCATAGATGTAAAAGTTTCAACTGTAGTAACGCCTTTAATGAACCACCTACTAAGCTAAGTGGGGCCTACCGCAATGCCTTGTGACATCCACTTCCATCCGTAAGTTTTGCCAGATCATGTAGAACATGAATTCAAAATTTAAGGCAAATTCAAGACTCGGGTGGGCCACATCATTAGGAAGCAGTGGAGGATGAAATCCCACCGTTGAAATTTTTATGAGGCCCACCATAATATTTATGCTCTACCCTAATCCATTGATAAGGCAATGCCCACAAGGAGGAAGATTGAAGGTTAAAACAAATACCAGCCTCTCATTGAAAACTTTTGTGGGTCCTAATAAAATTTCAATGGCGGGCATTCAATCCTCACTGTTTCTGGTGGTGTGGTTGACCTTAGTTTTGAATTTTCTTAGTTTTTGGGCTCACGATCTCTAAATTGGGCCTTTTATAGCCCATCATATCCATGGGTTGAACCTGGGCTGTGGTGCCAGATCCAGCTCTGCTTATGTATTGCACGGAAGAACTGGGGTTGAATATCTAGCCCAAGAAACTCTTTGGCTCATTCCAAATGTGAGGCCTAATAAACAAATGGCTGAGATTCCACTAATCTTTACCCCAATGGGCCCAGACCGTTACCACCCTTCATTATTGGTGGTAATGAGTCAGATCAGCCCATTGGTCAACTGGTCCAAGTCAGCTTTGTTGTGGGCTTCGTCCAAGCTGCGTGGGTTGTGCTTGTGTTAGACAATGCAGGCCAAGCGACAAGCGGGCGTAGGATTGGTCTAGGTCTGGATTTTGAACTAGTTGGGCCAGGCCTATGGATGGGCCTACTTAAAATACTGTTTTTCCCAAATCCAATCCCAGCCCATGGCCAACCTGACCCGCCCATGGAGCCTATCAATGGGTTGAACCCTACCCAACGTGACCGAGTTCCATGTGGTTCGCTTCAATTCGCATGGTTTGCTAATATGAAAATAATAATAAACAAAAACTGTCCAACTCAGAACTGAGCCGGTAATTATCTGGACCGGCGGTGGGACCATATTGGACCAGACCATTTGGTGAAAAAAATACTTTTCAGGTGCAACCTTGAAGCCACAGGGTTCAACCCCCAGCTCGACTCACATGCAATGAAATAAAAGAGAGTAAAAGGAGGGGGGAAAATCAGTGCTTACATACCACAAGTGTCCACACATGACTCAAACCGTGACCCGTTTTTAGTACAAACGCTTGGGCCTCTGATCTCAACCTGGTCCACCACAACGGTCGATCTCTTGATAAACTCAAGGCAATCGGCTATCGCTTCGGCATAGAATGAATTAGAGCGAGTGCTTGATCGTAGCTTATGATCAGGACCGTTAAAACGTGGCCCCTCAGTTACTAGGACCCTTCTACGACTCCCACTACTGTTTCTACTACCTTTGATCCCTTTCTTTAGCAATTCAAGAACGTGATCGCATGTCGACTTCAACTTGCTGGGAAGCTTGATGAAATCCAAGAACCTGATGCGGAGCCGATGGGCCGATGAACGGCTGGATTTCACTCGAAAACCGTTTTTCGGACGCCATTTGCCATGAGACTGGTAGTGGGCCATATGTGGCACTTTTTTCCACTTCTGGGCTGTGAATTGTGCTAAGTAGTTAAGAGAGGGTGTTTGAAGAAAAGGTCATGTAAAATAGAAGGGTTGTATGGCCTTTTGAGAAGGGTTAGACTATTGTAATAGTTCACCACCACCTCTTCATTTGTCGTGGATTGTGTAGCGAGGTCCTCACCACCCTTTACCGTAGCATGAAGACTATGTGAGGGCCTACCATCATGTATGTATTTTATCCACACGGTCCATCTGTTTTTTCAGCTCATTTTAGAGCATGATACCAAAATCGAAGCATATCTAAAGTTCAAGTGGACCACACCATATGAAACAGTGTGGATAATGGCGTCCACTATTGAAACCTTTCTAGGGCTGACGGTGATGTTTATTTGTCATCCAAAACTGTTGATAAGGTCACATAGACCTGGATGAAGGGAAAACAAAAATAACAGCTTGATCCAAAGTGGGCCTCAAGAAGTTTTCAACAGTAGGCATTCAATTCTCAATGTTTCATATGGTGTGGCCTACTTGAGCTTTGTATATATTTCAATTTTAGTCTCATGCCTTAAAATGAGCTGGAAAAAATGGATGGACGGTGTGGATAAAACATAAACATCACAGTGGGCCCTACAGAGTCCTCACATCACATTGGTCCCAAGAAGTTTTTAACAGTAGGCATTCAATTCTCAATGTTTCATGTGATGTGGCTCACTTGAGCTTTGGATATATTTCAATTTCGTCTCATGCCCTAAAATGAGCTGGAAAAAATGGATGGACAGTGTGGATAAAACACAAACATCACAGTGGGCCCTACAAAGTCTTCACACCACAGTACAGGGTGTTGAGCGCCTCACTACACGAACTGCGTCCATCTAGAGCGTACAATTAACTGGATCGATAGTAACCGAACAAATAGAAAGAAAGGGGGGAAAAAAAAAAAGGGTCAGAGGTCCAAATTCAAAATGAAAATTGTGGTGGTTAAGATCATTCGATCAGTAGAGATTTCTTAACATCCATGACAGTTCCCATGATTTGGACGGTCTGAATTGACGTGCGTGCGTACCATATGTATGACCAGTAATACACCACAAGTTAAGAAAAATGGAGGGAAACTATCACCTTAATCTAGTATTTGGGCCAAAAAGAAAACAAAAGTAGGCATCCAGCACTCTACTTGTGTAGAATTATTTGATACTCTGCAGAGTATGGCTATTCACATACAAGCACTTAAATGGCCATAATCAGATAATCAAAGCCTCCTAAATCCATGGTAACAAAATGATCAAACCATCCATTTTGCAGACCATCAATCAAATGTCTTTGATCGTCCATCAAGGGTGATTGTATGGTCATCTGCGGTCCACATCATACTACTCATATTCAGCGGTCCGACCATCACCTTAGGTGGGCCACCTGAATGCCTCAAAAGGGGGATCATAAAAATGTTGACTAGCATTCAAACCAAAATGAATGGCTAGAATGCTTCCTCAAGGACTAAGGACCAAAGGAAAGTAAGTGGGCTAAGAGATCAAAGATGGGAATATCAAAGTTAGCTAGGTTGGTCCATCAATCATTCCTTTTTCTCATAATTAATTGATTTCTATCATATCATATTATATTATATCATATTGTATTGTATTTGTAGTATTGTAGTGTGTTGTTTTAGAGAAATGCTCCAGTGCTCTCAGAACAGGGTTTGTTTTTGTTTTCACCTCCTCAACGGCAGGGTATAATCCTTTTCTTTTTTTCCAAAACTGTCAAATGGAGTGAGAGAAATTTAGAATCGGATTAGGTGCTACTCGAGTCTGGATTCTACGTGGCATGTGCATATTGGTGGAGAGCAGACTTGACAAGCTTGTGTCGGGCTTGCTAGCATGGTAGGTCTTTTCTGACAACGTGCTCTCCTTCAATACAGACGTGTGCCACGTTGAGCTTACTCTGAGCTCTGCATAGGCTCATAGGCTTTGGTAGTACCTAATCCGCTTCCAAAAATTCACCTCTGATGTGATGTTTTAAATAGTAATTTTTAGGGAAAAGGGCTTCCTTTGTAGATTGCAATCTAAACCATTTCAAATGCATAGGAAAAGATTTTTCAAAACTTTTGCAAAACAGAAAAGTATAAATGGTTTGCTTTTCATACCAATTTACTTCCACCTTAAACACATGTTTGTTTTGCTTTGCTTTCTCTTAGCATGCATTCTATCTAAACAAGACTTAAAAGGGCTTTTAACATGTTAACCCCGTCATTTTGGCCTAAAATATACCCATATCTTTTATGTAATCCTAAAGAAGCCTATATACCCTTTCAAGCTATTGTCAAATACCTCCTTTGATTGGCTTTTACCAATCCAGCGTAACAGAAACTACAATAACCAACCGTTAATAAAAGGAAATGACCATTTTACCTTTGGCCTCTACCGTAGGGGTGCAACTCATGTGGGTTGGGTTGGGTTGGGTTGAGGGTCAACTCAAGCCCAAGCCAACCTCAAGAGGACGCAATGTACAGCCCAACCTAACCATTCCAACCTAAAGTGCCCAACCCAAACCCAAAGTCCCATATACTTGACCTAACCCAACCTAAATACATACCTTTGAGATAGTTCCATTGAAAACCAATGTTTTGTTGCTTACTTCATCTATCTATATGATTATTCATTAAAGTGTGTGTAATATGTTTATAATTATGAGTTTGTTGTCTTTAGGCACCCTAAGATTGGATGCATTAGCCTATGGCCGAGGAGGGATGTGACCCATGAATCTTAGTGCCTTGATCATAGTCATGTGAATGTTTGGACACTTGTACTATTAAATTGATCATCTTATGTGGGGGAATTAACTTGGTTTCAAGATGGACAGTCTCCACCGTTGGGCTTAGTATCAGCTCGTCTTTGCCTTGACCATGTGAGTGTATGAAAGCATCCTGAATAGTACCCTACCTTGGAACCTTTGATCATTCATATTAGTAAGATCACTTATAAGTACTAGTTTGAGACACCCATTATGCGCAAACTAGAATATACTTGCTATTGTACGGGCTCCGTCAAATCCTTGAACTTGAGAATGTGTGGATTGAGAGATTTTGATCGATATTTCTTCCGCTGGCTTTACGAGACTACCTAGAAGCCACTTAAAGTGTCTCACCTGCTAGCCCAACTGAAAGACACCTAGGCGTTTCAACAACAAGTCTCAGGTTCAAGTGCTAAGGAGACACGCTAACCCCACTGGTGGGTGGGTGCATCGTGTGAATAACTTTATGGGTGCATTGACCTAGCTAGCAGGGTGGGTGCATTGGATGACTAATAAAAAAAATAGATATAGTTGGGAGATATCACCAGGGTCGTCAAAATTGACACAATCCTATAAGGGGTCCACTTGGTTCACTCGAGACATTCGTATGTAACTTGATCTTGAGATTTGAATCATCCATCATGTATTTTGAAGGCTAACAAGCACTTCTATAGTTTTAAATTTGTTAATCTTTGGATTTTCAACTATTAACCTTGAGTTTTTAACTATTGACTTGTTTTAAACTATAGTGGATGGATATCTAATAGGCTAAAATCAATTGAATAAGACTATTTTTTTCAGTCATGCAACGCACCCACCCTCTTAGTTACGCAACACACCAACACATTAGTCACACGATGCACCCAACAGTGCAATTAGTGTCTCCTTAGCATTCGAACCTGAGACCTGCTGTTGACGCCAAGGCATCTTATGGCTGGGCTAGCTGGAGGACACTATATAAGAATCCTATCTAAAATGGAGAAGAAGAAAGAAATCTAAGAATGTCCAAGTCCCCCCCTTGATGTCCCAATGTGGGGGGGGGGGGGGGGGGGGGGGGGGGGGGGGGGGGGGCACCACTTCCATCTCCAATCAGATGCATTCATGACCCAAGGTCCACTCCAAATACGGCTCATGTTAGATCTCAGTTCCTACCAGGATTTGGGCTGTTGTTTCTCATTCTCCTAAATCTCGGATAAATTTGGGAGAGACTGCCTCGATTGGGAAATGAGCAGCAAACAGTGAACAGTAGTGTGGGAACATGATGGATGGTTCGTTTTGTTTCTAGAAAAAGCACTTAATTACAATGGGATCCATATATTAATTAATCTAAAATATGATTTTAGAAAATCTGATTCCATAGTGTTTCATCAAAAAACCATCACATTCAATTATTCCCAACCTTACTTGAAATTGGGTCGGCTTTTTTCAACCCCAACCCAAACCTAACCAAAGGACCTTGACAACCCGACCCAACCCCTACCCAAACTTAGGTTGGGTCAACTGAGTTCGGTTGACCCGAGCCAAAGTTGCACCCCTACTCTACCAAGGGAATGAAAAGACAAAATCACCCTTCTAATATGTTATTAAAGGTGAAATTCCCCTACTACACTGGTGGCATGCAGACGCACATTCCTTGATTAATGGGTAATATGTGGAAAACACATTGATTAATTTATACCATTAGTCAATGGTAAACCACTCTAT
The DNA here is from genome assembly GCA_003013855.2 of Liriodendron chinense. Taxonomy (NCBI): domain Eukaryota; kingdom Viridiplantae; phylum Streptophyta; class Magnoliopsida; order Magnoliales; family Magnoliaceae; genus Liriodendron; species Liriodendron chinense. Next base: position 1,909,118 of record PVNU02000133.1, on the reverse strand, counting down.
ACCATGCAATCTAGGCTATTAAGGTGAGTGGATGTAGACGGCACATTTGCCAATAAGTGGCATGTGGACCCCATTGAATCGTCTAAACCATTGGGCAATGGTTTAAATTAGAGCTGGTCATGAACAACAATTTACTGGACAATTCGCTCAGTTCGATTCGAAAAAAACGAACCAAACAACCGGTTCGAAAGTAGAATGAACTTGATTGAACTTGATTTTGGTTGTTCGAAAATATTTCAAACCATACATGAACAAATCTCTGTTCGATTCAATAAGTGGCATGTGGACCCCACTGAATCGTCTAAACCATTGGGCAATGGTTTAAATTAGAGCTGATCATGAACAACAATTTACTGAACAATTCGCTCAGTTCGATTCGAAAAAAACGAACCAAACAACCGGTTCGAAAGTGGATGAACTTGATTAAACTTGATTTTGGTTGTTCGAAAATATTTCAAACCATACACGAACAAATCTCTGTTCGATTCAATTTGGTTTGTTTTACCAGTTCGAAGTTGTCCGATTCAAATTAGTTCGATTCGGTTTGAATGACATATATAGTATAAATAGTTGTTGTTTTTTTTTACCCCTCATTTTCCACTCGACCCTAACCGGCCTTAACAATTTTACCCTACCCGAAAAACAACCGAAACCCTAACCCTCCTTAGCCCGTCCGGTTATCCTTCTCCCTCTGCTGCTCGTCCTTCCCACTCCCACCCTTTCACCTTTGCCCGCTAAACCAACAGAGATTCCGGTCCATCCTCTGCTCATCCTTCAGTCTTGTCGAACGACTGGTCATCTCTTTGCTCATCAGTCCTACTCGTCCATCGATTCCATCATTCCAGTCATCCCTCTGCTCGTCACTCATCAGTCCTACTCGCAGCTCGCCCATCCAATTACACCATTCCGGTTAGTCTACACGTTTAGCTTCAAAGGTTCGAACGAAACCTTATGCTCAGTTTATCTTTTCTATTTTTTAATTATTTAATATTCTTAATATCTTATTTGTAAATGCCTGTAGCTATTGCTCGTTCGATTCCGATCATCCATTTGCTCGTCAGTCTATACATCTAGAGTCATGACTTATGATTTGGTTGGTTAAAAATCTTATGACCTATGATTTGTAATTTGCGAAAATGTACTAAAACAAAAATATTTTTACATGAAAAAAATAAATAATTCAAATTAAAAAAATTGTCCGAAATGAAAAATGTTCGAACATATGCTGGACCAGACTGAACCGAACACGAACAGGGCCCCATTGTTCGAATGTTTGTTCGAACATTGTTCGAACACAGCCCAATCAGCAACCGAACCGAACCAACCTAGCCCACGTTCGACTCAGTTCAATTCGTTGTCCAGCTCTAGTTTAAATTGCAATCTAAACCATCTGCGTGAATATAAACTAGTGGCACGTATGGCTTAGTTAGGATAGTGCTTTTTCCACCAATGGACAAAATGCTAGGGTCTTTATTTAGGAGCACCTAAAAGTAGGGCTGGCTGGGGCTAGCCTGACATGCTCCCTACTTCGGGCTGAACTTGGACTGGTATATGTGGCCCGAGAGTCAAACATGGGCCTAAAAGCGAATTGTACTTGTTAATTGGGTCAGGCTGGGCTGTGTATGAAGGCACATCAGCCCAGCACAGAGTAGCCCAACCATTTACGATTTCCAAAAAATATATTCAAAAGTTTCACCTCTATTTTTTAATGCATTTTTTTTATATATTTAATGACTAATCTAAATTAAATAACTTAAAGAAATTAACAATATCTTACATGCCAATTCCAATTCCAATTCCAATAGGCGAATTAATAGCAATAATACACCTGAATGACTATTCCAATTTGAGATGTGGGCTTAGATTTAAGCCATTTATTAACCTACAACGAGGGCCACTCAGACCTGTCCATTTTAGCCCGTCACGAACCCGAGAAGGGCTTCAGCTTAAGTCCTACTATGCAGGCTGGGTTTCCACTAACCTAGCCCAATACAAGGCCCGTTGACAACCCTACCTAAAAGATGAGGCATTCAGTCTCAGGCCAAAATGCAGGGGTTTATACGTCAAGAGCCCTGATTTAAAAACATTAAGGACCTATTTGGATTAGAGTAAAAACAAACCACTCGCACATATATTTCGATTAGGAAAGTCTTGGAAAATACTGTGTTTGCATTTAAAAAGTGTTTCGAAGGTAATCCAAGAAAAACCTCTTTTCCCTTCCAACATTGCCATGTAAAATGGAAAATCTTGCCATTCTACTTTTTAAAAAAAGGTCTTACACCTTGTTGATGTGGGAGAAGGCAGAAAGCAAACAATTTACAATTGAATCATCCTTCAGTTCCCAAGCAATTGCAAACCTTAAAATTTACCCTTAACACAAACCTTGAAATTTTTGCATCCATTAATCAAGATGATGGCCTCCCCCTACTTTGCTACTAGAATGTAGGCGACTGTGGAGGACCGACTATTCTATTTCTTAAATGAGCTGTTATTCTGTTCAATATCTGCAATGGAAATCCATGGCGATCCAATATCTACTCCAGCTACCACTGGCAAAAGGCATGGCCCATCTTAAAAGGTGATGGGCCTCATGGCTGACTGGTCGGCCTAACCACCTGAAAAAAAAAAGAAAAAAAAGAAAAAAAAAAAAAACTGCAGCACATCTAACACTTAAGCCCACGATGCAGCATCTCATGCACACACATAAGTAACACGGTCCATCATCCAGGTCCCACGGTGTAGATGCACTGGCCCAAAACTTAGCACCGTTTACTCATCAAACAGGCCATTACTTGAAAAGACTATCTTTTTTTTCTCCAGCCGTTCATTTACTTTGTAAACCCCATCCCCACTGATGAGCAAACAGGCTTCATCTGGCGGGCCATAATGTTAGTGGCTTGAAAAAACTTGATGAATTTTTAATTTCTTCCAGCCATTCGTTTACTTCGAAGCTCCATCCCACCCGATGAGCAGCAAACAGGCCTGATTTCTGGATGAGGGAAACCATACAGTGGGGTCACTGGGGCGACTTGGAGCTCACGAGCACATACCCATGGCACGTGTTTGCATGTGGACAGGCTGGCTTGTACATGCTTTCCGGCTTAGCGAAGATCAAAAACCCTTTGCATTGATCTTCAAAATTCTGGTGGCTCCAGTACCAGTTTCAGCAGACCAAGGAATTCAAAAAATAAAATAAAAAATAAAACAGAAATAAAAATAACAGCAGTGCATTGCAAACGCCTAATGCTACTTGAAGTCTTCAATAGAATGATGAAATAATGTTATGACGGCAAGAATGTAGGCCTCATACATTCATCTGCCAAGAAAATTTACAACGACACACAACCTAAGTAAAACCTAGATTGTAACTACTCAGTGATAGTTTGAGCTGGAGTCACAGCTACAACTAGTGTTCCTTTTCCAGGTCAATTCATAAAGATCCATTTACTTTGATTTGCAGTTAAATAAACGTACCAAATTTCAGCTGGACCAGCCATCTGATCAGCTGCATATGTTACATAAGCCAGAAAAGTCATCTCAGAGTTTGGTAGTATTTGAGGGCCTGAAATAATGAGGAAAAAAGAAAAAAGTTAGGTATCCAACACAACTTTTTAACCACAATAGCAATTGAATGGATAAATTCTCGAAGACTAAACCCGTATGTGCAGGGCTGCCAATGGTTACTCGGACCTGCAGGTACCCGATGGAACCGACCTAATTTTAATGGGTCCGGTCCCATCTTTTGGACCCAGTAAGAGAGCCCATTTACACACCAAACACATGTCAAAGTGGCATGAGTGTGTGATCTAATCCATCCATTGGACAGGCCCAACCATCTAAATGCTCTTATTTTTCCCGAACCCAACTCGAAACCTAGATCCAAAGACCCAATGGGTATCCCACAGGTTCCCAAACCTGATTGGATCTGGGTCCGGGTATTCGAGACCCGGACCCAGACCCAGACCTGAAGGGACCCAGACCCCCTGGGAAGATGTAAACCTGGTTAGCCCATGTAGAGGTACTAAAGGACCCAACTGAACCGAACTGAACCCGTTGGAAGCCATCCATGCATGCTTGTCGAGTGTACCAGTCAGAGTGGAGTCATATGGCACTTAAAAAGCTCCAAGAGGTTTGACATGGACTCAAAAACCAAAAACCTGATGCACAATTGAGCGTGTTTCTGGACTTCTTCTGCAGTACCTTCGTTCTTTTTTCCTTTTCTGAATAAATGCTTGAGACAGAGCAGCTACCAACTACCATGTGCTACAAATCTGACTGCTCAAAAGGCGCACGTACAAACAACTGACCATGCAGAGTAACAACTGCAGATGTCTGATGTGGATCAATTCTTGAAGGCAAGCTGATAACCTGCAAATGAAAACATGACTACATTACCATTCTCAGATAAAATGCTAACAGATTACAACATTTTTTTTATACAAAAGGAAACACACGGACCTTTTTGAACGGGGTGACACCCCATGGGTTATCAGGCTGCTCTGGATTGCCAGATATTACCAAGCGGCCTGCTGGATCTGACTGAACACGCACCTAAATTCATAAAATAAATGTTCAGAAGATGCATCCAAAGTCGAGTATCGAGAGAATTATTTTACACTAAAGATTTCGAGCAGTCAAGTCACAGATCTCCATATCAAAAGTGATACTTTTCTCTTGATCAGAAAATGGAGCTGGCATACAGTACAATCTGTAGGTAAAGCAGATGATTTACTGGCAGATGGGATGTGGATAGAAACTTTCCTTTTCAACGGTTTTCACAGTTTTCTCTGTTCTATTTCTTCAATTACAAGTAGATTTTGACTTTTCCCACACTGATGACAATATTTTAGCTTAGCATGTGTTTTGGTTGCACCAAATTAAACTGATTAATCATGAAATTTCATGATAGTTGGTCCAACCAAACACACACTTGTCTGATGCTTTAGCTCCCTGTGTTCTGCTTCCATCTCCCAAAGCAAATCTAAGAATCAAATCAGAAAAGATTCAAATTTACATGTATTTGCGGTGAATCATGTGTACTTTACCTCCTCGCGCAGGAGCCCAGGAACCAAAGCATAAATCTCAAAGCAGTCTTTCTGTACACAGGCACAGATACATGTCTAGTTAAAACATGACCAGAAATTATTGTCCATGCGTCTTGTGTAAGAACTTACAGTTCTCCGCACGTTGATCTTCACCCAATCAGCAGATGGTCCAATATCAACAATCATCGTATCCATTCTGGCAGCATAGGGGGAAAAAATGTGTACATCACTACCAATCTCCAACTCAAGATTAAGCAATAAACCATTTGAGACCTTTCGGGACAAAATAAGTGCCGATTTTCAAGCATTGGATCCAAATGATGCAGTTTTTAACACGACAAATAGCATCTTAAATCTATCTCCAGTATATGTGTGTATTGGAAGTTCTATAAAAGAAACAATCTTGGTTACACTATTCCCTTGATGACAATGCATGAAGACACATCCCTTCTCACACATTGGCCTTGCAGGAGAATCCAATATTTCATAAAGACAGACATCAGTGGAAGGGGGCCATATGACGTGGGGGAAGAAAAGAACTTTACTGCATATCTAGCTTCAACATGGAGAAGAAAAAATGTTGCTGCTATAGCAAGCTCAGGTAGTTAAGCCCTGATCGGTGGGATTTTCAAGCTATGTTCCTACATAATGGGACCACGATTTTCATGGTCTGGAAAGTTGTGCACGTGTGGACATTTATGGTGGATGAGTCACCGCCATTCAGAAGATGTGGAAGATACAAACCATAGCCAAAGCCTCCAAAGAATAGATCTTGATTGCATGAAACATAAATACTTGACCCTTCAAAAAATATATTAAAAAATAATAATAATAACTTATGCAGCAACGAGGGGGCAAACCAGACAGGTTCAGGGATCTTACTGTGGCTTAACTGCCTTAGTGCGTGCAGCTTTGACAGCAGTCATGGCACGCTCCAGGCTTGATGGCTTTTTACGTTTAAGTACACCTAAGTAAATTATAAAACCCGAATGAGCAACCAACATGATAATATAGAAACGAGGAAGCTAATTGTTGACTCATACCAAGGCTTTTAAGTTGTTTCTCACGCTTTGACAAGGAAACTGAGTTCTTGTCCTACAAAAGGAAAATGCAGGGTGTTGACAACCTCCACAAAAAGACCACACGACCACACGAGGTATGGGCAAATTAATTCCCAAGGTTAACAACCTCCACAAACCTTAATTATTGGGTCACCAACCTCACCATTACCAAGAAGACGTTGAGAGTGCCAACCTTGCATAGCACGAGCAGCAGCATCCCTTCTAGCCCTACCCGATCCTGAAGCTTGATTACCAGCCACCTGAAAAGGATCATAAGCACCTCTTGTGAGTAGAAAACTACATTAGTGTATTGATCATGCAGAAAAGCTCATTACAAACGCAGTCACAGACTAATAAGTACAAATTACTTATCATTCGAAAACCCAGCTTAATATCGAGCACAAAACACGTGTGTGCGCGCGTGCGTGGGGGGATTACATGCTCATAAAAACATGCAGGCCCAATTAGGGTCAGTTATGTCACTTTCACAGCAAAGAACACCCTTCTGGAAGACCTTATTGCTCATTGTACTCGACGAGAGACTTATCTCCAAACAACACAACAATTCAACAGAATCGCATGTCCGCCTTTTCTTAAGTGGGTTCAACAACAATTCTAGTGAAAGCTTTAGTGCATGTTTGAGAACAAAACGGAATCAGCCCTGCCAAATGTACACATCGTGGAAGCTCAGTCATGTGGGGCATCCCACAAAATGCAGATGGACACACCCATGAGAAAAAATCTGACTCAAAACTTAGAAACTAGAGATAATGAGACAGACCCATTATCATCGCATCTCATTCTAGGCAGTGGATGCAATCTCATTCACAGTTTTACATCTGCCCAAACTGGCCCTTAACCTGCTGCTTAGAAAGAATAGTATGAAGGCCCCCATGGGTAACGGGATTTGGAGACGGTGCGAGTATAATGCCAAAGAATAGAGGGAAGGGGCAGTAAGCATGCATGATTTGATTACCCAAACACTTAGCAAGCAGCTCAGCTTATATGTTCAGGTGTCTTCCAAGGATATGCATGTGACCACAGCTTGAGAGCATATACATTACAGAATAAATTCAGTTTCTAGTAACAGTATGCTTGATACTTCAAAGTTGGAGAGAAACTCAAGCTCAGCATTGCCTCTGTGCTGAGCCCCCTTAGGTTTTTTTTTTTTTTTCCCTAAACACAACCTGCAGATTATAAATTTGTCATTTCTATAAGTCTATACAAAGTACGCAAAAGAGTAAGGGCCTGTTTGGATGTGCACTAAATTCATCACTTTGGCAAATTTTTAATCGCCAAATTCAAGAATTATGTAATTAATGTGTTTGGGTTAGCTCCGTTGATAAATTCACCAACTGACCAATTGGCATGAATCATGAACTTGGCAATTAAAATAAAAAGAATAAAATTCCCCAATTCATGAAGTTGGAAAATCAAGCAGTAAAACTTGAAAATGGTTCTCCAATCTCCACCTTCCACAAAGTATCCATTTTGTAGCAATCACGTGCAGACCCCACATGAAGAAAGGTCCAATCAATGACCCTTTCTAGCATAATCTTATAGACTATCAAGCTACTGAGTTCTGAGCCATTGGTCATATAGTTAGCGCTTAGCACCAATGGATCACAGATTTTTAGAAGTGATGACAAAGGTGGACCCATGTGACAAAAATAATTAAACTTCTGTCTGGTATAATAAATACGGATGCATAAACTTCCTGGCCGTGTGGTTAGGGCCATCCAATTAAAGTGATTTTATTGTAAAGGATCAGCAATAAAATGTGCGCCCCACATGATGGAGAGTCAATATCACATATACAACATTTCCTAGTATAATAAATCTGGCCCGCCCAAATGTCTTTGCAAAGGAAGGGTGGTTTGGAGGTTAGCCATGTTGGCAGTTATTTGGGCTCTTCGGGGAGAAAGGAACAATTGGTGCTTCCAAAATCAATGTGGGTTGGCGCCAGATGTCATTTAGAAAGGCAAAACTAGATACCTTGGGTAGGGCTTCTTGTTTAAAGGGTTTCGAGTTTTGACGTGTATAATTCCTCTATTAGGCTTTAGCTTTTGCATCTGTTTTTTAGGCCTTTTTGGCGCTCTTCTTTAATAAAAATTTTCATTACCATTCAAAAGTAAATAATTAAATCTGGACCAACCATTTCCTATCAATTGATCAGATGGGAATCAATGGTAGGCCCGTGTCATGGATGGTCTAAATCAATACCAGACCTCCTCTATAATAATCACAATCTGGAATCTGGATCGTCCATCTTCCCAACCATTGATCTAATGGTTAGGATCACCCGATCAATTAAAAAGCATGAGTAATCAAAGTCTACATCAATAATCACAACTTCTATATTACAATATATAGAGAGAATCCATTTCCCTAGTCATCAATCAAATGGTTAGAATCATCCGATCAATGTGACTTAACACGGATGAGCAATCAATTGAGGGTCCCACATCATGGACGGTATAGATCATGTTATAATATAAGAGGGAGGTGTGATTCAAAGGTGGGCATGCATGATGGACAATGGTTAGGCATTTCTATTCCTAGCCATTGATCTAATGGTTTGAATCATCAAAGTAATCTTTTAGGAGGGATCAACAACGAAAGGTGGGCTCCCACTTGATGGGTGGTCCAAATCCCGAATTGGACCTTTTCTAGTATTAAAAAAATGGAATGTCCATTTCTTATCCATTGATAGAATGGTTAAGATCATTAAAAAACTGGACTGTCCATTTCTTATCCATTGATAGAATGCTTAAGATCATTGTATTGGAGCAGTTTTTAGACGGCAATCAGAGGCGGGCCCTTCATGATGGAAGGTCCAAATCAATGATCAAACATTTCTCTATTACAATCAATATGGAACATCTATTTTCCTACCCATTGATTAAATGTTTAGAATTATCCCACAATGGTGACACCACATGATGGATGGCTTGGATCCATGATCAGACCATTTTTATATCATGTTTGATTTCAACAAATGATTTGATGGTTTCAGTAGTGAAATGACTCAAATCCTATGTGATTTCAAAGGACTTGGAACCTCTCCTACAATCTAAATTTGATTAGCCAAACCAAATAACAAATCTAGAAACTCATGAATTTCACAAGCAAAAACCCCAAACAACAAATTTGTCAATTAATGAACTTCCAATTTCATGAATATACAAGTTAACGAACTTCCGATTTCATGAATTGACTAATTTCATGCATATGTGCATGCCCTAAAATCTACAGCTTTTCATATCCCAGATCAATGAAACTACCTGAAAAGCACATCAGATGCCATTAGATTGTGATGCATTAAATGTTAAGAACCATACCTGATTTTCAGCAGCCATAGGCCCTGTTGGAGAAGCAACAGGCACATGGAGTTCACCTCCACGCATTTTATACCTTTCATAATCAAGTAGTGCCTACAAGAACTAAGAGAAGTAAGGAACCAAGAAATACAAACACAAAAAAGTTGCAAATAAATCAAAGACAGTAACCATGACTAATATTTGTATTTTGAACAAATCCCTTAATTTGAAACTAAGAATAAATCAAACCTCTCCACATGATTAGTTACAAACACTTTTTGACAAGCACTGGCTGCTATTGATCATGTGAACCAAAAACTTATTAATAGATACGAATGCATTCCCACTAGAATTCAACAAATCAAAAGGACAGGGTTTAGAAATGGTGAGCCCCATGACTGGGATGGAACCATAGAATGGAACTCATTTTCCCTCCAGGGGAAGGCATCATGATGTAGACGTAGTGGGCATGTTGGGTCACCAAAACAGCAACTGGCGATGGAGGGAACCAATTGATCCATTTCTTATTATTCCATGTTTTTCCTTTTATAGATCGACTTACTTTACAAGAAATAAAAAAATGGAGATTCGAATTCTTGCTTAAACAAGCTTTATTTAGCCGAGAGATTTTTCACAAAAAACTAGCACCCTCAAAGAAGGAACGACTCCGAATTGAAGGTGACCACAAAGAGTACATTTATCTCAAAGACCTCAACCAGTGAAAGAAAACACGAAATCATCAAAGGCAAGCACAGCATGTATATCGAGAGATTTTAATGCTAAGCTAGAAAGGTAATTCAATCCTTGTTTCAACAGCAGATCCAAATGGGGCACAAAAGGTGAACAAAGAGAAAGGCCAGGGCCTACGTGCCATTTTGACTGTATACACAGAATGCCCCTTGAGAAAACTGCTTCCCTTCTTCCAGAAGTAAATTTATCGTTGATCTACAGTATTTTTAAGGTTACACTTAAAGAGATTTGCCTCAAGATGCAGAAACTTAGCCTAATTGGGCTCGACTATCCTGTTTCGGTTCCAACTAGGCCGACTTGACTCACTCGAGATGATGAGTCAGCTCATCTTATTGGATGGTCAAATCAGAAGCTAGTTGCAACTTCTAAAACCATGATACTTACTCTTACATGACATAAATACACCTCAAAAGCAAATATTCTTCATTTGTTCTTCCCATGGTAAACAAAATAACCAATGTATTTAAAGATGTGCTCCAACAACGAAAATATGTATGCAATAAATGCAAGTTAGATATCAAGAGTGGAGCTCCAACTGACTTATGATGCTTATGGGAGGATGTCCCAGCCTTTTTTGGCAGGTAGGATGGTTTTCCATCCAAGTCAATGTCAGCCAGGCTTCAGATCCTACATAAAATGAAATGTTCTGGTGTGATAAGGGCAGAAAGAGCAGAAAAATAGATCCCCCATTCTGTGTTTCCCAAAATCTATGCCCCAAAAACACAGAGGAGAATGGATAAGAATTCCTTCAACCTGCATATCTTTTCCACTTGGAAATTGGGGGACACATCCAAAACCACTGTAGTATGTTTGCTATGCAACAGAACCAAACAATGAAACCAATCTCACAGCATGCTAAAGTATCCAAAATATAGAATGTAGCACTCCAGTCATCACCTTCTCATAGAAACATCGGAATGACCAAGATACAGTGGTGCAAGTCCTGCAGAAACCAAAATATAACTGACAGTTAAGTTACCAAAATCAAACAAGACCAACAGATAGCCTCCTTGATTGTTAATTAGAAGAGAAATTGCACCAAACACTCATATCAGCAAAAGGACGCAAGACAAAAGAGAATTATTGTCGGAAGAAACTTAAAAACGAAAAAATAAAAAGTGAATAGCTAGGCTTTCTGTAGCTAAAATCTGAGCAGGAGCAGTGGAAAGTCCTACAAAAGAGAACGCATTTAACAACATATAATTACAGTAACTAGTATCTTGAAATCATGTAATCATGCTCCTTAATTAATAAAACCAAGATAAATCCTCCATTATTCACAGGGAAAAACTTAAATTCTACCCTCGATGTTGCCCCATTTTGCTGCCCCTCCACCAAAGTTAATCAAAACAAGGCCATCCATCAAACCATTTGGTCGCTGCTCAGTGTCTCCCCTTTTGTTTTTGCTTTCTGTTCCTCTCCCATTTTAATGAAGTTGTGGTTATCTTTCTAAAAAAGAAAAAAAATGAAATTCTCTGCTACAATATAGAATTCAATTGTTGTCATCCAGCAAATCCAAGTATTCTCCTTGAGAGAGTGAAATCCAAAAGTGGATTTCTTTTTTCTTAATGCAACAAATTTTATTACCAAAAAAAAAAAAAAAAAAAAAAAAAAAAGGTGGAAAGGCTTGGCTAGCCAAAAAGAAAGGCAGGATGATAGGAATCATCCAACAAAGATAGCAAAATCAATCCCCCAAGGGACTGCAAAAGACAACCAATTACAACAGGAAAATTTATAATAAAATAAAATAAAAAACTTTCAGACACAAAACCAGGATATTGCCCAATGCCGAGCCCTCTCGAGCACTTCTTGTCACAACCTAAATGAGATGCGAAAAATTCAATTAATTCTCTCTTTCTAAATTGCACATGAACCTGCCAAAAGACCTAACCTCTAAATAGGGCCCCTTCTTTTTCCTCTGCAAGCACCTTTTCCACACCATGAAGAAGCTAAAAATGTCTCTCAGTATCACCCACTCAACTCCAAAAAGAGACAAATACCACCAAGTGCAAGCCAAAAATCCAAAATGTGTCTTTTCCCACTAAACACCTGAAAGTTACTACCCTAGGCAGAGCTGGAATCCACCAAAAAAAAGGTTGAAAGGAACTCAACTTCTGCAACGGAACCTAGCCAACATGTCGTAGAAAGGCAACAAGGATGACCGTGCTACTATTTAACGTCCAGATCCACGAGTCACTCACCCCAGCTCTAGGAAAGATGCATTATAAAGAACCCATCATAATAGGAAATTTTTTGATTTCCTCTTCCAAGAGAGGCCACCTAAATCAAGGATTCCAAACCCCTAGTAATGCAAGGGCATTTTCACACCGGGCTCTAGTGGGGCGGGCTCGAGTGAGGCGGGGGCACACTTAGGGTGGGGCGACCTGTATGAGGCGGGACCCATGTGAGGTGGGGCCCATGAAGGAGGGTTCGGCCGAGGGCCTGGCCTGGGCTATGAGATAAAGGGATTGATTCGCCAAACTCTATCAGTTCAAGCTTTTAGAGCAAGTGGTTAGTTGTCTTGCATCAAAAGTGGTATCAAAGCGGGCGGTCTCGTGTTCGAGACTCCTCACCGGGGGTGATTAATGCAGGCGCATTTTCACACTGTGCTCAAGTGAGGCAGCCTGTGTGAGGCGAGGGCACTTGGAGTGGGGCGACCTATGTGAGGCGGGTGGACCGCGTGAGGTGGGGCCCATGGAGGAGGGTTCGACCAAGGGCATGGCCTAGCTTGGGCTATGAGATAAAGGGATTGATTCGCCACGCTCTATCAATTCGAGCTTTTAGAGCAAGTAATTAGTTGTCCTGCGTCACCTACTTCCTGACCTGTTGAAAACATGGTATCCCAAAACGGTTACGTATCAGCCGTATCGGCCGATACGTAACAGAAACGGTCATGACCGTTACGCGTTACGGGGTCAAAACGGTCGTAACGGCAGTTACAGAAAAAACAGGCCGTAACAGCCCCGTATCGGTCCGATACGGCCCCGTATCGGACCGTAACAGCCCCGTAACGGTCTGATAACAGTTTTTTTCAAAAAATTAAAAAGGGTCGTATCGGCCGATACGGGGTCCGTAACGGCCGTTACGGCCCGTATCGTAACGGTAACGGTGGTGGCCGTTACAGCCACCGTTACCGTTATGGGACACCTTGGCTGAAAACCCTCTAAAACTATGCTACCTTTATCTACTGTTGTCGCATGAAATGAGGATATCTTTGCAAGAAGGCTGCTGATCCAAGCCACACATTCTCCCAAAACCGTATTCGGGCTCCATCCCGTAGATAACCTGAGACCGCTCTATCAAAAACATATTTCATTTTGATAAATGCCTTCCAAATGTGTGAATCCTTAGAGGGAGCAAGTCTTAGTTAACCATCCACCTTCTTCAGTGCCACACTTGTGGTGATCATCTATCTCCATAAGACTTCCCCTTCCATACCAAACCGCCACAACCTTCGACTAAAAGAGCTGACTTCATAAGCTTTAATGATCTGATTCCTGCTCCCCCCTTACGCTTTGGTTTGCAAACTTCTTCTTTTTTTTTTAACAGTTTTGGTTTGCAAACTTCCAACCACTCCAAAAGATGATATTTGTGATTATCGTTGGATCCTTCCATAGAAAGTCTCTCTAAAATTTCTCCAACCTATTAATCACACTCGACGGGCATCTGAAGAAGGATATAAAGGAAATTGGCAGATTCGATAGAGTAGAATTGATGAAAGTAAATCAGCCGCCGAAAGAAAGATACTAATGATTCCAGCCTGAGAATTTCCATTCCATCCTCTCCACCACCAAGTTCCAAAGGTGAGCAGGATGTCTACCACACAAAAAGGTAAATTGAGATATGTTAACAGAAGCTTGCCCACTTTACGACCAAAGTTTCTAGCCAACTCCTGCACATTTTCTTCCGATAATGGATAAACAAATGCCTAGCATCTCATTTTGACCAAGTTGATTTTAACTCGCATCCCGCTTCAAAACATCTAATGATAATGCAAAGGCTGTCCAATTGTTGCCAATTTGCATTGCAAAACAAAAGTGTCATTGGAATATTGAAGGTGAGATATATGAACATTAGCAAGCCAGAAATGATACTGAACTTGTTTGCTTTGGTCACTGTGTTACTAAGGACCTCTAACACAATCACAAACAACAAAGGCGAAAGCACACACCTTGCCTAAGTCTCCTCATCCTTTGAAGAATCCTTTTGTAGACCCATTAACTAGAACGGAAAATGACTGATCCCAAACACTCTTTCATCCACTCCCTCCATCTGACAACCAAACTCCAATCATGTTGTGGATATTGTCACCCCAAATGAAACGGAGCACCAACAAGATAAGAACCTCATAGCAAATTGACAAGAATGAAATTATCCTTCTGAATTTAGGATGGGGATTCAACAGCTAAAAATGATATAATCAGATGGCTGTTAAAAGAAATATCTTCAGATAGTTGAGAGGGAAACCCAAATCATAGCAGAACAAGTAATAAAAACTAAGTAGGAGGTGGCAACTTAAACTATAGTTTGTCAACATGGCAGGTCGACGTGGGATTCAGGCAAGTCCATTCAGCCTAGCCACGAACTAGGTGACTGTGTGGAAGTGAACCGGGTTGCATCTGACTATGAGCTGACTTGCCCATGTCAACCAAGTGGTTGGCACTTGGACAGGTCAAGGAAGAGAAGAAGATGGTGAGAATCCATATAATAATTTCTCTCCCTCTGAAGCCAGGCAGTGGCACCCAAACAAACCAACCCACACACAATCTCCAATATCCAACAAGGAAAGCGAATACTAGAAGAGAAACCAAATCAAAGTGAATTGGGAATGAAATTCAACCAAAATCACTTACCCATATCAAGGAAGGAAGAATCCATATCTCTTTTCTTGCAAGGTTATACACAATTCCGGCAGATTCAAATCTAATTTCACCCTTACAAAGATAGTTTATAGTACCTACTAACAATGAATAATAGCCCTTGGATCTCCCCTCCCTCTTCTAATATCAGCCTTAGGAACATCAAAGCAAAGCAAAAGCACTTAACTACCCCCAAAATTTAAGGAAGCAAAGCGAGCAGGTTCAGCTTGCAAACAAGGAACTCTCTGGAAAATGAAAATGGCAATTCCACATTCCACCAGGGATTCCAACAAAAAACAATTTTCCTAGGCACAAAAATTGTATACACATGAGCCAGAAACCTCCCAGGAAAATCACGTAGAAGTACCATTTCCACCCCCTGTTTTCTCCCAGGTATTAACATTGCCCAGCTGATTAATTGTGCCTGTGGGCCACTCCCAATGCTCGATATACTACAAGGCTATACCAGTTGCATGCTTGCATCCCCCGCAGGTTGGCAAGAACTCAACCCCAACTTCCCACCATTCCCATCCATTACCAACTCACTATGGTAAGAAACGAGGTGTTTTACGCTGAACATGTCGGAGGTATGAGTCATATGACATGACTCAGCAATCGGTAGGCACTGACGTTGATCTTTGAATGATTTTCTACAACCAATTTTGGGCTTCCAATGTATTCACGAGCAGGAAAAAAATTTCCTTCACTAACAAAATTTGTACAAAGACGCCAACTTCAATCACAACTTGGCATCATTGTTGATTTACGGCTCCTCTATACTGTTGATCGGTAGCCTTAATTTGTTTTCGCACCCTCCATGTATCTTCTTGGTGCAAGGTCCGATACAAGGTTGTTTTCCTCACATACACAATGTCAAAGGGACTTGACTGAGTAGTCTCTCTCTCTCTCTCTCTCTCTCTCTCTCTCTCTCTCTCTCTCTCTCTCTCCATGGGTTTTGTCTAAATGAAGGTGGAAACTGGCAAAAGCAGCTAAAACAAGGCTCTCCCTGTAACCTTCTACCGAAATAAGCAAGTCTTGATGCATAAAAGAGTAAAAGGAACCAAAACGAGAAAGATAAAGGCTAGCTTTGCAGTTGAATCATGCTTGCCACTACAATCAGGTGCTTTGCGAAGAAATCCAAGCCCAATCTTAAACCAATCTAGCTCAAGATCCCACCCGAGCACCCTCAAATCATCACCATGGGTTCTATTCGATATCGTCAAGAAGCATTGCCCACTCACTGTATCAGACACTTGGGAACATGTTGAGGACATTGGATTGAGGGGATTGATGAGCAAACAGCACACAAAAATACTGTCGAGATGGATGAGGGAGGGGCATAAGCTGCAGCTGGTTTGCAACCACAGCGGCCTACTCCACCTCTCACCAAAACCAAAATCGTGCCATCAAAATCAAGAACGAAATCTCCACAAGAGTAATTACTGGCATCTGTGAATGCAAGATGGTGATATAAATATGATCTTAGGCCTTTAATGTCTTCATATGGAAGTTATTTTTTATTTGGAGCACCAGAATGATAAAAATAATGGAGTTTTATTGATCAACCTAGTTGGCCCGCCAAGAACCAAGACAACTGAACCCAGTAATAGGCAAGTCTACGTCCAAGTTTGGTTTTGCATACTACTGACTCAAACTAACCCAGACAAAAGAAGAAGTTAATTCAATGCATGCACGCTAGAAAACAGCAATTATATTCGATAAAGATAATAACAGCTAATAACATTATATCTTTCTTACTTTGGGGGCTTGAAGGACTCTCCCACTTGACGCCACAACTTGCATGAGGTCACCTACAGATATCCGTAGACAATCGAAGGTTGATCACACAAACAAAATCACAACTATATTACACTAATTTCAATGATGCCTTAAAAGAAATCTAAACTTTGACAGAAAAACAGTGAGTATCACTCAAAGGCTTAAAAGCCAAACACAGCGTCTGATTTTAAGCATGAGCGACGAATGAGTTCCAAATCAGATTGGACTTGGGCCTTCATTGAGTCCATGTTTACTTTGATTGTTTAAGTCCCACCCTCAACCCTAAACCATTACATAATAATAACAACAGATAGTTTGCTGAACATTATAATAATTCAAAAGACTAGGTGGTTATAAAAAATTTAAAAAGAAAGAAAGAAAGAATAAAGAAACACAGTATACATACCGTGTCATAACCCCCCAATCTAGTGACAGCTCTCCATAACCTAGCCCCATAAAATCAGAAAAGAATCAGCACTTGCTCAAGCTCTTAGCCAAACAACATGAAATTTTGAAACAAATCTTACTTCAGGCAATTCAGCCCCTCCCCATAGAATTTCGGAGGCTTGAATTCCAAGCCCCTGTCCCTGAAGAAAGTTGCCAACTCCTTCATGAATGTCATCTGTTCCTCTTCTGTTCCCGATTCATAGCCCTCAATCACTTGTGGATCCGATGGGAAGGACTGATTTGTGCCCTCAATACTAACTGTGTGTTCTGTGCCCACCGCTGCCTCCTGCTTTGACGACCCACCTGCAAAGCGGGCCTCTTCAGATTGAACTACTGCAGCCCCATTCACCCCAATTTCCTTTTCAGTTTTTACATCCAAAAGACCATCACAATGGCCAGCATTTTCCAGAAAATCAACGGGCTCCATATCATCATCATCGTCCTCGTCCTCGTCGTCCTCGTCATCATCATCCTTGCTTTCAGATGGTCCAACAGCTTCTCTGGTCTGCTTAACTGAATTAGCTTCGGCGAAATCGGGGTTGCTACTAAAATGAGCCCCGGCGGATAATCCACCACTCTTTCCATCAGATTCACCACTTTCCACAGGATCGAATTCTTCTTCTTTGATATCCGCATCAAACAGTTCCTTGTCAGAAGATTCCATAAAATCCTGCCCTAATTCCTCATTATCCTTCGCTCCGCTCATCTCCATTCCCTAATCACTTCTAATGTCTAAATTCCACACAAAAAAAACCCTAAATTTACGAAAAGAACCGTTCTTTCAGAAGTGATCAATCAGCAATCAGGAGGTTTTTGCTTGAAACCGCTTCTTCTACCAAACCTGGATAAAAATAAATAAAAATAAAACTTTCTCAATGACGGAAGGATATGGGATCTTTGTAGTGAACTACTGAAAAATAGTGATATTTGGGAGCTGAGAATTGGATTTAAGAAGTGAGAGTCTAGGGTTTCAGATGAGAGCAAGAGAAAACAGTTGATTTTTCACAAGGAAAGCCACGCCTTCAATAGAAAGAGGGAAAATCGAGGTTGAGCTTGCCTTTTCTGTCAACACGAGAAGAGCTTGTGCGAGCATGGCTGTAGAGCTTTAATGGCGGTCGCCGAGCATCTCAGAAACCCTAATACACGAGAGAGAGAGAGAGAGAGAGAGGGGAGGGAGGGAGGGGGGGGGGCCTTTTACCATACACACGATGCGTAAAACGCACCCGTTCTGTTTTCGCCGGACAGGCACTCTGAGAGCTTAGGACCGGAATCGTCTACACCACCAGTTTCACCAGCGCGTAAGACACCCAAGCTCTGTGGGGCCCAGCATGTAGTGTATGTGAAATCCACTCCGTCCATCAGGTTAGAAACCTTCTTTTCACCGCACATACAAATAACCGCTCGATTAAATTTAGATAGGCCCAGGATAAGCGTCTAAGATCACGAGGTGTGGCCTGCCTAAGTTTTGAATCAGGATTATTTTTATATTGTCCCTCCATCCTTATGATTGGATGGAAGATACACAGCATGGTGGCCCCAAACACAAGCCTAAGGTTGGCGTCCCATCTCCATTGTTCTGTGTGGTGCGGCCCACCTGAGTTTTTCTATCCGTCTGATTTTTTTGGGCGCGGTTTGGGTGGATCTCCAACTATTGGGCCACTGTTATATATGTGCCTTACATCAACACCGTTCATGCATTTTGAAAGCTCATTTTAGAGCATGATCCCAAAAAATGAAGCGGATCCAATCTTATGTGGACCATACCACATGAAATAGTAGTGATTCAATCCCTTTCATTAAAAACTTCATGGGGGCACTGCAATGTTTATTTTATTATGGACAGAAAGGCCGGGATGAAGAGACCATACAAATATCAGCTTCATCGAAAACTTTTGTGGCCCGTGAGAAGTTTCTAATGATGAGTACTGTTTACTTTATCATGGTCTGCTTGAAATTTGGATCTACATTTTTTTATCATACTCTAAATTGAGTTTTCAAAATGAATGAACGATGTGGATTTAAGGCACGCATCATACACGGTGGACGGCACGGTCAGGGAAGCACCCACGGATCAGGGGATCCACCGAAGCCGCGCCCCATTTTTGACACCAACGTCTAGACAGTGAGCAGCGCACCTACTAGTAGCTGATGCTTATAAAGATATCCCGGTATTTTAATGCCGTTAGATTCTGGGCGCGGTTTGGGTGGAACCCGAGGTCGGTGGATCCCTAACTCGAGGGCCCACTGTGATACATGTGCCTTACATCCACACCGTCCATCTATTTTGAAAGCTCATTTTAGCACATGAGCCCAAAAATAAAGCAAATCCAAATCTCAGATGGACCATACCACATGAAACAAAAGTGGTTGAATCCCCACCATGGAAAACTTCATCGGGGCCACCAGAATGTTTATTTTCCATCCAACATGTTGATAAGGTCATAAATAACTGGATGAAGAGGAGAGCGGATCAAGTGAGACCCCGGCCTCACGTAAGACGGTACGGCCCTTACTGTGAGATTATCATGGGTCCACCTTGATGTATTTATTATGCATCCACGCCGTCCATCCTTTTTTCCATATCATTTAGGGCGCTATGACAAAAGTGGACCAGATCCAATTATCAGGTGGACCATACCTTAAGAAAAAGTGGTGATTAACCATTAATGGGCCACAAGTTTTGGATCAAGCTAATATTTGTTTTTTTTTTTTCCGGTCATCCAGTATTATGTGACCTTATCAATGGATTAGATGGTAAATAAACACTAAAGAAACATTAAGCTAGGGTTGTGCACGATTCGGTCGGTTCAGTTTTGAGTGGCAATATCCAACCGAACCAACTCAGTCAGTTTTGAATATTTAACAATCAAATCAGACTAATGAAGCCTCACTAACCGAACCGAGCCGGATAAATTCAAGTTGGTTTGGTTTTATTGGTTTGATGACAACATTCAAGATATTAATAAGATCCAAATCTCTGGTGGACCACACCAATGTAAAATCTAATGAATGACCTTTAAAACTTTTTATAATTATAGGCTACAAAAGTTTTTGATCAAGCTAAAATTGAAATTTGACTTTTCCTTTCATTCAAGTCTATCTGACCTTATCAATAGATTTGATAGGCTAATACATATTGCAAATCTTCTTCAAGTGGGCCCGAGGACATTTTTAATATTAAGCGCTCGATCAACATTATTTCATGTAGTATGGTCTACTTGAGATTTAGATCTGATTAATTTTTCGGAACACATCCTAAAATACATTGAGAAAACGATTAGACGACATGAATATATAAGATATTATTAAGGTGGGCTATTCGATAAGGGTAATATTAATAAATATATATATATATATATAATCGGTTCGGTTCGGTTAAAAAGGATTTATAATTTTCACAAATCGACAACTTAAACCGACATTCTTAGTTTTTAATATAAAAAAATCAAATCGACCTCAAATAAAATGGAAAACCGATCGAAACTGACCGGTTCGATTCGATTCAGTCAGTTTTTTCAATTTGGTCAGTTTTTTTAACAGCCCTACAATAAGGTGCTTCCTAAGAAGTTTTTAATGATAGGACGGTCAATCACCACTGTTTCTCATGGTATGGTCCACCTGATAATTGGATCTACTTCATTTTTTAGATAATGCCCTAAAATAATCTGGAAAAATGGATGGATGGCATGGATACATAATAAATACATTAATGTGGGCCCCATGTTGACTCACGTTAAGGGTCGCACCGTCTTCCTAATCCGCTCCCAATGAAGAGACCACAAATATAAGATTGATCAACAACTTTTGTAAACAACAAAAAAATTAATAATTGATTACCACTGTTTCGTGTGTTATGTTCCACCTGCTTCATTATTGAGATGATGCCTTGAAATTAGCTTTCAAAAGGGATGGACGGCATGGATGTAAGGGAAATAGATCATAGTGGCCCCATGACCAAGGATCCACCTAGAGTTGGACACGAACAGAGTTAGATCGTTCGGTTTGACTAGGATCGATTTGATAAAACTTTGTTCAAACATGTAGGGTTTGTTCGAAAGAAGAAAAAAAAATTCGAGTTGGTTTCAATCACAGTTGTGTTCGACTCGACTCAAATATTGACCGACTTGACTTGATTCGTTCGTTCAACTCGATTATATATATAGAGATAGATAGATAGATAGATAGATAGATAGAGAGAGAGAGAGAGAGAGAGAGAGAGAACAAGTTGAATGACAAATAAACATGATTGTGGGCCCTAGGAAGGTTTCAATGGTGGACATCTCTCTTCTCATTGTTTCTTATGGTGTGGTCCACTTGAGCTTTGTATCTGCCTCATTTTTTGTTTAATACCTCAAAATGAGTTGTACAAATGGATGGACGAAGCAGATAAAATAAATACATCATGGTGGGACCCATAGAGCTTTGACACCAACTTGCTGGCGGGTGTTCACGTCACCAGGCCAATTCATTTTTGCAAATTGGGTACTCCCAATCTACCCCCACTAGGACCCATCTAAAGACGGAAGGTCATGTCATTGCTTTGTGGGGCCCATAGTGATATATTTGCTTATCCAAGCCGTCCGTCCATTTTTTAAAGATAATTTATAGCATTATCTAAAAAATGAAGTGGATCGAAGGCACGAGCGGACCATACCACAGGAAACAGTGGGAAATGTTAACTACTAATGTTCTGGTTTTTTATTTAGTTAGTTAAGAACTTTAAACCTTGTGATTTATCATTTTTTATATGTAATTGGTAAATAAATTGGTATTCACTATTCAGTAATAGGAAAAATATTTCCAAGCAAAAAAAGGGAAATTGTTCGAACTTGTTCTAACGCATAAAAATTGTCTGAAATCCATATGTTCGAACAAACATGGCTAGGTTAGACCAAATCGAGTCTGAACGAATCCAACCTGTTGGAATGTTTGTTTGAACATTGTTCGAACACACCCACTCAAGCAGTTGAACGATCCGATTTGGTCCATGTTCCACTCAGATCGGATCGTTGCCTACATCTAGATCCACCCACCGTTGTGGATAGAGATCCACCGAAGCAGTGCTCAAAATTCCTATAACACGTGCCAGTGGGGCCAGTGACATATGTATGCAAGACTACCAAAAACCAGAGTGGACCACATGAATGACATGTGTATGCAGGACTCCTAAAAACCAGAGAGAGAGAGAGAGAGAGAGAGAGAGCTCATTGTAAAGGGAGAGCTCATTATGACAGTTTTCAACCCATCCACTCGATGACTCATTATAAAGGGAGAATATTTCAAAAGAACATACTAATTGCCACTACTAACCACAAGAATTTTATGATTGACACTTTATTTTTTTGCCATAAAAAATGATAGCCACCAGAGTTACGTGGTCTAGAACATTAGTTGCATGAGAGCTTAATTGTAATATTTATCCTCAATCTAAGCTTGACATGAACCTGACCTAAACACACCCAATGTGATAAATGGGTCGGGTTTGGGCCTACAATGCCCAAACTTGATACATAAAAAAAATGGGTTTGCTATTTTTCACTTGACCAGACTCAGAAGACCCGATCATTCTGACTTGATTCTTAAATGGGTTGGATATGATCCATTTCAATAAATTCATTAGGTCATGTATGTTGTTCATGATTCTTCGGCCACGTGTGTGACATGTGTGGGCATGCTAGAACTGAATTTTGCGACTCGATTCCAACCGAACAACAATGACCCCGAGTGCAAAGAAAGGCAGATACGTCGTGATCGACTGTATATGACAGAGATCCATAAAGATCAGTTGCCTAATTAACCACTCGCTCAATTGTTTAACATTAGTGATCAGGTGATGTTTTGAGGGTGGGGTTCGTCCTCCGAAAATGGGTTGCACCTTTGTTTTCCAAAGAAAAGGATTTCTCACAATATAAAATTAAAGGGATAGAAAGAAGAACTTACAATCGGTCATGCGGACGATCTTCACTTATTCTTTATCAATAGAAAATACGACTGTAGAGAGAGAGAGAGAGAGAGAGAGAGAGAGAGAGAGAGAGAAACTTTACTGATTAAAGAGCTCAAACTTACTACTATGAAATGTAATATCAAGGGTTACACTACTGAATATAAATAATACAATTAAGCTAAAGAAAACACGTAAATAGCAAGATGGAGAACATGATAAGCTTTAAATTAAAATGTAGATTTGATTTGGTTGGTGCTAGACCCATTACACTAAGAAACATAAAGTATTTGGAATGTAAAAAGGGACTGAATACACTACGAAATGTAATGGACTTGGTAGATTGGAAAGATAGATTGATTTGATTTGTTGTTGTTTGGTGCTGGGACCCTTACTCCGTGGAGATCATTCTGCTTCTTTAACTTTCTCCTAAAAGGGTGGAACTATCTGGATGCTCCACTTCCTGACGGATGCGATAACCGTCTCCCACATTGCCTTATAGAGAGGTCCTTCATTTATCCTCCTTACATGTGTTGGCAATTGCCTACTCTCTACAGACTTCTTTCCTATCTGGACACATGTCATGCTGAATCACTCAGTCATACTCCCTGTATTGCATATAACAATTGGCTGATTACTGTGTTAGATGCAAATACACTCGGCAGCTGTGCACACCTCAATCGACCGATGTTCCCTGAATGAATACCTCACTCGGCCGCTCGTTTGTGCCAAAAAACTGCAATCGGTCATCATCCTGTTTGCAAAATGGCAAATCGGCCGTTGAAATCGGCCACCGTGCTGAGTGTAAATGGCAATCAGCCGTTCAAATTGCCCATTACCCTAGGTGCAAACGACAACCGGCTGCTGTCCCGATTGCAAAATAATGGCAATTGGTCATTGACCTGATTGCAAAATGACAATCGGTCACTGACCATTGAAATCGGCCGCTGGCCTACCTTAAGAAAATCGCAGTTGGTCATTGAAATCAGCATACAGAAATCAGATGACCTCTTGGCTCCGAAATAACAATCGGCCGCTCTCCTGCTTCTGACCAACTCCTCAGGCAGAGTAGAACAATGTCGGGCTGGTCACATGAAAAAGAAAGAGAGAATATTGAGATTCGGTGGTTGGTATTGTTCCATGGTGGACAGTTTGCTGTCCATGACTCCTCTAGCGGCATGCCATGGCCTACTTGCACAGAAATGTCACCTGATGAGGTAAGGATCGTCCAATTATTTAGTTATTTCAGGCTTTATGGTCCATCCACAGCAGCACAACAATTTGGACAGTCCAGATTGTTGAACATGTATGCCACACGTGAGAGCTGCATGCTTGTAAAACTCTACTCAGTTGACTTCTCAAGGCACACGTGGCAAACAAGTCTGTAATCGGGACTGTTGATCTGGTGGGCCATCTTATGTATGGATATTGGCCAGTTTGACAACATTCATCATCCACTTGTGGATTTTACTGGTTGGACGTGGACTGCTGTTTTTACCTTTCTAAATGTAAGCCTCTAATGGGATGGCTATGAAAGTACTCCTCTCTCTTTTGGGTGTGGCCCATCCACATAGTGGTCACAAGATTAACGGTTCTGATCAACTGATCAACCTGTTTGCCATGTGTACAGTGAGGAAGGAAGTGCATAAAATTTATGTGCAGCAAGCTGCATGTTAGCACCCATTAAAATGGCGGGAAATAAACGGTACAGTGCCCAATTAGATACACCGTCTGGCTAGATTTTTCTGTGGGACTAAGGTGAGAAAATGGGACGCGGATTCAAAGGATATGGGGATTCGTGACTTTGAGTTCCATTTATATCCGGTGCGTTTTTTTGTATCTCATTTCACCGCATGAGTCTAAAAAAGAAGCAAATCTAACTTAAATGGACCAAGTGGTGATTGAACGCCAAGCATTGAAAGCTTCTTAGGGCCCGCTATAATGTTTATTTGACATCCAACCTGCACCGACCTTGATGACGTGAAAGCACAAATACCAGCTCTATAAAAAACGTTTGTTGCGCGAAGAAGTTTTTAATGGTGAGCGTTCAATCACAACCATTTTGTGTGGTGTGGTCCACAACTGAAAAAATGGTAACATGATGGTGGGCCCACAGTCACAGATCCACCAAATTCACATCTGGAAAAATAGGGGCACAAAATGCTAGGCACTTGGGGCCCATCCACTAGTCCAAACATTTTTACATAGCATTTTGGATTATTATCCCAAAAAAAGATCTGTCAAAGGCTCATTTTGGACCACACCATAGGAAGCAGCGGTGCTAAGGACGCCCACCATTGAAACCTTCTTAGGACCCACCATGATGTTTACTTTACATTCAACCTGTTGATATCGTCGGATACACATGTATGAAGTCAAAAAACAAATACCATCTTGTTCCAAAACTTTTATGGTCCTCAAGAATTTTTCAACGGTTGGAATTTAATCCCCAATGTGTGGTCCATTTGAGCTTAGATCTTCTTACCTTTGGGCTCATATTCAAAAATGATTTGGAAAAATGGATGGACGGTGTGGATGAAATCCATACACCACAGCGGCCCCTTGGAGCCCAGCCTGTCCCGAACTCGGAACAGCTGGGGGCAGTACTCTCCGCGTCCGTTGCGATGATAACGACGTGTAACTAAAAGCAGTTCACGAAGATCCTGCCTCACCTGAGACTTCCCTGCCGATGGATGATTCTCGATGGACGCAATCCTTTGCCACACCTATCTTACCCATCGCAGGCCCACCAGTTGTGTACTTTAAATCTATTCCGTTCATCAGGTTCCATCCTAGATTCTAGGACCTGGGGGGAAATTTCAGACAGATCCACAGCTCAGGTTGCGGACAGGACATGGAACAGTAGGGATGGAATGCCCACCATAGATTTGTCTGTGGGTCCATCATGATGTATATATTTAATCAAACCCGTTAATCAGGTGTAACGCAACAGAAAAAAACAAATAAACAAAAATAAGCTTCAGTCAGAACTCACGTGGACCACACCACATGAACTTAGAGGTATTGGTAGTAGTTTACACTGTTCCCATTGTTTTGGCCCACGGAAGTATTTTATCTGACGATCTTCTGTATGTACGGTTCAAATAATGCTTCTCACCTGTTGGGTGGGGTGGATTTTATATATACAACGTGGTGGGCCTCACATAGCTTTTGTATTTTACAGAGTTTAAAAGGTGCTGTAGACGATTCCAGTCCATTCTCCATCAACGGCCGGGCCCACCGAGATGTAAGAAGCGTAAAGAGAGCAGATCGTGCACTGGTACAGATAAAGTACATGAAACGGGAAGCCCGTCCGTTCTTCTGGGTCCCACATTTACTTTCGTCCTTTTGAGTGGGACGCGGATTAGCTACTTACAGGTTGAGTAGCGAATCTCGCTACTGAAGTGACGTCACCATGTTACGTGGGCCTTAGTATTATGTATGTGTTGTATCCATACCGTCTATTCATTTGGAGATATCATTTTAAGGTATGACTCAAAGAATGAGGCAGATCCAAAGCTCAAGTGGACCCACCATAGAAAACAGTGGGGGCAGTGATATCCACCGTTGAAAACTTGTTAGGGGCCACGGAAGTTTTCGATCAAGCTGATATTTGTGTTTTCCCTTCCTCCGTGTCTGAGTGAACTTATCGACGGGTTGGATCTCAAATAAACATCATGGTGGGCGTAGGAACTTTTCAACGGTGGATGTCACTGTCCCCACTGTTTTCTGTGGTGGGGTCCACTTGAGCTTTGGATCTGCCTCATTCTTTTATTTATGCCATAAAATGGTCTCTCCAAATGGAATGGACAGTATGGATACAACACATACATCATGCTGAGGCCCACATAACATAACATGATGACGTCACTTCAGTAGCTAAGTTCGGTACTCATCCTGTCAGTAGCTAATCCGCGTCGTTTTGGGTGAGGTGGTAAGCGGAAGTGGATTGGCTCGTGTACCCTTCACCAGCGGAGCGCGTCCGTCCTCACGTATGAATGATTCAAAGAAGATTCAGATTATGTGGTCCCAAATGATTGATTTAGTATATCCAACCGTACATCTATTTGGCGAGATAACAAATGGATCACACCAAAAAAGACAGTGGGGACAATGATTCTCACCGTTAAAACATTCCTAGGACCCACCATGATGATATTTTGTATATCCACACAGTTCACCCACTTCTCCAGCCCATTCGAGGATGAGTTTCCAAAATCATGCATATCAAAATCTCATATGGACCATACCACTGGATTTCCAGTGTTGATTGAGTGCCCCCACCATTTTTAATTCCAAAGAGCCCATCGTTAGGTTTTAGTAATGTTTATTTGATGTCAAAAAGATCTGGATGAAGGGAAAATATAAATATCCTCTTGATACAAAACTTTTGTGCCCCACGAAAAGTTTTTAATAGCCATTCACCACTTTTTCTAGTGGTATGTTTTGTTTAAGATTTGTATATTCTTAAGGTTTTGGATCACGTCCTAAAATAAGAGAGAAAAAAGATGGACGGCATGGGTATATAAAAAATAGATCAGTATGGGCTCCATGCCGTTAGGGTAATACCCACTTAGGGGTAATAGCTAATCCGCGCCCATGGAAGGGGGAAGTGGATCGCGTCCTGCCCCACTTGGACGGCAATCGGTCCAGTCAAGGGCTCTATGGGATTATTGTAATGTATTAGGTTTATCCATGCTGTTCAACCATTTTTAAAGATTAATGTATGATCCAAAAATGAATCAGATCCCAGGCTCAAGTGGACCACACCACAGGAAGGGCCAGTGATATGATGTTCATTGTTAAAACCTAGGGCCACCATGATGTTTATTTCCCATCCAACCTGCTTGTAAGGTTAAAAAAAATAAAAAATTGGATGGAAGGAAAACACAAATTCCAGCTGGATCCAAAACTTTTGTGGCCCCAGGAAGTTTCTAATGGAGAGTGTTCTATCCACACTGTGAGATCCACTTGAGCCCTGTATCTGTCTATTTTTTGGGCTCACACCCTAAAATGATCTAGATAAATGTACGAACTGTGTGGATAAAACCTATATATCACGATGGGCCTCACAGAGCTATTGCCTTGATTGATTTCATCCAAGTGGGGGAAGGAAGCAATCTTTCTATGATACGGTGTATCTGTGGGGTGATTTGTAAATCATGATTGTTCATATGGTTGGATATCCTTTTCCAAAACCACATCTATTAGGGGGTGTTTGGCATCTCTACTCTAATTCAATAAGAGCTTTTTGAATGAGAGCTACTTTAATAAGCTCTTTTTATTCTATCTCTTATTTTAAATAAATTCATTTGGTAAAATCTTCAAAATAAAGCTTTTATTTAAAATAGGCACCTTTGGTAAAACTTTCAAATAAGAGCTTTTTTAAGAGTAGTTGATATCATTTTTAAAGATTACAACAACTTAAATATAAGAGCAATCAAAATGGTTGTTTGAGTGGACTGTCCATCATATGGAGCTCATCATTATGCTAATTGTCCTTTATGTGGGGCCCCTTAATGTCCACTACCAATCACCATCATGTAGACTCCACATTTGATGTGTCCATAGTGTGAGCCCTACCTTTGAAGTGTATTGTCCATCATGTGGGGCCCAATTTTGATATACCATTCATCATGTGAGGTGCACCTTCTATATGGATCATCCATCATACGACCTACTTTGGATATGGGTCATCCATCATGAGAGACCTTGGATGTGGACCGTCCATTAGGTGGGGCCCACATTCAATATCCACCATCCATCACTTGGATCCTACCTTTGATGTGGACAATCCATCATGTGGGTCCCACCTTTTATTGTGGACCATCTATCATGTGGGGCCCACTTGATGTGGATAGTCCATCATGTGGGACCCACCTTTGATGTTCACCATCCATCATGTAGGTCGTCCCACCTTTGCTACGGACCATCCATCAAGTGGGGCCCAACCTTCAATATGGATCATTCTGTAACACACTGGCCTTTCAATATTTAAATGTTCTCTTAAATTATTCTTTTTTTTAAATAGATCGTAAAATCACACATAAGACAGTGTTTTTTGCAATCCCAACTTGAAAGAAACTTTTGTTAGGAGGGTAGGTTGTGAGACCTTGATCATAGGTAACACAGTCTGAGCACACATGCTTCTCGATCGACACCTTCGATGACCCATACGTGGAGCCTTTGAGTACTTAGTGTCGAACCCTAGTGACTTATCTCGGATGACCTTGAAACCATTATCATGTCGATCGCGCCATCACTACGGTCACATCGGCGAAAACCGCACGTCAATCCAATACCCAAGCGCAAAATTATGACCATTTGATCAAAACACTTGAAAAATGTAGTTTCTGCACACCTATGTGGGGCCACTGCACGGTCTCCTAACCAGTCATTTCCCCCTACTTTGCAATTATAAAAAATTATATATATATATATATATATATAAATAAAATAATATATATATATAATAAAATAATGAAAAAAATAAGAGTAATGATGATTAACATCTCACGCATGCCTCCCCACGTCACCACCATTGCTTCATTAATTACAAAGAGAGAGAGGTTATAAAGAGAGATGATGGAGAGTAACGTACACACCCTTACCCTCTTGTTCCTTCTTTTCTTTTCTTCTTCTCCATCCATCCGTCCATCCATTCATGGAGAGATCAATCTTCATCTAGGTGAGTACAGCCTCCACTCTTTGTGTCCATCCATCCGTGAAGAGATCAACGTTCATCTAAGTGAGTACACCCCCCACTTTTTGCGTTGATTTCCTTGTCATTCTTTTCTTCGTGATGTAAGGTTGGGATCCACTGATAGTGGACCCCATGATGGAGATCTTGGGTCATCTAAACTGTCCATGCTAGGGATGCCATTGGGGTGTAAACCCTCCACACACCGCACAAGTATTAAAAGAGAGAAAGAGAGCACAAGTATTTTAAGAGAGAGAGAGAGAGAGAGACCTGAGGTCCTCTCTTGGTCAGACGTCCAGACGTCTTGCTTTTTTTTTGGGCTATAGAACTGTGGAGCTCATCATGACCCCACCATAATGTATTTGTTAGATCCAAGCTGTCAATTCATCTTCTCTAATCATTTTAGTCTATGGACAAAAAAATCAGGCTAATATGACCTTTGGTGGACCACATCTTACTAAAGCCATCCATACCATTGAAAATTTCTTGGGGTCCCACTGTGACCTTTTTTGTGCAATCCGAACCACCTAACTCATGGACCATACCTATAGCGGTGTGTATAGACCCACACCCTCATGTACACATACATTTGTACGTGTGCACTCACACACAAAAAATATATATTTATATATATAAAAAAAAAGAAAGAGGTGAGAGTCCTCTCTGGAGAGAGATGTCTCTGTCTCTTGTCCTTTGAAAAGAACTGTGGATTCCACCGTGGCTACACCTTGATGTTTCTGAGAAATCCACGTCGTCCATCAGTTTGCCCATATCAATTAGGGCACGATACCAAGAATGAGATTGATCTAGATCTCAAGTGGGCCGTGCATAAGGAAATGATGCAAGCTGTTGAAATCTTCCCCAGGCCCACTATCATATTTTGTTACAACAAAACCTGCCCTAAGAAGATCTCTTCAAATCCTTCAGAGTCTGGCCAATGTAATGAACAGAGTGGATCTCCCATATGGGACTCACTCGGCTCATTATTCCAAAAAGATATATATATATATATATATATATATATATATATATATATATATATATATATATATATATATATATATATAAAGGAGAGAGAGAATGAAGGGGGTTGTTGGATGTCCAGCATGCATGAGGTGGAAGCCCAATTTGGGTGTAGATTGGTGGTCCACTCATGGGACCCACCATGATGTGTATATTTCATCTACGCCACCCGTCCACTTTGCCAGATCATTTTAGGCCATGAGCCCAAAGATGAGACAGATCTAGATCTAATGTGGACCACACCACCGGAAACAGTGAGATTGAATACCTAGGGCCTTCCGTTTATGTGTTTTTAAATCTACACCGTCTCAGCTCACTGCGCCGTAGGCCCACCAAATGTAACGCTTATCCTTGTCGCCACCTTGATCTAGGCATTGTGTACATTTTTAAGAAAATCGTGTCTGATTTTCTAAGTTTTGGGCCATCTCTGGGCCCCCATGGTGGGCCCAATGTAACATCCATGTGGGGGCCACCAATTGGGATTTCCAATATATATATGTGGCTAGAAAAATAATAAATTACCTGGGCTAGAGTGGGCCCCATATGATCAGAAAGTTGATCCCAAGATGGGGCTAGGAAATGGTGCGCAAGAATTTCTGTGCAGAAATTCCAGGTGCCCATGTTTGGCATTGTGCCAAAAATCATATGTATGTATCCAGTGGGCGATGCCTTATGGTATTTAGATATCATACATGGGTATACCAGGGGGACTTGACACCACGCCAAAAGGTGGTCCCATTTGATGCCGATACGTGCCCAAAGTTGGGCTAAAATCATTTCTGCATTACCATTTCTGCCAACTCCAGGTACCCATATTTGGGCCTTTGTTAAAAATTGTACACAAGCAACCAAAGAGGTCTGTCTTATGAGTTTTGAAGACCACATATTGGTCTATCAAGTGGCCATTTTATTTCTCTAAAAGCTAGTCCCTTGTGATCAAGAATTGGACCCAAACTTAGCCCAAAACCATTTCTGCATATAAAGTATGTTTAATTAGAAATCTACGTGGGGCCTCATTCATGAGATCCGCCACATTCATGGAATCCGCCACCTTCATAAAGTATTAAATAAGTCATTTAAACCCTAAACCCTAAATCTAGATTGTATAGACCAACTCCTCTAAAATTCTAGAGCTACCACCCTAGGGTTGATCCTAACCGTATAAGTTATGAGATATGACAATCTAACCACATAAATTATCTAAAACATGATAGGGTTAAATTCTAGCGTGCTTGTGCATGTTTCAAGCAACATTAAGAGACGTTTCAATTCTTAAGGTGATGATTCCTCCCCTTGAGCTTTCTGCTACCATGTTAATTAAGCAATAGCTTTAATAATTTATAACTGATATTTTAACTGTCTTATGATTACCTATGTTGTTATTTGATCATATGTTCAATTTTGTGATACCTAAATGTCTCCTTATAATTGTAAATTATTTATGGATATTAGAATTGTCATTATCACTTTTCATGTTTGGAATCTGGAAGTGGATTATGAATGTGAATGGTTGTGATCACCTATAATTGATGGGACCTTAAACTAGGTGGCCTTTAGAAGCAAATATTGAAAATATTTTTATGATGTCCTTATGTGGATTGGTTGGACTCAATGTCCTGTTGAGATGAATTATTGATTATGTCCATGGACTGATTTTTTTAAGATGTTCTTATATGGACTGAATGTCCTGTTGGGATGAATTATTGACCATGTCCCTCATTGGACTAATGCGAGAATATTTTTATGGTGTTCTTATATGGACTGGTTGGACTGAATGTCCTATTGAGATAATTTATTGATTATGTCCCTAGCTAGTTGGATTGGTGAAAAAATATTTTGGAGAATTATTGCAATAAAAGGCTATTAGTTGTAAGGGAATGTCATAATTGGTTTGGTTGTAAATTGAAATAATAATTGTTGATTTAATCATGCATATCATGGCACAGACCGGACGTGTGGTGATGAGCCATATTACCGTCGGGTGGTCTGGTTGCTGAGAGCACATACCCTCGAGGTATTTTCGCTGGCTCTAGACTACCATAGAGTGCGACATTCACTGAGAGCACGTACCTTTGGTATTTTCGCTGGTGATGACCACTTGTGATATTGTGGGGCTGATGTGTGTCCTTAATGACTTCCAGACCACTGGGTGAGGCTGATGTGTGTCCTTAGTGACTTCCAGACCACTGGGTGAGGCAGATGTGTGTCCTTAGTGACTTCTGGATCACCCATTGATGGATTTGCGTTGTGGGGCTAATGTGTGTCCTTAGTGACTTCCAGACCACATTTTTCAACTGGACGTGCATCCCCAGGCTGAGGGACATGCTCATGCATTCATGCATTTAAGAAATACTGCATCATGGATGTTTTATACATTGTTTTAATTCTTGATTAATGTATTGGTGTGTAATCTTGAGGGGACCTTACACTGAGCTGGCCACTCATGTTATTAAATTTCAACCGTACAGTTGGTGCAGGTGATTTGAATAATCCTCAAGGTTATGCTGATGTTATGGATTAAAAAGCCGTGTTTATTAATTGCTATTTTAAATTTTGTAATTGTTGCATTATTGTATCCTAATTAAATTCGAGATATTCAGTTTGTATAAGCCCTATGGGCACCACTATGAGATGTTTGTTGTATCTTTCCTATATGCATGGTTTGTTTTCTTCCACGGTGAATACTCTTCTTGGAATGATACTTGAAAATGGACTAAAATGTGGGTTTTCTTCATAGGCTAACGTCGAGGTCTTCGAAACACGGGTCTAGAACTCGGGTTGGGAAAATTCGGGATGTTACACATTCATCGTGTGGTCCCATATTTAATGTCAATCTTCCATCATGTGGTCCCACATTCAATGTCCACCATCCATCATGTGGGTCCCACCTTTGCTATGAATTATCCATCATATGGGGCCCACTTGATGTGCATAGTCCATCCATCATGCGAGGCCACATTTTAATGTGGGTCATCCATCATGTGTAGGGCTGGTCATGAGCCGAGTCAGCTCAAGAAGCTCGCTCGACTCGGCTCGACAAAACTCGCCTCGACTCAGTAGGGCGAGTCAATCCAATCCTAAATTTAGAAGCTCGAGTTAAGATCGAGTCAAGCTGGAGCACCTAGTCCCTCGACCGGCTCGGCTCGGCTCGAAGCTCGGCTCGAATCAGCTCGACTCGTAGCTCGACTCGATTTACTGCCTATATATAGGTAGTTTAAAAAAAAAAAAAAAACCCAACATTACACCTCTCTTCCCTCTCTTTTCCAAAACCCTACCTTCCTTCTTCCCTCTCTTTTCCAAAATCGTCGCAAGTCCTGCACCTCTCTTTCACTCTCCCAGATCTTCTCTTCTCTCTCATACTAGTCCGGCTAGCTAGCGGAGGGGAATCGTCCGCACCTCTCCAACTCTCCTCCTCTTTCTCTTATTTTCCTTCCTTTGAACAAGCACAAGGTAATGCTCGGATGCTTCTTTTCCCCGTACTGCTGGGATGCTAGGTGGGGTCCACCGTAATATTTATTAGAAATCTAACCCGTCCATATGTTTTGCAAGATCATTTAAGGATGTGCGACCAAAAATAAGTTGGATCCAAAACTCAAGTGGGCCGCATGAGAGGAAAAATGGTAAAATGAGTTTTCTACCATTGAAACTTTACTGGGCTCCACCTTTATGTTTGTACCCCATCCAAACCGTTTAGAAGGTCATTACCACTGAGATGAAGTAAAAAAATGAACAAAAAAATTTGATTGGAAAAGTTTGTGGCCACACGAATGTTTAAACGGTGGTTACTGAATACCCACTATTTCCGCTCGTGAGGCCCACTTGAGTCTTAGATACACTTGGTGTTTTGCCGCATGTCCTAAAATAATCTCGCAAAACATATAAACGGCGTAGATTTCTCAGAAGCATCACGGTGGGCCCCACCTTGCATCCCTGAGCAGGAATGGAAGCGGATTGGCTGGTGCACCCTACACTAGCTATGGTGTGGGTTACAAAGCAGATTAGGTGAGACACTGGCCTCACGCAAGACGGTGCAGCCCTCACAGTGGGGTTACAGTGGAGCCCACTTTGATGTATGTATTATGTATCCATTCCGTTCATCCGTTTTCCCATATCATTTTAGGGCATTATCTAGAAAAATTAATCAGAACCAATTATCAGGTGGACCATACCATAAGAAATAGTGGTGGTTGACCATCCTACCATTAAAAACCTCTTAGGGAAAAATTAACATTTCCGTAGTAGTTTGTTTACCATCTGATATGTTGATAAGGTCACATAAGCCTGA
Source organism: Liriodendron chinense (assembly GCA_003013855.2). Taxonomy (NCBI): domain Eukaryota; kingdom Viridiplantae; phylum Streptophyta; class Magnoliopsida; order Magnoliales; family Magnoliaceae; genus Liriodendron; species Liriodendron chinense. Next base: position 1,873,908 of record PVNU02000133.1, on the reverse strand, counting down.
ATGAAGGGAAAAAACAAATATCGGCTTGATCCAAAACTTTTGAGTCTCATTAATGGTAAATAAAGACTGTTTCTTATCGGTATGGTCCACTGGATGATTAGATCTGCTTCATTTTTGGCAAAATTCCCTAAAATGATATGGGAAAATGGATGGACGGTGTGGATACAGGATACATACATCAAGGTGGGCCCCACGATAATTCACGGCAAGGGCCGCACCGTCTTGCGTGAGGCCGGGATCGCACCTAATCCGCCCTGTGTACCGTGTCAAAATTCTTACGTACTTGAGCACGATGAACGTAAAAATCATGGACCACCCCACAATTGGGTATTTCATACATCTACACCGTCCATCCATTTGAAGAGCTGATTTTAGCTTATGACCCAAAAAATGAGTCATATCCAGATCTCAAGTGGACCACACCACAAAAATGATTATAACCGTTAAAAGCATACTAGGCCCCACCATGATGTTTATTTTCCTTCAAAACTGTCCATAAGGTCACATGGACCTGGATGAAGGGTTTTACAAATATCAGATCAATCCAAAACTTCTATAACTCCCGAGAAGATTTCAATGGTAGACGTTCAATCTCCCACTTCTTTCTGCAGTGTGGTCCACTTAATCTTTGGATCCTTCTTATGTTTAAGATCAAGCCTTATAACTATGTCAACAAATGGATGGACGGTTTGGATATAACACGCACATCACAGTGGGGCCCACAGAACTTGGTGACGTCAATGCACCAAGTGGCTTCCCGCATAAGCTACCTCCATCTCCTCCATCTGTCCACTCACTCCTGTCACATGCATGATACACCTACTACCCTACACATGTACTTCCTCTAGTGTAGGGCTGCTCCCGTACACTCACATGGTCACACCACACCTATAGTTCACCCACCTGCCGCGATGGCTAGTGAAGTGACGTCACCAACTTCTGTGGCCCCCACTGTGATGTATGTGTTGTATCCACACCGTCCATCTAGTTGGAGAGATCATTTTAGGGCGTGAGCCAAATGATAAGTCAGATCCAAAGCTTAAGTGGATCTCACTGAAGAAAACAGTGGGGATTGATCTTCTACCATTCAAAACTTCTTGGGTCCACAGAAGTTTATGATCAAGCTGATATTTTTGTTTTCACTTCTTCCATGTCTGTGTGAACTTATGAAAAGGTTGGATCTCAAACAAACATCATGGTGGGCCCTAGGAAGGTTTCAACGGTTGTGTCACTGTCCCCACTGTTTTCTTTGGTGGGATCCGCGTGAGCTTTAGATCTGCCTCAATCGGTGTCTCATGCCCTAAAATAATCTCTTCAAATGGATGGACGGTGTAGATACATCACATCAATCACGGTGGGGCCCACATAAGTTGGTGACGTCACTTCAGTAGTGAGATGGCTACTCAACCTGTCACTGTCAGTACTCAGTACCCCACCTGCCCCTCAAGCCTTGCCAGTACTCAGTACGGCAGTACCCCACCTGCCCGTCAAGCCTTGTGCAGGAAGTTACTGCACTGGGAACCAAGGTGGGGCCCACAGTGATGGTTTTTTATAAATCTACCCCATCCATCCGTTTTGGGAGATCATTTTAGGACATGAGAACAAAAATGAACCGGATACGAGACTCGAGTGGGCCGAAAACGTGAGGATTGAACGTCCACAGTTGAAATATTTGTGGAGCCATAGGAGTTTCAAATCAGGATAATATTTGTGTTTCCAGTTCATCTCAGTAGTAGTGACGTTATGAACGGTATGGATGTCATATAAACATCACTGTAGATTCAGGGAGGTTTCAACGGTACTAATTTCCCTACCCACCTTTTCCTTTAGTGAGGTCCACTTGAGTCTTGGATCTGGTTCATTTTTGTTCTCATATCCTAAAATGAGCTCCCAAAACGGATGGACGGGGTGGATTTATCAGAAACCATCATTGTGGGCCCCACCTTGGTTTCCAGTGCAGGAATTTCCTTCCCAAGGCTTCCGCTGGGAATCCGCGCCCCTGTCCAACTTTTGTGGGCCCCACCATGATGTATGTGTGGTATCCACACCGTCCATTCATTTGGAGAGATCATTTTAGGGCATGATCAGAAGAATAAGGTAGATCCAAAGCTCAAGTGGACCCCACCAAAGAAAATAATAGGGAGAGTAATGTGGACCCCAATATTAGAAAATGGTGAACGGTGAGGACGCGGTTTGGCTAGCGACCCTGCCACTAGTCAGGTGGCTAGTCGTCGGTGCTCTGTGGGCCTCACCATGATGTATGTATTTTATCCCTGCTGTCCATCCATTTTTCCAAATCATTTTAGGGCATGAAATGAAACATGAGGCATATATAAATCTCAGGTGGACCACACCACAGGAAAACAGTAGAGATTGAATGTCCACCATAAAAAACATCATAGGACTCACTATAATATTTATTTGACATCCAACCTGTTGATTAGGTCATACTGACCTGGATGACGGGAAAAAAACAAATATCAGATAGATCCAAAACTACTATGGCCCCAAGAAGTTTTTAATGGTGGACGCTCAATCACCACTGTTTTCTATGATGTGGTCTACTTGACATTTGAACCTACCTTATTTTTTGTCTCATACCATAAAATGATATGGAGATATGGATGGACGGCGTGGATGAAACATATACATCATGGTGAGGTCCACAGAGCATCGACTACTAGCCAATGGCTAGTGGCAGGGTCACTAGCCAATCCGTGTCCGAATGGTGAACGGTTAGAAAACTTTAGCTAAGGTTTTTTGGAGCATTCTGTTTGTTCTGCAAACTGTGACCCCCCAACTAGTGGAGACCCAAGCCCGGTCCAGCAAACATTGATTGGCCCATGCATGTGAGACCCAAGCCCGATCCAACAGGCTACCTAGACCCAAACTTATATTGGTCCATTTATCATGGTGTGCTCCACTTGACGATTAGATCATTCTAAATATTGGGGCAACCACTCATCATGGTGGGCCTCACATTTTGGAAGGATTGGATGCAATGCAGGCATCGCTTGGACCCCATAATATTGAAGTATTTTTTATATTGAAGTTCCATAAGATATTTCATTTTCTCTTTAATTAATAATTTTTTAAGCACATTTTATGTTTCGATATTTGTTCTTTAAATATTTATGTTTAGGATTCTTTGTTAACTGACGTTGTTAATTTGTATTTAGGCCACTTAGTGGTTTAGTAATGTATCCTCCCGTTTAGGAATTCATATTGAACGAATATAGTCATTCAACTGGAAATGCTTGTTCTTTATGGATTCCTAAATTGTCCAATTTTTTGACAGTTCGGTACCATACCATGTACTTAGGTTGTCCTCGTTTTCAGTTTACATGCAGTTGAAATTTCGGTGGCGTCTCCTTATATTTTCTCCGGATATGTGGTTCTTTACTGATTGGTTGCCTTTATCCATGTATAATGGATTACATATAGCAACTAATCAGTATTGAATTTTACATATATCTGGAGAATATGGGGAGGTGCTGCCGAAATTTCGGCTCGCATGTAAACTGTATGAGAACAGTACATGGTATGTTACCGAATGGGATAGAGACAATTATCACCTCTAGACAGAGACAAGTAGGAATATGTGAGACATATAGAGACAACTAGCAAACAAATTTGAAACAATTAGGGACAATATATAGTTATTATATGTATGTACCCCGGCGAATTTATTGATTAGGGGATTATTTGAGACACTTGTGTCTTGCAGTTTATAGAGGGGCCTCGATATTGTCTATACTATACATTTATATACACGTATAAATGTGATTGACTGATTGCTTGAACTTGTAAAAGCTCATATCTTACTTTACCCTTATTTTCTTTTGATTTATAAATGACTAGTGAGGAAAATCTAAGTAATCCCGCTGTCGGCGCGTCAGTCACATCTCCTCTTATTGTGGAGGGAGATGTGACGGAAAAGAAAGTTGAAACGACTTCAGGTTCAGTGAGAGGAAAAAAAAGATCAGCGGTATGGGAATTTTTCGATGAGATCACGCAACCAGATGGTTCAATTAAGGTTAGATGCAAGTACTGTAAAACTCTTTACGACAAGCATTCTGGTTCTTCTACTATTCATTATCAAAGGCATCTAGATAAATGTGTGAAGAGATCAAGAACGTCAACTGGTGGAGTCCAGCAGCTGCTTTCATTTACCGCTTCTGAAAATGACGACTCTCGAGCCATGCTATCCACTTATAAGTATGATAAAGAAAAACTGAAAGAGTGTTATGCAAGATTGGTGATAGTTGAGGAGAAGCCGTTTAGGATGGTAGAAATCAAGCTTTTTAATTATGGAATTTTGTAAATTTCTTGATCCTAGATGTGAGAAGGTCTCTCCTCATACTGTGAAAAGAGAATGTATGAAGATGTATACAATTGAGAAAGCAAACTTGAAGGCCCTTTTAGCATCCGTATCAAGAATAAGTTTAACTTCAGATATGTTGACATCATCCAATCAAAGAAAATGATACATGTCATTAACTGCACACTTTGTTGACTCAAATTGGAAACTTCAAAAGAAAATTTTAAACTTCTATTATGTTCCTCCTCCTCATACTGGTGTGATAATGTCGGACTGCATCTACAATTGTCTGGTTGAGTGGGGCATCAAAAAGAAAATCTCTTCAATAACGTTAGATAATGCCTCTTCCAATGACAGATTGGCTTTTTCCTTATGTAATCAGTTCAAGGTAGCAGAAAATTTATTCTTTGATGGTAAAATATTTTAAGTCAGATGTTGTGCTCACATACTGAACTTGATTATACAACAAGGGCTGAATACAATTGACTCCACGATCTCCAACATACGAGACAGCGTCAAATATATAAGGGGATCACCTTCAAGACAGAATATGTGGAATGATATAATCTAACGTTTGGATTTGAAATCTAAAAAACAGTTGAAGTTAGATATTTGCACCCGCTGGAATTCAACTTATGAAATGTTGGACACTGCTTTAGAATTTAAAGTTGCATTCCCTGAACTTGCGACACGTGATAAAATGTACACATACGTGCCTAGTGATGAAGACTGGATGAAAGCTGAACACGTTCACAAGTTCCTCAAAGTTTTTTACGACTGCACGAAGATTTTCTCTGGGAACAAGTATCCTACAGCAAATCAGTTTCTTCCAGAAATTATTTTCATTATGGATGCTCTAAAAAAGTGTGTTTATAAGGGTCCAGATTTTTTGCAAGTGATGGCTTTTGGAATGCAAGGAAAATTTGATAAGTATTGGGCTGACTGCCATTTGTTAATGGCCATTGCAGTTGTTATGGATCCACGGTACAAGATGGCAATGGTTAGATACGTTTTCAGGTCACTTTATTCTAATTCTGAAAGGGTTTCAGCGGAGATCGTCATTATTCATGCTGTAGTTGATGAGTTGTTCACTTTATATGTTAGTACTTTCACCGCGACATCTAATATAGTGGTTACTCCTCAATTTGGGTGTAGTACTTCTACTGGAGGAAAGCGACATCGTGATTTTATGTCTTTCTTAGATGAAGAAGAAACAGAGACGCAAAAAACTTAATTAGAAGTGGAGAAGTATTTGAAGGAGCCAGTCATAAGGTTACAAGAAGAGGATTTTGATGTTTTGCAGTGGTGGAAGTCGAGAGCTCGGGAATACCCTAGACTTTCAGTGATGGCAAGAGACATATTATCAATTCCAATTTCAACAGTGGCATCAAAATAAGCTTTTAGTACGGTGAGTAGGGTCGTAAGTAAGTATCGAAGCTCCTTCGCCTTGAAAACAATTGAAGCACTGATATGTACACAAGATTGGTTGCATCCAATTTGGGGTGGTAGCAGTTTCGATGTTGAGGAAGATGATGATGAAAATGCAAATCAAGATGAGAATGCATCTACAATTGCATGAAGGAATATATACTTTTAAAGTTTTGTTCAAGCTTTTACTTTTCTAAAATATTTTCACTTTTTGGACTTGATGGTGTGGCATCTAGATAATATATGCGATACTTTTTATTGGACTTGATGTTGAGGCATGCAAGACTTTTTGGACATACATAATGTTGTTGACTTTTAATTTGTATTTTGTAGTAAAAAATATAATAAATTATGGTGGGAGCAAGCTCGCCTCGGCTCGAGGTAAACTCGACTCGACTCGATCCACTAGCTCGCCTCGAGCTCACCTTGAAATAGTTAGCAAACAAAACAAGCTCTAATGGTAAGCTCGAGGGCGAGCTCGAGCTCGAGCTCGAGTAGAGCACAGACAAGCCAAGCCAAGCCAAGCTTGGCCCACCTCGACTTGACTCGGCTCGATGCACAGCCCTAATCATGTGAGACCCACCTTTGGTGTTCATCGTCAATCATGTGGGGCCCAACCTTCAATATGGGTTGTTCATCATGTGGGCATACCTTTGATGTCAACCTTCCATCATGTGATCCCACCTTCAATGTCCCCCATCCATCATGTAGGTCCCAGCTTTCATGTGGGCGTTCATCATGTGGGGCTCACCTTTGATGTGACCATGCATTATGTGGGCCTAGCTTGATGTGGAAACCCACCTTCAATATGGGTTGTTTATCATGTGGGCCCACCTTAGAGATATTCTAAAAAAGAGAAGAGGACAAGATGGGAATTACTTAAAAAGTTTAACGACAAACTTGTTCAAAAATTAATTAAAAATGTCTACCCGCTTAAGCTAAATAAGCTCTTAAAGAAAAAGTGACCTCCCTATCACTTATTATTTAAGAGTTTTTTGCTAGTTTATAGAACAATAAGCTCTAAACTGAAAGCTCTACCAAACGGTCTATTTTCATAATAAGAGCTTATTTTTTTAGAATAAGCAAATAAGTTCTTATTAGTAGATTTGCCAAACACTCCCTTAGACTCTCCTGGTTCTTCTTTTATTTTCCTAATAGGCATGATAAATATTCATGACAGCCAAGTTGATTTTAGCACGATCAGGTATGTCAAAAAGGAAGTATTGCTTTCATTTCAACCAAACAAAGGTCACTTGTGTGGCCAATGAGCTTGGATTAGAAGTACATGTGTGTGTATGATTGTGCAGGCATGCCAAAGTCTGCTCAACTCAAAGATATTGACCGATTTGGTTGGCTTCCCTGCATTGAGATAGACAGATTGGAGACTAGATCGGAACCTAGAATCCTCTCGATTGCCAATTGGTTTATAAGTGCGCATAGTTATCAAGCGATTTGAGCAAAGGAAGATATTAACCCTCACGAATGAGTTCTTTATGCCATGTACCAACGATTATAGAATCAACTAGTTTAATGACTTTTCTATTTTATAAGTGCTTTTACGTGGTATTCCTCAATCAGAGTAAAAGATTCACACTTAATTACAGAGTAAAGACTAGCATAAACACGATCAATTTTTATTAATGCCTTGGCTCTATTACAATCGTCATGCTTTACATTTTTAATATTAAAGTGAAAAGAAAGATAAATACTTAATGCGCCTATCGAAACAAATGATCGAGGAGGATGGTCAGCAAGATATGACTAGGGCATGAACAACTGAATCGAACCTCGGATGGACATAGCGATCTGACAACTTAAGGTTGCTTTGTTAGAGTTTCTTTCTTGTATAATTGAATAGAATCGAGTAATGCATCGAGTATGGAGATTGGATGACTGAATTATTGGTGTACCTGTTTTAGCCATGTGATCCTGATCTTCCTCTCCTGGAACAACTGCAATGAAATCTGGAGATGAGATTCGATTTTTGTGTGTTCCGGATTGGGGACCTAACATTCCTTAAATAAGAATTCTTGGATGGGCGTTACAGTGTTTAAAACCCATCAAAACACTATAACCCCTCTTGCTCCACACAATTTGGGTAATCAAAGTCCATGTTCTACTATAATACTACCATAGGCAGTTTAGACGCACTACCCCTTTATCTTTGTGAGATCGCGACTGTAGTGGGGTCCACTGATCAGTCCATACGAATTCTGACATCTGTATTAGATCTGGACCATTGATCAATTGGGCCCACTATATAGAAAACTTACATCCTTATATTTAATATACTCCAAAGATAAACATATTGTTGAGCAGTAATGAAATAGGCTATGAAAAGTTAAGTAGACATATAGATAAATGCGTTTGGCATGGAGCCTTACGCTTTTCTTCAAATGTTCTTTTTATAACTTTTTTTAGGTGATTGAAGCTCCTATTGGGTTTTGAGATCTCATGGGATTCCTGGTGTGGGCTTTTCAGATATGTAGGTTCTCTTCCGTAGATTTAGGCTTGGTTTGGAAAGAAAGAGCCCTGGGCTCACTAACTTCTTGGATATTCTTTCCGTAGCTAATCCTTTACGGAGATCTTCATGGTCTACTAAAGATTTGGCCCGATGCCTCTATAATCCCTTTGATAGAGACAATTAGACTCAGGGCCTGTTTGTTAACGCTGAAAAGTTCTACTTAATGTAGAATCTAAAAACACTCCGTGTTTATTGTTGTTTGTTAATACCGAACATGGAAAGCGGTCTGTGATTTTTTCTCGAATTTTTTCGGCAATAGAGATCTAGCTTAATGGTGAATCCAAAATGCGCTCCACAACTTTTTTTAAAAAAATCCAAAATTACCCACAGCCGCGAGAGAGATTTTCTCCCTTGCGTAATACATAATCCAATTTTAACGTGATGCACTTATTCGAGCCCACCATGATCTTTATGTTAGATCTACACTGTCCATCAATTTTCTATATAATGATCCCAAAAAATGAGCCACGTTGAAAGCTCAGGTTAACTCCACCATAAGAAGCAATGGGAATAGAATGACTACCATTAAAACCTTTCTGAGGTCTACTGTAAAGTTCATTTGCCATCTAACCTATTCATAAGGTCACACAAACTTGGATGAAGGGAAAATAGAAAAATCAGCTTCATTAGAGCCTTTTGTGGCCCTAAGAAGTTTTCAATGGTAGGTACCCAATTTCCACTATTTCGTGTAGTGTGGCCCACTTGAGCCTTAGATATTCCTTATTTTTTGTTTTGTTCCCTAAAATGATACGGAAAAATTGATGGATAGTGTGGATAAAACATATACATCACGCTAGGCCCCACAGAGCCCTTTGACACTATCATACCATACGTCTCTAGTTAAACTTGGGGTATTGTGCAATCCGAGCCAGATGCGGATAGCTACTACAGTGTGAGCAGCGAGATTCCTACTGAAGTGACATCATCAATTTTTGTGGGCCCCACCATGATATATGTGTTGTATCCACACCTTCCATCTATTTGGAGAGATCATTTTAGGGCACAAGAGAAAGAATGAGGCAAATCTAAAGCTCAAGTGGACCCCACCATAGAAAACAATGGGGACAGTGACTCCTACCATTAAAACCTTCCTAGGTTCCTCCATATATATATATATACATATATGTATACATATATGTATATACATATATGGCTCTTAACAAGTTTTGAGATCCAACCTGTTCATAAGTTAACACAGACATGGAAGAAGAGAAAACACAAATACCAGGTTGATCAAAAACTTATATGGCTCTTAAAAAGTTTTCATTGGTAGGGCTTACTCCCTAATATTTTCTGTGGTGGGGTCCACTCGAGCTTTGCATCTCACTCATTCTTTGGCTCATTCCCCAAAATGATCTCTCTGAATGGATGAATGATGTGGATACAACACATAAATCATGATGGGGCCCATAGAAATGGTGACATCACTTCGGTAGCAAATCTGGTTACTCAGGTTGTCACTAGCTAGAGGGAGCGGATTAGGTGGGAACCCGGATCCACTGAGGTGGGTGGGACCCCTGACCATGGGGCTTATAGTGATGCATGCATGTGCCTTAAATCCACACCGTCCAACCATTTTGAAAGCTCATTTTAAGGCATGATCCCATAAATAAACGTGGCTTAAATCTTAGGTGGACCACACCATAGGAAACCATTGTGATTGAATCCTCACCATTAAAAACTTTATGGACTCCATCATAATGTTTATTTTCCATCCAACCTGTTGATAAGGTCAAAAACACCTAGATGAAGAGACCACACAAATATCTTCTTGATCCAAATCCCAGATGAACCATAGTACATGTGATTGACTATTAATGGGCCATGAAAGTTGTAGGCCAAATGAGATTTGGATCATCCTCATTTTTGGGGTCATTCCTTAAAATGGTTTGGAAACAAATGAATGGACGATGTGGATAAAACACATGTAGTATGATGGGGGCCACACAACATTGTCTAATAGCTGGGGCCTACTGGCATAGTCAATACACAATTTGGATACACCGAGGTGGGTGGGGACAAATGTGTCACATTAACATATTTTAAGCATTTAAGACGTTAGTTAACAAACAGGTTATTCTAGATTCAATACTGGTCTTTCGTCTTTAGATTCAGACTTTAGATTCAGATTTCGGGTTCAGACTTTAAACTTCAGATTTAACAAATAGGTCCTAAGATCTAGGAAGCTCAAGGGTGGATCTCCTTTGAACGTGGCCATCAATTTAGTGTCACTTGATGGCTCACCTTATTCTACTTTGAGGTACCTATTGGTTTGGATCAAACCTCCTCCCTTGTTCAATCACCCAGATGGTGATGATTTAAAGTGTTGGAGAGATTTGACCCCTGATACTAATTTGTCATTTGGATAAACTAGATCTCTCATTCTCTTGATTATAATCACCTTATAGAACAAGACCTGATATGGGTTCAACCATCTCCTTTTCATTTGGGCCCGAGACAACATCTAAATTAGCTCGATCATTAATTGGTCTTCTTGATTTTTGGAACTCTCTGTACCATTGTTAAATCTTCGAACGTCTCTGTTGAGATCCCACATTTTGAAAGGACTATAGATGACCTTCTAGATGAGATTATATCTAGTTGGGAGATGGGATACGCTCACTCGGCAGGTCTTTTGTAGTCTTATTGGGGACATCCCTCGTTTAATGGACACGTTAATCATAGCCATGTAGCGTGAGACAGTTTGTCCTCCTAAACGACCTAATAAGAGTCTATATCGTTGCAATAATAATGTATAAAATGCATATCATCTAAGGAAGATCAAATATGAATCTTTACTGGGTGCGAGTACAATTCTAATCATGCCACACATGTAATGTTACCATGTGACATCTTTTCATTAGCCTACGTTTGGATGCCGAAAATGAGTACACACACTAGCAATCATTTTTTCTTCGCTTAAATGCATAACATTGGCCATCAGCCTTTGTTTCCTAACATCTTTGCTTGGAGTGACATGAACCATTTGAGCTAGGTGCAACTTAAACCTGTTTGCCATCCAAATTAGGTCTTATTAGATGGTCAATTATTCATAATAAGCCGTGATGACTTCAAACCAATCTCTTCCCTTTTCTCAATGCACCGCTTGACCTGTACATCAACCTGCCACGTGTAGCAGCGGCTGTTTCTCTCCCATATTCAGGTCCTGCTGGCACAGCTGTTGCATTAGGTACATCAGCCTGCCACGTCTAGCAGTGGATAAATACGGGAGCGGATTGGCTGTTCCCCGGCTAACACCTCAGCGGGCATTACCCTAACCGTGTGGGGCCCACCTTGATGTATTTGTTGTATATCCACGCCCTCCATCTGTTTTTTCATCTCATTTGAGGCTGCGATCCCAAGCTCAAGAAGATCAAAATCTCAGGTGGACCGTACCACTAGAAACAATGATGAATGATCATAAAAACTTTTTGTGGGCCACAAAAGTTTTGGATCAAGCTTATCTTTGTATTCTTCCTTCATCCAGATTTTATTGACATTATCAACCGGTTGGATTGCAAATAAATATTACAAAAATCTAAACGGTGGGCCTTTTAGAATTTTTAATTGTGAAGCACTCAATCACCACTCCTTTGGTGTGGTCTACCTGAGATTTGAATATTCATAAATTTTCGACAACTATACTAAAATAGTCTGAGAAACTGATGGACCGCGTGGATATATAAAAAATTATCAAGGTGGGCCCCACAATAAGGGTAGCCAGGTAGCACCGGATCCGCTCCGAGAGATACCGGGGAGGCGACTTCGGTGGATGCCCGGATGGATCCACCGAGGTCGGTGGATCCATGACTGTGGAGCCCACCGTTATGTTTTTTAATTTAAATCCACACCGTCCATCTGTTTTTAAAGATCATTTTAGGGCATTATTCCAAACATTAAGAATATAAAAATCTCAGGTGGATTACCGGTAGACCACATCACAAGAAACAATAGTGACTGAATACCCACTATTAAAAACTTCTTAGGGACCATCAGAAATTTTATTTGCAATCCAACCCGTTTATAAGGTCACAAAGACCTGGACGAAGGGACCACATGCCTGAAGAAAAACTTTTGTGGCCCATAAGAAGTTTTTAATTGTCGATCACCAGTGCTTCAAGTGGTGTGATCCTTCTAAGATTTGGATCTGCTTAATGTTTGGAATCACATGCTAAACTGAGCCGTAAAAAAATAGGGACGGTGTGGATTTAAGTCAGATACGTCAAAGTGGGCCCCAGAATCAGGGATCTACCGAAGCCGCGTCCGTACTCGGGTTCCACGTACAGTGCAGTATCACCGGTCCTTTTTCTGTTTTCGTGAATGGTTACTGTATCATGAGCGAGCGGCCCACACAGCATCAAAAATTGGGCTGAGCACCGTCCAATTTGTCGAGTCCATTATTGTGGATGCAGCATAACGCGTTTGACGGTCGTGATCAATGAACTTCGGGCAACCATCCCACCTTTTTGTTTACAAGATCATCCCATGGTGTACTTCGTGCAACTATCCCATCTAGAATGGGCCCACCATTTTGACGGTCGTGATCAATGTACATGTATGCCGCCTGTATGGATCGTAACCATCACTAAATAAAGCGTTGGCAGAAACACACCATATTCCCACTAGGGAGGCATACACTGTACAACACCAGACCACTTAGATGGGCCATTCACCAACGGCGGAGATGACACGGTAGATCCATTTCGCTAATTTACACATGGTGGCATCATCTTTCAGTCAGATCTGTCTAGTAGTAGGGACCCATTATGGATCCAGATTGATTCAAGATGATGATCCTAGCCATGTACATCCACAGCGTCCCACAATTTGGACGGTTCATAAATAGGCCACGTGTAACATGTAGAGATGGCTCTTTCGTATTCATGATCTCCCGGTTCTACCGTATCATCTCCACGCCAAACAAAGGCAGCCTTGGACATTTTTACTTCCCCGTACCCTCAAGTCCTCAATCAATGGCTAGGATCATCCGACGGGAGCAGTTTAATCAGTAGTGATAGGCAAGAGTGGGACCCGTGCATGCTTGATGCGTGTGCATTCACAAAATCCATGGTTGCTGGCTTAGCTGGCCAATGCATAGTGCACTCGCTCAAACGTAAACGGGCACACGGGGTGAAAGATATAATCAGCTTATCAGGGTATGCTTGCTGGCTAAACTCCATCTCTGTAAAACAGGCCAATACGACCATCATGTGGGTCAGATCACACGGCTTAAAACAGATGAACAGACGATCAACGGATGAATGACGGATATTCGTCTGACCCACTTCAAAATGAAAAAATCCTTCTTTTTCTGGCTAATTATTTGAGACAATGGGCCTCACCTGATGAACGGATCAGATTTCTATCACGTGTTTCTCATATCCGCGTGCGACGCTGCGAGACAGAGAGTGAAAGTGCACTCGAGCGTGCTCTCGGTTTGTCTTCCATGGAGACTGGGATCCTCTGCAGCACGCCTCTTCCAGGAGTGCGTAGAACATCCAAGTCTGTGAGATCTACCTTGTTGTATATGTAAAAATCCACTCCGTCTATCAGGTTCAATCATCTATATTAGAACCAAATTTTAAAAATCAGCTAGATTCACTTCTGATATGAACCACATAACTTGGAACAATGTGGATAGGATGCTAACCATAGGTTTGTGATTGGAGACCAACATGGCGTTTATCTTTGATCAAACCCGTTAATCAGTTTTAAATAAAAATAATGAAAAAATTATGCAAAAATAACCCTGATAGAATACATATTTGGAGCACACCGTGTGAAATTAGTGTTTTTGAGAGCAGTCTTATATTATTCCCATATTTTCTGGACAATTTGATTTTTAATCGAGCTGATCATCTGTATGAACGGTTCAGATTCTGTTTCTTACCCGATGAACGGAGTGGAGTTTATCTATACAACATGCTGGGCCCCACGAATCTCGAGTGTTATAGACGATAACGGTTCCCTTCCGATACACCAAGCATAGGAAAAGTACGCCACGGTTCGACTCAGTCAGAAGATAGACATGCAGAGCCATGATTATAGCTTGATGCTAACTTACACATGGTGTGCAATGCGCATGCACGTGATCGACGACCACGGAACTGCGCACAGGTGCGTAGCTTACCTATTGGCACGCGTCCTTTGCTTCTCTGCAACTGTTTGCCTCTCGGTTCTCTCGCTGTCTGTTGAAAGCTCGTGCATTTTCTCGAACTGAGAAAGACAGCATCGTTATCTTCGATTTCCATGTAGTGATGTTGATTCTCGACTTAGTTTTCTCATGCAGAAGATCGTTTCAACTCTAGCATTTGCGCGGGAATTCCAGCAGGTGTGTTTTTTTTTTTTTTTTCCTGTTATTCTGTTGCTGGCTTTTTAGATTATTTTTTTTTCTTGATTTTCTCAGTGAAATTTGATTTCAAAACTCAGTTCGGTTTGATGAAAACCAAGTTCAGGTTTTGATTCTTTTACGTTGGGTACTTTGATGTTGATTTCAATGCCTAGAGAGGATTATTGGAAGTCTCGATGTATTGTGCGAGACACATTTGGTGTTTTGAGTTATTGCACGAGATCTTAGCTTCGGTGTAGAATAATAAGGAGAGGAGAGGAAAATGGTTTTAAGATTTTAAAAGGGATTTTGATTTAGATGGTCATGTACTGTTCTGCTTATGCAAATTGGTGTTATTACTACAGCAATCTGCAATGGAGAAAACCCATTTCGTTTTTAGCGCATTTCTAGTCTTGGGATGAGGTTTTGCATGGGAATTAGTTGATAGAAATGTGTTTCTCTCGAGTCCGGATCCTCTATTTGCCAGGAACAGAAATTTCCTGCTCTTTGCAATGTGATTGGGCCACATCATCACTGCTGATGTTTACTGACATCATCAGTGATGACGTGGCCCAATCACATTGTAGGAAAAGAGGAAATCCTTGTTCCTGTCAAACAGAGGATCCGGATTCTTTTCTCTCTGTTATTCTCTTGCTGGTTTTCTATTTTTATTATTACTTTTTAAATTTCTTTTTCTCAGTGATCATTGATTGCAATACCCATTTCAATTTGATGAGACGAAGTTTGGGTTTTGGTTCTTTTACGTTGGATACTTTGATTTTGCATCCAGAGCTTGATTTGAATGCCTAGAGGATTATTGGCATGGGCTTGCTCTTCACAAGGAAGTTAAAATCTTGTGGAGACTATTCTTGTTAGCTGGGTTGTGGATGATTAGGGAGAATGAAATGGAAGGTGCTTCCGAAATGAAAGCAACCGAGAGGAGTGGGTTGCTAGTAGATAATTGTTTCTTGTCTATGAATTGGCCGCCAGTCCGAGATGCATTGTCAAATTGTAAATTTTTTTTGCATCTTTCTGTTTTTTCTGCGTTTGTGTGGGTTGTATTTAGTGCTACCTCAGTGCATCTTTTCCTTTTTAAAAAAAAAATCTTTGTTTTTTTATGTGGAATAAAAATGAGAGAAGATGGTTTTAAGATTTTAAAGGAGATTTGATTTAGATGGTTATATGTTGTTCTGCTCCTGCATATTGGTGTTATTACTTCAGCAATATGTGGAGAAAACCCATTTCGATTTTAGCACATTTCTAGTTTTGAGATGAGGATTTTGCATGGGAAGTTGTAGATAGAATGTGTTTCTCTCGGTTATTCTCTTGCTAGCTTAAAAAAATAATAATAAAAAGTCCCAGTGATGTTTGATTGCAAAACCCATTTCAAATTGACGAAAACCAAGTTTGGGTTTTGATTCTCTTACGTTGGATACTTATATTTTGCATTTAGAGGTTGGTTTGAATGCCTAGAGGATGATTGGGAAGTCTCGTTGTATAGTGTAATGTCTGTTTCTTGCTTTGAATGCTGGAATAATCTCCAAAAGAAGAAAGAAGAAAGGAAGAGAAAAACCCATTTGGTTTTTTGAATTATTGCATGAGATCTTTGTTTGTGGTGTAGAATAAAAGGAGAGAAGAGAGGAAGATGGTTTTAAGATTTTAAAGGGGATTGTGATTGAGATGGTTATCTGCTGTTCTGCTCCTGCAAACTGGTGTGATTAACTCCGAAATCTGTAATGGAGAAAACCCATTTCGATTTTAGCCCATTTCTAGTTTTGAGATGAGGTCTTGCCTGGGAAGCAGTTGATAGAAATTTGTTTCTCTTTGTTATTCTGTTGCTAGCTTTTTTAATTTTATGTTTTCCCATTTTCTCAGTGATGCTTGATTGCAAAACCCATTTCAATTCGATGAAAACCAAGTTTGGGCATTGGTTCATTTACGTTGGATACCTTGATTTTGCATCGAGAGGTTGATTTGAATGCCTAGAGGATGATTGGGAAGTCTCACTGTATTGTGTATTGTCTGTTTCTTGCTTTGAATGCCGGAATCATCTCTAATAGAAGAAAGAAGAAAGGAAGAGAAAAACCCATTTGGTGTTTTAAATTCTTGCATGAGATCTTTGATTTTTGTGTGGAATAAGAGAAGAGGGGAATATGGTTTTGAGATTTTAAAGGGGATTTTGATTTAGATGGTTATATGTTGACCTGCTCCCGTAAATTGGTGTTATTACTTCAGCAATCTGTAATGGAAAAATCCCACTTCGATTTTAGCACATTTCTAGTTTTGAGATGAGGTTTCGCATGAGAAGAAGTTGATAGGAATGTCTCTAAAGAAGAGGAGGATTTTGTGGGTTTTTACAGGGAGCTATGGTATAGATAGTAATGTCTTGTTCTGCTATGGCATCATGTAGTTTTTGGGAAAATGCATTTTGAACAATGATACCCATTTCTTGTTAGTGGAAAGAAGTTGATATGAATGTTTTCTCTCTTTTTTCATTTGGCACTCTGAATCGTCCATGCATGGAAGCTATTTAATCTTTTGGGAGGAATTACTGTCAGTGATGCTATTTTGCTAAAAAAAAAATTAACTCGAACTTTCTTCCCATACATAGTGAAAAAAAAAATCCAAAATTTGGAATACCTATTTCTAGTTTCGAAATTTTACATGAGATTTTACAAAGAAAAGAAATGATGGGTGTTCTTTATGTGAAGAAGAGATGAATGAGGGGACATTATAAAAGATTTTTAAGGGTGTGTTTGGCTCAGGCTGCAAGAAAAATAATGCTTGATTTCTACTATTACTAGCGTTTTTTAAAAATCATGAAAAAGTACCCATGAGGATACAGGAGAGCTTTCTTTTCAATGTGACAGAAAAGAGACCCATTTTGTGATTTTCAGAAAGTCTACTGGGATAAGAAATTCCAAAATTGCAAATTTTTTTAGAAGGCTCCAAAATTGCAATTTATCTTCCTCCACTCCTGAAATGGCCATGAGTCAAATGCTGCCTGAGGAAATTTTTTTGTGGGACATAAGATATTTTAAATCCATGGAATCTGTTAACTGGGAAATTTCCTTTTATTCTTCCACAACCTTGAACTTCTTCTTGGTCTCTTAGAAAATACCATTTCGATTTGATGAAAATCCATATCTAGTTTTGAACTTCTACATAAAATTTTACAAGAAGAAACTAAACATGTCTGCTTATTCAGTGAATATAGCAGGAGGAAGATTGTGTGAACTTTCAGGAATTTTGGTATGGGGCTTCAGGATCTTTTCATTGCCGCGTCAGTTCCAGTTCTGAAAGTGCTTCTGGTGACTGCTGTTGGGTCTTTTCTCGCAACAGATCGTGTGGATATTTTAGGGGAAGATGCAAGGAAGCATTTGAACAATGTGCGTTGTTTATGAGTTCTTGTAATTTATCTTTCTTTCAAGTTTTATGATTTCTTTTGTCGTTCATGTCTGTAGTTCTCATAATTTTGTGCTCATAGTTGTCAAACATAGAACTAGAGACCAAACAGAATAAAATCTCAGTGTGAATGTTAAGATGCCATTGTATTCAGTAATATTATTCAATTCAATTGAATTAATTCACCAAAAACTTATGAAAATGATTTTTAAGTTGGCCCTTTATTCAAACCCACAATTGGGTCCTTATCCTTGCCTCGGTGGTAGAATCCCAAGAGTTTCAACACGAGGTCTGGGGTTCGAGTACCCATAGGTGGCAAAATCCCACTACGGCGTGAGTGTGTGTGGGTGTGCGTGCGCGGGGGTGGGTGTGCGGTGCGTGTGTTAAAAAAAAACCCACAATTGAAACCGGACATGATGAAGTTGGAGTCAAACAAATGCTGGACATCTGTTTAGAAGAGTATCGGGGTGAGATGGTGTAATATACCTCTTTGTGAGGGTGCTCCAAGTAAAGCAAGATGAGACCTGATATTCAGAGGATCTGAGTTCTGTATTTTTTTTATTCTTCTCCAAGAAACCGCTGATAGCCCCCTTGTATCCGTCTCCCTTAGAATATCAAAACCTCATAAGTGATCTGATCTAGTCACTGGGTCTTGGAAAAAACCTTGTCTTGGTTGGCTAAGACCGGTTTTGCTCAACTGAGGAAGTCTTGATGGGTGAATCCAGTCCAAGACTCCCAGGTGATTTGATGAGTTTGAGGATTATTTAAGTATTTCTCTTTTTCTTTAATTTGCCTCAAAGACGAGATCTGGTGCTCTAGAGAGAACAGAGGAACTCATCCATCTGTGGTCACATGTTCACATTTGCATCTGAGATGTACCAATGTGTCAATGATTTGGGCGTCAAAATGCAATGGAACAATATCCTTCACCTCTCTCTCTCTCTCTCTCTCTCTCTCTCCTTTTCTTTTTCTCTCTTACCACCGATTATTTATTGATTAGAGAGAAAAAGTACAAGTAAAGCAGATGGGGGCTACGCCTCCATCATTACCAAGACGATAGGCTGCCTGGTTACTTTAATGAAAAAGTATGGGAAATGCTGCATTCCATTTCCATCACGAGAGCCTTAATTTTAGACCCAAGGCACCAAGCCGACGAGTCTGGCTCCATTACTGAATGAGACAGAATATTAACAATCATAGCCGAATTTCTCTCAACAGCTACCTGGAGATAATGCTTTACAATAGCGAATACCATCAAGCAAGCATTTGGTTTCTACTTCCTTTTTTTTATGCATTAATTTGCATGTATTTTTGTTCTTAATTGAAAAATCTCTGCACATATTTCTCTAAGCTAACTTGAGCACTTTCTTTATGAACAGGTGCTGTATTTTGTATTTAATCCTGCTCTTGTTTGTACCAACCTATCTAGAACGATCACATTCAAAAGCGTGGTTTTGTTGTGAGTTCCTTACAGTATTGGTTACAGTTTTGGGTTTACATAATTATGACAAGAATTTATGTTGTGATTCTTGCTTTTTCATGTGCAAGGCCGACAGAAGAAATTGAGTGTTTATTTAACTATTTGTATTTACATATTTTGCACTGAGTAGTCAGTTCTTCACGGTACTCCAAACTCAACCTATGCAATGTGTGTCCAATTAATACTCTGCTGAATCCTCACAGCTAGATTGATGTCTTTCACCTGAGCGACAGGAGCTGTATTTATTCTATATCCAAGCTGTATTTTATATTTTATCCTATATCAAAGTATGCAAATTGTATGACATGTGTGTGTATTTATAGCTCAGATATTTCCACATATGTTCTTGTTCGGTGCACAATGCGCACGTGTATATTTATAGCTCTGATGCTTGGACATGTTGAAACTGTGGCCAACGCCTAGCTAGGCCTGGTTATGGTTGCGGCACAACTTTGGCTACAGTGAGGGTCATCTTCTTCCTGGAGTTGAGTCCACCAATGGTGCCTGCATTGATATCATTGTTGAGTGCATGATATGCGCGTAAGGATAGGCCAACAATTAAAACGATGGGATTGAATTGGGGAGTTGAGACATGGAAAGAAGGTGGCCCATGTCAAATCAACCATGCAGTCGGGAGGACAAGCCTATTCACTCCCCCAAGCTGACGATGTTGATGGTGAGCCAGTGAACATGGTCTCGATCATGCATGAGTGGATTTGATCGCCTCAAACATATTTCATTTATTAGACGCGCATGAAGAGGAGTTACTAGTCCTCAACCCAAGGATATGTATATATCTTCCACCACTTAGTATAAAATTGGGACCCATTAGTTGGGATCCTCACCATTGATCTTATGTAATAGACTTTATCAAAGATGTCCTTGATGGGACAGCCCTTCTACTTGTGGCCCGTAAATAGACAGTCAAGACAATAAATTCACCTACAAAAGGGCCAAAAGGTAAGACTGTTAGGATCTTCGAATATGGGAGATTTTTGGTTCGTGGTCCTTCCAATGGGGAGGCCATAGGATGAGTGATCTGGACACCAGACTATGGCCCCACTTCTACGAACTGAAATCAATGGACATTTATTCCTCATGTGCTAAGAGGTTAGCATAGGATAATGATATTTTGTTTTTGTTTTGCTCTCAACTTGTGTCATATGTGACATACCCAATTGATAGAAGACTTTTATTTCTCCGGTGAGCTGATTTTGGTTAATTGTGCAGGTGGTTCATGCCATTAAACATCCTTCTTACAGTTGTTATTGGTTCAGCACTTGGGTGGGCCATCATCCGGATTACAAAAACACCTTCCCATTTGAGGGGCCTAATTTTAGGCTGTTGTGCTGCTGGTAAATATATTTATAATTCGGTAAATGTTATTGATGGCTTGCATTCAATAACTGTAAATAGGACTATTTCATGCTTCCAATGTTCAAAAAGATCTTTTATTTTCATCGTGAAAATCTTTTAAGCATGCAATTGTCAAAGTTACTCCAGTTGACTCAGAAATGAGAAGTCGGCTAAGTCAGCTCTGGTTGGCCTGTCACCTGTGCGGAGTCCAATCTCTGATTTTCTAAAGATCACCAAGCCAATCGTGAATCGGGTGTTTTCTGATGCAGGATGCCCTAATTATGATGCATGCTCATGAACACATATAATCCAGCGGAAATAAAAAACAATAATAATCTAAAAATTTAGCATCTACCATCAATTAAACGAAGAGAATCACAAAAAAGGCATGCAATGGAGTGGGCCATCATCACAACCACGAAGTATGAAGTTCAAGTATGGCATAGGTTGGATCCGATGAGGGATGGAACCTCCTGATCTTGCATGGTCATAACCCAATTGCACAATAGGATTCACTAGTCCGGGAGATCAAAAGATTTCTCGGAATAGGGAATCAGAAATTTGAGAATTTGGGGTTTTGGATCAATTCTCAGATTTTAAGGCTCGAAGATTGTGAGATAATGGAAATAGAGAAAGAAAGAAGAATAAACTTACCTTAGAAGAATGTTGGAGGTAAAGGAGGAGAAAGAAGAATAAGAAGATTGGAGAAGAAGAGGAAGATCCACAGAGAGAGAGAGAGAGGAAGGAGGCAACCAGAGAGACTTTCATTCAATAATAATCAACTAATTTTCATGTTTAGGGCTTAGCCCTCGTAAATAACCAATAAGAAAGAACAAAAATACCAAAATACCCTCAATACTTAAGTGAAAAACAAAACTAAAAAAACAGTTCGCGCGGTGGTCAGGCGCCTAGTGACCAATCGGTCGGGCGCCGATGAAGGCCAAAAACGTCCAGAGAGCAAAAACCCATAATTGATGAATTTCTGGCGCCCAGGTGACTTGTGGTCAGGCGCTCGATGACAGTGAAAACTGTCCAGTGGATTTTTTCATATCTCAGGCTAATTTCGGGCGCCCGATGACCAACGGTCGGGTGCCCTGACAACACCCAGTCGGGTCTTCCTTCATCCTACACGCATGCCTTCTCAATGTGGGGTCTTCTATGTGCTAAGCCATGCATGTAGGGTCTTCAATGCTCCTCAATGGTAGCCTAACCACAAGGAAGATGCTTGTGGCATCCGCTGTCTTCGTTGATAGACTTTGAAAGGTCTTGTGTCCTCATCATTTTCTATATAGAATCATTAGCTAACCTTTGCTTTTACTGTTATGTATCTATCTCTGAAAGACCCATTTTCTAGTTGAGTTCACTTTTTGAACATTGCTTACAAACAAGTGACTTTGTCATTTCTCACCAAGGGCCCGTTTGGATACCACCAAATAACTTACTTTAATCACTCAATCTTAATAAGTAGAAACCAAGATAAGAAACTTAAGGCATAAGTAGCTTATCTTAAGTAACTTATGATCCAAACGCCCCCCAAATGAGATAATGATATTACAAAGGACAACCAAGTGGAGTGCCATTGCATCTTTCCTACTAATGTGTTTTGCTACAACCTTAGGGTTGCACACCCAAGTGTAGGTTGCGAAGTAGTTAAATACCTGGTGAGACCTAGTTCAATCTACAAGGACTAATATATAGGTTTAAGAGCACACTAGAACTAGAATATGAAATTTGGGTTTTTAATCCAGCGAATTGAATTGCGTATAACAATAAATAAAAGACAACTAAGGAGCCAGTGATCCACTTTCAACCAATCTATGATGATTAATTACTAATTCAACGTGATAACTCAACTGGAATCGAATAATGATTACTTCTAGTTGGATGATAAAACAGTTAAATCATATAATAATTCCCCAAAAAATATGAATTTTAATTAATCGATTCTCTCATGAAGATCTAAGTAATTGATTGTAGGGAATTCCAAGCATTTATTGTACCTGAAGTTAACATAGATCAAGGTATTTTACAGATCAAAACTTTCACCACTACTAGATATTCAAACCAATTAACTTAAATTCATTCATAAAAACATGAATAATTGAATCAAATAAAATAAATCCATTAAAAGGTTCACCCCTTAGTCTTAGCTAAGAGATTAGCCAAGTATAGCTAATGAACCAATCTCTAAACAAAAGAAAAACATGAAAACCCAAAACTAAGAACTAGAAAAGAGGAGAAGAACTCAACCCCCTCCCCCCCCCCTTGATAATCATCTAATTCGAACTTAGAGGCCTTTAAATAACAAATTCCACCGTCTTTGGAGAGTCCCATTCAAATTAGGAAACAATTCCCACACTTACTCAAAATCTGTGTAACTTGTCGATAGGAGTCTTCGATCGGATCGAGTTCGAAGTCTAGGATCGAGCAGTTGTTCGATAGAATCGAAGAGTGTAAAAATAGTCCAATGAGTTTTCTAAAAAATATTGATTTTCTCGATCTGTCCTTTGATCGTACTGAGACCCATCGAAGGACCGTCGATGGAATTGGAGCTCTAGTTGATAGAATTGAAAAGTGTGAAAACTGTCCAACAACCAACTTTGAATTTTCAGATTTTCTCGATCAAATCGAACCCTTGTTTGATCAAATCAAAAATTGCAATTTTTACATTATCTTTAATGGTCTTCTGAACTTGGTTTCTTCAAAGTTTTCCATACTTTTTCTTGAACTTCTATGGGCTTCAAATCTTCACAGTTAGCTCAATTTCATCGTGAATTCTCCATTCTTTCCTACACATAGAAAACATATCTAATTAGACCACTTTAACACTAATTTGCATGGGAAAACAATGCAAAATAGGGATTAATCATATAATATTTAGCACTTAACATATTTCCTTGTTTGGAGCTCTATGTCAGGAGAGTAATGTGTTAAAAAAAATTCGACCGCACTCGGCTTTGCTCTCCTTAATAGCTTTGCCCATCCAGCGATTTATCTGGTTACATTCTTGATTCATATTATTCTGCATTACTAGTCAGTGGTATGCCTAGCAGTTGACCCTCCACGGATATTCCACCTACATATTCTACATTTCGTGTTTTTGGTTGTGTATGTTATGTTCACCTAGCATCACATGAACGTAACAAACTTTTTCCAAAATCAGTCAAATGAATGTACTTGGGATTTGGAGAAACTTAGAAGGGTTTTCGATGCTATGATCCGGTCTCTCGTTGTGTTCGGGTGTCACGACATGTTGTTTTTCTTGAGCATATTGCCTTTCATTCATTTGTATCTCCTCCGCGAACACCAAAGTCTCTTGGGCTTACCGCATTTCTTGACATTCCTTCTGCTTCGAGAATCTTCCCTCATCCTTTGCAGGTTTACTCACGACGGCCATGTACAAATCCACCACCTATTGCTCCCCCTACTGTAGCCTGTTGCCGATCCAGAACCTAATTTGGCACGTCGTTACGCTCGCGAACATCGGCCACCTGATCGCTTGATATACTCTATGCCTGCCATGAATGCTACTCTGGATACTGTGTCTATCCCTACTTCATACTCTCACGCAGCCACACATGATTGTTGGAAGAAGGCTATGGCAGAAGAACTTCAGGCATTGGATGACAACCATACATGAGACATTGTCACTCGCCCCAGCTGACCATCAATTGATTGGTAGCAAGTGGATATATTTTGTAAAGCTCAAGTCTGATGGATCATTGGACCGATACAAGGCTCGGCTTGTCGCTCAGGGATACAAACAAGATCATGGAATTGATTATGATGAGACGTTCGCTCCTGTGGCCAAGATGAAAACTATTCTCACTCTTTTGGCAATACCATCCGCTCTTTCTTGGCCACTTGCTCAGATGGATGTGAAAAATGCCTTTCTTCATGGCGACCTCCAACAAACAGTATATTTGAAACCACCTCCTGGCTCTTCGATTCCTATAGATAAGGTGTGTCGCCTAAAGAAAGCTCTGTACGGCCTCAAGCATGTACCTCGGGCATGGTTCCAACGTTTTCATGATGTTGTTACAAGTAGCTGGCTTTACACAGAGTAGTCATGACCCATCATTATTTCTGCGCACCACTGATCGTGGAATTGTCATTGTTCTCGTATACGACGACGACCTACTCTTGATTGGTAGCGATGCTACAGGCATCTCAGGCCTTAAAGGAAGTTCTGAAATCATCCTTCAAGATGAAAGACCGGGGCCATCTGACATACTTTCATGGGCTTGAATTTTCACGTTCTAAACGTGGGATCCTGGTCAGCTAGTGTAAATATACCAAGGATCTCCTTACCTTGGCCCCATTGACGGATCAGAAAATAGTTCAAACTCCCTTAGAACTTAACATTCAATATGGCCGTGACGATGGTGCTCTCCTTGAGCAGCCCACATTGTATCGACGTTTGGTTGGGAGTCTGGTTTACTTAACAATGACTCGCCCTGACATTGCCTACGTTGTCCAAGTAGTCAGCCAGTTTGTATCTGCTCCTCGGACTCTTCATATGACCGCGGTGTTGCGCATCTTACGATACCTACGTGGAACTCTGGATCGATCCTTGTTCTTCTCCTCAATGGCACCTCTGGACCTTCGTGCTTATTCGGATGCTGACTAGGCCGATTGCGGCCTCACACGACGATCCACCACTGGCTACTGCGTCTTTCTTGGCACTTCTCTCATCTCTTGGAAGTGTAAGAAACAGACCACTGTTTCCAAATCGAGCGCGGAAGCAGAATATCGAGAGATGTTAGCTGCTTGCAGTGAGATTTGTCTGGTTACATGGACTAGTTTCTGACTTGGGCGTTCATCTACAGAATTCTACTCCACTCCATGTAGATAATCTCAGTGCCATTCAGATTACCTCTAACCCTGGCTTTTCATGAGAGGACAAAGCATATTGAGGTTGACTGTCACTTCGTCCGAGAGAAGTTTCAGTCTAGTCTTATTTCTCTTCCACATGTAACATCCCATGATCAGATTGCAGACATTCTTACGAAGTCCCTCACTTCTGCACGTTACTCATATCTTGTTGGCAAACTCCTACTTGTCGATGACCAGCATTAGTTTGAGGGGGGATGTTAGACATGTGTTTCGTATGGCAGAAGGGCAGTAATGATGGGGCCGCACTGCCATGTCAAGCTGTTTTTCTTGTATAGCCTAATTGGTTAGTTTCCATGTATAGCTAGATTGATTCTGTTTTTATCCTTTACCTTGTATAGATGATACGATAGGGTTGTACATCTCTATATATTTAACCCTTTGGGGTTCGAGCTGTTAGGGAACGGCAGAACAATGTATATCAGAGAGTTTGTTGACGCCTCCAACACCTCCCTTCACGTGCGGGCGGTATACTGGCCCTGTACATGATGCTCTGGGTTGATACAATACCTGATGCCCTATAATACCGAATTTTGCAAACCCTGGGACTTGAACACCGGACGTCCTGCTCTGATACCATGTAAACAGAGAGAAAACGGAAAAGTGGAGAATCCTCCTTTGGTTTCTTGTATATCAAGATAACTCCAAAGGGTTAAATATATAGAGATGTACAACCCTATCGTATCATCTATATAAGGTAAAGTATAAAAACAGAATCAATCTAGCTATACATGGAAACTAATCAATTAAACTATAGAAGGAAAACATCTTGACATGGCAGTGCGGCCCCATCATTACTACCCTTTTGCCATAAGATACACCTGTCTAACATCCTCCCCCAAACTGATGCTGGTCATCGACAAGTAGGAGTTTGCCAACGAGAAATGAGTGACGTGTAGAAGTGAGGGACTTCGTAAGAATGTCTGCAATCTGATCATGGGATGTTACATGTGGAAGAGAAATAAGACCAGACTGAAACTTCTCTCGGATGAAGTGACAGTCAACCCCAATATGCTTTGTCCTCTCATGAAAAACAGGGTTAGGGGCAATCTGAATGGCACTGAGATTATCTACATGGAGTGGAGTAGGTCCCCTAACGTGCGGGTGCTATACTGGTCCCGCACGTGATACTTTGGGTTGATACAATACCGGATGGCCGTATAATACCGAATTTTGCAAACCCCAGGACTTGAACATCGAAAACAATGTATATCAGGGGGTTTGCTAACGCCTCCAACACCTCTCCTCACGTGTGGGTGGTATACTGGCCCCGCACGTGATACTCTGGGCTGATACAATACCGGATGCCTGATTATACTGAATTGTACAAACCCCAGGACTTGAACACCGGATGTCCTTCTTTGATACCATGTTACTGACCGGTTGGGCTAAAAGCTCGAGCTGTTAGGGAATGATAGAACAATGTATATCAGGGGGTTTGCTGACGCCTCCAACATTAAGGAGCGTATATAATGGTTGGGCTGGGTATCAATATTGGCTCACTTGGTCGGCAAGCGAGTGTTGTCAATGTCAGCCTTTGCCATTGCCGGTTTCCAAGACCCTCGTAGAAGAGGAAACGTGCTGTCTGGTGGGCAGCAAATCCTAAATTTTTTGTTAATCTATCTTTCAAAAGCCGATCGCTTTTGTCCCTGGAATTGCTGGGAGAAGGCTAAGTTGAGGATGACGACGATGTTTATGAGTGGGATATAAGCATAAGGTGGCTAGCGGCAGCAGCCTTGATGCTGCGCATTTTGCCACCTCATTTACTGCTGCCAAATAGGCTGTTTAGTTATCTATCTAGTGTCGTAAAACTAATCCAGGCTTTTGGTCCCTTTGTGTGTACTGCGTGATAAATGGTCGGCAAAGGCATTCATTTGTGGGAAGAACCATAGTTCTAAAACTCGGTGACTTGACTCAAAACTCAGCTGAGTCAACTTGCAAACTCATGACCTCAATAAGATGAAATTAAAAAGAGTAGGGTGCTGGATTCTAACTCCTGACCTCAATGAGATGAAGTGAGGTCCTCCACCACTCAGCTACAAGCACCTTTTCTGGCAGTCATCTTATTTTATTATACTTATATGAGAGGACTATTTTAATCTTCTTTGTCCTTGCATGTTTGTTTATTATAATTTTAGAAATATTGAGTCAAGTCAGGTCGAGTCTTCGGTTGACCTGACCAGGATGAACATCGAGGCGATTTTTCAGTTTTTTGAGCTGTGGGAAGAACACCTGAATTGATTCTCTCTCTCTCTCTCTCTCTCTCTCTCTCATTATAATTGAAGAATTTCTATTTTTCCAGTAACTGTATTTCTTACGGGAAACTTCTGTACCATTTCGTGACCTCTTTACGACTAAAATGGAAAGTGATTTTTGCATAGCATTGGTTTTTCTGAACAGGGAATTTAGGTAGCATGCTTCTGATTATCGTCCCAGCAATCTGTCAAGAGAAAGGCAGTCCATTTGGAGCCCCTGACATCTGCCGTACATATGGACTCGCATACACTTCACTGTCTATGGCAGTATGCTCTTCTTTCAAGTTTCTTCTTTTCATTCTAAAATTCTATGATGAAACTACAGTAGGGATGAATATTTACTCGCTTCGTATGATCTGATGTGCATGGATTTTAATAGATTAAAAATTGATACATCTACTTCATTTAAAGAGTTGCGCTCCAATGGTACAGTACCACTGCAAGCTTATGGTGGTACTGTGCAGATTTGGGGTTGACATGATACACACACACACACACACACACACACACGACATTCAACCTGTGTATCAGATGAATCACCTTAAGAAGCCCTCAGGTCCCAAAAATCAGCTCGATCCAACACTCAGGTGGGTCACAGCACAGTGAAAAAGGTGGGAGAGAAGCCCACCCTCGATTTTCACTATGCCCTACATGAGTTGCAAAACCACCTGATTTCCAGCCTGCCCTTCATCCAGGCCAGATGAAGGGTCTGAACAGCATGGATTCCATGTACACAAACTGTGAGCGCCCCATTCAAATCATGGGTGGGCACCAACTTGTTCCTTGTGCTGTGGCCCAAGTGAGTTTTGGATTGGCATAAGTTTTGGGCCCTTGAGATATGTTGGGCTGACACATCTGGTGGATGGGGGGACCTTAACATGTCCTTAAACTGTTACCTCAAGGACAGAGGTTAAAACGAAAGCTGGGAAACTTCCGCCCTTGAATGGGATGCCAGGGAACTCCCCGGTAGCGGGGGTCCAACACGCCTTAGGACGAAACTCGGGTAGGCGCCCCATGCACCAGCTGCCTTAAATGGCTCTTTGGTGGGAACATCTGTGATATTTGGGGTTTGCTCCCCCGAGGGTTGATCAGGGGGTCTACCATCAACGGGTTAGTATGAGAATCCTAAGGAGATCGAGGACAACCGGAGGGGGTAGCGCAGGCTGGCTACCTGTTACCGTTAGCCACGCGCCCCCCCCCCCCCCCCCCCCCAAAAAAAAAAAATATCTGGTGGATGGGTTGGATGTCTGAAAAGTGAAAACATGTGGGTTGAACATTTTCCTGTTACCACTGTAGTGGGGCCCCCATTAAGAGAACTGAGTGATAGCATGGAAAACTAATCCCATTTTATTTTTTATTGCTTATTGTTACGCTTCAGATAGGAGCCATTTTTTTGTGGTCTTACGTCTACAACATCATACGAATATCTTTGAGTGAGAGCACTACAGAAGAAGGGAATGGCTTTGGCACAACATCTCGGGGAGATACTGCAAAGTTACTCCCAGAGAACTCCACAGGCAGGGCAACTTCAACAAAGGCTTGCTTGAGACCTGAACTGTTTCCAGACCAGTGTGTGGTGCTGGCCACTGCACCTGAGGAATTTGTTGGAAATGTGAAGGTTACTTTTCTTCTTTCCATTGACTGTTACTTCATTCATTTTGAATGAAAATGAAGTGAATTTGACAACTCTTTGCCTTCATCAATGTTCTCTCATTCATTTCATTGTACATGCCATGCATTCTAAAAATTACATCACATTTTCATACAATGGAAATGATGGACATTTTCTAGTGAGGCTATGATTCTAAAATTAAGTGTCATGATTATGTATTTCTCATACATAAAACAGTTGTTAAGACTGCATGTGATGATTTTGGAACCTTCCAAACTTAATCTTCAAAAAAAAAAAAAAAAAAAACTTGATCTTCAAATTCTCAATCTTGATAGGCAAAGAATATTAATCCTCATTAAAGGCGTTGCAGTTCATGTATGATCTATCCATTTTAGTTGAAGAAGAGCAAATTAGTTTGCTGAGGCACGGGATTCTGGATGCGTGGGTCTCATGGTTTGACAATCCAAACTGTTGATCTGATCAGGGCCATGAGGCCCACTGCAGAGGAGAGATGCCCTAAAAGTATCAGACTTCAGAAATCCTAAGCCTTTGTTCTTTGGTTTACATTGAATGTGAACTGTTGCTGTATTTTTTTCTTAACTGCCTATGTGTAGGCTACTGATCAAAGGGTTAGGACCCTTCAATATAGGAAATTTTTTGGCCTATCCTAAATCCTTGGTGGAGCTCACCAGACAAAAGGGACCAGGCCACCAAACCATGGTTCCCACATGTACCAAGTGTTAGGATCCTTTAATTTATCTTAAATGTAAAACCACACGAGAATGATGCAGTTGTATAGGTTCTCTGGACCCTTTTGCCAACTTAGTTGCAGAATCCTTCTAATTAAGTGCTGCTCCTGCTTCAGACTCCCACTCCTGCTCCAACTTCCTAGCTGTTTATATTTTTAAAAACTTTTGGAAATGATGCTTCCCTGATCCCACACCTGAATCTAATGCCGCTTAGCTTCACGCCTCTTGCAACTATAGCAAATTCCTTTTCAATATCCATCAACTTGGCACCTGTTTGTGGTTGTTAGTACCCATGGTAAGTTGTGTTAAATTACAAATGTTTAGGGTGTGTATGGCTACAGCAAATATCATGAAATTTCATGATATTTTGCACCAAATTAGATTGATCAATTGTGAAATATAATGAATTCATGATATTTGGTGCAGCCAAATGCACCATTAGTTTATTATGTGTATCAAAGCAGGTTCTACTAGATGGTGGGCTATGATAGGAAACACTGTTAGTTTCTGTTATAGGCTTCTTAGTAATTAATATTTGAAAATCCTGAGTGAGTCACTCTTCCATATGAATGATTATTGTTTAAAATGGGAATAATAATGCTGAATTTTTTTCTTTTTCTTTTTTGCTATTACATCTGGAACGCTAGCAAAGTTGTTTTTTATTTCTCTGGTAAAGCAACTTTGGGAGACATAAATGGAACCTGTGTTTGACCATTTCAGTTTTTCCCCCATCCAGGTGCCAGTTTCATTTGATCTTAAACAGCTTTTGAATACAATTTCTACAAGTTTTGACTTCAGGAAGCTGTTGGCACCTTCAACCATCGGAGTGGTAGGCAAACTATGCTAACTTTTCTATAATAGCTATTTCTATGTTGTCAATATGAACTAAAAAGTAAAAATCATTCTTTCTTTTGTAAAGAATCTTGCGGAAATTGTAGTTCTAAAATTGGAAGTACCATCATTTTGACATTGATGTTGAGTAATGTGAAATTTTCAACACTTTTGCATTTTAGAAACAGGGTCATTAATACCTTTCAAAAAAAAAGAAAGAAAAAGAAGAAGAAAGAAACAGGGTCATTAATACTCTCTGGAGAACAACTTTACAAACTGGTTTCTGAGAAACGGAAAATATTTCCAGGTACCAAGGATAATGGATAAAAGGGTCTACTGCGACACCTATTATCCTTGTTGGTGAAAATCAGAGCTGTTGCCCATTACATATTTCCTGAAGTGCCCGGCACTCTTTTAATTTTCAAGTATTTGGTATCTTAGATTAAATTGTGGGAAAATGGAGGAGCATGGTTGCATCTATCTCTATGTAGTGATCTTAAATGACTCATCTGTGCCAATCAAGTTGAATTGCTATCACTACCATATGAATGGCCTAATGGGGATTCTTGATGTTGCCCCATGAAGTGAGATTCTATCTAAAGAAGACACTGTTTTGTTGAGTCAATGGTTTTTCTCTGGTGGTTCTCCTTCCTACTCAAAGTAGGAGAGTGCAGGAGTGTGAAACCTGCAGTACATAGGTCCATCTGTGATGGTGCCATGTGCCAATTGTTTTTCCCCCTCCATTATTTCAGTGATTGTGTGTCCTTGGCAGAGTGGAATGCCAGAATAGCATGTGTAGCAGATCCCAATTAGTTAGGATAAGGCTTAGATGGTGGTGGTGGTGATGAATTTCAGTCACTGTGTGGTTCAAGTTGAAGGCTTTAAGATGGCGAAGGGGAAATCCCAAAGGGACGTGGATGGAGTTAGTAAGAAAAGTTTTGATGTCCTGTGCTTGAACTGAAGATCTGGTCCTAGAAAGAGTGGA
The DNA here is from genome assembly GCA_003013855.2 of Liriodendron chinense. Classification (NCBI taxonomy): domain Eukaryota; kingdom Viridiplantae; phylum Streptophyta; class Magnoliopsida; order Magnoliales; family Magnoliaceae; genus Liriodendron; species Liriodendron chinense. The sequence goes on along the minus strand of PVNU02000133.1, from coordinate 1,841,741 downwards.
CTGCAAGAATGGGATTCATGTAGCCGATCCAATTAGTTAGGATAAGGCTTAGACAATGATGGTGAATTTCGGTCGTTGCGTAAGAAGACTTTGGGGCAATTTTTATCGGTAGATCTTAACCAAAATATTTTGACTTATGCCATGTCTCACAGCCTTTAAATACTTTAAGCTAGACCTGTGCCATAGCTAATTGTGAAGTAACTATAAAAGTAACGGAATAAAAAATAAATGCCATTTCCTGAACTATGTTACCAGCCACTTTAAAAATGGACGGTTATCCCATGTTTTACCTTCCACCATGTTTGGCATTTTTAAGTGTAAAACATTACCCAAGACCAACAAAGGAGTACCCATTTCCATTTTGCAAAGGGGTAACACTTATTGATTATCTTCTTTCTTCTTCTTCTTCTTCCGTGCGTGTATTGTGACTGTTATGTCTTTAAGAGATGTTGACTCTTGCAATTTTTAATTTGAACTCACCCAATGGATATCCAGATTGATGCCATTTGTTTAGGGAAGTCTAATTTTATGTTATACAGTCCTTTCGTAATTGCAGACAAGTGTTATTGATCCCTCGATTAAAATGCTTTTCTGTTTACTTTTATAGATTGTGGGGTTCGTTATTGGAGTAATACCTCAAATTAGAAGGGCACTAATTGGTGAGAATGCTCCTCTTCGTGTGATCCAAGACTCTGCTACTTTGTTAGGGTATAATTCTTAGCCATTAACTTTTGAATGGTTGGATTAAAATTGATTTGCTTGTCTGGTAATGGAATGTGAATTCTCATTTAGTTGAAAAACTTAAATATAATTTATTTTCTAGAAATTTTAGAATCAATGCTGGACAAATTTTTTAATTATGGTTTTACGGGCTTTTCCTGCTTTAATTCTATCTCTTAGTTATATTAGTGTCTCTTTATGTGCCTTTATGCAAACTGAATTCAGTTCTAAACTTTCAATTTTCATTCCTTATGGATGAGAGAAATATGCAGTTCTAGGTAGGTCTTCCAGAAAGAAAGAAAGAAAGAAAAAGGCTATATGTAGGTGGTGTGAATGAAGTTCTTGATGGTTCATGAACTTTTTGGCTTTTGGCTTGGTCACAATAAATAGGGTGATAGTGACCCCAAGTTTTAGCATTCTATTCAAAAGTCATGCATCTTAGCACATATTTTTCACTAGTCTTTTTTCAGGGTGGAGCTCGGGTTTAAACTCGAAAGGGTAGCTTGGATTTAACCTTTAAAGGGCATGAACAAATGATTTTTTTTTTTTTTTTTTTTTTTTTATCTATCCTCACCCCTTGGCAGATAGATATCACGAAGCTTCTTCAGGAGTATTTTCTTTGCATTGCGTTATATGCAGTGTTCGAAGTATTGGTATCGTTACAAGTTTTGTTGGCCAGGGATACAGAAACAATATCGATATCGTTGATAATATCACCGATAACTGGAAATGAGGGGAAACATGGGAAAACGGTGGAAATTTTTAGTGAAATTTCAAGAGATGTTAAAATACACATATTTGCATATTTAGAAATTAAAAAAAAATACAAAAAGAATGCATACATAATAAGTTTCCATTTATTAAGGAGCTTAAAAGCATGTGTTGTTATAAGAAATCAGTTTAACCATCCCATCAATCTCATCTATCCATCTAACCATCCTATATTCCATCCCAACATCCATCAATATTTTAGAATATTGGCAATACAATATTTCACTGAGGAATCGTTAACAACTGAAAAGAAGACAAAAGAATGTGGTCTTGATATCGTCCATGCTGCGTTAGTGGTAATATCATCAACAATTTGATCACTGCATACAATTGTGCACCCATAAAAAAAAATTCTAAAATGGAATTTTTTAATAAACAGATTTTTGGCGATATCGATACATTGTGGATATTATCGAAATATCGTTGATACACTAGCGATACAAGCAACACCTGGAATTTACACGGTCGGAAATATTAGCAATAAATTGGAGATATCGATACATTGGCGATACAAGAGACGCCTGGAATTTACACAGTTGAAAATATTGGTGATACATTGGCGATACTTAGTGATACATCGCCGATACCTAAATTTTTTATACTACTGGTATTCTCAATATCGCTACCAGTGTTATTGATATCGTTGAGCTGGAGTTACAGATAATATAGAGGATATTTCAATAATATCGGGGACAATTCGAACAATGGTTATATGTTCCAATATCAATTCCTCTTGATATACATACAGACCTTGGAGCTCTATTCACTTCCCAACAAAGATCTAAATATCTTTGATCAACCAAAATAAAATCTACAGAATAAGCACAATGGCAAGAGGAAAAAAGTAAATAAAAGAAGGAAAAAAATGTATCAAAGGATATAAAATACTTATTGGATCATAGCTTGATTATTCCTTTCATGAACCGACTGCCTTACATCCTTGAATCTTCATCAATGGTTTGACTTGAAATCTATAGAACTATTAATATGCATCGAGATTCTGGCTAATTTGGGCCATCTAGGGTGTTGTACTGTTAAATCGTGTATATTTAAGCATTTATGTTTATGTTTTTCCCTATTTTGCCCTTGGTCCATGTTAGGCTATTATGTGTATAAAGGGGCTTTCTTGTAATTTGGTAGATATATAATAAAATTGTTTCCTTTCTTTGGGTTGTTTAGAAACCCTTCAACCTACCAAGGTCTTGTGCATCTGATTCTTCATGGAAGCTGACATGGTATCAGAGCAGGCTACCAAATCCTGAGGTACTTTATCCAGATCCGGTCCCCTTTTTTCTCCAGATCCGGCTCTCCCTGTTTCCGGCCGTCTTGGCTATTGCGTGAGAAAACCCCACCTTCGTGAGCAGCACCACCGTGTGCCGCACCTCTGTCAGCACCTCCATCTCCATCTTGCGTCAGCACCACCGTGCATTAGCCCCTCCGTTAGCAGCTCTCCAGCGAAATCCGGCTGCCCTCCTTGAAAAAACCCCTTCTTCTGCTCTTTCAGCAACTCCTCCAACTTCGTCAGCAGCAGCTCGTTCCACAGCTCCCTTCCTGCTATAGCAACGGGTAATCTGTCCAGAGACTGTCTCATCCGGAGTTAGTTCGGGCGACAAAGCGTTGTCACGTCGGGCGACTAAAGCCCCCCAAATTTGTCCAGAGACTCTCTGTCTCATCCGCGGTCTTTTCGGGCGACCGACACTCCTCATCGGGCGACCGTAAACCCCTTGGCTGACGCAACAGTGTTTCCGATTATTCTCCAGCACCATTTTTTTTTTCTAGATCTGGTGAGATTCGACACACACATCTTCATTCTATGCATGGTTTGCGCTCTATATTCAGATTCTGCTTGGCCTTCCATACTTGCAGGTCAGTTCTCTCAGTTGTCAATTATTTTTTTCCACGATTATGGATAAAGACAGTTCTAGGGGTGACACTCCCCGGTGTAGTTTTGACGGAAGCAACTATAGCCTGTGGTCCATCCACTTCCAGAGTTTTCTCAAAGGTTGTGGCTTATGAGGACTGATTGATGGGTCGATTACGGCCCCCTCCACTGATCTGAAGGGCCTAGCCGAATGGGAAATGAAAAATGGATGAATCATCACTTGGATTCTCGACTCTGTGGACAGATCGATTGCCATTGGGCTCACCCCACATCGTACAGCCAAAGCAATGTGGGACCATCTCAAAGTGATCTATCAACAAAGCAATGAGGCTCGTCTTTACCGTTTGGAGCAGGATTTATCCAATATCACTCAGGGTGATAGGAGCATCCAGGCCTTTTATTCCGCCATTATCGCCATATGGACAGAAATGACGATGATGGACCCTTAATTTCCGACAGATTTTCTCGTCTTCCCGGGTATGAGAGAGTGCATGCGTGTACGACAATTTCTCATGAAGTTGAGACCGGAATTTGAGCATTGTCGGGCTGCTCTTTTGAATCGCAGCCCCCTTCCCTCTCTAAATATGGTCATCAATGACCTGCTAGCTGAGGAACAAAGGCTTCAAGTTCTCTCTACCATGCCTCAATCTCCTGGTTAGTCTGATTTGGTGTTGGTCGCTTCTACTTCCTCTAGTAACCGTAGGACACACTCGGCTCATTCTCGTGTCCGTAGTGCGCGCCGTGTGAAGTACAATGGCTACAACCGCGTCGGCCATGTTGTCTCTCAATGCACTGAGTGGTGTGCCTATTGTCGTAGGACGAGACATGGTATTGTTGACTGTAGGACCAAGGCATTTGTTTCTTCTCAGGGACGTGGCCGTGGTAGTGACTGTGGATACGGTCGTACTCTTGTTGCCACTTCTCCTCCTTCGATTCTTGAGCCTCCTGCAAGTACAGCTGCCAGCTCCTCCTCTTCCTCGCCTTTGACTCCTGAGATGCTTCAACATATAGTACAGGCCCTTTCCGCTACCGGTCTGTCAGGTACTTCTCCCTTGTCTCCATGGTTCTTTGATTCTGGCGCTTCCAATCATATGACCGGTAATCACTCACCTCTTCGCGATATCCAACCGTATACTGGCACACAGGCTATTTCAATTGCTGATGGGACTCAATTGCCCATCCAATCTGTTGGTTCTTTGGTCCTTTCTCCTTCTTTCCATCGCAAATTTGTTCTTCGTGATGTATTTCATGTTCCCAAGCTTTCCTCAAATTTGATCTTCATTGGTTAGCTTACTGATCAAAATTGCTTAGTCATGTTTCTTCCTGATTGTTGTTTTGTACAGGATCTGGCAACGGGGAAGGTGGTTGGAAAGGGTAGGAGGAGCGGACATCTCTTCATGCTGGATTTTGATACGTCGGTGACACAAGCCCCATGTTTTTTAGCACCATCCGATACTTGACATTTCAATGGCGAACCGGAAGTGGAAGTTATGGCATTGTCGTCTTGGTCATCCACATTTTGACCGGTTGCTTCATTTGTTTTCTTCTCACATGTTGGATACCTCGAAGGCTAACAAATCTGTTTTGGATGTTACTTGTTCTTCTTGTTGCTTATTTAAAAGTAAACGTGCTCCATTCTCTCTAAGCACAACTCACTCTACTTCTATATTTGAACTTGTCCATACTGATGTCTGGGGGCCGTCCCCTATTTTATCCATGTCTGGGTTACGCTATTATGTTATTTTCATTGATGATTTCACTCGCTACACATGGATCTACTTTATGCACTCGAAATCCCAAGTTTTTGGTATCTTCAAACAATTTGCTTCTATGGTTGACACTCAATTCGAGGCCAAGATTCGGACCCTACATTCCGACTCGGGAGGGGAGTATGTCTCCCTGAATTTTAGTGCTTACCTTCAGGATCGTGGAATTATTCATCAGAGGACTTGTCCTGATACTCCTCAATAGAATGGGGTAGCTGAACGGAAAAATCGGCATATAGTTGAGACTTGCAAACACATTAATGACTGATATGGTGGTTCCCCGTTCCTATTGGGTTGAAGCCATCTTGCACTCAATCTACTTAATCAATCGCATGCCCACTAAACTTCTGGATAACTCTTCTCCCTACTTTGTTTTGTATGGCTCTCTTGCTGATTATTCCAAATTTAGTGTCTTTGGATGTCTTTGTTATGTTCACCTTGCCTCCCGTGAACATCATAAACTTTCACCTAGATCAATTAGATGCATGTATTTGGGCTTTGGGGAGACACAGAAAGGATTCCGGTGCTATGATCCCATTGCTCGTCGGATACGTGTCTCTCGTAATATTATCTTTCTTGAACATGTTCCCTTCCATACGCCGACTGTTACTTCTACCTCTACATCTCCATCACTTGGTTTCACTTTTTTTCCTGACATACCATCTGCATCCACTGTGCTGCATCGCCCATTGCAGGTTTATACTCATCGGCTAAGACCTCCTCCTCCTCTACCCATGCCCACCGCCACTCCTGATGTCGATCCAGATACTTCTTTGGTACGTTGCTCTACCCGCACTCATAGAGTTCCTGATCGCCTCATTTATTCTATGCCAGCTATGACTTCCACTTTGAACTCTATTTCCATTCCCACATCTTACTCACAGGCTGCGGCTCAGGGTTGTTGGAGAGATGCTATGGCAGAGGAGCTTCATGCTTTAGATGAGAGCCATACATGGGACCTTATCCCGCGTTCTCTAGACCAACAACTCAGTGGCAGTAAATGGGTGTATTCCATAAAGCTCAAATTTGATGGCTCTCTGGATAGATACAAGGCTCAGCTAGTCGCCCAAGGGTACAAACAAGAGTATGGTATTGATTATGATGAGACCTTCGCCCCTATCGCCAAAATGAAAACTGTTCGAACTCTTCTTGCCCTTACCTCTATTCGTGCTTGGCCTATCTTTCAAATGGATGTGAAGAATGCCTTTCTTCATGGCGACCTTCAAGAGACGGTGTATATGAAATTGCCTCCAGGATCTAATGCCGGTATTGGTGATATGGTTTGACGCTTGAAGAAGGCTCTGTATGGTCTCAAGTAATATCCTCGTGCCTGGTTTTAGCGGTTCCATAATGTAGTTGTCGATGTTGGTTTTTCTTATAGTGGCTACGATCCCTCCTTATTTATCCGCACTACATCCCGGGGCTTTGTCATTGTTCTCGTCTATGAGGACGATCTCATATTGACTGGTAGTGATTCTGCTGGGATTACCGAGCTTCAGAAGGTACTCTCCTCTTCCTTCAAAATGAAGGACCTGGGTCCTCTCACCTACTTTTTGGGACTTGAAGTCTCGAGTTCTGAACGTGGCATTCTTGTAAGCTAACGTAAATATACTCGGGATCTCATTGTTATGGTTCTGTTGACGGATCAAAAATCTTGTCCAACTATTATGGAACTAAATGTTCAATATGGCCGTGATGATGGGTACTTGCTGGAGCAGCCAACTCTTTACCGTCGTTTAGTTGGAAGTCTGGTATATTTGACGATGACTCGCCCCGACATTGCTTATGCTGTTCAAGTTGTCAGTCAATTCGTCTCGGTGCCCCGAACCTTGCACATGACTGTTGTTCTTCAGATCATTCGATATTTACGTGCGACTGTGGACCGATCTTTGTTTTTCTCTTCGAGTGCTCCTTTGGAGCTTCGAGCCTATTCCGATGCTGATTGGGCGGGGTGTGCAATTACCCGCCGGTCCACCACCGGGTATTGCGTGTTTCTTGGTTCTTCGCTCATCTCTTAGAAATGCAAGAAACCACCAATAGTCTCTAAGTCCAACATGGAGTCTGAGTACTGTACGATGTTTGCTGCATGCAGTGAAGTTGTCTGGCTCCGTGAACTTCTTTTTTATCTTGGGGTTAAGCTTTCGACCCCAACCCCTCTTCATGTTGATAACATTAGTGTCATTCAGATTGCCTCCAACCCTTTCTTTCATGAGAGGACGAAGCACATAGAGGTGGATTGCCACTTCATTCGCGAAAAATATTAATCCGGCATCGTCTCTCTTCCTCATGCGGCGTCACATGATCAGATTGCTAACATTCTAACCAAGACGCTGCCTTCGGCCCATCATTCCTTCCTCTTTTTCAAACTCATGGTGGTGCATCACTCGCCTTAGTTTGAGGGGGGGTGTTAAGTCATGTATATTTAAGCATTTATGTTTCTGTTTTACCCTGTTTTGCCCCTGGCCCATGTGGGGCTGTTATGTGTATAAAGGGGCTTTCTTGTAATTTGGTAGATATATAATAAAACTGTTTCCTTTCTTTGGGTTGTTGAGAAACCCTTCAACCTACCAAGGTCTTGTGCATCTGATTCTTCATGGATGCTGAAGCTGACATGTACATGATAGGATTTAAAAGGAAATAGAAAATTACAACCATGCACACATGGAGAATGACCGAATTGGTCTCATCCTTACAAGTTACAACGTACAAATATATAAAACTCTCTTTAGACCATCAAATTTTCCACCATTAAATAATTCAAAACCATGTATCGTCACTACACAATACGCCACATCATCCACAAAGAAGAAAACACATAAAATAGCCTCCGCGTGCCCTAATTGATTATGGATTCACTGTTCATCATTGGTGATATGATAACATGAATTGATTGGATCTCTGAATTCATGCAACAGAAGCCTTGACTTTAATTATAAAATCTGAGATCAGTATTTTGGGTCTGAAAGTTAGATTTTGGTATTGTTAGATGTAGTAATAATCTCTGAGATGTGAAAGCACTGGAGATTTTAATGCAAACAGTATCCAGTCAGTGATCATATCCCTGAAAATTCTGTTTGAAGGGTCTGAAAGTTCAAGTAAAGTCGCATGTATTATACATAATCAAAATTTTAAAGAAAATACATTAAAAAAACTTTTAAATGACAGTGTCTCAAGTGTCGGTCATGCCACCATTCCTCTTTTTGTGTTTTATCTTTGTAGGTGAACAGAACCACAAAACAAGGGTTCATCCCAATGCCATAGAAGTCATGCTTATAACCACCAGAAAACCATTGTGTGGATTGGCTTCCTTTTTTGTTGATCACAGCATAACGAACACAGGCTAGTTGGTCCAATTTCTTCTTAATATATTAGAGATGATTTTTTATTATTTATTATTATTATTTTTTTTGGTAGATGGACTCATCTCTCTTTCTCTGGTTTGCAGTGATGGGGCAATCCCAGCTCTCACCCTCATCATGGGTGGAAACCTTATGAAGGGTAACGACTGACCAGATGTTGGTTCTCCTACTTCTCTTGGATTTGGTTTGAACTGGTGTGCTCATTTGGATCAGTGTAAAAGAACCATTTTCCTTTTCTAAATATGAGTTTTTATTAGTTTTGGCTGCTGTTGTTCAGGTATACACGGGTCAGAGATTCAAGTTTCGCTCATTGCTGGAATTATAGTCGTTCGGTATATCTTGCTGCCTTTATTGGGCATTGTCATAGTCAAAGGGGCAGTTCATTTTGGTTTGGTGCACTCAGATCCTTTATATCAGTTCATTCTTTTGCTGCAATTTGCAGTCCCTCCTGCACTGAACATAGGTATATTCTTCTCTCGAGAAATGGGAAAATTACAAAATTACACTGTAATAGGGGTGCTTTTGTGTGTACTTGCAAATCGTGATTGGGGGGGCTTCCAAGTTTTGTTACTGACCGGTTGCACTAAAAGCTCGAGCTGGGACTTGAACACCGGACGTCTTGCTCTGAGACCATGTTATTGACCGGTTGCATTAAAAGCTCGAGCTGTTAGGGAACGACAGAACAATGTATATCAAGGGGTTTGCTGACGGCTCCAACAAGTTTATGGGCCAGATGCCATATATGAACCGGCATATAAACAAGTCACCAGCTGCAGCCATTGATTCAATCAGAGACATTAATTGCTTGTGGAATGGGGAAAAACTTTGATACTCTGGCAGTGTGATGGAGGATACACTGGCACTTAAGAAACTACTAACAAATTGCATATGCGGCACAGAAATAATTCAAATTAAACTTTCCAAATGTAGATTTGTCATGAACCAAAAGTTACACTTGTTCGATTATCTGCCTAGCGGGTGGTTGAAAATGTAAAATATCCAATGGTCTTATTTCCACAAACATGTGTCCAAAAATCAGAGGTTAGGATTGTTCAACCAATCTGGTTTTGGGATAGAAAGTTAGTGACAGTAGGTTCCACAATGTAGTTGGTTTTTATTTCATATATGTCCTGTGTACTGATTGCCTGTGCATCAAGCGATGCTGCCAGAGTATCAAATAGCTCCCCTATGGAATACCATCCAAAGTTTTAATTATGCTTTCCTAATAATTTCTTATACAAATCTTTTAATGAATTGGCAGGTACAATCACCCAATTGTTCGGTGCCGGTGAAAGTGAATGCTCTATCATTCTCCTATGGTCCTATGCCTTGGCTTCAGTTTCGCTTACACTCTGGTCCACCCTTTTCATGTGGCTGGTCTCTTGATTATGCTGCTCACATATGTGGTTATAGTATGTTGGATCTTGCCATCGCCATGCATTCGTATCCCTTTCCTGGGCAGTCATCAATTTTTATATATGAACATGCATGGGGGAACATGCCGAAGACACAAACTGAAAGGCGAACTCGGAGGCGTTTATACAAACCTATAGATGACCATCCTAGTGTATTTTTTGGAATAGGAGCTTGTTATTTTCCTATTCTTGGTGCAATTAAGCTCAACCCAATCTTGCAGTTAGTATTTTTGTCATAGTAGTAGTTGCTGAGCTTGGGGTTCGATCTAGCTTTTAGATGATCATGTAAAGAGATGAACTGAAATACCAAGACGCAGGATTCTTTTATTTTTAATGTGGATTTCAGTTTTTTGTTTGAACTCTGTATCAGTTCTGCTGGAATTGCCTTGTTATGCATCAGTTCTGCTGTATGAGGTGTGAAGTTTTCACATAGATGAACTTGGAAATTGATGGATTCCTGTTCCTAGGAAGTAATACATTACAAAACACTGTTTCATTTGGATTGGCTTGACTCGTTCAAATTAACTTTGTTTAGGTCGAGTCCAATCAAGTCTGATCCGGTTCTCGGTGGCACTACAAATCAGCATTCAAAATATGCCAGATTCTGCCCGACTTGGACGAGTCACTCCCCACCATTAACTACACTTTCTTAAGGAGATTGAGTTTGTAATCTGCCAGAACGCACTGCTTCATTTTGATCGGCTCACCCGAGTTGGACACTACTCATTTGAATTGGCTTGAATGGAGTCCAATCTGGCTCTGGTTGGCACTAAATCAACATTGAAAATATGCCGGGCTCGGCCTGACTTGCGACAAGTCACCCCCCACAAACACTGCTTCATCTGGATCAGCTCACCTGAGTCTGACGGGACTCAATTCGAATTGACTGGATTAGGTCAAGTCCGATCCAGCTTTGGTTGGCTCTACGAATCAGCATTGAAAATATGCCCGACTAGGCCTGACTTGGATGGAGTTATTATCCTTGTGATCTCAGGGGGCCCACCATATACGCATACATCTACGCGACTCATTTGAATTGACTTGGATTAGGTTGAGTCCGATCTCGTTCTGGTTGGCAATAGAAATCAGCATTGAAAATATGCCCGACTAGGCCTGACTTGGATGGAGTTATTATCCTTGTGATCTCAGGGGGCCCACCGTATACGCATACATATACGCGACTCATTTGAATTGACTTGGATTAGGTTGAGTCCAATCTGGCTATGGGTTGGCTCTATGAATCAGCATTGAAAACATGCCCGACTCGGTTTGACTTGGATGGAGTTAGCATCCTTGAAGATGTGGGGGGGGGGGGGGGGGGGGGGCGGGGGGGAATCCACCGTGGATGGGTGGAGATGTTGGGGCCTACCATATGGTTGATCCAGAAGGTTTTTCTTGATGGAAGAAATCCATCGTGGGTGGGGGGTTTGCTGCCCAGAAACCTCTCAGAGATATCCTTTCTTTCTTTCCTTTTAAAATCCGATTGGACATCGAGCTGGACACAGACTCGGACAGTGTAGCCTGCCTAGTGAGTGGACCAACTCCAGTTTTCAAAAGACTAATTGTATGTGAACATTCAGCTGCAGCCCGCACTGCTTGCATGGCTTTCTTTCCTTTTAAAATCCGATTGGACATCGAGCTGGACACAGACTCGGACAGTGTAGCCTGCCTAGTGAGTGGACCAACTCCAGTTTTCAAAAGACTAATTGTATGTGAACATTCAGCTGCAGCCCGCACTGCTTGCATGGCTTTGTCCTACACTGAGGGGGGAAATGCTATCTGTAAACGAAAACATTTCAGATCCAAGTTTCAATGTGAACATCTTCCTCCATATGATCGTTTACTTCCCTAGGTGAATTTCAGCATCAGATGGGGCAGGTTTAGCATGTCATCAAGCTATTCTTCACATATACTCATTATCCGTTTAGCTTTCTATTTGTTATAGATCCAAACCATTGAATTTAATTCCAAGTAGGAGATTGCAAAGATTGTCAGTCAAAAGATCAACATAGAAACACACACCCCATTAACCATTTCAACATCAAAGATTGCTGTTCATATACAGCACCCTGAATGCTTGAGGAAAGCAAGTGAGACACGCACACACACACAAACACATCCATGAATGCCGTGCTAGTTTTTTCTCTAATCATTGGTGGAACTTCGTCGCCCTTCAAAGATACGTTTTATCCAAATCATCAAAATATGGGTGCTCCATAGCCTTCTTCGCTGAGATCCGCTTCGAAGGTTGGTACAGCAACATCTTCTGTAATTAAGGAAAAAATCATAAAGATCAGCAGAGTATTAGAGTCATCGCCATTACATACCAAAGTCATACTAATGAAAGCGGGCCCAACATACCAAAAGCAGATCAAGGCCGTCAGCATCAAGATTAGGAACAGCTGATGACAGACTCTGGGGTCGCCACTGAGGGTACTCGTGCCAGTCTGGTAATTGGCTGATTCCTGGCCACACATCCTCATTTGGGGTGCCCAGTAACCTGAATTTGGAATCCAAATGTCAAGATGAATAATGAAAAAGAGGAATTACGAAGGATGGATGGAAACATTGTACAGCAGCACATATGTATGGTGGGTCAGGACCCTTGATTGACAGGATATATCTCGCATTGGATGGGCCCATATCGTTGGGAAAAGGACTGTTGTAAAACAGAGCAATAGTTCACATTCAACCAGCATAACTAACAACAACTGGATGGCTAGGATTGTACAACATCCAGGCCTGGTCAACAGTGCTGATATACATTTTGGTCATGTATCAAGGACTGCTTAAAACTTCAATGACCCAAGTTGCATCATAGCAATTTCATGCAAAAACTAACTAAACCTGAAGATGTGCAGTAGCTGCTGCAATTCAGAGTCTCCCGGAAAGAGCGGTTGAGTTGTAACCAGTTCCGCTGCAATTGTGAAAAAAGATCCCATAAGCAAAGGTCGATATTAATTGCTTGTAAAAATGTTCTTACTATTTTTTTTTCATCAGAAGGGGGCTTTCGTACCGAATATGCAGCCTACAGACCACATGTCTACTGGCGTTGAGTAGTGGGTCGCACCCAGAAGAATTTCCGGAGCTCTATACCACAGCGTCAAAATCTGAAATGACGATTTTACACAGTAAACATGAATTGGAGAAAACAAAATCCATACATGTGATTTTAAACTGTTTATCAAGTCATGGATCGATGACAAAATTCAGCAAGTTCTGCACTTCCTGCAGAAGCAATCTATTGTGAAAACAAGGAGCCTATCAGGTGGGGTGTTTTGTGGTACTCCCAACGCCACATTTGGTTGTACAAGTTGGCAGGCTTTGTTTTGAACTAAATGATTGTTTGAGGCGGCATGGAAATGAAGCCTAACTGAGTGTGTTATCAACGAGCATATCAAGATAGGGTGTCTTGAAGTACTCCCCAACTCGACATTTGGTTGTACAAAGTGGTGGACGGACTTTGTTTTGAACTTACTGGGTGTTTGGGGCGGCACAGAAATGTAAACCCAACCGATCTTGTTATCAACAAGCATATCAGGTGGGATGGTTTGAAGTACTCCCACCTTGATGCTTGGTTTTACAAATTGGAGTGACTTTGATTTGAACTAAATGGGTATTGGAGCAGCAAGGAAACAAAATCCATGTTGAAATAACATTTTTTCTGGTTCAACTAGTAGCAGAAACAAATAAGTCGACCTGTGAAAACACAGATCGAGACTAACAGCAACCAAACACAGGTAAACGGCGGAAGGGTGTTGTCATAAGGTGCCAACAGAGTCCTAAAAGATCAGCCAATCCCCGGGCCTCCAATGCATACATTGGTTTTGAAGCATGGAATACGATTATTCTGATTGTTCCTGATTCTGTTTGAAACATTCAAATCAAGAATCCACAGCAAACATATGTACCTCATGAGTGTACTTCTTGATTGGAATAGTAAATGCTCGACTAAGACCAAGGTCTGCTATCTTAAGCACCATCGTCTTGCGGTCCATTAGAAGATTGTGAGGCTTAAGATCCCTGCAGAAAGAACAGAATAAGATATGAGAGAGAGAGAGAGGGAGGGAGGGAGGGAGGGAGGGAGGGAGAGAGAGAGAGAGAGAGAGAGAGAGAGAGAGAGAGAGAGAGAGAGAGAGAGAGAGAGAGAGAGAGAGAGAGAGAGAGAGAGAGAGAGAGCACCTGTGCAATACGCCATGGCCATGGCAGAATGCAACCCCCTTGCAAAGTTGGTACATCAAACTCTGCAATTAATTAAAAAAACACCGGCTTATAATGATCAAACTTTTCTGATGATTTTGAGAATACAAGCTATGAGACCTGATAAAATCTCTCTTTATTCTGATCAAACAAAAACAATGGACGATCCTCAATGATAATAATACAACTAGCTTTTCTTTAAAGAACGATGAAAATCAATGGCAGCGAAATCCCTACCTTCACATTTTTAGTAGGAATTTTCTCTACGGTCTGGCGAAAGCTTCTGATATACTTCTTCAGATCAGTGTCCATGTACTCAAAAACCAGGTACAGGACTGTCTTTCCTTCTTTGTTCTGGCCTTGTTTGAGATCCAACAGTCTGCAAAACATCATTGAGAAGAGGAAATAGAGACAGCCCTTTAAAAGATCATAGAGGAAACATATCTGTTAGTGGGTGTGGTTTTGAATTTACATCCGCGAAGGAAGAACAACATCCGCGAAGGAGAAAAAAAAACCTGATGGGATTGAACAGAATCTAATTGAATAAGCAGAACAAAAAGGAATTTCCTTTGCAAAGGAGGAAGAAATGGAAAGAGTAATAGAGAACCCAAAAATCCATCTTAACAGATGTTGGTAAAGAAACAGAGGAGAGAAATAAAACATAGATAAAGATCGGAAAATGCAAAAAGAAAAAGAAAAATAAAAAAGAGCAAATGCAGTTAAAATGAAGTGGAAAAAAAAAAAAAAAACGTCAAACGGGTAAAAATGAGAATAAATCCAACATAGAACGTGAAAAAAGAAATACAAAAAAAAAAAAAAAAAAAAGGAGGAAGAAGAAGAAGAAGAAGAAGAAAAGAACCAAAATCCATTAAGGAATACATCAAAACAAATAGAAAGGAACCCTAAAAATCATTTAAAAAAAACCAGGAAATTCAGAGATGAAACCCTAACAATAGAGAAGAAACATAACAAAATACAGTTCAAAAACCCAAAAGAACCAAAACCCCATTAAAGCAGGCACCGGATCAGACCGAAAGAAGCCCTACCCAAAAGATAAAAAACCCCAAGTGAAACAAAATCCAGACAAAAAAGAAAGGAGAAATAAGCTCAAGAAGGGGAAAAAAAGAAAGAAAGAGGGAAAATAAGCCCAAGAAAGGGAAAAAAGGAAGGAAAGAGAAGGAGAGAATCGCGGAGAAATACCTAACAACATGGGGATCGATAGATAGCATTCTCAACAGCGAGACTTCTCGAAGGGTAGTCGGCGGGACCCCTTCTTCGTCCTCATGAAGACGCGTCTTCTTGAGAGCAACGATCTTCCCCGTAGCTTTCTCTCTTGCTCTGTAAACCTTCCCGTACGTCCCTTCTCCAACCTTCTCCAATTTTTCGTATCCGTCCATGGATCTCTGCTGTTTTTCCTCTCTCTCTCTCTCTCTCTCTCTGGAAGACGAAGAAAAATTGCTGTAGGACAAAGATCTACAAATGCTGAAGATAGTCTTGTTTTATAGCCGTTGGAGCAACGGTCACATTTTTTGAAACAAGGATTCTAACGAGAGCTCGCTCCTACTGCCCCTATCACGCGGTGATCAAGGCCGTTCATCTGGACCGTTGTTTCTAATTCAACGTTGTATGGAGCTTGAGGTCTCTGAGTAGTGTCTCTTATTTTTCCCAAGGAACGCATCTAAGGTGGGGACTTGCATATGAACGGTCCGGATCATCACGTGGTGGAGCAGAGGAGCGAGCAGGTGCTTAGCTTTTTGGGCGCGCGATCGGGTTGGGTTTTGAAATTCAAAATGTGGAATGCTGAGGTAATGCGATGGACGCAGTTTGTGCAGTGAATCGCTCCCCGCCCTTTACCATGGTGTGAAGACACTGTGGGGCCCACCATGATAAATGTGTTTCATCCACACCGTCCATCAGTTTTCCAGCTCATTTTAAGGCATGAGATCAAAATTGATTGCATATCCAAAGCTCATGGAAGCGGATTGCTTGTGACCCGGACATAGAGATATTCCTGTGCCCGGGCTGTGCGGGGTTCACAGACATGTCCTTGACAAATCCTCTCCGTCCATCTGTTTTGCAAGACAGGTAGGACATGAGTCTAGAAATCAGTCAGAACCAAAATGGGAACGGATTGCCTGTGGCCCCGGGCACAGATATACATAGAGATATCTCTGTGCCTGGGGCTGTGTGGGGTCCACAGAGATGTCCGTGACAAATCCACTCGGTCCATGTGTTTTGAAAGACCACAATATGACAGGATTCTAAAAATCAGGCCGATCCAAAACTCATGTGGGCCACACTTACAAAACAGTGGGAAAACAACATCCACTGTTGAAACCTTCCTAAGCTGACTATTAGTTTATATGCCACCCAAACCGTTCATAGAATTATTACCACTCAGATAAATTGTAGGAACAAATATCATCCTGATGCAAAACTTATGTCACCTCTAGGCATTCAATCCCCACTGTTTGGTGTGGTATTGCCCACACGAGTTTTGGATGTTTCTGATTTTTAGAACACTGTTCTATTGTGGTCTTTAAAACATATGGATGGAGTGGATTTATCATAGACATCCCTGTGGGTCCCACGCAGCCCTGAGCACAAAGATATCTCTCTATCATGTCACAGGCAATCCACTCTCAAAACTCATGTGTGCCATACCACAGGAAACAGTGGGGATTGAACGCCAGGGGTGACAGAAGTTTAATATCAGAATGATATTTTTTGCCTGCAGTTTATCCGAGTGGTAATAACCTAACAATTTGGATGACATATAAGCATCATGGTCGGAAGGTTTCACTGGTAGATGCCTCTGTTCGCACAGTTTTGTTGGTGTGGCTGACCTGAATTTTGGATCTGTCTGATTTTTAGACTCGATTACTACTGTGGTATTTCAAAACGGATGGACGGAGTGGTTTTTTCACACAAGGGGACCCCTCACAGCCCCGGGCAGTTGGCTTCACGTACGAGTTTTGTATAGGCAATTCTATGGTAGATTTCTCACAAAAGTCATGGATGGACCTAGCTAGCTTCATAGTGCAGAACTATCTGCCAAAGGCTTTCACAAGAAATCTGCATTACCTGTCCATCCATTTTTCCATATCATTTTAAGACCTGAGATCGAAACTGCGGTGAATCTAAACCTCAATTGGGTCACACTAGAGGAAACAGTAGGGATTAAATGACTATTCTTGAACCATTCATATGGCCACAGAAGTTTGGTACCAAGCTAAGTTTTTTATTTTATTTTTTTATTCTAGTTCATCCCAATGGCAGCATTTATTTCCCAACTTTTCCCTTTTGTGTGGCCTTATTGAGTTTTGGATTCAACTCATTTTTGTCTTACGTCTGAAAAATAGTTGGACAGGGTGGATTGGTCACAAACATCATGGTGGGCCCCATCTAACTTTCCAGGGCATGAACTTCGTGTTCCTGTTAAAGGCATTCACAAGCATCCATGTCCTTGGTAGGGTCAAACCAACCTTACACCAACCCAGATGAAGGAAAATGTAAATATTAGCTTATTCAAAACTCCTATGACCCTAAGAAGTTTTTGACAGAAGGCTCTCAGTTCCCACTATTTCTACAATTAAATTTTGTTCTCATGTCTTAGAGTGAGTAGAAAAAAAATGGATTGACTAGATATAGCATATACATCAGAATCGGCTCCACACTCCATAGTCTTCACATCTTGGTAAAAGGTGGTGAATGCCTCATTACACAATCCACGTCTTGAAGAGATAAGAGATCTCGAATCCGAAGCAGACATGCCCATGGGCACACCGGTAAGGGATTTAGGTCGCTTGGCAAGTGGGGAACGCCATCGACATGCTGGGCCCAGTCCACTCATTAAGAGGGCTTCATGCATCCATATTAAACATTAGATCATCTATTGTATTGATTAATTAAATTTGATAGCAATAAAAGTTTAGTCTTCATTAACAGTTTGACTGCAATAAAGTTAGAGAGCGAACTGCCTTGCTGGACTTATAGCGGATGGAAAAAAAGAGTCAAGCGCTTCTTACGAGTCATCATAAAAGGAACCTAAAAGTTTGGGTAACTAGTATACCTTTTCATTGGTCTACGTCACACTGCATGATGTCAGTGTGATCAGGTTGCACTGGGGATGTGACGTGGTTGCAGACCTATGTGATGATGTGGACCAATGAAAAGGCTCCAAGCAGGGTTTTCCTGCTTGGAGCCAACAAAGGATCTGGACTCATCTTTTTGAAAGTTAGCAGGTCCTCTCTGTCTCTTCAATGAATGTGTCCCTAGCCAACAAAGACAGCATCTCCCACCTCTCTTCCTTTGCCAATCTACATCAACAAGACACATTATAGATTTGCTCTTAATACCTCTATCACTATTCACTGTAGCCTACTTGAGTTTTGAATCGTGCTAATTTCTGTGTTCTCTCTTTATACTTAGTGAGTTATATCAGATTAACGAATTTGATGAAAGATACACACCATGGTGGCCTCACACACAAACCTATGGTTGGCATCCCATATCCATTGTTCTCTATCGTGCGACCCACCTGAGCTTTGGATCTGTTTTTTTTTTTTTTTATATATTATTTTTTCCTAAGGTCCTTGCGTCAAGGAGAGGACCAGATCAACCAGGTGGATTTCACACATACAACATCGCGGTCCTGTTTAGTGTTTTACACACTCTGTAAAACACAAAGCAAAAATTTTGCTGTACTGGATTTCAGTCTTACATGTTGTATATGTAAAACCCATTCCATTTATCAGGTTCTATACTCGATTCTAGGCCTTGTATAAAGATTAGCCAGATCCATGATCAGCTAGGCCATACCATAGGGAACAGTGGGAATGGGATGCCAACCATAGGGTTGTGTGTAGACAGTATGTCGTTTTTCATTGGTGTAATTTACCAGGATAAAGTGATGATACAAAAATCAGATTGATCCATCCCTTAAGTAGACCACACCATATGAACTTGGAGGTTTTAGGAGCAATTTTTTCATCTTTCTCATTGGTATGGCCCATTCAAGTCTTTTTATTGTGTTGATATTTTGTATGTAGGATTTATATAAGGGGTCGTTTGGATGCTAGTAAATCATTTACTAGTAAATGATTTACTACTGTCTGTTTGGATGTAAGTTGTAAATGATTTTATAGTGTTTGAATAGCCTGGAAATGAGTTACATCTTGTAATTGTATATTCACACCTGAAAAGCAAATTGGTAAATAACATTCAAATTGCATATTGGAATTTCCTTTCAAGTGGATCATTGGGTTAAGCCTATGTCACTAAAGCTTAGAGTTAATCCTCAAAGAAAACCGAGTAGTATGTGAGCCATATAAGTGGGCCCACGAATTCAAGGTCACTGGAGGTGGTTGAGATCGTCGGTCCGGTAGAGAGCCGTTGCCGGAAGGCTTTTTGAAGCTTGGAAGATCACTAGAGGGAGGGAGGGAGGGAGGGAGGGAGGGCGAGAGATTGTAGAGAGGGAGAGGAAGAGAGAGCCGTTGGAGAGCCAGGTGCAAATCTTCTTTATAGCAAAGATTTCAAAACTAGATTCGTTGCCATTTACAACCCCTCATTTCATTTACTAGTAAATGAAATCTCATCTTTTTTCTAGTAAATGGAAGAAGGCATTTGCTAGTAAATGACTTATAAGTAGTAAATAATTTACTAGCAAATGGAAGCATCCAAACACAAAAATGACCCATTTAATAGTAAATCATTTATAGGTTATCCAAACGACCTCAGGTTTCTCACCTAATGGAAGGAGTGGATTAACATATACAACATGGCGGGCCCCAAAAAGCTTGGTTGTTTTCGGCCATTCTTTGTAATCTGGGCTAGAAAATTCAGATTTTGCAGAGTTGGTGATTGGTTTTGGTGGTTTAATAAAAACAACTAAGCATGGGCAAACATCATGGCCTGGCGAAATATGGAAGTTGTGTAAAGCTTATGTTATTATCCAATCAAATAAATGATATGTGTGATTGAAAAATGCCCAAATCCAATGGCTAGAGTCATTATGTATCATAGGCTAGCAAACCTCTTAAGAGGAGACAGAATTGGAATGTCTAAAAAGAGGGGAAAAAACATATAAGCTCTATGGGTCTACTATGTTTTATATGTAAAATCCACTCCATATCAAGTGGAAAGCATTTTTTATATCACATTCTATTAAACTGCCAAATGTGTGTGAGATGATAGCCTTATATAAAGTTCTATAAAGGTTAGAAATGGTATACTTAGATCCTATGAGTATTTCAACAAAAACCTTATTGCTTTTGGCCTTTTTGGCCTTTTGTGCCTTTCTTTAGTCCCATATCAGATAGAAATGGAAGAAAAAAGTGGTTTTTATATATTTGCCCAACATAGACTCTTGTGTAGTGTGTTATACTATGCCAAAGCCAGTATGCGTGCGTAGGGGGGGTGCGGCCGGTGGAAAAATTGGTCCATTTTTAACCGAGCGTGTGTGCGTAGGGGGGGTGCAATCAGACCTCAATTGGGCTGGGCTGGCCTGCTTGCTTAAGTCTTGATGGGCTCAGAATTATAAAACATTTTTTTATCCATTGCTTTTATCGTGGCTGTTAGACGTGGCCCACTAAATTAGGCCGTTACTATTGTGCGAAATGTGCCTTGCTTATTGGGCATGTCGAAATGACGGGACCATTTTCTCTTTAACGGATCTTTTTCGAGATGTTGGATTGGGAATTATAAAAAGGGGATTAGGGTTAGGGTTTCATCATTTGCTAAAAACCGAAATCTTTTTCTCCCTGCCATCTTCAGTTCGAAATACTGTTTTTCTTTGGGCAATAGGAAGGGGGTTTTTTGTGGTGGACATGGTGATATTGGTTTGCTCACAGCTTGTGCACATTGTGTGCAAACGTTTGCTGGGGAGTTGTATCCTGGGGTAGACGTGTCAGCAACCTTTTGCACCGAGGGATGCGAACTATCTCAAAGAAAGTAACTTTGTACGCACCTCTGCCCCAGTGCATGTTCTGTGGTATCATCAATCTATCACAGTCAGAGACATAATTCAACGTACTAGGTGTGGGGTTCCTTTACTTAGATATCTTTCAGACAAGTATTTCCCATTTACATTACATTATAATCAACATCTTATGCCTAAAAAATCAAATCATTTCATTCTTTATGTGGGCCACAAATTTTTACTTAAAAACATAAAACATTATTTATAGTCAATGAAATGACATTGATACAATCCTAATCATTCAAATTATGGATCCCATTTTTTATGAAGCGCATATCTCTATAATCAAAGTAACCAATCAATCATAACCATCGCAAGTACCGAATAGATGGTTAAAAGAAAAATCTTGAGTTGTCAAATTTTAAAAGAGAAAGTAAGCCCTAGATAAGCTTCAATAAGCTTGTTTTTGGCATACTTAGGCTTTAACAAATAATAGATTGGCATAAGCAGGAAAACATTGGCCTAGTTAGACAAAACCAAAACAAGCTCAACCTAAACAGGGCTTGAACTTTTGATACACCAAACGGGTCTACATTTAGGCCGAAGCCCACCCCACATGGTGGGTCCAAGCTGGGCTGAAAGCCAGGTCAGGTTCGCTAGTTGGTCAAGAGGGCCTTGTTGAATCTGGATGGTGTGATAGTTATGTAAATCATTTAAAGCCCATTTGGATACCACCAAAACTTTTTTTTTTTTTTTTTTACTTATAGCAGTAGATAAGTAACTTATTTTAAAAAGTAAATTTGATTTATGAGTAGTTATAAGTAGCTTTTTTACTTAAAATTATGTAAATCATTTAGAGCCCATTTGGATACCACCAAATAAGTTACTTTTTTTATTTATCGTAGTACATTAATAATTTATTCACTACGTGAAAAAGGCAAATTTGCGACGGATTTTGCGACGAACATTGACCGTCGCAAAAATTGCTTGGTTTAACGACGGATCTGTTTCGTCGTGTTTGAAAATATTCCGTCGCTTTTGCGAAATTAAGGCGGGATTTCGTCGTGGGATTTACCGACGGACATAGTTCGTCGCAAATTATAATTTCCGACGGACTTAGTTTGTCGCTATGTAGCGACGAATTTGGTTCGTCGCTAATCCCAGCCCGAAAAGATGCCCCCAAATAAGGTCCGTCGGAAAATAAAATTTAAGAAAAATGAGATTGAAAAAATCTGATATTTTTTAAAAATTAAAAAATTTGATATTTAAAATAACAGATTTAGTAATTTGAAAGAAAAAGTTAAGAGATTTTAAAAACAAAATTGAGAAATTTGAATAAAATTTATATGTTTGAAATTTCTTTTCAAATTTTCACAAAATTAAACATTTTGAAAAAGAAAATTGTGAAGTTAAAAAAGAAATTTGTGATTTTCAAACAAAAAAATTTGAGAGGTTGGAAAATAAATTAACAATTTTTTAGTAAAATTGAGATTTAGAAAAATAATAAGATTCAAAAAATTGAGATTTAAAAAAGGAAATGGCCATTTGAAAAAAGTTGAGAAGTTCGAATAAAATTGATAAGTTTGTAAAAAAAATTGAAATTTTTATAAAGAAATTAAGATTTTGTATTTCGAAAAAATTAAGAAGTTTGATTAAAAAATTGATATTTTGAAAAGAAATAAAAGTTGAGATATTTGATAAAAAAAAAGAGAGATTTTATCAGTTTTGAAAAAAAATGTTGGAAAAAAATTGTGGTTTAAATAAAAACGAGAAATTTGAAACGAGTGGGCCAAATTTATTGTTGCACATTTATTGGATAGTTGAAAATGAAAAATTACACTCATTCAGTTAACTGGTTATCAGATTGGTTTATGCATACATACATGTTCATTGGTGCAAAAAATGAAGGCCCTAATATAATAATGTTAATTAATTGCAAGGAAAATTTATAATGATGAGATTGATCAAATTCTATGATCAAGTCATCCTAAACTTGATCTGAATGGTCAGATATGTTTAGAACGTGGTAATTATTATTGAAAACAAAATTAAGCCCGAATCATATCCGTATAAAAGACTCTTTAAATGTGCACAATCAGTTTGTCTAGAGCTAGACAAATTTTGGACAATCTGATTGGTCCAAATTGAAAAATAAATGACTTTAGATGTTTAGATTAAATTTCACTCAAATCTAATGGTTAGGTTACAAGATATGGCCCATCATTGATCAATTTTATCTATTTAGTATCTTTCTCATCTTAAACTTGATCAGGGCAAGTGACCAGTCAAATCAAAGTTATTGATGAATATAATAGAGTGAATGGATTAGATTTCCAAATTAGGCCAAATTTTTAGGTCCAAATTGCGCTGCAACTTGTTGACCTCATGAAAACCTAATAAATGTATAGTCATTGGACCCCAAACTCTAATCTAGCCATTGAGAATTTGATCTTTTCTAATATTTGCTATTGCATCCTAAAATGATATAAAAGAACAGATGGATGGATTAGATATACATAAAATATATCAGATGGATTGGTTAGTGATAGGGTCACCAGTCAATGCCAAGTGATCGGTGCTCTGTGGGCCCCACCATGATGAATGTGTTTCACTGTCCAATTTTGTCCAGACCATCCAATCTTTTTGGGTTTCACATTCACAGATGCTCAAATGATGATAATTTGGGACCTACTTATTGCGGGTTCCAGATATTGTGCACGTGTATCATATTGGCACATGTGCCATAGCTGACATAGTTTCATTACAGATCCTAGGTTGCTTTCTTCAAGATGATATGTTTTATGGGCTACAAAGCAGAAGTCACGCCAATCATCCAAGTGGATACCCTGTTTCATTTATGAAAAAATAGGTCCAATCAGCAATTGATCAGCCATCTGTTTATTGGGGACAAAAAAGAAAACTTCTGCCACAGTCTAAACCAACCCATCCATGGTTTGGAAAATGGATGGTTATAAAAAAGAAGGCCAACTTGTGGGTGTATTGGATCATTTTATCAGAGTGATCGCTTTCACATGCTAGCTCATAAATTGTGTGTTAGATCTAATGGACACCCAAATCCGCAGATTGAACCATCCAAAATGTCCAGAGCAACTAGGAGCACTATAAGTCACAATAATCATCTCTCTTTTTTGTAATTGTATTTTTTTATTCCCATATTGTTGACTTTCACAGGCCATTTCAAGAATCCTACTGGTGTTTTTTTGTCTTTTTATTTTTTTTCAAATTTCAAGTGGGGGATCAAATCCCACAAATGGATCTGAAGCATAAACAATGATCTTCTCTTTTTAAAACTCAAAGAGATTTGGACTTCCGTTGATTGGGTTTGGATTGTGATCCTTGGGGATGTTGAGGGGTTGCCCCTTTGTGTTATAAATCAATCAAAGAGGATTTGGGAAGTGATTTTGGGGTTTTTATAATCCAATAGTGGGGAGATTGAACAGTGGTTAACACGTCGGAAGGAACAGAATCTTCTCATGTTTATCATTTCTAATTCTCATTAAAACCATATTTAGTAAAATCATAATTTTCTATAAAACAATGATTTTTGGGTGTAAGTGGTGCTTGCTGATTTTTCATTTAGTGTATATAACACTGGTCGAAATTGAATTACTTGATGATTTTGATATTGATTGGGCATAGTGCTTTGACTCGATCGGAAACTAGGATTTGATTGGATGAAAAGAAACCTCCTGCTAAAGACATGGACATCCACGTTCAATGGGGTGTTCTTGTGTTTGGTTGTGCAATTGCCCATGGAAGGGCTTGCAATTGGATATTTTGTTGTCCATACATTTGAATATTTTTCTGTTCAAAGGGGAGTCTTAATAGAGGCTTTGATAAAAAAAAAAAGAAAAATGCTCTCTACCTTGCATACCTACTGCAGTAATACTAGGGATTTTAGGAGGGCATGTTTCCATTTGGGACCTACTTATTGCAGGTTCCAGATATTGTGCACGTGTATCATATTGGCACATGTGCCATAGCTGACATAGTTTCATTACAGATCCTAGGTTGCTTTCTTCAAGAAAAAAGACTCTCGGCAGTTGTCATCCAAACGCAAAAAACAAAAAATCCATGGATGCCCCTATCCATGTATTCAAACACATTTTGATTGGTGATAAAATTTGCTTGTCTTCAAAAGAAACTCTGCGAAAAAACCAAACCCAAGAGATGAAGAACTAAACTCAATCAAAATTCGAGAAGAAATATTATTAGGAAGTTAATTATCTATTACTTACATTCCCAAAAAGATAAATAAAAACAAACAAATCCAATAACCCAAATATATCCAAATGCCCTCCTAAATCCTAACTAAAACCGCCGGTTAGTTAGCGCACCTATATACAGCAATGCACCTATATCACCTCCAGCGCAGCAGCCAGGGCAAAAATCTCATCGTCCACACCATTACATGCATCATGCCTGTAACTACATTCCTTCAATTTCTTGGATCCAATGGTTCTCCTTGAATTCCTCAGTCCTACCTTCTCTGATACTCTTACTTTCATCCCCAGCCGAAGAGCTGGTGGCTTGAGACCAACGACCATGTTGCTCGGTGTGCCAAGCGTGGTCCAATATTTCTCCATGGACATGGCTGGTGATCCCAAAACATCTCTCCGCCATTATAATTTGCTGTTTGGATGTTAGCATCTGATTTTTTATTTAATGAAAAGATTGCGGTAGGATAATGAGGATGATGAGCATGCGGTGGGCCTTGTATCATATTGCATTCAATAGTATGGCGAGGATGATCATTTGGGCATCATAATTATCATCATTTGAGCACAATCATCATCATCATCTAGGCACCACCACCACCACCTAAGCATCATCATCATTTGAGCAGAATACATCATCACCATCACTTATCATCCATCGCCATCCAAGCATAATCAATCGCTACCATCTGAGCATCACCACCACCACCATCATCATTTGTGCATAATGATTTGTGTATATCATCATCACCACCACCACCCCCATATCATATTTCTACATTCTTATTATTATTTTTATGTATTTTTTGCCAACAACATCATCATGTTGTTGGCTGATTCTCTTTGATCTATGTTGTTAGCAAAGTGTAACAAATCATTAAAAGGATAAACTTATTTTATTGTCTTTGGTGAAAAATATTGTGTGAGATACCAGCTACGTAGCCCGTAGCATATGCTATTAGCAACTTGCGCCATTTTCATGCGCTACATAGCGTGTTTAAAACACTGATATCATTAAAATAGAATCTTCCATCTTTTCATTTTGTAATCATGGAATGTATTTCTTTTTTCTGCTATAAGTTGCTCGCCAGCGAACTTTACTTTATGGGCTTTTCTACTATTTCTAATCAGTTAAGTACCTAGCTTACTGATTTTTTTCTTTTCTTTTTCCTCTTTCTGTTTTTTTGGTTTGCTTGCAGTGAGTTTCAACTCATTCATGAGCTATGCCTGTATGTATTATCCGCATCCCAAAGGACTGAACTTATACGGGCAACACTAGCAACATTGCATGCTTTTCTATCATGGATCCCGCTTGGCTATGTTTTTGAGTCTCCTCTGGTTTGTGCCTTAACGACCATGGAATTATTGTTTCACAGATGTTGTGTGAAACATTTTTTTATGTTTTTATTTAGCAGTAGTCTTTCCTTTTTTATATTTTCTTCTTATGTCACATATTTAATGTAAGAAAACTGAGACCTGACTTGGCGGAGGATGGGACTGACTGTTGTAGTTGGGAAAGAATCAAATGCAACAATGTGACAGGCGGCCGAGGGACTGAAATTTCTCTCAACCAGACGATGGAATGGAAGTTGGGAGAATGGTATCTGAATGCTTGCTTACTTCTTTCCTTTTATGTAATTTATTCTTTGATGGTCTTAACTATCTAACCTTTATTCATGAAATCAAGGCTACCATAGGAAAGCCAAATGATTTGAGTTGTGAATTTTTTTTATTTAATTAAGGAGGAAATGATGGAAGTTAACTATGTTACCTTGAACTTGAAGCTAAGTAACATGAATACAAATGCTAACAGGGGAATCGAAATTTAATAATTGAAATTCGATGTGATAGTGCAGCCAAACGCACTCAACAGTGCCATTTTGGATTTGGACCGAGATGTGAGGGTATATACATGCATCTCTAAGGGTGCATTTGGAGCACTTATTAATGTACTGCAGTTATTAGTGTAATGAAGTGGAAATAGCCAGATTGAAAACTCGTTAGCATTCATATCCAGGATTTCTCGGTTCTGAGCTGTAATTTTATCAATTTCAATTTGGACTTGAAAAAACAAGCCAAAGCAATAACTTGGTATAAGGCTTCAATGACGATGATGATGACTAGAAAAAAACATTGTCTTTTATTCCTTTTCGACATGTTGCGTTTGAGGAAATTTATTTATTTTTCTAATGAAATATACGTGGTGCTTCATTGTCTTTTGTTGTTGTTTTTCCTTTTTTGTTCTTACATTATAATACTGATACTCTTTATGTTTTATATTCTGGATTTTGCAGGTGGACCAGTTGATGGATTTGCTAACGTATGAGGTGGAAGTAGCTATAAAGGAAAGATTAGAAATGAAGGCTAACTTCACGTATGGTCAAGAGATTGGTTTCAATATTGGGAACAAAATAAAGCCTAGTTGCTCATTCTATGGAGAATGGTTCACTTCAATGTGTAGATTTGTAACAAATATTAATATTATTTTTCACTAGAAATGTAAGGACTTTAAGTTTCATATATGATATAATTATGATTTGTTAGGTTTTAATTTTTTTTTTTGTTTTAAATAATTTGGATGACTATCAGGTGCAATAGATTCAAAAATAAATTCAAACGTAATAGGTGTGCGTTCAAAAAATTTAGCGACGAACCAAACCCGTCGCTAAAATTCCTAAATAAATGCAATCACGCTGTCGCTCATAAATTTAACGACGGACCAATTTACGTGGCAACAATTTTGTACGACGGACCAATGTCCGTCGCTAAATCCGTCGCTTTACATAATTTAGCGACGAACGTAATCCGTCGTTTAAAAGCGACGAACATAATTCGTCGTTAAAAATTCGCCACATAGTAAACTGCGACGGCCTATGCGACGGACCAAGTTCGTCGCTAATAGGGATTTGCGACGGACTTGGTTCGTCGCAAAAGTGCGATTTTGGCATAGTGATTTTAGAAAGTAAGTTCAATTTATGATTAGTTAGAGTAACTTTTTTACTTAATCACTTGAATTAATTCTTTTAGCTTTTTTTATTTTTCATTAGTTGCCAAAGAGAGTCATTGGAAAAGACAAGAGAGGAGAAGCTGACAAGCATGTTGTTTACTAAACATAATTATCTACTTAACAAGTAGAAACTAAGATAAGCTACTTGAGGCGTCGATAGCTTACCTTAAGTAACTTACGATCCAAACACCCCCTTATTGTTTTTTAGATCTAAGCATAGATAGACTTTGCCTATACTATATATTGTCTTTTGATGAATTTCCCTCCACCATCATTTACACTGAATGCACATGGCCAAGTGATGATTATGCGGGCCTTGATTTTTAAGAAGACGCCTAATCCTTTTATGTAGGGCAAATTCATCACTTTATACTGAAATATATTTACTTTTTATCGTGGGGCTCAAGTCTGTCACGCACACATGACACTTTTTCATAGGTGAGCATATCATTGGGTGTATCCCTAGAGCTCTCAATGGAGCGGGTCAGATTCGAGATCCGATTCGCTCCGAATCCATACAATGCGGAGTTAGATCTTAAAATAGGTCCGATTAATTAAATGGATCAGATTCGGATTCACAAAAATAAATCCAAATCATATTCGAGTCAGATCCAGATCTAGTATTGAGATCCGATAGGATTCCCACTATTACATGCCTTCAACTGAACCTTTTTTAGAAAAATGGTCCTTGGGCCCACTTGTGGGGCCCATCATGATGTATATGCTACATCCATATTGTACATCCATCTTGATAGATCATTTAAGGTCATGGGCCCAAA
Organism: Liriodendron chinense; assembly: GCA_003013855.2. Classification (NCBI taxonomy): domain Eukaryota; kingdom Viridiplantae; phylum Streptophyta; class Magnoliopsida; order Magnoliales; family Magnoliaceae; genus Liriodendron; species Liriodendron chinense. The sequence goes on along the minus strand of PVNU02000133.1, from coordinate 1,812,685 downwards.
TCTGGAGAAGCTCTAGATCTTAGGTGGACCAAACAATAGGGAATAGTGAAGTTGTATGTCCACCGTTGAAATCATTTCAGGCCCATTGTGATGTGTACATGCCACCAAAAGCTACCCAATATAAGGCTCTTTGGGCCCTCAATGGGCTGACTGAGCTAATGAACGTAGTAGATTATTTAAAGTTGGACCCCACCTAGCCAAGAATAAAATAAAAGAAGAAGAAGAAGAGACATCGTGTGATCAGAGAGGTTGATGCCCCTTTTAGGCGTGAACGACGGTTCCATTGGTGGGATCCACTTTGATATATATATGTTATCCGATCCAAATAACAATGGTGGATTCATATCTAGATCCGATTCAAATTTGACGGCTATATGGATTTTTGGATCAGAAATGGATCGCGCTATTTATAAATGAATCAAATATGGATATCACCTTTTGGATCCGAGTCGGATCCGAATCCGGATAGGGATTTTTGGACTTGGAGCTGGATCCAACTAGATCCGATCTAAATCCGACCCATTGAGAGCCCTAGTATCCCATTGCATGCAATCCATAAAAGTTGTATGTGCCAAATGATGTGTCGCCAATAAAAAGGCGCCATGTATATGTACATGGCATATGCGCGATTGATATTACAAAGGGCAAAGTTATCATTTAATGTAGGAGAATATTTATTTTTCATCCAGCATTCGTTCCATGTTTGCTACACTTACATGAGCATGTGCCATCTAGCATCTAATGAAAAAGCATTACGTGTATATAGTGGACCTGGTATTCATAATGATGTGTTGCTAATGAAAAAATTATGTGGGCGCAAAAGACATGAACCCATGATGAAAAGGGAAAATCACCATTTCATGCATGAAATATTTATTTTTATAAGGACATGGTTTGTGTGCTGGGCAGCAGTGAAAATGCATGTAGACCTACCGTGGACATGAGATCCATGATGGTAATGGCAAAATCATCATTTCATGCAGCGGCACATCTTGCCTTTTCATTTCATTGGGGTGCCATTCCTATTCTATTTCCCATGATGAGTACCATTTATTTTGTGGTTCATTTTGTGCATGTGTCATCCACCATTGATTAGATGTAGATGATACAGAGCTGAGGAGCTGGAATATAGCAGAAGTGAGTCATCTCTCTAGGTACGTGGCTGGGTTATCCATTATCCATTCGTCTGAGCTGTCAAACAATATATATATGTATATATATATATAGAGAGAGAGGAATGCGCACCTGCTCACCGGTTCTCACGGAAACTCGTGAGCACTTTTTGAGAACTCATCTCACGTGATATGAGGCAAAAATCTGAACTGTTCATGTGATGTAGCACCCCAAGAAACCTCGAGGCCCAACTTTTACTTTGATTCAGAACTTTAGTGGGCTATGGCAAAAGGAAACAGTTTCCTCCCTTGATTTACCTCTATCTTTGTGGAGATGGCCCCGCTAAAGTTTTGGATCAAGGTAAAAGTTGGGCCCTAGTGTTTTCTTGGTGTACTACATCATGTGAACAGTTCAGATTTTGGACTCATATCACGCAAGATGAGTTCTCAAAGAGTGCTCAGAGTTCTGCCGAGAACGTGTGAGGAATGCTCACCTGTGCACCAATTCTCGTGATCACTTTTTCAGGGCTCATCACACTAATATGAGCCCAAAATCTGAGCTGTCCATGCAATGCAGCATCCTAAAAAAAAACCTCAGGGCTCAACTTTTAACTTGGTCTAGAACTTTGGTGGGTCATGGAAAAAGGAAATAGTTTCATCCCTTGATTTGCCTCTCTCTCTCTCTCTCTCTCTCTCTCTCTCTCTCCTACAGCCTACCAAAGTTTTGGATCAGGTTGAAAGTTGAGCCCTGTGGGGTTTTTGGGGTGCTGCATCACATGGATTACTCAGATTTTTGGCTCATGTCACATGTGATGAGCCTTGAAAAAGTGCTCAGCTCATGCACGGGTGAGCATTCCTGTCTCCCTCTCTCTCTATAGAGAGAGAGATGCTACTATAAGGCCAACCTCATGGGAGCTTCCTATGAGGTCGGGCTTGGTTATGGGATGTGCAAAAAATTGACCGTACTTATTACTCAAGTGGGTCACACCATTTGAAACCATGGAAAATTATGACTAAAACATCTAAAAGCACTTGGTAGTGCTCACTTGAGTTTTGAAATGGCCTGAAATTTAGTGTGACCTCTCATCCAAGTGGGACACACACAATGAATGAGATGGATGTCTAAACCACATTTCACTGGGCCCTATATACACTAGGAAGGTTTTAATGGATGGGCATCCACTATCAATTATTGTCTGTGGTGTGGCTCACATAAGTCATGGATTGGCCTGATTTTTAGGAAAGAGTAAATACTCACCCATTGAAACATTCATGATCGTTTTAGCTAGGGTCCACTAAGATGTGGTTCAGACATCCAGCCCATCCATTTTGTGTGTCCCACTTGGATGAGAGGTCACACTTTGAACGATATAAAAAACTTAGGTGGGCCCACTCAAGTGTTCTTAGATATTTTAGGGACAATTTCGTTTATTTTTAGATAGTATAGTGCATTTGAGTTCTGAATACAACCGATTTTTTAGGCATCTTATAATTTAGAGGGGGCCTACTGAATGCATGGTGTGGATGTCCAGTGTGGATCATGGTGGGATTCACAAACCTCATGAATAGGGCTGCACATCTCCCGGGTCAACCTGATCGACCCGCCCGATCCGACCCGGCAAAAACCTGATCCGCCCCGACCCGACAGATAAAAGGATCTAGTCCCGGTGAATGTGGCTGGACTGTTTTTAATTTAGGTACAGTTTATGATATATGCTAAACCCGCCCAACCCGACCTGTTCCTTGATCTATTTCGCTGGACCCAAACCGCCCTAAGTTCTGTCAGAGTATTTATAAAAAAAAAATGTCTAAAAAATTCCTATAGTTGAAACATCCCTAGGTCCACAATGATGTTTATATGCCATTCATAACATTCATAATATTGTCATTCCTATTGTGATGAACTAAAAACACAAATATTAGCCTGATTAAAAAATTGTGGCTCACGTCCTATTGTGGAGGTTCAATCCTCACATTTTCAGCCCACTTGAGTTTGTGGCCAAAAGTTTGTATAATTATGTTCACATTTTCAGTTTGTTCAAATACGGTCATTGTTCAATGATCCAAACTATTGATGAGAAGGGCCTCACCATGGAAGGCCACAAATAAAAAATATTTTGGACTCATTAAAATACCGCACAATAAAATATTTGAACTTTTACAGGTTAGTATTCCATCTCAACTAATGGTGGATTTTGCATCCCAATCCTAACCCTATCCGAACGGTCCTTAGGTAGGGTTAGGATTGACCCTTTTGCAAGTTGGGTAGGGTTAGGGTTGGGCTTACCCAACCCAAACTGAAACCCGAACCTTTAAAATATGTTTATGTTAGTTCAGGATTGAGCCCAACCCAACACTAACCTGACCCGTGTGCAGGCCTACTCATGAAAAGCTCTCGTGAGGTCGACCTCTTAGTTCCATTTTCCACACACACTATAGTTATAGTTTTGACTAAATGGAGATTGCAAGATAGCCTTTCCACGTGTGTTGCAGCAATATGTTTATTTGTCATCAACTAATTCGTAAGATCACACAGACATGGATTGATGAGGGGAAAAATATAAATATTATCTTGATGCTAAACTTCCGTGGTTCCAATAAGTTATCAACGGCAGGTGTTCAATTCACACTGTTTCCTGTGGTGTGGTCCACTTGAGCTTTAAATATAATTGAATTTTGGATTTGCGCCCTAAAATTATCTGTTACAACGGATGGACGGTGTGGATGAAAGACATAAATAACATTAGGCTCCACAGAGTTTACTCAGCAGGCAATCCGCTTCTCCTGAAGGGGGAGAGGCTTGTATCTGCTACACGTGCGCCGCGTCGCAGCGTGTGAGAGGCCAGCACCAGAAAAGCGTACTTGCTGGATGGTTAGACCCCATCTGATGCTTAGATCAGCACGACTCTTGAGACAAGCCGTCGAATTAGGTGTATACGCCTGATTAGCGGGCCGATCTCTCCACAAGTGTGACACAATGCCACGTGTGATAATCAAGGGGATTAATCGTGTTTTTTACACACTCGCCTCTTAAACACGGCAACGATGCATAATCATGTGAGATCCAAGAAGCTCATCATGTGGGTCCCACTTCTTAAATTACTAATCTAAAGATTAAGGATGATCTGATCATCAAATGGGCCATAAATCTATTCTGAATGTGAACCGTTGGTTACTTTCTCTGGACCGTCGTTTGTTACGTATAAGTATGGGCCCACACTAGAATCCAATCTACTATTTTTTTTTTGGGAAACGAAGTCAGCTACAAGGTATGGCCCAGCCAAGAGCAGATCCGATCTCTCACACGCGTCACATTTCACCTCGTGTGAGAGGTGAGCGGTAGAAAAGGGCACTTGTCTATACATTCCTCAAACTGAAAACCCGCGAAGCAAAGTAGAATCGGGAGAGAGTTTTCCTCGTCGATTCTCAAAACACAAGTAAGTTTCCGGACAGGTATCCTCTCAAATCTCTCAAAATAGCTTCCGTTTTTTTTTTTTTTTTTTTTTTCAGAAATCCTGCAAATCTTCGATCTAACCCAATCGAGATTCACATCGCAATCGAAATCTTCCTCTTTTTTTTCCTTCTGTAAATAGATTGACCATTAATCTAAGGTTTATCTGCTGAATTTCTGTTCCAATCCTTAAAAATCCGGTTTCTAGGGTTTTCTTCGCGTGGATTATAGGCATGGAAGACGGCAAGCACAAATCTAGGAGAGATGATGGTGAGAGGAAGGAGGATTCTAAGAGAAGCGACCGTGATCGAGAGAGGGACAAGGAGAGGAATGGAGAGAGATACAAGGATCGGGAGAAGGTTCGGGATCGGGATTCAGAAAAGAAGGATCGTGAAAGTCGGCGGTCAGACAGAGAAAGGAGTGTGGATGAGAAGTATCAGGAGAAACATCGGGAGTCTCGGCATAAGGAAAGGGAGAAGGAGAGGGAGAGAGGCAAAGGAGAAGGCAAAAGATAGAGAGAGGGAGAGGGAGAGGGAGAGAGAAGATCGAGAAAGGGATAAGGAAAGAGAGAGGGAGGAGAGGGAGAGGGAGAAGGAGAGGGAGAGGGAGAGGGAGCGAGAAAGGGAGAGGGAGGAGAAGGAGAGGGATAGGGAGAGAGAACGGGAGGAGAGGGAGAGGGAGAGGGAGAGGGAGCGAGAAAGGGAGAGGGAGGAGAAGGAGAGGGATAGGGAGAGAGAACGGGAGGAGAGGGAGAGGGAGAGGGAAAGAGAAAGAGAGAGGGAGAGGGGCAAGGGAGAGGGAGAGAGAAAGGGTGAGAGAGAGGGAGGAGCGAGAGTGAGAGAGGGATGATAGGGAGAGGGAGAGGGAGAGGGAGAGAGTCAGGGAGAGGGAGAAGCGCTGGGAATTGGATAGAGATGAGGACAGAGATTATGAAGATGGTAGGGAACATGACAGGGAGCGGCGCAGGAGAGAGGACGATTCTAGAGAGAGGGAACGGGAGCGGAGCAGGTCAGATAGGCACAAGGAAGAGAATGATGACAGTAGAAGGAAGAAGAGCGATGATGAATCAGATGGTAAAGAGAAGAAGAGCCGAGATGAGGATCTAGATGAAGAGCAGTGGAAGCTCGATGAGGAGATGGATAAGAGGAGGCGGACAGTTCAGGAGTGGCAAGAGTTGAAAAGGAAGGAGGAACATGAGAGGGAAAAAATGGGCGATTCGAATGCTGATGAACCTAAGTCTGGTAAGAATTGGACCTTAGAAGGAGAGTCCGATGATGAAGAAGCTGTTCCAGCAGCAAAGTCGGACAAGGATCCAGACTCAAATGGAGATGCTAAGCTTGCAGATCAATGTGGGGATGCCATGGCAGTAGATTCTGAGAACGGGGCTGCTGTACCTGATGGAGGTGAAGCTGCTAATGACGAGGAGGAAATTGACCCCTTAGATGCTTTCATGAACTCTATGGTATTGCCTGAAGTCGAAAAGCAGAACACTGCAGATGGTCCATCCACGTCTGACAATAAAAAATTAGATCCCGGGAAGAAGGATCTGAAGGACAGTCGTAGTAATGGTGATCAAGTGAGAAAAGGTACGAAGAAAACAACGGGAAGAATAATCCCAGGTGAGAATTCCGATTCAGATTATGGGGATCTTGAGAATGATGAAGTTCCGCTCGAAGAAGAAGATGACGACGAATTCATGAAAAGGGTGAAGAAGACAAAAGCTGAGAAACTATCAATTGCCGACCACTCGAAGATCCAGTATCCCCCATTCCGGAAAAATTTCTACATCGAAGTGAAGGAAATTTTAAGGATGACATCTGAGGAAGTTGCTGCTTACCGGAAACAGCTCGAATTGAAAATACATGGGAAAGATGTGCCCAAGCCGGTGAGAACATGGATCCAGACTGGATTGACAGTTAAAATTCTAGATACAATAAAAAAGCTTAATTATGAAAAGCCGATGCCAATTCAAGCTCAGGCTCTGCCAGTCATTATGAACGGTCGAGACTGCATTGGTATTGCAAAAACAGGATCAGGTAAAACTCTAGCTTTTGTGTTGCCAATGTTGAGGCATATCAAGGACCAGCCGCCAGTGGTCCCTGGTGATGGGCCTATTGGGATGATAATGGCGCTTACAAGAGAGCTTGTTCAACAGATTCACAGTGATATCAAGAAAGTTACCAAGGGTCTGGGTATTAACTGTGTGCCCGTATATGGAGGTTCTGGTGTTGCTCAACAGATCAGTGATCTAAAGAGAGGCACGGAGATTGTCGTCTGTACTCCTGGTAGAATGATAGACATACTATGTACGAGTAGTGGCGATATCACAAATCTGCGTAGAGTTACTTATTTGGTTATGGATGAAGCCGACTGGATGTTTGACGTGGGGTTTGAACCTCAGATCACTCGTATTGTTCAAAATACGCGACCAGACCGACAGACTGTACTTTTCTCTGCCACTTTTCCTCGTCAAGTTGAGATACTGGCCCGTAAGGTGTTGAACAAGCCCATTGAAATCCAGGTTGGTGGGAGGAGTGTTGTTAACAAGGATATAACTCAGTTAGTTGAGGTGAGACAAGAAAGCGAGAGGTTTTTAAGGCTGTTAGAACTCCTTGGAGAGTGGTATGAGAAGGGGAAGATCCTGGTTTTCGTCCACTCGCAGGAGAAATGTGATTCCTTGTTCAAGGACTTGCTTAGGCATGGTTACCCCTGCCTTTCGCTTCATGGGGCTAAGGATCAGACAGACCGTGAATCCACCATCTCTGATTTCAAGAGCAATGTCTGCAATCTGATGATTGCGACAGGTATAGCTGCTAGGGGTTTAGATGTGAAGGAGCTTGAACTGGTGGTGAACTTTGATGTCCCAAACCATTATGAAGACTATGTTCACCGTGTTGGTCGGACCGGTCGAGCTGGTAGAAAAGGCTGTGCGATCACCTTCATCTCAGAGGAAGATGCAAGATATGCACCAGATCTTGTCAAAGCATTAGAACTTTCTGAACAAGCTGTTCCTGCAGATCTTAAGGCACTTGCTGATGGATTCATGGCGAAAGTCAATCAGGGAACGGAACACGCCCATGGGACTGGTTATGGGGGCAGTGGTTTCAAATTCAATGAAGAGGAGGATGAAGCCAGGAAAGCTGCAAAGAAGGCCCAGGCAAGAGAATATGGTTTCGAGGAAGACAAGTCGGATTCAGACTCGGAAGATGAAGGGGTTCGGAAGGCAGGGGGTGATCTTTCACAGGCAGCCGCTCTTGCTCAAGCTGCTGCCTTGGCCGCAGTTTCCAAGGTTGCTATTACTTCAATGCCAGTTCCTGGCACTGCTCACTTGCTTTCAAATGGAGGGCTACCTGCCGTGACACTCCCTGGTGTGTCAGGTCTACCAAATGCTTCTGTTCTGCCACCGGGTAACCTGGCCAACGACGCTGCTGCTCGTGCAGCAGCATTAGCTGCTGCCTTGAATTTGCAGCATAATCTTGCCAAGATACAAGCTGACGCAATGCCCGAACATTACGAAGCAGAGTTGGAGATCAACGACTTTCCTCAGAATGCTCGGTGGAAGGTGACCCACAAGGAGACGTTAGGTCCGATTTCGGAATGGACTGGAGCTGCTATCACTACCAGAGGGCAGTATTATCCACTGGGTAAGATCGCTGGTCCTGGAGAACGCAAGCTTTACTTGTTTATCGAAGGCCCCACCGAATCTTCTGTTAAGAAGGCAAAAGCTGAAGTTAAACGAGTCCTTGAGGGTTACACAGCGCAGTCATTGTCATTGCCGGTTACAGCCCAGCCAGGCAAGTACTCTGTTCTGTAAGAATCTTGGTATGTTCTTGAAGTGTTTTTCTACCACCAAACTTCTATTGCTTTGCTATTCTGTAATAGACATTAATTAGACTAGTAGGTGCTTGAATTTTCTAAGGTGTAAATGGGTTTTTATCCATACACGCAAATCTTTTTTGTTTTGATTTGGTAATCAATATGCTGCTACTACCAAGGGTTAAAAGCCTTCATCAGTTTTTTTTTCCCTTCTCCTAGCACCTTTGTTTTGTTTTTGAGCATCTAACGTGTGAACTACAATTGTAAAAAAAGGATTTATGTGAAATAGTGGAAGTCTTGGGTTTATTTTGTTACAGGATAACCTGAGATATTATCCTATATGATCATGAAGAAAGGACACATTGGTTTTTTTTTTTTTTTTTCAAACCTTTGTGCATTAGCACAAGCTCGTACTATTGTATTACCAAAAGTAGAAAGAAAAGGTACTGCTTTCAGTAAGTGTGGGTGTAGATATCAATTCCCAGGAGAAAAACTGCTGAAAATTCTGGGCCTAAGATTTACCAAAATAATATACACCGATGGTTGGAAAACAACGGAATGAGTCCCTTTAACCATTAAAAAAATATCGTGAGGCGTTGCTGTTTTTCTTTTCTTCTTTTCTTTGTACTTTCATTTTTTTTAAAAGATTGATTCATCTTCTTGAAGATTCGAACTACTCTCTTTGAATTTGCATCAGTTTTCCGCCCGTTGATTTTACTTTGTTTATCCTTTCTTTGATACTAGGGGAAGATTCGAGCCTTTGCTCCCATGTGCGTCCCTGCATCTTTGTTCGCATGAGATGGCGCTCGACAGGGTGGCAAGCAATATACGGTGGGGCCTGCTTCTCTCTATGTCTGTTCCATCCAAGCCCAGCACTTCCAAAACTCCAATCTCATTCATATTTTTCTTCATGGTGCCCTCTTGGGATCCTGATCTCTGCGTTCATTTGTGTTTGTAGGTTTGACTCGGAAAATCCGGAAGCCCTCAATGGTTTCAGTTTGGATCCCACTCAAGCTGATGTCGGGCTTGTCCAGACATTTTTTTCTATTTCCTTCCATTGATTTATCGATATTTCGATTTCTTAAATTTGCGTCGGATTCTTCTCCGTTTTCCTTTTCTTTGCATTTCTTGGGCCTCTCTTTTAGAAATTTATATCATTCTCCTCCTTCCAGGGAAATCATATCTACACTCACTGTTTCTTCTTTTATGCATGCACCCTTATTTCTTTCAACTCTTGGCATTAGAATGGTGCATTTGGTACTGGTCTAATTCCAAAAGTATAGAAAAGTTGTACTGTACTCTTTGTCAGGGAGGAACGCCGGCTGTACTGGCTTTGCATGAGGTGGCGGAGGGCTTGGTAGCACATGTGGCGGCCCAACAGTGGGTGGGCAGTGACCCTTTAACCAGGTAGGTCCATTCATCAGGTGGTCTACATGTACACATTCAACATTGACAATTGGTCAATTTCTGGCACTTCCGCATTGTCACATACAGGCTTGAAGATTTGTACCAAGAGGAGCAGACAGCGGGACCTGCCCGTTGAATGGCTTGGATCTCTTGTATATATGCTATTGTGTAAGAGGCAAGCTCGGCAGAGATGTCCCCTGTGATGGAACCGAGAGAAATGATAGGAAAAAAAACGCAATGGGGTGAGTTGGAACTGTTTTTTTATGTTGTGCTCAACAGTCATTGACTTAGTTATCACTACTAGTAAAATTACTTGCTTTTAATGTATTATCACTGACTTGCTAATTGGGGGACTAATTCAAATGTCAATGGCAGATTCAGGATAGAAGCCTATTATCAGAGGCTACAGTATGGGAAGGTTTAAAACAAAGCTCTCCACTCGGTTTTAGATCGTGCTTGGTGGTTTGATGTGAAATGGACCCTTGCTTTCCCTTATTATGGGGTGGTTGGATGAAAGCCCATCCGCCTGTCACACCAGCACCTCTGCTTTTGCTTGGTCTGGTGGTATGAGAGATAAATCATCTGGAATGCCGGGTGGGTGGGTTGGTACTTGGTACCCGCTTGAAAATGCGGCTGGGGGGGGGGGGGGGGGGCGGGGCTGGGGCACCAATCAAAACCAAAGAAAGGCAGGAAGCAATGTAAGGGCAGCACTGCCAGATGATAAACTCAAATGGCTGGCAGTTTGAGATTTTAATCTTGGTTTTAGAGTTTTGAGTGTTTGGGTAGGATCACCGTTGCTGACGGGTCATAGCTCAAAATCTAGGGCGGACTGGATCAGTTTGCTCGTTTACAATTATTTAGCTTTCCATTAATTCAATTGTCCCAATCGTCCAATCAATGCGAACCAACATGCAGCCTTTCCTGTATGCACAGAAATTTGAAAACCCTATGATAGGACTTGCACAGCCGAGTGGCCGATGGGTGTGATAGGGCAGAGCGAGGAACAGAGTCCAGGGCAAAAGTAGCCCATGGTAACGAAGGACTTTGCAGGGCCGGCTGGAGAAGGCGATATGCAGCATGCTATTCTTATGGTTGGGCTGTGGACCTTTAGATAATGAATCCTACCTCAAGCCCAGTTGCTTTTTGGGCCCAGATCTAGGGCGGGGGCAGCTGATATTAGGGCTGAAAGTCGGGCAGGTTGGTACTCAACCCTAACCCAACCCAAGGTTCCTATACCTCAACCCTAACCCAACCTCAGGTTGGGAATTCTCAATCCAAGCCCAACCCAAGTGGGTTCGGTTGCATTGATCGGGTTGATATATGCTAATATTTTCATTATTACATTAGTCTATTATGTTTAAATACATCTTATTTTTTGTACTTATGGTTTTATTAATTATATAGGTAGTTATTTATTGTAAAGAACTACACTTTTTCTAAACAAAAAGTTAAAATATAGGATAACTACTCCTTTAATGCTCAAACATATCAAATTTCAATCATTATATGTTTACTTATTAAAGTAATATAAACTAATAAGTTTACTTAATTAAAGTATAATAAAATTATAAGTAACTTGTATATAGATTGGGTTGGGTTGGGTTGGGTCGGGCAACCTAAGACCTCAACCCAAGCTTTATCGGGTTGGTGTTTGCATGGCCCAAGCTCGAGATTGGATCCAATACTTCCCAACCCAACGTCAGGTCAGGTCACAGGTCGGTCGGGTTGAACCCGCCCGACTTTCAGCCCTAGCTGATATTACAACCCGCCCGACTTTCAGCCCTAGCTGATATTACATGCAGGGTCCATGCTAAGCTAGACTATTATTAAATATGAATGCCCAGTAACGACGTGAAAGTGTAGGATCAGTGGCCCACAAATAGATGCTTAAAGAAAATAAGATACAGCAACACTCATTATCGACCCTGAGCTAGACCGTCATTAAATTTGAATGCCCAGTAACTACGTGAAAGTGTAGGATCAGTAAGAAAATAAGATACAGCAACACTCTCATTGTCGGCAGAAACTATGACATTTATAGTTTGGCCACATTCCATATGTTTTCAATTTGGTCAAGTAACTAGACGTTTCATCCAGAGCTCCTATGTAGAGAGGTCAGTTTGGCTTGTGGCCTGCAAATGGGTGGTCTAAGCAAACGGTCCACATTATTAAGAAAGAAAAATTTGTTCTTTTTCACTGGCAAAGGAGATCTTTGGGTGCATAACTCAATCAAGATGGGTCCCGATGGGGATTCTACCTATCAGAAGCACCACTCTTTTTTCAGTTACTGTGCACATTTCATAAAAAGGGCAGACTAATAAAATACAATAATTACAACACGCCACTGAGCCTTTCTTTTCTTTTCTTCTTCTTATTCTTTGGTATTAACTGATACAATTCTGTATAATAAGATTGATTAACTAAAGCAATCCCAATTTCAAGATGGAGGCTCTGGTGGTTTTACTTGCAACTGATTAAATCAAATCTCAGAACTCTTGAAATCCAAGCTTCTCCATTTCAAAGAAGTCTCAGCTGGAGTTGAGGATGGCCAGCACTAGCTTTGTGCTTCTCAAAAAGCTCTTCAAATGCTGCCACAAACTGACTATGAATTACATCAACCTGCCCAAAACGAGCAAAAACAATAAGCAGATCTGTCCAAACAACTTCAAAGACAACAATCTGGAGAGAGAGAGAGAGAGAGAGAGAGAGAGAGAGAGAGAGAGAGAGAGACTCTCCAGCCCTAATAAACCCCCAAAACATATTATACAGTGTCCTGAGGGAGCACCAGGACTACATACGGTCGCACACTGAACATCTCTAACATAATCTCAAGGGATGTTGGGTTTTTCATTCCCATTTCCATGATGGGTTGGTTGTGAATTTCTTGACAGACCCAACAAGTAAAAAAAAGGCATTTTGGTAAATATGGCACATCTTCGATGGGTGGATGTGGGTTTTTCCAGATGCACAAGTAGAAAAAGGGCTGCAAAAAACACAGTTACACCTTTTCTGTTCTGGACTGGAACTTCCAACAGACACGCATAAACATGAAGGGAGCCACTAACAACACCCACCCTGACTGATTTTCTTACACCTATTTCCATTCTGCCACTTTAAACCAGTGATTTCATGGTGGGGCCCACCTTCTGCATGGATGTGTGTGTGTGTGTGTGCGCACCAACAAGAACAATGTATGTGGTATTCTCATTCTACTTCTCTCTATGGTGAGCTGCAGTTTCCTACAAATAATTTTGACCACCAATTACACCAGAGGTGAATTTTCACCCTTATTCTATGATTATTGTGTACTTCAGATATAGATATGATCCATGAAAGACGAACAAGCGATGTCAAATCTTTGTACCTCTTCCACACTGGGATGTGTATTTTTCATGACCTTAATGGGTCTACCCACGATGACATGCATGGGATGCTGATAAGGTATAGGTGACCTGCAGAGAAAATTGTGAACAAGCATAGAGCAATGAGCTTAGGCAAATGATATCTACTATAGCAAGATATAGAATTAAGTATGGTTGCACCAAATATCATGAAATTGTTGCAACCAAACGTGCCCTAAAACCTCCTCTACAAGAGTGGCTCAGCTATCACTAGATCAAGATAAACGCTTGAACTTAATTTCCTATTAGTAGCAGCATGAAAGGAGAGGAGGAAACGGGGGGATTTAGAAGATACCCAAAAATGCCCCAGAAGAGTATTGGGGTGAACTTGATTGCTCTGGAAATATGCGCATACAACTTTCCACTAGGCTTCCACCACTTGTAGATATTACTCTGTCCTCAGCAAAATTGGGACAGCAATTATAGGATAAGCAATGTGCATCATGTGCAGCTCTGAAGAGGTCATCTAAAGCATAAACATAAAAGGAATTATAGGATAAGCAATGCATATGCATGATATAGGCAGGTTTCAGTTTGGGCAAGGACCCATGGTCAAGTGATCCAGATCATTGGTCAATATGGTCACACCATGGACCATCCCCTATATTTCCTCATCAGGCTAAATCCTAACGAAGGTTCAAAATAGTGGAGCGTCTCTTATCATACCAGGTTGCATCATGATAAACTTATTGAACTAGACAATAAACATGTTTCTAATCATTGGTGGCATAGCATTACAGTGCATTTTCCGAATCATGTTTCTATCAGTGCATTACATTGCGCCCGTGTGAGTTTTATGCTCTCACTATTGTCCTAGCCCAGATAAAGGAGGCTTTGCGTCAGGTTGGCAGTTGGAGTCAAACTTATGCCAAAACTTCCAACATGAAACATGATTCTGGACAATATGACGTTCCAAACTCATGCCAGGGTGTTCCTTGTAAGTGACATACTACATCAAAACCCACGTGCAATATAAGTGAACAAGAGTTGGTTAGGGAGTCCCCAAGAAGCGCCGCGCTGCAACAACACTCAGTTGTTGTGAGAAGTAGGCAAAGGTTCCCATGCCATTATGGACACGTGCGAGTAAAGAAGCTAGTCCAAGGGAATATGATTCATCTTGCCACATGGAATATAGGAACGTTGACTACTAACAATATAAAGTTAATAGATATGATGAAACGAAAGAGAGCTTGTGTTCAGGAGACCACATGGAAAGGGACCAAAGTAGAGAAATTGATGGATATAAGCATTGGTACGTAGGAAAGGACAATAATAGAATGGGTAGGGATAGTGTAGATAAAATTTAAAGGATAAAGTCGTAGATGTTAAGGGAGAAAGTAATAGGATTAAAACTTGTGTAAGGAGAGGAGATAATCAACTGTTACTAGTTCATATTGGCTGTAGATAGGGTTGGAGGATAGAATTAAGAGTCAATTCTGATAGGGGATATGGATGGACTAATGCAAGAATTTTGAATGGAGAGAGGATATTTGTAGGAGGGGACTTAAATGCTCATGTAGGAAAAGAAAAGTAGAGGATATGAGAGGGTATGTGGAGGATATGGTTTTCGGAGAAGAAATGAGATGAGAGAAGTTATCCTTGATTTAGGAGTGGCATAAAATTTGACTCTAGCTAACACATACTTTAAAAAGAGAGATGAATATAAATCATACACAAGCCAAATAAATTTCTTTCTACTTAATGGAGATAAAATAATAAAATGTAAGGACTGTCAGGCCAGAAGGTGATATCTGAAGAGAGTTTGACCGCACAACATAAGTGGATTTTACACTAACAAATGGAAGAAAGGGAATGAAATTAATAGGCATTGAAAAGAAAGTGGTGGAATTTGAAAGGAAGGAAAACAATGTTATTCAGAAATAAATTGATCGAAGAAGGTAACTGGAATGTTGAGGAAAAAGTCAAAACGTTACATGGAATGAGATGACTGAGTGCATTAGAAAAGTGATAAAAGATGTTTTAGGAGTATCTAGAGGGAAACGCCAAGCATATAAGGGAACTTGATGGTGGAATAATAAATGTACAAAAAGCTATTATTGAGAGATGTGCATGTTTTAAAACCTAGCAAGGGACCTGAAACCATGAAAATCTAGAACAATATAGAAATGCCAAAAAGATTGCTAAGAAAGTTGTAAGTGAGGCTAAACTTAAAGCTTATGATGATCTTTACAATAGATTGGGTACAAGGGAAGGTGAGAAAGGTGTCTTTGCAAAAATGAGAGAGAAGAAGAGTAGGTACCCACAACATGTTAGATGCATTGAGAACAATGACTAGACGGTACTGGTCAAGGACAATGAGATCAATGAAAGGTGGAGAAGCTATTTTTAGAACTTGGTAAATGACAATCACTCTGAGAGCATAGAGATAGAATGAATCATAAACTAAAATGACATCAGAGTCCATAAATACTTTCGCAGGATTAGGATCTCTCAAGTGAAAGAAGCTTTAAGAAGATGAAAATAGGAAAGGTCATTGGACCAGATGATATACCAAATTCCCAATAGAGGTTTGAAAGTGTATGGGAGATACTGGGTTATTTTGCTTCATAAAGTTGTTAAACAAGATTGTAACATTGAAGAAAATGCCAGGCGAATGGAGGAAAAGTATTGTGGCACTTATTTATAAGAACAAAGGAGGCATACAGAGTTGCACTAACTATTGTGAGATTAAACTAATGAGCCATAATATGAAGCTTTGGGAAAAAAAGTAATTGAGCAAAGACTAGGGCACGAGATGAGTGTATCAGAAAATCAAATTGGTTTCATGCCAGGAAACTAAAGTCTACCATTGAAGCTATTTTCCTACTTATAAAATGATGGAGAAACATAGGGAGAGGAGGAAAGATCTCCGCATGGTCTTTATTGATTTAGATAAAGTTTATGATAAGGTCCCTAGAGAGTTAATTTGGTAGGTGTTGGGAGAGAGATGCCTTTCAAGAGGATATATTTTAAGGATATGTATGAGAGAACAATAACGAATGTGAGGACTACTAGTGGAGAGACAAGTGAGTTCCCAATTACTATAAGTTAAAAGCACCAAGGGTCGGAATTCAGCCCATACCTTTTCGCATTGGTTGTGTATGAGTTAACATGGCATTTGTAGGAAAAGATCCCATGGTGTATATTGTTGGCAAACGACATAGTTTTGATTGACAAGATGAAGGGCGTAAATACAGAACTAGATTTATGAAGAGGTGCTTTAGAATCTAGTCGGACTAAAACGGAATATATGGAGTACAATTATAGTAACAATAGCAGTGGGAACAAGGAATTAGTAAAGCTTGTTGACTAACAAGTTTCCCAAAATGACCACTGTTGGTATCTTAGATCGATAATTCATGAGAGTGGAGAGATTGAGAAGGATGTCGCCCATAGAATTCAAGCAGGGTGGAAGAAATGGTGATGTGCCTTTGGATTTTTATGTGATCGTTGTGTACCACTCAAATTGAAAGGGAAGTGGATGCCTATAAGACCAGCCATAGTTGATGGGACAAGATGTTAGGCAATTGAAGAACAACATGTCCATAGGATGAGTGTAGCTGAAATGAGGATTCAAGGGAATTTAGGAGGAGCGCTAATAGGTAACAAGTTGAGGGAAATTAGACTTAGATGGTTTGTCATGTGCAACAAAGACCAAGAACTATGCAGGTTGGGAGAGTGAGTTGGTGCAAGTTGAAGGCTCTAAAAGGACAAATGGAAGGCCCAAAAGGTCGTAAGAAAAGTCTTGATAACCTATGGTCTAACTTAAGTTATGGCCATTGACAGAGTGGAGTGGCAAAACAGGATTCATGTAACCGATCCCAATTAGTTTGGGTAAGGCTTAGATTAGAGCTATACACAAACCAAGCCAGCTTGAATAGCTTGCTCGGCTCGGCTCGAAAAAGCTTGGTTCGGCTTGGCTCGTAAGGTGGATCAAGCCAAGCTGAGCCTATTTTTTGGGCTCGTTGAAAATTTGAGCCAAGCTCGAGCTCGATTCGGCTCGGCTCAAACTAGGCTCGAATCGGCTCAAACCAGGCTCGGTTTGTTTTTGTTTTTAAATATAATATAACTTATATTTCATTCGAGCGCCCTAATCACTTTTTGGTTTTTTCATTTGAGTGTCCTCGTCCACCCGGCTGCCCCCCTAGCCTCAAACCCTCGTCGCTCAACGCCCAGCCATACTCTCTCCCCTCCTCTCTCTCCAGTCTCCATTCCTCTCTCTCCCTCATCTCTGTTCTCTCCCCTAGGCAGACTCGCTTAGCCTGACCTGCTCGGTTGCTCTGCTCCTCTCTCTCTCTCTCTCTCTCTCTCTCTCTCGGCTAGCCAATGCCCAGTTGAACGGAACCCCTGTCTAACAACCGACTGGATCCCCCTGTTCGTCCAACCAACCTCCCTCGACCCTGTCTGAGCTCGAATTTAGGCTCGAAAGCTCGTCCAAACCAAGCTGAGCTGCCCAGTTGGGCTCGATGACCAAGCCGAGCTCGAGCCCAACCACTTTGCCGGTCGAGCCGAGCCGGGCCAAGCTCGATTCGATTCGGCTCGTGTACAACTTTAGCTTAGATGATGATGATATAAAAATTGATAGTATGTAATATATTGCATAGGGATTAGAGAACGTGTATCCCAATAAACTCATTAGGTAATAGGATAAGTTCAAATGATTTTTCGAACCTTGACTCTAACCTCTTTTTTTTTAAGAATTAATCTTGACTGCAATCAAGATTGTATTGATTGTAATCAACCTATGTAATAGACTATTAGGTAGCACTTGATTGTAATCAACTTATGTAATAGTCTATTATATTGCGCCTATGGGGGTTTTATACTCTCATTGCCGGTCACTAGCCCAGATAAAGGAGGGCTATGTCACATTGGCAGCCGTTGTCAAATTTATGCCAAAACTTCCCAACATGAATCAAACAATAGTGGAAAAAGAATTCATATAGCTGACCCTAATTTGTTGGGACATTAGATGATGAAGGTGAATTAATCTTGACCCAACCTTTCAATTTGTACCCTGCAAATCGACCGTTAAGAAGAGAAATACAGCAACAATCCACATTCAATTGAAAAAAGGTCCACAATAAGAGGGTAGGGTCTTCCATTCGGGGAAATTTTTGGTTTGCAGAATATCCATCATGGCGTACCATAATGAGCATTATGTAACGGTAACGGTGGCAGCCTTTACGCAGCGTTACATGGTTGTAACGACCGTTATGGAAAAAATGACCCATAACGGTAGATATAGGCAAGCACGTAGATGGATGTAATATTGCACACTTGAGTAGATACACACTTGAGTCTTGACACATGCAGATGTGTATTTATGCCATAAATATACATATATCGATTTCGCACCCCTAGAGACCAAATCCATTAGGGCTAATTCTTCCTCAGTTAGGCTCGTTCTAGTTTCAAATTGCGCATCACCCAATAATTTATTACTTTCTCCATTGATACCAAGTGAACTTCGTTGTTTGCACTATTTTAGGATAGCATCTATAGAAATGGTCCAAGTCACTAAAAAACCAAATCAGTTTGTGGTCAACTTTTTTCTTGAGAAAATCGATTTTTATCTGAAGATAATTGAACTTGTGACCTTACCTGAGAAACCAGATGCCCCACCCACAATGACAAACAAGGTTTGCTTATTCAATCCTTTTCTTTCTTCATATTTCTTTTATTCTTTCCTTTTTTCCTTTTTTTTAATTATACTTTTAAAATTACTTCAAGGAGATTTCTGGGATCGGAATGGGTTGACTCTTTTGGATTGAGCCACCCACAAAAATGGGTGCATGGTTACTAAAAAAAGGTTTACATATATCCTTATCTGCTTAAATATTTAATAACTAGATGCAAGAAATAGGAATCTTGGAGATGCAAATCATGAGCTACAGACATTGTTATCTGAATCATACAATTCATGATTACGAATTGTACGATTCAGATGGTGTTGTTATGCTAAACTTGATAAGCATAAACTATTTTGTAAGTCGTAGAAAAAGGAAAAGCAAACGTGGGAGACGAGCAAAAAGATGAATTTGTTTCGATATTAAATTCTGAAGAAGAAGATGATGCTAGTGCTATCATTGATATTAATATTAGTGATGGTGGGGATGATGGTGCTGACTTAGATGACCAGAGCGAGGGTCAAGAATAAATGCTAAGGGCCAGGCCAGACATTTTGTTTTCCTTTTTAAATTATGGAAACGAATACATGAAACGGGTAAAAGGTTTTTCTTTTTGAATTATACAGATGAATACATGTACAAGGGCAAAAGACACATTTACACACATACAAATACACTGTATACATTTGATTACATGATAATATCATGATTAGTATTATTTTTTGGTGCATATTCATGAGAAAATGGATTATTTGTGTTTTTTTTTATCTAATTTATTTACAAATTTTTTTTTATGATATTTTTCTAGAAAATCGAAAAAGTCTAATGATTTACGATACGATGCACAATGCAATATGATTTATTCTTTTTTTTTTTTTTTTTGAGAGAGATGATTTATTCTTGATTATGATACACGATACGATAACGATTGTGATAACATTGGCTATAGAGATGTCCCGGGGGACTTAGCTAGATGCATAAATGCACACGTTGAAACAACTCTCCCTGCATTCATGATTGCTTTAAAAATTAATAATACCTGATCAAAGCAGAAAACTGGAACAAACTAATAATACCTGACCAAAGCAGAAAACTGGAACCAGAGGTCTGCCCATCTCTATGGCTATGCGCACAAATCCTTTTCTTGCTTTGAGGAAGGCAACCTACAAAAAAGGAAAGTCATGAATAGTGAGAAGTACAGATGAAAGCAATAAAGGAAATTCGAATTTAAACAAATAAAAATCATCCGTGAGTCTAGTTCCAACCGAAACACCATAAATATACTAGTAAGAACTTTCGTTTTGTTGGGCCATAGAGTATGTAGTGGGGCCTGGGGTGAAGCGAGTTCAGGCACCTTTGGAGAAGGGGGCATAAAAGGTCCTTGGTTGGGAACTTATAGGAAAACATCAGTACCACAACACAAGTGTATTGCAATTTTGGCAAGTTCGCACAACTATACACACTCACAGGGAAAAAAAAACAGAGAAACCATGGGAGCAGTTGTTGGGTCTGGCTTAACAAGTACACTTCGTTTTTGGAGAAATTTGATGTGCTGAATGTGAATCAGATGTGCATGTCAGACACGTGGAAATATCACAGCGTGGTAGTTTGTGGCATGACAGTTTTAGAAGAAGCGAGACAGAATTATACAGTTTGTCCTTCTGATCAATTATATATTCAAAACTATGAGCACGCCGTACTATGTTTCTTGAATAGGTAAAAAGGAGAAGCCTACTGAGTTGACCCTATTGAGTTTTCAACCTGGCATATGACCATGACATGAACTGCATGACGAGAATCAGCATCAATGAGAGTGACAGGAATTAGCTTCTTGGCAGTCCACAAGGAAAATTTCATAATCACTATTGCTAGAGTAAGCTCATTCTTTTTTCTTCTTATTAATTCAATTTCTATTAGAGTCTTGCTGAAATTACAGCCTGGTCATGTTATTCTATCGAGCAGTCTGTTCTTTAATTCTTTGGTGGTTTTCTGCCAAATTAAATTGGATTTACTAAGAAGAATCAACCTTTCAGTCATCTCAAAATTAACGTAAACTTCTGATACATTCTCGAAATTACTTGTATGATGGCATCATGTCATATCCGAGTTAAAGGTTTTACACATCTTTTTTTTTTTTTTTTTTTGGAATGATGCTATATGTTCATCCTGGTCAATGGCCAAATAAAGACTAGTTTTGAAAACAAGTAAAAATCCATTTCAATGATACTTTTGTAGCGAAAAAAGAAATTCAGATACTTAAAAGTAAGAAGAATCATAGGAATCCAATTCGAGGCTTTCTGTGGTGTGGTATACGTTGGTTTTCAATTCTGACAAGTGGGGCCTAGGGTTTGGTAATCCAGACCATCGGTCTGTTGTAACCCACCATGCATAGTTGACCCTTAATGTCTCTCTTCTAAGCCATCTATTAGCCACAAATCAAAAGGTTATGATCACCCTACTGAGGAGATTTTTGAAGCACAGTCCATCCATGATGGGATGCAACAGACCAATGGTCTCAATTACTGAAACATGGCTAGGGATGCAAACAGGTCGGGTCGAGGGGGGGCCTGGACTTAAGAATAGGGTCAGAATTTTGGACTCAGAACCAACCCATTAAAATTTGGGTTGGGTTGAAGGAAAATAATACCCGAACCACTTATCTCATGGGTCGGGAATATAAATTACAATTGAGTCCAATTGTTGGTGGCTATCAATCTTGATGGTGAAGAAACAAAAGGGCCTTCAGTTCAAATTCAGCAAGTAAAAATCAAATAGTCAAGGGAGTTCAGTTAGTGTGATTTTTGGTATTTTCTCCATCTTGCATCGTCTGGATAGTCACAAGTAGCGGATGGGTAACCATGTTTTAGAAAAAAAGGTGGTGAACTATTGCTATAGTCTAATCCAAAAGAAAGCAAAAAACCAGCATTATGTAATAAACTACTTTTTCTTGGGTCTAGGCCTGGGTCTAGCCCAAAAGAAAACCAAAAACCCACCAAACTAATTAACTACTTTTTCTTGAGTCTAGCTCTGGGTTAGGTCCAGGTTGGGTTTTTAGTATGACCACATTGGACCCATTTAAAAATTGGGTCTAGGTCAGGTCGGGTCGGGTTGATTCTGAGAGGAGACCACCCATTTAGTAATTCAGGTCGAACTTTTGGACCCAGACCTGCCCCATGGGTTTAATTTTTATACACAAAACCATTAGTTTTTGAGTCAGGTCCAATGACCCCTTACCAAGGCCTCAACTTGTCATAATTGAAAACCTGTGTATGCTGTGAAAAGACTTGGGTCATGGAGCCTATAATTCCTCCAAAGTAATTGCTCGCTACATGTAACATGAAAGCATAGAGCATTGTACCGACAAAGACTCCAATATCCGAAGACACTGCTCAGTGCTTTTTAATTAATCATCAATCTTAGAATGTATAATGATAGGTTTCAGACAATCCTAATAAACAATGTGAACAAGTCATCTAACAGCAGTTCAGAAAATATGGATTACAATATAAAAACACGAATGGCTGCAAGGTACAAAAACAGACCTCAGAATCATGATCCATATAAACAATCTCCCTGACACCACCTGGCACTACGATGCAACTATAACCAGCTTCCAAGTACGAAACAAAATTTTTCTTTGTTGCAGGAACAAGCCCCAGCCATGTCCATATTTGTCTTAGGAAAGGTGTATAAAACACCTGATCAAAAAATAATTTGAAATGGTAAGGAGAAAAGGTTGGAAAAAAGGGTTCCACTATTTAAGATTTCATGGGTTCGTGGAAGAAAAGCTTACAGCACTGCTCGCAAGGACCTTTATCTTGGGTAGAGGCATGAATCCTGTAAAGTTAGCAAGAGCTACAACACCGATTGGTAAAACCGAATGTGGTTCAAAACCAAAGACTGCGTGGAACATAGATTGGAATCAAATGAATGAAAGTTAGTATCAAATCATTAAATATGACAGTGGTTGATATTCACCAAAATAAGGAAACATGCTCACTAAGTACACATGATGAAGTCAATAAACAAAAACAAATGAATGAAATCTCTTTAGTCATCATATAAAAGACATCTTATAGGTCTAATCCATTCATTGCCCACAAAAGATAACCCCTCAAGACTTCAACAAAAGGATTAGAAAAACATGAAGATCACACTTCTTGAAAAAACATGCTGATCCATTCACTAGGTGGGTCACACCAGTATGATGAGTCAGAGACTCGATTGTCCATTGATCCCAGAAGTGTTGCCCATGATGGAGCTTACCTTTTCAACAATACTAATGTCCTACACAAGTGGAATGTTAATGGAAAAGATGGGATGGTATAAGTGATGGTACGTGGCCTGTAGGTGATTAGTTCTCATTCGATATTAGGAGGTACATGAGCAGAAGATATGAATTGCAGAGGTGAGGTTGTCAACATGGATGCATTGGAAGATAGGAATGATAGAATCAAGAATGGAGTCATCTGAAGCAACCTAGCAGTAGAATCAATAGAATATAATTGGTGGAGACTGGAGAGTCAATTGAGATGGTTCTGCCATATGCTATGAAAATCAGAGATGGTGCTGGTAAGGAGAGCACCTATGATTAGGGTTGGAGGGTGTAAAAGGAGAAGGATGCAGAGAATACTGACGACTGGGATGGAGGTGGTTAAGGATAGGAGTTACACAGGAATCAATGATGAAACAGAAAGCATAATCTAGCTAGGACAAGGCTATGATGATGATGATGATGATGATGATGATAATAATGAACATAGAGTTCATCATCATCTAAGCCTTGTACCAATTAATTGGGTCGGCCACATGAATCCTGTTATGCTGTTATATTGTTCGGATTCATGATGAAAGTTATGGCATAAGTTTGAAGCCAGTTGCCAATCTAATGGAGCCCTACTTTATCTGGGTTGGGGACCAGCAATGAGAGTACAAAAATCCCATAGGCAACATAATAGACTATTGCATACGTTGGTTACAATCAAGCGCTCTCTAATAGTCTTTACATGGAGTTATTAACTACAATATAACAAAAGATACTAGGAATCTAATAAAGCAATGGAAAAGATTTAAGGTTGAGTGATGCAGGACAGCCCTAAATATGATGCATGCTCTTGAACACAATTATTCAACGGAAATAAAAGCAATAATAATAATAAAATCTAGCATTAATCATCATAAACTAAGAAAATCATAAAGGAAACATGCAATGGAACGGGCCATCATCACAACCATGAAGTATGAGATTCAAGTGTCACTATAGTTGGATCTGGCGAGGGATGGAACCTCCCAATCTTGCATGGCTATAACCTAATCAATTAAGAGGAATCTCTAATCTAGGAAACCAATGGATTTTGGATTAGGGATTTGAAAATCTGAAAACTTTAGGGTTTAGGCTCAAATTCAGATTTAGGGATTGTGGTTAGCAAAACAAATAAGTTAGGGAAAGATATAATTACCTGGAAGAAGGATATGAGGGGCACAAGAAGCAATTAGAAGAAAGAGGGATCAAAGAAGAAGAGGAATCATCACCATGAGAGAGAGATAAGAGAGAGGCCACCAAAGAGGTTTGCTTTTCATTCATAATCAACTAAATTTGAGTTTAGGGCTTAGCTCTCTTAAATAAACACTAAAAACAAGTAAAAAGACTAAACTACCCTCAAATATTAAGTAAAAACGCGTAAATAACATAAGTGCGGGAAAGTTCGGGCGCTCGGTCGGGCACCCGAGGTCCCGCCCGAAGTCGTCCGAAAACCTCCAGAGAGGTTCGGGCGACCGGCAGACCAAGGGCGCCCGAAGGCTATGGTCGGGCGCCCGATTGGGCGCCCGAATTCTTTAGTTTGTTCGGCCTTTTCTCCTTTCATCCTTCCCGCGTTTCTTCCCTGAGTGGGGTCTTCTACGTGTTCAATCACATGTGAAGGGTCTTCAGCTCTTCAATAGTCGCCTATCCACAAGGATGATACTTGTGGTTGGCGCTTTCTTCGTTGGTACACCTTGAATGCTTTTGTTCCGCATTACTGAGCCCAAGCCAACCAAACTCAGTCTTAAATGGGCCTCGGTAAGCATGGTTAAAAGACTCACGACCCACACCAACTCACTGTCTCAAGTTGAGTAGGGATTCGCCGAGTCGAGGGTGAATCGGCCTAACCCATTCGGTATCGAGTCGAGTCAGGGGCGACTCATGGTGTCAAACCTATTGGGTCCAACTGGGTCTGAGTCCATTTAGACGAGTTGCATGGGACACATCTAAGTCTTAAAACCATGCTAGCCGGCCCAACCAGTTCAAAATCCGGCTAAAATGTAATTAATAAATTAAGTTTAAGCCTAAAAGTATTTTGTTATTTGACTGTCTTTAACTTAAAATTACCTGCAACCGAAAACAAATTTGTTAGCAAGAGTTCATCTTGAGCACGGGTGCTCTCTCCCAAAAAATTGCACGTGGCACAATGGAACATGATCTGAACCATTCATTAGGTAGGTCCGGCTGAGGAATGGCTATAAAGAAAATCTCAACGACTGGGCATTCTTAACTATCTGATAGATGATCTACAAATAGTTGGGAGAAAAGAACTTTGAAAAACAGTTGGCATTGAATGAGAAATGACCCATTTATTGGATGGGCATGAATTATCCAACCATACCCATATCATGGACAGCTGTGCCATGTGTCCCAAGAAAGACTGAGATGCCAATGCCATGAGCAAAGGAGAGGATGAAGAGTTGAGCTGCAGCACATCTGCCACAACGGCACATGTGTCTGAGATCCAGGCCATTCATCAAGTGAGGCCCACAGTGCGCAGACTGCAGTCCAAAAGACAAGCCCCACATCAGGCGAGCAGCCAGTGTCTGTCTTTGATAGACACTGGTCATTTTCTCAAACAATTGTGCAGCCCACCAGGTGAGTGGACCACACCCAATGAATAAGCCAGATCTCATACATGTGTGCCCACATTGGCACGTGCACTGCAGATCACCTCTTCAAACCACCTCAGCATTTCTCCAAATAAGCTGGTTGGTTACACGGACGGTGCTCTGCGGGCCCCACAATGATGTATGTATTTTATCCATGCCGTCCATCCATTTTGGATCATTATTTTAGGGCATGGGCCAAAAAACGAGGGAGATCCAAATCTCAGGTGTACCACACCACAGGAAAACAGTGGTGATTGAAAGAACATCATTAAAAACTTCCAGGGCCCACTGAAATGTTTGTTTGCTATCCAATGTGTTGATTAGGTTACACAGACCTGTTGATGCAAAACTTTGTGGCCCCCCAGAAGTTTTTATTTGTGTGAATTCAATCCCTACAGTGTGGCCCACCTGAGATTTGAATCTGCCTCATTTTTGTACATATGCCCTAATTAAATTGATCTAGCAAAATGGATGAACGGCGTGGATAAAACACATAATTATGGTATGGCCCACAAGAGCACCGACCAGCAGCGAGCCATCTTTTGCACTTTAGACCCCAGTCTGACTAATAAAGACACCCATTCTTTTCGACTTCTGGTCACGCAAAAGTACAGGCTCTCTACAACAGTATTTCCAAAAGAAGGGGTGCATTTATCAATCAAAATAAAAAAAAAAAAAACAAAGGAAAAAGAAAAAAGAAAAAAAAATGATGTAATTTTTGTAGAAAGAAAAAAAGAAAGAAAAAAAAAATCTATGATAGAGGGCTTGACTGTTTTGATTTTTCAAGAAGATCCTTTGACTGCACGTATGAATGGCACAATGACCGAAATGCCCTCGGTCAGTTGTTTTTTTCTTCCTACAAAAGTGGTGTGGTCGAGAATTATGGGGCCGACGGGGTTTGTGTATGACATCCAGCCCGTCCAAAAGGTACGGCCCACCGCGATGATCAAATGCCCAAAAAGAACTGGACTCCGATATTTTTGGGAGGTGTATGTTGTTTTCTATGATGTGGCCCACCTGATGATCTGATCGGTCTAGTTTTTTGGTCTCATGATAATCATGGTGGGGTCCACCTGTTTGACGGGTTGGAAGTCATAAATACATCACGTGGGCCTCGCAATGCTTGGCTCTGCCACTTAGGAGCGGATTAGGTGAGACCCCGGATCCACGAGGTTGGTGGGACCCCTGACTGTGGGGTTCACGATGATGTATATGCCTTAAATCCACACCGTCCAACCATTTTGAAAGCTCATTTCAGGGCAAATGAAGCTGACTCAAATCTTAGTTGGCCAACACTACAGGAAACAGTCGTGATTGAATCCCCACCTTTAAAAAAAACTTCTTGGATTCTACCGGACTATTTATTTTCCATCCAACCCGTTGATAAGGTCACAAACACCTAGATGAAGATACACACAAATATCATCTTGATCCAAAGCTTTTGTGGCCACAAGAAGTTTTTAATAGTCAATCACCACTGTTTCCTGTACTATGGTCCATCTGGGATTTGGAACTGCTTCATTTTTTGGATCATGCCCTAAAATGAGCTTTCAGTACGGATGGATGGCGTGGATATAGTCACATACATCACAGTGGGTCCACCTCGGTGGATCCGAAGTCTCACCTAATCGGCTCGCCTGCCCCTTCTCGAAAATAAACGGATTACGAAGGGTATTTTAGTCAAATTTCCCTCCGTCATATCCTTCTGAAAATATTATAAATTCGGTTTTTTTTTTTTTATAATATTTTCCCCATAAAAATCCCAAAAATAAATTCCCAGAAAGCAACTTACCATAAGCTTCATTTGGATCAAACGCCTTTATATCCTCCACATGAAGGGTAATTGGGAAATACCCACACGCGTATTTGCAAATATACCTGTACTCCGTACAAAAATAAGTAAATACATGTATAAAACCATTATATATATATATATATTTCTGGAAATTAGATTAATAGATTTAAAGAAAAAAGAAAAAAGAAAATCTACCTTGATAATTTCTGCCCCCATTTGTTTTTATCATTGAGAGGAATCGCCATAAAAAGAACGAGCAGTCCGAAGATTCTGAAACGTAGATCAGAGAGAAGGGATCTTGAGAAAGGTTAGTTTCGCAAAAAGGGAAGAAAAGGCGGGGAGGGGCATAACGGTAAAGAGAAAGATTAGGGAGAGGTGTACGGACGCGAATGCAAGAGGGGAAGGGAGAAGGATGAGCGCCGTTAGCGTTAAAGCCGCCGTGAAGTGGATAGCGCCGAGCCAGAGGGCGAGGGCGACGGTCGTGGGGACGAGGGAATATTCAGTCCCTCTGAAGACCGCCGGATCCGTAACGGCCGTTAGACTGTCCTGACGGTTTCCGTCAGTTGCTGCCATCGGGATTCGTCAGAGAGAGCTGAGAGGTAGATCGGCGTAGCTCCTTTTTGCCTTTTCCTGTTTGGGCTTTTATGAATGCTTCCGATGTCTTCGAGAGACGCGAGGGCCCCTGGACGGCCCCCACCCAAAGCTCTATGGGGCCCACCGCGATTATTGGTTTTATCCTATCCGTCCATCCGTCTCATCAGCTTACTTTAGTACATGAATTACACGTGAGGGAGATCCAATACTGAAGTGAGCCACACCAGGAAACAGTTGGGATAGAGACTCTTGCCGTTGAAACCTTCCTGAGGCCACCGTGAAGTTTAGATGCCATCTAAGCCGTTCACAAGGTGATTCCCAGATGGACCAAGAGAAAACACGAGCACAAACCTGATCCATCCATTAAGATTTCAACGGTGGATGTTCTATCCTCACGCCCAATTAAGTTTTTAGATTTACCTCATCTTTGGGCTCATGTCCCAAAATAAGCTTATGAAATAGATGGACGGAGTAGATATCACACGAGCATGTCTGCGGCCTAATAGAGCTTTGAGTTGTCGGTCGGTCCGCCCGGTCGAAAGGAAGTCGGGTGCGTCTTCCAGATTGTACCCAATTCATGCCACGTGCGAAATATGACAGGCTTCTGCCACGTAGATGCCAAACGAGCTGGGAATAAATGAAATCGGATTGCGTACTGAGTAAACTCAGTTGGGCCCACTGCTAATGTAGGTGGTTTATCTACACCCTTCATCCGTTTTTTCCAGCTGATTGTAGAGGTTGAGCCCAAAATTAAAGCATATCTAAAACTCAGGTGGACCATACCACAAGAAACATTAGGCATAATGATTTCCACCCCTGAAACCTTTCTAGCCCACAGAGTATAAAGACAGGGGAGCGGATTCGGTGTTACTCGGGTAACACCTTGCTGGGTATTACCCTTACTGTGGGGCCACGTTGATGATGTGTTGTTTATCCATGCTGTCCATCATTTTTCCCAGCTAATTTTAGGACAGAGTGCCAAAATTAAGTAGATTCAAATCTCAGATGGACCGTACCATAGGAAAGTGGTAATTGAATGGCAACCATTAAAAATATTCTATAGGCATATTTTAAGAAGATCCATAATTTATATTTTTCATCCAACCCGTTGATAAGGTCAAACAGACCTGAACGAAGGTAAAATACAAAGATCATCTTGATCCAAAATTTTTGTGGCCGACAAAAATATTTTAATGGTCATCCGTCACTTTTCAAGCGGTGTGATCCACCAGAGATTTGGATGGGCGGCATTGATATACAAAAAATTCATCAAGGTGGGCTCCACACGGTAAAGGGTGGGCGCGAATTAGTTGTTTCCCCGGATCAACTTAGTGGGTGTTACCCCTACCGTATGGCCCTCATGGATGATATTTTGTATATCCACTCCGTCCATCCGTTTATACAGCCCATTTTAGGATAAGGTTCCAAAAATTATGTAGATCCAAATCTCAAGTGGGCCATACCACTGGAAACAGTGTGATTGAGTGCCCCACCATTAAAATTTTCAAAGAGCCCATGGTAAGGTTTTGGTAATGTTTATTTGCAATCCTAGATCTTGATAATGTCAATAAGGTCTCGATGAAGGAAAAATATAAATATCAGATTGATCCAAAACTTTTGTGGCCCACAAAGTGTTTTTAATGGTTATTAATCACTGTTTCTAGTGGTATGGTTCACTTGAGATTTGGATCTTCTTAAGGTTTTGTATCATATCCTAAAATTATATGATAAAGCAGATAGACAGCATAGATATATAAAAATACATCACAATGGCCCCCACATGGTAGGGGTAACACCCACATGTTACCAGGGTAACATCTAATTCGATAATACCCACTAATCCGTGACATATACCTTTAGGAACAGTCACAGTCGCAGTCGTGACAGATGTGACTCACTCGTAACTCTGGTTACACGGCTCAAGTAGGCTATGTGAGAGGAAACAATGGGGATTAAACAACTATAGTTGAAACATTTTATATGGCTACAAAAGTTTCACATAAGAGTTGTGTGCGTGTGTGTTGTTCATCTAAGAGGGAATGACTTTATAATCAGCTTGGATGTCTATAAACATCAAGGTGAAGCCCAAGAAGTTTTCAACGTAGGCATTTCTAAAACTAGACACAACTCGACTCATTCAGATTGACTCAGTTCAACTCGATAAAACTCTGTTTGAACAGAAAGTCTTGGTGTTCGAACTTTGTTCAAACACACAAGGTCTATTTGAAAAAATAAATCGAGTCGGTTTCAATTACAGCCTTGTTCAACTCGACTTAAATATTGACTGACTCGACTTGAATCGTTCGTTCGACTCAATTGTGTGTGCATGTGTGTGCGAGAACGCGCGTGCGCATGTAGAGAGAGAGAAGGTTGGATTGCAAATAAAGATGACCGTGGGACCAAGGAAGGTTTCAATGGTGGACATCATTCTCCTCATTATTTCTTGTGGTGTAGTCTACTTGAGCTTTGTATTTGCCTCTTTTTTTCTTTTCTTTTCTTTTTTTGTTTAATGCCTCAAAATGAGTTGTACAAATGGATGGATGGGGTGGATAAAACAAATACATCATGGTGGGACTAACAGAACTTTGAACAATCTAAGGGTTCACTTCAATCTTCACTCTCCAGACGAGCAAAAGTATGAACATTAACTATCTATGTTATGCTTTTTTTATTTAGTTAGTTAAAAACTTCAAACCTTGTGATTTGTCATTTGTGATATGCAATTTATGAACAAATGGGTATTCACCATTCAGTTGTAGAAAAAATATTTTCAAGTGAAAAAAATTAAATTGTTTAAACTTGTTCGAACTCATAAAAGTTGTTTGAATCCATATGTTCGAACATGTTTAAACATGGCTAGGCTAGACCAAACCAAGTTTGAATAGAGCCACCTTGTTCGAATATATGTTTGAACATTATTTAAATATTGTTCGAATACACCCACTCAAGCAGCTGAATGATCCGATTTGATCCATGTTTGACTCGGATCGGATCGTTGTCACCTCTAGGCATTTCTTTACCCAATTTCCCTCTCATGTGGCCCGCTTGAGTTTTGAATCCGACTCATTTTTCGTCACATGTCTTAAAATGAGCTCTTTCATAGGGGGTGAATTTCTCACAAACACCAGCCCAGTGCAGGAGATTCTTGAGAAAGACTCTAACAAGGGAATTTGCATCCGCCCCGTGCTTTAGATGACAAGTTACAGGCAATTCATCGGACGTCACCCATGTAGTCATGAGCTTTGGCGTGGGCTTCTTTGTTTATTGACTAACTACCTACATACCTTTGCAAGCAAACGCACAAAGTATTGCAATATGACAGGTTAGACCTTTAGCCTTTAAACTTTTATCTTTTAATAATCAAAACCGCTTATATGATTGTTTATTAGTAGCATGGTGGCAACAATTAAAACCTCTCAACATTATGTTATTTCGACCTCCCGAAATTTGGATAATTTTCTTTGAAAATGGATGGTTATCACAACCTTGGTATAATCCAAGGGTTGAAACATTAGATCCAAGAAAATTTTGGTATGATGACGCCCTATTATATAAACGGTTGGGATCATTGTCCAGTTTATCATATTGCAATACTTTGGAGATGTACTCTTGCAACCTCTGGCGCATATTGCCATGAGATAAAGAGAGTACTATAGCCTTTCATCTAGAGTCACCTCCTCGTCTTTCAATAATCCAAACCGTTTATCCGTGGGTCTCACATGAGATGAGAGATATTTGGCCTGCGGCTTCAGTGGATCCAAGGTGGTGGGTGGGATCCCTGACCGTGGGGCCCACCTTGATGTATGCGCCTTATATCCATGCCATCCATCCGTTTTGAAGACTTATTTTACGGCATGATCCGCAGATCCAAATCTCAGGTGGACCACAATACTGGAAACAATGGTAATAGACCGTTAAAAAACTTTTCATGGGCCAGAAAAGTTTTGGACCAAGCTGATATATGTATATTCTCTTCATCCGTATCTTTGTGACCTTATCAACAAGTTGGATGGAAAATAAACATTTCGGTGGTCTCATGAAGTTTTTAATGGTGAGGATTCAATCACTACTATTTCCCGTGGTATGGTCCACCTAAGGTTTCGATATATTTCATTTTTGGGATCATGCTCTAAAATAATCTTTCAAATTAGATGGACGGTGTGTATGTAAGGCACATACATCACAGTGGGCCGATCCACCCAAACCGCGCCCAAAAAGTAGTTGGGTCATCGAAGACGAACCCGATCCAGCGGATAAAGTCTCGATATCCACTTTCGAGAAACGTCCCAACTTCGGACGCGGATTAGCTACTGACAGGTCGAGTAGCGAGAGTCGCTACTACTGAAGTGACGTTGCCATGTTTTGTGGGCCCACCATGATGTATATGGTATATCCACACCGTCCATCCATTTAGAGAGATCATTAGGGCATTATCCAAAGAATGAGTCAGATCTAAAGTTGTAGTGGACCCCACCACTGAAAAGAGTGGAGATTGAGCGCCTACCATTAAAAACTTCTAGGAACCACAAAAGTTTTCGAACAAGCTGATGTTTGTTTTTTCCCGTCGTTCATGTCTGTGTTAGCTTATGAGCAGGTTGGATCTCAAATAAACATTATGGTGGACCCTAGTAAGGTTTCAACGGTAGTCGTCACTCTCCCCACTTTTTTTCTGCGGTGAGGTCTACTCGAGCTTTGGATCTGTCTCACTCTTTGGATTATGCTCTAAAATCTTCTCTCCAAATGGATGAAAGGTGTGGATAAACCACACATCATGGTGGGATCTACAAAACATGGCAACGTCACTTCAGTAGCTACTCTCGCTACTCAACCTGTCAGTAGCTAATCCGCGTCCCTCAGGAAGAGTGCACTTTGTTTCAAGCTCGGAGCTTTCAGCTTTGCTAATAAGCGACAGTAGCGTACTGGAAATTAGGTTGTGTGCAGTTGGCAATTTGGCGGATCACTCATTGCTAGCAGTTGAGAAAAACCTGCATTTTTATAACAGGAACTTGTTCACGTCCGTCTTGCTTTACCACCGAATATGTGCAGATCACATTGGAGTCGCTAAAAATGTGGGTCCCACATTGAAGGTAACTAGACGAAAAATTTCATGAGGTGGGCCCCACTCAAAAAACATGAAGAACGCCAATGAATTTTCTCATGTACACGTGTCTAGTGTACATATTCAATGGACTAAAATTTCTGACGAGATTCACGTGTGCACCACGAGAGCGGATTAAGTGAGACCCGGGCCTCACCCAAGATTGTGCGACCCTTACCATTAGGTTACTGTGGGCCCACCTTGATGTATTTATTATGTATCCACACCATACATCTGTATTTTCAGATCATTTTAAAGCATTATAAAAAAAATTAAGTAGATCAAATTATTAGGTGAACCATACCATAAGAAACAGTGGTGATTGACGATTAATGGGCCATAAAAGTTTTAGATCAAGCTGATATTTGTTTTTTTCTTTTTACCAGGCTTATGTGACCTTATCAACTGATTGGATGGTAAATAAACACTAAGTAAATATTAAAGTGGGCCTAAGCATTTTTTAATGATAGGATGGTCAATCACTGCTGTTTTTAATGGTATGGTCAACCTGATAATTGGATCTGCTTCAATTTTTGGATAATGCCCTAAATTGATCTGGAAATACAGATGGACGCAGTGGATACATAATACATACATCAAAATAGGCCCCACCATAAACCTACTGATAGGAGCTGTACCATTATGGGTGAGGCCGGGGTCACACCTAATCGGCTCTCGTGTACGACACAACAAATGCCGTCACATTCCCCCTCACACGTCAAGAGAGCGAATTAGGTGAGACGCCGGACTCCCGGGACGGTACGGCCCTTACTGTAGGGCCACGTTGATGTATGTATTATGTATCCGCGCCGTCCATCCTCTTTTCCATATTATTTTAGGGCATTATCTAAAAAATAAGCAATCAAATTATCAAGTAGACCATACCATAAGAAACAGTGGTGATTGGCCATCCTACCATTAAAAGTTTGTTAGGTTGAAAAATGTTTCGGTAGTATTTATTTACCATATCCAATCTGTTGGTAAGGTCACATAAGCCTGGATGAAGGGAAAGCATCAGTTTGATCCAAAACTTTGGTAGCCCATTAATGGTCAATCAGCATTGTTTCTTATGGTATGGTCCACCTGATAATTGGATCTGCTTCATTTTTGGGTTAATACCCTTAAATGATCTGGAAATCGGATGGACGGCATGGATACATAATACATACATGCCCCACCGTAATCCCACGGTAAGGGTAGCAACGTCTTGGGTCTCACCTAATCCCCTCTCACACGTTAATGGAGAGTTATTTCATACTCCAGCTGAGAACGACGCTTGATACACAGGTACTCGGAAATTCTACTCGAAGCATAGCTCAAATCCATAAAAATCGTGAGAAACGTTGTCGCAAAGTCACAATCCGAAAATCAGATAATCCGGCAATCATAACCACTGATTATTGGACAGTTTCTCGTTGAAATAGGACCGTTGGATATTCTCATTTTCAACCGTCCTAATAAAGATCCAGTAATAGTTGTCCGCTAATCAAATAAGAGTAATGTTTGGCTCGTGATACATCTAAACATGGGTCTGTAATTTGGATAGCATTCCACATATGAATTTTCTGAGGAATTTATAAGTGCATGCGTATCATCCATCACAGTCTGCCAGCGTATCAAAGCTTCATGTTTCAGGGAAACGACACGATACACCATGTGTGCTTTAAAAAGGTAGGTGATTTTCGTGAATCTTTGCTTAAAATTTGTTGGATATTTAAGCAATCTTCTGTCCGCCGTGAGACCCATCAGTTTTTTAATCTACCTTATTTTTTTGGTTATGTCCTAAAATGAGTTGAGAAAACTAATGGATGGAGTGGATTTCTCACTAACATTATAGTGGCCCCACTTAACTTCCTACAGCAGGAACTGCATGCAGTGGCGTCTCACAAGCAATCCCATGTGAGCAGCAAGTAGCCAAGTATAAAATCTCACCCATGTGAGCAGCAATCAGTAATGGTCACTTTCTTTCTTGTTTGTTTCTTTAGGAACGCAAGTTGTTCCAAAAGGTTTTATATTAGGTAGCATGTTATGTACTAAAATCTTGTGGGCCTCACTATGATGTATGTGTTATATCCACATCGTTCATTTATTTTTTTAAATCATTTTAGTGCATGATCCAAAAAATTAGGCAAATTCAAATCTCAAGTGAACTACAATAAGAATAAGTAGATCTGCTTCATTTTTGGGGTTATATATGGCCGCACGCTACCGTCAAAGGCAGGCCATACAAAGCATATTTGAAAGTAATGGGGTTGGATTGAGTATGTATTGTACCGGCCTACCTTTTACAATAGCCCGTAGCCTAATGAAATGCGGTCACATTGCACATGTACAAAACTCAGTGCATGAACGCAGTTTCAATGGATCCCTGAACGTGGGTACACCTTGATTAGGGCTGTCAACGGGTCGGATACGGGCCAGATCAGTGATGATCCATATCCGACCCGATTAAGGATATATCTGACCCGGATCACAAGTATGTGATCCGAACCCGACCTGTTTAAGTTTTTCGGAATCCGTTTCCGATCCGATTTGTGATCCGACCTGATATCCGACCGGATATCCAAGAGAGAGAGAGAGAGAGAGAGAGAGAGAGAGAAACTCTGTTTTTATTTTATTTTATTTATTTTATTTATTTATCGGGTCAAGTCGTTAACGGGACGGATCAAGGTTGATCCAAATCCGACCCGAATATTAAACGGATCATCTTTGGATATCCGTATCCGACCCGATTACCCGATTATTGATCCGAATCCGATTAAATTGGATCGGATACGGATCGAATACGGATCAAGATCCGTGCCATTGACAGCCCTAACCTTGATTTATATTCCTTATATCCAGGCCATCGATCTATTTTGAAAACTTATTTTAAGACATTATACTAAAAATGAAGCAGATCCCAATATTAGGTGAACCATAATACAGAAACAGTGGTAATTGACTATTAAAAACTTCCCATGGGACACAAAAGCTTTGGATCAAGATGATATTTTTATGGTCTCTTCATCTATGTCTTTGTGACCTTATCAACAAGTTGGATGGAAAAAAAAAAAAAAATCCAGTGGCCCCGTGAAGTTTTTAATGGTGAAGAGTTAATCAAGACTGTTTCCTGTGGTATGGTCTCCTAAGATTTGGATTTGCTTCATTTTTGGGGCTATGCCCTAGAATGAGCTGTCAAAATGGATGGATGGTGTGGATGTAAGGAACATACATCACAGTGGGCCCACAGGGATCCACCCAAACCGCACCCTCAGTGCAGGCTGTAGTACCCAATCTGCATCCCAAAATATGCACCTGAGCGAGTGCACATTGTTTCCAGCTATTGGGAAGGAGCCGCACCCGCACCCGCACCCGCACCCGCACCCGCACCGAAAGACAACTTAGGCCTGATGCAGCAGTTGGACGAGAGCGGATTAGCTGTTACCCTAGGAACAGGGTAGTGGGTGTTACCTTAACCGCTTGGGGCCCATCTTGATGTATTTTTTTATATATCCACGCCGTCCATCTGTTTTTAAATCTCATTTTAGGACGTGATCCCAAATCCTAAGAAGATCCAAATCTAGGGTCGACCATACCACTGAAACAGTGATTAATGACCATTAAAAGCTTTTTATGGGCCACAAAAGTTTTGGATCAAACTTATATTCATAGTTTCCCTGCATCCATATCTTCTTGACATTATAAACAGGTTGGATTGAAAATAAACATTACTAAAACCTTGTGATAGGCTCTTTGAAATTTTTAATGGTGGGGCACTCAATCACCACTGTTTCCAGTCTTATGATCTGCCTGAGATTTGGATTTGCATAATTTTCAGAAACCCAAACTAGCATAGGAAGGAGAATCGTTTGGACGGAGTAGATATACAAAATATGATCCATGGGGGCCACAAGGTAGGGGTAACACCCACTAAGCTATTCCCCAGTAACACCTAATTGGCTCCCAGTGTACAATTCCGCATGTAATATTTCACTGAAAAGTTGAGAAAGTTGAGAAATGCAACAGTTTTATAATTTTAATCCCTGCTGTGTGAGTATTAGGATTGACATTTTTAGGCCGGCTTGAAATGATGCATTTCATAATAATTGTAGTGTATTTTACCTTTGTCCATATTTAGTATTTACCAAAGGTATTTCGAGGTGGTACAATGTGACAACGGCAACTTTTTTATATGAAAAATGAAAAGAGACTCCATGGGTCCCATCATAATATACATGTTTTATACACGCTGTCCATTCATTTAGCTATATCATTATAGGGCATGCCTCCAAAAATGACAAGATCCAAAGCTCAAGTGGACCACATCATAGGAAGAACATTTAAATGGTTACATTCAATTTCCATTGTTTTTTGTAGTATAGTCCACTTGGGCTTTGAATTTGCCTCATTTTGAGCCCATGCCCTAAAATGATCTCTACTAATAAATGGATGGCATGGATAAAATACTTATTTCATGGTGGAGCCCATGAAGTTTTGGCTTCAAATTATTTGTTATGTCATGAAAGCAAGTCCTCCTGGCTTTCGAACACGGTGGTGCATGCATTTATTGATGATGCTAGAGAAAATGCACGTAAATGCATGTAATTACCCATTTCAATGGAAGAAATCTTCAATAATATGGTGTTGTCCCTATAAATGGGTAATGATTATCACTACCACAGAAATGTAAAGTAAAGCCATATGCAAAACCAATACTATGGTAGCCTTAATTTTTTGATATGCATGTATTGTACTTGTGTGATTGGATGCACGTGGATATAGCTTGCCTAATAAGTGTTATATTTACACCGTCCATCCATTTTGCAGTGTCATCTTAGGGTATGACCGTAAATATAAACTTCATCCAACACTTCTGTGGACCACAAAGTTTTTAATGGCAGGCGTTCAATCCCAACTATTTTTGTGGTGTGGTCAATTTTCATTTTCAATGTGGCTAGTTTTTTTCATCTTTCCATAAAATGATGTCGCCCACAAAACTATGCCACATCAATGCGCCTCCGCCCATCAAAGTGGGTGAGCATTTCGACGGATTCTTATGATATGATAGCTTGGTTTATCCAAACAACTACAAGGAGTAATAACGTGAGTTTTACATTACATTGTCGTGGAATTCAGTCATCCAAACAAGCCCTTATCTTGTAAGATATTTTAAAATAAAAAAATGTTTACGTGTTCAGCCCTTCAATTGGAGTATTTCGTTCTTAACATTTTTTTAATTAGTGTAGCCAGCTCACTTTTTTTTTTCTAGTGTTTGTGGCATGCACACCACATGCACACTCTTAAAATATCCGTCCAACAAAAAACTACACATGCCTCCTCGTGAAATTCACTTTATCCATCAGTTTGTGGTGATTCTTGCTGGGACGCGTCATAAGCATATCTAAAGCTCAAGTTAACTACAGAGTTATAAAGAGTGAGATGGGGACAACCTTTTGGGTAGAGGTTTTCTTTTTTTTTTCCAACTCTTTTATGAGAGTAGCCTCTTTCATGAGATGGGGACTACTTCTTCTCTTCTTTGTGTGTAACCTCAATAGAAAGGGATATTGTTAGGGAGTCCTCTCTACAACACCAATCTTAATCAGTGTGTCAACACCTAAGTTTGTGGAGCCCACCATGTTTAAAGTGTAAAATCCACCTTTTCATCAGATTCTATGCTAAATGTTAGGCGTTGAGGTGAAAAAAAAATTCATCTAAATCAACAACTTAAATAGGCCACACCATATGGAATAGTATGAATGGAATGTCAACCATAGGTTTGTACATGGCCTACTATATGGTGTATCCTTTTTTTTTTTTTTTTTTTTTTTTTTTGGGATAGTACACACACCCCATTGTTAGTACACCCACCCACCCTGTTAGTTACAATGCAATGTTAGCTAACTCCACTTTGGGAATCGATACCAAGACCTCAGTGTTAAAATGAGGCTATTTGCACTCTATCTACCGCTTGAGCTATGAATCTTTCATCAAACATATTAATTAGCACTAACTCACCTAAATGAAGAGACGAAAATAAAATCTGCCTATTAAAAAACTCAAGCACCAAAATGAAAAGAAGATAATAAGCAACCTATTAAAAAACTTAAATAATTCACACCGTGTGAACTTATCAATTTTGGGAGCCATTTTACATAATTCTCATTGATGTGGTCTATATGAGTATTTTTTGGGCTGTTATAATGTATGTAAGGATTAAATAATGATTCT
Source organism: Liriodendron chinense (assembly GCA_003013855.2). Classification (NCBI taxonomy): domain Eukaryota; kingdom Viridiplantae; phylum Streptophyta; class Magnoliopsida; order Magnoliales; family Magnoliaceae; genus Liriodendron; species Liriodendron chinense. The sequence goes on along the minus strand of PVNU02000133.1, from coordinate 1,773,259 downwards.
TATATGATGAATAAAGTCAATTTTACATGCATAATATGGTGGACCCCATAGAACATTGGACAATTTCCTCTTTGTGTAGAAGGAAAGTTGTTGGGTGTCAACACACCTGCATTAAACGAAGCAAAGAAAATGGGTTGAATCTTAACCATTGTGTGGCATTTTGCAGGTGAAATCTTAACTACTACTGCTAACCATACATTTTTAAAATTTCAAAATGCCCATATCTTTATTTAAAATGTCTTTGCTTATCCCTTAAATATACAAAGTTATCTATCGATGAGAACTAATTAAAAGGGTCAAAAGTATCCAATACTATTGGCATTATATATAGTAAAGATTAGAGGTACAACACGTTTAACTCACATGGAGAGGAAGAGAGATCAAGTAAAGATAAATTCAGAAAAGACTTGAATACAATACTAGATCTACAACTCAGATGGGCTACACTCTATGAAAACAATACGAATAAGATGTGACCATGTACATATGAATGAGATGCCGACAATATTGCACAGATGCACATGAAGTATAAGGGTATAGGAATAAAAGGGGGAGAGAAAAAATCAAATATGCTAAAGATAAAAAGGAAAAAGAAAAAAAAAAGAGGGAGGCCAAGCTAAACCAAGTCCTTTACAATACTCATTTTTTATGGTATATAAACTACTTAAATTTGTGGAGCCCATCATATTTTGAGTGTAAGATCAATCTGCCTATTAAAAAGCTTAAGCTCCAAAATGAAAAGAAGATACTAAGTTACCTCTTAAAAAATTCAAATAATCCACACCGTGTGAACTTATTAGTTTGGAGAGCCATTTTACATCATTCCCATTGAGGTGCTCCATCTGACTATTTTTTGGGTTGTCATAATGTATGTAAGGATTAAATAATAATTCTTACCTGATGAACAAACTCAATTTTACATGTATAACATGGTGGACCCCACAGAACATTGCACGATTTCCTCTTCGTGTAGAATGAAAGTTGTTGAGTGTGAACATACCCGCATTAAAAGAATAAAAGAAAATGAGTTGAATCTTAACCATTGTGTGGCATTTGCAGGTGAAATTTTAACTACTATTGCTAACCATATATTTTTAAAATTTCAAAATGCCCATATCTTTATTTAAAATGTTTTTACTTATCCCCTAAACACACAAAGTTATCTATCGATGGGAACTAATTAAAAAGGCCAAAAGTGTCCAATACTATTGGCATTATATAGTAGAGATTAGAGGTACAACATGTCTGACTCACATGAAGAGGAAGAGGAAGATCAAGTAAAGCGAAATTCAGAAAAGACTTGGGTACAATACTAGATCCACAACTCAGATGGGCTACACTATATGGAAACAATATGAATGAGATGTGACCATGTGCATATGAATGAAATGCCAACAATATTGCACGGATGCATATGAAGTAGGAGGGGATAGAAATAAAATGGGAAGACATAAAATAAAATAGGCCAAGGATAACATAAAAAAGAAAGAAAGGAGAGAGGCTAAGCTAAACCAAGTCTTTTACAATATTCATTTTTGTGGTGCCTAAAATACTTAAATTTGTGGAGCCCACCATGTTTTAAGTGTAAGATCAATCCGCTTATTAAAAAGCTTAAGCATCAAAATGAAAAGAAGATAATAAGTTACATATTAAAAAACTCAAATAATTCACAACGTGTGAACTGATCAATTTTGGGAGCCATTTTACATAATTCCCATTGATGTGGTCCATATGAGTATTTTTTAGGCTGTCATAATGTATGTAAGGATTAAATAATAATTCTTACCTGATGAACAAAGTCAATTTTACATGTATAACATGGTGGACCTCACAGAACATTGCACGATTTCCTCTTCATGTAGAATGAAAGTTGTTGAGTGTGAACATACCCGCATTAAAAGAATAAAAGAAAATGAGTTGAATCTTAACCATTGTGTGGCATTTGCAGGTGAAATTTTAACTACTGTTGCTAACCATACATTTTTAAAATTTCAAAATGCCCATATCTTTATTTAAAATATTTTTACTTATCCCCTAAACACACAAAGTTATCTATCGATGGGAACTAATTAAAAATGCCAAAAGTGTCCAATACTATTAGCATTATATAGTAGAGATTAGAGGTACAACATGTCTGACTCACGTGAAGAGGAAGAGAAAGATCAAGTAAAGCGAAATTCAGAAAAGACTTGGGTACAATGCTAGATCCACAACTCAGATGGACCACACTATATGGAAACGGTATGAATGAGATGTGACCATGTGCATATGAATGAAATGCCGACAATATTGCACGGATGCACATGAAGTAGGAGAGGATAAAAATAAAAGGGGCAGAGAAAAAATCAAATAGGCCAAGGATAAAAAAGAAATAAAGAAAGGAGAGAGGCCAAGTTAAACCAAGTCCTTTATAATGCTCATTTTTGTGGTGCTTAAAATACTTAAATTTGTGGAGCCCACCATGTTTTAAGTTTAAGATCAATCTGCCTATTAAAAAGCTCAAGCACCAAAATGAAAAGAAGATAGTAGGTTACTTATTAAAAAACTCAAATAATCCACACCATGTGAACTTATCAATTTTGGGAGCCATTTTACATCATTCCCATTGATGTGGTCCATATGAGTATTTTTTAGGTTGCCATAATGTATGTAAGGATTAAATAATGATTCTTACTTTATGAATAAAGTCAATTTTACATATATAACATGGTGGACCCCACAGAAAATTGCACGATTTTCTCTTCGTGTAGAAGGGAAGTTGTTGGGTGTGAACATAAAATGAGTTGAATCTTAACCATTGTATGGCATTTGCAGGTGAAATTTTAACTACTGCTGCTAACCATACATTTTTAAATTTTCAAAATGCCATATCTTTATTTAAAATGTTTTTACTTATCCCTTAAACATACAAAGTTATTTATCGATGGGAACTAATTAAAAGGGCCAAAAGTGTCCAATACTATTGGTATTATATAGTAGAGATTAGAGGTACAACATGTTTGACTCACGTGAACAGGAATAGAAAGATCAATTAAAGCGAAATTCAGAAAAGACTTGGGTACAATGCTAGATCCACAACTCAGATGGACCACACTATATGGAAACAGTATGAATGAGATGTGACCATGTGCATATGAATGAAATGCCGACAATATTACACGGATGCACATGAAGTAGGAGAGGATAGAAATAAAAGTGGCAGAGAAAAAATCAAATAGGCCAAGGATAAAAAAGAAAGAAAGAAAGGAGAGAGCCCAAGCTAAACCAAGTCCTTTTTAATGCTCATTTTTGTGGTGCCTAAAATACTTAAATTTATGGAGCCTACCATGTTTTAAGTGTAAGATCCACTTTACTCATCATATTCTATGTAACGCCTTGGACTTTCGCTAATCTCGAGCTAACTTTGTGATTTATTTACCTAGGGCATACATCTAGACGATCCACCACAAACTAATCAAGATAACCGCAACGTAACGAAGAGCTACTTAAGACCAACACAACTGACAGTTTGGATTATGTGCATGACTTGAATTAATCAAATGATCGTATAATTTAAAAATCAATGGTTGATAATGAATTAGGCTAAAACACCATTTTTGCTAACTTTTTAATGACCGAACCTTAAATATAAGTTGATTCGATCCCACACATCATATACACAAAATCTTACGTTCTACTTCATTATGAAAATAGTCGAAATCACCAAACAAGCTTTGGACCACTTGTTAATGGGCCATTAGACTTGAAACTAAGGAAATATGTTCATCTTGTCGGGCTTGACGTTTCTTGGGAGACGTTTATCTAATTCATTGCACCGAATCACACAACTTGGAGTCGAAGTAGTAGCACATGTGATGTGCGAATCTGTCCAAAAATTATTCAGAAATTAAGTGAATCTTATCACTCAAATTTATGCATAGTTGTGACTTTCGAGTCGTCAGATCGTGATGAAACCTAGGACCCTAGTCTTGAATAATTCCCCACAGATTCCTAAAGCCACGGTCTTGATCGATAACCAATGACCGTCGAATAGACTTCGCACCATACTCATTGATCGTTACATCCAAATTATGATCAATCATAACCAAAGGTAGATCTCCTCGCGTAACATCTATTCCTTGGTCTAGATGGACCCATGTGGGCCCCGATGGGCCCCAAATAATAGAATTAACCTCCCCTAGGGTTATATAACCAACAATTAGTACCTTAAGGCCATATGTAACCCATCTGGTACTATATATAACTTGGATTTGGGAGCATTTCTCCCCAAATCCGAATTCTAAGAGAGAAGAGAAGAGCAAGAGAGAAAATGAGAAGGAAAGGGATGGAGATTGTTGTGGAGGGTGTTTGTGATTGAGGTAATAGTTCCTCGAGTGTGAGTTCATTGCCTTGGCCGTCGATCCCTTGTCAAAATTGACCCCATTTGCGATCAAAGGTAAGGTATGAATCGTACCTCCCATTTAAGTTCGTTCAAGGTTCGATTCTTGTAATCTCACCTTAACCTTGGTTTATGAATAGGCATTGTCGAATTCCCAACCAACCCTAACCCTAGTAGCTCAGTCCAGCCAACAAGGGTGGCTCACATGATGAGGGTTATTCGGCCTGCATGTTTTTTTTTTCTTCATATGATGAACCACTCAGATACTGACATGTGTTCTATTACTCAAACGAGGCACCCATCATTGAATCACGACCCTTCATTTATCACTGCTAAATGTTCAATAACAATTGTTTCGTGTCGTATGGCCTATCTGAGATTTGGATTGGCATTATTTTTAAAATCCTATCCTAACGTCGTCTTGCAAAATAGATGGACGTAGTAGATTTGTCACGAACATCCCTATGGATCCCACACAGCCCCAGCCACAAGGATATCCCTGTGGCCGGTGTCACAGGCAATCTGCTCCCGTATCATCATCGCCAAACAATTAGAGTGCTAATTAGAAGACATATCAATGCTAGGAATGGATCGTTGATTGTCATTTTTTGTAATTGTTCATGTGTTTCCCACAGACAAACGGTTACGATCATATATGTGATTTGATCTTCAATGACTTTCATTCCCACATTTTGGGTGGGCCCCAGCCACTTTCATCACTGTGCGTCCTTAACCGTGAGACCCACCCTGATGTGTATGTAATACATCGACTTCGTCCATCTGTTTTCCCAGATCATTTTATTGAGGATAGGATGAATGAAGCAGATCTAAATCTCAGTGGACCACACTATAGAAAACATTGACGATTAACCATTAAGAACTTCTGTAAGTACAAAAATATTCGATGAAGCTTATATTAGTTTTTATCATTTTCCTTCATCCATGTCTATGTGTCCAAAATTTCATCTGTTAATGGAGGAGTAGATCATATGATCAACATAGCCACGATCCTTTTTATCGCTCAGAAATCCCTTTCCATAAGGGCGAAATGAAGGATAGTGCGGAGGTGATGGAATCCATTAAAATCATAGTTTGTAAATCGAAATAACCTATTTATGAGAACAAAACCCCCACATGCAAATAGTTTTGAGGACATGCCGATGTAATCTAATCCATTACATAACTTAAATGATTTTTTGTATTAGAAGGAGTAGATGATCCTTACCTCCTAAAGCAATGAAGCATTTGAATGAGATGCTCCTCCTAGTGATGATGATTCTATAATCAACATAATGACGGTAGGAGTTAGATGACAGAGGAAGCGTAGATGGGGGTGGATGAAAATGGATTTTATGAAAGATAAAGGAGGTCAGTAGGTAGAGATGCATGACGGTCTTACCTTCCGTCAGGGAACGTTGCTGTGTGGGAAAAGCTAAAGATCAAACATCATCTTTATAAAAATTGTGCGAGAGTATCAACGTACATGCTTCGGACAGACCACTGATTTTTTGAAGAGTCTTGTCTTGCCTCGAGCACGACGCCTATCTCACAGCAGGATTTACCTTGAAAATTGGAGGAATGACGCCGACTTAGCTATGTATTTACCACCATGAAGAGACGGTGTAATTACACCTCCTATCAAACGCCACACCTTCGTCATAATGACATTCTATCCTACAATTACACCGGGGTTTTTGAAAACAAACAGGCCCTAAGTGACTACCAAATGACTTACTGCTTTGACCAAGCACAAGTTAGAATTCACAAGGATTAGGAAGGGATGCAATGAGTTCTCCACCCTGGTGGTCAGGCAGAGGATCGACGTATTAGATTCAGACCCACCACAACTGTTTCTTCATATTAGCCAAACGTAAAAAAATAAAAAATAAAATAAAACAAAAACAAACAGTATACACTACCCCTTAGTAAAATTTTGTGGTCGAAGACTTAATGCGATATTAATGATTTGATATATATATATATCTTATCTCGAGTGTAAAATTATTTTTGAGGGGCGTCGACTGTTATAACTTAGGCTATGATAGTTAATATCTACCATACCTTTACCCGTATATAAACATGATATCTGTGAAAATTTAGGCATACGAATCAAGAACATATTCACTTAGTGACGTTAGGAAATTTCAGGGATGAAATTGTTTTTAAGGGGGGTAAAAAATTTCTAGAGGATTTTTGCATCACGAGTAGACGAAAATCCTCGGCATTACAAAGTCTTTCCCTGATCTATCCTAGTATCGGAGAATTTAGATGGCCCAATGTGTAATCCTCTAATAGGTGCCGAGGAAGACATATGACATCCACATAAGTGGACCACACGTGAGGATAATAGAAGAGGATAGAGTAGATCTACGCTCTCTCTCATAGACTTTCTTTTTTTTCTCATGCTCACATGTCCCAGGGGGTGGGGAGATGTCTAGGGCTAGCTTTCCCTCTCCTTTGAGATATGATCATATAAATAATGAGGAGTTATGGTTTCAAGGGTGCATTCAGTATAGTGCTCAACCACCTTACGAACTTTGGTATAACCTATTGTGAAGAATGCTTGTCAATTCACATCATCCATGTATATATTCATGATTCAATCCCTCCACTACCATGATATATCTACTAATGATCATATCTCATTACAATCAGAAGTGGACTATCAGATCTGGGCCATCAGGCTTTCATCAAGTGTGATCAAAGCAGTTTTAACGGTTAAAATAAAAACTTCAATGGTTAAAAACCTTTGAAAACCCATTTAAAACATTCAAAGTGCTGGGGCCAGCGAGAAAACCACTTGATGAGTCCTTGATTTATCCAGATCAAAGTCATAAACATATTCCTTCATAAACTAATGGATCCTTTATTGGCCTATTCAAGAATGAACGACTCTTTAGAAGTACTCAGCTACGTCCACTTTATTGGCCCCTATATGGACCTCATAAGAAGAGCCAAAGCTGACCAGTTAAGACCGTAAAGCTTACACATCCTTAGGTCTAAGGATTAAACCATCTTTCATGCCTTATCGAATACTGATCTCACGATTATAGTTTAAGCTAATGGACCCCTAGACTGTTGACTTGATCTCGATCCACTAATGTAAGTAACCAAATGTCCGAACCTAAATCATTTGTTTATGACACATCCACACTCTTATGCAGGATAAAGGCGAGGCAAAAGCAACACTAAGTCGGCTCCCGATGGTGAAGACTGTCAATCTTGACTCAAGTCAGTCTCCTCACACAAGATAACCATACATCTCAGTGAACCGATGTTCATAAGTGTCTCATGTATCTGTGACGGTCATGATTGAGAGGGTACTAATATCCATGGACCACGACTCTCCCAGTTCAATGACTATCATGTCCAAGCTCAAGTTCTCAGGGACTACCAGAGGAATCACTTCTCAACAAACCCAGTAAATGAGAGCAACGCTAAATCTGTCTAAGGCATATCGTATGTCTAATTTACGATCTACGATTATCATGATTAACAGCTGAGATCCGCCCAACTACATCTACGTGGCTAGTGGATAAGGGGAAAAATGGTTTTCTAGGGCACTAACTTTAACATGTCATCCATTAGTTTGTGAATGGACCCACATCTTTTATGCCATTGGGCATCTATAGATTTTTGTGTGGACCACACGAAAACTGACATTTATACTTCAAATCTTTTAACACAGGCGGTTCTATTTCCATCTTTGCCGCCATTGCGGCACCCATTGGACCAAAAATTGCACTTGTTTTGTTATCTTACCATTGTATTGGTGGACATTTATTGGACGACTAAAAATAAAAAAATATTAAATGGACTTATTTAAAAAACAAGCGTTCACAAATCAGATGTTAGGAATATTCAACCAATCTAATATGGGGCATGTGACTTAGCAACACGGGGCACCACAATTTCAGTGGGGTAACTGGAGTTTTTTTTTTTTTTTTGTTGGGCTGGTCCACGCCCACACTGTTAGTCAACCTTTTTAACGCATGCCACGTATACAATTTCTGAGTGCCTGAGTATCAAGCGTCACATGCAGCCTAAGTATCATATAATCCTAAAATCAATGATAACAACAATCCTAACCATTTGACGACTTCCAAAGTTGCAATGAGGTTCGCAAGTGGCCAAATACTTTTATAACGTTCATTTTTGTGCCCCGGTAGATGGTGAGACTAGGGTGTCAATTAGAGCTGGGCACGGGTCAAGTCAACTCGGTCAACTCAACTTGTCCGACTCAGTTCAGACTCGACTCGATCCGAACCGAAGGCTGAGTCAATTCAATCCGAGTACAGGTGGTCGAATCCGAACACCAGCCGAGTCAAGTCTGGGTCAGCTAGTGATCCGACTTGACTTGGACCGAAATCTGACCCGAACGGATTCGACTCGTTCGAACCTAACTCGACTAGGAGGTTATATCCATGTGTACATATGTTTCAATGGCTGTTCCCTTTGATATTCAATATGTTTGTCACATGAGTAGCCCACCATACAAGATGCTGAGTCGGAGCCTTAGTCTCCATCATTGGGCCTAGCTGCCGAACGATCCAGATCTCTCATGTAATCCATACACCTACCCACTAGCTGTTGAGGTGGGTAATAACAAGATGAAATTTTGAGAATACCAATGAAAATGAGTATCTGTTTAGAAAGTGAAACGTTGAAAGCATTAAATGCTCATTGGAAGCATTAAATGCTCATTGATAATGTGAAAGGTTGAGAACATTAAATGCTCATTGGAAGCATTAAATGCTCATTCCAATATATTTGGCAAGGGAAAGGGCATGTCAACCAAGGTCAACCCGACTTGACTCGGTGTTGACTCGAAACGACTCAGTCCTTGTGACCGAGCCGGACTCAGTCAGGATTAAACTAGGCAGGCCCGGACTCGGATTGGGCCAGTTGTGCTGAATTCAGTACCGAGTTGGACCGAGTTCGGATTAAGTCTAATTCAAAACCGGATAGGATTGGGTTAGCCCTAACTCAGTTGGACTCGGCTCGATGCCCAGCTCTAGTGGCAATGGGACAAATTTGGATCCATCTTAGCCTACTCAAGCCTAGCATAGGCCTAGCATAGCAGGCCCAAGCCCAAGATGAAAGTGAATTGCTGGGCTGGTGGGTTCAACCCAGAAATTGATCAAAACCGACCATTTCCTACTGTGGATGTTCCTAATCCATTCCTTGATGCGCTGGACCACACATGAAGAAATAAATAAACACTAAGGGCCCGTTTGGATACCAACAAATAAGTTGTTTTTCTTGTTGATGGCAATAGTTAACTTATTTGAGATAAGTTAGTTTGGTTAATAAATAATGATCATTGCTTATTTGCTGAAATCAGTTAAGCATTTCAGCAATTTTATTTTTCTTTTTTACTTTTTCACCACCGATTGAAATTACAGGTGCTTGTCCATAGCCGTAAACAGTGTCATGGAAACCGCCCATCCTACATTAACCATCTAGCTTGTTGGGGCCACTGTGTGATATATTTGTTCCACATCGTCCAGTTTGGTTTGGACGTGAGTGGGGCTAGCATGTGAGGCAAATCTAAACCTCAGGTGGACCCCACATCAAGAAGCAACAGTGATAATGATGACACCATTGAAAACTCCCTGGCCCAGCGTGATGTGTTTTACTTGTGTCATTTATATGTTTTTCCAACTAGTTTTGAGTGGCCCACCGGGTAGTGGGGCCACATGCTATGCACATGAAATCCACACCCTCCACACTTGTTGGTCCATCCCAAAAATGAAAAAGGATCCAATCTCAAATAGACCGAACCTCAGGAAATAGTGGGCATTGACGCCCACCATTGGTTGGCCTTAATGATGAGTGGCCCATATCCAAGGCGGGCCTTACATGATAGACGGCCCACATTAGAGGTGGGCCCCACATTTGGGACGATCCACATTAAAGGTGGCTCCACATGATGGGCTGTGGATATTGATGATGGGCCCACCTGAGGGATGACCCACATCTAAGGTGGGCCCCACATGATGGACTGCCCACATCAAAGGCAGGGCCCACACAATGAACAATCCACACCAAAGGTTGGCCCCAAATGATGGATGGTGGATGTGCAGGGACCAACCAGACTTGAGGGATGATGTTGGAAACAAACATGCTTTTTCTACCTTTTGGTTGATAAGTAGAAACCAAGATAAGTTACTTATCTAATAAGTAGCTTATCTTAAGTAACTTACAATCCAAACGGGCCCTAAGGTAGCATAGCGTTTGGATTGTAAATTACTTAACACAAGCTACTTATACCTCAAGTAACTCATCTTGGTTTCTACTTATCCAATGGTAAACAACATACTTATCAAAATCCCGTAAGTGCTTATCTCTCAATTTTGTTTGGTCCATCCTTAATATCCACTATCTGTCATGTGAGCCAACCTTTGATGTGGACCATTCATTATGTTAGGACCACCTTGGCCCTGTCTTCCGTGTGAATTGTCTACCGTGTGGGTCTAACCTTCAATGTAGACCATCCATCTCGTGAGGCCCACCTTCGATGTGGCTATCCATCATACATGGCCACCTTGGATGTGAGCAGTCCATCATGTTGGACATTGGATGTGGGTTATCCATCATGTGGGGTCCACATTAAAAAGTGGGTTGTCCATTATGTGGGACCAGCATTGGATTTAGGGGCCAACCTTCTATGTGAATTGTCCTCATGTGGACCCACCTTGATATGGGTCATCTATCATGTGGGCCCAACATCAATGTTATTATTGTCCATCGTGTGCCCCCCCTCAATATCGATTTGCCACAATGTGGTTAGATAAGCTACATTCACAGCTGCTGCATATCTTCTCAATCGCACCCCTACTCTTCTGACAGAGAATGTCTCTCCACTAAAGAGGCTGACTAATCGGGTTATATGATCATTTAGGAGTCTTTTCATAGCGATGTTTTGTCCTTCTTCCGACGTTTGTTACATGGTATTAGAGCAACAAATCCTTAGCTATAAGAAACCCTAGCAGTGGCGTGTGGATCGTGGTGCATATGCATCAAACGTAAGATCCACTTTGCAGTTATCTACTGCCATTATGTGGAACCCGCCTTTGATGTGGGACATCCATCATGTGGGCCCACCTTGATATGGGTCATCCACATGTGGCGCCCACCATCAATGTTACTATCCTTCAAGTGGAACCCAACTTTAATATCCACCGTCCATTGTGTGGGGCACACCTTTGATGTGGGTCTGTCCATCATGCGGGGGCCCACCTTAGATGCGGTCATTCATCATCATCAACCGACCTTCGGTGTGGACGGTCCATCATGCCGAGCCCGCATTGATATGATCATCCATTGTGGAGGCCACCTTCCATGTCCACCGTCCATCGTGTCGGCCCCACGTTTGATGTGGGCCTTCCATCATTAGAGGCTAACCTTTGATGGGGACCGTCCATTATGTGGGCCCCACCTACAGTATGCAACATCTAGGTGCCACCTTTGATGTGGGCCATCCATCATGCAGGGCCCGCCTTGGATGTAGACCATCCATTAGGTAGGGCCCACCTTGATGTGGATCATTCATCAAGTGGGGCCCACCTTAATTTCCACCGTCCATCATGTGAGCCCCACCTTCACTGTGGGTCATTGGGCTCCCATTAGATGTGGCCATTCTCGTTAGGGCCCAACCATTATTGTGGACCGCCCATTATGTAGGCCTCACCTTGACTTGGGTAATCCATCATACATGCCCAACATTAATGTTAATTATCCATCATGTGGGGCCCGCCTTCAATGTCCACTGCCCATCTCATGGAGACCACCTTTAATGTAGACCGTTCCATAATGTGGGGCCCCCACCTTTGAACTGCAACATCATGTGAAGCCCACCTTTAATGTGGACTGTCCATCATGTGGGCCTTACCTTTGAACTGCCCATCATGTGGAGCCCACCTTTAGTGTGGACCATCCATCATGTGAGCCCTACCTTGGAAGTGGGTTGTCCATTAAGAGCTGACCTTCGATGTATGTGGACCATCTATTATGTGGGCCGATGCTAATATGGATCATCCATCATGTGGGGGCCACCTTCGATGTGGACCATCCATTGTGTGGCCCCACCTTGGATACGGACCGTACATCATGTGGGGCCTCCTATGACATGGACCATCTATCCCAGGGAGAGATGGAGAGAGAAAAGTAGGAAAAAAGGCAGAACTAAAAAACAGGTTAAAAAAGTAACTTTTTAACTTACAGAAAGTTAAAAAAGTTACTTATTGGGTGGTGTCCAAACGGCCCCTTAGTTAATCATAGAATGAGTGTCCACTGATCACTAATCTGGCCAGTTCACTTTGACTCAGCGCCCGAGTATCATCCATCACACTGTCAGAGTAGTGAGAGCATGTAAAATGGATAGTAAGAGTAAACAATGGTCTTGCCATCCATTTTGCAGGCCCTTACTTGAATGGCTGTGATCCCCCGATCAAGTTGATGCACAGCCGGTCCCAGTTGGTCCCCAAGTAAATTTGTACCAGTGGCAAGGCTCACCTGCACCAGATCCGAGCTCTGTATAAAGATACCCTGCCTCCCTCTGCAGTTCTTAAAATCTTTTTGGTCGTTTCCCAATTCCCATACCTTTGCAGGCTTCTAACATTTTCTCCAGAGAGAAATGGAACGTAATTCCCAACTCTACACTGATCTGGAACAATATCCTCTAAAAGAAAATTTAATAATACTAATACAATCAACAATACTTGCTAAGAACTCTGGAGGGAATTTTCCATGTCTTGACCAGTTCAAAAAACTAACATCCCAGCCATTGATTCAGATTTAATTAGAAAAAAGAGATGAAAAGATAATTGAATTTTCGATGTATTAAAAAAAAAAAAAAAAAAAAACTCCCAGATACAACGTTTGGACTCTTGATAGGGAACTGCATAGCAATTCTACTGGCAGATTTTGTTGGTGGGACAATGGTTAGTTTGTACAAAAGATTAATCAAAACACCCTAAGATTTGAGGGTTTTTGAGGTTTTATTCACGGAAATTGATTGAGCCGGTGCGCTTAGAACTAAGCTGTTAGAGCATAATCGAGGAAACGCATACTGCTGAGATGACCGAGGATGGAGGACAGCAGTAGAGGAAGTAAAGCTCACATCAAAGAATCCTTAATTGGAGATCAGCATGGCCCACCCTAGCTTTATGCTTTTCAAAGAGCTCTTGAAGGGCTGCTAGAAACTTTTCATGAACTTCGGTGATCTGCATACAAAACGAGTAATTCCTGAATCCAACAAGAACTTGGAATGTGGTACTTCACACCTCTTCGATGACCGGATTCTGGACTTTGCTTCTTGTGTGTTGGTTGCGGATTTTTCTAAAGATAAATCTAATACACACAGTTACCAAGCCCAAGTACATGGAGGTTGGAATTTTCATACCTCTTCCATTGTGGGCTGTGGATTTTTCTTGAGCTCGATTGGTCTACCCACCACAACATGCATAGGTTGTCGATAGGGTAAAGGTGATCTGCAAAAAATGGGGAGGTTAGTAATGAAAACAGCAATTGATTTTAGCAAATGATATTGGATATGGCTATAATCCCCACCAGTGGAAACATTGCACTCCCATTGCCGGTCCTAACCCCGGATGAAGGAGGGTTGTGTCAGGTTAGCAGCCGTATCAAATTCCGGCCACTACTTTTATCGTGAATCCTAACAATCTGACATTTCGAAGGAATTACAGGACAAGATTTGTCTAGCCAACCCCAAGTCGTTGGGATATGATTGTATGATAATGCTGATGATATTGAATATTGGCAACCCGAAAATATACAGGCCTCTTATAGTGGCCCAATTGTAATTCGAGCAGTTTTTATTTTTAATCTTTAGAAAGGTTGTAATTGTGAAAGAAGGAGAAGTAGATACCCAAACATTCCCCAAAAGAGAATTGGGGTGAACTTCATCACTTTCGCAATGCCGGCATACAATTTCCCACTGCCTTTGGGCTTCCACCACCTGTAAACATTACTCTGTTCCTTGCAAAACAAACAAGATAATATGAGATATTCTAAACTTAGTGCAGGCATTGACATTCTAGTGCCTAACCTCCCACGACTTAGGCTCCATCAAGTTCAGAAGCTAAATGGTTGCTCTTGTTCATTTGTTCCAAGTACCCATACATGCATGCATAATTACATGCATAGAGAGAAAGAAGTATACATGCAAGCATGCATAACATACAGACATAAATATAACATACCCACCCAAACACACAGAAACTCATACATATTACAAATATATGCATGCAACTATATATGCAGAATTTCATAAGAGCATATTCACACATTAAAATTTTCTACATATTCAGATGCAAAACAGAGCATATTCACACATAAAAATAAAATAAAAAAATACAAGCTTGTTTCCATCTTTTCCTCCCCTGCAGAAACCAAAAATGGTTGTTGGAATGTTCCTGCAGTGTGCACACACCCCCCAAAATAGAGGGCTTTATAGGAAATGTTCGGATGCGTGCCTCCCTCTGTGTGCGTGTGTGCTCACACCAAAATATAGTAGGTTTTGACGGGATGTTCTTGTGCGTTTCCCTCCCTCCTTCCTTTCTTCCTCTCTTCTTAGCCTTATTTTTTCCTATATATTTGCACGATGCATAACATGAAGCGGCAACAAATTCAAGTACGGGGCAGGAAAGCGCCTGCTTCATAATATTAACAAGAATAAACAGCTAGGAAGTCGGTGGGAGTGTAAGTCAGAAGCGTGACTCAAAGTGGGAGTGGCACCTATTTAGAAGGATTGTGCAACTAAATTTTTTCTACAATGGTCACAGGTTACAGAAATGATTGCATATCATAAATCATGAGATACATATCAACGGCTGATATCATAGAATAGAAATATGCCTAAAACACCATCCAAAGCTTGAAAAATTCCAAAATGTGTGAGAAAAAGTATGGGAAATAATACCACCTGACCAAAGCTGAATACTGGAACCAGAGGCTTGCCCATCTGCATGGCTATGCGTATGAATCCCTTTCTTGCTTTCAGGAAGGCAACCTACAATTACAGTAAAGCATATCAGAAACCACCAATGACAAACTTATTTGAACTTAATTGATGAAGATCAAGACTGAATAAACAAAACATATCAACGAGGCTACTATCAATGGGAAAACCTTGAAACCAACAGAAGAAGGAGAATAAAAAGCAGAACTGCAGCACAAGTTTGGCAAGTTCTGCCAAACCGCATGCAGAGCAATGTGAGCAGTCAAGGACTAGGGAGTTTTGGGACCTATATAAAAAGAATTCTGTTGTCTTCCAAAAATTTTCATGTCAAACACATGGACATGGCATTTCACAACCATGCACCATATGAACAATCTTCCAAGCAAAAATACGAGTTAACTAGAGCAAGGTGAATGTTATGTATCTAATACCAAAAAAAGCAAGGGAAAAATACTATGATTCTCTTGATAACTAAGCCATTTACAACATGATTCAACACGAGAACTTCTAATACAATTTTAAATAGAACTGCTATGTTGTACACGCTCGAGCAAATGGCTCTAGTTTTACCCTTACTGTTGGTGGAGAGGCTTTCTGCTTGACTGGACAGAAGTAATTTTCAGTAAATACTTCCAAGTAGGAAGAAAATTCCTATGACGAGGATGTGAATTTAAATAGAGAGGATTTTCTCCTAGAAGCAGTTTTCTTCTTAAAGAAATTTTATCAAACAGTTTTGGTTTTTTCCTTGCAAAATAGATGTCCATTTACTCTTGTATACTTTTTTTTTTTTTTTTTTTTATGGGTTAGTTCACACACCCCATTGTTAGTACACCCACTCACCCATGTTAGTCACATCACAATGTTAGCCACCCTACTATAGGAATCGATGCCATGACCTCAGTGTCGAAACGAGGCTATCTTCACTCAGTCTTCACTCAGTCTGCCACTTGAGCCGGGGCTCAACTTGTCATAAGGCAAATACAGAATGTGGATAGGGCTCACGCATGATGCATCGAGCTCTACTAAGGACAGATGCAGAAGAAAATGTATCAGAAGGATTGACTCAAGATTGGCAGACTCAGGACTTGGAATTGACTCGGTCAGCCCATAAAACTTGATTTGGGTGGGTCAACACAGCAACCAGGACGAGTATGTTTTTTCCTATTAAATAAATTTATAATTACAAAAAATTATTCTTTTTTTGAACAATAATTACAAAAACGTAATTACTTATGGGCATTCATCAGATTAGCCATTAGAAAACATCCAACTATGAGATTGGCAAAATTTTATTGGAAGGTTAGAAATGAAAATATATACTGGTCCTAATTCAAGAAACAAGCGTCCAGAAATCAAAGGTCAGAATTTCTCAAACAATCTTATTTTAGGAATGTGATTTAGAGACTGAGTTCCCTAATACTAATGGCCTAGATCCATGAAGCACAATCCCAACTTGTGTGTGGGGAACAGGCAAATCAATAGGAGAAAAACTTTGATACTCTATCAGAGTGCGCTGGATGATATCAGGCACTTAGAAATTGCACACATGGCATACAAGTAGTCAAATTAAACCGTCCAAATTATGGGACCCGGTGTAGATGTACCATCAACCAAACATTAAGTTTATTTGATTATCTCGCTATCGGATTGGTGGACATCTATTAGCTGGTTAAATATCCAATGATCCTATTTCTACAAACAAGTTGTCCAAGAATCAGAGGTTAGGATTGTTCAAGAAATCTGATCTCGGGATTGTGACATGGCCACAGTGGGCTGCACAATCCTAGTTTATTGAGTTAATATACCCCACTCGTACAATTTGTGGGTACCCCTGTTAATCAAGAGTCATACACAGCCTGAGTATCATATAAGTCCATCAGTAAACTGTTCATAATCTCATTTGTCAGGACTGTAATCCTTGTTTTATTTATGGATCTGGAAAATCAAAACGATGAGAAAATTGAAAAAAAAAAAAAAATCAATTGGTGTGAAGGTTAACAACAGATAGGGCTGACAATGGGTCGAATACGGGCCGGATCAGTGATGATCCGTATCCGATCCGATTAAGGATATATCCGACCCGAATCTGATTCGGATCACAAGTGTATGATCTGAACCCGACCCGTTTAGATATTTTTGAAATCCGTATCCGATCCGAATATGATCCAACCCGATATCCGAATATGATCTGATATTCGAATATTCTGATTTTCAGGCCCGCCCGGCCCATTGAAACCTACTTTTATTATTTTATATACTATCTTCAATCGGATCGGGTCCTTAACGGGCCAGATCACGGTCGATCCGAATCCGACCTGAATATTAAATGGATCATCTTTGGGTATCCGTATCCGACCCGATTACCCGATTATTGATCCGAATCCGATTAAATCGGGTCGGATACGGATCAAGATCCGTGCCGTTGACAGCCCTAACAACAGAAAAAAGGAAAGAAAAAGAAAAAAAAAGAGGTATCTTGCTTCCAAAAAAAAAAAATTCCCATGGATCTTGCTTTCAATGATTTGGGTCTTTGGTGGGTGAATTTCAACATAGATGGCTTCTTCTCTCCCTAGTCCCTCCCTCACTGAGTCCATAAAAAACTCGGGAAAACTCACACGAGTGTTCAATTTTTCTCTCCACCGAGCCCACACCAATTTTGACTAGGTGGGGCTTAAAAAACAGGTAGAGTTGAGCGAGTCCCTCTCTCCCTCCCAGTCGATTGACAACCTGGGGAAACTTGCCGAGTAGTGTTCAATTTTGATTTCCACCAAGCCCACAATTTTGACTTGGTGGGGCTAAAAAGTGCAGGTGGACTCAGGTGGGCGTGTTTGGATTCTTAGAATCTACTATAATGTGGTGTGGTCCACCGTAAAAAGATAATGATTACCATTATCATGGTAGTTAAAAGTAAAGCCGAAAGTAATTACAACACCTCCCTAAGGCGTTAATTTTTTTTTTTATCGGATTGCAATGTGCTTCCCTAAATAGACACATGCAGATAAAACTTGCCTAATATGTGTTATATCTACATCGTCCATTAATTTTGCAATATTATTTTAGGGCATGACTCTAAATACCAGCTTCATCTGACACTTATGTGGGCCACAGGAGCTTTTTAATGGCAGGCATTCAACCCCAATTGCTTTTGTGGTGTGGTCAATTTTCATTTTGCATGTGGCTATTTTTTTTTTTTCTTTTTGTATATTTTCATAAAATGCTCTCGCAAAATGAATAGACGGTATGGATATAACACATACATCATCGTAGGGCCTACGAAACTGTGCCATGTCAAATCTCCTCCACCCACTCTATTCGGATGCATTCCTATGATTTGACAGTCGGGTTTATCCAACCAGCTACACAGAATAATAATTATGGTTTTACAATGCATTACCAAGAATTCCAAGAATTTTAACTAATACTTTAAATAGATGCCCTATGGACTATAAATACTATATTAATATTATCAAAAAGAAGAAGAAGTGATCAACTGAGACTTCTCCTGATGCCTGGACGCTGAGGCATGTAAGACTTGTCTTATACAACCATCTTAAAAAAATACAATGCTTATAAAACGCACACATGCGCATGCGCATACACACGCACAAGTAATACCCAAAAAAGGATTAACTAAGATCTCTCTTTCCATCCAAGTCATGCTCAACGCAACAACTTCCAATAAATACTTAAAATGGTACCCTGATAGCTGGGACAAGGCTATAGCGATGATGATGATGATGACAACACCAACACCTCTAGATAGTACCTTGTACATATCAGTAGGGAGCGGATTACCTGGTGCACCGCACACCAGCGAGCTCGCTGGTGTATTGACGTCACCAATTTTGTGTAGGCCCCACCATGAGGTTCATAGTATATCCAAACCGTCCTTCCATTTAGCAACACTATTGTAAGGATTTAGCCCAAAAATAGGACAGATCCAATGATCATGCGGACCAAACTGAAGAATGCAGTGGGAGATTGAACGTGTACCATTGAAATCTTCTTGGCGGTCATGGAAGTTTTGGATCAATCTGATATTTGTTTTTACCCTTCATCTAGGTCCATGTGACCTTATGAACAGTTTGGATGGTAAATAAACATCATGGTGAGCCCTAGGAATGTTTTAACAGTGAAAATCATTGTCCATTTACTCTTGTAAAAAGATAAAAAGAGGTATCTTGCTTCCAAAAAAAAAAAAAAAAAAGTCCCATGGATCTTGCTTTCAATGATTTGGGTCTTTGGTGGGTGAATTTCAACATAGATGGCTTCTTCTCTCCCTAGTCCCTCCCTCGCTAAGTCCATAAAAAACTTTAGAAAACTCACATGAGTGTTTGATTTTTCTCTTCACCGAGCCCACACCAATTTTGACTAAGTGGGGCTTAAAAAGCAGGTAGAGTTGAGCGAGTCCCTCTCTCCCTCCCAGTTGATTGACAACCTGGGGAAACTTGCCCGAATAATGTTCAATTTTGATTTCCACCAAGCCCACAATTTTGACTTGGTGGGGCTAAAAAATACAGGTGGACTCAGGTGGGCGTGTTTGGATTCTTGGAATCCACTATAATGTGGTGTGGTCCACCGTAAAAAGATAATGATTGCCATTACCATGGTAGTCAAAAGTAAAGCCGAAAGTAATTACAACACCTCCCTAAGGCGTTAATTTTTTTAATCGGATTATAATGTACTTCCCTGAATAGACACGTGCAGATAAAACTTGCCTAATATGTGTTATATCCACACCATCCATCAATTTTACAATATTATTTTAGGGCATGACTCTAAATATCAGCTTCATCCGACACCTATGTGGGCCACAAGAGCTTTTTAATGGCTGGCATTCAATCCCAACTGCTTATGTGGTGGGGTCAATTTTCATTTTGGATGTGACTCTTTTTTTTTTTTTTTTAATTTTCATAAAATGCTCTTGCAAAATAAATGGACGGTATGGATATAACACATACATCATCGTACGAAATTGTACCGTGTCAAATCCCCTCCACCCACTCTATTCGGATGCATTCCTATGATTTGACAGCCGGGTTTATCCAACCAGCTACACAGAATAATAATTATAGTTCTACAATGCATTACCATGAATTCAAGAATTCAAACACTTGCTCAACACAACAATTTCAACAAATACTTTAAATAGATGCCCAATGGACTATAAATACTATATTAATATTACCAAAAAGAATAAGAAGAGATCAACTGAGACTTTTCCTTGTGCCTGGACGCTGAGGCATGTAAGACTTGTTTTACACAACAATCTTAAAAAATACACGCGCGCGCATGCGCGCACACAAAGGTAATACCGAAAAAAGGATTTACTAAGATCTCTCTTTCTACCACAGTCACGATCAACGGAACAACTTTCAATAAATACTTAAAATGGTACACTGATGGCTGGGACAAGGCTATAATGATGATGACAACACCAACAACTCTAGATAGTACCTTGTACATGTCACTAGGAAGCGGATTAGCTGGGGTCGTGAATTAGGTGTTATCCTGGGAACGGCTTAGTGGGTGTTACCCTAACCGTGTGGGGGCAATTTTGATGTATATTTAATATATTGACGCTGTCTATATGTTTTTTCATATCATTTTAGGGTGTGATCCAAAAGATTATGAAGATCCAAATATCAAGTGGACCATAATACTAGGAACAGTAATGAATAACTATTAAAAACGTTTTGTGGGCCACAAAAGTTTTGGATTAATCTGATCTTTATCTTTTCCCTTCATCAAGTCCTTATTGACATTATCAAGAGCTTGGATTGAAACTAAACATTACCAAAACCTTACAATAGGCTATTTGTAATTTTTAATGGTGGAGCACTCAATCACACTGTTTCTAGTGGTATGGTCCACTTGAGACTTAGATCAGCATAATTTTTTAAAAATAATTCTAAAATGGGCTATAGAAATGGATGGACTGCCTGGATGTACAAAATATCATCCATGTGGGCCATACAGTAGGGGTAACACCCACTAAGCTGTTCCCGGGGTAACACCTAATTCGCGCCCATTAGCTGGTGCACCGCACACCAGCGAGCTCGCTGGTGTATTGACGTCACCAATCTCTGTAGGCCCCACCATGAGGTTCGTAGTATATCCAAACCGTCCTTCCATTTGGCGACACTGTTATAAGGGTTTAACCCAAAATTAGGACAGATCCAATGATCAAGTGGACCAAACTGAAGAATGCAGTGGGAGATTGAACGTGTACCAATGAAATCTTCTTGGAGGTCACAGAAGTTTTGGATCAATCTGATATTTGTTTTTACCCTTCATCCAGATCCATGTGACCTTATGAACAGTTTGGATGGTAAATAAACATCATGGTAGGCCCTAGGAATTTTTTAACGGTGAAAATCATTGTCCCCACTGCCTTTTTTGGTGTGGTCCACTTGAGATTTGGATATATCTCATTTTTTGGATCATGGCCTAAAATGATCTGGTAAACTGGATGGACGATGTAGATATGTTAAATACATCATCATGGGGCCCACATGATCTTGATTTTCTTTGGCAGTTATCTGCCCGCGACATACAAATTAGCCCATAAGGGGCTGTTTGGTTTTTCAATACCCAGTAAATGATTTGCAATTGAGTAATGATTATTTCACTATCATACATTACTAACCTGGCTGATTTGACTGTTTACTTTTTTAACTTTAAAATCAAGGATGGTACAGAATATATGTGGGGGCGCACCGTAGGACATGAGACAAAAAAAAAAATTAAGGTAGATTCAAAGCTTAAGCGGATCACATCATGGGAAAAAGTAAACGAATACCTACGGTTAAAAACCTCTTGAGACCACTGTTTCTTTCGTTGAGGGCCATTTAAGTATTAGATCTATTTCATTTTTAATATCAGCTCTCAAAATGTTTTAGTAAAATGATTGGACGGCACGGATATGTCATATACATCACGGTGGGGACCATAAATTTAAGCCCTAACTTTTCATACCGATTTTTAAAGGAAAAATACTGCGTTTGAAGTTGGAAAAACAAACAGGCCCTATGTTTGAATACTTAAAAGCATCTGCAGAGTGTACGGGCACATTCAGAACCTAATGACAAAAATCTAAAAGATATGACATAGAAATTATGATGGTAGGTGCCAGACGTCTAGGAGAAAATGTGCTTAAGATTAGCATCCATGGAACAGAAATAGCATACAAGGTACAAAACAAACCTCAGAACCATGCTCCATATGAACGATTTCCCGAGCACCACCTGGCACCACGATGCAACTGTAACCAGCTTCCAAATATGAAATGAAGTTCTTCTTCGTCGCAGGTATTATTCCCATCCATGTCCATATTTGCCTTAGAAGTGGGGTGTAAAACACCTGAACATTGCATTAAATGATAAGAAGAAGAGGTTGATAGATGAAATAGACTCTTTGGCATTTGATGGGTTCATGGCACAGAATCTTACAGCACTGCTTGCCAGGACTTTGATCTTAGGAAGAGGCATGAAACCCGTAAAGTTAGCTAGAGCAACAATGCCGATGGGTAAAATTGAGTGTGGTTCAAACCCGAAGACTACATGAATAAAAAGATGAATATTAATTACATGACGAAAAGAAATACAAGATACCTTGAAATTTACCAAACAGAACCTTTTCAAGGATACAGATCAGAATCATACAGGGAAAATAATTAGGTACTGTACCACAACATATAATCAGACCAAAACAGATAAAATAAAAAGAGAGAGAGAGGAAGCAGCACATCCATATTGAAAAATACATTTTAGAATGAAGTTCCATTTTTACTACACCTCAATTTGATATTCTAATGATACATAATCCATCAGTGATACCATGGTCAACTAGATTGAATTGTATCAGACTGAAGTTCAACAAAGGCATCTATAGAATAGATTCTTGGCAGACAATTTAGCTACCTAATCTACCATAGCCATGTAATCTGATTTTGCACTTAAAGTTGAAAAGTATTTTTTGTTGATCCAAGCACAATTTCTTTGAACTAAAATACCAATTGCCAGAGAGATCTTATATGATTATGTTCTCCTTCCCACTAACATCACTGAATGTAATAGACTATGCACCAGAATTCCAAATGTGTTTTGAGCCATCAATTTAGGTAATCTAATATATCTAGGAGTTATCTTCATTACTTGCAAGTTTCAAGTCATTCTTGTGGTTTATGAACAGGGATCCAGTTTCCTGCAGGTGTAGATCATGTCTTGTGGAAGGAAGGTAATAAAATGCAGTTGATACTTAGCCAGTAGGAGTTTTAATTAGATCATGTTAAACTGCACAAAGCCTTTTATTCATCATAAGAGGTGTAAAGACAAGCTCGCTATTCTCTATTCCACATTATGAGAAGATTAACTGCATACTTTTTCTGTAGTGATCACTGCTTGTGTTAACCTCATTCAAGAAAATATCTAAAGGAACCAAGATCTTTCATATCAAACTCGGTGAATATTGAGCAGCATTAATTTGCTTGTCTTTCATACCTCTTGATTGTCGTCTTTTTCTCAGACATCAGTTTGTTCCTATCATAAAAATGCTTTGGTCATAGACATTAATTTCCTCAGATAGTGGTTTGTAACTGTGATAAAAATTCCATCTACCTGAAAAAGTATGATGACTATCCCCCTAGAAGAAGAGAAACCCAAAAGAAGGAAAAGCTGTTACAAGCTCAACTATTTCCAACCATTGCTGCAGCTTTTATGACAAAGAAACTTCAATGATAGAAGTGCCATGCCATCAAGCAAGTATTTGCAATTCAATAAAACTGAACTGAAATCATTCATTCTGACCATATATAGTTTCAAAACCAGAAATTGGACCCAAACTCACTCAGTCACCGAGTCAGGTAGAAGTAGAACCTATTGAATGTGCATAGCTAACTCCAGAATTCTCATTAATAAGTGGTATATTAGGTGGCATCATTTTCTCTACTGATCAATATTTGATCAGAGGGGTTTTAGGAGAGAAAAAACATGAGAAAATCCTTGTGATTATCCATTTAAATAGTGATTTTTTTCTGCAAAATTCCTGAGGAATCTATGTGTTACCAAATAATGCCTCCAATTAGAAATTGCGAGGAGGTGCTTTTTGAGGGTTGAAATGAAAGAAGAAGAAGAAGAAGAAGAAGAAGAAGAAGAAGAAGCCCTCATTAATTTGTTTTTCTTTAACAAGTAGTGAAACTTGAGGCTTGTGGGGTTGTATATAACATCCAAACCGTCAAGCATATGCACCACACCATGGTGATAACATGACCAAAATATTGGGTCAATTAGATCATCAGATGGCTACACTTGAATTGTGATATTTTTAATGATGTACACTATTTTTTTTATGGATTTACCCAACTTACAATTGGATCCGCTAATATTTTTGGTTCATCTAATAATAATGTTGGTGTGCATCTGTTTGACCGATTGGATATGAGACGCATACTACTTGGGCCCCTCCACTTTCGATTCTCCATTTTGTTGTAAAGAGAAAGCAAAGGAGGCAATAATGTAATTTCTTCCCTTAAAAAACACTACCAGGAAGGCACTATTTGGTAAAACTCAAATCCTAGAGGAATTTTGCGGTAAAAATTCCTAAATTTTAAACCACATATATCATCATGCATGTAGTCGACTGACCTGGACCATCCATCCAAGCCAGTCCACCCCTAATGGGCCAAAAAAAAAAAAAAAATCACACCAACGGTATGATTAGAGGAGCTGTACACGAATCGAGCTGGCTCAATTAGCTTGCTCGACTCAACTCAGCTCGATTCGAATGCCGACTCCAAACCAAGCTGAGCCTTTTTTCTATGCTCAAAATGAGTTTTGAGCCTAGCTTGATTCGGTTTGGCTCAAAACTTGGCTCATTCATAGCTCAATTCAACTTGCTCGGCTTAGCTCGGTTGACTTAGTTGGAACTTGACTCGGCTATGTATGCTGTTTAGTCCCACATCAAAAGAGAGCAAAGAAATGAGGGGTGAAACTCTCTATAAAAGCAAGTGAGGAGAGTCAATGGGCTTTGGGCTTCCTTTGGGCCTAGATGTTATACAATTTTAAGCGGGCATTTGGCCTTTCAGCCTGATTTTTTGTTTTTCACAGGCTTGAAGTGGACTTGAACTTGGCTTGAAAGCTCTCAGTCTAGCTCGAAGGCCAAGCTAAGCTGAACATGAGTCAAAGTGGTCATTGAACGAGCCTAACTCAAACAGGGCAAAGCTCGGCTTGACTCAGCTCGTGTACAACTCCAGTTATGATTCTCACAATCCAACCAATTACCCTTTCCGGTGCAACCTTCCATTTCACCGGCCACCATTGGACAATTAGGATCGTCAGACCAAAGTGGTTCTCAAGGGACACAAGCATCCGACATGGGGCCCACCAAATGGACCGAACTATTCCAACCCTCTGACCATTTTCCAACAGATTAATCAGAACCGTCCATCTTGCAAGCCATTGATCTAACTGTTAGTATTGGCCAATCAACAGAATTCCAGCTCCTTGGCCCATGGAGAGCGTGATGTGTTAGATGGACAGCCCGTTCTCCAATACAACTAGTTTTCTGCATGTATATGATCAGAAAATTCACGAAAGATAAACGAGAACAAAAAAATAATAAAGAAATAAATAAAGAAATAAGAAAGCCGAGATTTCAAATATAAAAAAAAAAAAAAAAAACACTTACCATAAGCTTGATTCGAGTCAAAGGCCTTTATATCCTCCACGTGGAGGGTGATCGGGAAATACCCACATGCATATTTACAAATGTACCTGAATTTCGTAATTAAAACAAACACATAAGCCCTTTTTTGGTATTAAAAAAATAAAAAATAAAAAATAAAAATATAAAAATACAAAAAGAAACCGAGAGAGAGAGAGAGAGAGAGAGAGAGAGAGAGAGCTCAATAAAAACGAATTTTATAAAGAAAACCTTGATAATTTCTGCCCCCATTTGCTTTTATAATTCAAAGGAATCACCATAAAACATATCAACAATACGAAAACCCTGAAACAAGAAAATAAAATATTAAAAAAAGGACTTTAAAGGAATAAAGAAGAAGAAGCAGGGCAAAACGGGAACGAAAGAAAAGACTACAGCAGCGAGAGAAAGAGAGAGGGTGTGTGACGGAGGGTAACGGACGTCAGTGCGAGGCGGATAGGAAGGATGAGAATCGCCGTTAGTAGTAACGCCACGTTGAAGTGGATAGCGCCGAGCCAGACAGCGAGCGCCACGATGGTGTGGAAGAGGGAATAGTCCGTCCGGCGGAAGACCGTTGGCTCTGTGACGGAGTCAACGGAGGGCTGACAGTTTCCGTCAGGTCCCTCCTCCATTGAGAAATTACAGAGCGAGCGAGAGAGAGAGAGAGACTGACAGAGTCGACGACGAGAGTTTGTTATGGGGTGAGGAGTCCTGTCCCAAATACTCGGGTTTTCTCCGTATGACAGCGTAGCACGTGGCAGGGTCTTTCGTTCGGTTGCTACGTGTCTCCGCCGCGTGCGCGAATGCGGTGGCTCATATGGCTGACATGAGCGACGTAGCCAATATCGGACGCTGATTGCCTGTGCCCCCAGTGATAGGAAGTTCCTGTAGGCGGAAGCTGTGTGTGACCACAGAGATACCCGTGATAAATCTACTCCCGTCCATCGAATTTTCAAGACCACGATAGTCCAGGATTCTAAAAATCAGGCAGATCAAAAACTTATGTGGGCCACACCACTGGGAAAGGAAGCGTTCACCGTTGAAACCTTCACAGAGCTGACTATGACGTTTATATGGTATCCAAACCGTTCATAGTGTAGGCACAAATATCATCATTCTTCTGTGGCTCCCACAAAGTTTCCAATGGTAGGGATTCAATCACCAGTTTTTCGTGTGGTGTGGTCCGCATGAGTTTTGGATCTGAATTCTTTACAGATTTCTATCTTATTGCGGTCTTGCAAAACTGATGGACAGAGTGGATTTGCCGAAGGAATCTCTGTGGCGCCCACACAGCTTACGACTACAGTAACTTCCTGTGACCAGGGAAAAGTCACGCCGGAGATCCGCCGTATAATTCATCGGACGGTTCCCACGCCATGTTTACGCGGCGGAGTTACGGTACTCGTCCGGTCAACAGGAATTCTGTTTCAAAAGTGGCGGTAGGTGCATCTCGCTGCATAGCAGGACGGTGCGAGTGCAGATTGCCTGTGACCCCGGGCAGAAATATCTCTGTGCCCGGGACTGGGTTGGGTCCATAGATATGTCCGTGACAAATCTACTCCGTCCATATGTTTATAAAGGCCACATTAGGACGGGATTCTAAAATTCAGGCAGATCCAAAACTCAGGTGGGCCATAACAACAAAACAGCGGAGACAGCAACGTCCACTGTTGAAACATTTATGGAGCTGACCATGATGATTTTTCTATCATCCAAACCGTTCATTGAATTATTACCACTCAGATAAACTGTAGGAACAAATATCATCCTGATACAAAACTCTTGTCACCGCCAGGCTTTCAATCCCTACTGTCTCGTTTGGTATGGACCACATGAGTTTTGAATCTGCCTGATTTCTAGGATCCTCTCCTATCGTGGTCTTTAAAAACGATGGACGGAGTGGATTTGTCACGAACATCTCTATTGGCCCCACAGAGCGCCAGGCACAGAGATATCTCTCTGCCCGGAGTGACACGCAATTCGCTCCCGGACGGTGCACATATGGGCAGAAAAAACATTGATAGTGTGAGAGACAATGACAATCCACATATACTCGTGTAGCCACGTAGATGTCTGATGTAAGGATTCAATCAGGACCGTGTTTAATCGTGGGCCTACTACAGATGGGTCACGGGAGATTTTTCGCTATGAATTGATGATCCCGGCTTTATGATGTTAGCGTGAAATGACGAGATTAATGAAAATATTCAATAGACCGATTCAGGAAACGTACGTTTATCCGTTCCATGTTGGCTAGCAACATCCAACCAATCTGATTTCCAGGCTACGTCCCGTCTACAATGGCAATGATTTGGACGGTTTGAACTGAGACACGTATGCACGAGTACAACAGCTGTTAGGACGGTGGAAGCAACACATAGAAGAATTAAACAAAATAATCTAAATCACACAAGCAAATTTAACTACAACAACATAGGCAAATTTTCAAAAGACCATGGCACAAAGTGATATGCATTATGATTCAAACATTTATAAGAAAAACAAACTTGAAACAAAGATCTTGATTTTCTCCCTCCAAACTCTCTCAACACTCTATATAACATCTAGGATTTTCTAATGTCACAATTACAAATGCTTATATAGCATGAAATTAAAATTAGAAACAAATCAACCAAAATTGCATAAGATGGTGTAAAACTACCCGCAATATCGATAGGTCCGTAAATAGAATTGATGGTGGTCAATTGATACGATCCACGAAAGTCCATAAACAATTTAGCAAGCAGACACAAAGATTCGGAATCTGATCAATAGGATCGATGCTGGCATCAACAAACCTATTTCAGCAATTAAAGGCATCTAATTTCAACGATAACTTTGTTCATGCGTCAGGACCGAAATATTCTGACAGCAACTGAAATAAATAACACCACCGACACTTTGCTAGGAGGAACTACACGATGGGGAGTTATTTCATGCCATGGTAGCTGGGGAGTGAATTAAGTGCGCCCCGGCATCATGCAACAAGGTGCGGTCCTGAACATGGGCCTACCTTAATGCATCTATTAAATATCCACGCCGAGTTTCCAGATCATTTTATATCATGAACCAAAAGCTGAAGTGGATTCAACTCTCAGGTGGACCACAACATAGAAACAGTAGTAATTGAATGCTCACCATTAAAAGCTTCCTAGGCTCATGCTAATGCCCACCGTAATATTTATTTGCCATCCAACCTGTTAGTGAGGTCCCAGATTACAGTGGGCGTGCCCTATCAATCACCACTGCTTCCTATGGCACGGTCTGCGTGAGATTTGGATATGCTTCGTATTTGGAAGTGGCTAGACTCTGCCAGAGTATCAAAAATTTTCTGACATTTGACTAGGGAATTATTTGATACTCGGACGGCAGATGATGCTTGATACACAGCCACTTAGAAATTGCATGCGTCGCATACATTTACTCAAATAAAACTAAACTGTGGATCCCACTGCCGCTAAAGATACAGCACCAAAATCAGATTGGTTGAACAATCGTAACCTGCTATTGATGGACCCTTGTTTGTTGGAATAGGATCGTTGGCTAACTTTCGATTTTGACCGTATCCCATAAATATTCAACAATGAAACCAAGCAAGCGTAACTTTTGATTCAAGATCCATCCGAAATGGGTCCCAATTGTCAAAAATGAAAACGGCATGTTGTATATGTTGTGAAGGCCTCAAATCTGTGCAATTACAGAGTCCACCGGCCGATCGTCCGACTGGTTAGCCAGTGGACATCTTGATGGAGTTTGAAGCCTAAACTCTCTTGATGTTTTTTGGCCATTTCAAAACCGATCTGGGTGCTCAGACTGGTCGCCAGACAAGTCTGAGCGGGCAAGCAAAACTCTCTAGACCGTTCACGACCGGTCGGCCATAGTGTGGGATTTGATACTTTGCGCGGTTTCGCACTACAAGTTTCTAATTCCGGGTTTTCTCTTATAAATAGGTTTCCTAATCGTGTTTGGAGAAGTGTTAAGCAATACCTAGGTAATCTAAACGAGATTAGAATTTTGGGGAGAGAGGTTTGAGAGCTTTTGTTCATCTTTGGGATTTACTCGAGTAGTTCTAGCTCTGTAATCATTTGTTTATCATAGTAGAGGTGTCGCTTTATGCCGTAGTTTTTTTCCCGCAGGGGTTTTCCACGTAAAATTCGTATGCTTTTGCGTTGATTGCGTGTATGGCTGTGTGGTGATTGTTTGATCTTCTTTGGTTCTTCCACTGACCGAATTGCCAACAATTGATATCAGAAATATCGTTGGAAGGTTGAAGAAGGAGTTTTCTAAAACAATCTCATGGCTTCAAGTATGAAGTTCGATAGAGGAGGGGACAGATGTGGAGGACCACATTAGCACGTTCAACAAGTTGATTTGTAAGTTGCTCGACTTTGGTGAGCAGATGATGGACGAATATCAAGCATTGATTTTGCTGAACTCGCTTCCTAGTTCATATGAGTCACTCAGGGACTCGTTGTGCGCGGGTAAGGATACTATTAGTATCAAGACTGTTGTCTTAGCCCTTCAGTCGAAGGGCATGAAACAGAAAAGCGGTGATGCTAATTCTTCCTCTGATGCACTAATTATGAGAGGAAGGAATTATGAACGAGTGAAGGATTGTCGTGTTCTCAATCCAAGTCGAAGGGCAAGGGCAAAGGCAAGTTAAAGTATTGGGTACGTGGCCAAGTTGGGCACATGAAGAAGGACTGCAAGAGTCCTAAATATAAGAAGGAGAAGTCAGGTGACTCCTCTAAGGAAGTCAATACCGCTGAAGCTGAATAAGGTGGTAGTGATGTGTGCGAGGTCTTGACGATGTCAAAGGTTGGATCACTCTACGATGAGTGGATCATGGACTCCGGGGCTTCATATCACATGTGCCCAGATAGGAGCGTCTTTACTTCATACAGGGAGTATGAGGGAGGCTCGGTATTTCTATGCGATGTCTACGCCTGCAAGGTTGTGGGAATTGGTACTGTGCGCATCAAGATGTTCGATGGGATCGAACGGACCTTGACGGAGGTGAGGTACGTTCCTAGGTTGAGGAAGAATCTGATCTCCCTTGGTGCACTCAAAGCATTGGGGTGCAAGTTCACCGGTTTTGACCGGTTCTACAAAGTTTCAAAGGGAGCCCTTATAATTATGAAGGGACAGAGGCATGGTAATATTTACAGGTTGATTGGGAGCACTTCAGTAGGTGGAGCTGCAGCGGTTATAGCAGATTTCACGTCTGCACGTATGTGGTATGCACGCTTAGGCCACATGAGCGAGTGGGGCATGAAAGTACTCTTTGAACGATATTTGATTCATTCCTTTAAATCTGTAGACTTTAGTATATATGAACATTGCATGTATGGGAAACAGTCTAAATTGTCATTTAAAGGGAGAAAACATGTATGTAAAAGGATGCTTGATTATGTTCATTCCAATGTATGGGGGCCGTCGCCCATTATTTCTGTTGGGGGGTCATCATGGTTCGTGTCATTTATCGATGATTATAACAAAAATGTTTGGGTTTATTTTTTTAAAAATAAATTCGATGTCTTCATTACCTTCAAGTATTGGAAGGCGGTGGTGGAGAATCTATTAAGGCAGAAATTGAAAATTTTGAAAACCGACAATGGAGATGAGTTCACTTATGGGGAATTTAACACATATTGTAAGGAAGAGGGGATCGTGAAGTACAACACAGTGCGCCACACATCAAAGCAAAATGGTGTGGCAGAGATAATGAATTGGACTCTCTTGGAGAGAGCTCGATCCATGATTAGTAATGCAGGGTTGGGCAAAGAGCTATGGACTGGGGCCGTTAACACGACTTGTTACTTGATAAATCGTCACCTTCTATGGCAATTGAATGTAAAATCCTTGAGGAAGTGTGGAGTGGTCGTATACTAGACTACTTAAGTCTGCGGGTCTTTGGTTATGAGGCTTACTCTCATGTACCGTCAGTTGAGAGAGATAAGCTAGACCATAGGGCCAAAAAATGAATCTTTGTGGGCTATGGTGATGGTGTGAAGGGTTATCATATATATGATCCTGTTACACGGAAGATCACCCTAAGCCGTGATGTCAAATTTGATGAGGGTTTTTTGTTTCGAAAGGATACTACAAAGTAACTAGAAAAATCAGAATTTGACGATGCGTAAGATGACAAAGATGAGACACAAGCCAATACTGAGGCGTAGACAGAGGTACATGATCAAGTGGAGCAGCCACCTGTGCGAAGAAATCCATCCAAAGATTGCAGATTACCGGCAAGGTATAGGAATGACTTGAACGTTACATTCGCTCTCATTACAGATGAAGGGGATCCGTTTAACTTTAAGGAGGCACTACAGGATGTAAATGTTGAAAATTGGAAGACGTCAATGCAAGACCAGATGGACTCCTTGTACAAGAATGAGACTTAGGAGCTTGTGGAGCTTCTAGTGGGCTAAAAAGCGATAAGGTGTAAATGGATTTTTTGGAAGAAAGAAGATAGATACAAGGCAATGTTGGTAGCAAAAGGATATGCTCAGCATGAGGGCGTGGACTTCAATGAGATTTTTGTGCCGATTGTGAAGCAAATAACTATTAGGTTCGTGTTAGCGCTGGTTGCCCAATACGACCTTGAGCTGGAACAGATGGATGTGAAGACTACTTTCTTGCATAGGAAATTGGAAGAGCATATATACATGGTGCAACTAGAAGGTTATACAATGCAAGGGGCCGAGAATAAGGTTTGCAAGTTAAGGAGATCGTTGTACGGTCTCAAACAGTCGCCTAGGCAGTGGTACAAGAAATTTAATTCCTTCATGATGAGTTAAGGCTTTACCAGGAGCGAGTACGATCATTGTGTTTATTTCAAGACACTGAATGATGATAAGTTTCTCATACTAGTGTTATACGTCGATGACATGCTTATTGTAAGTCATAGCATGTCTAACATTGATGTGTTGAAGACTCATCTTTCAGGGACATTCGAGATAAAGGATCTGGAGGCTGCAAAGAGAGTTCTTGACATAGATATTCATATAAATAGGAAGAAGAGCAGGTTGTGGTTATCTCAAGAAGAATACCTTGAGAAAGTATTGAGAAAGTACGAGATGGACAAGTCCAAACTAGTTAGCGTTCCCCACACGGCTCACTTTAAGCTTTCTTCTAAACATTGTCCTAAAACAGATGAAGAAAAACATGTTATGTCTCATGTGCCCTATTCAAGTGTTGTGGGCAATTTAATGTATGACATGGTCTATACAAGACCGGATATTTCACAACTATGGGTGTTGTTAGCCGATTTATCTCTAACCCGGGCAAACAACATTGGGAAGCTGTGAAATGGCTACTTTGATACATTCGGGGTACACGGGACTATGTCTTGACGTTTGAAAAGTCCAAGGACAAGTTAGTTGGTTACGTCGATTCTGATTATGTAGGTAGTGTGAACAGTAGGAGGTCGACTTTAGGGTACTCATTTGTATTAGCAGGTAGAGCGATTAGTTAGATGTCTAAGATTCAGTCTGTGGTGGCTCTTTTCACTACTGAAACTGAGTATATGGCGGTGACAGAAACTTTCAAGGAAGCTATTTGGTTGAAAGGAATGATAAATCAATTGGGGCTTCAGCAAGAAGCCGTGCCAGTTAATTGTGATAGCTCTAGTGCTATCAATTTGGTTAAAAACTCTGTTTATCACCCACATACTAAACACATTTATGTGCGTCACCATTTTATTTGACAGGTGCTTAAAGAAGGAGATATGACTCTGGACAAGATTCACACTAGCGTGAATCCGGCGGATTGCTGACCAAAGTGGTCCCTATAGAGAAATTCAAGTTCTGCGTAACTTCTCTGGGATTGGCGAAGGCTTAACAAAGACACAGTGGTGCATGAGAAGCAGCGACGCTATGATTGATGAGGAGCTTTTTTTAAGAGTAGAGAAGGTGGTTTGGTGTTTCTTAATGTCTTGGTAGAGTTTGTTGTGAAGGCCTCAAATTTGTGCAATTATAGAGTCCACCGACCGATCGTCCGACCGATCGGCCAATGGACAGCTTAGTGGAGTTTAAAGCCTAAACTCTTTGGACGTTTTTTGGCCATTTGAGACCGGTCGTCGGACCGGTCGCTGGGTGCTCAGACCGATCTGAGTTGAGGCAGCGGGCAGGCAAAACTCTCTGGACCATTCACGACCGGTCGTCCGACTAGTCGCCCGACCAGTCGACCATAGTGCGGGATTTGATACTTTCCGCGGTTTCGCGGTACAAGTTTCTAATTTCAGGTTTTCTCTTATAAATAGGTTTTCTAATCGTGTTTGGAGAAGTGTGAAGCAATACCTAAGTGATCTAAACGAGATTAGGGTTTTGGGGAGAGAGGTTTGAGAGCTTTTGTTCATCTTTGGGATCTACTCGGGTAGTTCTAGCTTTGTAATCATCTGTTTATCATAGTGGAGGTGTCACTTTGTGCCGTGGTTTTTTTTTCCCGTAAGGGTTTTCCACGTAAAATTCGTGTGCTTTTGCATTGATTGCGTGTGTGGCTGTGTAGTGATTGTTTGATATTCTTCGGTGCTTCTGCTGACCGAATTTCCAACAGTATCATATGATTCATCGATTAGATGGTGATCGGACAGTAGGCCAACCCGTAACAATGAAAATGAAACGAATGCGGATTGCCTGTAGTCCCGGTCTCCAATGATACCCTTGGCGACACGACTTTGTGGGGCCCACTGAGATATAAGTATTTCATCCACTCCGTCCATCCCTTTTTCTAGTGAAGCAAATCGAAAGATAAAGAGAATCACACCACAGGGTGGAGATAATGATACCACCCATATAAGTCTTCCTAGATCCCACCATAATGTTTATTTGCCATCCAACGTGTTCACAAGGTCACATGTACCAGGATGAAGGGAAAACACAGATAGTAAGCTTGATCCAAAATTGCTGTGGGCTCCAAGAAGTATTTAGGGCCCATTTTGATACTACCAAATAAGTTAATGTTTCAACTGAACTTAAGACGTTAATTTACTTTTGGCATTTAAGTTCATTTGGTAAGTAAAATTGAAAAGTACACTACTTATCTCTCAAAAATTACTTATCTTAATAAGTATATTTTTTTTTAGCTTTTTGACTTTTGACTTTCTACTTATCTCTCTCATTTCACGCATTTGCTCCATTTTATTTTTTGGGTTAGTACACACCCACACTGTTAGTCACCCTCCAATGTTAATTAACCACCCTCTAATTTGGCTTTTCTACTAATCTCTCCCAGGTCACGCTACATGTCAAAGTTCTCTCTCATGGTTCACTCAATTACTGCTCTCTCATACTGTCCATATCAAAGGAGGCCCCACATGATGGACTGTCCCATCAAAGGTAGGGCTCACACAGTGGACAGTCCACATCAAAGATGGGCCCTACATTATTGGTGCAAGATCCAATCCACCAATCAGGTTGATCTGATCTTCTACATCTTTCCCAAACATGGTTCTAGTCCACGCACCATGTGGACCGATTATTGGAAACAAGTGAATGGGTTAGAAAACTTCAGCCAAGTCTTCCAAAGCCGTACATTTGTTTTGCTGGCCCACCTGACCAATGGATCAACCTGATTCTTATGCCAGGGCATCCATATAGTGGTCTCATTCTGATGGACGGAATGTATCTCAGACCAATCCTGCTATGCTAGAACATGCATGACATGTACATGAGGATTAGAAAAACTCATTCTGTTAGGAAAACTGCATCAACGCTTAGCTTTTTCTTTTCATGTCAATATGTTGCTTATTATATATAAATTTGAAATTTTCTTTTGAAAGGTTACTTATCAATGTGTTATTACTAAACATATTTATTTATTGGCCGACAAGTATGTTATTTACCAAACATACTTATCTGCTTAATAAGTAAAAACCAAGATAAGTAACTTATCTAATTAGTAGCTTATCTTAAGTAACTTACAATCCAAACGGGCCCTTAATGGTAGGCATTGAATCCCATTGTTTCCTGTGGTGTGGTCCACTAGGGCTTAGGATCTACCTTAGTTTTGGGATCATGCCCTTCAATGATCCGGCAAAACGTACGGACAGTGTGGATAAAACACATGCATTCCGGTGGGCCCCTTGAGGCAGGTCACCGTGCCCCTGTGAAAGGGGAGGCCTGGACTTACTATTGAAGGAAAATGTACGAATCAGAAGCGTCAATATAGTAGACCCCACCATGAATGGCCCATGTTATATGCAGCCGAGGAATGTAAACCATCAATTCTTTTGTTCTTACCGTCAATTTGGAAGCCACTATCGGATGATCAGCATTGTCCTAATGGGCATCTCTATTGAATTATCTTCAATCAACAGCAGCATCCAGTTGGTGGATGGTCCAGATTCATGCATTCCCTCGCCATTTATGCAATGTATAGAGGGGTGCACCATATCCAGATTTTTTCTTCTATATTTTAATCTCCTATTAAACGCACACACCCTCACACCCACACACACTACAATGGGTACTCGAGCCACTGACCTTAGTGTTGAAACTCTTGTGAGTCTACCACTAAGCCATGAGTATGGACCCAATTTCTCCTCTAAATGTAGGTAGAGTGCTAAGGAGACACACTAACCCCACCAGTGGGTAGGTGCATCGTGTGACTAACCATGTCACGCAACTAATAGGGTGGGTGCGTTGCATGACTAACAAAAAAAGAAGAAGTGATTTGAACAGGTAATCCAATGGGCCCACCAATTAGATGTCACATGTAGCACAAGAGGCATATTGTCACATTTGACATTTAGGCACAAAATTGGAGGGTAATGTACATTAGCTCACTGGCGCATATGCATATCACGCCAAAGTCGCATTTTTGCGACGGACCATGTTCGTCGCAAATCTAGATTAGCGAAGGACTTGGTCCGTCGTTTGGTCCGTCGCAGTTTACTGTGACAAATTCCAAACGACGAATTATGTCCGTCGCTTTTAAACCACGAATTACCTCCGCCTCTAAACTATGTGGAGGACGGATTTAGCCACGAATTTTGTCCGTCGCAGTGAAATGCTGCCACGGATATGGCCCGTCGTTAAATTTATGGGCGATGGCACGATTCCATTTATTCGGAATTTTAGCGACGGTTTGGTTTGTTGCAACAAACCTGATGCCTAAATTGTTTCTTGAATCTGTCGCACCTGATAGTCATCCAATTTAAAAAAAAAAAAACTAAAACCGTCACAAATCATCATTATATCATATATGAAACTTAAAGATCCTTGCATTTCTACTAGAAAATAATATTTATATTTGTTACAAATCTATACATTGAAGTGAACCATTCTCCGTAGAATGAGCAACTAGGCTATATTTTGTCCTCATTGAGACCAATCACTTGACCATACATGAAGCCTTCATTTCTACTCTTTCCTTTGCTGCTTCCACCTCATACGTTAGCAAATCCATCAACTGGCCCACCTGCAAAATCCAAAATATAAAACATAAAGAGTATTAATTTTATAATATAAGAACAAAAAAGAAAAAACAAGATAACTATTATGCAAAAAGTTTCAGTGGGATGAAATTGGAAACTTGGAGGAAATCAGTTTTATAATCTACGAATAGAACCGTTTTCCATTGTTTGAAGCACCTTGTTCTGAGTTCTAGCAGCTTTGTTTGAAACCATGAACAACTCTGTAAAATTCAAATGAACTGAAGTTAATTCGCTTTATTTTTTTTGTTCTTTGGATAATCCAACTAACAGAAACAACCAAAATAACATTTTTCTAAATCAATCATGAAATTCTTCTCAAAATCAAATGGGTGAAAATTGGTTTGGGCAGATAGTCGTATTAACACTGTTTTAATGATGTGGTCCACTTGTGATTTGGATCTACCTCAATTTTGGAATCATATCATAAAATGATATGGAAAATGTATGGACAGCATGGATGAATCACATAATCCAAAAAAATTACAAAATCATGCCAACAGTAAAAAAAAGATAAGTAAAACAAAAATAGAAAAGATTCAGCTGATATTCATTATAATTGCTAAAAAAAACTAAAAATTCATAAAAGAACATATAGAAAACCTGCATATTATCTAAAGTGTACGACACCAATCCCTCATTCAGGATGACAGAAGAGGATCCAGTGGTGAAAAGCATTGGCAAATAAAGAATCGGACTAAATCAAGAAATCCTTCTATAGTAGTGAAAAGCGTCGGCAAATCTCTAAGCAACCGGTCTACTTGCCGGCGCCAACTAGATATCAATCATCTTGTTTTGCTATATGTAACGTCTTTTCAAGTGTTAAGTCCATGCTACCAAGTGTAGAAGCAACATATAGAAATCTACAAATGATTAATCAATACCTATAAAAAAGAAAAGAAAACAAAAGAAAAAATGATCGTGTATTCATGTCATAGTTTCTCTATAAGCATCTTCTACTCTCTGATGTGCATTTTCCACACCATGCTGAATAGTACTGACTCATATACTGTAACATAGAATTATCTCAATCAAGATTGATAAAAAATTTTGACCCCATTGTGAAAGGGCATGGCCAAAATAGAAACCAATCACAAATGTAACCATTTGATTTGTCCACTGAATTTGAACCTTTGACCATCTTCTTTTTAAACCATGCAATTGATGGATTGGCTTCTTCAAATCATTGTTATTTACCAACTGTGCTTCATCCACAACGTGGTCCACAATTTGCACAACCCAGATTAATGTACAAGTGCGCTGTGTATGAGGTTGATTACTCACCATAATTTAACATAATGTGGAAGACTCACACCACAGTCAAAACATACAAATCACTCTGAACAATATTAATCACAATCCATTAAAAAAAAAAAAACCCATCTAATGCATCATTCAGCTCTTGTACGACCTGAAATTCAAAAGCAAATACATAAACTAAGTGGCCACTATTACACCCACCCTCATTGATAGACACCCCATTTATATACTTTTTGGTTATATAGTAGTGCAAACTTGTACTATTATATGACTAAGATTAGAAAAAGGGTGCATGTATCAATCTGGGTGGATGAAAATGTGAACAGTTGGAACATGTCCTACAATCATTTACATAGTGATAGTTAATATCTGTTCAGCACATGCTTTTTTCTTTTCTTGTTTTTCCCTTTTTATGGCCCTTATGGCATAACATCAAGAATACATACGGCACCCATGAATTTGTCATCTCATCATGTGGCCCACTTGGAAAGCGCATAAAGACAACCGCCATGTAAAGAGGCATGTGTGAATCAAGCCTACCAACCTCTAATAAATTATAGGATCTGTCTCCACAGCAAATGTGTTATACATGTGGGTGCGTTGCCTCGTTGGTAGACTCTGCGGAGTTTCAACAAGGGGTCTTGGTTTTGAATCCCATCAGTGGTGAAATTCCACGCTGCTGACAGCACCAGTGGGTGCGTTGCATGACCCACTGGGTGGTGTGTTGCATGTTCCACCGTCCACTGTGGGGCCATAGCTAAAAATACATGAAATTCCACCAACATTTCGATTGTCCCTCCAACCATTTCTTCTAGGATTTCTCACTATGATGAGAACAAGAATATGAAGACAACAACTTGAAATTCTCAAGCTCAATGAAGTGGCAGCGGAAGCGGCCATGGCTGCTGCAACTTGTGGCCTCGGCGCCATCTTGGAAAAGGACAGCGTATATAGAAAAAAGAAAAAAAAAATCGCACTTGAATCAATTGGAGAAGTTGTTGACAAGTGCGTAGATGTGTAGCTCGAATCCATGTTAAATAGGATGAGAAAGCTTAGGAAATGAAATCTCGTTTTCGTGGGGGGATGGAGAAATTTTTGGGGGCGATTTAGGAAATTTGGGAGCGTCAGATATTTGATTTCCCTCCATTTCCACCCGAATCAACAATGCAAACGGCGAGAAAGAGGGTTTCTCACGCAACCCTCTTTTCTTTTCATATGGTTTCAGCAAATCCAAACAGGCTCTAAAACGAATTCAAGAGCATGAGGCACTAAACAGAAACTACCTTCCAAAAATCATACATGCAGAAACCAACAAGGAAAATTTAAAAATAAAATAAAATAAAAAATCTTATCATGTATCGCACTGCTGGTAGAATTCCTCGACATTACAACCAAACGCTACAACATTCAACCCCCTAATTTCGAAAAATACATGATTTTTTTTTTTTTTGGAAAAAAGGGCTTTTTTTTCATGGCCCGCGCGATGGCGGAGGGCGAGTGGGGTCTAAGGCTCGAGGGGCCCACTTTGATGTATGAGTTTATCCACTCCGTCCATTCATTTTGCATGATTGTTTTAGGGCATGATCCAAAAAATAAGGTAGATAAAAGACCCAAGGAGACCACACCACATCTCAATGGTACACACTTTATCTCCACTGTTTCCTAAGGTGTGGTCCACTTGAGTGTTCGATCTGCCTCCTTTTTGCACTCATGCCCTAAAATGAGCTTTCAAAATGGATAGACGGCTTAGATAAAACACACACATTGCGTCGGGCTCTTTAGAGCCCCTTGGGGCACCCTCAAAAGGCTAGCTAGCTACATATAGCTTTTAGCAAGGATTAAATCCGTAACAAAATAGCTTTGAATATAGCTTTTAGCAAGAGATTAAATCCGTAGCAAAATAGCTTCGAATTATATCTCCAGCAAAAAGAAGCCGTAATCCGCAACCTTTACCGATTTTATTTTTTTTGTAGTGCATTAAATAGATTTTTTTTAAAAGAAAAAGAATTAACTCATTCTTTAGGGAAGTAGATTAAGTGCGGCCCCAAATACAATGTGGCCCTTACTATGGGACCCACCTTAATGTATTTGTTTGATATCCATGACATCCATTCATTTTTGCCAAATCATTTTGGGCTACGTGCCTAAAAATGAAATAGATCCAAAGCTTATGTGGACTATATTATAGG
This sequence comes from Liriodendron chinense, assembly GCA_003013855.2. NCBI lineage: Eukaryota > Viridiplantae > Streptophyta > Magnoliopsida > Magnoliales > Magnoliaceae > Liriodendron > Liriodendron chinense. The sequence continues at coordinate 1,732,310 of PVNU02000133.1, read as the reverse complement.
AAATAATGGTGATTCAACATCCCACCATTAAAAGCTTCTTAGGGTCCACCGTAATGTTTATGTAATATTTCTCCCATCCAACATATTGATAAGGTCATATGAACTTGGATGAAGGAAAAATAAATAAATGGCAGCTTCATTTAAAACTTCTATAGTCCATTATAAGTTGTTAATAGTCGATCACCACTATTTCCTATGGCATGGTCCACCTGAGACTTCATTCTACTTCTTTTTAGGCTCGTGCCCTAAAATGATTTGAAAAAATAGATGGACGGCGTGGATATAGAATACATGCATCCAAGTGGGCCTTCTAGTAAGGGTTGTGCTGTTTTGGGTGAGGCTAGACTACACCTAATCCACTCCCTTTCCTAGGATACATAAGAAATTGAAAAAAGTGAATAGAATTTTTTAAAAGGTACAAAGGTAAAAGAGTTTATAGAAGTAACGATAAGAGAAGGTACAATTGCACATAATATTAAAAAGGTATTTAAGGGCATTTTTTTATAGAAAAAAATGAAGTTAGGGCACAGATGTATAGGAAAATAATATTTTAAAAAGTGATGCTATTTTAGCACACCCACAAAACCTTAGGTGTATTTTAGTAAAAAGCTAAAAAATGAGTAGAAAATTGTGTACCTAGAAAGAAAGGCTTTACAAACAATAAAAAGTTAGTTTCATGAGTAACGGTGTTTCCTTTCCTTTCTATGATCCAAACAAGCCCTTAAGGCTGCGTTTGGATTGTAAGTTACTTAAGATAAGCTACTTATTGGATAAGTAACTTACCTTGGTTTCAACTTATTAAGCTGGTGAGTATGTTTGGTAAGCAACAAACTTGTGAGCTATAAGTATATAAGTGTGTTTGGTAATTTTTCCGGCCAAGTTTGATAGGAGGCAGATTGCATGTTGAACCCAATACTATGTGTATGAACTATGGAATCTACCATGATATACGTGTTTTATCCACATTGTCCATCTGTTTTGCGAGCTCATTTCAGGGCCCACACCATAGGATTAGCGGGATGATGATGTCCACGGTTGAAACCTTCCTAGGGCCCACAGTGATGTTTAGTTGTCATCCAACCTATTCATAAGATCACCTAGACTTGGATGTAGGGAAGAAATAAATATCAGCTTGATCCAAAAGTCCTGCGGCCAAAGAAGTTTTCAATGGTAGGCATTCAATCCCCACTGTTTCATGTGGTGTGGTCCACTTGAAATTTGGATGTGCTTTGATTTTGAGCTCATGCCTAAAAATGATCCGGGAAAAATGGATGGACGGCTGGATAAACACACACATCATGTTGGGGCCCACAATCCTTACACCACGTAGTTAGCTACCTTTATGCGTCCGGTTTGGTAGTCCGTGGGTCAACAAAATAATTGGTCCCTGCTCTCAACTAGACATACATACCAGCCAGAAATGTCATGACCCTCGACCCAATGCTATACTCGAGCCTTCAGTTGTAACAAGTGGGCCACATGGTTCAGTAATCCAGACCATTGGAATGTTGCATAATGTCTGGGATGGAATATTCCATATAAAGAAATCTCGATAGGGCATTTGATTTCAAACATAAAAATAAACAGTTAAGAAAAAATACAACTATCGTCCCTGACACATGAAAGAATTCATTCGAATGGTGGCGAGAGTTTTGAGACGTGGCCCACTCACAGTTCAATGCAACAATTCAACGATCTAGATTATCCAAGTATGGGCCCCACTTATCAGACCAAAACACCCGAGCATACAATGAAAACTTTAGGTCGAGGGTCCTATAAATACTCAATGAGGATGATACGGTACAGCCGATAGAGATAAGAGTAAGGTAGCGCCACCTCTCATTTTTCTCCATATTAGTTGCTAAGAAAAGTAAAAAAGCAATCAAAAAATATTGAAATGCTAATGTGCTTTTAAGTTTAAAAAAAAAAAAAAAAAAGTAGCTTACAAATAATACTTATGTTAAATAAGTAACTTAATGACTGCCATAAGCCAAAAAAGCTACTTATGTAGCTGCATCCAAACAGGCTCTAAATGACACTATCCTTTATTCGAGAAACCATAAAAAAAAAAGGAAGACATTGAGTTTATTTTTGTAGTTTTACCTTCTTGTGGCATTCCTATGTTATACTTTAACTATAGATGGGCATTTTAAAAAAGAACACACGAGTACACACCACAACTTGCCATACCATATTATCTTTTTGACCAACGTTCCATTTTTGGACTCCGAAACATGGCCCAATAAAAAAATGTCATGTGCACCTCTTAACCGTGAACCCTACAATGAAAGAAATTTTCTTTCATGAAGCGATGCTTATGCTTTTTTCACGGGACCACATTTAACAACCTACATGACGCTTTTTCATTGGGCACAGTAATGGCACCCCTTTGAAGGCAATCTCAGTCCCACAATTTTGTAATATGTTATTTTTATCTTATCTTTAGACTATACTTGATCGGTTGTATTTAAGGGCCTGTTTGGATAGATTGCAAACTCTACATTTGTTTAGAAAAGCAAGTGGATGCTGTAAATTGGGTGCATGTGACCTAACAAGTCCCAATGAAAATGCACCAATAGTCCGTATTAGATGTGCGGCCGGTGGTGAAAATAAAAGATTCCCCAATGTGAAATGACAATGTTGCTCTTCATTGTGGGGCATGCATTCGATGGTTGCAGACCAACGTAAATGGCATTGTCCAAATCACAAAACATGTAATAGCAAATAGCAATGTTCATCTTCGCGCCATTATAGGGACCATCAGATGCCGGGGTTACAAGGACCAAATGGCACGTTGGGTGCATGTGACATTGTCTAGTTACTTAATCAACAAGATCTTGATTATATCTTTTCCATGGTTTTGTGTGTGTGATGTGTGTGTAAACTACAATTCGAGCTTGCCACAAATCACTATGTCATGGCATCTTATGCATGGCGTACTTGCATGCTAATGCACAGATTCCAAATCATGGACCCTATTGTGGATGAAGAAGACCAAAAAAACAAAGCGGTGATGATCTTAACTATCTAATTTTGCTGGTTGAATTCAGACCACTGATCATTTTCTTTTTAACCATCCTTGTAATGGCCAATTATTGGTGGCTCCAACTCACGGTAGGGCTCCTGATCTTTCAGTCTAGAATCGCCATTTATGTATGCCATGGTGGATGAGCTACCACAATTACATGAGGTGTTGCAAACATGCTTTGTAGACTTGTAATCTGGCCTTCTTTTCCCATTATCAATTTGAAGTTGGGTACTTGTGCTCGTCTGTTTCAAATTTCAATTTGTTACTTACAAAAGCAGACAGGCTTGACTACTGAGCCAGAAATCAACATGGTGTGGCCCATCTGATGCACAGCTCAGATATTTCAGATACTAGGAAGGCTGGGCCATCTGCCCGTGGCAAAACGCCTTCTTCAAAATTCTTTCCATCCGTCATCCACATCACTGCAAGACTCCACGGTTTCAGACGGTATGAAATTTTCTTCTACAGGAGGGTAAAATGCCTGAAACATGCACACCTGCAACATTGAATCACACCTTGTTGATAACATGGCCGAAATCAGGCTGGTCCATTCATCAGCTGCGCCACAAATGTACAACAACATGCTTTAGAAAAATTGCAAACAGTCCACATTCCAATCCATGCATCTGCCCACCCAAAGAGTGGACCGGCTTGACTATAGAGCCAGATAATCAGCATGGTGTGGCCCACCTGACAGAGCTCAGATATTCCAAAAACTAAAGGTTGGCCCGTCTGTCCGTAGCAACTCCTCTTTCAAAAATCTCTGCACCTGTCATCCACATCACTATGAGACTCCACAGTTACGGCCTTAGCTTTCATGGAAGATTTACATTAGTCAATTTTTTTATTTTTCCTAGAGGGCAAAATGGCTGAACTATTCACACCTGCAAACCAAAATCAGGCTGGTCCGTTCATCAGCTGGGCCACAAATGTTGAACAGGCATTTAAAAAAATTGCAAACAGCCTAGATTTCAGTACATGCAATTGCCCAATGGAAGAGTTCAAAATTTTCTTCTACAGGAGGACTGCCCGTGTCGCATTCCCAAAAACAATACATTAACAAGACTCGCCGTTATTATACTATCATATCCAAGTTTCAGGCCTAAAGCAGGCTACAAAATGCTCGGCACCGCAGGCAGGAGATAGTGTTAAAATCAATGCAAAAAAAAAAAAAAAATCCTAATTTCCTAATGATATCACAGAGTAAAAATACGAAGAAAACAAATATGAAAGGGTTCGGGCATTGTGCTCACTGCTCTTGCTTGAACTCAAGGAGATGGCAAGTTTCATTTAACTTAGAAGGGAGCCTGGACACTGGAAGGTGAAGTCATTACAGTGAGAATGTCTGTAACAGAAGCCATGGCACTAAGGGCTGCCTTCAGTACGTCTTGTGAACAACCTGGTTTCACAATGCATTTCACCTGAAAACAAAAATGGAAAGAAAAATGAGCATTAAAGGTAGGTAAAGATAAAACAGCATGCAATACAATCAAGAAATATTAGATGTGTCTTTCCATTATAAATATAGGCCACTGGGTATTGAACAGATTCCTGCCAGTTCTCATCTCGACCCATAAAAGAATGGCTTAAAGCCCTAAATGGGTATTAGGCAGATTCTTCTGTCAGGGGAGCGAGATATTGTAGTTTGTAACAAAGAAGAAGGGCTGCCTTAAATGACTTCACCAGTAATTTATTGCACCCATCACACAAAGTGCTACAAATATCCGAGAGATTTTGAAAAACTCATGATAATATCATGAAAAATATACTAAATAATATTATCACAAGATTTTCAAAATACCAGTAAATTTTAAAATATTGCATTTTTTGTCATGACGTTAGCTTGAAAAATAGTACACACCTGAAGGAATTTGCTGTGTAAATATAAATAAATAAATTTAATCTAAATAAATATTTCAAATATTTTTATTTTAGGGAGATTTTCCCAATAATATCCCAAGAAAAACCTCAATTTTTTTAAAAATCTCCCAAGAAATTTCTAGGCTGAGAAATTGCTGAGAACAAGATTTATTACTATGCACACAAACACAGTGAGAGAGTATCATCACCAATGAGAAAAGGAAACAATCGAATTAATTTACCAGCAATTTATTTAGGCCTGGCAAAGGGTTGACACCGGGCCTGGATTTTGAACTGGTCGAGACAGGTTTATTGGGCCGGGCCTACTCAAAATATTGATTTTTCCCTGTCCAGGTCCGGCCCAGTGCCGGCCTTAAATTTATTACAGCCATCAGCTGTGTATTTGCATGTGCATGTGGGCACGCACGGCACGCACACAGAGCAACACACACATAGACGCATGCGCAGATGCACATGCAGATCAAAATATCCTTATACATGATGGTATCTGCTTCAACCATAAGTACACACACACACACACCCCACACATACACACAGATCAAAATATTCTTATACAAGATGGTATCGGCTTCAAGCATAAGTATCAGAGTGTGGCCAGCCAATGAAACCATCATGTATCAGCCGTTTTCATATAAATTATAATGAATATGGCAGCAGCTCTCATAGGTCTATGAGATGAAAGAAGGAAAAGATGAAGCAAAAGAAACACAGGTGGGAAGGGAACCTTGTCAAGGTACTCCTGGAGCTTCTTCATCCGACCCATGTAGTCCTGATCTTCGACGCACAGGGTCAGGGGTCTAGCATCTGAGCCTGGGCCATCAAACTGAAGAGGCCCTGGGTTACGGTAGATGTCATCTATCAAAAAGTTTGCGGCGTTTTGTCTCAGCATCCTGTACCAAAACCCCAATCAGCTCACAGAAGCAAGGATTATGTACAAAAGCTAAGATCTGCACCTCTTTCTATTGCTCAGAAAGGAACAAAGACTAATCAAGAAAAAAAAAAAAGTGTCTCACTATTAGAAGACCATTAAGAAGACAACATGTCGCTTCGCTGCAGATGACATTTTTGAAAAGAGCTCTTAAGCTACAGTATCCTTTATGATCATTAATTTCCCTAAGGCATCAATACTCATGGACTGCAATAGTCTTGCAAGCAGTAACGAGTTCTTGCAATGTTGACTAATGAGAAGCCTTTCTGACATCACATTGGTCTGCCATCCAAATTAGTGTGATTTCCAGCTTCGGTCCATTCAGGATGGAGGCCATGATTTGGACTGGTCTAAATTGGCTTTACACGAATATCACATATGTCAATGGGTAAATGGTGATGGCATTATGCACACCACAGCACACCCCTTTCAGAAATTAAAAAAATAATAATAAAAAGGAAGATAAAGATAGCTGAGGAAGCCATTTTTCTTTAATTAATTATTGCACAAAGTTTAAATGAGTTCACAGGCTATTGTGCAAAACCATTTCTATTGAGGGCATGTTTGGATAAAAAGAATCCATGCGGCAATGGAAAAACTTTTTCCACTGAAAAGACAGTTGGGCTGTTTGGATACATGGATTCCACAAACTAATCATTACACTAATTACTCACGATTGTCTTGCACGAAAAACTAGGTGACTATTGTCTAATAAAATATGAGGATTCCACCTGCAGATCAAACAGGACCGCTAACTATGGAATCCATTTTTCAACAATGTTCATAGAATGATCATTAGATAATCATATTATTTTTTTCCATATTTTCCCTCCGATTCCTTGAATCCAATACATGCCCTTAAGCATACAAGAATCCAGATTCTGAGGAAGATTTCAACAAGCAAAACTCCATTAAGTCAGAGCAATAGAGAGTTAGAGACGTACTCATATGCTTTGCCTTTCAAGTCAATAGCGGCAGGGTGAACAGCAGGTTTGCCTATCGAGATGGCCTTAGGACCCCGCGACCATCGCTTTACAGTCATCATTGCCTAATATACATAGAAAACGCCATGTTATGCTTCTCCAGGATGAGAGAGAGAGAGAGAGAGAGAGAGAGAGAGAGAGAGAGAGAGAGAGAGTTTGTTTTCTTTATGAGAAAACACCACTCATAAATTAAAAAAGAATTTATTCTTTTTTATGAGAAAACACCATGAAGAATTAAAAGGCAGCACTGAAGATCTCTTTTTTCCTGTTCAGGTAAAAGGTAACCTGATTTCATTTTCATATGAAACTTCCAATTTCTCCATTTTCGCTGCAGGAACAATCTCTGACATTTCCTCGTAGAAATCAGAACTAAGAAGCATTTTGATCTAATTAAATAGAACAGAGAACATACTGTAATTGGAGCAGCACCACATCGCCACTTGTTCTCGGGATTTTTCAGGTTGGTCACGGTTGCCATGTATCCATTCAAACCAGCAGCTAGAATGTGATAGCAGATGTGCCCCAGAACCTAAACAAATTTGATTCCTAATCATGCCCAGATCATCAACATAACTGGAAAAGGAAAGAAGGCTGCCGTTGGTTAGAACATACATAGGCATAGTCACAGTCAAACTTCGACGGTAAAGAACCCCGGGCCTGATAGCCAAAGAAGTGGCAGATAGCATTGAATTTCTTCCCTTTGTAAGTGCCTTCTTTCTGGACAGATCCACTAACATGTTAGTCTACCAGAATATTAAGGATAAAGATAATGAACTTGCAGTATTGTAGCTTACCAATCTCTTGTTCATCTCATTCTCTACCAACTGCGCTAGAAGTTTCTCCGTCTCAATCTGAATAAAAAGCGCAAAGCACAAAATCATGACACCATGTAACAAGTACTTCAAAATAAGCAAGTTAACCATGTCAATAGACTCAGCATCTATGATTTTTTTTTGTTTTTTTGGAAAGGCTATGAAACAATGTTTTTTTTTCCCAAATAATTTCATTGTTTTTTCTTGTTTTTCTAGCTTTGCTATCTCTGTTTTAATGTATTTCCAATTTTCCATTAATAAGATGGATAGATAAATCCCATATCTGTGATGATGTGGTCACCTACTACTCGAGTTTCCTCTGTGAAGAGAAGTGGATGCGACCGAGCCTGGACAACCTAATGTTTAATAGGATCTCAGAGGTGGAAGCTGTTGATCATGAGAAACTGTTCTAGAAGCGGAAGTCAAGGCAACAGTGGAGGCGCTTGGCAAGGATAAAGCTCCGGGGCTGAATGGGTATCCCTTTTCTTCCTATTTTTCTAGGAGTTGGTGAGGGCTGACTTCATGAGTTTCATTTATGATTTCTTCAGTTCAAGCTCGCTGCCGTCAGAGATGGGGCATTCTTTCATAGCAATCATCCCAAAATTAGAAGGGTTTGAGAGCCTGAAAGACTTTAGGCGCAATAGCCTCATCGGTGGTAGCCCCTTTAAAACCATTGCCAAGATCCTGGCCCAAAGCTTTCATTCTGTTCTCTCGAAGGTCATGTCCCCTCCTCAGAGCACGTTCATCTCTGACAGGCAGATCCTGGATAGCGCTTCCAATTAGTCAACGGCGCCATCATTCTTTGTGAGTAATTGAATCCATGGTGGACAACTTAAGTAAATTTGTGAGGTGCGGGTTTGAAAGTCAACATCTCCAAAAGTGAGATTCTTGGGATTCACATGTCTGAGGCAGAAGCATCCAGGATGGTTGATGTCTTCGGCTGCCAAGCCACGTCTTTTCCTTCTACATATCTCAGCCTCCCTTTCTGTGTAGGCAAACCGCCTAAACACTTGCGGAACAAAATCATTGAAAGGATGGAGAGGAAGCTCTCATCTTAGAAGAGAAAACATCTATCCTTGGTGGTAGAATCACACTCATCAAAACTACCCTCTTGAACCTTCCTTTGTATTTCTTGTCCTTGTTCAAGTGCCCAAAGTCAGTTTTGGCAAGGATAGAAATGTTAAGGGATTTCCTTTGGCAAGGACTACGGCTAAAGGTCCATACCACTTGCTGCAGTGGGGGAAAGTGTGCAAACCTTACAAGGAAGAAGATGCGGGTATTAGATGGTTGGAGGACGTTAATTTTTCCATGTTGGGCAGGTGGGTTTAGAGATTTATGACAAAAGAGGACAGTCTTTAGAGTACCATTATCACAGGAAAGTATGGAATTATTAGCATGGGATGGTGGACTAGGGCTCCTCCCTCTATAGAGCATCTTATCTTAGGAAGGTGGTTGCTCAGTTGGCAAGTAAAAGCCTTCGAGGAGATTAGTTTCTCTGTTGGGAATGGAGAACGAATTCAGTTCTGGGGCGATATCTAGATTGGGGAAACCTCAATTAGAATGAAGTTTCCTAGCCTCGTCGAGCTCTCCTTTAGCGGATATCTTGATCGCCCAATGCTTCTTCAGCATGGGAGTGAGTGGTTTTTGGTCCCCTTGAAGTATCAGCTCACTGATGCTGAGGTGGATGAGTTGTTGAGTCTCCTAGCTCATCTTCAAGGGATCCAACCTTTGCCAGGTGTGAAGGATTCGCTAGTTTGATTAAAAGAAAGAAAAAGTTTTCCATGAAATCTTCTTATGGTGTGATTTGCAAGGTGACGTTCGGTGTGAGTTGTTTTCATACAAGCCCAATCTGGTCCTATGAACAGGGTGCTCACCTTCAGTAATATCCACAAGAGGGCTATGGTGCCCCTTAATATTCATATCCTGTGCGTGAAAGATGCGGAATCAGTGGATCACCTTTTCATCCACTGTCCCTTTGCTAGGGGAGTGTGGGAGGACATCTTGGAAATCTTTAAAAAATTTGGCTGATGACGGAATCTGTCGAGGGGTTGTTCCTTGCTTGGCATGTAGGCGACCCCAGGAGGATAGGAAATTCCGAGATGGCAGCTGGCCTTGATTGCTAGCCCTTGTATTGTTTCAGCCTTAGAGCTTTCTTTAATAAACTTCATTTAAAAAAAGAAAAAAAGAAAGGCACTCCATGCTTTTATTACAACCACAAAAAGGATTTAAAGTTTAAGCAATCTAGCCATGTCAATAGACTCAATACCTATGTCCAAGTTATTTGTTTCAAGATAATTTCATTTCTTTCTTTTTCTTTTTTTGTGTGTGTAATTTTTTTTTTTTTTTTTTTTTGGGGGGGGATTGTGGGGGTGTTGTAGCATTAAGCTTTTTAGAGGCTTGGTTTAAATGTACTTCTATCAATAAAATGTATACTTTTCTACATGAACTATAACAATGAGTCAAATGTAAGGTTTCCAGGATCTTCATGTCAGCTACTTCATGTGTCTGGGACACCATAAATTGCGTCAAGGTATCAGTGTCAAAGTTCACAGGTCTATCTAAACCATCATGAATGCAATGTCAGCATGTCCTTGAAGCTGATTTAGAATTTGCTATGAGTATGTAAATAGTGTTTCCTATTTTTAATAATTCTAGGTTTTATGCAAAACTATAATACTTAAAATTTTAATATGTTTATACAGACAGGTTGGTGCATAGGGAGTCTTGAATCGCCCCATCCCACATTGACATAATTGTCTGCATCCAAAATAAATTGGTCATTGCAATTTTACAATCGCCTTCTCTTCCTGTTACCTGAGATAACTGTGCAGAGTCATCCGATTCAGGGCGAAGGAGCAGCTGCGCCATAGAAAGAAATCATAATTTTAGATAAAAGTATGTCAATTCCAGGGAAGTAAAGAAATTAATATAAAACAGAAAGAAAGATATCAAGTTTGCTCTGAATCAACAAACAACAAGGAAGAGTACCTGTCGCTTAATAAAGGGTGGCAAAAATTCAAACAAGGCAGATGCCCAAGGAGACAGTTGTGCAGATATGTTATCAGTGGAAACACCTTGTCCATGCAGTCCATGTATTTCCTAAGGCAATCATAAGACTAAAGCATTAATTGCAGCATCAATGACCAGTTGTGCCAAAAAAAAAAAAAGCAATATGCTCTAAGATTACAATTACTCTAAACAGGTACAGTAAAAGGTGGAATTTGTTTAACCACATGAACTACCTGCAAGAGAGCATACACTTCAGGAATATTTTCTATAAGACCCTCTGGCAGTAGGATTACTCCATGATATTTATCTGTTCAAGAAACATATTGTGACTCAGTAGAGAGTAAAATAATCAGTAAGGAATAAAGAATTATTGATCCCCAACCTTTGTCTGCCCTTGCTTGAACTGCATCACAAATTTGTTTCGTTATGTCAAAAAGAGTAAGCTTCGATGCAGCTACCTCCTCACCAAGAATGACCTGGAAACAATAACAGTAAATCAAGTGTTATTTATACAGCTTGTGATATGATAAGGATACCACTATCCAGATAATGGTGATTTCAAAATAATAATAATAAATAAATAAAAACTGACCAAATTTGGATGTGACTGTAGAGTGCATTCCAAAGCAACATGAGATGCCTTCCGGCCCATGAGTCGAATAAAATAGTAATACTGGAAGAACAGAAAAGATATAATTAGTCCATAAAAATCTTTATAAAGACAAAACTCCAAAGAAAAATGCATTGCATTAATTGGGTACCAGTTTCAACTTGCAACTATAAAACAAACTTATATGAGAATGGAAAGACGCTACGACATTTGAGGAAAAAAATCTGACAAACAAGAATTTGGTGGTCGTGGTGAATTCTGTTACCAATCTAAAATTAACCAACTTCCAGGAAATAGTTGCATGCATATTCATAATAGAAACTATGCATGGTATTTTTTAAGTTCTTTTCATGGTTTGCATAGCCATCTGTTCATTTACTATTAACACAGATTTTATTTCCAGCCCTTTATGACTAATAGTTGCATGGATTTCCATAATAGAAGCTGTGCATGATATTTTTTAAGTTCTTTTCATGGTTTGCATAGCCATCTGTTCATTTACTATTGACACAGATTTTATTTCCACCCCTTTTATGACTAAGCAGTTTGAGGCAGGAATTTATGAGAAATAACCAACCAATTTGGAAACAATTGCATAAACTAGAACAACTACCTTCTCTGCAGAGAGAGCATCTGTGCATACATTGCTAATGAGCTGGGAATTAACCTGCAAACAAGAGAATAAACAAGCTTCACCATCCGTATGAATGTAAATTGCATAGGTCAAAACCAATGGAGCAAAAGAGATGAATCAGAATCAATATCCAGTCAACGTGAATAAACTTCCATTACGTGGATTATTCCAAATTAAAAACTTACTGCTATCTTGAAACATTAGAATAAAGCATCCATGAACAACTATAAAATGGTTTTAGAATCTACATACTCTGAAGAAAAAATATATTCAGAAACAGAGGCCATATGCACATGCTTCAATGGAACATGTGACCAAATCTTAGAAACAAGTTCGTAGGAAAACTTGTCAGTTTTCCAGACAACTCTAGGAAGTGCTCTGTTCATTTTATTTATTTATTTATTTTTATTTTTTTGAGCGATAAGAACAGATTTATTGCGAGGAAAGACCAAAGCCAAAATACACACACACACACACACACACACACACACACACAAAAGACTATACATCCTACCAATAGTGATGGGGACATCAAGCCCTACAAAGTATATTAGTGTAGGAAGCGCGTGTCACACACGTTCCTATGGCTCGATGATGGTTCGTAAGTTCGAGAGGAGCATTGAAGGCCCTACGCATGGTTTGGAATGCTTGAGAAGACCCCACAATGGGAGAACATGTGTAGGATGAATCAAGGAATAGCATGGAGCTTATTTGGAGATGTTTTAGTGTCTTCGGGCCTAACAAACCAAACCGGGCCCGGTACAGGCCTGTCTCATGTTTAGGCGTTTTTTTATTGCTTTTTATATTTCCAAGGCACTTTAGTGCACTTTTTCCAGTTAGTAGCTTATATATTTTCATAAGAAACTCTAGTTGTTATGTGATGATTTTAAGAAAAAAGACAACATTTTGGGTGCATCATCTCCTTCTCTCTTGGTGGTTCTTCTTCTCCTCTCTAATCTCTTCTTTCTTCTTATTTCGTCATTCCTTCTCCAAATTCTTATCTTCTAAGGTATTCATCCTCAACTCTTCTTCTTCTCATCTTCGTTTGTGAATTTCTTATCATCCCAAAATCCGAGATTTGATCCCAAACCTATTTTCTCAAATTTTATCTTCCCTATTCCGAGAAATCTTTGATTCCCCAGACTAGTGAACTTCATTGGGTGCTTGAATCATTACCATGCAAGATCAGGAGGTTCTATCCCTCGCCAGATCCAATCCACACAAGATTTGAAACCCGTAGAGCATGATTGTGATGATTGCCCGTCTATTACATGAATCTCTTATGCTTTTCTTAACTATAATAATTGTTAGGCTGATGTTTACTTTAATTGCTTGATTTTTTCTGCTAGATCTTAAATATTTTCATACATGCATGTTAGATTGGGTCGTTCTACATCATTTTTGGTATTAAAGCGAGAAGTCTCGTGTTCGAGACTCCTCACTGGAGGTGATTAATGCAGGAGCATTTTCACACTGGGCTCGAGTGAGCGGTCCGTTGGTGGTGAGGGAGCACACTCGGGGTAGGTCCATTGGTGCAGGACCCATGTAGGAGGGTTTGACCGAGGGCCTGGGTGATCCATTGGTGTGGGACCCCTGGGTGACCCGTTGGTGTGGGGCCCACCCATGCTAGGTTATGAGATTAAAAGGATATTTCGTGCCTCCCCCATTAGCTCTAGAGCTTTTGGTGAGTTGGTCGGATGTTCTGCATCAAATAACCATCATAGCTCAGCCCAACTGACCGGAAACTGACGTACAACCTTTGCAGCCACCGCCCATTCTATAACATGAGCTTTATCTTTGTTAAAAACTTCCTGAATTCAACCTGAACAATTTCTGAAAGTTCTATTGTTCCTTTCCAACCATAAACCCGCTAACAAAGCAAGAGGTCACACTTTCTGGGCCATGCTCCCATGCATACCCTCATGCCACATACAAAAAAAACTGACTGATGGATGGCAACACCCACATAACTCCAAACAAATTGAAGAACTTTTGCCACATCAGTCTCCCGAAATCATAATGAATAAAAAGATGATCCACCGTTTCCTCATCGTGAAGACACATCACACAAACATTCAGGAGAATCATCTTTCTTTTCTTGAGACTATCCACCATCAGGACCTTGCTACACCCTGCTAGCCAAGCAAAAGCAGCCACCTTAAAAGGAGCACCATAGCGCCCAACTTCCGTAGACGGACTAATCTCGTTATTAAAGTTACCTCCCTCTAGATACGAATAGAATGATCTAACCGAAAATCTTCCAAATCTATCTTTCAACTACACCATGGAGTCCGGTTAAGATAGCACTGGCCTCACCTTATCAAGCAAGGACAACAAACCAACTAACTCCTCGAGCTCATCATCATGCACGGCGGAGCCCAAATACATACATCACCTTGAATCGAGAAGCAACCTGCCAATACAATGCCAACCTAGCTACCCTCGGAAACACCCCTCTCATTTTTTTATACCCCACCCAAATATCTTCCCAAAACTTAATCTTTAGACCATTACCTAAAGAGAACCCAACCCCTTCCCACACCTTATGCCTAATGCCAGCTACCACTTTCCACACTAAAGAAGACCTATACAGTCATGATGATGGAGTCCACCACCCCCCTTCATCAACCTAGTACTTTGACTCACTACCACCATCCAAGCTGAATCCCCTTCCACCCCAAACCTCTACACCCATTTACTTGACAAAGCATCATGTATTCTCTCCAACCTTCTCAATCAGCACTCCCTTAGTCCCAAGGCCTACACACTCTCCCTTGGTCCCGAGGTCTCCAAACTTCTCAATTGGAACCCCCTTGGTCCCGGGGCCTACACCCTTCCCACTTCATAAGATGGAAATTGTGCTTGTCCCCCGCTCCCTGCCATAGGAAATCTCTTCTAATTTTCTCCAACCTTTCCAACACCAATTTCAAGCATTTAAACAAAGACATAAAATAGACTGGTAAATTTGACATTGTCACCTTGATGAGAGTAACCCTCCCCCCTAATGACAGAGATCTAGCCCACCATTGTGCAAGCTTCTTGGCAAATCACTCGATCACCTTATCCCATACGCACTTTGGAGGCTTACCTATACACAAAGGAAGCCCAAGGTAAGAGGACGGAAAAGATCCTGCCTTGCGTCCAAACAAACTAGCAAAATAAGCCACCTCTTCCTTGGCTAATCCCACTTCCAATAATTCACTTTTTAGAGATATTAATTCTGAGCCCCAACACCACTTTGAAACATATAATAATCATGCGCAAATTCTCAACCAAATCTTCTTTGGCCCTACAAAGCAAAAGTGTATCATCCGCATACTGAAGATGAGTCAATTGAAAGTCCGAATTGTCAATAACAAAACCCCTCAGTAGCTTTTCTTCACCCCTTTATCTATCATCCTACTCAAGGCTTCCATCACAATCACAAACAGATAAAGGGATAATGAGTCTCCTTGTCGCAACCCTCTGGATGACGAGAAGTACCCATTCAAGGAACCGTTCACTAAGATCGAAAACTTCGCCGAAGCCACACATGCACGAATCTACGCCTGCCATCTCTCACCGCACCCCATGCACTGAAGCAAACCCCCTCAACAGCTTTTCCTTCACCACTCTATCTATCATCCTACTCAAGGCTTCCATCACGATCACAAACAGATAAAGGTGATGCAAGGTATGTGATGACCTACTTTAGATATATGTGAGATCAATAAGAAGACATTCGAGTAATGAAATCATAGAACTATCTACCATCAGTTAAGAGATTAGGCGAATTCAACAAAGTGATGATGAAAAAATCCGTATGGATCATACCCAGCATAAACGCACATAAACAAGTAAAAAAGGGGGACCTAGGGATATGAGAATATCCCTAAACCTAGCACAGGCCAATCCACATTCAAGATTGAATCAAGCTCTCTTGGCTAGCAATCCTGTTTTCACCAATCATGCTAAAGGGGAAGTTCAAAGAAAAAAGGAATCAGAAAAGTAGAGCTTCAAGAAAGAGAAAAACGAACAAGGAAGAGGATGAGTCTTATTGTCCCTCGCACCTTGAAGATCTAAGAAAGGGAAATGATGAACTCCGAGGTGGAATCCTCAATACCCAAGGGCCAATCTTGAAACCCTAGTCTTTGAAAGGAGGAGGAAGAAACGCCTAAACTAAACAACGATACTAAGATGCGTAGAAACAAGAACATAAACAGAAAAGCGCCTAAAAGTAAATTCGCTCCACGGTCCAGCGGTCATAGTGCTCGATGCTCCCGCACGATCCTGCAGCTCGCATACTCGTAACATGTCAGAAAATGGGTACAATGGGCCCGGCGTCCATCCACATCAGCTCATCTGCTCCAACACTCGATCTGCGACGTCGCCTCCTCTGGTACACCCTAAAAGGTGTACCACTGATGTCCGCATCAAAAGGGGTAATGGGTCTCCTTATCGCAACCCTCTGGATAAGGATGAAGAGAAGTACCCATTCGAAGAACCGTTCACCAAGACCAAAAACTTCGCCGAAGCCACACATGCATGAATCCACGCCCAGCATCTCTCACCGCACCCCATGCGCTGAATCATATAATCGAGGAATTCCCATCAACATGATCATTAGCCTTCCGAACATCCAGCTTAGCAAAACACCCCTTTCTCCTTTCTCCTGTGGCAAGCATCAATACTTTCATATTCCACCATGACGCTATCCGCAATCTGCCTCCCCACTACAAATGCCCCCTAAGACCTTGAAATAACTCCCCCTATTGCTTCTTTAATTCTTCCATCTATTGTTCATATTTTAGATTGAAACATAAAAAAGTAACAATTTTCTATTCTACAAAACCACATATCCAAATATTTTATCCTTGATACGAGTTGTAAGAAGCCAAGAATGGACACAGAGAAATGGATAAGAAATTGTGGGCAATGATCCGGACCGGGCCGAGTTAGCCCTAGTTTGGTTTGGCTCGTTCTTGTGCCATCCTAGTTTGTGGATCGGCCTGGTTTAGGCTTCGGGCCAACCCATGTGGCTCGAGTTTGATTTGCTCTAGAAAAATCTGGTTCGAGCGGGATTGGTTTGATAAAAAAATTTCAAACCGGGCAGCTCTTTTTTTTTAATAGAAAAGAATTTTAAAAGTTAGGAAAAACAAAAAAAAAAAATACAAAAGTATCTTACGACATGATGTTTAACATCCTCCAAAGGAGGAATGCAACTTCAAAATAAACATGTAAGAGCCTTTTCCAAACAAGTACACAAGCATAATTTTACAAGTGCAAGGAAACAGTATGCATTCATTCTATATGTATTATGTATTATCCATGTCATCATGTATATGTATTATCCACGTCGTCCATCTGTTTTTACATATCATTTTAGGACATGATCCCAAAATGGAATCATATCCAAAGCTCAAGTGGATCACACCACACAAAACAATGTGCTTACAATCTATGAGCCGAATCAAACAGAGCTGAATTAAATCGAGCTTCGAGCCGAGCCGAGTCGGTACTGCCCTTGTTTGAGCTTGGTTTGTTTTTTTCCAATGAGCTTGACTCCGAGGCTTGGTTTGGTTTGAACTTCTATTCAAACCAATCCAAGCTGATTTTTTTCAAACCAATTCAAGCTGAGCTTTCAAGCTGGCTTGGTTTGTGCCCAGCTCTAGATCGAATCGATAGAAGTGGAGCTTAAAGTAAAATTTTAAAATGTTTTCAATTAAAAAATGAAACACAAGATTACAGTTTAACACATGACATATACTTTACCAACAAATGCTGTCATTAATGACTAGTTTATTAACATACATTCTGATATTCTAGACATCATAATACCTGCTAACACAACACTAAGGAATTAATGATGAATACCTTGCATATTGTATCAAAACCAACATTAGTTTCAACAAACTGGTTTTTCAGATCTCCATTCAAAGTAACAGGAACTCCTACAACCTGCAAAACCCAAATATGTAAGCAACTTGTATCAAACATCAATTTCTTCGTAAAAGTGAAACTTATTGAAAGAAGAATAGAGAGATGGAACGTGAAAGAAAATATATTGAAAGTTTAATGAATACTAATTACAAAGAGATGGACAGTTACACGAGTTCCAATATTCTGCCTATTTTTTTATAATCAAGCATCAAAGCAACTGAATGTTAGTGTGTGCATGTGTATAATATAAAAACCTAGTACCAACGAAATTTAAGTATATGATGGCCAGAGAATGCCTCTGTTTAACTTGATAGGTGAAACAATTAGTTCATAAATTGTCACATGTGAAATACCTTCGTCGAACATTTCGCTTCTGCAAATGTTTCTGCAAGCTGAGCTGCATCCGTGTTGGATGTGACACCTTCCAAAAGATTTATCTAAGCATAAGAAACTACAGCCTTATCTGAAGATACTATAATTCGAATGCAGATGATTGATTTACCTCCAATGATGACAAGACCATCCAACTGTAAAGCTTTGCATGTAGCTAATGCAGCATTTACTTGTTCAATTGTTCTTATTTGATCTTTTGTCCGTCCTAGCATATCATAACCACCTGCACGAGTACAAAGCATATCAATATAACGCTTCTAGACTATAAAAGTAGAGACTAAAAACGTCCATTTCATGCAAAAGCAAGTGATGCGTTAATGCACCACCACTTAGAGCAACATGCATTCATGTGAATGAATGAATGCACCACTTGTGAAGCAACATATATCCATAAATAGACATGCATGTGAATGAGTTAATGCATCACTCCTTGGGGCCTGTTTGTTTTGACAATTATCTCAGTAATGTAAAAGAAATGTGTCATCATTACAACTTACCACGGCCAAACCAAAACAGGATTCATCAGCAAAATGCAGATGTATTCAGGAGACAGGAAAAGGAATTTGTAATTGTAATCATTCCACTTTTCATGGCATTACCATGAAACTCTCGAATCCAAACAGTAACATCAGTGCATTTTGTTGATGATTTGACATTAAAGTAATGTAAAAATGCTATAATTACAATTTACCACCAATAAACCAAATACGGGAGTCAGCCGTCAAATGCAACTGTTGTAAAAAGATAATGTCAAGTAATTTGTAATCAATGGCATTTCTTTACATTACCATAGTGATTGGTGAAACAAACAGACCCTTAAAGTAACATGCATGCATGCACATACATACATACCACACATGCATGCATACATACATATAAAGAATTTTGTGCAAAAAGAACCACTGTTACCAAATCTAGCAAACAGGATTCACATTGATATTAGTGTGTTCGACACCTTCTACAGAAAAGAAAATTGGTGAAATTTTCAGAAACATCAAAGAGAATAATAAGGGCCTGTTTGGTTGCCATCTGGAAACCTGTTTCCAGCTTAAAATCTGGATTCCAGCGGAATCCAATTTTAACTGATGCGTTTGGCAGCAAATTCCAGCCAAACAGGATTCCATCTGGAAACCTAAATTGGCTGGAATCGGGATTAGTGGAAACGGTGTGGGGGACCGTTTCTACGGAAGGGAAAAGAGGCGGAAGTGAGCGTCCGATAATACCCCTAGGGTGGTGCCCACCTCCATGTATGCGTTTTATATCCACGCGGTCCATCTGTTTTGAGAGCTCAATTAAGGGCATTAGACTAAAAATGAGGCAGATCTAAATCTCAAGTGGACCACACCACAGGAAAACAGTGTTGATTGAACGTCCACCATTCAAAACTTCCTAGGGCCCACTATAATATTTATTTGCCATCCAACCCGGCCATCTGTCTTGTGGGACTACTATAGGCCAGGGGTCAAGTTCTCAGGTGGATCCGAAGCCCAAGTGGGTCATGCCGCAATTAACGGTTGGATTACACAGTTTTCAACCTAAACAGCAAGTTCCAAATGGAATCTGGGTTTCCAATTCAGTTTATGCAATTTTGGATTCCAGCACTGGAATTTGGATTTTCTCTAGAATCTAGATTCTGCAACCAAATAGGCCTTAAACATCTCAAGAAAGAAGAGGATGTAGACGATAATTACCTTGATTTTTATAAGTAGAAAGAACATCATCTGTGATTTCCAGAGTTTTTTGAGCAAATAAACCTTCACTTCCACCTGTCATCAGAAATGAAAGACATCCACTCAGCTGAAATGTTTCAGAATTTCATTTGACCATAAAAGGCAGATTGTGTCCTGGAAAAATGTAAATACATCCATAACATTGACAAAAGACATGGAGCACAGAACCAATCCCCGCAACATTTCAAGAACAACGATGTCCTAGCAGACCAGATATTCTGCCTAGCATAGAGCATAGAAACTACACTTTACAGTGGTTGCCGAGATGCAATGGAATTTTAAATTCATATTATAATAACATAAATTAGAACATTATCATAATTCATATCATTTTAAACAACAAAATTTAATAACTGACCAGAAAAATAATCAAAACATTATGCATAATGTGAATGACATTTATTGAGACACTTGTTAGGTGAACTTAATTTGAGATTCAAATTGAACCATCAGTGATTTTACCAAAAGGAACTGCCGAAGCCATACATCTCCAAAAGAACTTGGAAAACCCTCATAAATCTAAACATGTCAAACTAATATCCCTGGAAAAGCAAAACCCAAATTAAGCAATACAGTAATAAAAGATATCTTGGAACATATTGCCTATGAACCTGCAACAGATTCCAGGAATGTAGAAAGAACAAGAGATGTTGTATAGTGGGGAGAGATGAAAGCAAGAGATGATGGCCAACCATAATATGGGGCAGCTAATAGACCAAAAGAGAATAATTGGTGGTAAACGTAAAGAGGTTCAGGTTAGAAGAAATGCATGACATGAAAGGTTGTGGAGAAACTAAAATAATATGTTTCAAAATGTTCAGTCATGTAACTATAAACAAAGAAAAGTAAGGAAGAAATGTGATAGCCCAATACTATTCTTCATGTTGTAAATAACAATAACAATAAAAATAACAAGAAGAAGAAGAGAAAACTATACCAACAAATCCAAGCAAAATACTGTTAGGGTTGTGAATTTTAAGAGCGTCATGAAGACCCCAAATGACATTATGCCCTCCTGGAGACTGTCTCCCACAGAAGACCACTCCCACCCTGCAATAAATTGTTCGACAATGTTAATCTGCTCTCATTTACACATCAAAGATTATAACAAAAGCAACTACCTCACGAACGCATACTTTATGATGAATAAAGCTAAAACAACTAACATTTGTTCACATGTTGAGCATATTAATACTGGAAATGAGATGTTGAAGTATAAGGGAATAAATAAAAGAAAAGAAAACCTATAACAAGAAGCTATTTCTGTTGACTTATCAGTTAAAATTACAAGCAGCATCAAAATGGAAATAAGCTAGGATCATCTACAGGCACAAGTACATGAAATTGCGCCTTGTGAAAAAAAAATATAGAAACCTGGTACAGTTAAAGAGCTCATTCAAATAGAAAGAAAGCTCTAAAGAAGTTTCAGACAAACATTTATAATAAATGAATAAATATGTATAGAAGGCAGCCTAAAGGAAGAATAACCAAAAAAGGCAGGAAAAAAAAGCCTCAGTCTTTGATTGCCCAAGAAAAAATGTCTCGGCTACAGCTATTTGCCGAGTTATTCCAAAGTTAAATTAACTTCCGCAATGAGCACAGAAAGATCTGAACCAACTCATCATGTTGAGGGATGGGTATCATAGGCTAGAACAGTAAATGCTAGAGAAACCATATGCATAATCTTTAGGATCTTTGATAGAAGATCAATCCACAAAAAGGAAGAAGATCTCCCAAAAAAAAATCCACCATCGGAAGTCAAATTTAGAACTAGCCTTTTATATGAAGAGTATTCACGACTGAACCAGCGAACGTGGACTGACATTGCAGGGTGACTAACAGTGTGGGTGGGTGTGCTAACAGTGGGATGTGTGTACTAACCCAAAAAAAAAAAAAAAAAAAACAGAATTACACCACAGCTTTGTAAGTTGCACATACACAGGCACCAATGCCATGCTTGTGCTTCACAAGACTTCAACCTTAAATGGGTCAGATACGCCGCAGCTTTATAAGTTGCACATATGCAGGCACCAATGCCATGCTTGTGCTTCACAAGACTTCAACCTTAAATGGGTCAGATCACAGAAAAGAAACATGCTTTGCTTGGAAAATGGTTGAATTAAATTCCTACGCTAGATGGCAGCTTACTTATCAAAAGCAACTATGACAAGGAACAGGAAGAACTTCAAAAATAATTTCATCCTAGTCATATGCCATGGAAGCACGTCATTTTGGAATAGTATTATTCGATTTAGATATTCTACTAGGCTGCCTTAAATTAGCGATCTTTAACATCTCTTGAATAGTTAGCCTAATCGCCTTCACATGAAGGAATGAAAATGCATCAAACTCAAGCGGTAGATCCTGACAAGTGTGCCTCAAGCTTGGCAATCACAAATATAGAAAAAGCTTATTCAATAAAACTAACAAGCAGAGCATTATTATTTTCAAATTCTGTAAATATGAAATAAAAAGAAAAAGGAAGAGGACAGTGTGAATAACAAGAACATACTTCATTGGTGGATGCTCTGTTATGATCTGAGCATCAGGGACCTTGGCAGTTGCTCTCAGGAAGTGAGCCAAGGGCTGACCATACGTATGGGGAAAGGACCGGCTGATCGTGTGAGCACCAGAAGGATCTGCAGCAGTGGTGGAATCACCAAATTCTACTCTCACTGTAGTTCCCTGTTCAGGATGAAATTATATGATAAAAAAGCATGCTTTGACGTGCCATCACAGTGAATGCTGTCTTCTCAGAATTGAGTGTTTCACAAGAAAAGGCTTTACAATGATAATTTAACAAATGTGTGCTTGTGTAAAATTAACAAAAGGGATCTATACGAAATTGGATGGATGTGGCCTACAATACAAGAGGTGGGATTAAAACATGTAAACATGAAGAGAAAAAAAAAAGAGTGCAACTTGAAGTTAAGAAAAATGTACACGCTTAAATTAAAAATAAATAAGGAGTGCACCTCAGAGTTCCTCAATGCCTTGGTCAAAATGAAAATGGTCTAAATTCAATGGTAATATCAGATGGTTGAGATTATCCAATCATTTTGAAATTAACAGAAGTGCTCTACCAAACAGAATAGATTTGCCCTTCAACACAAAAGGTGTGAGTGCGGACCAAAGGAGTTTGAAACATGTAAATGTTAAAAAAGAAGAGTACAACTCAAAAGTTTCTCAGGATAGTCAAAAAGGAAATGGTCCAAATCCAACGGCAATATCAGACGGTTAAGATCATCCAATCATTGTGACCTTTGGAGAGGTACAGGTATGCCAGGTGCAGGGTGGGTGAGTTGCCAACATTAAGAATTGGTACCAAATGCACACAGTAGTATGGGCCATTCTCATGTTATCATTTTTCTTAGTCTTTAGGTTCCTCTAGGTTTTTTTCTTCTAGGTTTCTTTTTTTGGTTTTCCTGGCTTGCCTTTGTCTGTGTTTTCTGCTTTCTGTTTAATAAAATTTACCCTTTCAAAAAAAAAAAAAAAAACTCGTCTCCAAAGCAATGAGAGAAGTAAACTTGTGCAGCTTAGATATTGTTTAAGCAACTCGTTCAAAAGGAACTGGAATATAGGATCATTGTTTGGAAAAGGAAATATATGAACTATGGCTATGTCCACAGCTAATGCAGCACCCCTAATAGTACAATTTCCTCTGAATTCGTCAACCAGATAAAGGAAAATAACTCTAACTCACATGGTAAGCAAATTAAATTTAACAGATATATATATATATATATAGCTGGACTCAAACCCAAGACCTCAATGTTGAAATACATCCCGTTTGCCATTGAGGTATATGCTCGAACCCCGATATAGAGTTAGAAACTCTTCAAACTATTATTGCATGCGAGCGTATGAATGATGTCAGTATTACATGAAGTGGAAGTCAATATCTAATGCATGCCAAATGGAAATATGAGAGGTGTGGAAGGAATCACACAAAAGGTTTGAATATGAATTGGCTACAAGAGGTGTCCTCTCTCCTGTTGTGTCAATCATGCAGGGAAATATAGTCCAGTGAGATGAAAGAGTGAAAGCTGTTATATAACCATCAAAACTGTTCCTTTGAAATGAAGTTGAGATAGCAGATCACAGCAAACTCTTTTGACATTTCTTTTTCCTGTCTGCTATCAATTCCATTCTTAAAATCCAACAGGAGAAGAATAGAATTGATTGACAGTAATAATTGATAAACAAGAAAAATAAAAGGTTAAACTGACTGACAAAAAATGGCAATATACACTACAAGAAGTCCTGAATGCCTAAGAATACAAATGTAATCAAGGATCTGACTTTGGAGTCAATCAATGATATAGAACTGCATCCGACACTCAGAATCCATACATCTGGCACATGTCGAAGAGATCTGGACCATTCAACAGGTGGTCCCAGGTCCCAATATCAAAAATCATACTGATCAGACCATCCTAACCAACAGAATGACAGCTTACGAATTAGAATCGAAATACCAAGAAACAGTCCACCTTCAAAAGGTGAAAGGATTTTGTTCAGAGGGTTAGGATCATCCAACCAGTGTAATTTTTTTGCATTTGGTCCATCCACTGCAGGACCCACCGGATGAATGGTCCAGATCCGGCACATGTTCCCCACGTATACAGTTATCAGATTCCTCTGTCTGTTGCAACCGACATACAATCTTCTCCCCATAATCAAAGGCACGAAGAAGCTCCAAAACGAAGTCAAATATAGTCAACTCACCGCCATTTCAAATTCAAACTATTCTCTACAAACCAAATCAAATTGACAGAAAAACGGTAAACAAACAACAACAGCAAAAGAAAAAGAAAAAGAAAAAAATCTCATCTGCGACTACATAAACAAAATACTCGCATTGAAATTCACGATTCCTTCCAGCAACAGAAAAACGAGCCCCAATATTTCCTCCAATCAATCAAACACAGCCAAACAAACAAGACAATATCTCAAAGAAAAAGATAAAGAATCCGACATGTGCAATGCAACGCATCCGAGCTTCTCTTCGATCCAGAAGGTCACACCTCAGATCAAAATCTAATAACCAAAAATAAGTAAAAAGATCCAAAAACACGACAACCAAACATCAACCAAATCTACCACAACAACAACAACAATAAGTCAATAACCACAACAATGACAACATTGATCCAGATCTCGAATTCAAGCAACAACAGAAAAGAAAATCGCAGTATTGAAGCTTGAGATTTGAATGAAAGATAAGAAAAAAGAAGAGATTTTTCAATGCATGAGAGACAGACAGAGAGAGAGAGAGAGAGACCTGAAGGCAGGGAGGGAGCTCTGGCTGGTAGAGAGCGCGATGCTTCTGGAGATCAGAGAGTTCTCTGGGAATACCATAGTCCGAATCCATGATTTTCTCTTCTGTGTCTCTCTCTTTCTCCTCCAATCTAACTCTGCTTACTGAACTTTGTAGAGCGAAAGATGGTTTCCTTCTTTTTGTATTGCGGCGATGATTCCTAAAACGCCATCGGTTTAGCGTCCAACTACAAAACTGCCACCGTCTTTAGATAAATTACGGAACTGCCATCTGACACTAGTCCCCTGAAACTGCGGTCAGAGTGTTTCATGACGGAAACATCGATGCTCTGGCAGAGTGTGATGGATGATACGCGGGTAATTGGAAATTACGTCAAATAAGTCATTTTAAACGGTCAAAATTATGTGATCCAGTTTGGATGCATCATGAAATAAAAATTAGGCTTACTAAATTATCCGAATACCATATCAGTAAACATTTATTGGACGGCTAAGAATGAATAATAACCAAAGGTCATATTTCGACAACTAAGTGTCCATTCGATGGGAGAGTTATTCAACCGATCTGATTTGGGGATATGGCTTAGAAACAGTGGTTCCACAATTTAGTCTGTTAATTTTGAGTTTTTTTTGTGTACATGATTTCTTAGCGCCTGCGTATCAAGCGTCGTAATCTGCTTGAGTATCAATAATCCCGCTTTTTTCTCTTGGGTCAGAGGAATGATATGTGTATTCTCTCGCGTGAGATGGATTAGGGCTTCGCGGAGCACGTGCGAACTTCGAAGTGCAGGTACTAGATACAGGCAGCTTTCGGGCCAAAATGTCAGGACGATGCAATGGTCAGGTAGGCAAAACTTAAAAATTTAATGTGACCATTGGATTTTTTTTCTAGCCGTTCACCTCTCACATTAATGTGTGGCCCTCGTGATGAAGTAAGCAGTCTGATTTTTGGTTTATAGCATGCTTAAACAATTTGAATCCTTGATGAACGGAGCAGATCTCATACATGTGTGCCGTATTGGCATGCGTGTTCATGAAGCCTTGCATCCATCCCACGGGAGACTTGTACTTACCATTCTCGTGGTGGGTAAAAACCGGGCGGGATTAGGTGGAGGGGTGTCAATGGGCCCGGCTCGGACCTAAAAAATCAAAACTTTGAATAGGATCAGCCCGAAGGCCCGGCCCGAAATAGTTCAAAATCCGGGCTGGGACCTACCCAGGCTCGGCCTATTGACAACCCTGACCGTGGGGCCCACCTCAATGAATGTTTTGTATATCCACTCCGTCCGTCTGTTTTTACATATCATTTTAAAGTAAGTATCAAAATGAGACAGATCCAAATCTAAGGTGGATCACACCACGAGGAAACAGTGGTGATTGAACGCCCACCCACCATTAAAACTTCCTAAGGCCCACTGTAATATTTATTTTCCATCCAACCTTTTGAAAGGTCACAGAGACGTGGATGAAGGGAAAACACAAATAACAGTTTGATCCAAAACTTTTGTGGCACATAAGAAGTTTTTAATGGTGAAAATTCAATCCCTACTGTGTGGTCCACCAGAGATTTGGATCTGCCTCATTTTTCGGAAGATCTCCTAAAATGATCTGGAAAAACGGATGTACAGAGCGGATGTACAACACATCTAGGTGGGCCCCACCTACTAAGCTGTTACCCTTCCTCACCTAATCCGCGCCCGTAAATATCGGCGCATGGGTACCATGCATGGACCATGACCCAATGTTGGTGCGGAGGTTTATTGCTCACCATCTACAAGCCAGACCATCTAAGCCGTCCATCAGGTGGTCCCGAAGATTACCAAACCGATCGATTAAACAAATACTCTAATGTCTCGGCACACCTGAGTGTACTAAAACCGATCGTATGTCAATTGCAGTGTTCTAAACGTTGTTAAACTTTCTTGCTACAATGAGCTAAAACTAAGGAAAATTGGACCTAAGAAAAGTAATTCCATAGACAATTGAGACCGTTTACCAAGGCTTTTTAACTTATGGCTCATCTATTGGACGGTCAAGATCAATAAGCATGTGCACTGACTATAATATGACTGTGGAAGCATGCACCAGGATGTGGACCATCCAAATCGCTGGCTCGGCTGTGGATGCAGCATGGCCCAACAGTACATTGAATGTACGCGCTTGACTGTGTAATTTTCTTTGGTTGAATTTGGACTGGTGGCCATCTTCTTCGTTACCCTCCCTTTGATGGGCATCAATTGGATGGTTAGGATTTTGCGTTTGATTGCCAGTCTATGGGCCCGAAAATGGGGTCTACAATTTCGATGATCCTGATTGATCTGCATGGATGTCCTATTCACCATGAATATGAGAGTCAACGCACATTACTGTACTCTTGATGCAGGACGCGGATTCCTAGGGAGCAGGTGAAACAAAAAAGCTTTGTGGGGTCCACCATTATGTTTGTGTGACATCCACTCGGTCCATCAGTTGCGACAGTTCATGTTAGTGCATGAGCTCAAAGAATAGGCATATCCAAAACTCAATTGGGCCACAACAAATAGTGGGGATGGGCACGCCTATATCAAAACCTTCCTGGGCCACGAAGGTTCAATGGTGAGAATCCTCATCCCTCGCTGGTGTAGTCCACTCGAGTTTTGGATGTATCTGATTTTTAGGTTGTTGTTCTAAAATGAAATGGTGCAAGCTGATGGATGGAAAGGATGTCACACACACATCACGGTGGGCCTCACCAAGCTTTTTGTTGCACGTACTCCGTAAAACACCTGTGGTAAGAAATCGCATCCGTATATGGCAACGTGCCAGGCAGGCCCAGGCCGGCTGCATGGTTTCCGGGACCTATCCCCAATAGGCCGAGCTTGGCCAGAATTTCAGGGCCCACAGATTGGGTGGATGAGCTTTAATCCTGGTTAACCAATGAACTGAGCTTGGGCCCATCTTTGTGAAAGCAGTTGTTGAGCCTAAGCCTGAATTTCAGCACTTGAAAAATAGACCTGATGCTTGTGAAGGCCGAACCAGGCCATTGTTAACGTTCCTTGAGAAGTGTAGCTTTCATACCTCATTTTCGTAATATCAATTTGTGGTTGGGGGGTATTATTGTAATCCAGTCATTCGCCCATTGTCTCACCAAACTATCGAAGTGGAGTTAGAGTCACCGGACCACAACCGCACCTAACCTGATGAACAAAAGCTACCAAATCTTTGGCTTTTCACTCGGCTAGGCTCCACTCCGCTCGGCTACCTTCTCCAGAATCCACGCGCGGTGCACATGATTTCTGATTTTTTTCCTTTAATTAGAAAAACTACGATACTCTGCCGGTGCCTGATGGATGATACGCATGCAATTAGATATTGCAAGAGGCGGCATATAATCAAGTAAAATTAATCTGTTCAAATTATGGGTCCCTTACTAGGTGCGTCATGAACCAGAAATTAAGATTATTTGAATATTTTACTACCATAGTGGTTGACATTTAATGAACGGCTAAAATCAAATATCAAATGATCCTATTTCAACAAACAAATGTCCATAAATCAGAGGCTAGAATTCAGTAAATCTGATTTTTGGATTGTGATTTATCGAAAGTGTAATACATAATTTAGTCAGTGTAATTTGAGTTAACGTATGCAACACGTTACAAGTTTTTTTCTTAAAACAGATGGACGGACGGGATCACAGTGGGCCCCATAGGACTTAGAGTAAAAAACCAATCAGCGAGTGGCTAGTGGCATATAAATTCACTTTTTTCAACCTTTTCCTGAATTTTTTTCAGAAACGAGATAATCCAGACGCGAGTTAGTACAAGTGGGGCCCATCTGGCAGGGATCCAGACTGTTGATTTGCAGGGCTTTACCATGCATGGAGGATTGGCCAAAATCCCCCTGATGGAACAACTATGACACTTGATTGGGTGTAAGAAGATATAGCAACTAGCAAGAGCCCCATTTTGGATGTCTATGATCTTTTCTTCTCTTGGGGAGTCCTCTGTCCACGTTGGGCCATCAGATCAACGTTCTTGATTGCCGCCACGACGTCAGTGTGTCTTCAGGATGAGGTTAAAGAACTACTGTGCATATCCTCCTCTCCAGGATAGTAGAGTTTCGAAGGTATAAGAAATCCATGCATCCGACCGTGAATAGTGTCCCGATGCATCTATTTTACGAGTGGGGACGCATGTTTTTGTGATCCGGACCGTCAATATGAAATGACCGACCACAGATTGGGTATGCCTCCAAAGATTCTAACCATCCCGTTTCATGTACAACTGGTATACTGGATCAATGTTTATGATTTTGATCTCGCGCAAACAAGGTAGATGCACGGCTCCCCTTCCTACGTATGGCGCATACCTCGTAGGCAGACCGTCCAAACAGTAGGACCGGTTGAAGAAATGTTTGATTAAAAGATATTTTAAATAGTATATCGATCCTCAACCTGTCTTTATCAAATCCACGAGGAATATCTCGAATGTATGAAACGTATCTTTAATCCACGATACTTATCTTTGAATCTACAAAGAAAAATATAGAAAATCAAAGTTTTATTGATAAAAGAGAAATAATATCTACCTAAAACGAGTTTAAAGCAATTATTTATCATAAAACTAAACTAAAAAAAACCCTAAATGTGTAATAGAAAGAGTTCTAAACAAACTAAGAAAGAATTACGAAAAAAATCAAAAACAAATTTGAAAATCCGTACATCTGTCCACGCATGGTCGAGGCGCCCGGTGGAGAGTGGTCGGGCGCCCAGCGACCATTTAAAACAGCCCAGATACTTAGACTAAATTCCAATCAAATTTCGAGCACCAGATGAAAGGTGGTCGGGTGACCGATGAGGGTCGAACACCCGATAATAAAGTGGTCGGGCACCCGAAATTAGTTCGCATGTCCAGAGAGTTCTCTGGACCATTTTGGCTATGGTCAGACAATCGAAGAAGTTCGGTCAGGCACTCGATGGTGTTGATTTTGTTATTTTTCTGTCTTGAATTGGGCTGCTTCTCTTAGGCTCCTTCCTCTGGTCATTCTCCATCTGCGATCAAGGGGCATCCTTGTTACATCAGTCCCCCCCCATTTGGAAGAAACTCGACCTCGAGTTTTGCCTCGGTCTTGGGTAACAAATCACGTTCAGTGTCAGTACCGGATATGTTGTAACAACTTTCTCCAGTAGTGTGTTAAATGAGTGTTTTTCTTCTTTCCGTCCAACCTCTCTCTTAACATCGTTCACTGTAGGAAGAGGTTGTCTCTTTACTTTAAGAGTTTTGAGAACCTCCTTTAAAATTATCGGAGCAAGAACAATCATCCTCCCATCTTTAGTAAATGTAATGATGTTGTCTCATCCGCAATGCATAGTGTCTCAATCAAACTGCAATGGCCACCCAAGTATCATGTGACAGGCATCTATATTTACGATGTCACATATCACCTTGTCTTGTATGTCTTGTCGAGAAAAAAAGGAGACGAGACATTGTTCTTTTACCATTGCTACACTGTCTTTTTGAATCCAGTCAATCATGTACGACGAAGGATGCGGTATGGTCTTGAGTTTCAATTTTCCACCATCACTTGGGATACAATATTCTCATAACTCCCACCATCAATAATCACATCGCATACATTTTCATCCACGGTGCACCTTGTGTGGAAAAAGGCTGTGGCGCTAGGGATTGGCTTGCATCTCGGGCGTGCATGCATCCCTTTGTACGACCAAGGACACACCCTAGTCTTCAAGAAGTCATTCAGTCTCTTCCTTGTCATTTTCAGCTTGTTCAACGTCATAATCCTTTGGATCATCATGTGTTTCTTCTTAAGCGATGGCTAGATTAGCCGTTGGTCTTTGTGGGCATGTGTTTGAAAGATGGCCCGACTATCCACACTTAAAATAATGATTGGGCCTAGGCCGGCCATAGGGATTCAAAATTTTACTTGGGCTGAGAGTGATCAACAATAGGCTCTTTTCCTTTGGTCAGGGATGGATCTTGAGTGGGACTTACTGTGGGGATAACAGGTGATGGGTAGGCATGTGCTGGGGCCTTCGCCAATTAGAACTTTATGCAAGAGGCAAGTTAAGATGCTTCCTCCATGGTCCAGACCAACAATAGTTGAACTTGGTCTTGGATTGTGGGCCTTAAACTGCCAATGAACCTTGCGGTTTTCTGGGCTTCCGTTTCGGACACTATTTCATCAAGCGATCAAATTCAAACAAGTAATATGCGATGAATCAGCTGCCATACTTACAATTTTGATATTTATGAAATAATGTCTGCTCATAATCACTTGATAAGAATTGGGATTGCAGCAAATGCTTCATCTACGGTCGTAAACGGATGGGAAGTTTGTTTTGGCAGGCGCACGTGATCTGCAGTTGCTTCCACCACGCAGAAATACCCGATTCCAACTTGTACACGACAAGTTTCACTTGTAGATCTTCAGGAATGCCCATGTAGTCGGAGTATCTTTCAACTTCGACTAACTAATTGAGAAAATTCTCGATATTGAGTAATCCATTAAAACTGAGTAACTCGCCCTTACCTCAGAATCCTCTGTCGGTGCGATCAACATGCACATCCCTGCATGCGGGATGTTAAAACACTAAATCTTTGACTTCATCATTGCTGGACCTGACATCTTCTACCATAGCTCGATGGTTGGCTATCGGTGTGCCCTGTGAACTGTGTCATTGCGTGAAAGAGCGATCGCAAGAGTGTGGATGTCATTCGGGGGTTGGGGTGGTGTGAATGTTGAGGTGAGACGATCGAATGAAGCTTGTAGCCCTTGCATAGCTTGAAGGTGCTCCCGTCGGAACTCCATGAACTCCCTTTGTAATATCTGTGATTTTTATGATTTATTATTTAATTTAAAAACTTGGATTAGAATTTATGAAATTAAAATAATAATAATTTAATGTGTGTAAGTTGATAACATTTTTTATGTACGTCTCTCATGGAATAATTGGGTAGAAAAGTGGAATTATAAACTATATTCCATGTACATAAACTTTGGTAATTCATTTTAAATTATTTATATTATCTGTGGAATTGATCTGAGCCATATAATGATATATTAAATCATGTAGAATCCAATAATATAGTCCGATCGATTCAGATCTAATCATAAATCTTTCTATCGGGACCATTCATCCTCATTTTGATCACTTTGGCCCATTGAACTAATCAAACCGAGTTTGATTCCGTTGAAATTATGGAGTATCCTTAAAAGAACATTTGTGACCGTTGAAATTTTCATCGGACTTCAATCAAGCCGTTAAAGATTGTCCTAGCACCAAACCAGTGGTAAAAGTGAACCCCATGATTTATTTCAGTTGGTATGTCAGTTAGCTGTAGGATTTTCTCCACATCTTTGTTATAGCATTTTAGCCGTCCATGTGAAATTTCATCACTAAATGATCTTCCGAGACTGTTTAATCGAAGATTTACTGTGTAGGACCATGTGGACCACCAATGAAGGTGAAATCACTCATGGACGACCTTTTTCATATGCTTAGGTGACCTATTGAATTAGATTCCATCATAGGGTCCTAGATATGTCCATGTAGACCGAGAAGTACAGAAGTCACATTCGATGCGACGTACCAATTCAAAATCTAAATTTTAGGATAAGGTTACGGAGTTTGGTAGAGAGAGATTTCTATCTTCGTTGTGGACCGTCCATCTTTATGAATGGACGTCCGTTTGTGTCTAGATTTTGTGTTTTTAGGTTTTCTAAGATGGCTCACCTCCTCATGTTTTTAGAATCTTGAACCGAGGTGTGTTCACCGTCCATCACATTTTTTATCAATTACTCTTAAACTGGTAAGAGATTCATCGACCCAACGGTCCATTATTCAATCTATAGACATTCTAACCAATGGTGCGGACCACTTCGCACAACACTCAACGGTCATGATTTAATCTCACCTCAAAGTGGTCAAGCTTATCCTTAGAAACTAACCACCTTAAGTTGTGGTGTTTACCACCAATTAGACCATCATTTGTGTCCTTATTAGATCGTGGGTGTGGACACTACCAAATTCTCCCAAATTCATACCACGTTGTTAGTTTTTCGAGGCCAATGTCATAATGGTTTCAAATTTGTGAAAGGTGGGCCCGATTTTAAGATGTTACACATCCATTCTAGAGCGGTCATTTAGGCTAACTCTTACATAGATCATAATGTGTCCATCCATCAACCCTTTGACCCGAGAGTTTACTCACTACTTATTATGTTAATCCTCTGTATGATGGACGTCTTAGGTCCAAGAAGGGATCACTAGGTGGACCATCAAAATATTACTTCTATTTTCACCACAAATATTTATGTTATAAGCTAATATACTTTATTTAAACTCTCGTAAGAGAGTCCTATTCTACCACATTTACTTTTACGATAACCATCCCATCACATCTATCACCAATAGCTTTAAATCCCTACCATCCATCATCATCATCCATCATCGTCATCATCATCATCATATGACCGTCGATTGGGAGGGAGGAGGTGGTTTTTTGTAGTGGGCCGAAGATTGGTTTTCTTTGTTATTTTCATCTTCAAAATCTCGAATCGGATTGACAATTGGTGAGTCTACGGATATACTCACCCCACATCATTGTTTGAATGCGCATTTGGCTTTTGTTTAGTAGATCAATTACGTTACTTTGATTAAATCTATGCCGTTCATCATGTATTTTAGTTTATATTTGCTTGTGGGCCCAGATTTAAAAGGAATTTGATATTTAAGTGAGCCAGGGTGGGAGAAATAGACCCAACCATTAAAAAGGAGATAAAGCCACTATTTTTGTTTTACAATTTTCGATTTGTGCAAAATTAGATTTATTGGGTAGACCAAAGGCCCGAATAATTCAATGGACGGGTTGGATCTAGACCTGGTGGGCCCCACCTTATGTGGATAAAAAAAAAAAGAAAAGAAGTCGCTGTCCAGCAAGCGCCCAAAAGGACGCTGCTGGCCGGCAGCGTCACCAGCGCCCAGCGCTGGCGGGTGGGCGGACGGGCGGACGGGCTGCCAGTTGGAGGCCCACTCGTGGACCCCACTTTAATGTATTTGTTTTATCCACTCCGTCCATCACTTACCTCGACATGTGATATAATAGTCCACAAATTTCAGCTTAATCCGAGACTCGAGCGAACCACACCAACGTCTACAAATTGGACTATCTTGCTGAATTTTCTGCAATTGTGCAGAAAATTTTGAATTTATCTCTCATGGACAGCGGGTAATCCGTGGGTCCCATTCTAAGTTTTTTGTCAAATCTATACCACTCACTTGTTACATTACTATGTCAGGAGCCTGAAAATTAAATTTCAGAGGGTTTCGATAACCGAGTGGGCCACACTGTCTCAAATAGTGGACAATGTAATACAATATAAATCTGAAGGTGAGCAGATTTTAAAATAGGAGACAAAAGGCATTTGTGGGCCCCACATGTGAACTTTTGGATAAATCCACCTCGTTCACACTGGTTGTTGGGTTGTGTGGGATTCACCATAAAAATATGGGCCAGAACGGGGTTCTAGGTGCCCCACACCACTTAAAATAATGGAACTGACACCCTGAAAAATAACAGAATCTGAATCTGATTGGACTCTAACTTTTGAGTCCCATTGGGGAATATTTTGCCCAATCTAAACCATTCAATGCTTAGACCAGCAAGTCTTAAAACTATAAAATAAATTTGGTACACATCAGACCTCCTAAACAGTCAAATTAAGCGAAATTATGGGGACAACACCTGTCCATTCTCTTTGAATGTATGGTTATAGTTTAGTTTAAAGTTCTTAAACCCCTCAAAATGCTGTATTTCATGATGTGGATGCATTCTTGCCATCTTGATATATATGCGCTTGATTTGTTTCTTAAATAGTTATGTTGTATGATCCATTAAATTGTATTAACATGCAGTAAATTCTCATTATCACATGTTTATGCTTATATGATCACATGTGATGGACCCATGCATAGAGCGGTTTATGGTGAAGTTAAGTCCACGGAATTAAATCAGAGTAGGAGTATGTAAATGGTTCTTAACCATGACTATCCAAGTACGGTTAAGCATGGTCAGTGTATATGGGTGTGGTTAAGTGTGGTTAAGTTTGTGTGGGATGGATATGGGTGTGGTTATGGGACACCTATGTATGGATACATCATTGGATGAACTGGAATATGGAAAACCATCAAGTGTGGTATGTTTTCCCGTCGAGAATGCGTCCCGTGTTGGGATCGGATCGTACCCGTGTCAGGGATCGGGGCAATTGTTTTCTCATTGAGAATGCGACCCGTGTCAGGATCGGGCGTACCGTGTCAGGATCGGAATGTACCTCACTTGTCTGGTTGCGATTGGTTGTGATACTATTTTTCAGGCGTAGCCTCGTATGGCTGATTTACTTGTGTGAAACCTGACTAAAGACATTGTATTAAAGGCCACGTATATGGTTGATTTATGCGTGCTGCATGAAAATTCATTATGGGATGTGTTTAATGTTAATGAATGTGTCATTATGGGGTGGAAAAGTGTGAGCATGGCATTATACAATTTACAAACTGAATAGTTATGTTTTGATTCTTTTTATCTGTTTACTTGGATGCGTGATTCATATTATGGAGTGGAGTAAGTACTCCTACTCGCTGGGCATTGTTTTGCACACCCTCCTTAGGGAACTATAGGTTCAAGAGATGACATGGAATCTTTCGAGGACAAGGCACAAGTTGAGGACATAGTGAAAATCCAGGAGGAGGAGAACTCCAACTCTAATGAAGATGCTTTTATTTATTTTTAGATATTCTATTTAGTTTTAAGTTAATAAAATCGTAGATGAGTATATCAGTGTCGTGTTTGTGAATTATGAACATTTATAATTTATTTTATGATGTAAGTTGGAATAAGAGTATGGATATGGTTTAGTTAAAAAAAAATTGCTACTATTATTTGTATTCATGTAATTATTACCTTAGTGGTGCTCGAAAATTCAGTGCTCGGGCGGTATATTCGAGCATTAAATTTTGGGGCGTTACACCCTTGATGTCAGAGGTCGTTCCCCTGAATCACCATTTATGAGGTTGTTGTCGTTGCTTTCACTAGAAGCCATCTTTCGAGGAAAAAACCTCGCTTTAATACTAACTTGGCGCAGCGTAGATGGGATGAGATCGAGCATCATCTCTCTCATGTGATACCTACTCTGAATCAACGAAGCTATTGGGACTCCTCAACCAATCTTCCTCGAATCCACGAGGGAATATCTCGAATTCACTGAGACATATCTTCAAATCCACGAAGAAAATATAGAAAACCAAAGTTTTATTGATAAAAAAGGAATAATATCTACCTAAAACGAGTTTAAAACAACTATTTATAATAAAACTAAACCTAGAAAAACCCTTGATGTGTAATAGAAAGAGTTCTAAACAAAGTAGGAAAGAATAAAAAATAAATATGAAAATCCGCGCATTTGTCCACGCATGGTCGGTCGTCCGGTAACCATTCAAAACAGCCCAAAGAGTTGGACTAAATTCCAATCGAATTTCAAGTGCCCGATAATGAGGTGGTTGAGCGCCTCAAAATTAGTTCGCTTGTTTAGATAATTCTCTGGACTATTTTAGTTATAATCGAGTGACTGACGAAATTTGATCGGGCACCTAATGGTACTAATTTTGTTGCTTTCTGTCTTGAATTGGATTGCTTCTCTTGAGCTCCTTCCTCTGGTCCTTTTCCATCCACAATTAGGGAGTATTCTTTATATATATATATATAAGGCTTAATTTTTTAACTTTGGGTATGGTCGAGGGAGAGAAAAATCTTCTTTATATGAATGAGATGGAGTACCTTAAGGTTTCATGGTAGGAGAGAGGACTACTAAGGCTTGTGTGTTACAATGCGAAATGTACAGGCTCAAGCACAGACTTGGTCTCATTCTCGAACTTTGCACTTCGCACGTGCACTTTGCAATGAGCATATGTGGTTGTAGTGGTGCACTTTGCACTTTGCACGTGCGCATCATGTTGCAGATGTATCGCTCCCTCGAAGATCGGAGTGAGACTAGTGCGATTAAGTGGCTCGCACATGTAGAAACTATTACATGTGGTTAACCCAACAATTATATAATGACTAGTTTTTATCTAACAACTAGCATGTAGCTTGTCTCCAATAATTATAAACGGTAAAAAACTGTTGAATAACAACTAGTTTCTCCAACAGTTAGAATCGGTCCAATGTCATAATAGCCCTAGACCATAACTCTTAAGCCACCCTTGTTTATATAAGCTAAGCTGGGTTAGTTCATTTCAACACAACAAAAAAATTGAAATCATTCTCTCATCTACTCAAGTACAACAAGCCCACGTCTAAAGCAGACAAGTGTAGTGGTCTAATTAATTAGAGAAGAAATTTCTCTTTCAATTTTCGTTTGAGATTTTGTGTCTAAATTGTTTGCTAGAGAAGTGTTCTTACAAAGTCCCATTAGTAATTTCTTCGTGTTACTGAATACAGAATTACATTAGGCTTGTCATATCCTAGAGGCAGTTTGCCATAGCAATCTTTACTATTGAGAATGAGGCAAATAATGCTTTAAGGACGCGTGATTCAACTGTCCTTATTCCTAATTCTTTTGTTTCCAATTTTTCCAATTTTGTGCTATTTTTGTAATTTGAGATTAATAAAATCTCGACAAGGCCCACTTTAGGTCCTTAAAACAGGTTGAATAGATAGGTGCTGACATCTGAAACTGATGGACGTTTCTTTTGTTGAATTTGGACCATTTACTGTTTCATTTTAACAGACAAATAATTAGGCAAGTTAGGACTTTGGTTTGGTCTAATTTTTGGGCTACATGCCGTTTTGACCGTCTAGATGTGAGGTACATGCCATGTGCTAGTGATGAACCACATCGGGTGGATCCCTGACCGTGGAGCCCACCTCGATGTATGTGCTTTCCATCCACGCTGTTCATCCGTTTCTCCAGCTCATCTTAGGGCATGACCGTAAAGATGCAGCCGATCCAGATCTTAGGTGGATTACACCACAGGAAACTGTGGTGATTTCTATTAAAAATTTTCTAGGGACTGAAGAGAGTGTTGGATCAAGCTGATATTTGCGTGGTCCATTCATCTATATCTTTGTGACCTTATCAACAGGTTGGATGGCAAATAAACATTCAGGTAGACCCATAGAGTTTTTAATGGTGGGCGTTCTTTCTTGTGGCGTGGTCCAACTTAGATTTTGATCCGCTGCATTCTTGGGCCCGAGAATGAGCTGGATAAATGGATGGACAGCGTGGATGTAAGACACATTCATTGAGATGGCCCCCACAATCAGGTATCCACTGAAGTCGTGCAGGTTATGTAAGACTACTAATCAGATCAAATACTTTTAAACCCTTCACCGATGACCTCGAAATGGCTAGTTATTAGTAAAATAGAGTATCCAGTTCGGGCAATCTTTAGGATAATGGGTGTTCAATGGTAGCACCCACCATATGAACGGAACAGATTGGTGGGCCCCGCTTCGGATTTTAT
Source organism: Liriodendron chinense (assembly GCA_003013855.2). Taxonomy (NCBI): domain Eukaryota; kingdom Viridiplantae; phylum Streptophyta; class Magnoliopsida; order Magnoliales; family Magnoliaceae; genus Liriodendron; species Liriodendron chinense. Next base: position 1,693,581 of record PVNU02000133.1, on the reverse strand, counting down.
AAGCGTTGCTCGTGATGCACAGGTAAATGACATCAGTGTAATACTGTGAACTATGACGTGGAAGATAGTAAAAACCAAGGAAATAAACGAGGAGAAAACTGCTAGAATGGATCTTCTAAGACAGCTAGGGCTCTCAATGGGTCGGATCTGGATCGGATCCAGTTGGATCCGGCTCAAGTCGGTATATCTACAGATGGATTCAAATCGGATTCAAATCCAACTTGTATCCATATCCATATCTGATCCATTTATAAATTGTTAGATCCATTTCCGATCCAAAATACATATAACCATCGGGATTCGGGTAGGATCTAGGTAGGAATACACCCCGTTACAAATATAAAAAAATAGATGATTATACAATATATAATATAATATATTTAATTTAGTAGAAAAGTAATGCAAATGCCACTATTTACTATAGTATGGTCGACATGGCCTAAAATAATTTGTAAAACAGATGGTCAGCATAAATATAACATATACAGTAAGGTGATAATGAGCCGGATCTTATTCTGGATTGAACTCTGAATATGTTTCTGTGAATCCATTTCCAGTCCATTTAAGTAATCGAACCTATTTTAAGATCCAAATCCAGCCATTTAACTAATCGGACCTATTTTAAGATCCAAATCTGCATTATACGGACTCGGAGCGAATCGGATCTCGAATATGACCCGCTTCATTGAGAGCCCGCAGGAAATAAAAATGATGAGAGATTGCTGTAACATGCACGCTTCTTCACCGTTCATTCACGCCACAGATTTAATCTGTCCAGTAATCATGTGGGCCACACGTCTATGGAAAAGATGAACGGTCGAACGGATATTGCCAGCGAACAACATTCCACATCAATCCGTGGTCATCTTGATGAGTGCAGCCTGATTGTTTAGTCAAAGAATGGCACACTTATTAGCATGCTGGATGTTTAGACACGTTTGCCACATATTAATATGTGCGGATGCTTCTGTTTGGGAGCGGATTAGCTGTTACCCGGGTACACCAGGGTAACACCTTAGTGGGTGCTACCCTAACCGTGTGGGGCCCACCTTGATGTATATTTTGTATATCCATGCCGTCCATCTTTTTTCCATCTCATTTTAGGACATTACCAAACGTTAAGAAGATCCGAATATCAGGTGGACCATATCACTATAAACAGTAACGAATGATCATTAAAAACATTTTGTGGGCCATAAAAGTTTTGGATCAAGCTGATATTTCTATTTTCCTTTCATCCATGTGTTCTTTACATTATCAACAGGTTGGATGGAAAATAAACATTATGAAAACCTTACGATGGGCCGTTTGGAATTTTTAATGGTGAGGCACTCAATAACCAATGTTTCCTGTGGTGTAGTCCACCTGAGAATTTGATCTACATAATTTTTGGTGTCACATCCTTAAATAGTCTGGATAAGAAGATGAACGGCGTGGATATACAGAACAACATCAACGTTGATCAGAATTATATCCATAATCATTCTTTTGTAAGCCCCACAGTAAGGGTAACACGTAACACCTTATCCGCTCCCCTATAGCTACGTGTCTAATTCCAGTCGGGTTGATCCTCTCATCACGTAGGCCATACGCGTAGATGGGATCCTGATCGTTGGATGTTTCTCTCCGGTCGTTCATTTTTTTATACTCATGCTGGCTGTTGTTTGTGGAATCCTGGACCTCCACATCGTGGCCCTTTGACGAATGGCCCTGATCTTGCACAAGTGCCACCCGGGCACGGTAACAGAGGATCGGAATGTCGTTTTAGAGGCGACCATTGATTTGACGGTCTAGATCAGCGGTGTCCACGTGACAGTGTCCCCAGAACCATTTATTTAAACGGTTATAGTGTCCACATCACAAGGAACGGTGTCCGGTCCGATGCTTGGGAGCGAATTAGATGTTACCCTGGTAACACCTTAGTGGGTGTTACCCCTACCGTGTGGGGCCCATCTTGACATAGTTTTTATATATCTATACCGTCTATCTGTTTTCTCATATCATTTTAGGATATGATCCAAAACCTTAAGAAAATAAAATTTCTGGTGGACCATACCACTAGAAACAGTGATTAATAACCATTAAACACGTTTTGTGGGCCACAAAAGTTTTGGATCAATCTGATATTTATATTTTCCCTTCATCAAGACCTTAATGACATTATCAAGAGCTTGGATTGCAAATGAACATTAAAAAAACCTTATTATGGGCTCTTTGGAATTTTTAATGGTGGGACACTCAATCACACTGTTTCTAGTGGTATGGTCCACTTGAGATTTGGATCTGCATAATGTTTGGAACCTTATCCTAAAATGGGCTGAATAAACGGATGGACGGAGTCGATATACAAAATATCATCCATGTGGGCCATACGGTAGGGGTAACACCCACTAAGCTGTTCCCTGGGTAACACCTCATTCGCGCCCCCTGATGCTTATCTGCTCCCCAAAATGGCAACCATGCGGGTGCACTCAGAAAATGTACTCCACGTGCTTTTAATCTGATTTAAATAGTCCAAATGGTGGGACCCACTGCATATATGTCATGAATCCAAACGGTCATTTTTACGATAAGAATCCGGATCCTCTATTGAAACCGAGTAAATAACCTCTACTTCTGTTGCTCTGATTGGTCCAGCTCTGTCTAATTGTGTCAGAGCTGAGCTGCTCTGACACACTTAGGATAAGTTGGACCGATAAGAGAAGTGATGAGTAGGGTTTCTCTGTTAGGTTTCAACATAGGATCCGGACTCTTCGGATAATTCTCAGCTCGGATCATTGGACGTTCATTTCTCAAATCCAGATCGTTGAATATTTTCGTTTATCCTCCCATTAGATGCTTCTAATCAGAATTTTAAGATATCATATCATTCTAAAATTTTCTTTATGAGTCATCTAAATTGAGGCTCATGATTTGGACGGTTTAATTTGAGTTAAACCTATTCCATGTGCACTAATCGAGGTGCACGAGTACAAACTGTAAGGCACGCGAGGAGTATCAAAGCTCTTCTCAGTCGACTCACAAATCGGCTCGGCTCGGCTCAGTTGCAAACACCTTTCGGTACCATCCACCAACCAAAAAAGATAGTCCAAGAGCCAGAGACAAGCTGAAACCGAGTCATCACCTTGTACGAATTCTTCCAGAATTTATTTATAAGGGATCACAAGCGGGCCCACCCGTGATCGCGGCTTGTAAGTAGATGGGAGGGGTCCAACTTGGATTGCACGTCGCCCCAAATATTGCCCTAATCGGATGATCATAACCATTTAAATAAGGGACACCACAATGGACGGTGGGACTCTTTTTATCCTTACCGTCCATTTTGCAAGACCTTGATCTTATGTGTCTCATTGTCGGATCATGATCGTTTTTAGGGTATTCCGCAATCTGTGGTTGATTTCTCTTGTCCAACACCATCTTTGACCCTCGGTTGGTCCACGTGGCCGGGAACAAGAACGCTGGATGAGAGTTCGTGTGAAATAATACGCCGGCAAAAGACACCTTTTCAGGTGTTTGCATAAGATAAGAGGATAAAAACTTACTCTGTCAGATGCGATGGATGATACGCAGACACTTAGAATTTCTTTAGCAGTTGCGTAGTGGCATACAAATAAAATTGAACCGTCCAATTTATGGTTCTCAGTTTAGATGTGTCATGCACCAAAAAGTAAGTTGATCAGATCATCTGACTATCAGACTGGTGAAAATTATTGGACGGTTAGAAATAAAAACCATCCAATGGCCCTATTTTAAAAACAAGTGTCCACGAATCAGAGGCTACGGTCTTTCAAATAATCTAAACTTTGGAGATTTTTACTTAGGGAAACTGGGTTCGACAATTTAATAGGTTAGACTTGAGTTAATGCATGCCGCATATTTAATTTCTAAGTACCGTGTATCAAACGAAATACGTATCCTTAACTCCAAAAATATCAAAGAGAGAGCCACTTTTGGGTGGGCCTTTTGGCTAAGATCAAGCGGAGAATATACCTTTCCACTCGTGGAATATGTGGGAGGCAGAAAAGCTTGCTAGAATACATCCCAACCCGTTGTTAGCGGGAGCGGCTCACCCAAGACTGTGGGCCATTTACTGTGGGGCCCACTTGATGTAATATTTTGTATCCACGCTGTCCGTCCAATTTTCCAAATTAGAACGTTGTTCCAAAAAACGAAGCGTATCCAATTATCAGGTGGTCCCTACCATAGGAAAAGTGGTGATTGACCATTAATGGCCCACAAAAGTTTTGGATCAACCTGATATTTGTTTTTTCACTTCATCCAGCTCATGTGACCTTATTAACATATTGGATGGCAAATAAACACATCCCGAGTAGTTTTTATAGGCAGAGCATCCAACTACTAGAGTTTCCTATGATACGGTCCAACCGATAATTGGATCTGCTTAGTTTTTTTTTTTTTTTTTTTTTTGGCCTAATGGTCTAACATAATCTAGAAAGACAGGTGGACCAAGTGGATACAGAATACACATATAGGTCAGCTGCACCGTCTTGAGTGAGTATTGTGTCTCACGCTATTATTGACGGGAGGTGAGCGGATGAGGCGTTACCCTTATCATGTGGGGCCATCTTGATGAATATGTTATATAGCCACATCGCCCATCCATTTCTTCAGCCAATTTTAAGATGATATCTCAAAACTTAAGCTAATCTAAATCTCCTGTGGACCACTTTACTGGAAAAAGTGGAAAATGATCGTTAAAAGCTTTTTGTAAGTCATGAAAGTTTTGGATCAAGTTAATCTTTGTATTTTCTCTTCATCCAGCTTTGGATGACAAATAAACATTGAGGATCTGCTGGGCTTTAGATGGTTTTTAATGGTGGGCATTCAATTACCACTGTTTCCTGTGGTGTGGTCCACCCTTGGGAATTTCTTAATGGTGGGCATTCAATTGCAGTTGTTTCTTGTGGTGTGGGTCACCTGAGATTTGGATCTATCTTTTTTTTTTTTTCCCCACCTTGATGTATGTATTACCGTCCATCCATTTTTTCAGATCATTTTAGGGGATTATACCAAAACCATCCATTTTTCCAGAATATTTTAGGGGATTATACCAAAAAGGAAGAAGATCCAATCGTCCAGTGGACCATAATATAGGAAATAGTGGTGATTGACCATTAATGGGGCACAAAAGTTTTGGATGAAGCTGATATTTGTTTTCTCAATCCCCTCTCATGTGACATTATCCACAGATTGGATGGTAAATAAACACTACAAAAAACATGAAGATGCGTCCTAAAAAGTTTTTAATGGTAGGATGGTCAGTCACCATTGTTTATGGTATGGTCCACCTGATAATTTTCTCTGCTTCATTTTTGGGTTAGCGCCCTAACATGATCTGGAAAAATGGATGGACGGAATGGATACATAATACAAACATCAAGGTGGGCCCTATGGTAACCCCACAGTAAGGGCGGCACCGTCTTGGGTGAGCGCGGGGTCTCACCTAATCCGCTCTCGGGTGCATTGTGTGACTAACCAATTGGGTGCTTTGCATGACAAAGAAAAACGCATCATGATGGCCCCCACAGAGCACCAACCACCAGACCGACCCATGCTGACTTCGGTACTGGAGGGGTCACTACCGAATCTCAGTCCGAGGGCAACGAACCATCCAAATCTCAAGAGAAAATACAAATAGCAGCTTAATCCAAAACTTGTGTGGGCCCAAGAGTTTTTAATGGTTGGAATTAAATCCTTACTGTGTGGTCCACCTGAGATTTGTATCTCCTCGTTTTTTGGACCATGCCCCAAAATGATATGGAAAAACGGATGGACGGCGTGGATATTCAACACATATACTGAGGTAGGCCCCACGGTCAGGTCCTTGCCTGTTACCCCCCGCCTCACCAAATCTGGGCCCCTCATTTGCAAACCACATTTGTAAGCAGCAAAGTGGTAAAAATTCTATTTTATTTCCCGCCATTCATAATCGCGGGACGGTTCAATCAACTATATATATATATATATATATATATATATATATATATATATATATATATATATATATATATATATATATATTATTATTATTATTATTATTATTATTTTCCTTTGTTTTCCTTATTAGACAGATGAGAAATAGGGATTTTGCAATGAAATAAAGAAGAGAAAGAAGCTCCATGTGAGAGATATGGAATTGAAGAGCAAGCAGGGGCGGCTAGGGCTCTCAATGGGTCGGATCTGGATTGGATCCAGTTGGATCTGGTGTTCGTATATTGTAGACTTCGGATTGGATTCGGATCCAAGGATCCAAAAGGTGATATCTATATCCAATCCATTTATAAATTGTTATATCCATTTCCGATCCAAAATCCATATAACCATCGGATTCAGGTCGGATCTAGGTCCGAATCCACCCCCATTACAAATCTAAAAAAATATATGATATAAAATATATAATATAATATAATTAATTTAGTAGAAAAATGATGCAAATCCCACTATTTACTATGGTATGGTCGCCGTGGCCTAAAATAAGTTGTAAAACGGATGGCTAGCACGAATATAACATATACAATAAGGTGACAATGAGTTAGATCTTAATCGGATTCGGATTCGGATCGAACTCAGATATGTTCCTGTAAATCCATATCCGGTCCATTTAAGTAATTGGACCTATTTTAAGATCCAAATCCGATCCATTTAACTAATTGGACCTATTTTAAGATCCAAATCCGCATTATAGGGATTCGGAGCGAATCGGATCTCGAATCTGACCCGCTCCATTGAGAGCCCTAGGGGCGGAGCCACATAGGGGTGAGAGGGGGCAAATGCCCATTGAGTTTTCAACAGTAGGAGTTCAATCCACTGGTTTATGTGGTGTGGTCCATTTGGGCCTTCAATTTGCCTCATTTTTGGGCTCAAGCACTAAAATTATTTTTCAAAATAGATGAATGGCTTGGATAGAATATATAGATTACCTTAGGCTCCACAAAGCCCCTGACAAGACCGTCCGTTTCAAGATAGGTCTAGGTCGGCAGGAAATCTCGGATGCGATTGGAATTTCCTTTGGCAGGAAGTTCTTGTGCAGGAACCTAGGTGGGTCCCACTAGTGTTTGTGAGAAATCCACCCCGTCCTTCGGTTATGTGAGATCTTTTTGGGACATGAGGCTGCAAAAGAACTGTTTCCAAACTCAAGTGGGCTGCACTAAAGGAAAAGGTGGGTAGGGAATTTCCTACCGTTGAAACCTCCCTGGGTCAACAGTGATGTTTATACGCCATCCATACAGTTCATAACATCATTCCTACTTGGATGAACTGAAAAAATAAACATTAAACTGATTCAAAACTTGTGGCCCCACAAATGTTTCAACTGTGGTAGTTCAATCTTAACATTTTGGCCCCCTTGAGTCTTGGACCTGGCTCATTTTTTGTCGCATGTCCTAAAATTGTCTCACAAAATGGATGGACGGGTTGGATTTCTCACAAACATCACAGTGGCCCCACCTAAGTTCCCAGAGTATGAACTTCCTGCTAAACCAATCCGCGTCCAGCTTTGACGGTTCAGTGGCGATCTTACCATGAAGCAAAGTCACCGAGTTCTATGGCCCCCACCGTGATGTATGTGTTGTATCCACATTGTCCAACCATTTAGAGAGATCATTTTATGGCTTGATAAAAAGAAGGGGGCAGATTCAAATGTACCCATCACAAAAACAATGAGGACAATGGCACCCACCATTGCCTCGTGCTTGTGCCTTGCCCCCTTCTGGAAGAAAATCCTGGCTCCGCCCCTGAGAGCAGGTATATTGAAATGGAATGCAAGCGGCTTGAATATGCTCTCCGTCGCTGCATTGTCGAGAATCAGATTCTCCACCAGCGCTTGCATATTGAGAAGGGCCTAGTTATCTCTGTAACCAAACAGAAGTCTGCAATTCTTACTAATGATATGAATCTTGATAGATTTCAATGTTGTTTCCTTCTTCTTACCTATTGTTTACATTTTAGCATGCTGTATTTTAGATTGCAGAAAGATAGCAGTGTAATAAGTGTTGGTTGTGGACCCATGGGGCCCACTTGTGGACAACCACTTGTGGGTGGGGCCCATAAGGATGTTCCCGCATCCTCCTTCTTCCGAGAGTTTGAAATTCAATTAGAAATTTAAAACCTCGAAAGAAGATGAGATGGGATAAGATAAGGTTAAACCAACCTTATCTCATCTCATCCCTTATCTCTTTTCCCTCTATTTATAAGAGGATTCTTTCCATAATCAAATATACAAGAAAAAGGAAAAGTATAAGTTATATACGGAGAGAAAAGAGAGGAATAGGCTTCTAGAGTTTATCTGGTCTATCCATCAGATCTGAGCCATAAATCTGATCCGGGGACCATCTTCACCGTAGAATCAGAGGGGTGATCAGACCCACTTGCTCCTGTAGCAAATAGGCGGATGGCTGGATCGCACCACATATCATCGGCTTTGCGAAGGTTCTCATCGTGTAGACCGTCGGATCTTGGAGGCCCACTCTTCCGTAAATTACTAAAAGTGGTATCAGAGCTTTGAACGGCGGATCTCTGATTTAAAGAAGGAATAATCGCAATCGAGGTAAGTGGCCTTAATCTGAGGATTATAAATTAAAATTTTATTTCATTTTAATAAATACACGCGATCATCAAATTATCACCACCATTGATTATTCCTTTTATTTACTGCATTTATTCTAATTTTTTTTTATCTCTGAGATATGGAGGTTAAAAAAAAAAAATTTAGAATAAGAAAAATAAATAAATAGAATTTTTTTTATTATGGAAGAAAGTCCATCTGATCATTAAGGAACGGCTTATATGTGGGTCCAATCAACAATGCATGTGAATGGTTCAAGATCCTGACCCCAAGATCAAATGGGCCCCAAATAGGTTATGGAGAATAGTTCAAAAATCAAAGTGTGAAATCTTCCCATGTAGGGGCCCATCTCATCAATGGTTTCAATCACGAGGTTGCAAGCCCCATGACTGGATTATAGGATCCAATCCAAACCATTCAAAATGGGGACCCACCTGACGGACGGATGGCTTAGATCTCTAACACATGTGCTATAATGACACAATGGATGAAGCCACTGTAAAATTGCTGAATCAAGCACAAGCTATCAATCCATCTGCGTAAAGCCACGCTATGCATCAATCTGTCAGATGGGCCCCGCTAAATTGAAACCCTCCATTGAATAGAGGTAAAGGCAACCATGGCCGCCGCCGGCGGCAGCATCCACGACCGCTGCAACCATGGCCGCCGCCACCGGCAGCAGCAGCAGCAGCCGCTGCAACCATGGCCGCTGCCGCCGGCAGCATCCACGGCCGCTGCAACCATGGCCGCCGCCACTGGCAGCAGCAGCAGCCGCTGCAACCATGGCCCATGTACGCCGCCGCTAGGGCTGTAAATGGTCGGGTTCGGGGCGGGTTTAGCCAAAACCAGACCCGCCCATTTACTAAACGGGTCTGGGTCCAAATTTTAAACCCAGACCCTTTTACTAAATGGGCGGGTCCGAGTCGGGTCCCAGTCAGCCCATCAGACCCATTTATAAATGGGTCCGGGTCTGGTAGAGGGAGATCCACCCAGAGCCATTTATAAATGGGCTGGGTCTAATGGGTCCGGGTCTGGATCAAGTATGCAAGCATTTTACAAGGCTTAAAACCGTGTCTGGACGGGTCTAGGCTGGACGGGTCCCTTGTAACATAGACCAAACCCGCCCACTTACTAAATGGGTTTGGGTCGGGTCGGGTCGGGCCTAAAATAAAAGAAACCAGACCCAAACCCGTTTAACAAATGGGTCTATTCTTGGACCCAGACCCGTACCATTTAACAAATGGGTCGGGTCTGGGTCGGGTCTAAATGGGTTGGGTCCGGGTACCCCATCAGGTCCACTGACCCATTTACAGCCCTAGCCGCCGCCGCCGGTAGCGTCCACGGCCACCCATACTCTCTCTCTCTCTTTTCTCTCCCGTTTTCCCAAGATCACCGACGCAGCAGCCGCACGCCAGCTGCTGCCGCGGCAGCAGCAGCAGCAGCAGCGCGAGCCACCTCCGCCGCGGCAGCAGCAGCGCCTGTAACCGCCCATCGCCGCTGCCGATGATGGGGCATGAGCTATCCGCCGCTGCCCCAGCCGGATCTCTGATTTTTTTTAATGGAAGCAGCCATTGATGGGTTTCTTCAAAACCCTAATATGGAAGAAGAAAGAGAGATGGGCCTATATGGGCCTAGGTTGAGCCTTTTATGGCTTGGCTTGGCAATGGGCCTTAAGGGCCTGGTTTGAAAATTGATAATGAGTATTACCTTATGGGCCATGACTAGAGAAAATTGGGCCATAGATATGGGCCCATATAATGGCTTAGAGTTGATAATAATTTTAATAATTAAATAATGCAAACTCAAGCCATTAATTACAAATGGGCCAATTTTAGAATTGGGCCTTTATGAAAAGAAAAGAGTTGGGCCTAATTAAAGTAATTAAGGGCTAATCCTCTATGAAACTTGGGTTGTTCCTAATTAAAAGGATTAGGATCATCATTGGACATCCATATGAGGATGGATAGTCTAATATTGGCCCAAATTTGAGAAGATGACTCTTTACTATAATCATACCACCTGTATCCATTATTTGGGACAAAATTGTGGGACCATTACGATCTATCCACGTGTGATTGGACAACCCATATAGATCCCAATATTATGTCATAAAATTGAGATGGGCCGAATTAGAAGCCCAATTCACTTCCTTTCAAGATTAAGTGTATCTTGTGCAAGGGCCTTTAATCGGCCATTTATGGACTGATTTAGACCAAGTAATGGAAAGTGACTTAGGGTTTTTCGGCAAGATTTAACCGATGGTGTGGTCCATTTTTGTGATTAACGGTCTAAATTTAAAATTATAATGATGATCAATGTATGTATTAGAATGAAAGCATATAATTTAAATTATGAATTTTTCTGTCTCCACATATCTCATGATTTATTTAATGTACATGTGCGTGCATTAATACATATGTGTATGCAAATGAAAGATATTTTTTATATCCATATAATCACTATTGATCACGGGTCCACAAATGAATGGAATCATCATCAACCATGATGATCAACATTGATGAGAGGATCCATCATCAATGGTGAACATTAATGGTAATGATCGGATCCATCATAAATGGACACGATAAATGTAGTGATCGTATTGTCCTTTAATCATAAAACTTCTCTTATTCGTTCAATGGACATGATTGTTTTTCTTTAATCTAATGATTTATTCATTTTGACTTTAATTTTTATATGATTAAAATTAAGTCATCATTTCATTAGAATATAGATCTCATTTCCCAAGGTTGTGCATAACCTAAGTGGGAGTTTTATTCATTCCTTAAATGATGCATAAACCCATAATGGTGGGTTGTAGGTTATACAAATAAATAGTCGTAAAAGCATCAATTTCATTTTATTTAGAGAACTTGATTGATCTGCACCACCCATACAGGTATGTAGGCTTTCAGATCCCTTATAAGATGGATTGCATACTTTATAAACTTAAAAGTTTGAATAACTAGTAGAAATTCTGATGATTAGTGCCAATACTTTAGATCATAGCTAAGTAGTGATACATGATGCGATGTAGAGATGGCCTCTAAAGCATTGATTGCCGATCAACTAAAAGGACAACATTTCAACGGCAACAACTACGAAGACTGGTCCCGCGCAGTGCGAAGCCTTCTGGATGAAGATGACATTTTACACACTCTGAATGGGATTCAAGAGGAACCCATATTGGCTGAAAATGGAAATCTAGGTGAACATAGGGCCGCGATGAATCGCTACAACAAGTGGCGTAAACAAAATCGCTCCGCCCGTAATGTTTTGATTAGCACAATGCACAAAGAACTCATACCCACGTATGAAGTGCATGAAACCGCTAAGGGGATCTGGGATGCACTGGCTAATGCCTATAAGCAGAAGTCAGATGCAAAGGTTCGGGCTATGGAATTAGAGTTCCAAGAATACAGGATGCCTGTAGGTTGCCCCATCAAGGATCATATCCGTAAGATGGAGCAGATGATAAGCGCCCTGAGGAATGTAGGGTGCAAACTAAATGAAAATCAAAAGATTATAGCTATGTACCGTTCCTTACCCGAATCATAGGCCCAAATCAAAACGATTCTGAACCATACTGATTCTATCACAACGTTCAGAGACTTTTGTGGCCATCTGGTACGAGAGGTTGAAATGAATGTAATTCAGCCAGGTTCGGCCAAGGCTTTTGCAGCAAAAACCCACAAGCGGAAAGCTAACAAGAGAAAGTTCAAAGCTCGCAAGAAGGCGAAGAAGAACAATCAGGAACAGAAGACCGCAACGCCTCCTCCAAATCCCAAGAAGGGGAAAGGAAAGAGGAAACCTAAAAAGACAAACATCACCTGTTTCGTCTGCGAAAATCCCGGCCATTATGCCCGTCAGTGTGCCCAGAAAAAGACGGTAATTCCTCAGTCACTAGATACTTTGTTTGTAGGCGTTTGTTCTGAGATCCTTTCCGTTGATATCCTATCTAACGAGTGGATTTTGGATTCAGGCGCAACAAAGCACGTGACACGAGATCGTCGAGGACTCGAGGAATTTCGACCTATAGCCACAGGGAGCTACAGGGTGTACATGGGGAATAACGCTGCTGAAGACGTGCTAGGGATTGGTGTTTATCATCTCCGTACGCGCGTAGGGCACACAATAATCCTCCATGATACTCTTTATGCACCGGGCATGTGCCGGAATTTAATTTCTGTTTCTAGATTGTTAGTTAATGGTTTTGACATTCGTTTTTTCGGGACAAAAATTTCTTTAAGACTAAATAATCTCATCTTTGCATGGGGAAATTTGATTTCAGATTTATTTATTCTAGATGCAGAACATGATAATGCGCCTCTTGCTTTGTTTACTACATCGAATGAACATGTAGTATCTAAATCTTTAAAATGGCACGCGAGGTTAGGTCACATTGGAAAGGACCGTATGACAAGACTAGCTAGATCTGGTCTGTTAAGTTCATTATGCAAGGTTGATTTGCCATTTTGTGAACATTGTGTGTCCGGGAAGACTTCTAAGAAACAATTCCCTAAAGCGACTAGGTCAAAGGGTTTACTAGAGATAATCCATACGGATATCTGTGGACCCTTAAATGTACATGCTAGAAATAGATGCCAATACTTCGTCACATTTATTGACGATTACTCGCGCTATGGATATGTGTATCTCATCTCACATAAATCTGAGGCTTTTGATTGTTTTCTCAAATTCAAAGCTGAAGTTGAAAATCAGTTTGAGAAAAAGATTAAAATTCTTAGATCTGATAGAGGTGGCGAGTATACATCTGAAACGTTTAAATCATACTGTGCAAACGTTGGCATCATCAGGCAATACACTATGGCTTATACTCCACAGCAAAATGGAGTTGCAGAGAGAAGGAACATGACACTATTGGACATGGTCAGATCGATGATGGCACATGCAAATCTCTCTACCACATTCTGGGGAGACGCGCTTCTTACAGCCGTCTACGTCCTAAATAGAATCCCAACTAAATCCGTTCCTAAGACCCCATATGAGATGTGGACTGGGAGGATTCCTTCTCTAGCCGACCTACGTCCTTGGGGATCTTTAGCATATGTTTTATTGCCTACTCAGCATAGAAGTAAACTTGATAGTAAAACTATTGAGTGCGTATTCATCAGGTACCCAATGCACTCAAAGGGATACGTTCTAGTTTATGAGGATCGTGGAGGATGGACTGAGATTGAATCTCGGGACATCACCTTCGTCGAAGACAGAGACCCCAGTCGAAAGAAACAAAAGGTTTCCACCGAACTTTTTGAAATTCCCGATGTATCTCAAGAGAGTGGGAGTTCTGCTTCTAAAAATGGAGATACTCCTATAGTTCATCAGGACAGTGGGAGTACATCTCAGCAGGCTCCTAAGTTACGTCGAAGTGAAAGATGTTTGATTCCCAGAAGATATTTCGATATCGATGGTCAATCTTTCTCTTGTGTTGCGGTTGACGATGATGAACCTGATTCTTATCAGGATGCGTTATTATCTCCGAATTCGGCTGATTGGGTAACTGTCATGGATGAGGAGATTGCCTCCATGGAGAAGAACAAAGTCTGGGAACTTGTAGATCTGCCTTCCAATCGCAAAGCAATTGGTAACAAGTGGGTACTTAAGATCAAAAGAAAGACAGATGGTACAATGGACAAGTACAAAGCAAGATTAGTTGCAAAAGGTTTTACACAAAAAGAAGGTGTTGATTATGAGGAAACTTTTTCACCTGTTGCAAAATTTTCCTCAATCCGCATGATTTTGTCCATTGTCGCAAGTTTAGACTTAGAGTTATATCAGATGGATGTAAAGACTGCTTTCTTAAATGGTGATTTGGATGAAGATATTTACATGCAACAACCCATAGGTTATGTGGACAAAAAGTATCCAAAGAAAGTCTGTAAATTGTTACGATCTATTTATGGGTTGAAGCAATCTTCAAGGCAGTGGTATATGAGGTTCCACTTAGCCATCACCACTTTTGGATTCACAATGAGTGAAGAAGATCATTGTGTATACGTGAAATGATCTGGAAGATCTTTTCTGATACTATCTCTATATGTAGACGATATCCTATTAGCTGGTAATGACATGCAACTGTTGATGATGTCTTAAGATTGGCTTTTCTCGAACTTTGAGATGAAAGATTTTGGTGAAGCCAACTTTATTTTAGAGGTTAAAATCATCAGGAACCGTTCTAGGAGATTCTTAGGCTTATCACAAGCCACTTACATCCAGAAGATCTTAGAGCGGTTTAGGATGGAAAATTCAAAAGCTGTTGAAACCCCTATGGATAAAGCTACCAAGTTAGACAGGAAATCGTGTCCCCAGACAGAAGCTGAGAAATCGGCAATGTCCTCAGTACCTTATGCGAGCGCAGTAGGCAGGTTAATATATGCTATGCTTTGCACCAGACCAGATATAAGCTATGCAGTTGGCATAGTCAACCGTTACTAGAGTAACCCGGAACAGTCGCATTGGCAAGCCGTGAAACGTATATTCCGCTATCTCAGAGGAACCAAGGACTTGATGCTGTGTTATGAAGGCGCGAGTCTCGAGCTCAAAGGATATT
The DNA here is from genome assembly GCA_003013855.2 of Liriodendron chinense. NCBI lineage: Eukaryota > Viridiplantae > Streptophyta > Magnoliopsida > Magnoliales > Magnoliaceae > Liriodendron > Liriodendron chinense. The sequence continues at coordinate 1,678,426 of PVNU02000133.1, read as the reverse complement.
CAGATGCCGCCTGGGGTAATGACGCCGACGAGGGAAAGTCTACTTCAGGATATATCTTCTTGCTCGGAGGGGAGCTATCTCTTGGTTGAGCAAGAAACAGACATGCACGGCACTTTCATCTATGGAGGCCGAATACATTGCATGTTGTGCTGTAGTTCAAGAGTGTGTATGGGTTCGCAGATTCCTACAAGGATTGGGTGTTGTTCCAGGCATACATGAGCCTATATCGTTGATGATAGACAACACCTCGGCCATTGACTTGGCAAAGGATCCCAAACACCACCAGAAATCGAAGCACATTGAGATAAAGTATCATTATGTTTGTGATCAAGTGAAAGAAAAGAAGGTTATTCTCAGCTACATTCCTACCAAGGAAATGATGGCTGATCCCATGACGAAACCTATAGCTAGAGATCTATTTCAGGTTCACGTCAGGCAGATGGGATTGAGGAAAGCTTGATTGATATGCTTGTATCATGTATCTTTAATCTTTCATGAATAATAAATTCCATTTTATTCAGTATTGAACACTTGTTAGACTAGGTATGTAGATCATCAGCATTTTCTTTGAGATCAAGTAGGATTTCAACTATTATCGGCAGGCCGGTTACCCACTCGCACGGGTTGACCAACCCTAAATGTACAAGAGAGGTACACTTGGGGTGACGTTCATACACTGAGGTATGAACCACCCTTTATTGAAAATAATAAAGGATGAGGATGCGAATGAGTTGTATTCGCCTTCAGTCCAATAAGATTGAAGATGAGACTGACAAAGTCGAATAACATAGTCGCACCATTACTCATAATGCGAATAATGTTATGGCTTGAATCACAGTCAAGTCGTGAGGTTATGAGATGAGTCATACTTCATGTGAGATGACTTGCGTAATGTAGACCCGACAGATACCTAGTATTGTCTACTTTACGGCGTGGATTGTAGCCACGTGCTTGGACCTATTACCTACAGATTGCTTTGATTCGATCTAATCATTGCAACGTGCGAGTAGCCAGTCCCGTAGGTGACTCTTTGTGTCCTCAGCTACCCTCCTCTTGTGTACAGGAGGATGAGATTGAGTGTCGCTACTTTAGTATACGATGATGAAAGGCCCTTGATTGGCCAGACTCGGTTATGCTAGGAAAGCGGCTTGATCAATTCCAAATTACACACCTGCGTGGGGAAGATCCCATGACAGCTACACCAAGTTTCTAGAACTATAAATACGCATTTGAAGACTTATCCGCCGGCAGTATCGAGTTTTCTTAGACTTTTACAAACGATATTCTCTTTCAAAATATATATGTATATATATTACTTTAAAAAGAATTCAAATTGACGCTTGTAGATAACCAAGTTTTTCAGAATAAACTCGATACGTTGGATAAGTGCATATGTTGGCCGAGTACTCCGGATTGGGAGTTAACTCTATCCGGTGTGGTTATGCGAACTAGAACAGGCAATGCAAAGCTTGGGTTATTGAGTGCTAGATAGGTGGTCTCTTAGTACTCAAACACCTGTGAGAAGATAACGGTGTTCCAGCTGGTCCCACGCTTCTGATTCTTTTGATCGTGATTCTTTGGTTTTGATTATTATGTGATGAGCTAGATGAATTCTTATGATGTGCCTACCCCACAATGTGATTGAGTGGGAGATGTTGGTTGTGGACCCATGGGGCCCACTTGTGGACAACCACTTGTGGGTGGGGCCCATAAGGATGTTTCCGCATCCTCCTTCTTCCGAGAGTTTGAAATTCAATTAGAAATTTAAAACCTCGGAAGAAGATGAGATGGGATAAGATAAGGTTAAACCAACCTTATCTTATCTCATCCCTTATCTCTTTTCCCTCTATTTATAAGAGGATTCTTTCCGTAATCAAATATACAAGAAAAAGAAAAAGTATAAGTTATATACGGAGAGAAAAGAGAGGAATAGGCTTCTAGAGTTTATCTGGTCCATCCATCAGATCTGAGCCATAGATCTGATCCGGGGACCATCTTCACCGTAGAATCAGAGGGGTGATCAGACCCACTTACTCCTGTAGCAAATAGGCGGACGGCTGGATCGCACCACATATCCTCGGCTTTACGAAGGTTCTCATCGTATAGACCGTCGGATCTTGGAGGCCCACTCTTCCGCAAATTACTAAAAATAAGTCCTACTTTGATGAATAGAAGGCATAACGAAGTTAAATAAGGAGATGCCGATTGCCTATTGACGCCGCCCGTAGCAAGGCGGCCTCCGGAGTGGTCTATCGGCCCACCATGATATATGTGTTTTATTCACACCGTCCATCTATTTTTCAGATCATTTTAGGGTGTAATGTTTATTTGCCATCCAACCTGTTTATTAGTTCACATCCTAGGGCCCACTGTAATGTTTATTTGCCATACAACCTGTTGATTAGGTCACAACGACCTGGATGAAGGGAAAACACAAATATCAGCTTCATCCAAAACTTTTGTGGCCCCCAAGAAAGTTTTTAATAGTGGGTGTTCAATCACCACTGTTTCCTGTGGTGTGGTCTACATCAGATTTGGATCTGCCTCATCTTGGGCTTATGCCTTAAAATGATCTAGAAAAATTGGATGGAAAGCATGGATAAAACACATGAATCATGGTGGGGCCCACAGAGCACCGTGTGGCAGCGTCAACGTGAGCCCAAGTAGGTCATCAATCCATCTATTTGTTGGACCATAACGAGTGCTTATGATTCTAAGAATCACTTTTGTTAGGCAATCCTAACCATCCCATCCATGGCATGGGAAAAGAATGGCTATAGAAAATAAGTCTAAATCAATGGTCGATTGGATTTTCATGTCAGCGAATTCTTCTTCTTTTTTTTCCATGGTAGTCTCGTGAAATGTGTTACGTACTTAACGGACAGTTAAGATCGATCGATTGGATTGAATTTTCAAAAGCCCGTCTTCAATCACATTGTAAGACTCTCATCAGTCATCTATGCGGGAATCTATTAGCATTTATTTAGATTTCAAAAGTCCATAATAAAATGCCCGTTAATTGCTCACCAAATCTCAGTGAAAACAGCAAATATAAGTTGTTCTGTGGTGCAACATATGCTTCCAAATGATAGGTCCAGCACTGCCTTCTCACCTAATGCTACTCGTCACTGCTCAAATTAATTTCATCTCTCAGAGTGTTTCAAAATCGAGGTCTCAAGTTTGGTTTTTGATTGGGCTAATTGGGATTGGGTCCTTCGAGGGTTCATTTTTTAGGACCCATATTTGACTGGGTTCGGGTCCCTATCAGGATCTTGGATCTTTTTTTGTGGTCCACATCACATAAGGCCGTTTACATGGTCGGGCACACCTAAATAGATGGATTTGATCACATACAATGTGTTATGTAAATGGGCTCTTTACAGTATGTGGCTTAAAAAACTTCACTCTGTTGGTCCAATTTCTAAAGGGGTCTGAGAAATTAGACCCGGACCCATTAAAATCAGTCTCGTCCATCGGGTACCGACGACAGGTATGGGTACTCATTTTTTATTATATTGGCAGATTTGCCAGGTTTGCATGTAAAGGTGCAACCATATGCATATCCGGAGGGCTTGTCGGGGATGGGGGTATCTTCCAACCAAACATTTTCTAGGCACCTCCATTCTCTCATCCTCTGGACACAATTTCAAGGCCCAAAAACATATTTTCTAGCTGAAACCCCCTGGAGCATGTTTATGGCATCCAACCCGTCCAGAACGGTCAATGCCCAAAAAATCAAGCTGATCCAACCATCATGGCTGATGCTTGTATCGATGTCTGATTTCACAATTTGGGCGGAATTTGATTGGACAACTGGCCGCTGTTACATATTCAATTGAACAACTTCCAAACATGCTCCATGTGGCCAGTACAACGGTGGCCTCCTTTCCAATCAAATTTCGCCATATTATAGCTAGTAACCAATCCTTGACCAACTATCATGTGAATGAATTTGGATAATTTTGGGCTGTTCTAATTATTTTCTTTATTGTGGTCTACCTACTGACTGCATAGTGTTGGGAATAAGAATGCCGGCAGTGGAAGCGAAAGTCGAACAACAACATAGCAGGATATCGAATCAAATGAGCAACACAAAGCAACCAATCACACAAGCATTCAACCACAAGAGATAATTCGATTTTACATGGAAAAAGCCCTCAACGGGTAAAAAACCAAGGCACAAAGCGATCTACTATGATTCAGAAGATTATAGAGATTGACAGCCCACAAGCAAGTAAAACCCAGAAAAAACCTAAGCTCTCTCTCTCTTCTCTCTCTCTCTCTCTCTCTCTCTCAAAACACTCTCCCCTCACCCAAAAAATACTTTGGAAACCTTGGACATCTTAGGATACCATGTAAGTCCGGATACATACCATATATATAGCAAACAACCCGAAAATAGAAACAACTTACGCAGATCCGCATAACTACATAAGAAACCGCGTATACAATCGACCGGTCGAATCGAGCAACACAAAAAACAGTCCATAAGGGAAACTACTAAATTCGTCACGTCTGCCTCAACACTGGCCAACCGGTCATGACCGATCGGACCTGTCAAAAAACGTCCAGAGACCTTTGCTGCCTTCTCTATTTCCACTGCCCAAAAAATCGACCGGTCAAACACCGGTCATTGCACAGTTTAAAGGCTCTTCTAACAATCTCTACCAAGGCTTCAAATGTCGAATCAAAACATCCTTACACTTTCACGCCCTTTTCCGCTCTTCTCATGTGGCCCTTGGGCACTTGCCACATACGAGCAACTGTGGATTCTGCTGTCAATCCCGCAGCTCCACCATGAAACGTGCTCCCGATCAATTTGTAAAGATGACCACATCTTCGTGCCTTCATCCACATGAGTGCCCCCTTCATCACTTTATAACAACGATCACAGCCGATGAACATGCACCATTTCGCCTCGAGTGCTCTAAGAGAGATCACATTCTTCATCATCTTAGAGACATGCTTCACACCTTCCAGGACTCGTTCGATCCCATCGAACATCCTGATGTGTACTGTACGAATACCCACCACCTTATGAGCGTAGTCATCGCCCACAAACACTGATCCACCATCATACTCCCTGTATGTCATGAATGAACTTCGGTAAAGACAAACGTGACATGAAGCTCCTGAATCTAGGATCCACTCTTTACCGTGAGATCCCTTGCCAGATACAATCAGAACTTCACAAAGATTGCCAGCGTCCTCTATAATATTAGCTTCTTCTCCAGAAGAATCTTCATACTTCTCTTGCTTCAACTTGAGATTCCAACAACCTCCTCTCATGTGGCCTTCCTGACCATAATTCCAGCACTGCACATTGGCTTTCCCATTGCCCTTGGCTTTAGATCCCAATTTAGAATATCCCCTGCTATGCTCAGAATTTCTTCCCCTCATAATCAGTGCCTCTGAGGAAGAACGAGAACCCACGTCACCGCTTTTCTTTCTGATCGCCTTCAACTGGAGGGTTTAGATAACGGTCTCGACATTAATGGTCTCCCTCCCTGCCACAAAGAGTCCATGAATGATTCATATGAATCTGGAAGAGAGTTTAACAGGATGCGTGCTTGATATTCATCCTTCATCGACTCATCTATCTCCACTAACTTGCAAACCAGCCGATTGAACGTGCATAAGTGGTCTTCCACATCCGCCCTCTCTGTCATCCTCAAGGTGAACAATTGCATCAACAGATACATCCAGCTTTCTAGAGATTTCTTGGCATAGACCTTCTCTAACTTCGCCACCGTATCAGCCGCGGTCTTCTCTGTAATGACGTTATAGAGGACATTATCCGTAAGGCACAACAGGATCGAGGTTTTGACCTTCTTGTCAAGCTTCATCCACTCATCCTCTTTCATAGCCTTAGGTCGCTTTCCAAAAGCTTCGTCAAGCCCTTGCTGAACTAGGAGGTATTCAATCTTCACCTTCCATAGTCAGAAGTTATTTTTGCTAGAGAACTTCTCTACTTCAAACCTTGTGCTCGATCCCACGTTCTCATCTTAGATCCGAATTATACTCCACCCCAACTTTAGCTCTGATACCACTTGTCGGGAATAAGAACGCCGGTAGCGGAAGTGAAAGTCGAACAACAACACACATGATATTCGAATCAAACGAGCAACACAAAGCAACCAATCTCACAAGCATTCAACCACAAGAGACAATCTGATTTTACGTAAAAAAAACCCCTCAACGAGTAAAAAAACCACGGCTTAAAGCGATCTACTATGATTCGGAAGATTACAAAGATTGAAAGCCCACAAGCAAGGAAAATTCAGAGAATCTCTCTCTCTCTCTCTCTCTCTCTCTCTCTCTCTTAAAATACTCTCCCCTCAACTAAAAAACACTTTGGAAACCTTGGATACCTTAGGATACCATCTAAGTCCGAATACATGCCATATATATAACAAACAACCCAAAAATAGAAACAACTTATGCAGATCCGTGTAACTGCGTAAGAAACCGTGTATACAGCCGACCGGTCGAACCCTATGGCCGATTGGTCGGGCAACGCAAAAAACAGTCAAGAAGGGAAACTACTAAATTCCGTCTGCTTCAACACTGGCCGACCAGTCATGATCGATCGGACCTGTCAAAAAATGTCCAGAGACCTTTGCTACCTTCTCTATTTCCACTGCCCAAAAAACCGACCGGTCAGACACGGGTCATTGCAAAGTTTGAAGGCTCTTCTAACACATAGGACTGAATTTTGGGGCACCTAATCATCATGGTGAGGCTCTTGAGCATATACATGCAGTGGGCCCCACTGCACAAAAAACGGCAGGCAGCCATCCAAAAGTCTCCAGATTCGCATGGTGGCCCACATGATGGTTGAATCGATGACCTGATTTTAGGACATCAAAATTTCATGAAGGTTGGATGCCACACCCACTTCCCAGTAGGGCCCAGCCCACGGCACTTTTAGAATACAGAGGAAATTAACGGCTTCTACTTTTCACACATGTGGTCTATATAAAATGAGTGTTACCCATATCTGATACGCACCCAACCAATAAATGAATAGGAGCCATATCTCCATTCAATCGCTGGCGTAATGAAGCCATCCCTCATTCATTGCCAAAGCCATTGAGAACGAAAAAATAATAATAATAATGGAGAGGAGAAATAGTAATGAAATAAAAAATGGTAGATTATCCGCAAAGGCATTGACCCAGAAAATCATGGAGAGGTGAAGACATGAACAGATAAGATAGATGCAGAAAGAAAAGTATATGAAATGAGACAAGAGAGTATGGGGAGATTGGAGATCATTTATTGGCCACATGAGCTTCATATCCTATAAAATCCTTGACTGCCCTTCTGTTTTCTTCATCAAATTCTGCAGCTTCCCTTTAGATATATCAGCTTCTGAGAGCTTGCTTGTAGTAGAAGGCTGTTGAAATTCTCGAATCGGGTTTGTTTTGCCTCTTTGGCTCTCAGTTTTGCTGGAGATAGCATGCAGTTCAATTGCAGAGAATGAAGGTCTGAAGCTGGTTGAAGACAGGCGACCGCGGGTTGATTGGCCCAGATGGGAAGGTGAAGGGTCTGAATTCCATTTTCTTGACAATGAGTGTTGTGGACTTTTCCAGAGTAAAGGAGTTGGCCATGCAAGGAGAAGAAGATCAGCAATTGCCAACCATGCCTGTTCTACCAAGATTGGACCGCCTTGATCATCTGGTAAAGGATCTTCGGTTGCCGAAGATTTCATGTTTTACAAATTGCAATTAAATGCTCAATGGCCCAAGTTTTCTTCTTTAGGCTGCATTTGGTTGCACCAAATATCATGAAATTTCGTGATATTTACTGCAACCAAACACAGCAATAAGCATGAGTAAAAGGGATAGCTGTTTCATTAGAAATGGTCTGGGTCACCCTAAAAACCAGTCAGTTATGGGATAGCTGTTTCATAGAAAAAGATGCAACTAAATCTGTCAAAACTTGAAGCCGTGACTTCTTTTTTTCCCCTTTCTTTCTTTGAAGCCGATACTTCTACTTAAAAGCCAAACACTCAACACTAGTAAAATCTGATTAACTGTTAATCCTCTCTCCTTATTATTTTGAAATGAAGCAGTTTTACAGGCCAAAACAGGCCAAGTGGGTCCGAGGAGTTGAACGAGTGGTCAGACCAAATTGCCACAAAAAAAAGAAGGTCGAGGTCCAGTACAGATTTTATAACATTGGTTGCACCAAATATCATGATATTTGATGCAATCAACCGCAGCCTAACGTGCAAAAATGGGTCAAGATTCGGTCCAGGTTTTTAAACATTGATTGGAAGTCTAGAGCATTTCCTTTTAAATCACTTGAGAGATGTGCATATTTTTCATTGAGAATTCTTTCTGTTTCTTTCTGTATGGTTCACCTTCGTCATCATTAGCAGAAGCTTGATGTTGCAGCTGCAGTATCTTGAAGAGAGACGGAATTCGTCTGATGCACATTATTCATGTCCCTTCCCAATAAACACAGAGGTGGACAAACAATGCAAGCCTTTATCCTCTGTGCTCGAGGAAGTTCATTTCAAAGGCACACTCATGGAACGTGTAGCAATGCTTGAGAATCGAGTCTTACAGGTAAGTTGCCGAAATACATACACAAAGTTTTAAAATAACAGATCATTCTCTGAGAGATTGGATGTGGAGGATACTCAATTTTCAAGATTGGTTATCAAGAGGTTTGCTAATCCCACCCATTGCTACATAAATTTCGGACTCTTATGTTTTCCATTCTGAAATCATGGGATCTGAAGTATGAGTCATTTGATATCTGGATCACTACTTTTACCGAGCTGAAATTATGGTTCTATATAACCTTGTTATTGATTGAATTGTGATTCAAATTTAGAAGATAGAGATCAAATACTTTGATTCACGCTCGTTAGATGATCTCGCAGAGAGCATAGTGTGTATGAGTGATCCAGGGTTCAACCCCTGGAAGTTTTACCTTGAGAGAGAGAGAGAGAGAGAGAGAGAGAGAGAGAGATAAAGAAACACATTGCAGGCATATACAATCTAAGAGGAGAATATCCATATAAAATGCTTTTTCCCCCTGCTAATGCGTCACTTTGGTCGAACATCCAAACCATGAAAAGGATGGGCCATGCCATGAACACCTGGAGAGAAAATTGGAACCATCCACACATTCGGGCGGGCCAGACAAATACTGGCTCCCACATGTTCTGGCATGTAGAAGCATGGTTTTAAACTATTGTCCAGTATAACTCAATCTGAGTCGTACTTTTTTGGTCCAAAACAATCGTGTCGCCGGACTGATATGGAGCTGAAACAAGACTGATGACTGAAACGGGATTTGGGTGAGCCATACCAGGTTTGTTCCCCATGCGAGTCATACTCCGAAACCACTATTTGGATTCTTCTGTGAAGTGCTGGCTATATGCGAGCATGGCTATGTGGGTTAGCAAACAACATATGCTGCATATTTTACAAGTGAGTTTTGCATTTGGTCATTAATGTAGGGGCATTTTCACACCGGGCTGGAGTGGAGCAGCTTGTGTGAGGCAGGGACACACTTGGGTGGATAATCCGTGTGAGGCGGATGGCCCATTTGAGGCAAGTGGCTCGTGTGAGGTGGGGCCTATGTGAAGTGGTGCCCACCAAGGAGGGTTCGGCTGAAGGTCTAGCCTGTGTGAAGCAGGAGCCTGGCCTATGAGATAAAATGATTGATTCCCTATGCTCTATCAGTTTGAGCTTTTAGAGCAAATGGTTAGTTGTCTTGCGTCAGTCATTGGGTACTAGAACTAGGAATTTTGTGGACGTCAACAACTTCCTGAGTGTCCATTAGTGTTTGAGTCTGCATGCATGCTAAATGTGTTTTTAGAAATTTACTTGAATTTGATGACTATGTGCTTGATTGACTTAATGGTCCATCAGTTAAGCCTGGAGATGGAAGAAGGAAGTACATCAAGCTCATCCACAATACCAACATCTGAAAAAATTAGGAATATTTTGATTGAAAAGGACAATGGGGAAGTTCTTGACACACTTCACCGAAAACAAGACACAGACACAGTTCAGGTAAGTTGCGGCTAGAAATGAGATTGCCACTAAATTGCTCTTTGCCTACTGGAGGATTACGCTGAAATGATTCTGGTGATTTTGCAGGAGAAACCCTTTGAAGAAACGCAGATGCATAAGCCTCCAAATTGCAAGAAAAACAGCAGGCACAAAAGAACTCAGCTGCTACTGCGTTCTAGAAAATGTCTAGGATGGTTTCCAATTGGATGTTGATGTACAATCCTGTCATTCTATATAGTGTGACAATAAATAAGAAATGAAGTGCTAGTCTAAAATGCTCCAATATATCTAGAGACTATAGCATCATATAAGCTCTATCAGCTTCTTTCCTCCCATCCGTATGGATGATCAGCTTTTAGAAGTTTTCACATCTGGATTGGTGAATGACAAGTGAGAGACGCAAAGTGCAGTTTGTGCTCATGGAGAAGCCACAAATAGCCCAATAGTCGATATAATATGGAATCCAATATTTGACACATCGTCCTATAGTGGTTCACCGCCCCATGCATATCAGTATCGTCCATGAACAGCACAGTTGTATTGGCCTGTATCACCCCGAAACAGCTGGACACAGGGGATACGGGGCGATACGACCTTGCATTGGTAGCGAACAATTTGGTACATTAAAACCAATTTGCAAACCATGATGGGGTCATCCTATTTTTCACCAATATATCAATAGTTTTATATATTTGTAACTGTTTGACTTAGCTTTATATATTTGTACCAATATACCAATGAAAAGTGGAGAAGTTACTTTCAAAACTAGTTGAATGGCAATGACTCTAAGAGCATAAAGATAAAAGAACCATAAACTCAAATGACTTCAGAGTTTGTAGATGTTTCTGTAGAATTAGGATATCTTAAGTGAAAAAAGCTTTGAGAAAGATGAAAACAGGAAAGGCCTTTGAACTATATGGTATAATAATAAAGATTTGGAAAATTATGGGAGATATTGGGTTATTTTGGTTAACAAAATTGTTTGATGAGATTTTATGAATGCCAGACGAATGGAGGAAAAGACAGTGGTACTTATATATAAGAATAAAGGAGACAGTTGCTCTATCATAGTATTAAATTTATGAGCCATAATATGAAAATTTGGGAAAGAGTGATTGAGCAAAGACTAAGGCCAGGAAGGTTTACACCTGAAGCTATTTTCCTACTTAGACAATTGATGGTGAAAATATAAGATGAGAAGGAAGGATCTCGACACAGTCTTTATTAACTAAGATAAAGCTTAGATAGGGTCCCTAGAAAGTTAATTTGGTGGGTGCTAGGAGAGAGGACTTTCAATAGGATATATTAACATGATTAAGGATATGTGTGAGGGAGCATTAACAAATGTGAGGACCGCTGGTGGATAGGAAAGTGAGTTCCCAGTTATTGTGCTTGTACCAAGGGTTGGCATTAACCCTATTATCTTTTTGCATTGGTTATGGATGAGCTTATGAGGCATTCACAAGAAGAGATCTCTATAATGTTTACAAATAACATAACTTTTTATTGACAAGATATGGGACAGCCTAAGCACAAAGATAGATTGATGGAGAGGTGCTTCAGAATCTAAAGGAATTAAAATTAAACTGACTAAAGCAAGGCTTATGGAGTGCAATATTAGTAACAACGGGAGTGGGGACAAAGAAATTGTAAAGATTGCTAACCTAGAAGTTTTCTAAAATGACCACTTTTGATATCTTGGGTTGATATCCATGAGAGTAGAGACAAAGAAGGATATTGACCATTAAATTCAAGTCAGGTGGAAGAAACAGAAAGGTGCCTTTGGTGTTTTATGTGATTGTTGTGTAGCACTCAAACTAAAAGGAAATTCTATAAGTTGGCCATAAGACCAGCCATGCTCTATGAGGCAAAATGTTCGGCAGTTTATGAACTACATGTCCACCAGATGAACATGGGTAAAATGATGATGTTGAGCCGAATGGGTGGCAAGACAATGGAGGATAGAATAAGAAATGAACCCATTGGTGGGAATTCAGGAGTAGCTCTGATAGGTGACAAGATGAGGGAAGGTTGAATTAGACGTAGGGATGTCAATGGACCGGGCTGGCCCTACGGGCTTTACGGCCGGGCTTGGGCTGATGTACATGGCCCGAGGCTGGGTTCAGGCCTTAAACAGGAGCCCAATTCTAAATCGGGCCAGGCTTGGACTTAGCGGTCTAAAAGCCTGATAACCCGGCCTGGCCTGTTAATTTTAAATAAATTCAAATTTTAAAAGTAAAATTTTTTCCCTCCCACATCAAAATTTAAAAAAAGTCTGACTTTTTTCAATTTTATTTTTTTATTAATATAACAAAAACGATTTGAAGCTTTCCTATCAATTCTTTTGAAATACCCATCAACACTTTATCTAAAAGCAGAGCTGTTAAAAGATTTTCTATCAAATCACCACTTTATCTAAAAGCTGAGCTGTTAGAAGATGGTGGATCAATGTATATGTATATCAAGGGGTTTTAACACTCCTCCACATGTGCAGGGTGGAACGGGAACATATGGGGTATTGGGTAAGGGTGAACGGACGCACAACTCACACCATAAACGGTCCTCGTAGGAGAGATTATATATCAATGGCATATTTGCCACTTCCGGGATTTGAACACAAGAACTTCCACTCTATTACCATGCCAAATCACCACTTTATCTAAAAGCTCAGGCTGTTAGAGTATGGTGGATCAATGTTATATCAAGGGACTTTCAAACACAGCCAATTGCATCCTCACCTTGGCAACTCAGTCTCAAGACTGATTCAAAGGTTCTTCACTGTCACAACCTAACACAGCCGTTCTCTCCCTCCTCTCCAGGTCAGGTCCTCCTCCCCCATTCTACCCTTTCATTCCATTTTATTTACACTTTTACCCATGCCGTCCATCCCTTTTTCCAGCTTCATTTCAGGACGAACCCAACAGCGAAGCAGATCCAGAGCTCAATTGAACTAACACTACAGGAATCAGCAGGGATAGTGACACCCACCATTGAAACCATTCTAGTGCCCACCATAACGTTTGTTTGTCATCCAACCTGTTGATAAGGTCACTCAAAAGGGAAAACACAAATATTGGCCTGATTCAAATCTTTTGTGGACCCCAAGAAGTTTTTAACTGAAGGCATTCAATCACTACTGTTTCCTGCATAGTGGTCCACTTGACCTTCAGATCTGCTTCATTTTTTGGTTCATGTCCTAAAATGAGGGGGAAAACTGGCATGGATATAAAACATCACGTCAAGCCCCACAGCGCCCAACACATCCGCTGGGGGTGGTGTTGGCAAAAGCACCTGATCCGCATCCACTAGATCCTACTGTAACATTCCCAATTAGTTTATATGCAGCAGTAAAGGAATCCCCCGAAAATTCTTAGGATCTAATTGTAGTTTATAAAGGAGCTCCAATCTCCTCAAATGGTCACTGTTGGGTGCCCATGATCATGGATGGGCATGGGTTGGTGATCCACTGTAGGTGACAATTGAGTTGTCCAATTATGCCTCGACGTGGCATAATTAAAAAAAAAAATTGCAAAGGATTATCCTTCGTGTGATTTGTGTGGCCCATCCAAGGTGTGGGCCAAAACACCGAGAGTTTGTATAAAGCTAGGAATTTGACATTTGACAACCTACCAATGGCATGAAACATCCAATTGATGTCCAAACAGATCCCACTTTGAAGACGGATGCATGCAAGAACTATATACACTTGGATTTTGGTTTCTACAAGTGGGTCGAAACTTCAACACATGCATTATTACATACATGTGTATGACCCCTTTGGGCCATCCATGAGGCCCATCATTGATCATACAGGGCCAAAACATAATACTGATCAAATGATCTTAGCCATCTATTAGATGGATATCAAAAGAAGGATTATGGATATAATGCTCAAGGGTTCAAAGCTCACAGGTAAAATCATATGGTTTAGATCATCTGACAAGTGTGAGTTTTGGCCTATGATTCACCAATGATGGGAACTTAAAAATTGGATGCTCCAGATTACCATGCATACATTCCACATGCACAACCTTCATACCTCCTCCCACACATACACTATGATGATGATACTCGCACATGCATTTTACTAGAACTAAATAACTTCATAGATGTTCTAACAAAATTAAGGAATTAACAGAAAAGGAGACAAACTCAAAAAGATAGATGAAAGCAGTAGAAATACTTATTATCTACATAGCCTAATCCTGTTTCCATGCTCTGACAGCAAAAACGATGGACTGAAACAGTGAGGGAAAAACCTCACCCAAAAACAGAGTGCAAGCAAGGCCCTAGTATCTTCATCTTTGTCCTTGTAGCCTTGCATCGCCTCCTCATATGAACCAGCCCCAGTCCTAACCTTAAGGACCTCTCATTTCCTGTTTGTTGTACCTCCACGACGATTTCCTGGCCGTTGCTTCCTCCGAGGCTGCCCGCATTTCCCATCAATACTGTTGGTTTCATGCCGGGCAGAAGGAAGAGGCACACGATGCTCATGAGCCAAAACAGGGAACCCAACAGCAGGGATTCTGCCAAAAAAAACAACAGGAACAAGAAATTCAATAACAGATACTTGTGGCAATGAGTTGGATTTAACAGGCTATGTCTTCCATTGAGCAATAATACATCACACGTATCATGGTCTGCCCATGATTTGGTATGAAAGGGGTGTCTTTTCTGCACCAAAACCAGCCAGCTGGAAATCGAATTGAAACCCAGGACCCATGATTTGGTGATAGAAAGAGTTCCATGAACCACGACCTAAAAAAATTGCCCCAGTACAGAAATCCCTACTCTTCCATTGATGGCCTGTAAATGGATCCAAAGGTTGAATGGCATGGCTAATATCTTCCAATACAGGTTATCTTCGGGCCATAATCCGTCAATTAGTAGGGCCCATCTGAACAAACATTTTGGGCTATTGAACCATGGACCCCACTTCTAAAAACTGAAAACCCACAGATACTATGCACAGACTATGCACATACTTGCGGTATAATTACTCTAATTCACACAAGTATGGGCCCTTACTTTCCTTTAGGTAGATCAATGTGAAGCCAGCTACATGTTCATTTTCATATGCACGCCAATAGGCTTAGTGTTGCAATATGGCCTATCAAAAAAGTGATCAGGCCAATTTTGGGGGCAGGGCCAAGATGATAAACAGCCCAGATCCTACAAACATGCGTGTGGTGCTTTGGCATGGTTTGGAGCTAGCATTCCTCTTTCTAACACTAACACTATCCCATAAAGGGGCATTATGCACAAGAGACTAAGCTCTAACATAGCAGGTCTGGGTAGTGATAGGCATGCATAGTACATACAAGCGTGGCACTCTGTGCTATAGCCTTCTGACATCTAACTTGGGAGCATACATAACACTTTGCCACTGATCTAGAATACAGCACGCTAAAATGCAAGCAGAGGAGCATTATTCCCTAGCAGAACAGAAGCAAAAGGGTAACAACGTTGAAATCTTTCAAGATTCATACCCTTAATGAGCACTGCAGACTCCTGTTTGGTCACAGAGACACCTAGGCCCTTCTCATTATGCAAGCGCTGGTGGAGAATCTGATTCTCGGCAACGCAGCACTGGAGAGCATATTCAAGCCGCTTGCATTCCACTTCAAGATACCTGCTCTTCAACTCCAGATCTCTCACATAGAGCTTCTTTCTCTCCCTTGATTTCATTGCAGAATCCTTATTTCTCAACTGTCTGAGAAAGAGGAAAAAAAAAAAAAAGCTGATAAAACTTGATAAAAAAAAAAAAGCTGAAGGCATTCAATCACTACTGTTTCCTGCATAGTGGTCCACTTGACCTTCAGATCTGCTTCATTTTTTGGTTCATGTCCTAAAATGAGGGGGAAAACTGGCATGGATATAAAACATCACGTCAAGCCCCACAGCGCCCAACACATCCGCTGGGGGTGGTGTTGGCAAAAGCACCTGATCCGCATCCACTAGATCCTACTGTAACATTCCCAATTAGTTTATATGCAGCAGTAAAGGAATCCCCCGAAAATTCTTAGGATCTAATTGTAGTTTATAAAGGAGCTCCAATCTCCTCAAATGGTCACTGTTGGGTGCCCATGATCATGGATGGGCATGGGTTGGTGATCCACTGTAGGTGACAATTGAGTTGTCCAATTATGCCTCGACGTGGCATAATTAAAAAAAAAAATTGCAAAGGATTATCCTTCGTGTGATTTGTGTGGCCCATCCAAGGTGTGGGCCAAAACACCGAGAGTTTGTATAAAGCTAGGAATTTGACATTTGACAACCTACCAATGGCATGAAACATCCAATTGATGTCCAAACAGATCCCACTTTGAAGACGGATGCATGCAAGAACTATATACACTTGGATTTTGGTTTCTACAAGTGGGTCGAAACTTCAACACATGCATTATTACATACATGTGTATGACCCCTTTGGGCCATCCATGAGGCCCATCATTGATCATACAGGGCCAAAACATAATACTGATCAAATGATCTTAGCCATCTATTAGATGGATATCAAAAGAAGGATTATGGATATAATGCTCAAGGGTTCAAAGCTCACAGGTAAAATCATATGGTTTAGATCATCTGACAAGTGTGAGTTTTGGCCTATGATTCACCAATGATGGGAACTTAAAAATTGGATGCTCCAGATTACCATGCATACATTCCACATGCACAACCTTCATACCTCCTCCCACACATACACTATGATGATGATACTCGCACATGCATTTTACTAGAACTAAATAACTTCATAGATGTTCTAACAAAATTAAGGAATTAACAGAAAAGGAGACAAACTCAAAAAGATAGATGAAAGCAGTAGAAATACTTATTATCTACATAGCCTAATCCTGTTTCCATGCTCTGACAGCAAAAACGATGGACTGAAACAGTGAGGGAAAAACCTCACCCAAAAACAGAGTGCAAGCAAGGCCCTAGTATCTTCATCTTTGTCCTTGTAGCCTTGCATCGCCTCCTCATATGAACCAGCCCCAGTCCTAACCTTAAGGACCTCTCATTTCCTGTTTGTTGTACCTCCACGACGATTTCCTGGCCGTTGCTTCCTCCGAGGCTGCCCGCATTTCCCATCAATACTGTTGGTTTCATGCCGGGCAGAAGGAAGAGGCACACGATGCTCATGAGCCAAAACAGGGAACCCAACAGCAGGGATTCTGCCAAAAAAAACAACAGGAACAAGAAATTCAATAACAGATACTTGTGGCAATGAGTTGGATTTAACAGGCTATGTCTTCCATTGAGCAATAATACATCACACGTATCATGGTCTGCCCATGATTTGGTATGAAAGGGGTGTCTTTTCTGCACCAAAACCAGCCAGCTGGAAATCGAATTGAAACCCAGGACCCATGATTTGGTGATAGAAAGAGTTCCATGAACCACGACCTAAAAAAATTGCCCCAGTACAGAAATCCCTACTCTTCCATTGATGGCCTGTAAATGGATCCAAAGGTTGAATGGCATGGCTAATATCTTCCAATACAGGTTATCTTCGGGCCATAATCCGTCAATTAGTAGGGCCCATCTGAACAAACATTTTGGGCTATTGAACCATGGACCCCACTTCTAAAAACTGAAAACCCACAGATACTATGCACAGACTATGCACATACTTGCGGTATAATTACTCTAATTCACACAAGTATGGGCCCTTACTTTCCTTTAGGTAGATCAATGTGAAGCCAGCTACATGTTCATTTTCATATGCACGCCAATAGGCTTAGTGTTGCAATATGGCCTATCAAAAAAGTGATCAGGCCAATTTTGGGGGCAGGGCCAAGATGATAAACAGCCCAGATCCTACAAACATGCGTGTGGTGCTTTGGCATGGTTTGGAGCTAGCATTCCTCTTTCTAACACTAACACTATCCCATAAAGGGGCATTATGCACAAGAGACTAAGCTCTAACATAGCAGGTCTGGGTAGTGATAGGCATGCATAGTACATACAAGCGTGGCACTCTGTGCTATAGCCTTCTGACATCTAACTTGGGAGCATACATAACACTTTGCCACTGATCTAGAATACAGCACGCTAAAATGCAAGCAGAGGAGCATTATTCCCTAGCAGAACAGAAGCAAAAGGGTAACAACGTTGAAATCTTTCAAGATTCATACCCTTAATGAGCACTGCAGACTCCTGTTTGGTCACAGAGACACCTAGGCCCTTCTCATTATGCAAGCGCTGGTGGAGAATCTGATTCTCGGCAACGCAGCACTGGAGAGCATATTCAAGCCGCTTGCATTCCACTTCAAGATACCTGCTCTTCAACTCCAGATCTCTCACATAGAGCTTCTTTCTCTCCCTTGATTTCATTGCAGAATCCTTATTTCTCAACTGTCTGAGAAAGAGGAAAAAAAAAAAAAAGCTGATAAAACCACCACAAATATGAAAGGATGGAAATAAAATAGAATCTTCACCACTTTGCTTCTTCCAACAATGGTTTGCAAATGAGGAGTCAAGATAGAAATCAAGACAAAGGGCATTCCGTTGAGTTGGGTGATGCCAAGTTCATTTGGGAATGTATTATATCTATACATAAAAAAAATTATCAATATTTATTTAAGATTCCAAAAAGAGAAAAAATTAGTTATGAGCGGGAAATATATAATTTCTTCCCAAATAATCATAGAGGCCCACTTTCTTGTGATTGAAATTATTCATTTAGCAGGCCTCACCTCATCATAGATGGTCAATGATCCAAACATCCCCCAGCCAGCTCCATCATTCATCAAATGGACTTTTTTAAAACCATACATTTCCAGACTGCAAGCTAGGACCATCTGATGAATGAGGTTTTGCGGAATGGGCCTATCTCTTGTGAAGATCAGCCCCATTTCTAGCTTCCAAGAAAAGTACCAAGAATACACTAATCCGGCTGAATCTGCAGCTGATTCGACACTGAATGGGCCTTTTAATGCCGCAAGGTGGAACCAATTTAGACAAAAAAATCTGTTCCGGTCTATGGCCATTCGACATCACAGAATGATGGAATTCATAAACAATGCTTTCCAACCCTTCTACATTGCAGACTGAAATTGTAAAACATGCTTTTTATTAGAAGTTTGGGGTTAAGCTCTCTTGATTTTATAGGAAATTACAAAAATAGCAGAAGAAGAAAGGGGAGGAAAATCAGTCACAGCCGAATGAATCGTTCATGGTCATTTTAATTTCTAGTAACGCCAACAGAAATTTTCCTTATGAATATCTCTGAAAATCCCAAATGCGAAAGAACAAAATTGTAAAGATTTGGCATGAAACTTATTTTCATCAGCTATAAATGAAAAAAGAAAATTGATGAAAAAACCAAAATTATGGATACATATTTGACAATCTTCCATGAAAATTATTAGTCTAGTCCCTCAATGAATACATATCCACAAGCAAATCACACCCTATGAACGTGAGGAGAAATCTCAGATTACTAAAAAAAACCTTGATTTTACCAGTATAGATAAAACCAGAAGATAAACCCTAACTACTCGTACCTTTTCCGTTTCTTGCTCATCTGATCATCTTCTGCCGCGACTTTCTCTTCAGAGAAGTCGCTCTTCTCTATCTCCTCCTCCTCCTCAACAGAATTTGTGTCTTGAGTCGGATTCTCGCCGTTCAAAGCCACATCGTCATCGGATCGAGCATCGGACGGCGCATCAAGAAGAATGTCAGAGAAGAAATCGTTGTAGAAATCGTGATTCTCCGCGATTTCGTCATTGTCCTCCAGTAGGAACTGCTCCACGTCGTCGATACACGAAGAAATGTGGCCCGGAGATGGATTCGAGCTTTCTTTGGGGGATTCTTCGACGCAAGGCTCTGCGAGGAGATCAAGAAAGTCTGCGAACAGATCGATGCAGTCTGGAATGGATTGGAGTAGGTTTTCCCAATCGACATCTTTTGGAATGCCTTGATCTTGATCTTCTACAATTCCCATGACGAAAAAAAAAAAGAACAAAAAAGAAACGAAGAAGAAGAAGAAACAGAGATAGAGAGAGAGAGGGAAGAGTATTTACAGAGAAGAAGAAGAGGAGCACAGAAGAGAAAGAAAATGCATATTGGAGGGGCTTTGTCCTTCGAGTTTTAAAACGGAGGCTGAGAGCGAAGACGCGCTTGCTTCGTTCGCAAGCAAAGCTTCGTGCATGAGTTCTCGCGACGCACGGGGCGGCGTGCGTAGCCGACCCACATGGCCTACGTGCTGAATAGTCCGATGATCGGAACCGTTCATGTTGTCGAATCTATGCTGTAAGATACATCTTAATAATATTCGCCTCAACGGATGATCTTGACCATCATTGTCTGTAGATGAATTTCGAAAAATGAAAAGAAAAAAAAAATCAAGGGCTCATATTCAATTCTAAAATCAGATAATCAAGGAGCGGCTTCTTTGGATCCCTGACTTTGGGTCCTACCTTGATGTATATTCCTTACATCCACGCCGTCCGTACGATTGTAAATCTCATTTCATGTCGTGATCAAAAAATGAAATAGATCAAACACTCAGGTGGACTACACCACAGGAAACAATGGTGATTGAATACTCACCGTTAAAAATTTCTTGAGACCACCGGAATGTTTATTCACCATCCAACCTCTTGATAAGATAAAAAAGGCTTGGATGAAGGGACCACACAAATATCAGCTTGATCCAAAACTTTTGTAGACAACAAGAAGTTTTTAATGTTCAATCACCACTATTTCGTGTGGTATGGTCCACCTGAGATTTGTATCTACTTCATTTTTCTGTATCATGCCCTAAAATGATCTTTAAAAACGGATGGACGGCGTGGATTTAAGTAATATAAATTTAAGGGCCCCACAGTCAGGGATCCACCGACCTGAGCCGCGTTCCCCTGAATCGCAACATATGCAAAGCTAACTTTAGAAAGAAAAAAAAAAAAATTAAATTAAAACGAACATGCACCGCGAAGTTGCCGGAAATAATACAATAGATACGTTTCTATGATATTATGGTAGAGCCCCTTCATATTACACGTGGCAAGATAAAATTAGATCGGAACCATCAAAATAGTTCTATCTTCTTTAGACGTTATACGTATGAAATAAAGAAACAATTTTGTGAAGATTATGCAAAAAAACAAAAAGGACGGTTGAAATTCGGTGGTGATGGTTGCAGAAAAAATTTGTTAAAATTTTGTTTGATACTCTTGAGTTTTGATCCATTAGCCATTAAATTATTCTTTCAATTTAATTGGATGGTTCAGATTTATCGGATATCAGCCAATTGTGCGGCGGAGGAGTTGCTCTACCATAATATGATAGGAATGTATTCATCTTATCGTATCTTCTTCTTTTTATTTGTAACCGCTAGATATATTGGCGTCATTCAGCCAATCGCAGCTCGTTTTGGAATGCTACCAACCAATCAGAGATTTTAGATTATTTTACATTGTAGCTGGATCCACAGGGAATTTTAATAGCCGTAGATTTTCCAGCTTCGTGTCGCTTTGTGGGACCAAATGCAGAACATGTTGTGATCAGACCCGTTCATCCTCTGGTATTTATTGTTCATGGCCATGATCCCTCGTTCGAATCTAGACCTTGTATCCACGTATGCATGTAGGTTTCTCAAAAGAAATTTTGTAAGGACTACGCTGGCGCGACTGCACGACGTATGCAGTCATACAGAGTGCGTTCATCAGATCCAGCCTATCCATCAAGTCCACCACCACATTTTCACCATGGATCCTAAAAATCAGCCCAATCCAAGACCTTAGGTGGTCACACCATAGGAAAAAGTGTAAAATAATACTTAAAAAACTCTAATTCACGTGGTGATTCATATGAGCCTTGGAATGTCATGTTTTTCAGCTAATCCGTTCATCTTAATGTGGCTCTTCAGATGAGTGGATTGGATGGCATATACACGCCATGTTGGACCCCACACACAATTGGGACGATTTTATCGGCCGGACTTTCCATCTCAACCGTTCCCAACTTCCCACGTACCCATCAGAGTTTTGAATCTGATTTTTGGTCCCACTTCCAATTGGTATTCCAAACAAACCCTTAAATTCTTGGACCGCTGCGGATGGTTTCTAACCCGAAAATTAGCTTGATTATACAACCTAACAGGCAAACCTCTAACTAATAATAGAGATTAACTCGTTAAATTCTGACCATTGAAGACTTTTCTTTAACCATCTAATGTATTTTGAAACAATGAGGCTAATTTTCTATGGACCCTTGAAAAGTTGTTCTAAACCAACGGCTTGATTCTTTCCACACGAATCATATTTCCCATGTAGTTGATACTCTAACACGTGTAAGGCATGTAAAGGTGATCGACTGTGTGAGAGGCGTCCGTGCGGCCAGCAAACCTCCCCAGGAGAAATAGTCAAGAGGTTTGCTCGAATAATATGGTAAATCGGAATTTTATTTATTGTAATTTAGTTACTTTTTCAATGATCTAACGGTTTATGTGAAAGGAAACCCCTTGGATGGAGATGCCAGAATAATTTTCTCATATTGAGTATTTTAACTCTTTAGTTATACAAAGGGTTACTTTGACTCAGTATATTTTCTAAGTAAAAGAAGCCACTCTCAAATGACTTAATTAATCCTAAGTTATGTTGCACCCTATCTTCGGCTAATCACACAAGGACGAATTAGAAGAGAACAGGTATAACTTTATGAGCATTGTGAAGTGGATATGCGAAGAGATGAGTGAGAGTGTAGGATAATTCGTGGTGACATAAGTGGCATAATTTAAGTATCACACGATATTAAAAGAAGATAAAGCAAAAGGAACGATCGTGGCCGAATCAACAAGATGATTATGAAGATAGGTAGCAAAGGAAGAAAGATCTAAAAATTGACCATATTAGATAAAGTATCAAAATTCCTCGATCGTGTTATTGATAAAGGTCATAAATGCGAAATGAAAATGACAGTGTAAGGGTATAGATGTTCGTCTTTCCGCACTCCCAACCCTTATTTCGAAAAGGGGTTGCGTGAATCGCCGTTGCCATTGGCTTGCCTTTTTCTCGATGACTTTTTCGGTTGTCGTGTTATCGTTAGGTTAAACTGGATATGTTTGGATGATTAGTATAAGACCAGAATCGCCACTAGCTAGTTACTTCAAATCTACAGTCGGCTAGACCCCATAGAAACGTTAGAAAAAGGAATTCAAAGATTTCTTCCTCTAAATGACTCTTTTTTATCTGCGGTCAGAAGATTCAAGGTAAGGGATCACGATTAAAGGGTGGGAATGTGTTACGCACCCACTCTGCCTGTACCGAAGTACGGTCTTTACTTCATAGAATCGAACTGATACTTGAAAGTCTGAATTAATCCTCGTACATTTTCATGAATGATATGATGCATATATATGGGTCTAAACAGTAAGAGTTTTCATTGGGCAAGTTCCAATCAGATATGCAATCCCAGAGCATACGCTCAAACTGACAGGTGCTTTATGCGGTATGCATGATGTGTGTTTGATCGATCAGAGTTTCTGATGAGTAAGTTCCGGGTGAATCGGTGAGCCTCAGAGCATACACTATAACCTAATCAAGTGCTAGTGGTGGAATGACAAGCAAGGGGGTTGGAAGAATAATAAATGTTGCACTTATGCTAGATGCGAATGGCATAATGCTGATATAAGAGTAGCTGGATGGATGGAGGTATCGCAAGGATTGACTTCGACTGGCTAAGATCGGGACTTAGGTAGCTTGAGAGGCTTAAACAGGGTCAGGTTAGGCTGGACCTGGGCTAGACTCTTCGCACTCGGGCTCTCCTTGGTGGAAGAATAGGCTAAAAAAAGGTGGAGATGGCTCAGAACTCTTGGATTGGAGAGGTGAGAAGGAAATTTTCTAGATGGTCATGAATGAGAAGGGGCAGGGTATTTATAGCTGCGAGAAGTGGCATTTCTTGTAAATAGGTACAACCTCCGAACCTGAAGCAAGAAAGCCTCAGGTTTGAGGTTTGGAGCTGCTCCGAAGATGTAGCTCAGAACCAGGTGAGTCAACTGGTTTTGAAAGATGACTTTGACAAGGTGAAAGGACTAGGCTAACCGAGTGAATTGACTCGGTAAATTGACTCAGTGGGTTGACTCGCCAAGTTTGACTTTTTTAGGATTTTTGTACTAGTTTTTTTTATGGATGATTTTTCGGGCTAATGTTTGGGGGTAAGTTGACTGAGTTTAGGCTTGAGTTGGGCTATGGACGAGGGTTTGCAATGATGAGTTTGGCTAGTTTTGGATATAGAGTTTGGGGATATGGACCTCCATTCATTCAGCTATCTCAACCTACGTTGTAGCCGAAGGTGGGGTGTCTACAAAGGGGTCCAACACTAACTAAACCAAATCAAATCAAATCAAACTATCTTTTTATTATCATACTTTTTAGCATCCTACTATTTACATTTATTAGTGTAATCAACATTCTTAGGGTCTGTTCGATTTTTCATTTCCTTTGTAAATGCCATAAAATAAGTCATTATTACCTTTTTACCCCGTTTGAAAATTCGGTGTAATTCCTACTTCGAAAATCGGTCTAAAAAAGTAGTTTAAAATTATGGGCTCCACCATGATATATATATATGATATATTCACTTCGTCCATTAGTTTTACTTAAATATTTTAAGACATGAGCCAAAAAATGAGGCGAATCCAACACTCAAGTGACCCACACCAAAGGAAATAGTGGCCTTAAAAAACTTTTAACGAGAGGTGTTGGATTTTCTTTTTCCCGAGGTTTGGTCCACCTAAGCATTGGATTTGCCTCAAGTTTTGGTCCATGCCCTAAGTTCATTTGGCAAAACAGATGGATGGTGTGGATATGCCACATACATCACGGTGGGCCCCGCCTATATTTCGCACTCCTCAATTTTAGCAATAGAAAAGGTAGGCAGTTAAATTATACATGGGGAACAACGTAGGAATTACCCAATGACAATATTCATTATATATTTACAACGTATTTACCTGAGAAATGAAAAATCAAACAGGCCCTTAGTTTCGCATTCGTTAGCACGGTCTTGCTCTTAACGTTTCGTAGAATTAGTTGTGAATTCACTGTCTGTAGTAATAGATTCGTAACTATAATCTAGTAGTTGGTAATTTTAGTTGTACTCGAAGTCTACACTCACTACGATGGACTCATTTTAATGAAGAATCCTATTTCGAGAGGAGATTTGCAGCACATTTCACGCGGTTGATTATAAGTGTCTCTTTCTAAATTTATTTTTATTTAGTTTTGTATTGAAGTCTTTTCATACGGAAGGCAGATGAGTAACCCATTATTGGAATACGAATCCTACGTTCTAAATATTGCTCGATTCTTTTCAAACAACTATGCGAGTGGCTGAATAGGCCACAAATTTTCACAAATCTTAGGTTATATACGACCAATCACGGCATATCTGCCTATTTTGACGCTTTGGGGTCATTGTTGTTTGGTTTGAATCGATCTGTGCAATTGATTATGGCAAGCCCTCAATCATTTCACACGCGTAGTCGAAAAATTGAGGATAACAAGTTAAAAGAGAATATTTATTTTCTGTCCTTCGTCGAAGTTTAAATTAATTGTATAAACGGTTCAAATCATTAGATGACATTCCAGATATAAATAATTAAATCCTGATGTAACGCATTTCAAGTTACAGGTAGTAATGGGTCAGGTCGGGTCGTTTCCACCTCAACCTTAACCCGACCCAAATTGAATTCGGGTTGGATTTTTCCAAACCTTACCCAACCCAAATTAAATCGAGTCGGGTCGTGTTGACCCGCATTTTAATGATCAACTAACTAATTTGTAGATTAAACTAGATGCATAAAACACTAACATTCAATTGAAAACCAAACCATCCATCTATCTATCTATCTATATATATATATATATATATATATATATATATATATATATATATATATATATATATATATATATGTAAAAGATTTTTTATAGAGTATTTTTATTACGCAAATACTAAAATAGAAAAATAAATTGATAGAATGGAGTGCAGATTTAAAGCATACCTCTTTAAGCATTAACGTTGTTAGAGTGGTGGGATAATGCTTTAGACACGTTAATACTTATCGCCTCATAATATCATCATCAATTAAGTTTACTTGTTTTGAAAAAGAAAAATAATAATTTATTTCATGTACTGACAAAATATCAAATAGAATTAATTTTGATAATGAAATTAGTTACCTTTTGACTTATACAACCAATCTCTTGTACACATCAATGTTTCAACATTTTCTTATGTAAGAATACTCCAAGTTTGATCAAGAACCTTCCGTCCAATGTTAAATGCTGACTCGGAAGCAACAGTTAAAATAGGAATAACCTAATATATCTTGAGCCATCGCAGCAAGTTGAAAGTAATGATATTGACTGCGCTTCCAATATTTTAAAATATTAAAGTCTTTTTGTTTACAAAGAAGCTCGTCCAAATACAAATCTAACTTTGATTTTGACTTTGTGGACTTAAAAAAAATCTTAAATTCCTACATTATATGTCTATAAAATATATATTAGTTAAATGAAGATATAAATGCATTTAAATTATAATGAATATGAAAGGTGGTAACCTTTTAAATAAAATACCTGCAGTGTATCAGTGAAGCTACTCAAACTGGCACTCGAAGACAAGGGAATGTCCTATGTACTTAATGGGGCTATTGAAGAATGATATGCATATTTTTCATAAAGCTCATCTAACTTTTTACGAATGCGTGTTATATGTGACTCAATATCATCAATATGATAAAAGCTTAACATAACAATACTCAACTAGCTTCATCTTATATCGAAGATCAAGAACAACAACAATAGCAAATAAAATATTATAATCATCTCAATATTTATCAAACTTGTTCCTTATTTGCTATACAATAATTTTAATGAATCCACATGAACTTTGCATCCCTTCATTAATGCATATTTCAATTTGTCACACGTTATAAAAATATAAATTGGCAGTTGGATATTTGGTTTCCGAAAACGTATATGTAACATCATCAGACACCTTTATGAATTTTACAATTTCTTCAATAATCATCCACTCCATGTTACTAGGAATAATATGTATAATTTGCATCACACAACTTCAAATGGCATAGTGCTTTGTGATGTGCAATTGCTGGTCTCTAACATTAAATATGTTGAATTTCACCTAGTTAGTACATCTTGACGCAATTTCATTTTACTTTGAGAAGAAAATTATTTAACACACTTGTCAAACTATTTTTTCTTAGTTAGTTACCTTTGATATACTTAATGGTTTTTCGAACTTTCACAACAGTTTTCATCAATTTCTTTTAAACCATTTTTCACTATACGATTTATAATACGCGTACAACAATGCACAAACAAGAACTCACCATCTAATAATAGTGCATTCTTTAGCCTTAATTGACTTTTGCAGCATTCAACAAACGTCTCATTCGATGAAGCATTGTCTAATGTGATGGAAATTATTTTTTTTTTCTAAATCTCACTCATTCAATAGCGTATACATTACTTCAGTAATAGCAACACCTGAATGTGGAGGCGCCATCGCTTTGAAATTTAAAATCATTTTCTGTAACATTCACTCTTTGTTAATAAAATATACTGTGATGGAAATATATTCATCAATTATAATGGAGGTCCAAAGATCTAAAGTAAGACTGACCCTTCTAGGCATTTCCTTTAATGATTCTTGAGTTTTTTTTTTTTTTTTTTGTTTCTTATACAATTTTAAGACATTAGCTTTTACCGTGTTGCGAATTCTTAATATCATAGTTAAGATAAGTAAAAGTGTTCATTATTCTATCATACTCCATTATCTGAAATGGATAGTTGTGTTTTACTATAACTTTTGTCATTAACTCACGAAACACGTCTTGATCAGGGTTGAAGGATTTCAAAATTAAAAACATTTGTCGTATGTATTTATTTGTCCGTCGTACATAAGATTTTAAATGCCATTTTAGGTTGGTAGTTTCATAGGTACTATTGACTATATATATTGCTGACCATAATAATTACATTTGACTTTTTTCCTATCATCCTGTCCAATCAAAATCACTTCAAATTCATCGTAAACACTGAATGATTTTTTCTTGATCGTTTGGATGTTGCCTTAGTTATAGAATTTTTTTCAATAATCTCAATATCATCATTATCACTGTCTAGTGAAACTAATATGATTAAACCATTGCAAGGTAAATTAAAATTCATTGTTAAAAGTTATACACTTTTCACAATAATAAAATTAACATTTGAATGAACTCCATGACACACTAACAAGTGGTGTGTGTGGGTATAAAAATAAAAAATAAATCATCTAGAGAAGTTTAAGCAGAAATTAACAGAGATGCATCATGAATAAAAAATTATACTCAACTAGATTGTTCGAGTATTAAATGGTGTACATATCAATATTAGATGATTAAAATTGAAAAAAAATAATGGTCTTAATTAATTCAACAAACAAGTGTCCTAATTAGAGGTTAGATTTTTTTAATTAACTTAATCTTGG
This sequence comes from Liriodendron chinense, assembly GCA_003013855.2. Classification (NCBI taxonomy): domain Eukaryota; kingdom Viridiplantae; phylum Streptophyta; class Magnoliopsida; order Magnoliales; family Magnoliaceae; genus Liriodendron; species Liriodendron chinense. The sequence continues at coordinate 1,649,879 of PVNU02000133.1, read as the reverse complement.
GATAGTAACCTGTGGACGCTCGTCTTTCCATGCTTCTCCCCTTTTTCGAGGGTACATGAATCATTGTTGCCACTAGCACACCTTTTTCTCGATGGCTTTTTCTTGTCATGTTATTGTTGGGTTCCACCAGATATGTTTAAATAGGTTTGTATAAGACCAAAGTCGCCACTAGCCATTTACTTCGAATATACAGTCGGCTAGACCTTATAGAAACGTTAGATAATGGTATCTGGAGATTCCTTCATCCAAAATGACTCTTTTGATCTGCGGTCAGAGATTTAAGGTAATGGATCACGGTTACAGGGTTTGAAGGCTTTAGGCACCCACTCTACCTTTACCGAAGTACGATCTTTACTTCACAAAATCTAGCTAATACTTGAAAGTCTGAATTATTCCTCATACATTCTCACGAATGATATAATGCATAAACATGAGTCTAACCAGCAAAAGTTTCTGATGGGCATATTCCAATCAGATAGGTAAGCCCAAAGCGTACACTCGAACTGACGGATACTTTATGCGATATGCATGATGTGTGTTTGACCGGTCAGAGTTTCTGATGGGCAAGTTCTGAACAAGTCGGTGAGCATCAGAGCATACGCTAAGACCTGATTAAGTGCTTGTAGTTGGATGATAAGCAGCGTGTTGAAAGAATGAGAAATGTTGTACTTGTGCTAGATGCGAATGAGATTATGCTGGTATAAGTATAGCTGGATGAACGGAGGTATCGCAAGGGTTAGCTTTGAACAGCTAGGATCGGGACTTGGGTAGCTTAAAAGACTTGGACCAGGGTCAGGCTCTTCACTCACTCGGGCTCTTCTTGGTGGAGAAATGGGCTAAGGGGGTAGAGATGAGTCGTTTCTCACAGAGGAAGACTCGGAGTTGATGGATGTTCGAAATGAGAAGGATAGAGGGTATTTATAGCTGCGAGAAGTGGCAGCTCTCGTAAATATGTTCAGGTCTGTATGGCCGCTCTGCTCAAGCTTTGGAGTGTACAAACTCCGAACTTGAGGTAAGAAATCCTCAGGTCTGAGGTTCGGAGTTGCTCCGAAGCTATTGATCAGAAGTACGTAAGTTAACTGGGTTCGAAATATGGGTTGACAAGGGTGAGTCGACTGGGTGTAAGGGTTGGGCTGACCCAGTGAGTTGACTTAGTGATTTGACTCAACGGGTTGACTCACCAAGTTTGACTTTCTAGGAAATTTTGTATTGATTTTTTCTATAGGATGATTTTTCGGACTGATGTTTAGGGGTGAATTGACTGAGTTTGGGCTTGAGATTGGGGTATGGATTGGGGCTTACAAGAATGAGTTTGACTGAGTTTAGATATAAGGTTTGGGGGTATAGACCTCCATTCATCCAACTATCTCAACCAGCTTTGTAGCCGAAGGTGGGGTGTCTACATAACCAAGGGAAGTAGGGTTCCATAGTTTAGCCTTGTGATCGAGCTAAATGCACACCTCAATACAATTTTAAAAGAATCTTAATTCTAAAGGAATCATATAGATTATAATCCTTAACCCCATATTATACATAACAACCTCGAACTTTCAGTTCAAACAAGTGGAACACAAAAATTGATCCAGACCATTAGTTTAATAGGGGCACAGTCTTTCAGTCAGTTTTCTTTTGAATACCTTTGCTTTAGTGAGGGATTAGAAGGGGGTTTGCATATAGGATTAACAATTTAGTAGCAACTTTCTCTCTCTCTCTCTCTCTCTCTCTAATTCTCCGCAGCAACTTCTTCTCTGTATCTTGTGTGGCTGAAAGAAGCCCCTTCTTTGCAACCTACAGTTAGAGTTTTCGAAAGAGAAACTTTATAGTGACTTTTTTAAATGTATCGATAGAGAATGGTGCTTGATACTCTACACATAAAGCTTTTTGAAATTGACATTTAATATTTGATCCGAACAATCCAATTATTGTCCAATAATTCTTATTTTATTTTTTGACCATTTGATCAAATCAACAAGACCACTTGGTATTTAATTTTTAAAATAGTTAAATTGTGGACACAATTTTTGAAATGGAACCATTCGATCATTTCATTTTAACCGTCTAATAAATTTTTGTTAATAATCAAATAAATATAATCATTAAGATAATTTTATTAATTTATTTTATGGACCATTAGCAACAATTTCAATTCTCTAATAAATGAGCACCATAAATAAAAAGAACCTCACGATATTTTAGTTCTACACCTCATAAAATGTGATCATTGGTGTGCACATGTTTATTAAATTGATAAATTTGTGGATCGTTCTTGCAGGGTGTGTGAGAAAAAAAAACTAGATATTATTTAACTAATAAGAAAATTAATATAATTCGGGTCGGGTTGGGTCGGGTCGGGTCACCTTTAACTTTAACCCGACTTGTAAAAATCCAGTCGAGTCGGGTCAACCTAAAAATTGATTTTTGGGTAAAAAAATTTAACCCTAGAAGAATAAAAAAAAAAAAAAAAAAACACCAGTTGGATTGAATTTTGCGGGTAGAATTTTAACACGTAAATAAAGACGTATTCAAGCAAACCCGAGTTGATTATAGGGACGCATCTTTTTACACGCGAACGTTGATCTGGAGTCGTCTGGACCGGAATCGTCCACAACACTTGTTTTACGCAAGGCGTGAAATGCCCAAGAACTGTCGGGGTATACTATGTTGTATATGTAAATCAACTCCATCCATTAGGTAGAAACCCTTATTTGAACCGTACATACAAAATATCAGCCCCTACTGAAAAACTCTGATGGTCTACACTGGTGGGAACAACCTAAAACCTCGCTAAGTGCCCAGTCTGACTTTGGACAAGGCTGAATTTTGTATCTTGAATTCATCACGATAATTTACACCTGATTAACGGCTTTGATGACAGATATACAAATGGTGGCGCCACACACAAACCTGGACGCGGATTTCCAGCGAAAGCCTTGCGCAGGAAGTTCCAGCGCTGGGAACCAAGGTGGGACCCACAGTGATGTTTTTTGATAAATCCACCCCGTCCATCCGTTTTGGGAGCTCATTTTAGGATATAAGATCAACAATTAGCCCGATCAAAGACTCAAGTGGGCTGAAAACGTGAGGATTGAACGTCCTCAGTTGAAATATTTGTGGAGCCATAGGAGTTTCGAATCAGGATAATATTTGTGTTTCCAGTTCATCCCAGTAGTAGTGACGTTATGAACGGTATGGATGTCATAGAGGTTTAATCGGTAGTAATTTCCCTACCGACCTTTTCCTTTAGTTCGGCCTACTTGAGTCTTGGATCTGGCTCATTTTTGGTCTTATGTTCTAAAATGAGCTCCCAAAACGGATGGACGGGGTGGATTTATCAAAAAACATCAATGTGGGCCGTTCCTCGGTTCGCGCGCAGGAACTTCCTTCGCAAGGCTTTAGCAGGAAATCCGCATCCCACAAACCTATGGTTGGCATCCCATCCCAACCGTTCCCTTGTTTTGTGGCCCACCTGAGCTTTATAAATAGCTTACAATTTGAATCCAAGCCTAGAATCAAAGATAGAAGCTGATGGACGGAGAGGATTTCACATATTCAACATGGTGGACCAACACAGTTAGGGTGTTTTAGTCCGTTCTTGTTCAACTCTTCTAGAAGTCTCGTTGGGACAGCGTTAAAATGCGACTGCCCCCTTGCACAAGCTACCACCTACTAATAAAGCCTTCAAGGGTTTAGGAAGGGTTTTTTCTCATTTCTCTGTATTGCGTCTTCGCCGCCTCTCCCTCTCCCTCTCTAATGGCTATCGCATCTCTACTCAGTCTCCAGGCTCTCCAGATCAAAAGCAATTGCTTCTGGTGTTTCTTCCACCTTGGCGCAGGTTAGCATAATCCTTACCCTCCTCTCTCTCCCTCTCTCTCTCTTGTAAATCTTACCTTAGGGTATTCCTCGCACCTTGGCGCAGGTTAGACTTTTTGAAATGGCTCTACTCTGGTGTGAAACATCCCAGCGGTCAGCCCGAGCGGGCCGGAGTGTACGGAACCAATGGCTGGCTAGAAAAAAGCTTGCTTTATAAGTATATATTCGTTCCGTTCAATGTGGCCCACCTGATGATTGAACTGGTCTTTTTTATTTGGGACATGGTATCTGATGGTATCGCGGGCCTGATGGACAGCTTGGATCTTTCGTTCTTGGACATGATGGACGACTCGGATCTATCTTAAGAAAGATCGATCTGAGCTGCCCATCAGGCGTAGAGGGCATTGTGGGAAAATGAGAAAATCTATGGTCTCATGAAGTCAGGACACTTTAATTGGGCCCGGCTGGCCTTGATCGAGTTCAAGTCCAGTATACTGCTCTGGCCCATGTTTGGATTGGACCTCGTGGCCCTGTGAGCTGGGCAAAGTCAAACTGCCACAGGCTTGGGCCTAGACCTTACCAGCGGGCTTGTTTAATCCTTGGCGTGGGTTCTTAGCTCATGGACTGGGCCTTAAGGTGTGCCAAAACGGTTACGTATCGGCCAATACGTAACGGAAACGGCTGACGCCGTTACGCGATACGGGGTCCAAAACGGGGACCCCCAAAATTTTGACCCGTAATGGCCGTTGCGCCCCCCGTAACGGTCGGAAAACAGCTAGTTTTTTTTTTTATATATATAAATCTGATTTTTTTATTATTTTTTCACACTTTTCTTTTCCCATTTCTTTTCTAATCTATTTTTTTGTTAAAAACCAGTGTTTGCAGATTGCCCTATTTTACTATATCGGTTACACACACAAGAGTCCCTATTTTGTAGAAAAAAAATGACTTTTTTTTTTCGATTTTCTTCTAGTTTCTCCTACTTAAAAAAAAAAAAAACCGTTGGGCTTTCGGGCGCTCCGCCCCGAACCCCGGGCAGGGGCACGCAGCCCCCTGCACCCCCGGCTCCATTATGTGGACTTTTTTTTTTTTTTTATACATATTATGATTTAAATATGTGTATTGAGGTCCATTTTAACAATCCCTGAAGTTTCATTGAAAAATTCAATCAATTTCCCAATGTTTTCCCCATGTTTCCCAAAAAGTGCGATACATTCCGCGATACAACCGATATGTGTATCTTCTAATATGTGTTTAAAGGTTGGATAGTATGTGTTACTTATAATAGAATATAATCATGTGCATTTTACAGATTATGCACAGGTTGTTATTTTTTTGGTAATTTTTTAATCGATAATTTAAAATTGGAAAATCATTTTTCAAAAATTCGGTTTAAGGTGGATCTATTGTTACTAGACAGTTAGAAATTGAATTATAAGTTTGCGTAATTCTAGGTTATGCTCAAAATTCCACAGCCGAACTCCCAAGAGTAGACCGCTTCACCCACAAACACAAAATTAATGAATGATTTGGAGTGGAATTTTCTGATAATCCAGAATTTTTGGCCAAAAAAAAAAAAAGGACCGTCGGGGGCGTATCGCGATGCGTATCGGCGACTGCCCGATCGTATCGAAATGGTGGCACATTGATATCGCTACGGGACACCGCCTTGCCAACAACTTGGGTTCGAGGTTGACCTCAATTCTTAGCTCATGTACTGGGCCTTGATAGCCGTCAGCTTGACCCCGAGAAGCCCAGTTGCAAGTTGCAACTTGGGTTCTAGTCAACCTAAGCCTGATTGACCCAACCCAAGTTCGGGTCGGATTGTCAAGGTCCTTTGGTCGGGTTGGCTTCGGGTTGAGCAACTTCAGGTTGGGTTAGGGTGGATGGAGAGTAATCACATGTATTTGGATTGGGTCGGGTTGGGCCGAGTACAGAGGAATTTGGGTTGGGTCAGGTTGTTCCAAGTATAGAGGACTTTGGGTCATGGTTGGGTTGCGGGTTGCGTCTACTTGAGGCTGGGTCGGTGATAGTGGACAGCCGGCTAGTCCACCAAAAGCTTTAGAGTTGTTGGAGGAGCACCGATTTATCCCTTATATTTTGGATCTCCCTAGGCAAACCCAGGCAAGTCCTTCCCGTGGGTAACCCCCGCGTCGCACGGTCCTACAATGGGTCCCATCTCGTGGCCATCCTGCATCTCACAGGCCCCACCTTCGTGGGCCACCCCTGCCTCTAGTATGGAGATACAGTGCATCCTTGGAGTTACACCAAGATGCCCCCGCATCAGTCGGTCTAAGGTTGACCCTCAACCTGACCCAAACTGCCTGAGTTGCATCCATAAACACCACCTCATGACTTGATGTATGGACTATTATGTGTCTATGTGCAGTATAAGACATTTAATTTGGTTAAATGAAGGTTATGAATGTTTCTCGGGTTCATCATCATCACCACAATCGCCGCCACCATCTAGGTCTTATTTGAACTTATTGGAGTTAGTGATGCAAATCCTCATTCGACCGTTCCACTCTATCATAGACCATATCCTCAGTTATGCCATAGGTCATTTGGTCTTTTCTCACTACCTCCCACCCATGCCCCTTTGGCCCCTAACCTTGCCCTTTCTAGAGCCTTCAACTTGAACCGACTACTCTAATCATTGTAGTTCTTGGTCTCCGCTACACATGGCCAAGCCATCAAAGTCTACTTTCCCTCATCTTATTACCAATTGGTGCTACTCGTAAGTTCCCTTGAATGCATTAATTTTTAATCGTATCCTTCCTCATCATGCCACTCATCCATCTCAACATCCAAATTTGAGCTACACTTTTCCTATGGGGATTAGTATTTGCCTAATGGGTTGGGGGCATTGAAGGAACAAATGACCAAAAAAGGGGGCCATAGGCACCAATAGGGATGGGAATGAGCCAGGCCCAACTAGTTCAAAATTTGGGCCTGAACCAACCCTAGGCACCAAGGTAATTGGTTGTAGCACATTTTATGATGGAGTGAATGAGAGATAGTTTATTGTTCCTAAGGGCTGCTATCTACATAGGCCGTCTAGGTCATGCTGCCTTGGACAAGCCATCTAGGTTATAGTGTTTCGAACTAGTTGTTTGTTTGTTGTTTGTCAAACACCTTGGAATAGAGAGGTCCATCTCACGTGTGGGGAGCTTAAGATGGATGGTGGCACATTAGCATTTATGGTACATGTGCTCATTGACACATGTGGCACATGCAAGGCGCTTGAAGATTGATGGTGGCATGGCATGTGGCACATGCAGGATGTTTGAACATGGACAATCACATATTTGGCGCATGTGAAGGATGTTCTCATAACATGGTGTTTGAGTGCAACTTTGTTGAGTCATGTTATTCTTCCTAACAATTAAATTTTGGGGCCAGTCCATATTTTCCTCCATTCCTATGCATAACTGAGTCTTGACAAACTATGGATAAGTTGTTTGCCTTGGACAGCTTGTGAAAGACACAACTTTGCTTGCATCCAAACAACCTTTAGATTTGACACTTGGATTGTTCTATTCTCCAGAATGGATATTTGGTTTCTGCATTGTATGAGCCTCCATGCTTTAGTTGCTTAATGGGTCATGCGGACGCATTGTATTGCAAGCCATTTCCCATGCTTTGAGTTAAGGGCATGGATATTTGTCATTAAATGAATTACCTGCATGATCACAAATCCACTGCAGTCTGTGATCGGGCCAGTTCGCTATGGCCTTCAATTCGGAAGTATGGAGATTTTGGTCGTGTTAACTTACTGTGCTTTCAATATGAAAGACTATGGAAAATATTTCATGATTTGATCTTGTTATATCATGTTCTTTATCAGGTTTCTGGCAATCTGAAGGTATCACATGGTACATCCCTTTTGACACGAAGATGGGCAGCTGCAGCAAGAGCATTCAGGTACGGTTCTGAATTTCTAATACAAGCTGGCATGTTTGCTCTGACAGGTGGTTCTTTAGTTGCTGGTCTTTTGTTTCCTTGTTTTCTTATTTTCTTCAGTAGCAGTATATGATTTATTTTTATTTCTTTTGTTTAAATCTATTAATGGTTTACTCAGCTCAAAACCAGCTGGTGGTGATGTTATCGGGATAGACCTGGGTACTACAAATTCATGCGTATCAGTTATGGAGGGGAAGGTATGTTTTAACCTTTTTATGGTAGGCAATGAATGTTTTCAAAATAAGAGAAACATCAAGGTAGATACACCGAGCGAGTGACCTTCTTGCTATTGGTGTGTTCAATTTGAAAATTTGAATCCCGCTTCAGTTGTTCTTATACACGAATGGAGTAGTCCTTCCGAAGTCATCAGATACGTTGGTTTTGATTGAGAAGTCTTGCTTTCAAATTTTTTTTACCATATGGAGCGATTCTTCTGATGCTGTTGGATATGTTGGTTTCGATTGTCATGAAATGTTTCAATGAGAAGTCCTGTTTGAGAATTCTTTTACTAGTATCATAAATGTTTGAGAAAATCCAATTTGTGGCAGTTCCTCCTTAGAAAGAACCTCTTTAAAAGTCTTGTTGATTCATATAAAAAGAAATTTACAAGGTTATTCTTACAGATTTAGAAACATCATTTGTTTGTCCTCCTAACTGTGGTTCTGGAAGTCTGGTTAATCATAATTCTAAAACTCGCTGACTCGATGGCTGAGTCAACTCATCTCAGTGAGATTTTGAGCGGAGCCAAGGGTAAACTTGGAACTGTGCATGACTCGATAGGGACTTGGAAAGGCCCATGGAGTCAACTTGATGACTCTGTTGACTCAACATACTTGAACCTAGTCACTTGCCTTGTTTGAGAGTTATTAAAAAGAATACAAAGGGAGAATACAGGGGGACAGTGAGGTTCGAACCTTAAAGTTAACCTTTTCAAAGTCAGCAGTGCTCTTTACCAGCAAGCCATTTGATGCGTTGCTGTTAAGCTTTCTGTATTATATTACTTGTAATAAATACAACCATTTTACATATTTACCATGGCCCCTCTTTTTAATGTAATAATAATTAAATATTGTATTCAGTTGAGATGCGTCATCTTCAAGTCAACCCACTTGGCTGAATGTCGAGTCGAGTTTTCGGGGTTTTGAACTACACGGTTGATATGAAATCTGGGAATGCAGAAAACATTTTCTTGTTGTTTATTTATATGGTTGAAGAAAACAATGTTGATGAAGAATCTAAGGGCCTGTTTGGTACGTGGGCTTAGGAGGGATTGAGTGGGATGGAATTGCATTTGGTTCCGGTGCAAATTCCATGGGACGTTTGGAGACACGGTAAGGAATGGGACTAGGTGGAATGGAATTGCATTTGGTCTCCTGGTGGATTTTGAAATCCACTCCATCTGTGGCCCAACATTGATGCATGTGTTTTATCCATGCGGTCCATCCATATGCATCCTTTACACTGACATTTGAGTTGTATGCATGTGCGAGTGACCAACATCAGTTATGAATCTGGTCCGTTGATTACAAATCATTGTCCACCAAACAGGGTATTGCTTAATATGGTTTTTTTGCTTGAGGAAGAATCTGATCCTAAACATGGGGATTGGATGGTCAAAATACCATGGTATTTCCAGACATGCAATCATTGTGCAATAATGGTGTTAATCCCATCTAATGCAATTCCATACCATTTAATCCAGCAGGGTCAAACAGGCCATAAAAGCCTTTCAATCAAGTAAGATTTAGTAAATACTGAAGCCAACCTAAAGCTCAGCTGGGAGCCTAGAGGAACATTACTCCTGTCAGACACTAGTTTTTTTTTTTTATTTTTTAGTAGCTTGATGTGGACCCAACTGAAGACCTGTGCCATTTACTGCAGAGCCCAAAAGTGATCGAGAATGCGGAAGGTGCAAGAACTACCCCATCTGTAGTCGCCTTTAACCAGAAGGGAGAGCTTTTGGTGGGTACTCCTGCAAAGCGCCAAGCCGTGACAAATCCTACAAACACTCTGTTTGGTACCAAGCGCTTGATAGGAAGAAGGTTTGATGATCCACAAACCCAGAAGGAAATGAAGATGGTTCCTTACAAAATCGTCAAGGCTCCCAATGGAGATGCCTGGGTGGAAATGAATGGACAACAATACTCTCCAAGCCAGATTGGTGCATTCGTCCTTACCAAAATGAAGGAGACAGCAGAGTCCTATCTTGGGAAAACTGTTTCAAAAGCTGTCATCACTGTACCGGCCTATTTCAATGATGCTCAACGACAAGCAACAAAGGATGCTGGGAGAATTGCTGGTCTGGATGTGCTGAGAATCATCAATGAGCCGACTGCAGCGGCCCTTTCTTATGGAATGAACAACAAGGAGGGTTTGATTGCCGTTTTCGATTTGGGTGGTGGGACTTTTGATGTCTCAATCCTTGAGATCTCCAATGGGGTTTTCGAGGTATGCATTCTTTACATTTCACGTTGATGTTCTGTTACTCTCGCAGCTCTCATTATTTAGATTGACATTTTTTCGCTGTTTTCAGGTTAAAGCCACAAATGGAGATACCTTCTTGGGTGGTGAGGACTTCGACAACGCTTTGCTTGAGTATTTGGTGAATGAGTTCAAGAGGACGGATTCTATTGATCTATCCAAAGACAAACTGGCCCTGCAAAGGCTGAGGGAGGCGGCGGAGAAGGCGAAGGTGGAGCTCTCCTCCACCGCACAGACAGAGATAAACCTTCCTTTCATCACCGCTGATGCCTCAGGTGCCAAACACTTCAACATCACGCTAACCCGCTCGAAATTCGAGATGTTGGTGAACCATTTGATAGAGAGAACCAGAAATCCCTGCAAAAATTGTTTGAAGGACGCGGGGATATCAGTAAAAGAAGTCGATGAGGTTCTTTTAGTCGGTGGGATGACGAGGGTACCCAAGGTCCAAGAAATTGTTTCAGAGATTTTTGGGAAGGTGCCGAGCAAGGGCGTGAACCCTGATGAGGCTGTTGCCATGGGAGCTGCCATCCAGGGTGGGATCCTGAGGGGCGACGTCAAGGAGCTCCTTTTGCTCGATGTCACGCCACTCTCCCTTGGTATCGAGACTTTGGGAGGGATATTCACGAGGCTCATCAACCGCAACACTACTATCCCAACCAAAAAGAGTCAGGTTTTCTCCACTGCAGCTGATAACCAGACCCAAGTCGGCGTACGCGTCTTGCAGGGTGAGCGGGAGATGGCTGCACACAACAAGCTCCTTGGGGAGTTTGAGCTGACAGGCATTCCTCCTGCACCAAGAGGCATGCCTCAGATTGAGGTAACCTTCGACATTGATGCCAATGGCATCGTCACTGTTTCTGCGAAGGACAAGGCGACAAGCAAAGAACAGGCGATCACAATCAGATCCTCAGGTGGGCTCTCTGAGGGGGAGATCGAAAAGATGGTACAGGAGGCAGAGCTCCATGCGCAGAACGACCAGGAGAAGAAGGCGTTGATTGATATCAGGAACACAGCAGATACCACCATTTACAGCATAGAGAAGAGCTTGAATGAATACAGGCAGAAGATCCCTGCAGAAGTTGTGACGGAGATTGAGACTGCCATTGTTGATCTGAGGTCGGCCATGGGCGGTGAGGACTGTGGACGCAATCAAGGTGAAGCTGGATGCAGCGAACAAGGCAGTGTCGAAGATAGGGGAGCATATGCAGCAGGGAGGGGGTGGGTCAGGGTCTCAAGGTGGGGACCAGACTCCTGAAGCTGAATACAAAGAAGCTAAGATGTAGGAAGGTCACTTTACCATCATCATCCATCCATCATATTTTCAACTTCTACCAAGAGCTCACACAACAATGAGAAGATAAAACAACCATCGTAACTTCCTTTCAATAGATAGAAAACATTCTCTAGGGCTTCACCCCTCTTTTCCTGTGCTTTGAAATGGATATTTGATTGAAATAATTGAAGTGAATGAGTTTTTGAGGCCTCTTCGCATGTTTCTCCTCTTGGATGTGAAGTTTGGAAATGATGAGAACTGAAGAATTTTATTTTACCAAACAATGACTATTGTTTTTAAATAGTTCAAAAATGTGCTTCCCAGTCTTAAAATGAAAAGAGCAAAGTAGCAATGGTAATAATAATATAATAATAATATTAATGATGTTTTTTTTTTTTTTGAAAGTGGCTTGTAGCATCATGGGGCCCATGTGTTGTGTAAGTCATCCAACCAAATGTTGTTTATGAAATACCACCACCATGATAATCAAACAAAAAAATCAGGCTAAGCTAGACAAAACAGCAAGGAACACCACCCAAAAAACCTTCAAATTTATGTGAGGCCCACCTGATGATTGGATTGGAATTATTTGATTTTTTGAGTTCTACCTAACATGATGGGGTGCACCCTGTTGGATGGGGTTGAATGTCATACACAGCCCCACAATGTTCAACTCGATGTTTAGATAAAAGGACGTCCATTTTAGTCATTTTCATGGGGTCCAAACTCATTCCAAAGTGGTAGACTCACGAGTTTCAATGCGAGATCATGGGTGCGTGTGTGGGGGTGTGAGTGCGTGTATATAAAATAATATAAAAAGTCATTTTTATGTTTTGTAAACTGGAAATTTAAGAAGGTTGAAAAGTAATATTAATATTTTTGAAAATTTGTAGGAAAGATCCACACAACACACACATATATAATCTTGAAATAAGGTCTCAAGTCGAACCGGTTGGACTGTAAGTTATGGTCCACCCAGCCAATAATTTCCGAACTTTCATGTGTGTCTGACTCCACCCCGTCAAATACAATGGCCTTATCGCGAGGATCACCTTGTAAAAAAATAAAAAAGTATTTATTCATTGATTGCACTGCACTTCTTTTTTGCTATTGATTAATGACTAAAATTTGTTTTATGTAGTGTGGCCCACCTGATAAGTAGATAGGATGGTTTTTGCATTAGATGATCCTTTCGGTGGACCAACCGATTGGAAGGGTTGGATGTTATCTGCTGGTTTGGACTGTGCTTTGTGGTCCAACCGGTTCGACTTGGGACCCACTCTGCACACAGAGGAGTGGTACTGTGAGGTTAAGCTCTATGGATCCCACAGTGATGTATGATGGACAACCATGTGGTGCATTTGGTAGGTACTCTTTAGGTTATAAGATGTGCCAAAATTTAGTCATATCTAGAACTCAGGTGGGCATCACTAGAGCTGCACGCAAGCCAAGCTGGCTCCAAAAGCTCCCTTGACTTGACTTGTTTTAGATCAGCTTGGCTCAAAGCTTGATAAAAAATCAGCTTGGCTTGAACTATATATATATATATGTATATATATGATATTTTAAAATTTGTAAAACGAAAACTCTATCTAACCCTACCCCCTTTTAATTCCCAACCCAGCCCGCCGCGCCCTGCCCCCCTTATTTCCCCCCTCATATTAAATCTCTCCCTCTCTTTCCCTCCAATCTCTCCCTCTCTTTCCCTCATATCTCTCCACTCAAACCGGCCTCTCTCTCTCCCCCTTCCGGCTTCCTCCTTGGCCGTCGCACGGCCTGCACCCAAGCGAATGGACAACTTAACCGCATGACACGCCAAACTCAACCCCGCACGGCACGCACCCAACCGACTTTCCAACCTTCATTCTTCTCAATCTTAGGTGAGTTTTCTGATTTTTTTTCTTCTTATTTTTTTAAAATAGGGAAAACCCTAAAATCAAGCTGATTTGTGGATCTTTTTAGGGTTGGATTGGGTCGGCCGGGTCAGTGGGTTGGGTCAGGTTAGGTTAGTAGGGTGGGGTAGGTCAACAGGTAGGATCGGGTCAGTGGGGTGGGTTGGGACGGTTTAGGTCAGGTCAATGGGTTGGGTTCGATTAGGTTGGGTTGGGTCAGGTTAGTGGGTCAGTTTGGGCCTACGTATACACTTTTAGAAAAAGAAAAAGAAAAAAACAATGTTAGCCACCCCCACATTGGGATTCGATTCCTTGACCTCAGTGTTGAGACGAGGTTATCTCCACTTAATCTACCACTGTCCCAAAGGTGTGAGTGTAGCTGCTGTTTTGAGCTTAATGCTCAAGCCAAGTCAAGCTCAAGCTAAGCTGTTCACTGATCATGCCAAACTCGAGTAGGGCAGAACTCGACTTGAGCTTAGCTTGTGTGCAGCTCTAGGACTCACCATATGAAATCATGCCTAAAACATAAGGCTGGTCATGAGCCAAGTCAGCTCGAGAAACTCGATTGACTCAACTCGCCTCGTCTTAGTGGGACGAGTCAAGCCAAGCTTCATTTAGGAGCTCAAGTCAAGTTCGAGCACTGGGTCACTCGACTCGATTCAAGCTCGACTCAGCTCAACCTCAACTCGACTCGTTTTATATAGATATTTGTTAAAAAAAAATACCCTAATGTTCTTATTTCTTGCCTCTCTCTCTCTCTCTCTCTCTCTCTCTCTCTCTCTCCTACACATTAGGGTCCAATCTTAAGACATAAAATCCTCACAAGTTGAGGGGGTTTCTTAATCCTATTATTTTGTTCAGGTAAGAACATTCCTTGTTGAGCATATCTGGTGGATTGAGTAATTTCAAATAGAAAACATGGTAAGCACACAGTGGTTGTGTGTTTTCCATGTTGCACAAAACAGGTGCTAGAGTGAGACCACACATTAATCACATCAACAAAACAAGGGTTATGGTAAGACCAAACACCATATGCAACCATTGATTGCAATTTTACGAGGGAGGTGGTGCATTTGATCCATGAATTAGTTAGGCTCATCATAAGATAGTCTGCACAATAATCAGTGCAGTCCATTCAGGGGTGAGTATCATGAGGTAATCTATGGTAGAAATGTTACTAGTGGGCCGCATTCAATCTTGTGCCGGCCAAGAAAACTGATCAGATGGCTTTAAATGGTGGGGTCCACCTAAAAATATTTTCCTCCTAATATTGTGTGACTCTGAACTAATGTAGTTACTTTATTATTTGTAGCAAAAAATAAATAAATTGGGTGGGAGAAGCCACTTACTCGAAAAAATGCCCAGTGATCCACTATCGCTGCTGCTGAGGTTCGCAAACAAGCAAACTTAAGGTAAGGTGTAGCTGAGCTCAAACTAAGGAGAGAACGACGAGTTAGCAAGTTGCCCACCTCGACTCACCGGCTGGGAGCCTAAAACATCTAAAAACACTTGGTGTAGCCCACTTGAATTTTAGAATGGCCTAAAATTTGGGTGACCCCTCATGCAAGTGGGACACAAACAATGGATAGGCTGGATGTCTAAACCACATCTCTCTAGGCTCTACATACAACCAGGAAGGTTTCAATGGGAGGGCATCCACTCTCAAATGTTGTCTATGGTGTGGCCCACTTAAGTAATGGATTGGCCTGATTGTTAGGACCATGGGCCGCCATATAAGGGTGCATCTGACTGATGGGATGGATGTCTGCCATAGATCAAGGTGGGGCCATAGAGCTCGACCTCATGGGATAGGGGCCAACCATCATGTGTGACGGACATCCACCCCATCAGTCAGATGCACCCTTCCATGGTGGATCAATGGCCTAAAAATCAAGCCAATCCATGACTTAGGTGGGCCACATCATAGACAACAGTCGAGTGGATATCTACCCATTGAAACCTTCATGATTGTTTATAGGGCCAGTAAGATGCTGTTCAGACATCTAGCCCATCTATTGTGTGTGTCACACTTGGATGAGGGGTCACACTAAGTTTCAGCCGTATCCAAAACTCAGGTGGGTCCCAACAAGTGCTTGTAGAGGTTTTAGGCATGATTTCACAGTTTTAGATGGTGTGGCTCACTTGAGTTACAGATACTGCTAATGTTTGGCATATCCCGTAGCATAAAGGTGACCCACCAAATGCATGGTGTGGATGTCCGATACACATCACAGTGGAGCCCACACAGCCCGGCCTCTCATAGTACCATTTCGCATACAAACGTGTGCGTGTGAATTTCTTTCTGAAAAATAGTTGAAGGTTAGGAGAGAGCTCTGGTTACTTGATGGTCGGCTTTGAACTTTTTTTTTTCTTAACGGAAAACCTCAAAGCAAACCAAATAGAAGAAGTTAGTACAGGATTTCTATGTTGAAACTCACTTTTCTTGTATCTGCTTCCGATTTCTATTGTCAAACCGACTTTTCTTTCATCTGCAGACTTACCTACCATCCTTTCTTTCTTTTTTATTCCCAACTTTTCTGGCATATGTTGACTCACCTAGCATCTTTTTTCGGCTACACGCAAGGTAATATAGGAGATTTGTACCCCGAAACAGGCGGGCCCTACCAAGAAGCTCATCCATTCATTTGGTGGGCCATGCCGCATGTTGATTAACAGCATCAGTTGTCCATTTATCCAATGGTGCAACCCATCTGATGCATGGCCAGGTGATAGCGGTGGGGCCAATTTCAAATTATCTAAATTTTCATCTGATGGGCGCCCATCAGGGGCCAGACAATTTTCCAAAAACCTCCTGGTCCTGGACTCGCAGATCCAAGCCGTCCAATCTACAAGGAAGAGAATCAGGTGGTGGATCATCAAGAAAGCCACGATAGTTGTTTCTTCTCTTGCATCACCTCCAATGACCGCCATCACTGAAATTCAATGACACATGTATGAGAACCAGGCGTTTACTTGCTGTGCTCTCTTAGCAAGCATACCGAAAGTCATACCAGTCTGTTATTCTGTCTTTAGATGGTGCGAGACTCGCTAGAAACTGCAAATTGACAGTTGAAAAGGGTCCAGAGGTCACCCATTCAAGGGGCCAAAGGTCCTCACATCATCAGCTAGAATGAGGTGACCATAGCCCGCACAGATGAATACGGTCCCAAGATGAAGATTCTTTGTGTGTGGACCAGCCTGATTAAATGTGCCATTCATGCAAATTCAATTCTGTCCAGCCTCCACCCACATTTTAGGGCCCATCACAGATAGACCACAGCCCAAAAATCACACCTCAACTTGGTGGCATATAAAATGCATGGCTAAAACTTAGTCTGTGTGCATGAAATCCTCAGTTGGTATTGACCCTAAAATCCCAGTTATGGGGATGCCCAAGCTGAACCTTAATCAACAGTCCAAATTCAACAGGTAAAATCTGCCGGTTGCGAGCCAAGTGTGGATACAGTGATAGGAGTGCGAACAGTTTAAGATGGGTCCATCAAGCCCGAATTCAGTCCATGCTGCATCAGCAATGGCGTTCCTGTTCTTGTACGCCACAAGTAAAAAGATTGTGGGTCTCTCTGCCATAAAATAACCTCAATGACTCAAACTCCACCACAATGTACAATAAAAACCATCTATGGGATCCTTGTATATCAAACATAGAATTAGAAAAGGCACTGGATCGTGTGATATAACTAACTCCAAAATACAAAAAAAAATAATTCAACCAACTCCCATCTCAAATTCAGCATTTTGGTCAGATAGCTCCGAGCATCATTCTTCATGATTCTCTGACTGAATGGTTGCCACAGTCCAATCAACTTGCTTTGTTGGTGTGGTGGCCCATCAGATCAACAGTCCCGGCTACCACACACGTCTGACATGAGATGCATAAACCTTTCATAATGCACGCTGCACAATAGCATTTCTCACTTTTTATTTATTTAATCCAACGCATTTATCATGTCATTTTTCTAGTTTTCCTAGTCCCTGTGCGTTCCTCATCTACTCTTCCTTGCTGGCCCCCTCTGGGGTAACTTTCGGGGAAGGATGGATAGTGTATCCTTAAAATTCAAATAAAAAAGGTTGAATGGACTGATGATACATATAACATATTGGATAGTGGTTCATCAAGGCACACACATGAGGAATGTTGTTTTATAAACATATATGATATATCACATGTGCCACCATCAAACTTCAAGCGCCCCACAAGTCATATGTGCCCTGTCAATGTACACATGCAGCAAATGCCATCATCCATCAACCACTCTTGTGTCACTTGCGCCACCATCAATCTACAAATGGTGCACATGTGCACCATCAATCTACAAAACAGCTACCAAGGCAGCCTAAAACTTTTCCTGCATCCAAACGGGCCCTATGTGACAGCCCTAAGTCCCCAGCTCGGTGTACAAGACCAAAAGATGGGCCAAGTGAAACCTATCACCTAAGATCCCATAGGCCTCTCCCAATTAATCTGTGATGATATTAAAGAAACATAACATAGCACACCTCTGAACCCAGTTACAAAGCTTCAGGTATTATGTTCACCTAGACTAGACCTGAAACACCTGGAAGAAGAAACAAAAAAGTTAAAAAAATCATTGAGCCAGGGCATGATATACTTACCCCAATCATTTTTTGGACTATAGAAGCAAGCTAGGACTCCGTTCTGCCTTCCAGCTTGAGAAAAAACCTAATAGTCAAGTGAGATAGGACTCTATGCAAAGGAAGCTTCATCAGGGGGCCCACAGTGCCTAGACGCTATACAGACATGTAGCGTCACAAAGGAAAAGATGACGTTATGTAAACCGAAAAAGTGCATTAGACTTCAATGAGAACTGAACAAAAAGCACAAGATAACATGGGTGATAGTGAGGGGCTAAGAATGTTTTGTTTTCTTCAGATCAATGAACTTTGAATGACGGGAAAGCTTCTATACTTGATAAAAATAACTCTTTTTTTACGGTAATGAAGATTTTATTAAGAGCGCCGAGATGGCTCAAGCTAATAACAAACTAGAACGGAAAAGAACAATTAACTAATCCTTTCAATACTAGAGGCCCATTCAATTAAAAAGTCCCTTGCCCTTAGCCTCACCCGCTCTACATTGCTACTAGCATTTCAGAAACACCACCTGCTCCTTTCCTCACATATCACCCAAAGGCCCGCTAGAAGACTAAGCCTCCAAATATCCCTATCCTGCTTCTTAATTCCTACACCATGCCAAGCCAAAAGAAGACCACTCCATATTCGATGAGCAAACTAACACTAAACAAAAATATGAGCAACTGCTTTGGCATTTGACATGCACATATAAGAAAATCCTTTTGTATAAATGGCTAATAAGAGGAATATAGCAATGCTACAGGTTCAAATTAAAGGAATCCCAAAATCAAGCTGATCACCTTATTATGTAGACTGCGTGTCAGAAAATGGATAGTTTGTATAAAAAGTCAAGCTAAGCATTCAACATGTTGGACGAATCCAGACACTGATCATCTAATGCATAGGTATGTGGGTTTAAAAAATTAAGAATGGCATGTATGTCACATAGATTTGCCACGTCGGCGCGCGTTTCCTCTTATCCAGACACTGCTCATCTAATGCATGTATCAGGCCTAACCACTCGTCAAGACTGAGGCAACCAATGCACACCCATTGGTATTAGTCAATCTACATTTTAGACCCACCCAATGAATAGATGGATTTGTTTTACAAATTCTCACTGATTTTTGTCTTCAGTGGATAGGGAGTGAGAGAGAGGACCTGATGATACAAAGAACGGCCGTTCTCCACTCTGCAAGGAGGGCAAGGTTTAGCAGCAACCACTTCTTCACTTCTTAGCATCAGAAGAAGAGGGTAGGATCGGTTTAGAAGAGACTTTAGAAGGAAGAGAGATACATGATAGGTGGTTTCGAATAGTTTTGAGCGTTCTTCAGTGTTATTAAATAAAGCAGTGGAATCAAACCAAAAAGAATCCAGGCTTAAGAACAAATTGAACCCATTTGTATGGTGGAGCCCACCAGAATCACAGGTCAGCCTGAGATACAGAAACTCTTTTTTTTCTTTTTCTTTTTCTTTTTAATAGAAGACAGAAGCTAGTCTCGTCTCAAATAATGAGTGAACTAGAAGGCCCTAGGCTTTAAGGCATGAGGTTCAATTCTTTTTTTCAGTGGCTTTTTTAAATCATGTAGTCAAAGGGCGCGGATTGGGTACTAGTCCCACCAGGACCTAGCTAGAGATGCACAGTCCTGGCAGGGGCTTTGTGGAGAAATTATCCATTCTTGCTGGATGCAGTATAGAAGGAATATTTACAATCAGTACCAAACTGAGATGGCCTGTGCCATGTCTTTTTTTTTTGGAAAGATTGTGCCATGTCTATGGCTAGTGAATTCAAGAACTTCACTGCAAACAAATTATACAAAAATATGAGCAGGTATAGTTCTGCCCATTTATTTTTTGGGACATTTAATTATGTTACAAGGCCATAGAACATACTGGGAGCACCAACCATGGCTCCAACTAGTTCGTAAAGACCTGGATTTTACAATGACTGCAACAAAATTGATGTAGAAGCTGAATGTAGGAATGAGATGAGGGCCCTTTCTTTTGACAAGAATTCAAAAGTAGGAATAGCAACTAGGTGTATGACCTCATATGTAAGGATGTCACTAGCGGCAGTACAACTGTACAAAGTTTCAATTGTTGTCATCAAAACACAATTCAAGGTATTTCTAGAATGCCAGTGTAGTGTACCATTTTTTTAAAAGCCATTTCAATTTAGACAACTTAGGTGGGGAAGATAAAGACAAGTCCGGCTTCCACATGGTATCAATAAGTGGACATCACTATATATTTTGAACCAATAAGCAATTCCTACAAAACAACAGGCAGTGATGGATATGGAGTTTACCAGAAAGCAATTAAAATTTATTCTCCTAGCTTTGATTATCCCAACAAACTTTTATATCAGAGATTGTTTTGAAAGTAACACCAATTTTTCTTCATCAATTGGTGTTTTGACAGTAACACCAATTGTCCTACCAGTTAAAGCAGAAACATGATGGTGGGCAAATGGCAGCGATGAACATTCACGAAAAAACAGGCAGCCACCTACATGATTACCAAATGGCATATAAAAGCATAAACTAAGATCAACAAGACCTGAAAAACCTTCAATAATCATTCTGTAGCCTGATGCTAACAACCTAACAAGAACAGTGCAAAATATCAGACATCAAAATGCTCATTCGTCTGTTGAAAAAAAAACAACAACATTTTCAACTCTTGAAAAGCACATGAAAGATAATTTAAGCCACGGATAATTACCAGGGATGAGCAGAACAATACCAAAACAGCTACAATCCGCATCCAGTCCTTTGCAAATGCAAACTCCCAACAAAAGAACCAAAAGAAACTCATGCCCATCATTGATTCTGCTCCTTTTCCCTATTCCACTGCTCAATTCTAGCCCTCCGTTCTTCACTCCCTTCCCTAATGGGACTCCTGGCCCGCCTCGGGCTCCCATGCCTCCGTCTCCCACCGTCACCCTCATGCCTCCCATGCCGGCCCCCGCCCCCGCCCCTCCTTCCATTCCCACGGAAATCCCCGCCACGATCCCGGTAATCCCCACCCCGCCGATCCGAGTCCCTCCGGTGATGGTGCGGGCTTGAGCTCCGGCTCCGGCTCCTGCTCCCCCTCGACCTCCGGTACCTCCCGAACAGCTTCCTCCTCAGCTCCCGGCCAATCTGCTTGACGTGCATGAAGTTGCAGTACCCACCACGGTTGCAGCTGTTCTCCTCGAACTGGCGGCACGTGGCCTCGCGGAAGTCAGTGACGGGGGAGAAATCGACGATGATGGGACGGCCAGAGTAGAAGCGTCCCTGGAGGGCCTGGACAGCAGCAGCGGCCTGGTCCTCCTCCTTGAACTGGACGTAGACGTTGCCGACCATGTGATCGGCGAGGTTGTCGCAGATGTTGAGGCTCTCAATCTCGCCGAACTTGGAGAGCTCCTCAAAGATGTCCTCATAGAAGTCCTCGAAATGCTCCTGGATCTTGCGGGGATCGATGGCCTGGCCCTGAGGATCGAGGCCTGGCGTGATCATATCTGGTCGTTGATACATGTTGGACAGGAGGATGGTGGGGCTGATGGTGGGCCGATTGTGGAGGCGGGAGCAGCGGTCCCCATGCCGGCAAGCACCGATCTTGAAGTAGAAGGGGCAATTCACACGGTCCTTCTCCGTGCCGAAGATCGAAGCCAGGTGCTCCGCCATGCCTCTCAGAAAACCCTAGCCAACTTGCTCCTCGACGAAACGAAACCCTAGATTACAAGAATTCGAGGATTTTTAGAAACCCTAGGTTTTGAAATCCCGAGAGAGGAGGTAGGGTTTCGGAAAATAGATGAAACCCTAGATTGAGAGAGAGAAAGAGAGAAATTTAGGGTTTCGCCATTGGTGGTGGGTTGAGTGGGGAGTGGCTTCTCTTTTCTATATTTTTTCGAGTTTTTGACATTTATCACCCTCACATTTTTATATACTCCAAGTAGCCCCCTCTTTTCGGTGTTTTCAAATAACCCCTTTCTATCTTCACATTCGTGGATGCAGTTGACCTTTAAATGGTATCATCCGATAATAACTTTGACCACAAGTACATGAAATTATAATTTTGCCCTCTACTTTGTAAAGATGAATAAATTTTCATTTTATGCCTAATAAACATGATAATGTTATCCACCACGTATCAACAATTTTAATCCATCATTTAGACATTTTAAATTATATGCTACGCATGGTCCATCATTGGATAGTCTAGATCATGTGCTTGTGTTGGAGTTCACGTTAAAACTGCTTGGATCTTTTATTTATTTTTTATTTTTTTTATACATGCTTGCACCCACGCACCACACTACAATAGCTTCTTTGCTTTTCTTTTTTCTTTTTTATTATTTTTTTAATACTAGACTGCGTACTCAAATCCATGACCTTCTGTTGCAATTCTTGTGAGAATACCACCCAAGCATGAGTAAAGACCCCTAAAAAAAGGTGTGTCATTTCATCTTGTTGATAATTAAAGTTAACAATAAATTAATAAATTATGCTATTAATGTTGAACTTGGAAAAAAGTTAATCATAAAGTATATGTATATATATATATATATATATATATATATATATATATATATATATATATATATATATTAGGGCTAAAAGTCAAGCGGATCAGGTTGGTGCTCAACCCCAACCCAACTGAAGGTTCCTATACCTCAACCCAACCCAACCCAACCCAACCTCAGTTTGGGAATTTTCAACCCAAGCCCAATCCAAGCAGATTCAGTTAGGTTAATAAATGCTAATATCTTCATTATTACATTAGTCTATTATATTTCAATGAACTTATTATTTTTCTACTCATGGTTTTATTAATTATGTGTGTAATTATTTATTATAAAGAACTTGACATTTTTTCTAAACAAATTAGCTAAAAATATAGGATAACTATTCCTTTAATACTTAAAGCATATCAAATTTCATACGTTATAAGTTTACTTACTAAAATAATATAAATTATTAAGCTTATTTAAGTAAAGTATGATAAAATTATAAATCTTGTATATAGACCAGGTTCGGGTTAGGTCAGGTGCCCCAAGATCTCAACCCAAGCCCAAACCAAGCTTTATTGGATTGGTGTTTCCATAGCCCAAGCTTGAGATTGGGTTCAATATTTCATGCCCAAGCCTAACCTAATGCCCGGTTGATTATGGGTTGGTCGGGTTGAATTCACCCAACCCATATATATATATATATATATATATATATATATATATATATATATATATATATATATGTGTGTGTGTGTGTGTGTGTGTGTGTGTGTGTGAGAGAGAGAGAGAGTTCTTTTAGCATGTAGCAAATCAAAAGGGTATCATTTGACAAAAACACTTCTTTTTTCTCACAAGGAAACACATTGCTGGCGTTCGTACCCCACCCCCACCACACGAACATTAAGAGTAAGGAAGGCCATGAGGCAAGGATACCATTGTCTGAGAATATTTTAGGCATGATTAATAGCGAGATATCTAAAAGGTCACATTTTGCTACTTGGCCCAACTTGTAGATGAAAATTTTGAAATGCACATTTCTCCTCTACTTATTTATTATTTCATTGGGTATCGTTAGCAATATTTCTAAATCTTTTAATTGATATGTGAATGTCTAATCAATATGAACGGTCTATTCAATTATACAATAAGGGACAAGCCAAAGTACAAGAATCATGCCAAATGAATAAATCCTAAACATTTGATAAATATAATAAAAAAATGGACAACCAAAATTAAGCGGGAAAACAAAATAAGTCTAACCATTATTTTGAAACATATCCAATATATCCCATTTTGTGTTGTTTATGATTCCAAAGGAGCACTTTGTTCCCTGATTCTAACCATATGATCTGTCGCTCCTACCCAACGGGGGCAGTGGTGTAGTATGAGTGTGAGCGTGGCGTGAGTGCGAGTTAAAGAAGAAAGAACTAGCAGGCAGTTCTAACAAATTGACCTTCTTCAAAGGGTTGGGATCATCTGATTGACATGATTCTCATACCCTAACTTGCTCCCAATGGTGGCACTGGATCACCATACCGTTTGATGATTGGGTGGCCACATGGTGTTCAAAGACCCATTGAGCCAACTCTAAAGGTCTACTGTAAAAAGTGTGTGTGTGTGTGTTTTATCTAAACCGCCGTCTATTTTGTCATATCATTTCAGGGCATAATCCAAAAAGTAGGGCAAATTGAAAGATCAAGTAGAGCGCATCACAAGTAACAGTCAGGATAATGACACCCAAGGTTGGAACTTTCCTACCGCCTACTATAATATTTATTTGTCATCTAGTATGTTCATTAGATCATACAAACCTGGATGAAGGGAAAACACAAATATTCTGAAGGCGCGTTTTGTAACGGTCCGAACTTTTCAATACACTTTTCAATATCTTAGTATTGAAAGTTCTTTAGTGTTATCATAAAAAAAAAAAAAAAAAACTTAGTACACGTGTGTTGGAACATAGAACCTACACTTATATTATTCTTATTTTTTAAATAGGACTCCCAAGTAGAGTTGAGCACGAGCTGAGCTGGCCCTGAGCTAGGCTCGCTCAATGACCACTCTAGCTCGTGTTCGGCTTGGCTCAACCTCCAAGATGGACTGAAATGTTCGAGCTAAGCTCAACCGAGCTTTTGAGTGAGTTCGAGCCTAATTCAAGTTGAGTTCAAGCCTAGTAGGCCCAGCTCAAAAGTTGGGCTTAAACTATTTATAATTGGGCCCAAAGGCAACCCAAAGCCCATTGACAGCCCCACTTGCTATTATAGAGAATGCCATCTGTCATTTATTTGTTCACTTCCGATGTGGGACTAAAAAATATAGTTTTTTAGTTTTTTACAAGTGGTCAACTGATTCGAGCCGAGCCGAGATGAATCGAGCTTGAATCGGGCTGAACTTCAAGCCGAGCTGGATCGAGCTTAGGTTAGCTTGAGCTCGGCTTGAAAATCATTTCGAGCTTGGAAAAATGGCTCAGCTTGATTTGAATCTAGCCTTCGATTCAAGCTGGTTCGAGCCGATTCGAGCGAGCTAACCAAGCTGGCTTCGCCGGTGCTCAACTCTACTCACAAACACACATTTGTATGCACCTATATATTGTAGTGAACTCAAGACCTTTATATGAATTTAGATGAAAGAAGAGGCATTCAATTCCCACTTTTTCCTATGGTGTAGTCTATTTAAACTTTATATCTACCTCATTTTAGGACTAACTGCCCTAAAAATTTATGAGAAACCGATGGGCGGCATGGATAAAACACATACATACAGTGGGCCCATAAAATCGGTTGCCGGTGTCCCTGGGCAATCACATCCTAAGTAGGTTAAGGTAGCAAAACCCTCTTAGATTTTTTATTTTATCCCTTTCGAGTCTGCCATCGGTCTGGGTCATAAAAAGACGGCTTTCCTTTGCCGGTTCAGGACTGCACATGTAAGAGCCACGGACCCTGTCCAATTGCAATAGTAAATGGAGCACTGCGTATCACTACTTAGCATCGTAGCCATCCAAATCGCACTTTTCTAACGGACGCAGATTGGCTAGTGACCCTGCCATTTGGTGCTCGTGGGCCCCACCATAATGTATGTGTTTCATCCACACTGTCCATCCATTTTTCTAGATCATATTATGGTATGAGCCCAAAAATGAGGCTAGATCCAAATCTCAAGCAGACTACATTACAGGAAACAGTGTCGATTGAATGTACAGCATTAAAAACTTCTTGGGGCCACAAAAGTTTTGGATAAAGCTGATATTTGTTGTTTCCCTTCATCCAGGTCTATATGACCTAATCAACAAGTTGGATGTCAAATAAACATTATAGTAGGGTCTTAGAAGGTGTTTAACGGTGTGCTCAACCTGAGATTTATATCTGCCCCATTTTCGGGATCAAGCCCTAAAATGATCTGGAAAAATGAATGGACAGCGTGGATAAAACACATACATCATACTGAAGATGATAAGCGGATCGACCCGGTTTTCGCACAGGGGCCCAACCGATCAATGGTAAGGATGGTAGGATCTCTTTCCATGGACATTCTCTGGGGTGACATACGAAGTAAAGGTGGCAGACTTGAGCCAGAAGAAAAACACCTGTGCTGCCATAACGACTCAGCTATAGAGTTGAAACAATGGTGCCACCGTGTTGGCCTATATCATAAGCAATGGCAGTGGGCTGCTGTAATTGGGGCTATTGCAACTTGGGTTTGGGTCAACTCGAACCCAACTGGCCCAACCCAAGTTAGGGTCGGGTTCTAAAGGTCCTCAGGTTGGTTCGGGTTGAGCAAATTTGGGTCAGGATATGTTGGTGTAGGTAAAAAAACATATGTATTTGTGTCAGATCAAGTACAGAAGACTTCAGGTTGCGCACCTCAGTTTGGAATTGCGGTTGGGTCAGGTTGGACTATGTTGACCCTCTATCCCAACCCAACTATGGGTGGCAACAGGGCTGCACAGCCCACCCAATCCAATGTGCAGCTTTGGGCCAGCCCTGAACTTACTAGCTTGGCACATAGGCCAGCT
The DNA here is from genome assembly GCA_003013855.2 of Liriodendron chinense. NCBI lineage: Eukaryota > Viridiplantae > Streptophyta > Magnoliopsida > Magnoliales > Magnoliaceae > Liriodendron > Liriodendron chinense. The sequence continues at coordinate 1,623,333 of PVNU02000133.1, read as the reverse complement.
TGGACCTCGTAAGCATGGGCTGATTAATTTTCCGGGTCGGGCTGGGCTCAAGTCATTTAAGCCTTACCCAACCCTGCCCAAATTTATTCGTACATATCTTACAAATAGCGTTGGCTTCATCTTCTAAAATGCTTGTTTCCTTATGCATGTTTGGCCACTTGATAAATGTTAGATTAGGAAAATCCAAGGAAAATAGCGACTTTATATCAATTTTCAGGCCCAGTCGAAAATTTTAGGTTAGGCTTGGCCCTGTAATGCTAGGCCCATGCTGGGCTCGATCCTTCACTATTAGGTTGGGCCCAGGCCTAAAACCTGACCCATTGCCAACCCAACACGAGTTGCATCCCATGCTGTGGACTATGCCTCAAAAATCAACTTGATATAACAATCACAATTTTCTATTCATGACCTACAGAAACGATAAAGAAGAGAAATACAATGGTCCACATTGGTCGTACGAAACAGATCCATGGCCTGGATTACCGAACCACTACCACAATAATTCAGAACTGAAAACCCATCCTACTCCTACCACGCAAAGATGCGAGCTACCTACCATACAATTCCTATCCTGCCTCTGGCGACTTTCTGTCCTCAGGCTTTAGGAATTGATGCAACACGCTAAGCATAGAGATAGTTTGCTAAGCTTACTGTCTTGATACGGGATTATGAAATTTCAAGTCCGAATTGAAATTTCAAAATTACAATAAGGGGAAGCATCACTGTGGACGTTATCTTACCGGGTCGTGACTCATGTGGGCCACTACAGTATCTATTGCAAGTCTAGATCTTGGCCGTTAATGCACACAGACGTCATGAGACTCATGATAGGGTTGCTCAAAATACGATTAAAATGCTGGTATATGGGCCATTATAATGCCCAAAATCAGTGTTAAATATCACAAATATATTTAAAGAAAAATAGAGGGAAGAAAACATTCATGTGATACAGCAAACGCTTTTCAAAGACAATATGAAAGCACTCATGTGTACAATGAATTGAACAGATATTTCACCTACAATAATCCAGTTTGAAGTCCTGTGGGATCCAGATAGGCCCAGCTATGGCCATGGTTGACCATTTTACAGGAGTGCTCCACCATGGATCATGCATAACCCCAAAATCACCTCCACTGGATGATCAACACCATCCAATTGAAGGGCCTGCAATATGTCATGTGACCTTAATTGGAGAGCGAAAATCCAATCATGCTGATTTTAATATATGTGCAATTAATGGTGGAAACCCTCTCGTCCAACAATTTCAATGATCATAGTGGCCCACCTGAGCTCCACAGGAATTTGCACCAGAATAAGCTAAGAAGAGTGCGTATTGGATCATCATCATTTAGGACATCCCAACTAATTGGGTCAGCACAATTTATCATATTATCCAAATATGTGTGTGTGTGTGTGTGTGTGTGTGTGTGTGTGAACGAAAAAAGGGGCTCGAGGCGATGAATGTTGAGACTTGGGACTGTCTATTTGTGCACATGGCAATGAATCCAGACTATCCAACCATTGGGCCAAATTAGAACAACAATCGAGGGTACCAAAAAAATGTAACTGGACAAGTACCACCAAAGGATGTCTCAAATTTCCGTTTCTTCAATCAACATTCCAGCATTAAAAAAAATGGAGCAGACGCTTAAGTATAGTTATACAACAACATTCAAATACATAATTGAGTCAGATAAGCTTTAGAGATGAAAGCTCACCTAAGGTGCCATAAAACATACAAAACTATATCACCTGGGAAGACTACTTGGAGGAAAATTGCGCAGCGGGTTTTCTTTCAGCAGCTCTGTTTCTCTGCTCATGTCAAGATAAGAAGAGTTTCATCAGTTATCTAATAGCATAAGAGCTTTGCGAACCCCACATTAACCACTCTCCCACCCACACACGGGACGTGCCAACCTGGAACACAAGTAGGATGTATATCCATGCACAAGCTGGGCCTCACCATGAAAATGAACTGGCACAATAACAGGCATGCCCGCTAATCAGGCAGGCCAGCTGAGCACAATGAATGTGGACGGTCGACAAGTACTTCAGAACTGTCCATCATTTTACGAGGGTGGCCTGATGAATGGACCGGCCTATTTTTGCACCAGATTATTGGCAGGGAGCCATCCGCCTCATGCAGGGCTAACATGTTGCACTCACGCCAGGTATGCTAAGTGTGCGAATGATGCATGTGGAGCTAGCAAATCTCATAACAGAATATTCAGGAGACAATGTAGCTACTGCATACTTTTTGAGGTTTTGGTTGTCTCCTCGTCTTAGCTGCAGTATCGAAGGGTCCACACACTCTTTGTTGTTAACCCCTGATGGTAATCTGACCATAATATAGTACAAGAGAAACAAAGTCCATGAGCAACAGAGTGAAATGCATTGGAAATTTGCAATTGTGATGTAGGGGGCTGTCATAATTCCTGATATTGTATGCTATTTACCAGACCAATTGTTTGTTAGTTTTGTCATTTAACTATGGGGAGTTATTTGATACTCTGGCAGATATGATGCCTGATACACAGGCAGCAAGAAATTGTACATATGACATATATTAATAGAAATGAAACCACCTAAATTGTGAAATACGCTGTAACAGAGTCACAACCGGTATATCAGATCAGTTGAACAATCCTAACAGCTAATTTGTAGATGCTTGTTTGCTAAAATAGGACCATTGTATATTTTTTCATTTTAACCATCTAATCAAATAGGTTTAATGTTTGGTATATGATACATTTAAACTGGGACATAATTTGGTCAGTTGTATGTTCACATGTACAATTTCTCAGTGCCTGCATACCATCCATCACACTGCAAAGAGAGACAATCTACCACTAATTCAAGTATTCAACAGAATAGTGGACAAATGTCAGAGGATTAGACTTCAATCTAGGAGGTTTCAGTGACATCATTCATTCAACTTAGGGCCGATAAGATTAACGGTTTGAACCACAGTTCCATGGGCACCATGTATGAATCCTGCATGCCAACAAACTGCATTTTGATAATGAACTCAAATGAAATGTACCAGCTGCTTGCCACTCAATTCATGACAATCAGATGTGAACTTTGTTTTTGGAACAAGAACACACGTAAGGAATTATGTTAATGAACATAAGTACATTCTCATTACAAACAAAATCGTTTAGTAGGACTGCATTAGTTGCAGTACTTGCATTTCGCTCCATTCCCTAACAATGAGCTCTGATTATCAAGCAATTCATGGGAAGTGTTACAGAAACGAAGTCATCCCATTCACTCAGTCCTAGTCGTGATCCAGTCAACTCGGCAAGTGTTTTGAATTGATTAATCAATAGAAGGTTTCTCAGGATTTAGAGAAAGAGGCAAAGTTACCTACTTGACTTGGTTCTAGATTTGTCTATATTGAATCAACTTGGTGAGCCGTTGATAAAGCTTGGGGCACAATTCTTATTAAACAATAGCATTTACATCACATGAACAATAACGTCCATTGAGGATTGCAGGTTACTTACTCTGCACATTCGTCGTCGACAAACACCTCAACACAACTGCTGGAAGGTGCTGGTCGTGTTCTAAACCCAACTCGCTGAGGAATCTGACAAAAGAAACAAATGCAACAGCTTATGTTAGAAGTGGGTTACTGCAGAGGAGAAAAAACAAATATGGCAAGCAACAGTGACAGAAAGAACCCGCCCCCCCCCCCCCCCCCCCCCCCCAAAAAAAAAAAAAGAAACATAAACCTTAGTTGATGTCCATTTGGAAGGGATGGCAGAATTTTCTTTATTTCTCTCTACTCGGCTTCCAAGAGTGTGCCAAGATCTCGCATCACCCTTCACTGACTCTGGTTGATTCCTTGTGGCAATTTGAGGGTCTTCATCATTGAAGACAAAAAGTGGGGTGTTAGTATCAACCCTACAAAAAGAAAAAGAAGTCAACACAAACTATCCACTGCAATCCAAGGTTTAATAATAAATTTCAGGCCATGTTGACACAGATACTGTACATTTGGTTACTCTATAGACATGAAGCATCAATGTGAAAAACCAAGTTTGGAAGCTCAATACAGGCTCAAATCTTCAGCCTGAGTTTACTCAAACTTGCAAAATACTCAATTGAGCTGCAAAAGCTACGGTAGGGCATATGCTTCAAAAAAAAAAAAAACCACTGTAGTAGGCCAGATATTTTTATTTTTTTTAGTACTCATGAGTTTCATATAAACAAAGATGGCCATTTTATTTTGTCTGGTCTTATTCAGTTTAATTTGACAGGGCGGTTTTTTTGGTACTCAGAAGTCAGATCCATTATTTCAATTATATTTAAAATTAACAATCAACTAGAAAATATCCACTTCTGAGAGTAAATGGTGCTACAATTTTGCAGCTTTGCCACAAACTTATCCTAGAAACTATAATTTTCCAGCCTTGATTAGCCATTCATATAGAATGCAAATCTGATTTGTGTATTCCTTCACTTTCTAGTAAAAAAATCTAGATACTTGCCTTTGTAGCTTTGTTCTTTTTCTAGCCAGACCAGACGTCTCAGTAGTCTGCCTTCCTGCCACATTGACAAGAAACTAAGTATTTGGCAGTTATAAGAGGATGAAAATTTTAAGAGAACTTACGAGCTTCTGCAGCAGTCAAGACAGTTCCAAAACTTCGAACTGGTAAGTGATTATCCATTGGCTCATCCTATAAATTCAAAGGATATAAAGAGTGAATGCATGCTCTATAGTTCCAAATTCAGAATGAAATGAAGCTCTAAAGTATTAAATGTCATACTTCAGCAGCTTTGCATCTTCCTGTTGATCGTGCAAGAAATTTCTTGTAAGCAGCTTCTAACTTTTCTGTTGGTTGTGCCTTCCTAAGATATGGAAAGTTACATGGGAAAAATAAGACAACACAGGAAAAAAATTTATCACTGTAATATAGGCCTGAAACATGGAGAGAAATAACTTTTTTTTTTTTTTTGGATGGTCTAGATTGATATATCGTGGTGTCTCATGAGGGACGAGGCTGAGTCACCACCATTTCAAACATGTGCTGAACTAACAGGGAAGAAAAAATATTTGAAAAAACAGTGGTTTCAATAGCATACATAACATGTAACATACACTGTAGTGTATGCTACTTGGGACTTGCGCTATTTGTATACGCTATGTAGCATTTTGGCTACGTTACGCTATGCTATAGCCGACACTACACACTACATCACAATGCTATTTAAAATTCTGTCAGACACCCCATATTTTGTGTCCGAAGCCAACACACATGCATGTGTGCAAATTACAAGGTGAAAAATCAAAACTTAGCAGTTCGCATATTAGATCCACAAACCATGATAGGAAGTGGGAGGGATTTGGGCATAGGAACTTAGAAGAATCCAATTCACAATGCAAGTGTAGAAGTCTAGAAAGAGTAGGAGTTCGACTCCAAAGTGCAAGTCCGAAGGAGTGAGAGAAGCACCTTGTAGAAGGTTCATGCAACTAAGGTTTGAATCACATTCCTGATATTGCCTCATCAAACATTCAATGATTTTCTTCAAATATTTTCTTTGCAGTATATGCCCATATCTACCTGCTTGGAATTTATCTGTCCCCTTCCACAAATTACAAGTTACAGACATAATTTTCTGAACTTTTAAATTTTACTAGCTACTGAATCTTTTAACAATTTTTCATCAAACTGTTTGACAAAGGCAGATTTTAGCATCAACTTCACTGGGACAAATAACTATAATCACTTATGATTTCCAAGTGAATGGTGAGTTTTTGAACAATATTCACACCCACATGAACATATTGAATGGGCAAGACAAGGTAAATGGAGTTCTGATTGTGGAGCTTACCTAGCTATGCCAAGATTGAAAATCTCATCTGCCCTCTTCGACTTATTCTTAGATTCCATGTGCAAAGCGTATGAATATAATAAATGGAGTGAGTTTGCCCAATTTGATTTGCATCCAGAAAACCATATATCACTTCAGCATCAGCACAATTGTCTGCCTGAGTTTAGATGAATAAAAAAAAGAAAAGAAAAGAAAAGAAATACCATAAATAGTTTGTGGTCACAATAGCTAAAGATCAGGAAGGACGCTGACACAATGATAGGAAACTCACATATTCCAACCAAACTTTCAGGTAACGTAAATCATCCTTGTAGCGGACTGAATGCCAAAAAGTGCGTACACATTGCTCATAAATCAAAACCAATCCCGAGCATTCTCCCCCAGATGGGAAAGACTCCTGAACCCATTTGATGCACCTTCACAAGAAAGATGCGGAGCCACATTTAGTTGTCATATGAAATCAAACTACAACTAAAACATTTGCTACAATTCAAACTCCAAATGGTGATTGGCTGCGAGAGAAATGAATTTTATGTAAATTGCAACACTAGAATGAAGAAGGAAGAAAAGATGCCAACTTCCCACAAGAACCTGTTAGTTATGGGCTTGTGGGGCCCACTTGTGGGTGGGGCCCATAGGTTGTTCCCGCATCTTCTCTCTTACGGGAGTTTGAAACTCAAAGAGAGTTTTCAAATTCAAAAGAAGATTAGATAAGATAAGGATAAACTCTATCTCATCTCATCTTTTATCCCTCTATCATATCCTATAAATAGAGGAGAACTCTCTCCCATAATCACCAAGTAACAAGAGCTGCGAAGAGAAAATAGACGGAAGTACTTTGAGTGTCCATTTAGTCTGTCCCTTTCTATCTAAGCCATAGATCGTGATTTGACGACCATCCTCACCGTAGGATCAGAGAGGGTGATCGGACTCATTTGCTCCTGTAGCAGCTAGGCAGATCGCTAGACCGCATCGCACATCTTCGGCTATTGCGAAGGTTCTAATCATATAGACCGTCGGATCCTGAAGGCCCACGCTTCCGCATTTCCTTTCAGAAACTTCCTATAAAAAATGCAACCTATCTCTAGAGTGTTCCCGAAAGCAAAATGAGGTCAAAATTATGATTCATTGAAGAAAGATTAGTTGTTTGTTTTTTTCTTTTTGAAGAGATAACCAACTTCGTTAACGATAAAGTGATGTAGGGAGTGAATTCCACTGATCAAGGATGAGGATCGAGGACCTTCATGATGGAGATGGACCGGATGAGAAGTATGAGAAAACGCGAAGAAACATCATCTGACGACCGATCGTGCACACTCAAGGACTGGTTGTATTTCGGCAGGAAGCCGTCCAGCACGCTGGACAGTTTTGGGCCATCCACGACCAGTTGTGGCCCCCTGCCGACCAGTCGTGAGACAGTGCAGATTGCAAGAATAATTGCCGATTTTTTATAAAATCTTTTTCAATTTCTTTTATTTCTTTCCCATTCCTCCTAGGATTCTTTTCTTAGAACACAAGTTCAGGTTTTAGAATTAGTTTACTTCTATTTAAGTTGATTAAACTCATTTTGTAATTAGCTTTTGATTAATTCTTAATGAAAACTGAGTTTTTACTCTATTCTTCTTCGTGGATTAGAGATCTCCCGCCGTGGATTCGACGAAGACTGGTTGAGGAGTCCCATAGACGGTGATCTAGGGGATCAACCTTTATCAGCAACGGCTTTTAGAGGGTTTGAACGAAGATGAGGCAAGCTATGCAAGGATTGCAAGCTTTCCTTCGACCGTGTAGTAGACGCCATAGAATTCTATGTTTGTAATGGAATCCTAATTCCTAGGTTCTACTGGATCTGACAATCAAGTTGCTCATAGAGCGCCCCCAGCGATGAGTCGCAGGGTTACCCCAAATCAATCACGCTCAATAAATCAATCCTTCAGGGAGGCAATAGAACTTCCCATCTTCAATAGCCATGATAACATTGACGAATGGATATCTAAGGTCGAATACCGCTTCGACTACATGCGAGTTCCTGAGGAGAGAAGAGTCTTAAGAGCGGCTTGTCACTTGGATGATGATGCTTGGGATTGGTGGCTACACATTCAGTACTGTCGGAAGCAAGAAGGGAAGCCGCCCATTCGCTCGTGACAGCGGATGAAGCAACGACTATTGGCCCGTTTTCTGTACAACGAAGAATATCTTGGAGAGGCGGTGACACCACAGGTCTCACACCCCCCTCTTGAAGAACCAGCTAAGGTTGAAGCCATGGAAGGGAAGGGTGAAGTACAGGCCCCTATTGTTTCTGATGTAGATCAGGTTCCTCCAGAAGAAGAGGGTCTTGTGGACATTCTAGAAATAGTGAAGCCAGTTGTGTTGGAATCCGTAGACACCCCAGACGATGTTGAGCCAACACTACAGGAACTTGGGGCGATCATGGACGCCGCATTTTCTGCAGAACCATTCCTTGTTCAAGATGTTGGGTTTTTCCAGATTAAACCATTCTTCAGCAAGCCAGAAAGGTGATCATGTGGAGCAGGAGAATGCTTTGATAATTTTTTTCCGTGGAAGAATGGGGGATGTTGCAGGCTGGTTTGGTTGAGGATGTGCTCAAGAAAAGTGATGTAGTTGAAGAGCCTTATCTCTTGTACGAGATAGAGCAGAAGCCGAGAAAGAAAAGAGAGCATTAACCCTCGAAGCTGCGAACATCTTATTCATCAAGGCCTGAAGCGAAACTCGAGGGCGAGTTTTCTTCAAGTGAGGGAGTCTAATGTAGGGAGTGAATCCCATGATCAAGGGCGAGGATCGAGGACCTTCATGATGGAGATGGACCAGAGGACGAGTATGAGAAAACGCAAAGAAACATCATCTGACGACCGGTCGTGCACACTCAAGGACTGGTCGTATTTTGGCAGGAAGCCGTCCAACACACAGGACAATTTTGGGCCATCCACGACCGGTCGTGGTCCCCCTTCTGACCAGTCGTGAAACGTGCAAATTACACGAATAATTGTTGATTTTTTATAAAAATATTTTCCGATTTCTTTTATTTCTTTCTTATTCCTCGTAGGATTCTTTTCTTAGCAAGCAAGTTAGGGTTTTAGGATTAGTTTACTTCTATTTAAGTTGATTAAACTCATTTTGTAATTAGCTTTTGATTAATTCTTAATGAAAACTGAGTTTTTACTCTATTCTTCTTCGTGGATTCGAAGATAATCTCGTGGATTCGAGATCTCCCGTCGTAGATTCGACGAAGACTGGTTGAGGTGTCCCTAGTAGATTTGTGGATTCGGATCAGTTATCCCCGTGAGAGAGACGATGCACAATCTCACCCACCTCGGTTGCGCCATATAGGAAAGAGAACAAGCATGGAATCGAAACATGGGCTACCCTATCATCACTCCAATGGGAGACCCATCACGTGAGAAATACAAAGGGAAGAATCATAGAGCCAATAGAGACACAAAAACAACACCGACCAAAGCAGTTGAACAAAGTTTCAACTCCATTACAACCAGTTCACCTGGTGTGACTCTATAATCCACAATCCCAGAATGTCTAACAGTAATCTCTTTACAATATGAGAAGTATTTGGAAACTAACAGAAAATAGAAATATGGTTTAGTACAGGTAGTCTCCAGACAAATTTTAGGAAAATGAATCTCATAAGCATTCTTCAAAGTAATTACATTTCATGAGGAACGTAATTGGCCTTGACAAAAGGTAGATACTAACATCTTCATTACTTGTATTACTCAACTAAAACAGGCAGCATATCAAAATAATTCAGTCATTATAGTTAGAGTTGGGCACAAACCAAGCTAGCTCGAAAGCTCGGGTTGGATTGGTTTGAAAAAGGTCAGCTTGGATTGGTTCGAATAGAAGTTCAAACCAAAACAAGCCTTGGAGTCAAGCTCGTTTGAAAAAACAAACCAAGCTCGAACTAGGGCAGTACCAACTCGGCTCGGCTCAAAGCTCAGTTTGATTTAGCTTGGTTTGATTCGGCTTTTAGATTACAAGCATATTCTTCCCTGTGGTGTGATCCACTTGAGCTTTGGATATGATTCAATTTTGGAGTCATGTCTTAAAATGATATGTAAAAACGGATGGACGGCGTGGATAATACATATACATGATGACGTGGATAATACATAATACATATACATGAATGCACATTGTTTCCTTATACTCGTAAAATTATGCTTGTATACTTTTGTTTGGAAAAGGCTCTTACATGTCTATTTTGAAGTTGCACTCCTCCTTTGGAGATGATAAACATCATGTAGTAAGATATAGATATATATATATATATATATATATATATATATATATATATATATATATATATATATATATATATATATATATATATATATTCTAACTTTTTAAATTCTTTTTCTATTTAAACAAATAAATAAATAAAAAAGAGCCACCAACCTGTTTGAACTCGGCCCAGCCCGGTTCGAAATTTTCAAGCCAAATCGATCCTGGCTCGAACCAGATTTTTCTGGACCAAACCAAACTCAGGCCACATGGGTCAGCCCGAAACCCAAACTGGGCCAATCCACAAACTAGGGTGGCACAAAAACAAGCCAAACCAAACTAGGGCTAACTCGGCCTAGCTCGGATCGTTGCCCACCTCTAATTATAGTGATCAAATTTTCTAATAGCTCATACATCTATTCAATCTACTAAAACAACAAAGGTATGTTTGAAAATCCTATCTTCATGTACGATATTCATACTCACATCAGAATGCATATGTTTCAAACTCATGTGTCGTTTGTTGCTAATACCATCATAGTTGGACATGTGGTGCATGTGTATGGTGATCGAGACCATATACTTGGTGGGCCATCGCAAGGTTATCAAGGCCACTGGCTTGTGTTAGCCATAAGATTGGGACCTACAAGTGTGGTTCAAAAAAGAAAAAAGAAAAAAAAACAAGAATTTCAAAAAAAATGAGAGAAAAGCACTGAAGTAATCCACACTGTATGCCTATAAAATTACAAACTGTAAGTCACTTACAGCATTTCCTTCCACTAGAACATGAGCTTGAGCTGTGTTTTCACTTGCAAGTGTGTCACTTGCACCCCAACGGCCTAGATTTGACCCCACGGAGCTTTCGATCATTCATACGAGCTCATGCGTACGACACGGAGGGTTATATGTTACTCAGGCTGCTTATGGCGCTTGATACATAGGCACTCAGAAATTGCACATATGGCATTTATTAACACATAAAACCGACAAGATTGTGCAGCCCATTGTCGCCAATTCACGGGGCCTAGATCAAAAAATCCTAACATGTTTCGTGGACACTTGTTTGTGAAATTAGGATTGTTGGATTTATTCACTTTTAACCTCCAATAAATGTCCACCAATCCGACTGAGATAATCAAATAAGCTTCATTTTCATTTCACGATACATCATCCCTGGTTACCATAATTTGGAGAGTTTAATCTGGCTACTTGTATGCCACGTACGCAATATCTAAGTAATTTATAAGTACTTGTGTATCATCATCACACTCTGCTGAGTGCATTAAAGTTTTTCTCCTTTCTTTTATACTCAAGTAGCATGCAATGGCTGATACACATGCACAGAGATTTGGGGCTCATGATGATGTGCGCAGGAGATCTAATCGCTCCAGTTTGTGTGTCATATGATGCCCTCTTAGGGGCCTAAACGAATCCACATATTGATTGACCAAGTTACACCTGCTTATTAAATAGGACTGTTGGAGATAAATAATCTCTTATCCATACGCCTGACTGATCCAATGTGCGTTCTGGTGGTATGGAGCAACTGAAATTCATACCATCCTGATTTTTCAGGGCCAGGAAGAAGATAAGGGGATGCACATGATAGACAGATTGGATATACCTGACGCTAGATGGGCCATTGACACCTATTTGGCAAATAAGTTAATCACTTGTCCATGGGCATTTGTTTGTTAAAATAGGACCACTGGATACTATTCATGTGTTATCCATGGGCACTTGTTTGTTGAAATATGACCATCCAATCATAGAATCCATTTTAATCATTAATTAAGTATGAACCATCACACAATTCCAATATTGAACTCTATTTGTCTGATTGTTAGATAATTAAATTACTGATTTTCCAATGTCAGGTTGACATGTCGGACAAGTAAGTTTCATGCTCCGACATTTCGGATTGTTTTGACTTGAAGATTTCAGGCTCCAATATTTTAGAATCAAATTCGGATATAGACTTTGATGTCATACGGTATAACATCCTCAGCTAATGCATTAGTGATTTCTTGGTTTGAGGATAACTATGTTGTAGAAGAACCACAACAACATCCGCGAAATTGGGCTAAATTTATTAAAGTGAATTAAAAGAATATTTCATAGCCAACACATTTTTTTATATATAGAAATACTTATGAGGAGTGCCTTATTTCTAAACTTCTTTTGTTCCACAGACAAAACTTAAAGCTACCACTGTACAAGAAATTTAAGATTATATGCGAAGATGATTCTGCTACAGGAACACATCACGCACTCCAGCCAAAATTGATGAAGTAGAGATTCAGCCATATTATCCCATGGATGACATCCCATTATCCTTATATCCTTCCAGAGCATATGCACCATGGATGATGCATATTCAGATGAGTCTCATCCTCAACCTCAGTACTTCAGGTGAAGTGGGCATCCAAATGTAAGAACCACAACTCCAAGGCTAGTGAAGAAAAAGAAAGTTAGTCCTACAGCGGGTGTGACGCAGAAATTGGATTCGATAAACACATACACCTGCTTGAAGATCCAAAGTGTTGATGAAAGTGTAGAAAGATATGGAGAATATAGCAATCATCGATGATGAAATGTTGTGGAGGGCCAACAAATGCCTTGCAAGACAGCCACATTTAGCCATGGCGTTCCTTAAACTTGTCCTTAGCCTTAAACATACATGGTTGGAAAAGATGATTCCCCAATAAAAAAATTTATAGATGTACTTTATGGTTTGGCTTGAACCGTGGTAATTAAAGTTTATGTATGGACTTATTATTATTACTATTACTATTTTTCTTGTTAGCTTGTTGCTTCTATTAAGTAGTTGCTCCACATTATAAGTATTTTGAATCCATGGGCCCACTTTTGTGGCCACCTGATGATTCGTTTAGCCTTAAGCATCGGCTCAAAGATTTATCTAGATGGAGCTTAACCAAGTAGCATATGTCATGCCAAGCTTTTTTATGTGAACTTGCAATCTCAAATGGTTTGCATCATTCCATCACTGCACCATTTTATGCTGCAGAGTGTAAATCAACAGTGCAATCATTAGACATGGATACAATTTGTGCAGGGCAAATTTACATGAGCTGCACTTCATCATCCCGGAGAAAAAAAAAATCTACAAATTGAGCTGATTTCACATGCAAGAGATTCTCTTCTTCTTCTTCTTCTTCTTCTTTTTTAATGACCAGTTTTGAGCAGTATTATGTCTGAAACTGTAATAGTTTCCAATCAGACAGGCTCTCGAAATTCAGTAAGGAACACAGCAGTTCCAAAAAAATCATCCCTTGTAAAAACGAAGCCCAGATCATTCTAATATTCTATAATAGCATTGAATTGACCTAATCAAAGCCTATGTTTCCATACTAAGTTCACCAAATTCACATCAGATACCCTAATTTCCTCTTTAAAAAAAGTCGTACGAAAAAAGGAAGAAAATCGTAATGGAAGAAGGGCTCACTCGAGCCAGGGTTGGAGTGGATCGTCTCCTTTATACTCGTCGATTGCTTCAATCAACCTCCTAAAATTAATAAAAAAAAAAAAAGCGGAATGAGGCATCATATCCAACACTAGAACTACCTGAAGAGATCGAAAGATTGGAGATGTACCTTCGATTTTCATGGAGAGATTTCTTGATGAGATTGTCGGTTTGGGATTTGAGAGCTTGATTGAGGAGGCCAACGTTTCGGCCTCTTTTCAAGGGCCTGACGTTCTCTTTGTAGAGCTCCCATTCGTTTCCAGTCTCTTGCTTCGACGCCAGAAATTCCGCTTCTGGATCTGATATGGAAAGATCGGCCATGGCCAGCTGAGAGAGAGAGAGAGAGAGAGAGAGAAGGATTTAAATTTCAAAATTTTGAAATCTGTCAAGATGCCGCTCCTGTTGGCTCTCTCTAAAATACGCGGACCTAAATACGTGGGGTGTGGCCCGTGTGCGGTAGGTCCAGGACTCTACGGCTCGGTTCGGGTCCTATAGTACCCATACCGAGGCTCAGCTGGTTCAGGTCTTTCTAAGTCCGGGTTCTTTCGGGTCCAGGTCTAGTTCCAGGAGAGGATGCAGATCCGATCAGGTTCGGGTACACGTCTGCCATCCATTGGGTCTTTGAATCTAGGTTTCATGTTGTGTTGGGAACAAATAAACGCATTTACATGCTTGGGCTGACATGAAGGATGTGTAGATGGTAGACACACATGCATAGTGTGCAATGGGCTTTCGTACATGTAAGTGGCTTAGAAAGCCTCATCTAGTTAATCTATATCAAGTATTTGTAATTTTACCATTAAAATTAATTGGACCCGAACTAGACCAGAATTTTACGAGCCCATGCCCGACCCAGCTAAACCCTTTTACCAAATTCAAAAGGTGAGACCAAACGAACCTGATCCTTGCCCACAGTCCTACCAGCCCTTGCTAGGACTGTGTTAAGAACCTAAATATTGTGCCAAAAAGCTTCAGGACTATGGAACATGTAAAGTTAGGCTTTTGAACCCTTGGGATCATAACATTGCACCACGTTCTGCAGCCTACGCTCACAGCAGCCCACTCTATGGTGGCACTCACTCCAGCCTCTATTCCAGGTAGGCAAGGCGGCTGCACATTGGTTATCCAAGTAGCCCTTTTCACTTGGCATCTTCACTTTGTTGCTTAGGTAGCTTTTTCCATGCCATGGTGGTTTTCACTCTGGTCTAAGTTGCCCTTTCCACAGGCCGCCCCTTTCATGACTTGAACACGGGATGTGGTGTTGGATCTGATACCAATTGTTAATAACCTAACCAATGCACCAAAAGCCTCAGGACTGATGAAACTTGTAAGTTAGGGTCTTGAACCCTGGAGATCGTAACAGACATGCCAAGGTTAGAACTAGTCCCCTAAGCCTTTGCCTTGGCCTAATCGGGCCAACAATGTTGTGGCCCTACCCCTAGCACTATAAGATCCTAATGAAAAGATTTAAATGATCAAAGGTGTGAAATAAAGCAATTCAAGAATTTCTTTTAGGCCAAAAAAAAAAGAAAAAAAAAGGAAGGAAGAATTTCTTTGGGGGATTCACCGTATGCAATGAGTCCCATTGTATGAATGGCTTGGATCATGGAAATACAATGCAAATCTAAGGAGTGTCTTTAAACTAGGGGGCGTTTGGATCACAAGTTACTTGAGATAAGATACTTATGCCTCAAGTAGCTTATCTTATTTTATACTTATTAAGTAGATAAGTATGTTTAGTAAACAGCATAACTATCAGCTTCTCCTCGCCTTTGTATTCCTCAATGCTTCTCTTCAGCAACTTATGAAAAGTAGTAAAGCTAAAAGAAATAATTAAAGTAATTAAATAATTTTAAGTAAAAAGTTACTAATAACTAGTCATAAACCAAACTTATCTAAATAAGTTACTTATCTACCGTTGTAAGTAGAAAAAAAGAACTTATTTGGTGGTATCCAAACAGGCCTTAGGGGGTGTTTGGATTGCAAGTTACTTTGGATAAGCTACTTATACCATAAGTAATTTATCTTAGTTTCTACTTCTTCAACCGATAAATATGTTTAGTAACAACACACTTATCAACTAAAATGTAAAAAAATAAAAAATAAAAAATATTTTTAGTTTCCAACAACGTAAGTAATTATCTCTTAAGTTTGTTTGATCCCCCTTACATCCACCATTGTTATGGGTTGACATTTAATGTGCACCATTAATTATATGGGGCCCACCTTTGATGCTGGTCATCCCTCCAGTGGGGCCCACTATCAATATTATTGTCCATCATGTGGGGCCCACCTTCAATATCCACTACCCATCATGTGGAGCCCACATTTGATGTAGACCGTTCATCATGTGGGCCCCGCCTTTAATGTGGGTTGTCCATCGTGATAGACCTGCCTTAGATATGGGCCACTCATCATTAGGGCCGACCTTTGATGTGGATTGTCCATCACATGTGGCCTACCTTGATGTGGATCATCAATCATGTGGAGACCAACTTTGATGTGGACTGTCCATCATGATGGCCCCACCTTTCAATGTGGGTTGCCCATCATGTAGGGACATGTGATAGACCTGCCTTAGATATGGGCCACTCATCATTAGGGCCGACCTTTGATGTGGATTGTCCATCACATGTGGCCTACCTTGATGTGGATCATCAATCATGTGGAGACCACCTTTGATGTGGACTGTCCATCATGATGGCCCCACCTTTCAATGTGGGTTGCCCATCATGTAGGGACATGGGTTATTCGTCGGTAAGGGCGACCTTTGATGTGGACTGTCCGTCATGTAAAACCACCTTAATATGGGCCATCCATCATATGAGGCCCAACTTCAATGCCCACCTTTGATGTGGATCGTCCATCATATAGGCCCCACCTTTGAAGTGGATTATTCATCATACCAACCCATTTTATCATTATGGGCCGACCTTTGATGGGGACCATCCATGTGGGGCCTACATTAATATGGGGTCATCCATCATGTGCGGCCCACCTTTTATGTGGATCGTCCACCGTATGAGCCCCACCTTCAATGTGAAAAGTCAACCAAGTGGGGCCTCCTTTGACATGGACCATGAGAGAGAGCCTCCTTTTAACATAAATCGCGAGAGAGAAGAGTAAAAAAGTCATAAGTTAAAAAGCTAAAAAAGTTACTTATTAAGATAAAGTAACTTTTACCACTTAAGTTACTTATACAATGATGCTTACCAAACTAACTTAAGTGAAAAAAGTAACTTAATTATTTAACATATGTTAAAAGGTAACTTATTTGGTAGTATCCAATTGGGCCCTAATATATGCATGATGAATGTAAACACCAAGTAGACCCAAAGCATCCGGTACTCTATTGTTCTCGCACTATGTCTTGCACCCGTTATTGATAATCCTCCAACTCAACTAATCCAATCAACTTAACATAACTCTAGATATATTAACGAGTATTCCCTTATCGTTGAAACATACTTACCAGGATTAAAACTTGAGTGGCGTGGGGGCATAAGAGCATTCAGAAAAGAAAAAAAAAAAAACTTTGTAGGGCCACACCTTAATGTTTATGTGACATTCATGTCCATCCATTAATTGTGTTATATAATGTTAGGCTGTGGTCCAAAAAACTAAACAAATTTAAAAGTCAGGTGTGCCACACTACAATAAAAAGTGAGGACAGGGATGCCCGCCATTACAACCTTTTGGGGGTCATTAGACTTTTGACTTTGGTTGATATATTTTTTCCCCTTCATCTTATTGGGGCTCACCTTGTGAATGGATTGGATGGTATAAAAACATCATAATGGGCTTCATGAGGTTTGAATGAACATCTCCACTGGTTCCTTTTGTTGTAACTATTAGGTTTTGTCCCACATCGGCTAGAGGCTGGGGAGATTGTTGGGCTATATATTGGGAATACGCCCCTCAACATTAGTTAGTCATTTTAGGTTAGAACCGGCCCATCAAGTGGTATTAGAGCTGGCCCAGCCAAGCCATGAAGTGGAGACACCCACACCCTAAACCTATAAGCAAGGGAGGAAATCGAGATCCCAATGGGGGGGAAGCCGAGAGCCCCTATACGTTATGGAGGGGGGGATTGTTGGGTTTTGTCCCACATCGGCTCGAGGCTGGGGAGATTGTTGGGATATATATTAAGATGAGGCCCCTCAACATTGGCTAGTCATTTTGGGTTGGAACCAGCCCATCAGTAGCCCACTAGAATTTTAGATATGCCTCATTTTAAAGTAACATTTAGGAGAAGAGATTCATTCTCAACCACATGCACATCAATATCGGAATTAAAAAAAAAAAAAAGAGAGTAGAAAAATGAATTAAACCATAACATAGATTTACATGGTTCCCTTTCGGTATGTCCATGAATTCACACCAATCCACTATGCTCAGAGGAAAAAAAAATGAAGAAGCAATTCTCAATACAATGACAGCTCTCTCTCTCATGATATAATAAATATATTACCCCAAACAAACTAGGGTTTACATAAAAAAATTCATGAAAAATTACAAAATTGTCCTATAGATTAACAATACACCTCTCATGATTAGGCTTCATAGATCCTAACAAACATACCATAACATGATTGTTGGGCAAAATGGATGTGATGCATACATCATAGTAAGCCTTATAAAGCATTATGTTATATAGGTTCTCCGGGATTTTGAGTCTGAAACAAGGGGTTAGTGGGGGCTTCCATTATAACAAAAATAGTTATAATAGAAATGTTGAAAACACAAAGACATTTTATATTAATGGATGCCGCAGATACATCACGACGAGTCTCACAGAGCTTTATGTTGCACGAGTTCCCTAGGATTTTACATCCAAGGGTGGGTGGGAGCTTATATGCAAAGTAGTAAGCTATTGTTATGAGAGAGTTAATTAAATGACAAAAATGGCCCTAATCCACTATTTAAGATATGAAGGTATTTTAAAGTTTACTCGAGGCATACTTGGATTTGTGGAAATGATAGGAAAAGAAAAGGAACATTGTTTCCCATTAAACTCACATTTTGTTGCTTTTCATGTCTTTTTTGTAGGAATTTGTGTGAAATATTATTTCTCACTTTTATTTTTATTGAAAAATAATCAAATTTATTTTTTCACTAACACTGCCTTTAAGAAAGATATTTTTTCATGATGGAAGAAAGACAAATTTCTCTATGATTAAGCCTAAATATGCCACCATCCATCTTCAATTTGCCCATATGTGCCACAAGTGGCGTTGCCCTCCTTTGGTTATGCTCACATGTGACGTGCCACTATGCCAATGTGTCACGTGTGTCATCATTCATTTTCTCTTGTGTCCCCGCATGTGCTAAGTGCCATATGTGATGTCATCCATTTCTTTGTGTGGTCCACATATGCTAATGTGCCATATGTAACACCATTCATCTTTTCTTGTGCCCCACATGGGTATAGCACTCCACATGCACCAGTATGCCACACACCATCTGTTGGGAGAAGAGATCTATTCTCAGTCACATATAGTAATACTGATACAAAAGAATAAAAAAAAAAGAAGAAAAAATATGTGTACTACAACATAGATTTACATGGTTGCCTTTCGATATGTTCATGGATTCACATTGATCCACTATACTTAAAAGGCAAAAACGAAGAAACTACTCTCAATACAATTACATCTCTCTCTTCTCTCTAAACATAATATATATTACTTTAAACAAACTAGAGTTTAATAGAAACTTCGTGTGAAATTGAAAAATTACTCTTTGGGTTGAGTTTCATAAAAACTTAACGTGAAATTGAAAAATTGCTCTTTAGGTTGAGTTTAATAAAAACTTAATATGAAATTGCAAATTGCTCTTCGAGTTGGGGGCATTGCCCCCCATGACACCCATCAACCTCAGTGCTAAGCTCAACTCGTGAAACACATCTATATCGATCAGACTTTATAGATCTTAACAACATCATTCTATCTTCAATCGCTCCAAATATGTCACGTGTGCCAATAGTGCCAACGTGCACAAGTGCTGCCATCTAGCTTTGAGTGCCCACAACTTAAATGTGACAATACATACTTGTGCCACATGTACCACTATATAGCTTCAAGCACCTTATCATATAATTGCTGTGTGCCACAATTCACCTTCAAGCTTCCACCTATATTACATGTCACGTCTGCCACTATTCACCTTCAATCTTCCACCTATATTGTATCTCACAGTCTGCCACTATTCATTTTCAAGCATTCTACATATACCACATGTGTTAATTTGACACATATTAGTGACCACTTATTTTTCTTGATTTTTTATTTTGTTTTAGCAAGCAACAAATTTAAAAGTAAATCCTAGATTTTAAGGAAATAAAATTTCCATTCCTGCAATTTTTTGAAAATAAAGTTCGCAATAAACACCATGTCATTTATATGCTTTCAATGAATCCGAACAGAGCCCTAAGTTGGCATGATTAATGGACTGGAATGAATGTCACACATGCGTCATGGTATGCCCAATGGAGTGCTGCACAAGGTCCTTAATGGGGTGTTTTGATCAAAGTTACTTAAGATAATTTACTTATGCCTCAAGTAACTTATCTCAGTTTATATTTATTAAACTGAAGTGATTAAGTAATTTTAAGTGAAAAAGTTACTTATAAATAATCTTAAGCCAAACTTACTTATCTCAAACAAGTTACTTATATGATGTTGTAAGTAGAAAAAGTAATTTATTTGGTGGTATCCAAACGGCCCAAAGATTTGGCGTCCAGATAAGGTGGGTGGAGGCAATGTAGCAGTTTTTTTTTTTTTTTTTTCCTTTCATAAAAGCATTTTTAAAATCAGGGCGCCCCGTGAGGAGAAGCCTTTTGGAGGGTGCTGCCTTCCGTAATTTAAAACCCGTGTATCCCGTGCGAAATGGGGGGTTGCGTATCACGTGCTTCGTCTGTAACCAGAGTCCAAACCCAGGTTAGACTCTTAACCAAAGTCGGGAAAAGGGTCCTTTCGTTGCTATATCCAAAGTCCAAATCCAATCAAACCAGAGATGTACTTTGGTACTCTAGTACAGTGCAATGGATGATACACTGGCAGTTGGACAATACTCAGAAATTGCTTACTAATTCAAAATTAACCGTCCAAATTATGGATACCAGTTTAGATATATCAAGAAAAAGAAAGAAAACTTTGTTTGATGATCGAAATATTAGATTTCTGGACATTTATTGGACGGTTAAAAATGGACCTGTCCAGTGGGCTTGCTTCAAGGAATAACTGTTCCCGAATCAGAGGCCAGGATAGTTTGATTTTACTGTAAGATAAAGACAGTGAGTTCTACAATTCACCCTGTTTAATTTGGGTCAATAGATGCTACGTGTAATATTTCTAAAGTGCTTGCGTATCAAGTATCACACACCGCCGCAGTATCAAATAACTCCCCATCAAGCACACAAAAGAAAACCCACCGTCTCTCTCTTCTCCCCTTGAACAGCAAGCATTTTCATATCCCTTTCTCAGATCGTCGATTTCTTCCATATCATCTCTCTTTTCTAATGGCGTCTTTCACGTCCTTAAACCCTCATTCTTCTCTATCTGGAGATTCGATGCTTTCGTCTGCTTTTTCCCTAAGATCTGCTCTTTCATCCGAGATCTCAGCCGTTCGTCTTCCGATCGGCAAGAAAAGGGCCCCTTTGAAGGCGATGGCCGTGGCGAAATTCAAAGGGACGCTGATGAGGGAGAAGCATCTGACGGAGATGATAGAGAAGAAGGTTCTGGAAGCGAATGAGGTCTGCGAAGGGAACCAGGGCTCCGACGAGTGCAAGGTCGCTTGGGACGAGGTCGAGGAAGTCAGCCAGGCAAAAGCTGATCTTCGAAGGAAGATGGAGAAGAAAGATCCGCTGGAGTCGTTCTGCGAGGAGAATCCGGAGACGGACGAGTGCCGGCTCTACGAGGATTGATACATCTCAGCCGTTGATTCTCCCAAGGTCCGGTTCTTTCTTTTTATTTTTCCCTAAAGGGCTGTAAATCTGTGTTGGGTTGTGCGTGCTGCTGTGTGTGTTGGCTGTTTTCTTATTACCCCAGACGCTTAGTAGGAATCCTGAAATGGGCCACGGAAGATGGAGTGATCTTGGCCATTGATTTCTCGTGTAAACTACTAAAAATTATATTATTATCATATTAGTTCTCTGCTTGATTAATTAGTTAATAATAAAGATTACTGTACCAGATGTATTGAAGACTCGGACGAGTCGCAGTCGACTGGAGGGAGTCAGGCCGATTAACCCCCGACTTGGGCAAGTCATGGCTCGACTCGAGATCGTCCGAGTCGCTGAGTCTTATATGTTCTGTACTCGGTAGTTTTTGCCTAGTTCCAGATATGCCCCTGTGGTTTAAGACGAAAGTACAGGTTATTTTGGTAAGTGTTATGTCATTTTCATGGTGTGCTGTAAAGGCCACTACGTAAAGGTAACGGTGGCAACTGTGTAACAGTTGTTAGGGAAAAAATAACCTGCGTTATGGTACAATTGTAACCGCCATTAACGGCCCGTTACGCCCCTGTAAAGGCTTTAACAGCCCTGTTATGGTACGTTATGGGAAGATATAGGTTTTTTGGAATTATTTTTCAACATAACAGCACAGTTACAGGTTTTTTGGATTTTTGTCAATAAAAAAAGAGACTGTAACGGCCGTTATGAGGGCTGTAACAACCGTTACCACCTGTATCGTAACGGTTCAGTGGTGGCCATTATGGTCACTGTTACTGTTACGGAATACCTTGGTCATTTTTTCTTGATATATTTGTGGTAAATTTATGGAAGTTTCTGGGCACTGACCGGAAAAGTTAATACATTTCTATTGCTGGACACTGTCCCTTTTTGGAGACTCCTTGAGTAAAGTCGAGCACTGCCAGCTCTAATGCAGTGAGAGTATGAGAAATGCTAATTGCACCCCCTTGAGTGCTCTATGAAGGTGCATTCAGCTTCAAGGAACAACTTACATGCTCTGGGCAGCTCTTTAGGGAGTAGATTGGGTGAGGCCCTGATGTGGCAAGATTTGATTTGGCCACGTAAAGTATGTTTGTAAGTGGTTGGGTTGAGTACGTACTTGGCTGATGTCACACGTGGCTGGACTCATCAAATCTTGCCACATCAGGTCTCCCTGCTCTTTAAGGGATCCTGACTGTGTAGATTCCATAGATCAGGAATCTGGAAAATATGGGACGCCGATTGGGTACTGGCCCTGCCTGGACTGTGCTCTCTCAGCCCCTATCATGGTGGGATTTGATTGAATGGCAGTCTGCTGTTAGAGATGAGGCCCAGTCGAGTGTGTACTCAATGAAACAACTTTCATTTATGCTTTGCATGGGCCCCCTCTTTGATAGTGGCTTGCCATCCAATCAAATCTTGATACATTAGGCGTGGAGGGAGCTCGGTCCAATTAACTTCGAACGGCATCATCATCTGAGCCTTCTCTCAATTAATCAAGGCAGGTGTAAGTAACAAATCCCGTTCCACTCTGCCTAGGACTCTTATCATCAATTAGACCCTAGCTTGTCAAATGTTTTCTTATTATCTCCACCTGCATTCTTTTGGGCTCTTTGTACCTTGAACTATGCACTTTTATAGCATTAGACCTGGGTAATGGTGTGGTTTTTGGCCCCCGATGCACATGACAAGACCATCTAGGTCCACTTTCCCTCATCTTATACCTGTTGGGACTGTTGATAAGTTCCCTTGAATGTATTCATTTCGAATTTTATCATTTCTTGTCTTGTGCCTCATACAGCTCAACAATGTGTGGTTCCTTGACTGCCAGCATTCTGTCACAAAGAGCATGGGTTATCGTTTAGCTGTCCTAGAGAATCTCCCCTTAAATTTGATTGGTTTGTAGAGATAATGCAAAACTCTAGAAACATGTTCCACTTCATCCACCCAACTCTAATTCTAAATACCATCATTCTTAATCTCTCTGTTCTCATGAATTATTGAACCGATATATTGGAAGTGGTCATTTAGGGATACTTCTTGACCATCAATCTTAACCAATTCCTCAATTGTTACTAGAATTGCATTTCATGTATATTGCTTTTGTCCTGCTAATTTTAAAACCGTTAGATTTTAAAGCATCCTTCCGTATTTTTACATTTACCACCTTCCCTGTGTCATCAATCAATCTACCTTTACAATTACTTCCTCCTTAGTCTCATCTATCAGAACTATGTAATTTGCAAATGACATACACCATGAGATCTTGTGTCTACATAGCTTGTCCATAACCACTGCATAGTTCTACTGTAATTGAAAACTCATTTTCTCTCGTTGGTGGTCCTCAAATTGGTTACCTTTCTCTCATAAATGCCTTTAACCTTGCCAATTTATCCTTTTGAGACTCCTTACTTTCCTAACATCCACCAGTTTTTTCTATAGGGATCCTATTCTATGCTTCCTCAAGGCAATAAGGATCATGTAGAGATTTCCTTGCACAGAACTTACTCTACCAACTGTCGAGAAAATAGCCTTAATGGTTGACCTCACTGGCACAAATCTGAATTGATTTTCTTATACATTCATTTGATGCCTTGGTCTTTGCTCAATCACTCTCTCAAATTTTCGCAATATGACTTATAAGTTTAACCCCTCCAGTAGCTATTGTAAACTGAATGTAATAGGTATCTCGATGGTCATCCTCCATCTGGCTGGCGTTATCTTTCTTTTTACAATCTTTTTGAATGACTTAGTCAATTGAGATAAACCAATCCCTAGTCACTTTTTTTACAATCTTTTACAATCTTTTTGGCTGACTTAGTCACTTCCAGACTTCTACTAGTATTACCATATGGTCCCATGGCCATTCTTCTCTTAAGGGGGTGTTTGTTTTTCAATTCCCCCTAACATTTTCTCAACTGGTTGATTTGTTAATGTTTTGGAATGGGCGATTGCATCAAAAGCTATTGGCCGTTTCGCTGATAGCTAGCTGGATCTGTAATTATTTGTTTCTTTTTCTTTTATGCCTTTTGTAATTCTTTAGGCTGCAGCCTTTCTTTAATAAAATTATTGGTATTCATTTTTTTTTTCTAAAGATAACAGTTTTTATTAAAGAAGAATAAATCAAATGAAAACAAAGGAGGCAGTTTTCAATGCAAATGGAGGAATTGGATCAAAGGATATTGGCTGTTTCCCTGATCGCTAGCTGGATCTGTAATTATTTGTTTTCTTTATCTTTTGTCCTTTGTAATTGTTTAGGCTGTGGCCTTTCTATAATAAAATTATTGCTGTTCTTTTTTTTATTATTATTTAAAGATAACAGTTTTTATTAAAGAAGAATAAATCGATATATGAACACAAAGGAGACAGTTTTCAATGCAAATGGAGGACTAATGAGTTTCTCCCTTAGCTGAAGCATCCACCATGGCATTTGCCTCTTCCAACACAAGCAGACGACAAGTTTAGCTTAAATCGAGATGACAAGCATGTTCAAATATGAAGGTGAACATCCACCGTTCATCTTGGTTTTTCTGAACCCTTGAGATGACATGCAACCAGTTTTCTCTCTTTAGTGATATAATCCTTGGAGATAATAATTGGACCAGAGAGCTTCTATGTGAACAGCCACAGACCTCTCAAAACCATTGCCTCGGCTCTTTCTTCCACACTCTCAAACCACGTATTTCTTCCTTTGCATTTGTCCCCTGCCTGTTTATAATGGACCTTGCCAGCATAACTCGTGCTAGGTACCTACTGAGGTCGGAACTTTCATGAGATCCACCCCCATCAGGTATGCTGCCTCATGTTAATCATTGGACCCAAAAAAATAATGATAATCCAAAACTCAGGTAGACCAGAACATAGGAAACATTCAGGATGGAACACCAACCATTAGTTTTCTATGGGGCCAACAGTGGTGTTTACATGCCATCTAATCCCCTAATCTGATGAGGCGATGAAAGAAGTTCCAAAGAATCCACAGTATTTCAAAACTCAGTTGGGCCTTACCCTATGAAGTTAACAAGTTTTAGTTATAACCTTTTGGGGTGGCCTGCCCAAGTGTTGAATCAATTTTTTGGGGTTACCATCTCTGTTCACCACTTGCATGGGGCAGTGTTAAGCGTGAATTACAACATGAATTCCTGCTTTTCTTTATCTCTTCTTTTTTTCTGTTCTTTTTTGTTTTTGGTAGAAATCCTGCATCTGCATTCTTTACATGTCAAAGAGAACCTGAGAGACAGAGAGAGAGAGCATAGTTTAAAAAATTGGAAACTTGAAAACTAGGATGGACTCAGATATCTTGTTAGGTCGGGTTGAGAAGACTTGATTAGACTAAATATTTAATTATTAAATGGGAATTTAATTACACTATCAGTAGACACGTGAAATAACACATAAAAATTTGCAGTTTTGCTTTTCAAAAAAAGAAAAAAAGAAGAAGAAGGGGGTCGTTTGGATGCCTGTAAAATTTTAAGCTGAAAAGAATTTCAGGTGTAAACCGTTTACATGTTATTTCATTTGGCTTTTAAGTGGTAGTCTATTTATAGGTTAATAGATTGTGTGTTTGGTTAGCTTGTAAAGTGTTTACAATGTATAAAATAGGTATTCATACCGTAGAGCTTGGGCAGTAAACCTTCTAAAATCTACAAATCACATAAGAAGTTGATATATATATATATATATATATATATATATATATATATATATATATATATATATATATATATATATATATATATATATATATATATATATATATGTATTTGTTGGGTCCTTAAGAGAGCATTAAAACATGCACACACTAGACAGATTGATTGTCCTCCGCTCATCACATTGGGCCCTAAATGCAATCTGAAAGTTTTTAATGGTGGGCACCCCATCCTTCCCTCGTGTGGCCCATTTGATAATCAACGAATTTTTTTTTTTTTTAGGGCCATAAGAGGGCATTGAGGGAAGCACATGATAGATATATTATATGTACCATACACATTACGGCATTACGGTGGGCCCCACATATCATAAGTGTATATCAAACATTGTGTTCCACAATGTATAATGCCATTTTAGCTGTAAATACTTTATCTGTAATCTGAAACATGGCTTTTTGCCAGGTTTTAGATTACAGGTAAAAACTGTAATCTGTTTTTACAGCCTATAGCCTTTATAGGTAAATAATGCATCCAAACAGCCCTTATAATACCTGTAATCCCTTAACAACTTGAAGACTTTACGGGCATTCAAACGACCCCTAAAAATAAATAAATAATAGTTTGTAAGATAAACCATTGCTCTGTCAGCTGGTAATGTCGTCGGGTGCCTTCTTTTCTAGTTTTAAGTCTCTTGACACAGCCAAGTGACTTTGTTTGAGTCATCCCCATTTCCAAATTTGGCTCGCTGTTGCAATTTTGATTTGACAGACCGAGTGGGATTCTGACTTGGATGAGCCATCAATCCATGATCAGAAGCACTATCAGTTCATAGTTGTACATAATCTAAGCAGTTAACAGAGGGCATAAACTTTTTTATTTTAAAAGGAAAATGTTGTGTCTGCTCTCACGTCTCATCTTGTTTGCTTATATCTCCTGCTAATGCATATTATTACGGAGTTCATGGGGAGCCTATTGTAATAATTGTGTGACATTCATTTTATACATCTGTTATATTACATCATGTTAAGACGTGCAGCAAAAAGTTGCAACAGGTTGCCCACCCATTAAACCATTATAGGCATGTCTCTTTCTGTGTGTATCCAACATTTACATGTTGCTGCACGCCCCCCCCCCCCCCCCCCCCACTCAGAAAATTCTCTAAAACAAGAACTAGAAACAGATAAATTTTATCACACTAAATTCCTTCACAAAACACATTTGGCTCCTTTAAATAGACAATGCATGCCCAAAAACTTAGTGTAACCAAATGGGACTTTTTTTTTTTTTTTTTATAAATATTTTTTTGCTAAAAATAGTTAAAATTGTATGGATCTTAAATTCTTAATGGGAACGGATTAGCTGTTACCTAGGGAACGACTTAGTGGGTGTTACCCTATGTGGAGCCCACCTGGATGTATTTTTTGGATATCCACACCATCCATCAGTTTTTCCATCTTATTTTAGGAAGTTATCCCAAACATTAAGAAGATCCATATCTCAGGTGGATCATACCACTAGAAACAGTGATGAATGACCATTAAAACTTTTTTGTGAGCTACAAAAGTTTTAGACAAGCCAATCTTTGTATTTTCCCTTCATGGATCTTCTGGACATTATCAACAGGTTGGATTGGAAATAAACATCACTAGAACCTTATGATGGGCTCTTTGGAATTTTTAATGGTGAGGCACTCAATCACCACTGTTTCTTGTGGTATGGTCCACATAAGATTCCGATCTGCATAATTTTTTTGTAATCCATACTAAAATGGGCTGGAGAAAGGATATACAAAAAATAAAAATAAAAAAAATTCAATGTGGGCCCATGGTAAGGGTAACACCCACTAAGCTGTTCCCGGTAACACCTAATCCACTGCCGATCTTAATATGAAAACCCCAAAATAAATATACTAACACAATCAATAATGCTAGGAGCTCGTTGAGACCTTTTAAACCATATAAAAATAGGAGATTGAAGTGAACAGTTATGCCCATTGAAACCCATCTTAAGCATTTTGTTCCCCATCCAACTTTTTAAGCTAGACCGTCCACTAAATGCTCTGCATCCCGTTCTACAGCCAGAACAAGAGACAAATCAGGGAAATTTTCCCAAAGCTGTCTGGGGCTCAACTTGAGCCGATTCCGATTTGGCAGTGACCCTCCCTGTCTGTACTGGTCGGTGCTGGAAAAGCCCTGTGGCCTCCACCACGATGTATGTGCTTTATCTATTGCCGTCCATCCATTTTCGCTCCTCATTTTAGGGCATGGGCCTAAAAATGAGGCCGATCGAAATGTCAGGTGGACCACACCATAGGAAAGAGTGGTGAGTGAATCCGACCATTAAAAACTTCTTGGGGGTCCCAAAAGTTTAGGATCAAGCTGATACCTGTGTTTTCCCTTCATCCAGGTCAGTGTGACCTAATCAACAGGTTGGATGGCAAATAAACAATACAATGGGTCCTAGGAATT
Source organism: Liriodendron chinense (assembly GCA_003013855.2). Taxonomy (NCBI): domain Eukaryota; kingdom Viridiplantae; phylum Streptophyta; class Magnoliopsida; order Magnoliales; family Magnoliaceae; genus Liriodendron; species Liriodendron chinense. The sequence continues at coordinate 1,594,686 of PVNU02000133.1, read as the reverse complement.
TTTAATGGTGGGCATTCAATCTCCACTGTTTCCTGTGGTGTGGTCCACATGAGATTTAGATGTGCCTCATTTTTTTAGCTCCTGCCGTAAAATGAGTTGAAAAAATGGATGGACAGAGTGGATAATACATGCATCATGGTGGCGCCCACAGCACCGATTTCAGCATATCTGACCGTTCCTTGGGCGTTGCGCCTGTCTCACAAGGATCAAGGGAAATAGAGGACGTCGATTGGGTACTACGCCCCCCTGGCCAGAATTCGGCACATGTAAGGGCTCCGAGGGGTCCACCTTGATGTATGGATGTTATCCACACTGTCCATCCATTTTGCCATACAGATCCAAGCTGCACGTGGGCCACATCACAGGAAGCAGCAATGATAATGGCGTCCACCGTTGCAACCTTCCTAAGGCCCACCATGGTCACATAGACCTCGATGAAGGGAAATCGCAAATATCAGCTTGATCCAAAACTTCTGGCCCCGAAGAAGTTTTCAAGGGAGGCGTTTAATCCCAACTGTACGCGTGGTCCAATTGAGCCTTCGATCTGTCTCATTTTTAGGCTTATAGCCTGAAATGATATTGAAAAATGGATGGACGGTGTGACTAAAACCCGTACATCGGTGGCGCCAAGGCCTCTTCATGTGCCGAGCTGGTAACAAAATATTTGCTTCCGGACACAGAGGTCAACCTTATACAAAACTCAGGTGTGATGGGGATTGTCTGCGACACCGCAGGGCACTGTTATGTTTGTGAGAAATCCACCTCTACATCTATTTTGGCATATCATGTTGGCACAATCCAATGCTTTCAGGCTAATATCAGGAATGACCTTAAGAAGTTTCTGGATGGAATGGACCCGAGTAGATTTCCACCGTAGGCGTTTCCCTATCCACTTTTCCTATCTGGCTGTCCACTTTGGGCCATGTTCTAGCACGATCTGTCAAAATTAATGGACGGAGTGGATTGCTCATAATCATCACGTCTCCTAGCCTAGGAACTTCCTGCGACAGCGTGTCCCATGCAATCCGCGTTTTGCGGCATTCTCTTCTGGCTGTCCCACCTGAGTTTTGGATCTAGCGGGAGCGGATTAGGTGCGGCCCATGCCTCACCCAAGAGAGTGTGCCACCCTTATCATGGCCCCACCTTAATGTATGTATTCTATATCCATACTGTCCATCCGTTTTTTCAGATCATTTTAGGACACGAGCCTAAAAATTAAACAGATCCAAATCTTAGGCAGACCATACCATAGCAAACAATTTTGATTGAATGCCCACCATTAAAAGCTTCCATGGGCCCACTGTAATGTTTTCCTATTGTTTATTTTCCATCCCACCTGTTGATAAGGTCACACAAACAAATATCATCTTAATACAAAACTTGTATCCCACGACATGTATTTAATGATCAACCACAACTGTTTCCTATGGTTTTGTTTCATTTTTGAGCCCATTCTACAAAATGATCTTGGAAAAACGGGTGGACTGCGTGGATATTGAATAAATACCTCAAGGTGGGCTATTAGAATGGACCACGTGGATTAATGGGCCCCACAGAGAACTCGTGGCATGCAGGCTACAACACCTGCCACCTACGGAACTCCGCATTGAAATGTCTGCCCAATAAAAACCGAAAGAATACAAAACTCTCACTCTCAATCAAAAGAAAATGAATTTCAGAACATTCAACTCTCTTAGACCTCATCGTCTCTCTCTGTCCCGTTTAACGTAAACACCTATGCATGAAATGCCAAACGCGAATCTCCTGTAACCTACAGGTTACGGAATCTCCTGTAACTCTCAAGTCCTGTGGGGTCCATTGCATGCGATGACATCCATCAGTTTTTACAGAACATGTTAGAACGGGCCGGTGTCCAAAAATTCGGCAGATCCGAAACTCAAGTGATCAGCCAGATCATATGAAAAAGCAGGATTAGACGCCCACCATCGAAACCTTCCTGGACCCCACCGTGGCGTGTACATGGAATCCAATCCGTTCATGAGGTGATTCGTGAATGGAAAACAAAATCTTCAGCTCGATCCAAAACTTCTGCGTGGGCCAGAAAGTTTTCAATGGTGGGTGGGCACGGAGGCATTCAATCCTCACACTTTCTTGTGGTGTGGCCCACCTGAATTTTCGGGTCTCCCTGAGTTTTGGAGCCAAGACCGATCATGAGTTGAAGAAAACGATGAACAGAGTGGATGGAACATGGACATCATGGTGGGCCTCAGAGATCTTAGAGTCACATGGGATTAAGTTTTCAATGGTGGATGGGCATGCGGGCATTCAATCCTCACTCTTTCTTGTGGTGTGGCCCACCTGAGATTTGGGTCTACCTGATTTTGTGACCCAATAGCCATCATGAGCTGAAGAAACCGATGGACAGAGTGGATGGCACATGGACATCATGGTGGGACTCAGAGAGCTTAGAGTCGCATGAGATTCCTCTCTAACATGGGGTTAGAGATAATTCCCGTCTTGAGATAATTCCTGTGCTTAGATGCCGACCTGATGCTTCCTAAGAATTCCAAAATTCTCAGACTCACACACCACATTCTCACCTTGTTCTCTTCTGTTTTTTTTTATATATATATATACACACACGCGCCTGGAGCGTGTTCAACTCCAGAAAGCCACACTCCCACCCCCACTTTTTTTAATGACCACCCCACCTTCCCCACCAGCGTGTGCCGAGCACAAGCTTTCTCTCCCACCGCCCGAAGCCGACAAGAAGGACGGTCAGCTACAGATAGCCGAGCACGTGCAGCGGGCCCAGTGGCTCCGCGCAGCTATCCTTGGAGCCAACGATGGGTTGCTTTCCACAACTGCGTTGATGCTCGGCGTGGGGGCCGCTAAGGATGACCATTGGTCTATGATCCTCTCCGGCCTCGCCGGGACCGTTGCTGGCGCATGCAGCATGGCGGTTGGGGAGTTTGTGTCGGTGTCGACGCAGAGAGATATCGAGAAGGCGGGTCGCTGGCAGGATTTCAAGAGCGAGAAGTCTGGTGGCTGCACGTCGAAGTGCATGACGCCGATGAGATCACCTGCGTTGAAGCCGATCGAAGAGGAGGTGAGCTGCAATGGTGCAACGAAAGAGCTGCCGGAGAGCCCGTCTCCGGCTGGGACGCCTGCCCGGAGATTGTCCGTGACGTCTCCCGCTCGGTCGCCTATGATGAGGGTGGTAGCAGAGGATATGAATTCCCAGAAAAGAGAACCGACGGTTGATGAAGATGACCATGAGATGCTGCCGAACCCGTTCAAGGCCGCCGCAGCGTCCAGTCTGTCGTTCGTGCTGGGCTCGCTCGTGCCACTTGCAACGGCCTTGCTCATGAGGGAGAGCAAGATCAGGACGGTGATGATCTCTGTCGTAGCGTCCATCGCTCTGGCGCTCTTCGGGGGAGTCGGGGCCTACCTCGGTGGGTCCCCTATCCGGGTCTCGGCGATGAGAGTGCTGATCGGAGGATGGGTCGCGATGGCGATTGCCTACGGATTGATGAAGCCGTTCGATCGTGATAACGACTAATCCTACCGTGCATATCCATGGGCCGAGATGGCCATATCTTTTGTAACCGAAACTATTCTAAACAGCGATATGTAGCAGAACAAGTACAGTGAAAGGATTGCGTTCAAATTAATAGTTTATGTACCCATGCACTTGGATTATGATCATTGTTGTCGTGGACTTGATGGCTTAGAAAAGGTAATTAGATAATCAATTTGCTAGCTCAATTTAAGATACGAGCTCAAAATTTAAGTAGATCTAGAGCTTAAGTGAACCACACCGCTGGAAACAGTGGAGATTGAATGCTTATCGTTGGTAACTTCTTAGATTGGATGCTTACTATTGAAAACTATTTAGGGACATTGAAGTTTTAAATCAAGTTAATATTTAGTTTTCTCTTCATTTAGGTTTTTGTAACGTTATAAATAGGTTAGATGACAAGGAAGGTTTCCACATAAGTACAAGATCCCATCTATACATCATGAGAACCGTACAGTGTTGATGTCGTGGCTCAAGAATCGGGGCTATCCGCTGCTCACGTAGGCTAATGTTTATGAAACAAAAGTACAGTTGAGAATACTTGGAGTGTGTTGGAAATTGAAGTTTGAAAAACTATCTGAATTATAAATAAAATTAAAATAAGGAAATGAGAAAACTTATCGGTTTGTATAAGTCGAGGCGTGATTATGAATCATTGAGCTTGAAATCGAATTTGCCCTCCTTGGACCGCGTCCCAAGTGTAACAGGATTTTTCGGGCAATCGACCTCCAGGATATAACGACTATCACCTGGTCCCAGAGGTGCACTCACTGTATACAGGCTCGAACCATTTGTAGTCTTAACCTGAACCAGAAAACACTTTAACCATATTTTGAAAACAAAATCAAATATTTTCTTATCTTTTATATATATGAAAACCAGATGAAGACAAGTCTATTTATAGACTTGAGTGGACACCTTTAAGGGTGTAGAGACACCCTTTCATAAAGGGTTGTGACGGTTGGGTTTAAACCCAATTGGTGCATCTCTTGAGATCGAAAAAACACAACCTTTCAAAACAAAAAGTGAAGGGATGTAACCCTTTGGACTTACATGAAAAGACATGTTCGCCTGTGCATGCATGCACACACCCGCGGCCATGGCCATGGCCCGGCCAGACGAAAATTTTGAAACACTAATTTATTTTTAAAATAACTTAACTTCGGGTTAAGATAGAAGAGTTATGTAATAGTGTCGATGTCTATCCGAATTTAATCGACATTTAGAATAAGCAAGACAGGTTCACAGGAATCAGGTGACTATCGGTCTTTAACCTGACCATTGAAGTGTAAACGGCTATACATGCCACTCACATAACTTTTCCGCTACAGCTGGTTCTGCGATTTGGTGTGTTTCGGCCACGCACCTTTACCTGGATTTTCATGAGCGCTCTAGAGAATAGCCTAAATATCTCATAGTAAGCGGCCTCCACTCCCACACTCATATACGTGAATTCCATCAAGTGTACACAGCAACTGGATACACCACCAATCCTGGTTATGGATTCATTAAGAGTTCAAACTCATCCTCCCAAACGTTGCCGTTTGCACTGCATACATCTCAGGAAGGGGTAACTCTCTGCAGTACTTCCCAGTCTCCTAGTGTCTTGTTATTTACACATTGAACCTATCGCATGGGATCTCCACTTGTATAGGTTGGGTTGCCGACACTGGTAGCTCATATTGTTAGGCTCAACCCCATTCTTTTCGATGTTTCCACGACTAATCTTTTAGATAGTCCTGTGGTCAGAAGAACCAGATATCGTCATTACTTCTTCTTTGGGAAAAGAAGTTCACAACCTGTGAGTCTTTTACATCCACGGGCATGCTTTGTTCGACTTTTGTCCATTGCAATTTTTTTTTCATTGTCCTCTCGTAGGGGTCTGGCCCTTGTCTCAGTCCCAGTATGGTTGAACATCCTTTTGGACCAGCTACTAATCATGCCTTGGTAAGCTATTACTTCACCAATGAGACCCTCCTTGGGCAGATTCCTCATTTTGACCATCAACCTGTAAGGTATTAGTAGTCGACAGATCTAGCCGACGATCAAGACCATCATCAACATACCTCTACTTTACAATATTAAAGAGTCGACGATTAGTTGCAACCTCTTCAACGATTCATATCTCAAGCCAATATATATTAAACTCTTTTCTAACATCAGAGAGTTAATAACTATGACTCCATCATGCAACAAATATTTCAATGTTGTTATTATCCATCACTTCTATTTTGGTAGCCGTCGTATCTCCAGCTATAAATATAATCTTAGCTTCAACCAACTGGCCGCAAAGCCAGGCGGGCATATAAAATTATAATGCAAATGTTGAAGCAATTCATCATGCATACACATATTGAAACTAAACTAAAGTATCATCTCCATGTAATTGCATGCACCATAATCCTACCACATGAAGGCTTGTTGGTTTATCGACTAGTGATTAGAATTCAATATAATCAATGAATTTTCAGCAATTGAATATGGAGGAGAAAAGTCCATTCATATCAAGTATCTTAACCAACGGTATGGTCACTTAACAATGGGCCCAATAGGTGTAGAAGTTTTCCCATTAGAAACTTATACATTTGTTAATCATGAGCAGGACAATATAGTCATCAAATGATCAAATGAACTTATAACTGCACACATGAACACCAAAATCAAATGTCCAAATCTAGCTTATAATGAGAATAGCCTGAAAATCATATTGATCGAACAATCATTTGTTGAATTCAGACCACTAACCATTTTCTTTCTAACCATAATCCATTTGACAGGCATTAATAAAACCATTAAAACAGTTACAACATCCCACAAGGGCCACCATAGCATGTGTATGGATCTGTAAATATCTGTAAATGTATCTAAGTACAAAACCCCCACAATTTCAAATCTATATAACTAGGAATATGATTTGATTTGATTTTTTTTTTTTGTCAAAGTTCATAGGATGTTTGCTTCCAGAAGTGAAATATCTTATTTAATTTAATGTATGTTACATGTACAAAATTTCTGAATTCTATGTGTCAAGAGTCATATATTGCCTAATGTTCCATGTTATAATGGGTTGACTATATTTTGTAAATGTTGCCATGAATATAAGATTTAAACAGAGGTAAGATGTATCAAAGATCACAATTCACATGCAATAATACAGTCATAACCATTTCTTCAGAGGATATTTGAAGAAAAACAAATGCATAAGAAGCGTTAAACTGAAGTGTCACTAGCTATACATCAATTTTTTTTAAAAACATCCTCAACTTGAACGGCTAGTATTGACCATGGTCCATTATGTTAATACTAATAGGATAATATATGCATTCTCCATGAGTAGATACTATAGATACCTTAGAACTAACATGTGTGTGATAGGTTGACACTGTGTCTAGCTATGATACAAAGATTATAGGCAGGTTCCAAGTAATCATGAAATCCTGTGATGAAAATTATTTAACAATGAAAATGTTATGCCTGCTTCACACGATTTGCAACACACGTGTGTGAGATCCAATCCAAGTAATACATGCATTTGATCATGGACAATGCCTTGTCCCATAAATAAGAGAATGGCTATCTTCAACATACACAGGGTGCTCACGTGATGGACATCTCTGTCTAACTTTCGTACAAAGCCTATTATACAGCCCCACTTGGTAGATGGCTAGGATCTTTCACATGTGCACCACAATAGCATGTGTACTCCAAAAACTTTTCCAATACTCTTTATGTGCACACGTTTACTGTACAGGTGACTAGAATAGCACGATATAATGACCACAATATGCATATATATAGGGCCTACCTTATAACTAAAAATACTGATTTTTAGGTTATCACAATACAAAGAGAGGCCCACCTAATGAATATTTAATATCGAGAACTGTGTTGGGTCGTGACTCATTGGTCTGTATTTGTGCATTGTGGTGCTTTCCTAACCATTATTATTATTATTATTATTATAACCAAGCAAAATGACATGTTTTGTACCACTAAAATGGTAGATCTCATCTTTCCATCATCAGTATTTCCTGGCCATAAAGCAAATCATTAATCTAACCGTCCATTGGTAATCCACAAGATGGACGGATAAGACTGTCCAATGGAAATTATATTGGTAATACACACATCATTCATAATGGATAAACTTCAACAGTCCTGATTACCAAATGTTGGGCCCACCTGTATGGCTATGGGCTAAGCCATCATCAAAACATACAATCGATAGGGCCACCAAAGGGTCACATGGTTCAGAGGACCCATTCCATGATGTTGGCCCCACAAAGAATAGGTCATAAATGGTCCCTTTAATGAATATTCCGCAACGATACACGTCCACTGATCAAATGGCTAGCATCATTTATGGAAATATCAAAAATTTCCAATGAACCACTCATTATGGGATCTACATCTTGAATTGTTACCCAATTTGCAGACTATGAACACACCAAAATAGCCAACGGATCACAGAGATTGAGTTCCCTTCAATGATTCGTAGTCCAGCTACCCACCAGACATTTTCAATCAACCAGGAGGTCCAACATATCCATTCGAAATGACCAAAATACCCCTTGAAACCACCAAAACACTTTTGGAATCTAAGGTAGCATCGTGTCTCCCAAACGTCGTTTTGGTAATCTAACTTCTCATGATGATGTGTCAATCGACATCAGATTGTATGCTATCAACGGCCACTTTGCCAACCCTACGAAAACCAGCCGTTTCTCTTCCATTTCCGCCACCAACACTGGTGCCTTCTCCAACCCCGCATCTGCGGCCCCGGCACGAATTCTTTGCATGAATGACAGGATTCGTTGCGACTTCAGAGACGGCGTGCACTAGATCCCGACGGGAGAGGCTCCATTTTCCGGTGAGGAGAGTGAATTATGGAGATCCAAGCCACACGCATGTGATGGAGGAGAAAAAAAACGGGAAAGTGAAAAGCCGTTTTGTGAAGTGGAGCAAGTTTCATCAATGGCTATGCTCAACAGATCCATGGTTTGGATTAGTTAATCATGGGCCCCATTTTTCAAAATTGAAAGCACTGTACAAAGATGTGGGCCATGAATCATATAACTTGGAAATTCAATTTCATGATGTTGCGTCATCACAATAAGACAGGTGTGTCTTAGTGATCAAACATGAAATAATGGCCGTCCAATCGTTAGCCTAAAGATTGGAAGGTTAAAGAATAAAAGAACTAGCAAAATGTCCACAAGAATAGAACGGGTTCAACTGGACCAGTGGGAATTTTAGAGATAATGAAGTTGCTGCAGAAATTTTTTTTTCTTTTCAGATAGACCTCATAAGTGTATTTGCAATGACCTGTACATCAGGCCATTCCAGTCATTAAATGAGAGCCACACGTACGTGCCAAACAAGGACCATTTACCATCCACTCATGTTAGGCCCATCCTATGATTGGACCAGCCGTGACTTGGGCCATTGCTCATACAAAGTGGTACCAGATGAATGTCCCATATCTCATATGAACACGCACCACAAATATTTATTTATTTATTTATTTTTATAACGTAGATTACTTGCTACATGTGATTGATTGCATCAAAATACAAATGGGCCGTCTTGTAGATTACGAGTACTAGGTGATTTTGGATAATTTAATTGAAATCATACTTCCAGATAATTTTCAAAAAATGATTCGATTTCAAGATTATTGGAAATTGAAGTTTGAAAAACTATCTGAATTATAAATAAAATTAAAATAAGGAAATAAGAAAACTTATCAGTTTGTAGAAGTCGAGGCGTACGTGATTATGAATCATTGGGCTTGAAATCGAATTTGCCCTCCTTGGACCGTGTCCCAAGTGCAACAGGATTTTTTGGGCAATCGACCTCCAGGATACAACGACTATCACCCGGTCCCAGCGGTGCACTCACTGTACACGGGCTCGAACCATTTGTAGTCTTAACCCAAACTAGAAAATACTTTAACCATATTTTGAAAACAAAATCAAATATTTTCTTATCTTTTATATATATCAAAACCAGATGAAGACAAGTCTATTTATAGACTTGAGTGGACACCTTTAAGGGTGTAGAGACACCCTTTCATAAAGGGTTGTGACGGTTGGGTTTAAATCCAATTGGTGCATCTCTTGAGATCGAAAAAACATAACCTTTCAAAACAAAAAGTGAAGGGATGCAACCCTTTGGACTTACATGAAAAGACAAGTCTGCCTGTGCACGCATGCACACACCCACGGCCATGGCCATGGCCCGGCCCGACGGAAATTTTGAAATACTAATTTATTTTTAAAATAACTTAAAAATATAACAAAGTGGACCTCATGGACGTCTTGGATGTTGCAGCTCTCTGCCACGTTGCACAATTTGCAGCGTGTAAATGGTATACCTTGATGGTTACAATCATCCGCTCAGCTTGATTTCCTTACTGTCTACCTTACATCGTATATTCCACGACGCATACGGTTTCGATCATCTGAGAACTCAGCACGTGGGCACCAGTGGGCCGCACTTGACGCTTGATAATGTGTCCACAGAAAAATAGCTAGATGAAATATTAATGTTGGACCATCGACACACCGCACACATTAGCTCTCTCTCTTCTTCATTTATTTATCATTATTATTTTTTCATTTATCTATGGGTTAGTTCACACACCCCATTGTTAGTACACCCACCCACCCCTGTTAGTCACATCACAATATTAGCCACCCGCTATGGGAATCAATAGCATGACCTCTGTGTTGAAACCAGGCTTTCTTCACTCAAAGCCACTTGACCTATGGACTTGGGTGTACTCTCTCTCTCTCTCTCTCCCCCGAGGCGCGGATTGCCCGCTAAGGCCTTTCACAGGCATCTTGTAATCTAGCGGAGCCTACCATGATGTATGTTAGAAATCTGCGCCGTCCAACCGTTTTGTGAGATCATTTTAGGCGTTGCGACAAAAAAGAACGGGAGTCAAGACTCAAGTGGGCAGCACTAAAGTAAAAGGTGGGTAGGGAGATTTCTACCGTTGAAACCTCTATGGGGTCCACAGTAATGTTTATATGCCATCCATACCGCTCATAATGTCCTTCCTACTGAGATGAACTGAAAACACAAAAATTATCCTGATTCAAAACTTCTGTGGCCCCACGAATATTTCAACTGTGGAAGTTCAATCGTAACGTTTTCGGCCCACTTGAGTCTTGGATCCAGTTCATGTTTGGTCGCAACGCCCAAATTGATCACAAAAAAACAGATGGCCGTCGTAGATTTCTCACAAACATCACGGTGGGCACCACCTAAATTCCGAGCGCAGGAGATGCCTGCGAAAGGCTTTCGCAAGCAATCCGCGTCCGTACTAACTTACAGAGGTTATATTCTTATAACAATGCTTCATTGATAATCCTGACCTTTGAATCTTTGATTTGACTATGATCCATTAAATATTCATCATCATACACGACAAATGTTTCATTGCCATGGCCCAGAAAGCACAGAATCGAGAACGTGAACGGTTAAGATCATCATGTAAGATGCACTCCGGGGTTGGAAGCTGCATGCGTACGGTACTGTGGTACGAGGGCACCGTACCTTAACAAAACACGGAACAGAACAAGCTGGACTTCTTTTTTCGAACTAGCTATTTTAGAAATATTTACGTGAAATTTATGGACGCAGCTCCTGAGGCGGAGAAGATCCAGGAACATATCCGTACATCCAGGCATATTTGTTGTTTATGCGATCCCAACCGTGGCTTTCGAAAATGAGCTTATATCAAAATGATCCAAGCGGTTCATATGATGGGGCCTACGTTGGATGTGATAGGCACTATAGTGTTGGAATATTTCAATCCTTTCACCATTTAATTTTTTTTATCTTTTAATATGTGCCGTCTAGTAGGTCATTAGTGAAATACTGGTCGGTGCTCCGTTGGATCCAACATGATGCAATTTGTTTATCACCGTCCATCCATTTTGCCAAATCATTTTATTTTAGCATATGAGCCCAAAATTGAGGCAGAACAAAATCTTAGGTGGACCACACCGTAGAAAAAAGTAGTTTTGTATCAAGCTGATATTAGTGTTATTCCTTCATCCAGGTCTTTTTAACCTAATCAACAGTTTGGATGGGCAGTAAAGAAGTTTTTAATAGTGGGAGTTCAATAACCACTGTTTCCTCTCGCGTGGACCACTTGAATTTTGGGTCCGCCTAATTTTTGGTTGCATTTCTTAAAATGAGCTCACAAAAGAGATGGACGGGTGGATTTCTCACAAACATAACGGTGGGCCTCACCTAGCTTCCCAGGATAAGAACATTCTGGAAAAGCCTTTCGCAAGAAATGCGCGTAACGTTGGAAGGGCTATTTGTGATCCTCTCTCTGTTTGAGAATGTTCCTCTCTCTCTCTCTCTCTCTCTCTCTCTCTCTCTTGTGTCTCAGAATGTCTGTAACTGGCTTTACCCTTTTTTCTATCTCCTTTCTCATGGGATTCTCTCTTCAAGGTAAGTCTCTCTATCTCTCTCTCTCAGTTGCATGCAGTCTCAGTCACAAAAACCCAGGCCCCAGCATGCTCTTCATAGGACATCCATGTACTCCGTTTATCATCTGTTCTCATAGATGATAAGCGGTGCCAAAAATCATTTCCTCGTTAACCATTGGTTTGTGTGTGGGGTTACTATATATGGTTTACGTTTTCTTTCATGGAACCTTTTCATCAGGCATGACTCGACAAAATCAACGGAATATACGAAAACTAGCCTGTTGGCATAGTTCATCTGAGGTTTTTATTTATTTATTTTTATTTTTTTCTGGATGATAGTTCGTATGTATGGGTAACATGAAGGATCTCACCTGATGGATGGTGTAGATTTCACATATATAAGATGGTGGCGTTACAAAGCTAGGATGTGTTGGAGGCAGTCTCCATGGTAACTAGGTGGTGTTGGGATGTGGTAGGATTTGATTGGGTCATGTACTGCCAGCAGATATCCTCCAAAGTGTATACTCAATTTAACAACTTTCAAACACGCTTTGCATGAGTCCCATCTTGGACAAACCAATCGCATCTCTCCATTCCCAACACGACCTAGCTACTTGGTGTTGGGGTCACCGCGAAATCCGAATCAGGTCTATACTCCCATGAAACTATGCCACCCGTGGGATTGAAGGATCACCACTATTTCTTAAATGGTGAAAAGCTAACATATGAGTCTAGTCCGAAATAAATAATTCTTCTATTTAGCAGTCAGTTTTGATGGCAATCAAATGGACGGTCAACATGGTCCAAAATATAGATTCTCCTACACTAATAGGAGGTTGTGCTGGTCCACTCTTATCTATTTCTGATCTTACAGTGGGTCAACCAAATAGATGGTGTGGATCGATATGTACAGTGGATCTGTGCATTTTCATGGATAGTCAGTCTACCCTGGAATGAACATGAACGTTTTATGCCATTTTCAGGTGCCCTCGGAGATTGCCGTCCCAGTCAAGTCCAGATATACCAAGGCTCAACAGGGTTTGGGCCCGGCCATGTCCCGAAATTCACCGTCCATATCATGAACGAATCACCTGAATCCAAGGTGTTCTATGACGTCCACGTGGCATGTGGGGACTTTGCATCGACGACTCTCATCAATCCTAAAATATTCAGGCGACTCGCTCCCGGCGATTGTTTGGTGAAAGATGGGAAGGAACTCAACCCTTGGGAGATTATTGCCTTTGATTACACAAATCTCTTCTCTTACAAGCTCGCTCCCTCTGAGGTGAAATGCTAGTGCTAACATATTTGGATTCTAAAGTAAGATATTACTTGTTGTTGTTGGCTATGTTAAAAGGTTAAAATTCAGCCCTCCATTTTGGGAGGTCCCTTTGATGGTATGTTTGGATGCCACCCATTTTACATTTCAGATTATTAAGGGAAGTAAATGTGCATTGGATTGTCCATTTTCGTGAAAGTTGCCTTTTCATGAAGTGGGTGCAATTTGTTTAGATTCTGAACCATTTCATCAAACTCGTCCAAGAGGATACACACAATAATGGATGGGTCAGATGTTCACTACACATTTGGGTGAGCCCCACAAAAAAATTAGAAAAGTTTCAGTGGGTGGGCATCGATTCTCAACTCTTTCCTAATGTGTGGTCCACCAAAGTCCTCAATTGTGGTTAGATTTTGGACTTGATGAAGGAGGATGCATTTGATGGATGGAATGGATGTACGATGGAGGGCCCACAAAACTCAACCCTACAGAGTGGTACAGTAAAGTCTACCTTACATTACAGGAACATTTTCCTTTAATATTCCAACAAAATTAATTGGTTCCTCCTTACCCAACCTAACAAGGCTTTAATCAGGTCTAAGACAGTGGATCCAACATGACTTGGTTTTAACCAGGTCCGGACGGTGAACCTGACATGAATCCAAATGGACCCAATTTCATAACCGGGTCCAAAATGTCAGGTTGAAACCTGACCTGATTTCTATTCCGGTCCAAGAAAATGCAGCCAGACCCATTAAAGTGGAGTCGGATTCATAGGGTACCTGGCCTGGCAGGTACCCATTAATAGCCCTGTGGACTGGATCTGATTCAAGTCTATGAGCAAATGAGCTGGGTCTGCTTCAGGTCGAGATTAAGGGGATCCAACCTGCTTCAGGTCCTAGGGCAAGTCGGTCCCGATCTAATCCGTTTGATAGTTGTAGCGGTATTGTGATTCCAATCCTTGATCATACCTGTTTGGTTCAAAGGACCATCGTATTAAGTGGACTCATATTAGGACATTAGCCCAAAAACAAGTTAGATCCAAACGTCAAATGGGCCACATTACAGGAATCCAAACCGTTCATATGGTCATTCCCATTGGGATGAACTGAAACTGCTCCCCATTTGCTGACACGGCACACGTGTGGAATTCCTGGACCTTTATTAGGGGAACTGTGGGTGGCTTTGTTCCAGGGAAAAAATCAGTCGTCAAATGGGTCCCTCATGTTCGTTGAGATGGGAATGTCGCGGGTAAATCTGAGCTGACCTCAGTCCTCGAGGAAAGCCCACAGGCCTACGGGCTCAAGTATAAATCATCAAGCTCATGGAAGTCAACTCAACCAAAGGGGACGCTAATCTCAGACACCAGATGACCAATCGTAATAGGAAGTGAGCTAAGAAAGAGGATTAAGATTACGACAATATAGTGTTTATGAAAGTCATTTTAGATAAATCAAATAACCCAAGCTGAGTTGTTCTATTGAGCATGGCCGATGAGCTGAGAGCTCGTTCCTCAGTCATGGAGTTACTGGACCTTTACATCTCAACTAGAATCTACAACACTCCCTAAGTTAGGGAGATCGGCCAGGGAGCTCCTTCTATAGGCCAACCTAGTTCACGACTGTCATGCCGAAGCGCGACAATCGAGGGACGAGCCCAAATAAATTAGACACATTTTCAACAGTTATAGATGTAATCCACGTCATTGGGAATTATGCCGACCATTACGGACATAACGCCACATCGAATGCCCTCTACAACTCTCTTATTAGCCTATAAATTGAGTACCCTCTTACTGTAACTGGTGCACACAATCTCTCAATGTAACCTGCTTCTACACTTCAATTCTTGAGCTTGACTTAAGCATCAGGGACATGGCCAAACCCTAGTTACTCCCCTTAGTTCTTTTCCTTGTGATTTGCAGGGTCCTGCGGGCCTCCGATCCTGATCCAAACCGTTCATCTCAGAAGATTAGAGATAGTGGACCGTGCAGTGGTGGCGATCGACTAATCTGTCTGTTGTCCCAAAATTCAGCGACAATAGGGAGCATTGATTTTATTCTCTTTTCAACTGCTGTAATTTTGCCATGTGTCGCTCACAGGTGAGTGGACAGGTTGAGTTTTTTCGGACACGGAATAGGTACTACCGCAGCCTGTTTCGAGCTTGGGACAGGCCGAGCTCCGAGAGGCCACCATGATATATGGATTTCATCCACAATGTCCATCCATTTTTTCAAATCATTTTAGATCATGAACCCCAAAATAAGGAAGATCCAAGGCTCAAGTAGACCACATAACGGAGATTAAATTCCTAATATTGTCCAAAGCTTCTTGGAGACCACAGAAGTTTTGGATCTAGAGGATATTTTTAATAACTTTATGCATGTGTATACAACATGTAAACATGTTGGATGGAAAATAAACAACATGGTGGACCCTAAGAAGGTTTCAATGGTGGGTGACCTTAGCACCGCTGCTTCCTGTAGTGTGGTCTACTTGAGCCTTGGATCTTCCTTATTTTTTGGATAATAATCTAAAATGATATGGAAAAAAATGACGGACAGTGTAGATAAAATCCACACATCACAGTAGCCCCATGGTGGCCCCTTCGAGCCTCTCCACCTGAGACCTGCTGTTGAAACTCCTGCGGGTCTTCCAGCTGGGCTTGCAGGCGAGACATAATTGGCAGGATTTGATGGGATGACAGGGTCATGCAAAATTAATGCTACTTTAGTAGATCTCCTTAGTATTATGAATTATATGTAGTAGGAAACTCTGTATCAAGTGGTAGGATTTGATTGGATAACAGGTCATGCAAAACTAATGCCACCATGCACTTCAGTGGATCTCCAAGGTGAGCGGAATTCCTGACCATGGGTCATACCCTAATATATTTTCCTTACATCCACACTGTCCAACCCTTTTGACATCTCATTTTGGGGCAAGATTTCGAAATTGAAGCATATCCAAACCTCAGTTGGACCATACCACAGAAAACGGTGGTGATTTGAAATGAACAATGTAATGGGCAGACCAACCCGATGGACGTCTTGGATGTTGCAGCTCTCTGCTGTGTTGCATAAGTTGTAGCGTGTAAAT
Organism: Liriodendron chinense; assembly: GCA_003013855.2. Classification (NCBI taxonomy): domain Eukaryota; kingdom Viridiplantae; phylum Streptophyta; class Magnoliopsida; order Magnoliales; family Magnoliaceae; genus Liriodendron; species Liriodendron chinense. The sequence goes on along the minus strand of PVNU02000133.1, from coordinate 1,578,318 downwards.
GGTATACCTTGTACACGCGTGTTAATTAAGAATATCTCGGTGGTGTATGGTAAGGCAGACGGAATGGTGGGGACCGACGAGGCGACGACCTGGAATACGGTAGATCCATCTCTGTGCTGGCAGGATAATATGCAAATCGGGTCCACCCATATGTAGGGCCCCTCGCTAGATGGTTGGCTCAGAAATCACTCCAAGTTGATAATCCTATCCATCTTATTTGTGGCCACTAAAATAACGGTAGAGAACAGCAAATGGCAGACACTGGATCATTCGTAGGAGAGATGATTTCTCATGAGTCCGTTTCAACTCGGTAGGACTCGTGTCACTGCCCAATGGGGCCCATATGTGCAGATGGTCCAATTATTTGAACGGTTTATATTCTCTTTCCTAAGAGAATTTTGTAGTTGAATGCGACACATTCAAGATGACTTTTTCCTTGTTTTAGAGGTATCCATAGGCCTTAGCAATTTTTTCCAAACCAAATTGCAGTGAGGGTCTTTTGAGAATTGGGTATGGGACCCACAAAATTGACCATTCGGGCCATCCCTAGGATGATCTGATCTATTCACTTTAATAGGACATCTATAAATCCACAAGAGGGTTATTTAAAAAAAATATTTTTGAAGCTTTCTGTGTTCCACACTTATATTAACGCTGTAAGTTAATTTTGAACTGCATCCTTAAACAGTTTTGCCCTCAAATTTGAACATATCGCATGAAATTAAAACCCCTTCGAGAGAGTAGATTCAAGTCATTCACATGAAAGGAGTTTTGATTTCATGCAATTTGTCTAAATTTGAGGGCAAAACTCATAACAGATGAGGAAAAAATTCAAAATTCTATCACAACGTTAATGTAGTTGTAGGACCATAAAAAAACTTCAATTTTTCTTTTTTGAAATGACCCTCTTATAAGTTCACAGATGTCCAATTAAAGTGAACAGATCAAATCAGCTAAGAAGTTACCCCAACAATTAATTTTGTGGGGGCCACCCAATTCTCAAAAGGACCTCTAGACATAAGTAAAAAGTTGCTGCAGATGGGCATTTTGGTCCAGCAAAAATCCAAACAATGCCCTGATAGTGATAGTTATCGGCTTAGCTTAAGTTCCTCATTGTGTAGCTTACACGGTTTATTTCACAACAAAAACTGGTGACGATCATCTTATCACGTGGGCCCCGGTTGGCAGCGACTTACGCTTGATAATATAAGGCGACAAAGGGATAGTGAGATGAAATGTTAATGTGGACCATCGGCACACATTAGCCATCTCTCTCACCGATTTGGCCCGATTAGCAGAACTGGATTGCCTGTGCTTGTGCCCCCGTTGTTGGAAACGGTGTGGGTCCACAGAGATGTACTTGACAAGTCTATTCCGGACATCAGCTTTGCAAGACCACAACAGTACATGAGTCTAAGAGAGGTAATTGTTTTTCCAATTGCATACCTAAATAGGAGTAAATGGTTAATAATTGCTTTTGTAGGGTATTTACTTAAAATAGGTAAATACCTCAATAATTACACCTCGAAAACAGGTAGAAAGTATGAAACTGGGGAGGGATTTGTTACCATCAAATTTCATGGGTCCCACAGTGATGTGTGTGATCTAAACCGTCCCACCATTTTATCATTTAATTATAAGGCATGAGACAAAAAATGACGTGGATTATAAGCTCAAGTGAACCACACCACATGAGGAAAAATGGGTTAATAAGGTCCACCATTCAAAATAAAAACTTTCATCGGGCCCACAAAAATGTGTATCTGTCATCCTACCTATTTATAAGATCACAATACCATGTATGAAAGGTATACAGCAAATATCAACTTGATCCAAAACTTCTATGGTTGCCAAGAAGTTTTCAACATTACGCATTCAATTCCTAATATTTCCTATGACATGGTCCACTTGAGCTTTAGATTTGCCTCATTTTTTGAACTTTGGCCCTAAAATGAGCTTGCAGAATAGATGGCTAGTGTCCCCATAAGATACAAACATCATGGGCCCCACGATTTTCATATGTAGGACTTGTACGAATTCTATTTTCAGGAATAGAAAGCTTTTCAAACAAGTGCACAGTTAATGTCAACCTTTAAACCGATGATGTAATTACGTGAGTAAATAATAATTGTCTATTTACCAGTAGTTAGGTATGTAAATGAAAAATCATGTGCACAATCAATGGAAAGCTTCTCAAACAAGTGAACAATCAATGTCAACTTCGAAACCAATGCCGTAATTACGTGAGTAAATAGTAATTGTCCATTTACTAGTAATTAGATATGTATATGAAAAGTCAAACACCCTCTAAAAGCAAGGGAGATTAAAAACTCATTTACTAGTAATTAACCATACATAAGTACGCTGGCAGTTTTCCATACTCGTAGATTGCATCCTTAGATTGATCCCAACCGTTAATATTCTCAGTACTAACGTATAGTGGCTACATTCTTATAACCGTGCTTCACTGGTAATCCTGACCTTTGAATCTTGGATTTGAATACGATCCGTTAAATATTCATCATCATACACAAATGTTTCTATACCATGGTCAGAAAGCACAGAAATTGAGAACTTGAACGGTTGAGATTATCATGTAAGATACACTCAGGGGTTAGAAGCCCGGATATGGTACTGTGGTACGAGGGCATCGTACCTTAATAAAACCTTGGACGGAAGTGACGGAAGAGGCTGGACTTCCTTTCTCGAAATACTACAGAAACGTTTACATGAAATTTTTAAATGCAGATCCTGAGGCGGAGGAAGGTATCCGTACATCCAGACATGTTTGTTATTTATACGATCCCGACGGTGGCTTTCGAACCTGAGGTTATATCGCAATGATCGAAGCGGTTTATATGATGGGGCCACCTTGGATGTGATAGACGGTATAGTGTCGGAATATATGATGGGGCCCATCCAGACGATTGAACACCCACCATTAAAAACTTCTTGGACGACACAAAAGTTTTGGATCAAGCTAATATTAGTGTTATCCCTTCATCAGGGTCTTTTTAACCTAATCACCAGGATGGATGGAAAATAAGCATTACAATGGGCCCTGAGGAAGTTTATAGCAGTGGGAGTTCAATAACCACCGTTTTCTCTCGTGTGGCTTGCTTTACTTTTGGATCCGCCTAATCTTTTCGTCGCATGTCCTAAAATGAGTATGTAAAATGGATGGACAGATCAGATTTCTCATGAACATCAAGGTGGCACGTAGCTTTCCAGTGCAGGAACTTCCTACGGAAGGCTAGGGCTGTAAATGGTCGGGTTCAGGACAGGTTTAGCCAAAACCAGACCGGCCCATTCACTAAACGGGTCTGGGTCCAAATTTTAGACCCAGACCCTTTTACTAAATGGGCGGGTTCGGGTCGGGTCTGAGTCAACCCATCAGACCCATTTATAAATAGGTTCCTGGGTCTGGTTGAGGGAGATCCCACCTAGACCCATTTATAAATGGGTCGGGTCTAATGGGTCCGAGTCTGGATCGAGTATGTAGGCATTTTACAAGGCTTAAAACTGGGTCTGGACGAGTCCCTTGAAACATAGACCAAACCCGCCCACTTACTAAATGGGTTCAGGTTGGGTCGGGTCGGGTCGGGTCGGGCCTAATATAAAGGAAACTAGACCCAGACCCGTTTAACAAATGGGTCTGTTCTTGGACCCAGACCCTGTACCATTTAACAAATGGGTTGGGTCTGGGTCGGGTCTAAATGGGTTGGGTCCGGGTACCCCATCGGGTCCACTGACCCATTTACAGCCCTACGGAAGGCTTTCCTAGGAAAAATCGCGTCCGTTGGAAGGTGCTCTTGGCTAGAGCTGGACACAAACCAAGCCAGCTTGAAAGTTGAGTGGTTTCAAAAAACTCGGCCGGATTAGTTTGAATAGAAATTTACATTAAAGTAAGCCTTGGAGTCAAGCTCGTTTTTCAAACGAAGCTCAAACTAGGGTGGTACCAACTTGACTCGACTTGAAGCTTGGTTTGACTGGCCTTGATTCGGCTCATAGATTGTAAGTACACTATTTCATATGGTGTGAGCCACGTGAGCTTTGGATATGATTTCTTTTTGGGATCATGTCCTAAAAAGAGATGAAAAAATAGATAGACGACGTGGATAATACATACATTTTGTGACTGGGATAATACATAATACATATAATTGAATATATAGGAATGCATAATGTTTCCTTACACTTGTAAAATTATGCTTGTGTACTTTTGTTTGGAAAAGGCTCTAACATGTCTATTTGGAAGTTGTACTCCTTTAGAGGATGTTAAACATGGAGTAAGATACTTTATTATTATTTTTTTTAACTTTTTAAATTATTTTCTATTTAAAAAATAAACAAAAAAAAAGAGCTGCCACCTGTTCGATTTCAGCTAAGCCCAGTATAGCTTGAAATTTTCGACCAAATTGATCCCGTTTGAACCAGATTTTTCTGGAGCAAAACAAACTCGAGCTGCATGGGTCGCCCGAAACCTACATGGGGCGATCCACAAACTGGGATGACACAAAAACAAGCCAAACCAAATTAGGGTTAACTCGGCCCGCCCGTATTGCTGCCCACCTCTATTCTTGGTCAGGCAGGGTTTGGCCAGTGAGGCAGTGTACCCAAACACCAGGCAGGTAGCTGGTGTCATAGATCTGTGGGCTCCACCATGATGTATGTGTTTTATCCACGCCATACATCCATTTTGCAAGCTCATTAGACAGCATGAGACTAACAACGAAGCAGATCCAAAGCTCAGGTGGACCATACAAAAGGAAACAGCGGAAAGAATGATGTCTACCATTGAAACCTTCCTAAGACCCACAGTGATGTTTATTCGTTATCCAACCTGTTGATAATGTCACTCAGACTCGGTTAAAGGGGGGAAAAAAATATTAGCTTGATCCAAAACTTTCATGGCCCCAAGAAGTTTTCAACGGTAAGTATTTAATCTCTATGGTGTGGTCAGCTATGGGTCTGCCTCATTTTTAGTCTCATTTCATGAAATGAGCTCGAAAAATGGATGAATGGCGTGGATAAAACACATTCATCATGGTGGGGCCCACAGAGCTTTGACACCAGCTACGTGGCTGGTGCCGTGTTCGGGTCACCAGTCAAACAGCGTCCCTCTTTGCCCTGCAAACTTTATATATATGTAGCCATTGTTTGTGGTCCTCTCAGTCTGCGCATTCCTCTCTCTATCTCTGAGAATGTCTGTTACAGGCTTTTTTCTTTTTTCCATCTCCTTTCTTCTGGGATTCTCTCTTCAAGGCAAGTCTCTCTACCTCACTCTCCGTTGCATGCAGTCTCAATCACAAAAAAACCCAGGCCCCAGTTTTCTAAAAGGAAAACACTTGCTTTCTGCAGCAGCCAAACGCCCAAGCTCTATTTGCCCAGCATATTGTCTATATGACATCGATCCACTCTATCTATCATCTGCTCTCATAGATGATAAATGGTGCCAAAAATCATCCACATAGGCTCACCATTTTGGTTTGTGTGTGGGGTCACTATAGTGTGTTTTCTTGCACTCGCGGAACCTTTTCATCAGATGCGAACTCACCAAAATCAAGGGAACATATAAAAACTATTTTTAGGCCTTTTTCTTATGAAAGGCAACACTAGCCTGATGCAAAACTCAGGCCGGTCAAACCTAGTAAATTCAAGAAGTTTTAGGCACAAATTTTTATTGTTCCCGTTGGCACAGTCCATCTGATTTTTTTATTTTTATTTTTAAATTTTTTATCAGGATGACAATTTGTATGTATGGTTAACATGAATGATCTCACCTGATGAACCCAGTGGATTTCACATATATAATACAGTGGACCCACAAATCTAAGGATGTGTTGGATGTCGATTCAATGGTAACCTCGACACCATGCAACTGGGTGGTGTTGGGATGTGGTAGGATTTGACTTGGGTCATGTGCTGCTGTTAGACATTATTGTCCTGCAAGTATACATTCAATGGGCGCTGCTTTGGTAGATCCACCAAAGACAGTAAATCTCTGACAGTGGGGCCCACCTTGATATATGTGCCTTATAGAGCATGATATAAACAATGAGGCAAATCCAAATCTTAGGTGAACCACACCATTGAAACAGTGGTGATTGAATACTCACCATTGAAAACATCTTTCAGGGCTACTAGAATGTTTATTTTCCTTCCAACCTATTGATAAGGTCACAAAGACATGGATAAAAGGCCTGCACAAATATCAGCTTATCCAAAACTTTTGTGGCTAACAAGAAGTTATTAATGGTCCATCACCACACGTTTCCTGTGGTGGGGTCCTTTTGTTATTTGGATTTGCTTTGTTTTTTTGGTTCTTGCTTTAAAATAGACCCTGCATTTAGGGATCCACCTACATAACAACTTTCAAGCATGCTTTACATGGGTCCCATTTCTATAAACCAATCACCCCTTAGTCCCAACATGAACTAGCTGAGTAGTGTTGGGTTCACCACGCAATCCCAATCCCAATCCAATCCAGATGTAGGGCTGTCAACGGCATGGATCTTGATCCGTATCCGATCCAATTTAATCGGATTCGGATCAATAATCGGATAATTGGGTCGGATACGGATATCCAAAGATAATCCGTTTAATAATCGGGTTGGATTTGGATCAACCTTGATCTGGCCCATTAATGACCCGACCTGATTAAAAAAAGGAAAAAGAAAAAAGAAAAAAGCCTTCTCTTTTGTCTCTCTCCACGCACGAGCATCTCTCTCTCTCTCTCTCTCTCTCTCTCTCTCTCTCGGATATCGGGTCAGATCATAATCGGATTGGAAACGAATTTTAAAAAATTTAAACAGGTCGGGCTCAGATCATATACTTGTGATCCGAATCAGATTCGGGTCGGATATATCCTTAATCGAGTCAGATACGGATCATCACTGATCCGGCCCGTATCTGACCTGTTGACAGCCCTATCCAAATGTGTAACACGGTTTGTAAAACAAGTGTTGTACACAGATTCCAGTCCCAAAAACATGTTTGTAAAATAAAACTGATGAGCGGTCTGTATTTGATGGGATAGGCTCGGTTTATATTACCTGACCAAGGTAACTTTTAAATTACATTCCATCTATATTTGGGTCAGATATACAGAAGGTCTGCATTTTCCCTGAGACTGTGCCATTCATGCGATTGAAGGATCACCCATTATTTCTTAAATGGTGCAAAGCTAACATAGGAGTCTAGCACAAAATAAATAATTCTTCTATTTTCCAGTCAGTTTTGATGGCCACTGACTGACAGAAAGGATTCATCTCTAAAATTTGTGGCAATCAAATGGACGGTCAACATGGTCCAAAATATAGATTCAATGAAAAATCCTACACTAATAGGAGATTATGCTGGTCCACTATCTATTTCTGATCTGAATGTGGGCTAGCCAAATAGATGGTTTGGATCGAGGTACATCAGCCATATGTACATTGGATGTGTGCATTTACATGGAAAATCAGTCTGCCTTAGCATGAACTTTTTATCCCATTTTCAGGTGTACTTGGAGATTGCCGCCCAAATCAAGTCCAGATAAGCCAAGGCTCATCAGGGTTCGGACCTGGCCATGTCCCGAAATTCTACCGTTAATCTCATCAACATGTCACCTGAATCCAAGGGTGTTCTATGACGTCCACGTGGCGTGTGGGGACTTTGCATCAACGATTCTCGTCAATCCTAAAATATTCAGGCGACTCAAGTCCGGCGATTGTTTGGTGAAAGATGGGAAGGAATTCAACCCTGGGGAGGTTATTTCCTTTGATTACACAAATCTCTTCTCTTACAAGCTGGTTACCTCTCAAGTGAAATGTTAGTGCAACCTATTTGGATTCACTACTATTACTATTACTATTAATATTACTGTCATTGTACATTTTGAGTGGCCCCATTTATGGTATGTTTGGATGCCACCCATTTTACATATCAGATTAAGGAACTAATTAATGATGCAATATGATTGTCCATTTTTGTGAAAGTTGCCTTTTTAATTGGGTCGTCCAACTTGCTATCACCAAAAATGCGTTGTGGTGAAATTTCAGGCCAGCTTAGATTAATCGTGGACTAAAGTTGTCATCGATTTTATTCTGATTTGTGCACATCTAGTGGATGGCTGAAATGGATGTACGATGGAGGGCCCACAAAGCTCAACCTCATGGAGTGTTACAGAAAAGTCTACCTTACAAGAGCATTTTACTCTAATATTACAACAAAATTAATTGGATCATTCTCTGACCCAACCTGACTTGGTTTTAATCAAGTCCAAAACAGTCCACCTGATCCATACCTAACCTAACCTGGTTTTAACCAGGTCGAAGACAGTGTATCCAGCCTGACTTGGTTGGGTCCTTTCTCATGGCTCAGTGGTAGACCTTGTGGGTTTCAACACTGAGGACATGGTTTCCAAGTACCCTTGTGGCGTTTGTGGGTGTGGGTGTGGGTGTGGGTGTTAAAAAATAAAAATGTCTTGGTTTTAACCAAGATCTGAACCCAAATGGCTCCAATTTCCTAGCCCAGTCCAAAACAGCAGGCCAAAAACTGACTTGATTTCTATATCGGTATAAGAAAATGCACCCAGACCCATTATAATTGAGTCAGATTCATAGGGTACCCAGACTGGCTGGTACCCATTGACAGCCCTGGATCTGATTCAAGTCCACAAGCAAATGAGCTGGGTCTGCTTCGGGTCGAGAAATGGACCCATTTGAGACATCTACCCTGGCCATCCAGTCGTTTTGCCGGCTCATACTAGGACATTAACCCAAAAACAAGAATCCAAACCGTTAATGAGGTCATTCCCTTTGGGATGAACTGAAAATACAAATATTGGCGGGATAAAAAAGTTATCCAATGTTTTAATGCCGACGTTCAATCCCATTTGAGTTTTGGATGGACCTCATTTTTGGGCAGAAAAAAAAGGTGGACAGGGTGAATTTTTCATGATCATCGCGGCGGGCCCCACCTAACTTCCTGACGGGGGCATAGGCAACTCGGGCCGAAACATAAATGCTCCACATGTGCTGACACGGCACACGTTTGGAAGTTCCTGGACCGTTATTAGGTGAACTGTGGGTGGCTTTGTTCCACAGTAAAAATTAGTCGGATGGGCAACGATGTTCGTTGAGGGACGCGGACTAATTTCCTGCGAAAGCATTTCCCAGGAAGTTCCTACGCTGGGGAATCTAGGTGGGATTCTAGGTGGGGCCCACTGTCATGTTTGTGAGAAATCCGCCCCATCCATCCGTTTTGTGAGCTCATTTTAGGCCATGCGACTGAAAATAAACCAGATCCAAGCCTCCAGTGGGCTGAACTGAACGAAAGGTGGGTAGGAAAATTCCCACCAATGAAACCTCCCTAAGTCCACAGTGATGTTTATATGCCATCACTACTGTTCATAATGTCATTCCTTCTGGGATGAACTTGAAAATACAAATATTAGCCTCATTCAAAACTTTTGTCGCCCTACAAATATTTCAATCAATCCTCACATTTTCGGGCCATTCAGTCTTGGATCCGGCTCATTTTTTAGCCCACTGTCCTGAAATGAGCTAAAAAAACGGATAGATAGGATTGATTTTTCACAAACATCACAGTGGCACCACCTAGGTTTCCAGCGCAGGAACTTACAGGTTGAGTAGCTCTCTCGCTACTGAAGTGATGTCACTAACTTCTGTGGACCTCGCTGTGATGTATGTGTTGTATCCACGCCGTACATACATCTGGAGAGATCATTTTATGGCATGAGCCAAAGAATGAAGCAGATAAGAAGCTTAAGTTGACCTCACCAAAGAAAACAGTGGGGATTGATCTCCCACCATTAAAAACTTCTTAGGGCCACATAAGTTTTCGATCAAGCTGATATTTTTGTTTTCCCTTCTTCCATGTCTGTGTAAACTTATGAACAAGTTAGATCTCAATGGTCTCGTCACTGTCCCCACTGTTTTCTTTGGTGGGGTGCACTTGAGCTTTAGATCTATCTCATTCTTTAGATCATGCCCAAACATAATCTCTCCAAATGGATGGACGGTATGGATACAACACATACATCACGGTGGGGCCCACAGAAATTGATCACGTCACTTCAGTAGGGAGAGAAACTACTCAACCTGTCAGTAGCTAATCCTCGTCCGGTTTCATTCTCTTTGCTACTGCTGTATTTGTGAACGGGCTGAGTTTTTTCTAGAGAAAACGAAAAAGCATTTACTGATGCTTGCCCAGTAAACATCCTGGGACTTGCATACATGAGCCGCCCCCATCATGATTCATGTGGTGGGGCCCTTAGTTCAGTCAGTGTAGATGCATTACTAGAATTCCCCAATTACTGGCCGTATTCAACTCTGTAAATCAAGTTACTTTTGTTAGGTCAAGTTCCATGGCTCAGCGGTAGACGCTCGATCTGTTTCAACATTGAAACGAGGGATTGAGTGTCCATGTGGTATGGGTGGGTGTACAACAAAAATAAAATTTCCATCGCCTGTTTTTAACTCTGTAAATCAAACAATAAGATCATTCTTAGAGTAAAATTATATAAGAATAGCTTATTTATTGCAGTAGCAAGAGCATGGATCGTTTAAATAACGGACCACATGTGGGTCTTAGTGGCACATGGTCCATGTTCAATCACCGGACCACCTTTGCATGTGGGTCTTAGTGGCACATGGTCCATGTTCAAATCACCAGATCACCTTCGCATATGGGTCCTAGTGGCACATGGTCAATCTTGAGCAGCGATGAAGGCAAAACGAACTCATTTCTCACAGTAAACTGATGTAATTATCACTAATGTGAGCAAAGGGGTTCGGTGGCTCGGGTGAGCCCCACCACAATGTTTATGGGCCTGATGTTTTAACCCGGGCCTAAATTTTGGGGTAGCGTCTAATAGTTGAAGTGAATTTCATATGCTCATAGTGATGGGCTTTGAAAAAGTATACGATGGATGTCTCACTCCTAGCTGTTTTCTTTGGTGTGTGCTGCCTAAATCACAGGTTAGCCTGATTTTTATATCCTAACCTAACATGGGATTACAAATTTGATGGTCAGAGTGGATCTCACACACATGAAGGTATACCCGTAAAAAATGAATGGTGGGCAGCTCATAAAATTCCTTTGAAATCTATGTTTTTCAGGAACGGCTGTAAGAGGGACGCGACCCTTGTTGTTTTTGGAGGCTACATGCGAAATCCGCTGTAATCATTAGATGTGTGATCCCACATTAGGTTCAGGGTAAAAAAATAGGTTGGCCTATGATTCAAGTGGACCACACCAAAGAAAACAATTTAGAGAGGCGTTGGCTCTTGATTTTTACAAGGTCCACCATGATGATTATATGAAATCCACTCGACCATTACCTGTCACACCAAAATTTATTCCTGGGGCCCATACATCAGGCTCATCTGTGATCCAGGTGAACCACACCAAGGGAAATGGTTTGGATGGCGAAGATTTCTGTGTATGCTATTTTAATCGTGTGGTCCACTTGAATTATGGATGGGGCGGATTTTTAGGCCTTGGGCCTAACATACAATGACAAAGTTGACCGTCAAGATGGATTCCACATAAACATTAGGGTGGGACCCATCTAAGATGCCAGCCCCTTTGCTCTCATGGCCACGCCAACTTCCACTTTATTGTAATGATAATTACTTAAATTTATAGGGTGGCTTATTGAAAACCATTTTGAAAAAGGCGTTGAAATATAAATTATATGTTAAGTAAGTGAGTTTTTGTAAAATTCTTTTAAACCCGCCTTACTGATGCAGGGAAGACGTGGTAGGTCAATCACCATCTCCCTTAATCGATTATTTCTCGAATCCACGAGAAAAAAATAAAAGAATAAAAATAGGAATTAATTCCGAATAATTGTTTTAATAAATTGAATGAATCATAAAAAAAACATAATTACCTTGCTTTAAATAATAAACTAAACCCTAAATTCATACTTAACACTAACTTGCAAAGAAGAAAAGAATTCTAATACACTTAGAAAAGAAACAGAAAAATCTGCGTAAACTATATAATGCCTGTCGGGTGCCGTCTTCCTTCCGCTGATACGAGCATATCTGATTGCCACAAAACTTTGTGGTTTTGCTGACATCGACGTACTCTTCAAGATGGTCAGTTCGAATTCTCTATATCAGTAGTAGTGGGCCACTTGGACCATCTCCCGTTTTAGTGGGCGGAATTCGAAATTTTCTGGATAGTTCGTACCATTTTGGACACAACGATCAATTCATAACTCAGATCGATGTGAAACTTATTGAGTTGTCTCGGCGTCGAGCACCTCTACGAAATGGACGGAACGGATCATAATAAATGATCAAGATGGGCCCTACAAGCTGGGCCGAAATTTAAAAATGGGAATAACAATTTCTTGTTTTTGTTGAAACTCCAAAATCAGAAATTCCTTAATTTCCTTTTGTTTTTCTTCTTGTCCATCTCCCGTAGGAAGGTGCGTGATCCACGCCCTCGATCATGGGTTCTTCTCCTATATCATTCTTCCCCACTTGAAAAAAATTCGTCCTCTAGTTTTGCTTTAGGTTATGGCCATAATTTGCTTTTAACTTCGGAAGTCGATGCCTGCTGGCCTTATCCTGGAATGCTGCTACAAATTTCTCTGACTTTTTCTCCACGCCAACGTGAATGAATGTAACCTTCTCTAGCACATTGACACTTGGTCTTTTATGAGAAATGACAATTTCCTCCACAATGAACAATTCATCAAAGAGTTCGGCAACTACGATCGCCTCGATTTTCTACATTGCTGGCGTGACGCTTTCTGAGATGCTCATGGATTCCGTCAAAACTGACTCCATAATATTTGGAATAACTTCAGACTCTCATTCCCTATCCTTTAAGACTGAGGTATTGATTTCCTCCACGTCCTCAGAATTTTGAACATCTTCTAAGATGGTGGTGGGTTGTACTTCAACGACCTGATCCGAAGTTATATTACCTCGAAAATCTATTTTAACATAATCTCCATGATTGTTCCCACATGCAAGCTATCGTACGATGATGTCTTCGACCTCTTTATCGCTGAGTTTTGAATCATCTAGGGTAGCCCTGTGATAGGCCACCTGGGGTGCTCTACGGAACATGGGGTTATTCTGTACAACGAGCGCAAGTGGCCGTTGACTGTTGCCTTGGGTTTGGGGCAGATTTAATGCCGCTACGATGTAGTCGAGAGTTGCTTATATACCTTGCAAGATCAACCGATTTTCCCGTCGCGTTTCATTGAAAGCTGCCGCCGTGACATAATCCCTTGGAGCACTGTCCTTAGGATGAAGATCCAACCCTTTATTAGAGGCCATCGTCCTGAATAAGAAACATCTCTCTGATACCAATGACGCAGGGAGGACGTGGTAGGTCAATCACTGTGATGTAGGAAGGATGTGGTAGGTCGATCACCATCTCCCTAACCGATTGTTTCTCGAATCTACAAGAAGAAATAAAAGGATAAAAAGAGGAATTAATTCCAAATAATTGTTTTGATAAATTGAATGAATCATAAAAAAAATATAACTACCTTGCTTTATATAATAAACTAAACCCTAAATTTGTACTTTACACTAACTTGTAAAGAAGAAAAAAATCATAATACAATTAGAAAAGAAACAGAAAAATCTGCGCAAACTGTATAATGCCTATCGGGCGCCGTCTTCCTTCCGCTGATACGAGCAATCCACATATCTGATTGCCACAAAATTTGTGGTTTTGCCGACATAGACGTACTCTTCAAGATGATCAGCTCGGATTCTCCATATCAGTAGTAGTGGGCACCTGGATCATCTCCAGTTTTAGTGGGCGGAATTCGAAACTTTCTGGACAGTTCGTACCATTTTGGATGCCACGATCAATCCGTAACTCGTATCGATGTGAAACTTGTTAAATTTTCTTGGCGTTGAGCGCCTTTACGAAATATACAAAACGGATCATTATAAATGATCAAGATTGGCCCCACGAGCTGGGTCGAAATCCAAAAAGGGGAATAACAACTTCCTGTTTTGATTGAAACTCCAAAATCGAAAATTCATTAATTTCCTCTTGTTTTTCCTCCTGTCCATCTCCTATAAGAAGGTGCGTGATCCACACCCTCGATCATGTGATTCTTCCCCTACATTACTTATTGACCTAACATTTGTTGTTGTTCAATTGAGATGCATGGCCACGTGTGTTATGAACGGCCTGAATTCGGTCAAACTAGTGCGATTAGGAATAATGTCAGGCATGCCAAAGTTGTATTCAATTCGAATTAATTGAACACTTGTGACCCTAGGCATCAAACTAACCGAATAAAGATCGAACTTGTGAAGGTTGATCTAACTGTTTGGCCATATGTGTTATAACGATCATGCGATTTAAAAGGGGATGGTTAAGTCCTTCATAATGGTATTTTTTTTGCATTGCACTAAGGACTTTTGGCCCCATATGATGGACGACCCACATGAATGATCCACATCAAGGTTGGCCTCACATGATGGATGGTGGACGTGAAGGGTGTTGAGGTTGTCTTCAATCTTGGAATACCAATAGGGGTTGTCGGGCGCCCGAGGTCACTCGGATTGGTTTTTGGAATTTGAAAGTGCCGCTGACAATGGGTTGTCGGACGCCCAGCGGGGTCTGGGCGGGCATTCGATATTCGACTAGATTTATACTGGAACTCTTTGGACAGATTGTAGTTCTGTCAAGCGCCTGATGAAGTCGGGTCGGGTGCCCTGATGGTGCGCGAACTGTAATGTCAGTTGCACGATTTTACGCAGAATTTGTTTCTCGCCCAATAAAGGGGTGTAATATGGGATTAGGGTTGCCGCCAAAGGAGCTGGGTATGCTAGAGGGATTGAGATTGTTCTAGAGTAAGAGAAATAACTAGAGGAAAGCTTGGAGTCCTTTAGAATGAGGGAAAATGTTATGTTTGTCATTCTCTTGTGAGGATTAGCTTTGTTAGCTTGGGATTTCTCTTGTGGGCTATGATCTAGGTTTGGATTCTTCTGTAATCTCTTATAACTTCCGATTCATAGTGCATTATTTGTTTTGTGCCATAGTTTTTTACCTGTGAGGGATTTTTCCATGTTAAAATTCGGATTGCCTTCTCTTGGATTGTTGATTTGTTTGATTGTTGCCATTGTGATTTGACTTGTGTGATTCGCTTCCGCTGCCGATTCTTCCCAACAAAGGGGACCAAACAAACTTGAGAGATAATTGCTTATGATGTTTGAAACTAAACACTCTTTTATAGTTTTGATGGATAAGTATGTTGGTTACCAAACATGCTTATTGGCTAAATAAGTAAAAACCAAGACAAGCTACTTAGGGCATAAGTAGCTAATCCTAAGTAACTTAGGATCCAAACGCTTCCTAAGAGATTACAAGTGGCATTGGCACATGCTCATTTCATGTCATGTCTTTTATTATCCAAGTAAAAAAGGGAAGTAGGATTGGGTACTACCACCTCTTGGATTGAGCTCCCTCCGTCCCTATTATGGTGGGATTTTATTTGATGGCAAACGACTATCAAAGATGGACTTAGTATGTACTCGACTGAATAACTTTGAAACTTGACCTCGTCTTAGATGGCTGTCCGCCATCTAATAAAATCCTGCCATGTTAGGAGCAGAGGGAACTCAGTCTAAGTGGGAGCAATACCTAATCCATGACCATGAAAAAGTGCCGCCTGTCATTATTGAATATGGATCATGGATGAAAAAGTAGGATTTGGATTGCTTGCAACCTTCAACCACTTCATGGTTGGAAGCTAGGTGGGGCTCACCATGATATTTGTGAGAAATCTACCCCATTCATCTACTATGTCAACTCATGCTAAGGCATGAGCCCAAGATTGAGGTAGATCCAAAACTCAAGTAGGCCATGAGACCGAAAATGGTGGAGATTTAACACCCATCATTGCATAGAAGTTTTGGATCAAGCTAATATATTTGCTTTTTAACTTCAACCCAATGTGAATGACTTTAGGAATGGTTTGGATGGCATGTAGACATCATGGTCGACTGTGGGAAGGTTTTAACAATAAGTATTTCCCTCCCCACTTTTTCCTATCATGTGGCCCACTTGAGTTTTGGATTTGCCTCAGTTTTTTGGGTCATATCCTAACATGAATAGGCAAAATTAGATGGACAAGATGGATTTCTAACCAACATCATGATGGGCCCCACCTAGTTTCTGACCAAAGGAGCTTCCTGTGGAAGGGGTCAGAGGCTAAATGCTGGGGGAAAAGTAGGACGTGGGCCACCGTAACGTTCGTGAGAAATTCACCCGTTCGTTCCTTTTGCCAGCTCATGTTAGGACATGATCCAAAAATGAATGGACTGCTACATTTATTGGCATGACCCACATAATGAATGGACTGCTACGTTTTTTAACAGCGAAAGATCTTGATGGTGTGGCCCATTTTTTGGGCAGCTCAAATGCACGTACGTCATGCATGCATGGAAGCCTACTTGTCTACGTAACTACTGTCCGTTGTGTCCACTTCAATCTTCTTCAATCACCATGCAAAAAACCGACGATCAGATGGCCCACCCACGAGTGACCTCATCTTCTATGAATATCTTTTTCATCCACTTTGGCATGTCATTCACTCAACGGGTGTGGTAGGTTCATCTTATTAGACAGATTTTTTTTTTTTTTTTTTTAAACGCAGCCTATGAAGAGTGGGCTGAACCTTATGGATGGTCCAATCAGTGACGTGGACGTAGACAAGTTCAAGTGAAAACTACTTGAATGGAAATATATGGCCCACTGTATCATTTCTTTAATTTTGAGAGACTCCATTATTTTCGTACACATGGGGGCGCATCGGGTAAGTTGACTAACCTGATCAAGTGGAGTTGGGCCGATTAACAGAAGAGGATTGCCTGTGCTTGTGCCCCTGTTGTTGGAAATTGTGTGGGGTCCACACAGAGATGTACTTGAAAAGTTTATTCCGTACATCAGCTTTGCAAGACCACAATAGGACAGGAATTTAAGGAGTATTTGTTTTTCCAATTACATACATTAATAAGAGTAAACGGTTAATAATTGCTTCGGTAGGATGTTTACTTAAAATAGGTAAATAACTTAGTAATTACACCTCGAAAACAGTGTAGAAAGTATGAAATTGGAGAGGGCTCCGGCGCCATCAAAATTCGTGGGTCTCACAGTGATGTATGTGATCTACACCGTCCCACCCTTTTACTATTTCATTACAAGGCATGAACCAAAAAATGAGATAGATTAGAAGCTCAATTGAACCACACCACAGGAGAAAACAAAGGGATAATAACATCCGACATTCATAATTGAAACCTTCGCAAGGCCCACAAGAATGTGTATCTATCATCTGACCGTTTATAAGATCATAATAACATGTATGAAGGGTATACACAAATATCAGCTTGATCCAAAACTTCTATGGTCGCGAAGAAGTTTTCAGCGTTAAGCATTCAATTCCCACTGTTTCCTATGGTATGGTCCACTTGAGCTTCAGATTTGCCTCATTTTTTAGATAATGCCTTAAAATGATCTTGCAGAGCATATGGACGGCGTGGATAAGATACAAACATTATGGTGGGCCCCATGAATTTCATACGTGGGACTCGTAGGAATTCTATTTTCAGGAATGGAAAGCTTTTAAAACAAGTGCACAGTTAACGTCAACCTTGAGATCGATGCTGTAATTACGTGAGTAAATAATAACTGTTCATATACCAATAATTATGTGAATGAAGAATCAAACACCCATTTCAAAATAAGGGCACAATCAATGGAAAGCTTCTCGCACAATCAATATCAACCTCAAAACTAATGCTGTAATTACATGAGTAATAATAATTGTCCATTATAATTAAATACGTAAATGAAAAATCAAACACCCTCCAAAAATAAGGCAGATTAAACACTCATCTGATCTGTACCACACAATATAGCAAGGATTGAACACCAACCATTGGAAACTTTGTGGGGCCAGCAAGGATTTTTATCAGGATTATATATGTTCCTACAGTTTATCTGTGTGATAATAACCCTATATAAGGTTTAGATGGCATGTAAACATCATTTTCAGCTCCAGAAATGTTCTAATGATGGATATTTCCATTCCCACTGTCTTGTTTGGTGTGTCCCATTTGAGTTATCAATCAGCCTGATTTTTATTTTACAATCCTAATGTAGTCTTGCAAAATTGATGGACGGAGTGGATTTGTAATGTGCATCTCTGTAGGCCCCACACAGCTTCTGACAACAGGATCACAGCAGTATCTATGTGCCCTAGGCACCGGTAATCCGCGTCCGCCCGATTAAATCTGGCGTTGCTAGGTGCCCTCTACCACTTTGATCTCAACCGTTAATATTCTCAGTACTAACGTATAGAGGCCACATTCTTATAACCATACTTTACTGGTAATCCTGACCTATGAATCTTGGATTTGAATATGAACCGTTAAATATTCATCATCATACACAAATATTTCTATAACATGGCCCAGAAACACGGAATGGAGAACTGGAACAGTTAAGATCATCATGTAAGAGGCACTCAGGGGTATGAGGGCAAAACAAGGGAGCGAATTAGCTGTTACCAGGTAACAGCGCAGTGGGTGTTGCCCTAACCGTGTGTGGCCTACCTTGATTTTTTTTTTTTTTTTTTTTTTTTTTTTTTTGTATATCTATGCCGTCCGTCGGTTTTTCATCTCATTTTAGGACGCGATCCTAAATCATAAAATATCCAAATCTCAGATGGGCCATACAAATAAAAACATTGATGAATAACCATTAAAAACTTTTTGTGGTCCAGAAACTTTTTGTATCAATCTGATCTTTCTAATTTCCCTTCAGCCAAATATTTTTGACATTATCAACATGTTGGATTGGAAATAAACATTAATAAAACGTTGTGATGAGCCCTTTGGAATTTTTAATGGTGAGGTACTCAATCAACACTGTTTATTGTGGTGTGGTCGACCTTAGATTTGGAAGTGTATAAATGTTGGAAGTGCATCTTAAAATTTTCTGGTGAAACGGATGGACGGTCTGGATATACAGAACATAGTCGAGGTGAGCCCAACGGTAGGGGTAACACCTAATTCACGCTCCCTTAGTAAAACCTGGGACGGAAGTCACGGAAGAAGCTGGACTTCCTTTCTCGAAATATTATAGAATTTTTTACATGAAATTTTTAAATGCAGGTCCTGAGGCGGAGAAGATCCAGGAATGCATCCGTACATCCAGACGTGTCTGCTGTTTATACGATCTGACCGTGGCTTTCGAACCTGAGGTTATATTGCAATGATCCAAGCGGTTTATATGATGGGGCCCACCTTGGATGTGATAGACAATATAGTATCGGAATATTTTAATCCTTTCATCATTTAATCTTTGATTTTTTAATATGTGCGGTCTACTTTAATTGTTATTTAGTGGGTCATTAGTAGAATCATTCAACGTGGAAGATTTTATTGGTTATCAGCCCACAATATAGAATCTTCCAGTTACCGAAGACTCGGTACAGATCCTGCAATGTAATGAAATAATGTTTGGTGCTCTGTGGGCCCTACTATGATGCATGTATTTCATCACCTCCGTCCATTCATTTTGGTACCTCATTTTAGCATAGTAGTTAAAAACCGAAGCAGAAATAAATCTCAGGTGGACCACACCAAAGGAAAAAGTGGTGATTGAATGCCTACAATTAAAAACTTCTTGGACACCACAAAAGTTTTGGATCAAGCTGATATTAGTGTTATCACTTCATCCGGGTCTTTTTAACCTAATCACCAGGTTGGATGGCAAATAAACATTAAAATGGGCCCTAAGGAAGTTTTTAATAGTGGAATTTCAATCACCACCGTTTTCTCTCGTGTGGCCCAATTGATTTTTGGATCTGCCTAATTGTTTGTGGAATATACTAAAATGAGTGTGTAAAATGGATGGACGGAGTGGATTCCTCATAAACATCACGGTGGGCCCTACATAGCTTCCCAGTACTGTAGGAACTTTCCACAGCAGGCTTTCCAGGAAAAACCGCGTGCCTCTTGGCCCCCCAAACTTAATATATATGTACCCATTGTTTGTGGTTCTCTCTGTCTGAGAATATTCCTCTCTCTCTTTATGAGAATGTCTGTTACTAGCTTTTTCCTATTTTCCATCTCCTTTCTTCTGGGATTCTCTATTCAAGGCGAGTCTCTAGCTACCTCCCTCTCTTACATGCAGTCTCAATCACAACCAAACGCTCAAGCTCAATTTGCCCAGCATGTTGTCTATATGACATCCACTCCGTCTATCATCTGCTCTCATAGATGATAGATGGTCCCAAAAATCATGCATATGGGCCCATCATTGGTTTGTTTGTGGGGTCACTATAGTGTGTTTTCTTTCACAGAACCTTTTCATCAGATGTGACTCACCAAAATCAAGGGAGCACATAAAAACTAGCCTGATGCAGAACTCAGGCTCGCCAAACCAAGTAAACTCAAGAGGTTTTAGGCACAAATTTTTATTGTTCCCGTTGGCATGGTCCATCTGATTTTTATTTTTATTTTTTTATTTATCAGGATGATAGTTTGTATGCATGGTTAACATGAAGGATCTCACCCGATGAACCAAGTGGATTTCACTTATATAAGACAGTGAACCCACAAAGCTAGGATGTGTTGGATTCCGATTCCATGGTCACCCCAACACCACGCAGATGGGTGGTGTTAGGATGTGTAAGGATTCAATTGGTCCACGTGCTGCTATTAGACATTATATACTTTCAAGTATGTACTCAATGGGCTCCCCTTCGGTGGATCCACTGAGGACGGTGGATCCCTGACAGTGGGGCCCACCTTGATGTATGTGCCTTATATCCATTCCTTGGGGCACCACACCATTGGAACAGTGGTAATTGAATACTTACCATTGAAAAGATCTTGGGGGGCCACTGGAATGTTTATTTTCCATCCAACCCGTTGATAAAGTCACAAAGATATGGATGAAGGGACCACACAAATATCAGCTTGATCCAAAACTTTTGTGGCCAACAAGAAGTTATCAGTGGTTAATCACCACCGTTTCCTATGGTAGGGTCCCCCTGATATTTGGATCTATTTTATATTACCTGACGAATGTAATTTTTAAATTACATTCCGTCTATATTTGGGTCAGAGATATGGAAGGTCTGTATCTCCCTTAGACTGCCATTCATGTGATTGAAGGATCACCACTAGTTCTTAAATGGTGCAAAGCTAACATATGAGTCTAGCCCGGAATAGATAATTCTTCTATTTTCCAGTCAGTTTTGATGGCCACTGACTGAGAGAAAAGGATCACCTGATTGGCGTGGTCCACTCTAAAATTTGTGGCAATCAAATGGACATTCAACATGGTCCAAAATATAGATTCAATGAACAATCCTACACTAATAGGAGATTATGCTGGTCCACTATCTATTTCTGATCTTAATGTGGGCCAGCCAAATAGATGGTGTGGATCGAAGTACATGAGCCATATGTACATTGGATCTGTGCATTTACATGGATAATCAGTCGGCCTTGTCATGAACTTTTTATCCCATTTTCAGGTGTACTCGGAGATTGCCGCCCAAATCAAGTCGAGATAAACCAAGGCTCATCAGGGTTCGGACCTGGCCATGTCCCGAAATTCACCGTTAATATCATCAACGAGTCACCTGAATCCAAGGTTTTGTATAACGTCCACGTGGCATGTGGGGACTTTGCATCGACGACTCTCATTAATCCTAAAATATTCAGGCGACTTGCACCCGGCGATTGTTTAGTGAAAGATGGGAAGGAATTCAACCCTAATGAGGTTATTTCCTTTGATTACACAAATCTCTTCTCTTACAAGCTCCTTCCCTCTCAGGTGAAATGTTAGTGCAACATATTTGGATTTTAATATTACCATTACTATTATTATTGTTGTTAGTATCGTTGTCCATTTTGGGTGGCCCCATTTGTGATATGTTTGGATGGCACCCATTTTACATTTTAGATTAACGGATTAAAAAAAATATATATATGATTGTCCATTTTTGTGAAAGTTGGCTTTTCAATTTCTTCGTCAAACTAGCTATCACACAAAAAATGCAGTGAAATTTCAGGCCAGTTTAGATTAATCATGGATTAAGGTCGTCATTGATTTTATTCTGATTTGTGCACAACTAGTGGATGGCTGAAATGGGAAAGGATGTACGATGGAGGTCCAACAAAGCTCAACCTCTTGGAATGTTACAGTAAAACCTACCTTACAGGAGCATTTTCCTCTAATATTACAACAAAATTAATTGGATCATCTCCGACCCAACCAGACTTGGTTTTAATCAAGTCCAAAACAGTCCACCTGACCTGAACCCAACGTAACCTGGTTTTAACCAGGTCGAAGACTATATCCAACCTGACTTGGTTGGGTCCTTACTCATGGCTCAGTGGTAGACCTTGTGGGTTTCAACACTGAGGTCATGGGTTTGAGTACCGAGTGGTGTGTGTGGGTGTGGGGTGTGTGTTAAAAAATTAAAAATGGCTTGGTTTTAACAATGATCTGAACCCAAATGGACCCAATTTCTTAACCAGGTCCAAAACAGCAGTCCAAAATTAAACCGGCCTGATTTCTATACGGGTCTAAGAAAATACACCCAGACCCATTAAAATTGAGTCGGATTCATAGGGTACCCAGACTGGCAGGTACCCATTGACATCCCTGGATCTGATTCAGGTCTACGAGCAAATGAGCTGGGTCTGCTTCAGGTCGAGATTAAGGGGATTCAACCTGCTTCGGATTAAATGGACCCATTTGAGATATCTATCCTGGCTATCCAGCCGTTTTGCTGGCTCATATTAGGACATTAACCCAAAAACGAGAAGGATCCAAATGTCAAATGGGCCACACTAACCGTTCATAAGATCATTCCCACTGGGATGAACTGAAAATACAAATATTGGTGGGAACAAAAACTTATCAAATGTTTCAATGCCGGGCGTTCAATCCCATTTGAGTTTTGGATGGACCTCATTTTTGGGCAGAAAAAGGGTGGACGGAGTGGATTTTTCACTATCATCGGGCCCACCAAACTTCCTGACGGGGCATAGGCAACTGTGGGTGGCTTTGTTCCACGGTAAAAAATCAGTCGTCGGATGGGCAATCATGTTCGTTGAGAGGGGAGCATTGGTTTTATTCTCTTTGCTACTGCTGTATTTTTGCTATGTGTGGGCCACGGGTGTGGACGGGCTGAGTTTTTTTTCTGGAGAAAAAAGAGCATTTAGTGACGCTTGCCCAATGAACATCCTGGGACTTGCATACATGAGCCGTCTCACCATGTGGTGGGGCCCTTGAGTTCAGTCCGTGTAGATGCATTACTAGAATCCCCCAATCACTGGCCGTATTCAACTCTGTAAACCATTCCATGGCTCAGCGGTAGACAGGCTCTATTTCAACACTGAAACCGGGGGATGAGTGCCCATGTTGGGCGGGCGGGGGTGCGATGAAAAATAAAATTTTCATCGCCAGTATTCAACTCTGTAAATCAAACAATAGGATTATTCTTAGAGTAATATGAGAATGTCTTATTTATTGTAGTAGTAAGAGCATGGATCGTTGAAATCACCGGACCACCTTCGCATGTAGGTGTTAGTGGCACATGGTCCATGTTCAAATCACTGGAGCACCTTCTCGCATATGGGTCAATGGCACATGGTCAATCTTGAGCAGCGATAAAGGCGAAACGATCTAAATTTTTCTTTGGGAATTCTAAAAAAAAAAAAATACAATTTACATCCGGATGCCTTTATCAAAAAGGTTTTCAGTAAACTGATGTAATTATCACTAAGGTAAGCTTGTGTCTCGCCTGCTAGCCCAGCTGGAAGACGCTTATTGCGTTTCAACAGCAGGTCTCAAGTTCAAAATGCTTAGGAGACACGCTAACCCCACCAGTGGGTGGGTGCCTTGCATGACTAAAAAAAAAATTCACTAAGGTGAGCCAAGGGGATCGGGGGCTTGGGGGTACCCCACCACAATGTTTATATAATAAACACCCTCACAACTAGGTGCATCACCCCATGTAAAGCCCGGGGCAAAAAAATCAGCCCCATGATCATCTGTGATTCAGGTGTACCACACGTTTGGAAATAGTGTATAGGACAACCCTCATCTTTCAAAATTGTTTCCCTCTGTGTGGCCCACTTGAATCGCAGATGGGCCTGATATTTGAACCCAGGCCTAAATTTTGGTGTACGTCAAATAGTTGGAGTGAATTTCATATACTCATAGTGTTGGGCTTTGAAAAAGTCAAGGATGGATGCCTCTCTTTTAACCGTTTCCTTTGGTGTGGGCTACCTAAATACAGGTTAGCCTGATTTTTATATCCTAAGCCTAGCATGGGATTACAAATCTGATGGTTAGAGTGGATCTCACACACGCATGAATGTAGACCTGTAAAAATTAAGGGTGGGCATCTCGTAAAATTCTCTTGAAATCTATGTTTTTCGAGAATAGCTCTGAGAGGGTATCCACCCTTCTTGTTTTTGGAGGCTGCATGTGAAATCCACTATAATCATTAGATGTGTGATCTAACATTAGGCTCAGGGCAAAAGAATAGGTTGACCTGTGATCCAGGTGAACCACACTAAAGAAAACAATTGAGAGACATGTTCACTCTTTATTTTTACAATGTCCACCCTGATGAGTATATGAAATCCACTCAACCATTAGTTGTCACACCAAAATTTATACCTAGGGCCCAAACATCAGGCCCATATGTGATCCAGGTGAACCACACCAAGAGAAATGGTTTGGACGACGAGGATTGTCGTGTACACTATTCTAATCATGTGGTCCACTTGAATCATGGATGGGGCTGATTTTTAAGCCTTGGGCCTAACATGCAGTGACAAACTTGGCCATTAAAATAGATTCCACATAAACATCTGGGTGGGACCCCTCCAAACCCCCAATCCCTTTGCTTTCACAGCCATACTAACTACCACTATATTGTAATGATAATTACTTAAATTCATAGGGTGGCTTATTAAAAGCCATTTTGAAAAAGGTGCTGGAATATAAATTCTATGTTTAAGTAGGTGGGTTTTTGTAATAAAAAAAATTTTAAACCCACCTTACTTACCTAATTTTTGTTTTTGTTCAATTGAAATGCATAGCCACACATATTATGAATAACTTGAATTCAGTTAAACTTGTGCGATTAGGAATGGTATCGGGTGTGCCAGAATTGTACTCACTCAAATCAACTAAATGCTTGTGACCCCGGGCGTCAAAGTAGCTGAATTAGGATTAGACTTGTGAAGGTTGATCTACTGTTCAGTCGCTGATGTTATAGCGATCAGGCGATTTAAAAGGGGAGGGTTAATCCTTCAAAATATGATCTTTTTTTTATTATTTTGCACTAAAGACTTTTCTTTCGACAATGTTAGCATTTTTAAGTTTCTTAGTAATACGATGATGAATGATTAAGATTAAAAAATAAGGATGAATCACTGATTTCATTAATCAAAGAATATGAGAAAAACAATTAGCAAAGAAAAATTAAACTAGGCAGAGAAAAACAAAAGTAATTACCTACATCTACCTATGTGGATAGAACAACAGTTCGTAGGACGTGACTAGTGCAATCCGCCAAATAAGAACTCAGTGATCAGTGGGATCCAACAACGGAAGTCGTGGATATTTAATTTATTCATAAGGTATACGGTAACGATGACACCAAACAATAACAAATTCAAGCTAAACTAAGGGTTTTAAATTGCAAGGGCAGTGGTCGTGTTGAGATTTTCTTACCCTATCATATCAGGATTCAGATTCTTTATGCTATTGTAATATGATTTTCTTCTAATTCCAAATGGCTTCTTCTAACTTTTCATTATCTCCGAGAAAACATCGATAATCTTTTAGGAAGTTTTTTCTTTTTTGGCATGATTGTGTGAGATGGTTTTGTCGTGTGTATCCTAGATTGTGAGATATTCGACATCGGTGAGGCTTTAAATAGCTTTTTGTGTATGCTACAGGTCATACATGCCACTTGTGCGACAGTCACGTGTCCTTCAAGCATGGTCTTTTTTGTCTCAACCACATATGTACGTATGGCTATAAATTATTCTGCTTTTGTTAAGCTACATGTCATTGAAGGTTGTGGATTAAATATTTCTTGAGTCGTGAGTGCAATTTGCCTCCAATTGTTCTTACGAGAGTGTTGCCACGTGGCAGTGTCTCATCGGTACACCAAGCCAGGTGTAAACAATATTACACGTGGCAGATGACATTTGGTCATTAAGGGCCTGTTTGGATACTACCAAATAAGTTACATTTTAACTTAAGTAATTAAGTTACTTTTTTCACTTAGGCTATTTTGGCAAGCATCGTTGAAAAAAGTTGTAATAAGTAAATATTTTTTAGCTTTTTAACTTATGACTTTTCTACTTCTCTCCCACGATCTATGTCAAAGGAAGCTCTCTCTCACTATCCATATCAAAGGAGGCCCCACATGGTGGGCTGTACACATTAAAGGTGGGGCACACACAATGGACAATTCACATAAAAGGTGGGCTGTACACATTAAAGGTGGGGCACACACAATGGACAATTCACATAAAAGGTGGGCCCCACATGATGGACAACCCCATATTAATGTGAGCCAACATATAGGTGGTCCACATCAAGCCTGTAATGATAAAAAGGCAACATCCAAAGTAGGCTAGTGTTATTGACGACGCACTTCAAAGGTGGGGCCTACATGTTGGACGGTCGACAACAAAGGTGGGCTCCACATGATGGGCAATGGACAATGAAGCCGAGCCCCACATGATGGATGGCAGAAATTGAGGTGGCCCCACATGATGGATGGTCCACACCCAAGGTGAGCCCTACATAATGGGCAACCCACATTGAAGGTGGGGCCCATGTGATGGATAGTCCACATCAAAGGTGGGCTCCATATGATGGATGATTCACATCAAGGTGGGCCCCACATGATGGACGATCCACATCAAAGGTGAGCCCTAATGATGAGTGGCCCATAAAAAGGTGGGCCCTACATGATGAACAACCCATATCATCAGAGGTAGGGCCCACATGATGGACGATCCACATCAAAGGTGGGCTCCACATGATGGGCGGTGGATATTGAAGGTGGGCCCCAAATGATGGAGAATAACATTGATGGTGGGCCCCACTTGATGGATGACTAACATTAAAGGTAGGCCCTACATAATGATTGGTGCACGTTATAGGTCGATCCATAGTGATGAATAGCCCACATCCAAGGTGGGCCCTATATGATGGACAATCCATATAAAAGATGAGACCCATGCAGTGAATGGTCCACATCAAAGGTTGGCCCTACGTGATGGATGGTGGATGTGAGGAGGACCAAATAGACTTGAGGGATAATTGTTTATCATTGTGTAAATCAAACATGCTTTTCTACTTTTGGTTGATGAGTATGTTTTAGTATGTTAGTCACCAAACATACTTATTGGTTGAATAAGTAAAAATCAAGAAAAGCTACCTATCGCATAAGTAACTAATCCTAAGTAACTTAGGATCCAAACGCCCCCTAAGAGATTACAAGGGGCATTGGCATGTGCTCATTGCATGTCATGTCTCTTGTTATCCATGTAAAAAAGGGAAGCGAGATTGGGTTCTACCCCCCTCTTGGATTAAGCTCCTTCTGCCTATGTTATGGTGGGATTTGATTGGATAATAGGTGGCTATCAATGTATTGGACTGAATAACTTTTAAACTTGCGTCATCTTTGATGATTGCTAACTATCTAATCAAATCCCGCCATGTCAGGAGCAGCAGAGAGAGCTCGGTCAAGTGGGAGCAATACCTAATCTATGACTGTGAAAAAAGTGTTGCTTGCCGTTATTAAATATGGATCATGGAGGAAAAAGTAGGATTCAGATTGCTTGCAACCTCCAAACACTTCCTGTGGTTGGAAGCTAGGTGGGGCTCACCATGATGTTTGTGAGAAATCTACCCCAATCCATCTGCTATGTCAGTTCATGCTAAGGCATGAGCCCAAGATTGAGGTAGATCAAAAACTAACGTAGGCCATAAGACTGGAAATAGTGGGGATTTAACCGCCATCATTGAATATTCTTATTGCCATAGAAGTTTTGGATCAAGCGATATATTTGTTTTTTTCACTTCATCCCATTGTGAATAACCTTAGGAATGGTTTGGATGGCATATTGACATCACAGTGGACTTTGGAAATGTTCTAATAATAAGCATTTCCCTCCCCACTTTTTCCTATCATGTGGCCCACTTGAATTTTGGATTTGCCTCATTTTTTGGGGTCATGTCCTAACATGAGCTGGCAAAATAAATTGACAAGGTAGATTTCTCATGAACATCATTGGATTGCCTTTCACTATGAGAAGTTCCAGTGGTTAGAAGATTGGTGGGGGCCACCGAGGCGTTTGTGTGAAATTCACCCTTTCATTTCTTTTGCCCGCTCATGCTAGGACACGAGCCAAAAAAGGAGGCAATCTAAAACTTCAGTTGACCACAACACACAAAACAATGGTTATAGAATGTCCATAGTTGAGCAACATTTTTTTTGAATCAGGCTAATAATTGTGTTTTCAATTAACATCAGTAGGAATGGCCTCATGAACTGTTTGGATGGCATGTAAACATCATGCTGGACTTCGGACATGTTACAATGGTGGGCCTCTCCATCTTTTCTTGTTGTGTGCCCACTTGAGTTTTGGATTTGCCTCGTTTTCACACTTATGTCCTCACATGAGCTGTCATAGGAGATAGACATGGCAGATTTCTTACAAACATCATGGTGGGCCGGTGGGCCCAGCTAACTTCCCATGGAAGGACTTGCTCGGTGAATTCACCTAGGTGGATTAGAGCTGGACACGAACTGAGTTTAACCGTTTGGATCGACTCAGTAAAACCCTGTTCGAACAGAAAGTCTTATTGTTCGAACTTTGTTCGAACACACATGGTGTGTTCGAAAAAAAATTCAATTCAATTTCAAACACAATCCTGTTCAACTCAACTTAAACTCGAACTCGACTCGATTACACACACACACACACACACACACACACACACACAGAGAGAGAGAGAGAGAGAGAGAGAGAGAGAGAGAGGGTGGATGACAAATAAACGTAACTGTGAGCCCGGGAAGGTTTCAATGGTGGACATCATTCTCCTCACTGTTTCCTGTGGTGTGGTCCATTTGAGTTTTGTATCTGCCTCATTTATTATTTAATGTCTTAAAATAAGCTGTACAAATGGATGGACGGAGTGGATAAAACAAATACATTATGGTGGGATACACAGAACGAAAAAATCAATATTTACTATTCAGTAATAGAAAAAATATTTTCAAGCGAAAAAAGTGAAATTGTTCGAACTTGTTTAAACTCATAAAAATTGTTCCAAATCTATATATATGTTCGAACATGATTGGGCTAGACCAAATTGAGTTCAAACAAAGCCATTCTGTTCAAATGTTTATTCGAACACACCCTACTCAAGCAGTCAAATAATCTGTTCTAGTCCATGTTCAACTCGGATCGGATCGTTGTCCACCTCTAATGTGGATCCTTGACTATGAAGCCCGCTATGATGTGTGTGCCATTCTTCAAAAAAAATGAAACAAATTCAAATCTCCCGTGAAAAAGTGGTGACGAGCATTAAAGACTTCTTCTGAGCCACGAAGTTTTGGATCAAGCTGATATTTGTGTAGTACCTTGCTCCAGGTCTTTGACCTTATCATCAGGATGGATGGCAAAGAAACATTCCACTGACCCATAGAGTTTTTAATGGTGTGTATTCTATCTCCACTGTTTCCTGTGGTGTGGTCTACATAAGATTTGAATTGCTTCATTTTTTTGTTATTATTTGGATCATGGATTAAAATGAGCTGTCAAAACGTTTGGCGCATCGATGCAAGGCACATACATCACGGTGGGTGGGCCCCACACTTAAGAAATTCCTGCGGTGGATGCCAGGCAATCTGCGACCGGAAATGTGAAGCTCCTTCTTTCTTGTGAAATGACAATGTTACCCTTGCCACGAACGTGGCAATTTTTCACTGGCCCACGTCTGTGACCCTGATTACTGTCCAATGCATAGCATCCATCCACCCGCCCTGGAAAGCTGAGATCTCGCACCACAACGGTCGTTCCCACGTGCGGGAGGTGAGGACACTCGCTCGAGTGCACTCAGCAGTCCCCATTCCATCAGAACAATCTAATCCGTCCGTTATCCATCTCTACCAAACTCGTCTCCAATAATCAATACAGTAAAGTCGATGGCTCTTCTCTCACCATCCACATCTCTCTCTTCTTCTTCTTCTTCCTATCTTTCCAACGGGCTTCCTTCGTCTCTTCTAATCTCAAAACCTAGAAATGGAGATTTAAAAAATCTCAGAAACTCTTCCTCCTCTTCTGCTTTCACCACAAAAGCCTCATGGCAAGAGGTTTGCATTCTTTCTTCCCTCTTTTCTCTGCCTCCCACTCGCCGGACCCACTCGTTCGGTTTCTAGTCGAGTCTATTCTCTCTGAAGACTCAGCGACTCAGACCGACTCGTTTTCACTAGTCGATTCTAAAGTAGCGCGAGTAGGTGGTGACTCGTCGAGTCCCATATTTTCAAAATCGACTCGTGGTGCCGAAGCGGATTGAGCTTGAATGAGTCTGAGTCGATTCGGACAAGTGAGATCGGACTCGGACGAGTCGTCAACTGTATCAAGACCAGCCGAGTGTCGGCGACTCGGACCAACTCGTTCGGTCCCTTGTCGAGTCTAGATTCCCTCTCAAGGTTGGCCGGCTCGTTAGGTTCCTGCAGAGTCTACACTCTGCCGAGTCGAGTCACCCTTATTTTCAATACTCACTTGTGGTGCCATACCGAATCGAACTCGATTGAGTTCGAGTCGTCTTCTCTCTCTCTCTCTCTCTCTCTCTCTCTCTCTCTCTCTCTCTCTCTCTCTCTCTCTCTCTCTCTCTCAATTTCTGTCTTTTTTGTGGGATTCTTGTTAATTGCAGCTGGTTGGCGTTCTCATCTTCTCTGCGATTCCTTTCACTGCTGTGAAAGCCATCGCCAACAGCTCCGTCGGAGCTGAGCTCCAGAGCCGTTTGCAGGAGACGAAAAAGGCCGCTGTAGAGAACTCAATCAAGTTCAAGACCTTGGCCGAAAAGGCCAGAGAAGAAAGGTATTTTTGTAATATCATTGCTTCAACAGCCTGAGTTATTGTTTCTTTTGTTTTCGCTAAGAAATGGAACTATTATTGTTGGTAGGGATATTTGCAAATAGTAGTAATCAGTAAAATCTTACTCAACTTTTGCTTTATGTTTAGCTAAAAGGAAAAAAGAATTTTGATTTTTTTTAGTTGTAGCCATTGGATCTGTGTAGGCCATCTGGCCATGTATTTTGATATGATCATGATTGGCACGGTTGCATTTGGATGTGTGATGGAAAAGATGAAGTAGTACACAATGGAGGAAAGAATAAATTGAAGACGAAAATATTAGATCTTGCGGGTTCAAGTCTCGACTTGAATAATCAATGTCTCAAGACAGATTTGCTACCATTTTTTGGAGAATCCAGCAAGTACAAAAGAAGGGAGATAAGAAATTGTCTTCAATATACAATGAACTCACAGATAATAAAAAATCAAAACAAAGATTTGCACCTCCTCCAAGTGTTGAATAGATCTCCAAGATATAACATTGATATGTTTCTCGGAAACTTTCTAAAAAAGATAAGTGCAAGAGGGCAGAGATGAGAATACAATATTTAGTATCTTGGAGGAGGTGACATTAATGCCTGGACTATAATGTCCAGGATATATAAAACTTATAGGGACATGGTGTCCTTCCTGGAGAGACACTATTGTGTCTCTTTAGGACATCCACACACCCATTCATAGCAATCGGTCATTTTGCCATGAATGGACATGACCCTTTGTTGAGTAACAATTATTTTTGTCTCTTTTGGATAGAGATAACTATTCAACAATATAAAACTATTGCCACATGTTACCAAGATCGTAGTCATTAGAACTGCTACCACATGCAAGACACGTGACATTAATGCCACGTGTACATCTATGTCTTAATTACTCTCAATTATCATTATGGCTAAAAACCTTAGGCACCGATAGGTCAAATCTCTAGCTAGACCTTGGTTGAATCCTAATTATACTATAACTCGAATGAGTCAGAACCAAGTGCTAAAAATATTAGGCTCTTTAGGCCCCCTACGATAATGTATACATGACAAGTGTAAAGTACTCCTAATAAAGCGTTAAAAAGTGCCCAAACAACCCTACAGCCTACGCCATGCCGCACGGGTGCACGAACGGTGCTTCGCACCATCCTCGTGGAGATT
Source organism: Liriodendron chinense (assembly GCA_003013855.2). NCBI lineage: Eukaryota > Viridiplantae > Streptophyta > Magnoliopsida > Magnoliales > Magnoliaceae > Liriodendron > Liriodendron chinense. The sequence goes on along the minus strand of PVNU02000133.1, from coordinate 1,545,959 downwards.
TTAACCTAAGTTTTGCCAAGGCGAAAACCATTCCTCTTACCACTTAGTGATAAGAGAACTTTTAAGAAAGTTTCCATATATGATATATTTATTTAATTTTTAAAATAATTATTTTATTGTTGAATTTTATATTTTTTAAAAATACAACAATTTAGCAAATCTGTCTTGAGACATTGACTATTTAAGTCAAAACTTGAACCCATAAGAGTTGATATTTTCGGGGTCCTTACTCATGCCTTGGTGGTAGACTCACAAGAGTTTCAACACGAGGTCATGGGTTCGAGTACCCATTGTGGTATAAAAAAGCCACTATGGTGTGAGTGAGTGCGTAAAAATAAAAAAAAGATTTGATATTTTCATCTTCAATTCATTCTTTCCTCCGTTGTGTGCTACTTCCTCTTTTCCATCATTCAAGACAGATTTATACTTAGCCACAATGGAGGCAGTTAATATTCAAATGATGAACCAAGACTTTGTATGATTGGATCATTTCGACGGTAAGTTCTTCTCCAAGTGGTAGTTGAAGATGATGTTTTTTCTAATGACTTTGAAATTGTTTTAATCCTAAATGACGATTTACCTTCTCTGCCTGAGCCAAGCAATGATGATTTTGAAAAATTAAGGGGAAGCGGAAGAAGAAAAAAAAAGGAGGATGATTTATGATATAAAGGTAATATCCTTAATGCCCAATCTAATTGAATCTACAACCCATATCGTAAAATACCATTCGCCAAGGAACTGCGAACAAAGTTAAATAAATAAAATATAAAACCAAAGAGGCCAGTACTAATTTTTTTATTTTTTATTATCGATAATTATGTCCACTTCAAGTTCAAATGATTAGCCAATTCTCTCTCAAGTGAACAACAAAACTTTGTGGACGAATTGAAGATTGGTGGTATAAATCTTCTTAAAGAATTCCTGGTTAGTTTAGTAATTGCAAAATTATCCTCATCATGGTTTGATAATAAAAAGAAATTGAAACATGATGGGAAGAAGTACACTCTTGAAGGGCTTTAACGACATCTTCGTATAGAAGAAAAGTCCAAAAACCGAGACAAGAGAGAAGATGCTTTGGAAATTTATTCCGAAGCAAATGTATTGGAAGAAGACAAGTCAAAATTCTAAAACTCCACATCTATTCCTCCAAAAAAAGGATACATATTATTAAAAAAAAAATGGCAAAAAGAAAGGCAAGTGTCACTTCTGTAACAAGTCAAGACACTACATAAAAGAGTGTCGGCATAAGGAAAAACAACTGAAGGCTTAAGCAAACATGGTAGAAGACCAACTTGTAGCAATGCCTACTAAAGCCAACGTAGTAGAATTTGATGGTGGATGGTAATTGGACACTGGTGTAACCATTCACATACCGAAGGACTGAAACATCTTAAAGACCTATGGGCATGCCAATGGACAAGAGGTGGAGATGGGTGATAATGTTTGAGCCACAATTGTTGGGAAAGGATATGTGGAATTGTAATTTACATCAGACAAAAGATTAACACTAACGAACGGATGGCATGTACCTGACATATCTAAAAATCTAGTGTAAGACGATCTTTTCAATGAGAAAGGATTTAGAATAGTGTATGAGTTTGATCATTTGATTATCACCAAGAATGGTCTCTTTGTGAGCAAAGGATATTCTTGTAACAGTATGGTTAAACCAAATATCAATAATAATAGTAATGTTTCTATTTATATTGAGGATTCTATATCTTTATGGCATACTAGGCTAGGTCATATTAATTATCATTCAATGAAAATAATGATGAACTTGGGACTCATACCAAAGCATGAAATTGAACTAGAAGGGGAATGCGACGTGTATGCTCATTTTAAAATAATCAGAAAACCCTTTGCTAGTGGCATTAGAAAATCACAACCTTTAGAGTTAATTTATTTCGATATTTATGATTTGAATAATATCTTAACTTATGGTGGAAAAATGTATTTTATCACATTTATCGATGATTTCATTAGATTTCCTATATGTACTTAATTAAATTTAAAGATGAAGCCTTTGAAATGTTCAAGTTTTACAAGGTTGGAGTGGAAAATTAGTCGAATCTAAAGATTAAAGCCTTTAGAAGTGGTAGAGGAGGTGAGTATTCCTCTAGTGAATTCAATGACTTTTGTAAATCGAATGATATACTCCATGAATTTACAAATTGTTATATACCTCAACAAAAATACAACATTAGTGAGATAATTAATTGTCTGATATTAAATTTTGGTTTACCACTGAATTTATAAAGGAAAGCATTGTTAACCGCAAACCATAATCTAAATACTATCCCACAAAAAATTAGATATCTCCCCGCATAAACTGTGGAAAAGAAAAAAACCCGGTCTTCATTACTTCATAGTATGGAGAAGTATAACAAAAGTTAAGATAGTTGATTTTAAGAGATTGAAGTTAGGTCCCAAAGAAATCAAGTGTGCGTTTATGGGCTATGGAATCTATAATCATGTATATAGATTTTTTATTCTTGAACAATCCACTTTCTTTGATAAAAAAACGTGATTATATATATATATATATATATATATATATATATATATATATATATATATATATATAGAGAGAGAGAGAGAGAGAGAGAGAGAGAGAGAGAGAGAGATGCTCACCTGCGCACCCTTTTAGCTGCACACCTATGCGCACCTGAGCACACTTGTCAGGGACACAAAATCTGAACAGTCTATGTGATGCGGCACCTTTTGAAACCCTAGGGGTCCAATTTTCAACCTGATAAAAAACTCTGGTGGGCCATGGAAAGCAGAAACAGTTTCCTCCCTTGATTTGTCTCTATCTTTGTTATGGCCTACTTGAGTTTTGTATCAGGCCAAAAGTTGGCCTGGTAGGTTTTCAAGGGGTGCCTCATCATATGGACCGTTCAGATTTTGTGCCCTTGACATGTGTGCAAAGGTGCACACAAGTGCGCAGTTGAAATGGTGCGAAGGAGAGCAGGGCTCTCTCTCTCTCTCTCTCTCTCTCTCTCTCTCTCTCTCTATATATATATATATATATATATATATATATATATATATTTGTGTGTGTGTGTGTGTAACATATAAAAATTATATGAACGATCGTACAAAAGGTCGAATTGATGGAAATGAAGTGGAACCAATGAATGAAAATCTAAGTAGCATTTTTTATGAATCTAAAGTCCATCCAGGAGGAAATGAACCAAGAAAAAAAAATGGCAAGAAAAGAAACATCTTTTGGCGCATATTTCTGTCCGTTTCTTGGAGAAGGGGATACAAATGAAATAAGAAAGAGGATCTCTCCACCACTAAATATTAAAGGTGATCCTTTAAAATTTAGTGAAGCTCCCTCATCTTCTGATACACAGTTTTAGAGGGAAGCTATTGAAAATTAAATGGATTCTTCAGTCTCCAATAACACTTGCTTTCGAGTCGATCTTCCACCAGGTTTAAAACCTATAGGACATAAGTGAATTTTCAAAAGGAAATTCAATTATAATGGAATCATAAATAAGTTTAAAGCTCGACTAGTAGCCAAAGGCCTTAAATAAAAGGAAGGTATCAATTTTTTCGATACATATGTTCCCATTGCTCGTTTATACCTTTAAGATAGTTATTTCTCTTGTTGTAATTCACTGTCTAGTAATTCATCAAATGGACGTCAAAACGGCATTTTTAAACGATGATCTAGACGAAGAAGTCTATATGGAGCAACTTGAGGAGTCTGTTCAACCTAGGCAAGAGAAGAAAGTGGAAACTGGTTGAATCTCTCTATGGGCTCAAGCAAGCTCCTAAGCGAAGTGCACGAGAAGTTTGACCAAGTAATGCACTTTAATAGTTTTACAGTAAACCAAGTCGATAAGTGTATATATACAAACAGTCAAATCATCATTTGCTTGTATGTAGATGATATACTAATATTTGGACTAAATATGGATAGTGTAAAAGAAACAAAAAAAAATGTCTGAGTACCAACTTCGATACAAAGGATATGGGTAAAGCCGATGTAATATTGGGAATTTAGATTCATAATCATAAATCATAATATTAACGATGGAATAACCTTAACACAATCTCATTATCTAAAAGAAGTGTTAAAGAAGTTTGATCACTATGTAGATATAAAGCATGAATACACTAGAGTTATTGGGAGTTTGATGTATGAAATGAATTGCACTAAACTCAATATAGCATTCACAGTAGGAATGCTAAGTAAGTATACCAGTAATCTAGGATAGGAACATTAGGATGCGGTTTTGAGTGTTTCGAAGTACCTAAAAGGAACTACAGATATAGATTGCATTATAAATTCTATCATGCGGTACTTGAAGGATATAATGATGTTGGATGGAATGGTATAAAATCAAAATCTACAAGTGATGGGGTATTCACTCGTCAAGGAGTAGTATCCTGGGCATCTAAGGGTTTTGGGTATTCACTATGGAAAGTGAGTTTATAGTACTTGGTGCTACTAGTAAATAAGAGGAATGACTCAGATATCTACTAACGGAAATTCTATATTGCCCAAAACCCACTCCAGCTATATCTATCTTTTGTGGTAATTTGGTTTCACTTTGTCCTGCCATGAGTAAGACACACAAGGCATAACTTTATTGAAGGATTGCTAAGGGGCGGAGTAAATGTGGTGGAATATGTTGTCTATTATTAACTTAGCGTATCCCTTAATAAAAGGTTTGTTAAGAGTTTAAATAACAAGAATCACCAAAGGAATGAGACTAAGATCCATAAATATGTGACTTTCACTCTTGATGGTAATCCTACCTAAGTTTTGAAATACTACTTAGGTTTGAAGGGACAAACAAATCGAGCGACTCAAAGCATACATTATAAAATTTTAGGTCTAATTCCTAAAAATTTAGTGTTTGGTTTCTATGTTTTATACGAAACTAAATACTAGCTCTTAATAGGTCTATAAGTAGTCTTTGCTGGGATGAAGCAGAATAATCTTTGATAGATCTACCTCTCACTTCTAGTGAAATTAGAATCATCTTTAAAATACTCATGAAATCATGATATGCACTAAGCCATAAATATGTGAACTTTTAGATCTCCAAATTATAAATAAATAGATGTGTGCTATGTGTCTGGTGTGTCATTATGGTTCTTTGTTTAAGATTGATGAGTCAAAGTAAAGACAAAACTAAGATACATATGCACTAAATCAAAGGTTCAAATTCACAAGAGACCTTTAATTATGCATCTATTTATGCTAATGTGCCATTCATTCTTGCCATGAAAGGAAGAGTTTTTGCCTTGGAATCCTAGGTTCAAATCTCCATAAGGATAGTGAAGCATTTTTTGCGCCCGCATGTGGCATGAGCTATAGGGATGCTTGGGCACTTTTTAGCGCTTTATTAGGCGCACTTCACACTTTGCACGTACACATTGTCGCAAGGAACCTAAAAGAGCATAATCTTTTAGGCACTTGGTTCGAACTTATATGAGTCATAGTACAATTAGGAGTGAACCAAGGTTAAGCTAAATGTTTGACCCACAAACGTGTAAGATTTTAGCCATAGTGTTGATTGAGAGTGGTTAAGACATAGCTATACACGTGATTGTCATGTGTCATACACGTGGTGGTAGTTGTAATGACTAGGATCTGAGTCACATGTAGCAACAATTTTATATTGTTGAGTAACCGCCTTTGTTCAAAAGAGACAAAAATAACTGCCACAAGACAAAGGGTTATGTCCATTCATAACAAAGTGATTGATTGTTGTGAATGGGTGTATGGATATCCTGAAGAGGCATAAGAGTGTCTCTCAAGGAAGGACACAATATCCTTATAGGTTTTATATATCCTAGACATTATAGTCCAGAGAGGAGCACATAATTCCCCAATCAAGCAACCAAATATTGTATTCTCATTTATGCTTTCTTACACTTATCTTTTTTCGAAAAAGTTCTCCATGAGGCATATTATTGTCATCTATTGGAGGTTTGTTCAACACTTAGAGGTGCAAATCTTTATGTTGATTTTCGAATCTACATGTTTATTGTATTTTGACAATACTTTGCCATCTCTCTTCTTTTGCACTTGATAGAATATTCAGAAAAGGGCAGCTAATCTATTTTGAGACATTGACTATTCAAGTCAAGACTTGAACTTGCAAAATCCAATATTTTCATCTTCAATTCATTCTTTCCTTCATTGTGTACTACTTCCTCTTCTCCATCAGTAATTGATAATGATTGTAGAAATAAGTGGTGACAAACTAAAATGTCCTAATTTGGATCGCTCCAAAGTTGGGACTCAAAAGCAGATAACAATTGTAATGATAAATGGGGAGATAATTAACTTCTACAAATGGAATTTTTTTGTGATAATTAAACTACACCTTGTTGCATCCCAATTATTGAAATTGGAATCCTTCATATTAGCAAACATCATCTAGATGTGTTTGTTTACTCACTCGAAAGAATTCTGAAGTGAACTGCATTTTTACACTGCCTACTCAGATACACATGATAATCTGCCGAAATGCTTAAGCTGTTTAAGGTGCCAAACAGTGTAGGGATGTGTTTTGATGCCTCCCCTTTTCAGTTCTCATTAAATCTGTGGAATGCGGATACCATTTTCTTTTCTTTTTTCTTTTTTCTTTTTTCTTTTTCTTTATTTATTTATTTTTTTTTTTCAAAAAATGAGTTTAGTGAGGCAGTGTTGACCATATCTCACACAGGTGTTCGTATGTACCCTGTGATGAAAAGCCAATCCGTTCATCAAACTACACGTCATGGAAAACTCTCTGCCAAAAATTCAGGCATATTTGGACACCTGAGTGGGTCAAAATCTGATGCTCAAACCCAGCCATTTGTATCCTTCTGAGAAGTGTTGATATGGGAGGGGAAAAATGCACTAAAACTCATTATTATTTGCACCCAAACACACCCTAGATAGATTAATAGATATAGAGGGAGGGAGAGAGGGAACTCTTCAAATAAAATTTGAGGAAATAATAATCTCAAAACCATACGTCCCATATAGTATAGGCTCCCAACAGCCACCAAATAAACCTTATTAAAATACCAAATAGAAAAAGAAAGGAACAAATGCTTCCCTCCTTTTCCGACAATTGATCATGGACCCCATTTTGGATTACACCATCTGCAATTCATGCAACAATCTCTGCTTATGGCCTCCTGCTATCGTATGCTTTGATGCAATGAACATGGTTTGGATGAAAGTGGCCAAAGGAATTGTGTTACAATGATTGAGAGCCATGTTTTATTGCTTAGAGGGTGAATTGTAGCTCTTCTGAATGTTCTGCCACAGTTTATGAAGGTGACTGACATGTGTCCTTTCTGCTGAGCATGATCATAAATCAGTTAGAGAATAATTCTTGTGCTATTTGGAGATTCAGAATTTATTATTCAAAGCTGTCAGAATGGATTCCTATCCTGGAAGCGTGTATATGAGGGTAATTACATTTATCAGGAATGCCTTCCTTCCCATTGTTTTCCAATCATTTATCCTCTAATGTTTCTGCCTTTGTTTCAGTTTCGGTCCCTGCTCTCTGGTAACACACCTATTTCAATTTGTTCAGGAAGCTAACTTCTATAAGCATTGCTCCCAATTAAAAAATCCAAGCACTGCCAAGCTACCTTGAAAATGGAAAAGAAGCTTATATCTTCAAGGGAAGCAGGAACTCAGAAACGTCTTTTATTTATTTATTTTGATGGATAATAGAAGATTTACTAAAGAAGGAAAAACAATAATACAACAAGGGGCTGCCGCCACACAGCCACCTAATCAACGACCACAGATGGTACAACAACTGCTAAATGCCCTCCTCAATTCAGAGGACCCAAAACCCCCTAACGTAAATCAAGAACCACCAGCCCCATTGAGTCCACACCTTGATTGGAGAGGAAATCTGCATCTGAATTGGCGCCTCTTTATGAATGGACAAAAGAAATTGGATGGTCCCCACAAATATCTCCTGTTTCTTCTAAGATGCCTGCAATCCCCCATGGGTGAGACCCATTGACGTAGGATGCCTTAATTATGATGCATGCTTATGAACACAGTTAAATCAGCGGAAAATAAAAGACAATAATAATCTAAAATTCAGAGATAATCATCATAAACTAAGAAGATCATAAAGAGACATGCAATGGAGTGGGCCATTCATCACAACCACGAAGTATGGAATTCAATTATTGCTATGTTTGGATCCGGCGAGGGATGGAACCTCCCGATCTTGCATGGTCATAACCCAATCGATCAATGGGGATCACTAGTCCGAGGAATCAAAGAGTCTCTCGGATTAGTGATTTGAAAACTTGAGAATTTAGGATTTTGATTCGATTCTCAAATTTAGGATTTCAAGGATTGGGAATAATGGAGATAGAGAGAAGGAAGAAGATCTTACCTTAGAGGAATATTGGATGGGGCACAAGAAGAAAATAGAAGAAAAAGATTGGAGAAGAAGATGAAGTTTAATGATAGGATGGGCCATCTCTGGCCCATCCTATGGTGTTAGAAGAGTCACCTTCAATGATAGCAGGTAGAAGCTCAAGACTCGTCACCAGCTTAATCACTGCTTCTGCTTTGTTTAAGTCGGTAGATGTGAGAAATGCCTCCATCTGCAACAAATGTTATAGTAGTTATCCAGATGCCTAGAACAAATGTGGGGAATGGGGAGCAAGACATTTAGGAATTATCTGGGAAAACATGCTTCCCAGTAGTCTAGTCAAAATCCAACTTCATTCTAATCTGTTGGCTGTATGATCATTTACCTAGTATGTCCTCGGCCTTTGCTTCGGTGGCTTTTAACACCCATATTTTGAATAAATCCAACATGATTGGTGGATCGCCACATATTGGATCAACTTTACTATGTGCATTTTAGGCCCCATTTCCCTCCTACGTATATGAAACCATGAGATATGTTCTGCATCATCCATATTTAGAAGTTTATAGTAAGCTGCATGTTTCTCTGGAAGACTTTTTGCAGTTTCTCCGAAAACCTTTGATTTTTGTGCAGCTTTTGGTATGGAGAAGAACGTCCCCGCTGGCTTGGTCCAATCCCTTATGTCTATCCCGAATATCTTAGCGGAGAACTTCCTGGCGATTATGGCTTTGATATTGCTGGTCTAAGCAAGGATCCTGTGGCTTTTGAGAAATACTTCAAGTGAGTGAATCCATCCGCTTTCTATTCATCTGGAAATGACTCTGCTGGCATGTTATTCTCCCAGCATTCTTCTCACAGGCAGGCATTTTTCCTTAAACCATGGGATTTAATATGGAGATAAGACTTCATTTCAAGTTGTGTCTGACTTTTGCTGATACTTTATACGATTGTATTGAGTTACATTGTACATTATGTTCAAATCCAAAATTAGGACATTTTTCAATATGCTAAATTCCATTACTTCTCTGCAGCTTTGAAATACTGCATGCTCGATGGGCTATGCTTGCATCTCTTGGGGTTCTCATTCCAGAACTGTTAGACCAATTTGGGATCGTGCACTTTGTTGAGCCAGTGTGGTGGCGAGTTGGTTATGCAAAGCTTAAGGCAAGTACCATATAGCATGAATTTATGAAATTCATAAATAGTCGTGCAAACCAACTAATGTCTGGAACTGCCTGTACAAATTTTAAATCAACTTGAATATTCAAGTGCATTACTCTGTTTTTCACCTGTTTGTGCAATCCATGGATGCTGATGAAGAGAACCCTTCTTCCTGATGAACCCTTCTATGGCTACAGGTATTATCCCTTAAAATGAAGTAGGAGAACTTGGCCAACATTTCAAGAATCCATCTATTGGGGAGGAGACATCCTCCAATCTTGTTTGCTACAATGGACATCTTTGATGTGGCCATTTGCAACTTCTTAGTGTAGTTCTGACACAACATAATTATTCGTAGAACTTTTTCTCCTGTTTCACAAGGCATGGCACTACATATATTGAATCACTGCTAACATGATCTAACATGAAATACTCAACTGTTTTTTTTTTTTTTTTTTTTTTTTCTTCCTTATGGATTTTACTTTTTATACATATTTTGGAAGATTGCTCATGATTGTTAATTTTCTTTTTCATCAGGGTGATACTCTAGACTACCTGGGAATACCAGGCCTACATATTGCTGGAAGTCAAGGAGTCATCGTCATAGCCATTTGCCAAGCTCTTCTAATGGTAATTCTAGTTCTTTTTAACCGAGAGAGAGAGAGAGAGAGAGAGAGAGAGAGAGAGAGAGAGCTGTGTACCTCAATACCTTTTGAGTATCTAAAACTAATCTGAGTTTGTTCCATTTCTGAATGATCTGAATGATTTATTCCAAACTTCTGACATCTCTAAAACCGCACATCTCTGAACGCTTTATTCCAAACTTCTGACACCCAAATCAAATAAAATGGGAAAAGTGAATCGAAACCTCTACCGTAAGCTGGTGTCTTTTGATTCAGAGCACTTCAACCACAACATACTAATGGTCTAAGAATCATCTCAAATCTGAAAGGGAAGCAGTCATTTTTAAAATGTTATTTAGATATCGCAGACCTGAATTTCCTCCTACTCGAAATTTATGAATAACTCTTTCCTAATATATATTGTAGGTTGGCCCAGAGTATGCCAGATACTGTGGTATAGAAGCCTTGGAGCCGCTGGGAATTTACTTACCAGGTGACATAAATTACCCCGGTGGTTTGCTTTTTGATCCTCTGGGCCTTTCAAAGAACCCAGTTGAGTTTGAAGACCTCAAGGTAAAAGAGATTAAAAACGGCCGTTTGGCCATGGTAGCATGGATTGGCTTCTACGTCCAAGCTGCTCTAACTGGTAAAGGCCCCATACAGAACCTTGTAGAACACCTCTCGGATCCTTTCCACAACAATCTGCTCTCAGCTGTTAAGTTGATGTAAATTTTTTTTCCACAGCTCCAAGAAATATGTTCAATTCTTATCATTCTTGACAGGAAACCATAATGTAAGATTTCTACTGTTGGTTCTGGTTGATTGTAAAGTTGTTGGATTTCTACATTAGAATTTTTTATTATTATTTTTTTTAATGGGTTAGTTCACACACCCCATTGTTAGTACACCCACCCACCCTTGTTAGTCACATCACAATGGTAGCCACCCCCACTATGGGAATCCATACCATGACCTCAGTGTTGAAACGAGGCTATCTTCACTCAGTCTGCCGCTAAGTTATGGACCTGGGTGTTCTACATTAGAATTTAATCACAGAGTTGCTGATTTCATCATACCAAAGGGATTCCATTTTGTACCATTTCTGGGAACTCTGTAATATGAATAAATGGAATTTTTTTATACCCTGGCAAAGATGACGTTAGATAAGTTGGCACTATGAAATGGCATAAAATTAATTCAAGCTGTCCAAATTGTGATAGATGGACAATAAATTGAAAATTATACAGATGTGCATTTAATGGCCTGTTATAACAAAAGTTACGCAGTGATCTGACTATATCTAACAAGTGTTCACTAGTCAAGGTTAGAATTGTTCAACCAATTTAATTTTTGGATGATGATCAATCTAATCGGGACAGTTTGATTTAAGGCATGCCAATACAATTTTATGTGCCTGCGGGTCAACCATCAAGCATGCACAAAGGGTCTGTTTGGATTTAGGACAAGTTGTGTGATAGGCTATCCATGGACATGCAATCACCACATGTTGAGCTTAAAATAGATGGGGCACATTGACACGTTCTTGGGGCGCTGATCATTCATGACCGTGGGGCTGGTGTGATATATATGTTGTATATCCACACGTGTATCCATTTTTCCAGCTCATTTTAGGGTGTGGGTCTAAAACTGAAGCAGATTCAAATCTCAAGTGGACCACTCTAAAGGAAACAGTGGTGAGTGACCATCAAAAACTTCTTGTGGGCCACAAAAGTTTTGGATCAAGCTGATATCTATATTTTCCTTTTATCCAGGCATGTTTGACCTTATGAACAGGTTGGATGGTAAATAAACATTATGGTGGGCCCTAAGAAGTTTTTAATGGCAGGCATTCAATCACCATTGTTTCATATGGTGTGCTCCACGTGTGATTTGGATCTGTTTCAGTTTTAAGCCTACGTCCTAAAATGAGCTGGAAAATTAGATGGATATACTGACGCCAATATTCCTAAGTGCTTGAAGATTTCCACACCCATATTCTTGAGTGCTTGAACATTTATGATTGTGTTTGGACAAGATCTGGCGGCACCATATTAACGACATAGGTGTAGCATGTGGCAAGCATGATATCTTTGTGCGCCAAATATATAGAGGATAGCTCATTAATGAGCATATCTTTGAAGAGTTGTGGCGCTTGGATAATATCTAGATAAGGATAAGTAATCTTTAGGACTACGTCAGCATCGATGTATGTTCGATAACATGTCATCGGGATAAGAACGCCTTTGACAAAGGTAGAGCATGATTAGGTAAAGGCAACTACCACTTTACGACTAGTAGCATGCGGCGTCACCACGTAAACAACGATTATTCTCACGATATTGCCAGGAAATCTATAAATAGCAAATGAGAGTTTGAAGCAAAAGATCCCAATATCGATCCAAAAAACCAACAACAAATCAACAATCAATTATTCCTACGCAATGTTGCTTAGTCCTCAGGAACACTAATCATCTCCACCGCTCATTAGCATAGAATCAGTAGTTTCTAGAAGTAGCTCAATCTATCCCTGCTCTACGCCGAACGAACTTAGTCGTTACTTGTAGTTGTAATTCCCTTTCATCTGTACCTATATGCCGGATCTGAAGGAATATCGTAGTCTTATGAACCATCCACCTATGCGTAGACACCCTACCCCAGGCCGATAAACTGATCTCAAACTAGAGAATTGAGACGGACGGTAATCCATACCTTTAAACTTGATCCATATCCAAGTCCACACCCTGATCCATACACTTATCCATACCTTTAAACCCGATCCATTTCCAAGTCCAAACCCTGATCAATACCCTAATCCATACATTTAATCTTAATCCATACCCTTAACCCTGACCCAAATCTTAATTCATACCCCAAACCTTAATCCATACCCTGATCCATACCTTTAACCATAAAAATCCATACCCTCAACTTTAGTCCAAACTCTGATCCACATGAATAAGTCAATTCAATGAGCTGAACCGATGAACCCGCTCACTCAGTTGGCTCACCGAGGCAGCTCATTGGGCTGACCTTAATCATCTCAAAACTCATCAATCAAATTGCAAAGCCCAGGTCTAGTAGAAGCTCACAATTCGGACAGAAAGCACCTACACAACAACCGAGCAATTAATAGGGTGAGTGGAGGCCCGCCAAAGCAGGGAGAAAGTGGTACCCTGGGCGGCGGCCTGACCGCCACCCAATGTAAAACTCCCTCCCATCTTTGGACAGTTGGCACCGATCCACATAAGCTCACACCCTTTTTTCTCGTCTGACATGACGAAGTCCAATTACCCCTCTACCCTTCATCCAAGCCAATAATCACCACCCGAATTTAACTAAGCTTAAACCAAGCCTAACTCCCATCCTAGGTGATAAAACTCATATTTTTCTTTACTTCCAAAGTTGTCAATATTTACAAGAAAATCAAAATTGAAATTGTTATAAATACCCCCCTTACTCTCTCATTTTAATCTAACAAATTCATGGTAGATAGAGTAGAAACCAATAGCCTCTCTCTCTATCAAAATCCCTAAGCCCCTCTCCCCTTTAGCCTCCTAGCCCCCCCTTAGCAATCTTAGTCCACCCATCCCTCTACAAAGGAGAGTGAGAGTGAGAAAGTAAGTTTAGCATTGGTCTGGTGCAATCCAACCTTTGCCTTAGCCTTTTGAGTCAACCCACTCCTACCCAAGCTACTCGAGTTAATCCTTGCGACACTACCAGCCACCCAAACCTCTAGTATACAGTCAATTTTATTCGGTTATACATTAGTATTGTGCAACACTTATTCCCTTCTCAACCCCGTTACTCATTTCATCTCATTCATCTATAACATTTCATAGTCAACTCAAGTGTATGCTCTGAGAGTTGCCGAATTATCTCGGATCTTGCCCATCAAAAACTTGGGTTGATTAGTCACTCCGCGCAGCAAGTTAGTAATTCAGGGTAGGGATGCCAGGCCCAAGACACTGCTTAACAAGCAATGGTACGATAAGACACGGCATTTAGCACACACAGCATGAATAGAAGTGTAAGAATCGGAACTAATCATCGAACTTAACACTATCTTGTAAAGTAGAGACCGTACGTCTGTACGGGCAAAGTGGGTACCTACCCCCCTCTATATAATCGCGATCCTTACCTTAAATCTCAGGCAGCAGATCAAAGAGTCATCTTAAAACTGAGAATCTTTGGGTCCATAGTTTTAAACGTTTCTATAGGGTCTAGCCGACTGTAAATTTGAAGTAACTGACTAGTGATAATTCCAGTCTTTAACAAATTCTCTTTAACCATCCATCAGTGTCAAACCCTCAAAAGAGGCAAACCCGTGGAAAGCCCTGATCTTGACGCTCCGCCAACATGAGAAAAGAAGCGGACCTCACCCACCGGCCATTCACACTATGCTCATAGGTTAGGTCAACCGTAGTTTGTAAACTCAGCATTGTCCATTACTTGCTCATCAACGGGGTGATTGCGCTGATTGGTTAAGCACCCCACTGCTCTCGGTAGAGTTGGTGATCACATGTTAGTGGTAAGTTTCTCTTTTCTACCTTCATCTTTAGTTTTCATTCGACCACATAATTAATGCACCTTTAAAAATCCCAGATTTTCAAGGCAAAAAAAAAATTCATTGGAGGAAGAGCCCCTACCTCCACAAATCACCTGATTACGCACTTGATCGTTGATAGAATAGACAATTGGTCTCCCGACCATTCAATCACGCACAACTCTATCTCGATGCCAAGGGTCAGTGGCACTCATTTTGAATCAGACCGCAAAATGGTCCTAGCACGCTGGCAAATCTGTACCACGTGGCCAAAATTTGGCCCAATAGATGGCACATGTATAGCCTTACATGTACCACATGGGAACATTTCAAGCGTGTAGATGAGATTGTTCCTCATGTGCACTACGTTATTAACCATGAGTTGTTTCTTTAATAATGTGCACTGAAAATTTAGTGTTATTAACAATTGGAGTACTTGCTCCAAAAGTACCTAAATTCGTGCACAGGAATTTTCATACTCCCTTGTTGATGACACAACCTTGCCCGAATTCAGACAACACCAACACTAGCAAAGCAGGGGTGGGCCCCACTACTACATAGATCCAGAGGGTTTAATGTGAATCCAGAGTAGCTGGCAGCTACGAGGAAATACAGGGTCTACTCATCATCAAATAACAATTTGTTAATGCATGGGATACCTTACATTGGGCCTAAAGGTCAGTGTTTTGCAACCCAGATCAGCCCGACTGGTCAGACTGGTTTGGACGGGGACTGCCCAATAAAGCAGGCTGGTCCCTGGTCCCTCCATTTTGGACATCAACCCATTCAGTCCAATCGCTACGTTAACACATGTTCGAGTTGCGTGGGACTTTACATTAGTGTATCATCCAAGCCATCCATCACATTTCCTCCACCAGTTTTAGGTCTCAATCCCAAATGAAGGGTGATCTATAATGATATACAATTCATGTGGACCACATCAAAGGAAACAATGAGAGACATTTGAGAGGGTGACGTCTACAATCTTCCAGATTGGATGTAAAATCGACTGTTTTCATATGAAATCCAACCCTGCCATCATGCGTGAGCCACAAGGATATAGATTCACACCCGGAATCTAAAAAATTATGGTGGGCCACAACAATTGAATTATAGGTTTTAGATGTTGGACATTGTTCCTTATAATGTACCACATTTTTTTTTTATATAGAGATGATTTGATATTTACAAACTTGGGATATGCCATGCCAATGAGGCACACAGTACACGGTTTGGATTCACACAAACATCGCAAGTGGGCCTATAGTACTAATGTATGCTAATTACCATTTGTTGGAATGCATGTGACCATTCATTTAATTGTTCAAATGGTAACTTGTATCCTGAGAGAATGCATGAAAATATGAAACACTTGTGTGAGATCTGACCTCTTTTATAAGGTGTGAAATAATACTAAACTTAGGTCTCAGGCCCAAAAAATTAGACAATTTTACTCTTTAGATAAGCCACAATATACAAATCAAATTGACAGTTAAAATATTTTTTTTCAAACCACTAATTTGTTTCAATGTGTGGTGGCCCACACGAGTTGTAGAATGGCAATTTGGATTTAGGTACAGCAAAAGTAGCAGTTCCCTCAACAAGATGTGGCATGTTCTTCTGTAATTGCATTTTTGCAGCGGTTCCACAAAGTGGAGAGAGCACGTAATGAACCAAAATCAGAAGACCAACAATTTCCCCAGAATGTACACCACCCAGAGAATAAAAGCAGTCTTTGGTCCATCATCATCGTCTAAACCTTCTGTTCCACGCTTCCGCTCTATCAACGGCAAGACCCTCAGTGAGACCATTGGCCATGAGTCTCTCGTCGAAAGTTCATTTATAATTAATTGCTTGCAACGTTTACAATTTGGAAGTAGCTGCCTATCATATATCCCACCACTCTTCCAGAGTACCATGTAAATGATCTGTAATTGTGCGTGTGCATATGCATCTAGAGTGGCAACAGGGTGGATTGCCTGGAGAACTGACGACCCAGCACACAAAACTATGGGGCCCACTGTGATGTATGTAACTTACACACCATAAGTTCAAGTGAACGGACCCATACGAAACAGTAGGGATAATGATGCCCACCATTAAAACCTTGCTAGGGCCAACCATGATATTTATTTGTCATGGGTTGACACTGACCGGGATGAAGGAAGAAATCATATCAGCTAGATCCAACACTTCATGGCCCTAAGAAGTTCGGCTGAAAAGAGAACATAGATTTCAGCTCTTTCTGTGGTGCGGTTAACCTCTTTTCTTTGTATTTTTTGGCACTCAACCCATGACGTCAATGTCGGAAAGCACTCGGTCTAACACTGAACCATGATGGAGTCCACTTGAGGTTTGGATCTCCCTGGTGACCAGGTCTCCAGACAATCCATAGTCCTTCCAGAATAGGAATGAAGGGTGACCTGAGACTAATGACCCGAGTGCCCGAGTAACAAGCCAGGCATGGTATGAACTCCCAAACCTAGTCCGTAAATGTTTTTAATTCGTCCATTGATGAAATGGGTCACAGGTGCAGAAAGAAATAGACATTTTAAAAGAACGAACCAACACTCTACATTCAAGTAGGATTGGAACTTGTAAAAGAACTACTAACCAAGGGATTTGAATGGCATATACATGGGATTTTAAAAACAGATCTTCCTGCCTGTGTGAGGTTTCGGGGCCTTTCTCCAACCATGGTGAGACCCAAAAACAACGAACAATGCCCTGTACGTGTACAAGTGCCCCCATGCCACACTTATCAGACCCTCCTGCTGGGCCTAGGACCCAATAATAAGTAAAGGTGTTTACACTAGAGAAAAATTCCACAAATCCAAGGGCCACTGATTGGAGATGTATTCATTCCACTTATCTCAAACTGTAAGCCATCCATGGAGTAAGTTCCTTGGACATAAGATGGCACACTAATTTGAAGGCCGTGATTTTTTTTTCTTCACAGCAGCGGGAAGCCCATTTTCTGTTGAAAAAGGGAAAATGCCAATCTTGTTAATTTTCCAGCTCGCAAAGAAAAGCTTCACAAAGAGCAAGTCCAAAAAGAAAGAAGAGAGAGTATCCAAAAAAAAAAAGCCTGGAGAGAGAAAGAGAGGAGAAGCATTCAGAATGAGTAGGAGGTGATTTATTCCAATCATGAAAGTTATCGGTATTATATGAAATCATCATCATCATGCTTCCCTCATCTTATTCATACATACTTACGAAAACAAAATAAAATAATTGGAAAACGAGATTCAACACAAATGCAGAGAAAGAGAGAGAGAAGGGCAGATGAACCATCAGAAAGATAGGATATTGAATCATCTCTGACATGAGTCTCAGATGACCGTCGTGAGTATAAACAAATCCTTTCTCATCACATGGCTCTTCTTTCGTGTATCTCCCCAAAATCAAAGGCAAAAAACAAGACCCAACACACACACAGCAGCGAGAGAGAGAGAGAGAGAGAGAGAGAGAGAGAGGCATATGAAGGGTGGTGAAGGTGGAGCTTTTAAAGGAGCTGCCGACATCATTTTAGGGTTTTCTTTTTTACGATAGTACCCCTAGGGTTTGGTTTGGATTTCCCCTCCTCTTCGTCAGCGGCGTCTTCAGGGCTCCCTGTCGCTGCGCAATTTATAGGATCGGGACCATTCTTAAGCGGGGAATCATTTTATACTCTCGCAGAGTATGGCACTTGATATACAGGCACTCAGAAACCGAACCGACTAAATTGCCCAACCGTCCCTAAATCACAACAGACGCAATATCTGATTCGTGAGCACTTGTTTGTTGAGACAGAACCATTGGATAACTTCCATTTTTAACCGTCCAGTAAAATGTCCACCAATATCCTATGGCCAGAATCAAATAAGTTTAATATTTGGTTCACAGTTTTATATAAAATGGGACACATAAATTTAGACAGCTTAGTTTCAGTATACCGCTAATGTAATTTCCTGCCTTACATATTTCGGCCCAATGGATGAATAGCAGGGATAAGCCAGGCTCCTAATAGAGAACCCTGGCCTGATCTGGAACGAGGAACCACTTCACTTGAGGCCAGGGCTGTAAATGGTCGGGTTGGAGGCGGGTTTAGCCAAAACCAGACCTGCCCATTTACTAAATGGGTCTGGGTCTAGTAGAGGGAGATCCACCCAGACTCATTTATAAATGGGTCAGGTAATGGGTCCGGGTCTGGATCAACTATGCAAGCATTTTTTCAAGGCTTAAAACCGGGTCTAGACGGGTCTAAGCTGGACAGGTCCCTTGAAACATAGACCAAACCCGCCCACTTCTTGGACTCAGACCCGCACCATTTAACAAATGGGTCAGGTCTGGGTCGGGTCTAAATGGGTTGGGTCCGGTTACCCCATCAGGTTCGCAGACCCATTTACAGCCCTACTTGCGGCTCTAATCCGGTTCAACCTTCTGCTGGAACCAATTGAGCAATGAGCAGTCCATTGCCGCATGTTCGTCAATCCAGGTGGACGGGCCACATCAATCTTTTTTTCCCCAAGAGCAAGTTTTTAGGCAGTCCTAAAAGGGCATTTAGATCATAAGTTACTTAAAGATGAGCAACTAATGCCCCAAGTAGCTTATCGTGATTTCTACTAAATAAATTGAAGTGATTTAACTTTAAATAAAAAAGTTACTTATAAGTGATCATAAACCAAATTTACTTCAAATAAGTTACTTATCTATTGCTATAAGTAGAAAAAGTAACTTATTTGGTGGTATCCAAACGGCCCTAAATAATCCACGAGATTGCAGGTCCAGTCCATTCGGATCTAATGTCTCCTTTTTCCGTTGAATGAAGTCCATTGGGTGTATTTCTTCCGAACCTTCGTAATCGCCGGCTCCAAATTGAAAGATGGTGTATCAATAAAAAGATCTTAGGGACAAGGTCCACCAACAATTTGGCCCAAGAAACAAATGGCCTGGATCACTGCACTAACCACTAGGACAATTTGAAACCTTCCAACCAGGCCGGGCCCTGGTACCACAACTCTTTACCAATTTGTGGGAAGTGTTGAGCTTTTTCCAAGAAATCTGACTGAGTAGACTCAGGATAGATAAAGCCTGGCCAGTTTTGACTCCGATACAGTGGTCAGTGCTAACCCTACAAGCTGGTAGTTTGGTCCATCAATCCCAATTAGAAGAAGATTCGACCTACACACTGCATGTTAACATAATATTCATTGATGCAGCTCCTACCCAATCGTACAACCTTCTAAGCAGTTGAATACCCTTACAAACCTGTCAGGCAGGTGTTACCATCCTTAAAATCCATCACATTAACTCATGTTCATCAATGCCTGTGAATTAAGATGCTTTAAAATTGCATCAATTCATCCAAAAACTTTTTTTTTTTTTTTTTTTTTTTTTTTGGGGGGGGGGGGGGGGGTGTTAGTACACATCCCTCTGTCAGTACACACACCCACACCTTTGGGACAGTGGTAGACAGAGTGAAGATAACCTCGTCTCAACACTGAGATCAAGGTATTATCAATTCATCCAAAAACTTGAAGCCGAGCTTATATAATTCTTTTAACCAGCTAAAACGGAATGATCCAATGATCTGCCAGCCCTGTATGACCAAGCTTTAGGTCGAGTTGCTAGCATTAATCAACAAGATTACCCACTGATTGTGGTAAAGACCCATCGACATGTGCACCTACCAGTTGTGCAGTTGTGGCCCATCAGATGAATATCACACAATGACCCAACAGTTTTCAAGCGTGTCATTGCTCAACTAAAGCATCGCATATTTACAAATCGGAAGGAACCATCTAATGAAGGATTGTGATAGTTATAGAGATTAATCAGGTGGTACTGTGGACCATAACTACGCATCCACCTTACACACATTGTAAAGTAAATCCATCCAAACCGTCCAAGATTGAACTCAGGGGCAATGCCAAAATTCCAGGTAGGCACATATGAAACATTTAAATGATCATGTGGGGCTAGCAAACCTCATGCTTACATTGATGGTAGCACAAAGAAAGGAAAAGCATAACCTGTTGTATAAATTCCATGGTCTTGATGTTAAAAAGACAGGCAGCTCTGATTGAAGGGGCTGCACTGCAGTGCTCTCTTTCTGACACAACAAATAAATATAAATGGAACGTTTGGAGCATGGATTTTGATGTTGGAGTGGGACTGTCTGTAGAAATACCAATTGTCCGTGTGCAAGTGTGTGCTGGCATCAAATCATCTGCTGCTCCTTTGATAATGAAGAGGTGAAGTGATACGAGACCAACAACGGCCAGAATAAGACGATGCCTATGTAATTAAGCAGAAGAAACTTACAATGTGGATATGAGACAAGTGTAAGAGAAGGCAAGGCTACACCTCATTTAGTACTCATATGTACATGTAGTATGCCGAAATGGTTTTCTTGCTTTTTCATTGGTACCTCGATAAAATAAGCTTTTGCTATAGTCAGATGCCACATCCAGGTGTGGGTCACAGGCAACCAGACTGCAAAAGAAAGATAAATGACCGTAAAACAAACAGAGAGAAAACAAAATAGCAAATAATCACATGTGGTTGCACAATCTTGAAGGAGATGAATACAATGCTAGGTAGAGCTTCTGCTTGTCCCAACAAACTGTACATGTGGATGTATCCATACAATCTCCTTCATCAGAAGATTGTGACCATCCAATTTGGCTGCCTTCGATGTGGAGCATTCACAATTCAATGTAGCTGTCCAGTTTCATTGGATCAGCAGAATCATCTGATAGGTGAGATAGTAGGGCATGGTCCATCCAATGATGTTGGCCCACAAGATCAAAGGCTAAGGTTACCAAATTGTGGGTCACACCATTTTCAGTGGATTTTAAAAAAGGTATAATATTCATTTCATCTTACTAACGGATGGAGCAAAAGGAAAGTACCTGCACAAAGTTGTCGTGGGCTGTGTATGCAATCTGATCTGTTGAATTCTTTTGAGTTTGTTATGGATTGCAGAACATCTGTGAAGGTCACCATATTTTATATGCAGTTTGACGAAAATGAATGTTCTAGCCTCAGGAAAGTGGTAACCAGCATCGAAGACGCCAGTTAAGTCCCTCGCCACAAATTTACAAGAATGAACTTCATCCAGCTGACACCTTTGCTGAGGGTATGAGCTTCTCTGATCTGGGAATGTGTTTCTGACTGCAAGAACTAAAATTTTTAACCCATCAACACTGTAGCTAATCCTTTTCCTTTTTAGCTGAAAAATTTCCTGCCTTTTCTTTCATGGCTTCCTTTTCCAATTTCTTCTTCTCAGCCTCAGCCTGCCTAGCGTTCTCCTCGCTCGATTTCTTGAATATGTTGACAAAGATTACCAAAATTGAAGTCACTGCAAAAAGAACAAGGAAAAAAAAAATCACTAATGAAATATAAGCACTCAGAAGGTCAACCAATGATCACAAGTGACATCCCATTGTGGAACCAAAAATCAGTTTTGGATTGCAGCTGCCTATGGAGAAAAACCAGTACAACTTGTTTCAACAATGTCAGAATTGGTTGGACAAAAACCTAGTAGACTCAGCTTAGTCAACCCAGTTTTGGCCAAGGATAGATTAGGTGTGTGTGGGAGTGTGCGTGCATGCATGCAAATGTGTGAAAATGATTAGGTAGCATGACTCCCGCACTGTTGATGACTTTTCCACACAGATGGAGTTGTTGAAAACATCTGACCTTGCTCAAAGGGACAACAAGCTGGATCTTCACCAAAATACTGAGACAGTGAATCTGCGTTTCTTCCCTGCAAGACAACTATTTAAATCAAAATCCAAAGTTACCGACCCGGCTAGAACTGTCAACAATGATTGCAGTAGCAGAACGTACCACTTCACAGTACAGGGATGTGAGTGACCTAACCTCAGCCTCAGCAGTATCAAGGAAACTTTTTAAAGCCTAAATGAGGAAAACTACAAGTATTAAGCCATGAAAACCAGCAAAATAAGAAACAAACATAAAACATCAAATATTAGAATTGACAAGCCTACTCAAATACAGCATAATTCAAATAGTTCTAAAGGTATTAAGTGTCCAGTCGAATCAAAGACCTAAGTCAAATGAATTAACACTACAACAAATTTCAGCAGGGAGGAACCATATCATGGACCTTGACCCATTCCACGAAACCCTCATACCAGGGGAAAAAAGGGTAGGGTGGGAGTTCTCCCACTTCCCACACCACACAACTGAAATCTTGTTGCCTCAGATTCAGTACTAACAATCATAGAAGAGTATCCAAGTTTGACATCTGGGTAGTCAAGTAAGAGGCCATTACAGACCGCTATTTCACATGGGTAAGCATAAGCGTCACAATTAGACCTAAATGGAAACGGGTCCAGTGCCTTTGGAGGCATGGCATTTTCATTCCTACATGGTGTTTCTGCACACATGGCATACATGGACTAGATCAAAACTTTGGATTTGGTATTTCCAATAGTTAATGGGCCTTGGTCCATGTTAAACGGCTACTTGGTGCTAATCATGAGGGCTTATGAGAAGCGACAATGAAAAAAAAAGCAAAAAGATGGAAGAGACAAACAATGAGAGAGAGAGAGAGAGAGAGAGAGAGAGAGAGAGAGAGAGAGAGAGAGAGATAACAAGAACATGAGATGCTTAGGGTGTATTGAAACCCTAGCCCTCTACTCTTATTTATAATAGTAAAAAATGCGAATGGGCCTTATTATGTGGACTTGGGCCCAATGGGCCTTATTCAACTATCAACCTTTCAACACTCCCCTCAAGCTAAAGCATCCTAATGAGACCCAACTTGGAATAAGGGCTAACATAATCAAACCTAAGAAACAAAAGAAACCTCCCTCAAACTCAAGGTGCTCTAAGATGAGGGACTTGAGTTTGGAGAGGCACATAAAAGATTTCTTAAAAAGTGGAAAAAAAGAAAAAAGGAAAAAAGTAGCACAGTTGCGGAGATGAGTAGCACTGGCTGTGACGAGAGGCGAGCAAGCGGATGAAAAGTGGAGGAAATTAGATGAACAATAACTTCAGGTGAACAAGCATTTCTACAACTTTCGTGATATGACCTACTAAAACAATCATCTGACACAAATGAGTCTGGATCAACGATCCAACTCAACCAAGGTTGGGCCAACTACCCAACACAATCGCAAGTCTAGACAAGTATTCGGAACAAATAAGAATAGACCAACTATCCAATATAAACAAGTCCAAATCAACTATCTAGCTAAACTAAGGCTGGGTCAACTGCCCAACACAACTATCCGGAACAAATAAAAACAGACCAACTGTCCAATATTAAAAATAAAAATAAAAAAAGGTCTAAGCCAACTACTCTAAGTAAATAAGCCCAGTATAATCATAAGTCTAAGCCAAGGCTAGAATAACTACTTAGTCCAAACAAACCCGAACCAACTGTCTGCTACGTAAACATATCCGGGCCAACTATCCGATGTAGATACAAGTCACATCACATATCTTAGCAAGGAGAGGCTGAAATGAAAAAGTTGCTAAGTTGTCAAAGGAGATGATGGAGAAGAGGCAAGCACACGTCACATAGCAAGAGGTAATCCAATCAAATACCACCTACCATTTAACAAAAAATAACAAATATATCAGAAAAAAATCTTAAAAAAGGGAATAGAATAAGATTTCTAGCAACATTTTTAGCCGGAGACCACATATCAAAGAGAGGCTTCAAATCCAACGACACATGATGCAAAACCCTAAAAAAAAAATCCCAGCCACAAGCCGTCCCTTCTCACAAATCACACAAGTCAATGAGGAAAAGGCCTCACGGCTATCAGAAACAGAATGAAGAGTGAAGGGAAAAGGGTTAATAACAAGTTGTTGTGTAGGGAAGGAAGGGAACCACCACTTGTTGAAGAATGAAGGGTGAAGGAAAAAAGAGTTAATAAGAAGTTGTGCAAGGAAGGAAAGAAGAAAGAAAGAAAAGAAGATTAAGAAGGAAAGGGAAACAACACTTGTTGAGAAAAATTAGAAGAATAAAACTCATAGAATTAAAAGGAAGAAGGAAAGAAAGAAGAAAGAAAAGGGAAAAAAAAGAAGAAGAAGACGGAAGCACCGAGTATTAGGAAGGGAAATATAAAAATAATAAAAAATCTACCCTAAAAGAAAAAATCAACAAACCCTATCCAAAGCAACATAAAATATGCTTTAACACGAAAAATCTAGCAAACCCTAGCCAACGCAAAACAAAAATCTGCTTCAACGAAAAAAATCCAGCAAACCTTACAAAAATTTACTCAAACAAAAAAAATTCGGCAAACCCTAGACAAGGCAACACAAAAATCAACAAGTCCAAAAAAAAAAAACTTCAAAAAAAGAATTGAAGAAGAAGAAGAAAAAAAGTAAAGGGAAAAGAAGAAAAGAGAAGAAGAAGAAACATTAGAAGAAAAAATTCTAGGAAACACGTAAGCTCTAGTAACCATGTTCAACAGCTACATGGTGCTAATCTTGAGGACTTATGAGAAGCTACAATGAGAGGAGGAGGAAAGGAGAAGAAAGATAGAAGACAGAAACAATATGAGAGAGAGAGGGGGGGGGGTAGAGAAATAGCAAGAACATAAGACGCTTAGGATGGTATTGAAAGTTGAAACCCTAGTCCTCTACTCTCATTTATAATAGTAGAAAAAAATTAATAAGCCCTATGAGCCTTATTGCATGGACTTGGGCCCTATGGGCCTACTCAACTATCAACCTTTCAGTAGTTCATAATCCTCAATATTTAGATGATTCTAGCCTTTTAATTGGTGGCATGTGTTAGTGAACTTTTCTGTGGCATACTAGTGCACCTTATTTGTCAATTACGTAGGTCTTGAGTCTAGGTGTCGGTTGAGTTTAACGAAAACGAAGACCGAAGACTCAAGTGGATCTACTACATCAAGGAAGAAGAAACAAGTAAATGAAATGCCTTGGTGAGCCTTGAACCAAACCAAAACCCAAATCTCTAGATGACTCTGACCCAATAGGCATACTTATAATCATCTTAGATTGGCCTTAGGTGTCCCAAAAGATCACCCAAAGAATGGTCATAGAGGTTGCATAAGCTGCTGTAAAACAAGTCAGACAATCAACACAACTCATGTGTTTGCCGACCGGTCGCAGCCCCTAGCAGATCGGTCCTTAAGAGGCCCCAAATGAGACAACAACAAACTGTCTGAAACAACTTGTCCCAGGGGTAATTCGATTGGTCTCCCGACTGGTCGGTAGAGGCCTAAAATGGGACAACAACCAAACTGATTATTCAGCGTGTCCCTGGGCTAATTCGACATGTCACCCGACCGGTCGTCGACCGGTCTGCAGAGGCCAAGAATTGGACAGCAACATTTCTCTTGTCCAGGCCTTAAATTCGACCGGTCAAAGACCGGTCGAGGACCCCACTCGATCAGTCAACAGAGAGTTGTTGGAGCTTTTTTTATATAAAGGCCAGGCTTAATTTTGGGGGCAATGAGAGAGATTTTAGTGCATTAGAAGCCACCCTTATTGCCCATACCATTAGACTCTAATCCTAAGCATTCCAAGTCATATTTCTTGTGTTTGATCACAAGTTGGAGCATTCAAAGCTCATATGAAGATGGACTTACTCTCTCTTGATCTTTAGATGTTCAGGCACATTGACCATAGGTAGATCTTTCGTCTAAACCTCTCTAAAGATCCTATTAGGTGGAATTCCTCTAGGTAACCAATTCCTACTAGTTGTAGAGAATTCACATCATCTCCTATCACCTTAGGCATCTCAAGAGCATCACAAGCAAGGTGATTGATCATTGGAGCTAGAGCATTGGTGACGCACTGGCAACAAGATCGAGGGAGCAAAGGGGAACTGACTGAAGCATGGGAGAGCAGAAATCAAGTAACCCAAAAGGCGCTACAAAAGGGGCTCAATCCGACGACAAGTTGTCATAGTAAGAGTCTGGTTACACTCCTTCCTCGTGGAGGATTGAGTGTAAGAATTTGGCTTTCAAACTTAAAAAAGTCTTCAAGGGGAGCCTCCAGCGGGAGTATACGCTAAGTTCTTGAATTGGAACCGAAGGATTAGGAGGAACTTTGTCAAACTCTTGGGTAGGATGGATCCCGTAAACATCTTTGTTGAGAGATAAACCAATAAAATCTCCGTCATAGGTTGGGAAGAACCTTGTCAAACTCCCTAGTAGGGTAGAACTGATTTAAAACACCTAGGTTGGGAGGAACCTGATTTAAACTCCTTAATGAATGCCGGTGTGCTCAAGGGATGAGTACTTGAACCGGGAGTGGAGTGGACTCATAGTCGAACCACTATACGTACTTGTGTTTGTGATGTATTTGAGCACATTGTTATCTTCGCATTGTATGTTTAATTGTTTAATTATGAATGTTTGATAGGAATGTATGCTAGGACTAGATAGGCACATTCACACACAAGATGAACTTTCACTAAGTAGTGTAGACTTGAGCTCATATGATCCACTCTCATATAGTCTACATAGGTTGCATAGATTAAGTTTTTGATTAGTTAGATCATTTGATTATCTATGCATGCTTAGGCTAGGTTGTTTAAATGTCTATCATATTCTAGCCTTATGATTGGACCCACTTAAGCTTGGAAGCTAAGTGTTCTTGCTTAATTAGTTTAATTAGGCGAGAAAGTTTTCAAAATGATTTTAAAACGGTCCTCCCCCCCCCCCCCCCCCAAGACTTAGCCATAGTTCTACAAGCTCCGCCAAGCTTCCGCGTATATGCATAGGGTGTCGTGTTAGACTACCAACGCAATTTCAACATGCAATGAACACTAAAAGTCAAAAGCAGGTCCCATTTAGTGAGAAAAAGTCCATTTATTAGATAGATAAGATACAAAAATCGAAGAATTTTTTTGTCATGGCCAATTAGTGGTCCAACCCGAAGAATGCTTGGTTCAGATCATCATACATGTGAGAATACATGTGCCCACATGTATGGTACAAAATTTGGAGGAACAAAAATGACATGCTTCCAAAGGTAAGGAATCTGCTTTCCTAAACGAAATAGAAAACTTCAAGGTACCTGCTGTGTCAAGGCACCAAAAAATAGAATTTGGACCTGGAATTTAAATTGATTAAGGGAGATCACACGTTCCAAATCTAAGCCAAAGAAGGCATGCAAGAAGTAGAAATTCACAGAAATAAAAATAGACAACCATTGAATGAGATTCTAACAGTTTCTAGAACACCACACAACTAGTTTAAGGAGCTTCACACCCCTAAATATTAACCAATCACAGGTTGATCACCCATCTCAACAATGAGATTCTAACAGTTTCTAGGACACCATACAACTAGTTTAGGGAGCATCACACCCCTAAATATCAACCCATCACAGGTTGATCACCCATCCCAACAATCTCTAATTAATTACTTATCAACCAAAAACTCGCCACATACTAGAATCTTATGAAGCTACTTCAACTAAGACAGCACACATGGCTCCCAGCAGCGAACTGGGACTCAAAAAGCTCTGTCGGACAGCAATACATGAGAGGAGGCTACAGTGCCTCCCGAAGGAGCCAACCATTCTGCCTAGCCCTAGGCTTCCTGGAGGGTCAGGCTAGGCTGGATGAACCAGCTGGGCTCACTACCGGTCCTGGAAGGAGACGATGGAGGAAAGAAGGAAAAAAGAAAGAAAGAAAGAAAGGAGAAAGGGAAGAAAGAAAGAAACAAGGAGAAGAAGCATCTCTTAGGTGTTGAATTCTAAGAACCTGCTCTGATACCACTTTTCACACAGTGGAGAAAAGAAAATGGAGACTTACAAAATGAGTGTTGCAGAGAATAACCTTCTCTGATACCCTAATTATCTTTTATAAAAACCTACGCATCTTAAAAGAATGGTGCATAAAGAAGCACCAAAAGAAAATACATGCTCAGCCACAATATCAATCCCTGCATGCATAAATGTGCCCTAAAACATACACGAGCAGAGCACGCACACTCTAAATGTATGTTTTCTTTTTAATAAAATGCCATATTACCATGTTATCGAAAAATATAGCAAACAGCCAAACACCAATAACAAATGTGAAAGAAACTAAGAACAATTATCAAGAAAGATATCTTAAGCAATCTAGAAAACAAACGGAAACAAAGACCACTCTGAGAAGAACTATAAAGTTCCTCACCTTCCGGAAGCCTACTGATATAGCACCATCACTTTCTGAGGCAGTGAGTTCTTGCTCAACCTTTTCAAGACCCTTATTTACCGCTTGCATTTCTTCAGCTAATGACTTTAGTTGGATCTGTGCTTCAAAAGACAGTTAACAGAAAGGGGTAAACAAGATCCAACATATTATATCTAAGGCTAAGACACCAATAACAGAAAAACATAGATATACCTTAGAGGCAGCTTCCAAATGAACCAGATCTTTATCAAAATCTAGCAACTCTGGCATTTTCTCACCAAGGAGCTAAACGAATGTGCGCGTAAACATTTAAATTAGAAAAATCAATTAGTAGTTATTCTTAAGAAAAAAGGATGTTTACATAACTGAAATATTTAAATAGAAGTATACAATTTGTGTTAATAGATAAATACTTGTGTGCGTGACTGTCTATCTATCTATATATATATATATATATATATATATATATATATATATATATATATAGACACACACACACACACACACATGGAAGTTGCTTCAACATTATACCTTGCACAAATAATGCATTAGAGTCATTTTATTGTTTCTTGCACGAGTATCTGACAACTTAAGAAGGCTGTCCAATTTAAATCCTATAGCAGATCCTGCAAGTTACAAAACAAACAAGTTATAACAACTTCTAGCTTCATGAAATCACGAACCCATTATTTACTTGCATGCATATTACATTTGTACCTCGTGCTGTGCCCTGATTCAATGCATTTCCTAAAGTAAGGATTGTCTGCATTATCTGCCGCAATTTTACAGATTCCTTCACCTAGAATGGAATGTTCGATGCATTAGATGTAGTTAACAGAGAGAACTCCATCTTCATTAGTTTGCACATGAATGGTTTGAAGGATACCTCTCTAGATGCATCATTAATTGTATTCAAGTTGGACCGCAACTCCTTCACCTGCAGAAACGTTGAACATGCACATAAAATGTGATGACAAATAAAAGATTCTACCATGAGGAAATGTCCAACGTGTTGCTATTGTGCAGAACTACATGCCTGGGTAGAAAAGGAGATTCTGAATAAGAACACCCGTAACTTGGATTCGACTCGAGGAACCTTCATCAGCTCCATAAAAAACTGACCGGTTTATCAACCAAAACTTGGCATTAGAAAAAATATTTGAAAATTGTCATGACATGATCAAGGTGCCAGAACTTACCTGTTCAGACTTGCCAAGAATTTCCTTGTTGCCTGTGTAATTCTGAAACATGGTGAATACCAATCAGCAAATAATTGGGAAAATTCACCATGGTACATTAATTATATGAAAATTGTGTTGTGCATAGAGAAGATGAGTGATAGTTTAAGATATACTGAATTGCAGTATAGCATAAATGGTTGAGAAAATCAAGATGCAAAAGAGAATTTTCCATTTCATAAAATGACCCCCATAAAGGATAGGCCCTCAAGAACTTCACCATCAGTAATAGAATAATATCTTCCATCAAACCTGGAACTGCACAAGAGAATAACTGGCCCCCACCCTGGACCAACCATTAGGAAGTAAAGCGTCCAAAATCCCAACAGAAAGTAAGTGCCATTGGAAAAATGGATGCTATGGTGAAACGATTGTCATTCAAGGGTTCCAAAGAACTTTTCCATGCTCGACCATTGGCAGAAAGTTCACTGGTACGACATAGACATAGTTATTTTCTAGTTTTCCAACACAATCAAGGATGGGTGAGACATACTCAAAAAATGGTAGAAGGATGTCCCTACTCAAAGGTTAGTTGCAACACTAGGGCTATGGCTTTTCATTTTTTGAACATTTGGGCTCTATAATGTGCCTAAGTTGTGACTTCTAGTTCCCATGGATTTGGACGCAACTCATAGGTTCAATAGCACAAAAAGGGGGGGGGGGGGGGGAGCTTACTAAAGAAACTATCGAGCAAACTGCCCCCACAGCTACAAGCTGCTTCTCCGATTGATTCCATGTGCATGCTAGAGGTGTCCAAGATCCATATGAGAAAATATTGGCTCTAAAACATATAGTTTAAGGATCAATTCACCTGGGAGTTAGCGTCTGGGCCAAAGCTAAAGCCATCTCACAAAACTAAGCTGACGTAAACTGTAGCAGTGCAGAGTAATTCGACGAATCAATCCTACAATCGTATCTCATCCATAATGGAAACTTTGGTCCCTAGGATCAGCTGAAAAACGGAGGGTTTGGTCCCCTTTTTCATATCTGAAAATGAGCATAGAACTAATACGTGCAAGATTCCAGGAAATGAGGGAAACAACCATCAGAGCTGAGGAATAGATTTATAGAGTGAGAACCCATAAGGACCTTCAAATCTCCAACACAATAGTTGCGGAAAAGAATCCTGGATAATCCAGTTGCACCATGAACCAAACTGGAGAAAGTTTCCATGTCGGAAACTTGACTGAAGGAGGCACCTTCAACCAAGTCAATAGAAAGTTCCTATTGTCCAAGAATAGCTTATGCAACGTGCGCCTTCAAATCTTAGAATTGTCTCCATGTTCCCAGGAATTTACAGAAAACATATTCTACTCCCATGTGCACAACAAAAGAAATCACAGATGAAAACAGGCAACTGCACACAATTCTGATAGAACCCTTGAAGACTGATGGCAATAGTAAAAATTTACAGGAATCGTTAACCGTTGGCAAAAAATATAGGTCAGAATTGAATGTAGGTACAAATGTGTCAAATCAAGATTGTATGCTACAGATGGAAATGGAAATCAGAGTATGAAGATGGCCTGCTGGAGGCAATAAAGGACTTCAGAACCATCATGCTGTAGGCCTTTAGCCCAATACACCACAGTAATAGTAAAAGCCATGTCTCAAAGAGAAAAGTAGATAAGTAAAAAATAAATAAAAAACTTATTAATTAGATTGTAGAGTATTGTATGGGATAGAAATCATTTCGAAGTAAAAGTATACAACTTCAGGGGAGGGGGGGGGGGGGAGGAAAATAGCATACCTTCAGCATATTCACTTCATCTTTTGTGGGACAAAATTTGATGAGATTCTCAACTAGATCCATGTCTAAAACCGAGGAATCCAAGGCCAAAACTGCACTCTGGGAACGAATAACCAGAGAGAAGTCATACACAAACCATGTCAAAAAATCAGCACATCAAGATTCAAGGTACACAAGCCATCAAGCACTATATGATGACTTAGAATTGCTAAAATCACTGGTGGAATGATAGTAAGAAAGAGACAGAGGTGACTTCTCATACATTGGTGGCAGTAATGGAGGTGCTGATTGTGGAAGTCATGTAATAGTAATAGAACAACTGGCAATTGCATTCATATCCAGTTACAAACTTGTCCTACAACTTGCTAAGCTCATAGCATGAGATAAAGGAAAGATGAACTTACAATCATTTCTGGTAAAGGAATTTTTATCTTTGTAAGCATGATTTCACAATTTTTTGCTCTGTTCATGTCCACCTGAGAAAATAAAGAACGAAGTCAAGGTCTCATTGTCTCCGCAAGTAAATTTGGGATGCAAGCTAAATACTTAAAAACTGAAACTTTACGTCAAAACATCAACTACAAGCATGATAGATGCAGTGTTGTCAAAATCCTACGATTTACGACTTGAGTTGTTCCCATGAATCCCATTTAAAAAAAATACCTAGAGCATGTACCATGAAGCAATGGAATCATAAAATGTCTATTGAAATATATGACAGGTTTTCAATGGATCTGTTGCTATCAATTAAGGAAGTAGTAGTAAACCATAAATGCATGAGGTCAGCCTTTGTCCAATCATCACTTTAGTTTTAACCTGAGTATCATGCATCCAAATGGTATAACTCTCCACATACATATTATGCAAAGTCCGCAGAAAATAGACAGCTCAATTAACTCAAAAGGTCCTAATATAAGTTCTCCTAAGGTTCCATTCAGAATGAAACTTGGTAATAATAGTCAACAAAACAGGTGAAAATCCTAATATGTATATGGAACTTAATGTGTCCAGGATATTTTAGGATTGTGACTAAATAAAAGCTACAAATTCTTTAAAAAAATTATATTATGGCCATTCAAAACACACGGAGAAGCATGCATGTGAATATATTTCGCAGGTATTTACAAGTATGACTTAATCGATGTCATAAAAAATAAAAATAAAAATTTATGTTATACCATGAATGATCACAGGAACACAGCCAAGCACATGCATGTGCATGTATGTGTGCATGCATACATTACATAGTATATATGTATGTCAGCAGTGAGTCTTCGTCAATGGTCAGCAGAGCCATGATCCAATATGATATTTTCATGCCTTACTTGTGAATGTGTGGCCCAACTGGGTTCACCTACGATCAAAAAAAGCCATTGGAAAGGAGAGGTGGTCCACCATACATTGCACGTGATCCAAGAGTAGCCATGATTGGAACGGCTATGATCATCCAATGTACAGTCCGCAGCAGACCCCTCCTATCCAAATCATCCACACAATCAGCTCAATTGGGCCCCACATGTAAATTCTCACCGTAATAAGGTACAAAGAATTCGTATTTTGGATCATTGCTTACGGGCAGTATTCTGCCTATACCATTTTGCACTTGTAATCAGCGAAACTTTCATAATATGATTGTTAGCCCGTCTATGTATATGGGGCAGAATGTTGGCAACTAAGAAGCAACATCAAGCGGAGAATGAGCACTATGAAAACGAAATGTTGAGAACTTGAGATGGATGTGTGGAAAGACTAGGAATGATAGAATTAAGAATGAGGCTATCCAAAACAGTTTGGCAGTAGTCCCAATAAGAGTCCAATGTTTAGCCTGCGACTCAACATTGAATGTTGATTGTCGCTTACATTGTGTTCTATAAACACTAAGTAGGCCATTGATTGAACAGTGTCTAAAACCTGAGAGATGCTAGGAGCATCTCATATGCATCATGGGCTCCACCTATTAGATCAACTGTTAGGATGGTTCCTACATGTTCAGTCTTATGCCTCGGGGACCTATATTGAGTGAAATTCTCTTATTGGAATGCACAAGAAGAAAATTATAAAAAGATCAATGGATTGGGATATGTCCCAAATTTGGTGGCATGACATTGCAGGTTTCGTATCATACTCTACAAAAGATATTAATTGAGACAACAAGGGCAAATATGCAATTTGCTAATTTTCAGACATTTATAGTTTATGTTTACCAAACAATTTTCTGTAAAAAAGAAGAAAAAAAAAGTGTTTATTTTTAGATATCAGGACCTTTTTTCAGACAAATTACCAAACAGATTTTTTAGTATTTATAAGTACTAAAATTCAGTAGTTTAAGATTTCAGCACTTAATTTAATTTTCAGAACTTATTTTTCAGTTTACCAAACAGCACCCAAGTCTGTTTATCATTGAAGTGCAGAGGAAACCTACCCTAAAATCAACATTGTATCACCATCTTCAGCTTGGTTCTAGAAAAAACTGAAAGTCAATACCAAATTGTTGAGAATAAAAAGGAGAAGAATGGCCTACCGACAGTGCAAGAATTTCTACACTTTGATGAGAAAGAAAAATAATAATAACACACTTATGTCCTGGATGCTAAATTGATAAGAAAAATGTCTTCACGCCAAAATCAAGATCATTCGTTCAATTGAAAATATTAAAAGCACCAACCTATTTGAATCCACTGCTAAATAAAAATAATTATAATAATAAATGAATAAAGAATGCATATCAACTTATTAAGAAAACCTTAAATCTATTCCAACTCCCAATTTTGCCAATATCATATGATGAGTAAATATATAAAAACATGTCCGATACCATGTGCACAATCTCTGGTTTGTTGGTGTTAGAAGCCTTTCGAATTCCACCTTTATTTGCACTGCTCCCACTAGAAGCAACAGCAGCTGAGAACAAACTTTCAAGTTCTGACAAATCAATCTCAGGGGCCCTATCCAACAATTCCATCAATGATATGATCAGCATTTCAATACTGATAATCAAGAGCAGGCAAAAAGGAAATGATTTGAAGACATTTAATTTAAGTCAAATAGTTCAAATATGATGAAACGAGCTGGTTGCAAATAATAACAATATATTCAGGCAACATATTTCTCTTACAGAAAAATATATTTTGGCATTGAAAGCAAACAAATGGTATGTGCACTGCATACCTTGCCTGGCTTTCTTGTTTATTAGAATCAGCCCATAGACTTCCTTGCATAGCTCGAGTAACTTTCACCCAGTGCAATGGCTTCAATGAAGCTTTCTTAGGAGCACCGGTAGCACCTAAAGCTCCTCGACCTCTTCCAGTTGATAGGGCCCTTCCCCTTCCAATAGATGGAGGTGGTGGTGCTGGGGCACCAGAGACCTTTGCCCCAGGGGGTGGAGGTGGACCCGATTGGCTACCATAATTTCCTCCACGCAAGGGTGGTGGTGGAGGGGGCACAACGCCAGGAGGTTTTGGTGCCTGAGGTGGCGGTGGCGGTGGTGGAGCTGGACCTTTCCGAGTAGGCCCCGATGGAAGCGGAGGTGGGATCGGGGCAGTGCCAAGACCAGAACCTATAGGAGGTGGGGGTGGAGGTGGAGGACCTTGATTAGAGGTAGTTGGGGGAGGTGGTGGCGGCGGCGGGCCTCTACCAACAATAGGAGGTGGAGGTGGAGGCGGTGCTGGAGGGGCTTTACCGGCAATTGTGGGGGGAGGCGGAGGGGGTGCCGGAGGGCCTTTACCAACAATACCGGGGGGAGGTGGAGGTGGAGGCGGTGCTGGAGGGCCTTTACTAGCAATAGAGGGGGGAGGCGGAGGCGGAGGCGGAGGTGGAGGGCCTTTGCCAGCAATTGAAGGGGGAGGCGGTGCTGGAGGGCCTTTGCCAGTAATTGAAGGGGGAGGCGGAGGCGGAGGCGGAGGTGGAGGCGGTGCTAGAAGGCCTTGGCCAACAATTGAAGGGGGAGGGGGAGGGGGAGGGGGAGGGGGAGGCGGTGCTGGAGGGCCTTTGCCAGCAATAGCAGGAGGAGGGGGAGGTGGTGTTGGAGGGCCTCTTTTAGAAATGGCAGGGGGAGGTGGCGGTTGCGGTGGTGGACCTCTGCTAGAAATAGAGGGAGATGATGGATGGCATGCACTTGATGTAATAAAGGGAGGAGGTGGTGGGGGTGGTGGAGGTGGAGTTCCTCTACTTGAGATTGTGGGAGGTTGAGGTGGTGGTGGCGGTGGAGCACCTCTACTAGATGGCATTGGTGGTGGTGGTGGTGGTGGTGGTGGTGGTGGTGGAGCTCCTCTACTTAATGGTAATGGAACTAATGGAGGTGGGGGTAGAGGACCTCTATTGGATGGCACTGGTGGCAGTGGAGGTGGAGGTGGAGGTGGAGGTGGAGCACCTTTATTAGATGGGGTCAGTGGTGTTGGAGGTGGAGGTGGAGGTGGTGGTGGTGGTGGCATTGGGTGCAAGAGGGGAGTGGTCATTTTGCTTAAAGAAAGGGGTGGTGGGGAAGGTGGAGGAGCATCATTGGAGTCCACAACCATTGGTGAGGATGGAGACGATAAGCACATTCCCAAAGACGGACGAAATGGAGGAGGTGGAGGTGGTGGAGGAATATTTACAAAATGAGGAGCAACACTTGGAGAATGAGAAGGTTTTGAAGTTGTGGCTGGATTTGAAAGGCAAGAAGCATCAGGGGTAGAATTTTGCGGTACTACTGTAAGAGGAAGAGGATGAATG
The DNA here is from genome assembly GCA_003013855.2 of Liriodendron chinense. NCBI lineage: Eukaryota > Viridiplantae > Streptophyta > Magnoliopsida > Magnoliales > Magnoliaceae > Liriodendron > Liriodendron chinense. Next base: position 1,509,431 of record PVNU02000133.1, on the reverse strand, counting down.
TCACGTGGAAGGCTTGCAACATCTAGTGTGTCAGGATCCTGAGCTGTAGGATTATTAAGGAAACAAAGTCAGGATCTCAATAAGTAAAAACATCAAGGAAATAATGATTAAGAGGTTGTATGTACCATGTAGAACCTTTTCAGGTTCCAAAGAAGCTATAGGGTCAACAATTTTAGTCTCATCTTTTTCATCTTCAGAATCTATAGGAGATCCTTCCATGCTCCCTTTATTATGCAACCTTGAAAATTCTTTCACGTCACTTAGAATAAGTTTTTCAATTTTTTCTTGTAAATCATTTGCAGAAATTTGTCTGAGTAACCACAACGCAGCATCACCACCACTATCAACCCATTCCACGCCACTAAATAGCTCTTGAACCTTGGAAAAAGCTTCAATTGGCAATCCACCTTTCACCTCACCATTTAATGTTACAGTTGGAGCTCTAGGAGTTGAGATACTCTCTACTTCACCAAATAGAACCTGGACCCATAGGTTTAAAATAAATAAATAACAGAAAACAGAAAAAATAAAGCTCGCATCAATTTTGTTGGAAAAGCCCATTATAATTTTGGAAATACCCACCTCTGCTCGGAAACCTTTTGGATATCGCTTCTTCGAATCCCAAAGAATGTCCAGGTCCTCACAGTTCAACATCAGTATGTTGGACCGAATAAAAGCAGTATTAAACATTATACGGAACATCATAACTTCCCTTTCAGAATCCATGTCTAGATGGAGGCACTCCAACACGACATCTCCTTGAACCAAGCATTCGATATCAATTTTTATGACATCACAGTCAACCTGCACGTACATATCATCTCCCACTGGTGTAAATTAAGGAAAATAAAAACAACTATAGGAATGTCATAATTCATGCAACAAAACTCCTACCTGTCGGTAATGACGTAGAGATTTTTTCTTCTTTGGCATGGAGAAGAGCATCTGGGTTGAAAGGCCACCCTTGCTATGGAGATTTCGGCCAAAAACGCGGATTATCGGTCTGCACCCGTTATGAGAATCAAAGCTTGGAATGGCTCGGAGAATGAGGCAGTCCAAAGAAAGAGCTCGCTCTGTGGGTGGCCATTCTGGAGATATATTTCTCCTAGAAATATACTGCAGGTATCGAAGTTGTGATGGGAATGGATTCAAAGGCGATAAAAGCTTCAAAAACCCTTTGGGAGCCTCCCGATGGACAATATCAAGAGTCCTTTGCTCACCACTGTGTAATTTTCTGAAAATCAAAAGGCTAGCTAAAAGAAATGCTAAAAGGGGCCACCCTCCTCTCTCACAGTGGAGCAGAATAATGTTCTGATTATTCCTCAGAGACAACCAACTCTCGCTGACACGAAGGAAATGCTGAATTAGGGACAAGGGAAGAATGGGACAACCTTCATACTGTCGTGGATAATCCAAGATGGTGACATCATATTCACAGAGAATTTCCGCAAACTGGCTTTTCTTCTCTCCTTCTCTAAAGTTGAATGCAAGAAAGTTGGAATCTGCAAATTCTTCATGTAGCTCGGTTACAATTTCATGCAAGTAAATATGGTACATACCATCTGGCAAAACCTCTGTTGAGAAGCATGAATCAAAAACTGCACAAGCAACCAAGCATGTTACCATCTTTAGGTAAATGTAAATGAGATATATCCAGTTTCAGATGCTTACCATAAACTCTGTCGACAAATTCTAGCAAGCCATCAGGGGGTCTTCTATAAAAGAATCGACTGAAGAGGGACATTTTATGAAGTGATGCAATTCTGCTTCCCTATCAGACGCAAGATTATATGCATTGCATATACACAGGCTCACACAACTGTGAATCACAATGATTCATGACAATGTTGACCAGCTTCAACTCATCAGAATGCAATAGCCAATCTGCAAGCATAAATAAAGTTGAATGTGAGAGAGAAATTTGGTATGCTTAAGAATATAATAGCAGAATGCTAAATACTCAGGACAACAATCCATACAGCCATGGTACACCTTTCAGTGACCAACATTGGGCTGATCAGCCTGCCTAGGATGACGGTGGATGAAAAATCTCCTCCGTAAAACAATGCTAACTGTCCAATTTGAGGACTTATTGACCATCAGATAATTCTTTACCATCAGTTTGCAGGCTAAGAATCAAAACGCTAGGATTGCCCGAGCAGGATTCTTTAGCAGCATCATCCATCCATGACAGGGGGCCACCAAATGAATGTCTGGGATCATTGAAAGGTGATTCCCTCCAATAAGAATGTTGGCTTGAACAAATATGCCAAAAATTGTATGTTTACTCATAAAAACAATAGTAATCTAATCTTTGCCAACTATAAAAACAGATAAGAATACTAAGAGAGCATTTGGAGAAATTGTGCTCATTGAATTCAATAAATGGGAAATGGTCAAATTGTCATAACATTTCTATTACTCATAATGAGGAAGCAGCCTTCAAACTGTAGTCACATTCCTTTCAATTCCAAATCGAGTAGTGTAATAGCAATTTCGACAACATCCCTCAATATGAACACTAAGGGCGTTTTTGCCAACGGTAACCCAAGGGATCCAATCCAATTTAAACAGTTCCAAGTCCAGTTTTCTGATCAGGTTGAAATCCATCACCTTAAACTTGTCTATAAACCCTGCCACGTTGGGGAGTGGGTACCCAACAACCCGGCTAATTGTAATACTAATATCATATAAAAGAAAGAAAAAGAATAAAACTATGCCGAAACGAGAGAGAGAGAGTGCCGAAATGAGAGAGAGAGAGAGAGAGAGAGAGAGAGAGAGAGAGAGAGTTTAATGAAAACTGCACGAAGAAAAAAATGGAGAAAATGAGGGAAAAAAGAGTTTTACAACAAAGAAATTACATGTTTGTGATAGAGTTGATAGATGATGGTGAAAATGCAAGAAAGAGGAGCTCAATGGCATTTTGGGATTAGAGATAAGAAAGGTATTTTGATGGTTAAATCTTTTCACAAATCAATTCAACGAAGAGATGAGGGTCTGGCTTGCACTCACACTGGGCAGATTTGGTCATATAAAGTTTCGCCCAATGTCTTAGATTTTACTTGGTTTGTGGGAAGAAATAGAGTACTCACGAAAGACAGCCTTCGCAGGCATGGTATGTTTCATCCCAATATGTGTCTGATGTGCGAGAAAGACACGGAATCTGTTTTTCATCTTTTCGTCTCCTGTCCTTTCGTTGCTAAGGTATGGAACAGCCTCCTTCAATTTTACAGAATTGCCTGGATTATGCCAGACTCCTTGGAAGGATTTTTCTGCTCTTGGCACGGGGGAATGCCTGTCAGCTCAGCCAGAAGCAAATGGAGGCTCTTCCTACCAGCAGTTTTATGATCAATCCGGGAGGAACACAACAACCGCTGTTTCAGAAATGTCTTGAGACCTGTTATAGCCGTTATATCCAAAGTGTTTGAGTTATGCAGGGAATGGGACCCAAGTTAGGTGACGCAGGACGACTAACCACTTGCTCTAAAAGCTCAAACTGATAGAGCGTGGCAAATCAATCCCTTTATCTCATAGCCCAGGCTACTGCTTCACACAAGTCAGGCCCACGGTTGAACCCTCCTTCGTGGGCCCCACTTCACATGGGTTCCAATTCACACGTAGCCACCCACTTCCCACGGGTGGGGCCTGCTTCACACGAGCCACCCGCCTCACATGGGCGGCCCACCCCGCCCACCCTGAGTGTGCCCCCGCTTCACACAGGCCGCACCACTCGAGCCCGGTGTAAAAATTCCCCTGCATTAATCACCCCCAGTGAGGAATCTCGAACACAAGACCTCCCGCTCTGATACCAATTTGACGCAAGACGACTAACCACTTGCTCTAAAAGCTCGAACTGATAAAGCATGGCAAATCAATCCCTTTATCTCATAGCCCAAGCTCCCGCTTCACACATGCCAAGCCCTCGGCCGAACCCTCTTTCATGGGCCCCACTTCACACGTAGCCACCTACTTCCCACGGTGAGGCTTGCTTCACACGAGCTACCCGCCTCAGCCACCCGCCTCACATGGGCCGCCCACCCCAACTGTGCCGCCCACTTCACACAGGCTGCCCCCACTCGAGCCCAATGTGAAAATGCCATCGCATTATTAGGTCTCAATGGTACAATTTTCTCCTTATATTCTCTCACATTATGGTCCCAGGACTGTAGTAATCCCATTGTGCTGGGAGCAGGATCTAGTTTTTGGGATTTTTGGGGCTTCGTGTCTTGTCGTTCTGCTCTTTTAGTTTTCCCTTTGTATCTTTGCCTTTTGGCTTTTAATTCAATTATTTACCTTTACAAAGAAAAAAAAATCAATGGCAATTTGGGAGACTTTTTGGTGTTGGGGCTTTCTTCAAAAGAGTAGTAGAGCTAGTCGAACTGTAATAAGGTACAGCCCCACCCAATACATATGCCATGAGGTATTCTGAAAGCGCTTTTCAGGGAAAAAAATCCATAAAAATTTTGAAAAATTGCTTTCAAATGCCACATGGTTTAAGATCATTGGCGATCTACCTTATTACAGTTCAACTGGCTCTACCACATCATCTCCCTTTTTGAGCTCCCATATCTTACCGTTGCGGATCCTAATGAGAAAAGAAGTGTATGAAAAAAGTAGGGTTCTTGGAATAAACAAGAGTTATTTAATACAGAGCAGTGTTTGATCAATCCACACACATGCACGTAGCTGCTGTAGTCACTCATGGCATCAACCAAAGCCATCTAAATCTTAGGATTCATAAACTAAAGTTCACACCAAATAGGCAAACCATAACTTTCTCATTTGTAGCCATCAAAATGAATGACATCCAAAGCTTCATGTTCAACATACAAAACGTCTATTAATTGGAGGAAAGTATCATTCAATCACCCTAGTTTTGGGAGTGCAAAGTACATACAGGGGTGATCCATTATACAACTTTGATTCATGTATATATGCAGTCATGCATTTTGATGACCTGTACGATAAGTCGATAACTATGTATGCAAGAGTATCATGTTTTTTCAATAAGAGGAAACTTTGATACTTGGGAAAAGTCTACTGGTCAATACACACACACAGTGATTCTAATTGTCCAAGTAGTGGGGCCCACTATGGATAGATTATAAGTTATAACCCATAATTAAGATTGATGAGATTATCTTAACTTCTGATTAGTTGACATTTGTTTGTTGAATTTGGACCCATGACTCTCTCTTTTTCATTTTAACCATCAATGAGATGTCCACCAATGGTCCATGTTAAGCACAACTGTGCAACACACCTTACTAGCGTACTACGCCAAGTAATATTAACTGTTGGCCAGTTAGTGTGCCAAGTAATGTTAATCCAATCCCAACGGGGGATGTGAATGAATCAAAGGAAAGAAAAAACAAGATTGAGGGAAGAACCCAACAATCCACTAGCCACGTGCTACTGATCACCAAAAACCCATTTCAAATCTTCTTCCAAATCAAAGAAGTCAAAAACTCAAATAATTTGTATTTCCAATTTATCATAATCATTCACACATCCAAGCATAGTCTCATATAGGCTTGAAACAAACAAAAGAAACCCTAATAAAATAGAAACAACCAAAAAATGCCCTTGAATCCCGTTACAACCATATGGACCTTATGTATATTGGCCATAAGTAACTCACCCAAATGGCAACAAATAAATGCTACAAATATGAGTACTATTTGATTGATCCCATAGGCCCCACAATGCAAGGTGAGCATTGATTTCGCCAAATATATCATTGGACCATTGACTGGGCCAGGTCAGTTGTTCCGAATCATCAATAAAGGGAATGTAAACCAAGGTATTCGATAACAATGACGATGGCTGTAACAGCAACTGTCGTTATTGTTACGATATGGGCTGCAACATAACAGCCATTACAGCCAATTTAAAAAAGAAAAAAAAACTGTATTGTCCCCATGATGGCTATTACGGGCCATTCTTTCCATGATGACCATTACGGCCCTGTAACGTGTAACAGCATAACAGCCATAACAGACATTACCTAACCGTTTTTTGATACCTTGATCAAAACAGTTGAATTTGTCAGATATTTGATCAACCAACTTGTATGGCCATTCAATTCCACCAGGCTTTGAAAGGAACTTGTCCTCAAGCTAAAAGCAGTGGCATCAATTTCCTATGAAGATGCCGGTTTGCAGCTCATCCACTTTGGTTTCAACAGCAGTTGACGATGAAGGCTTACACGTCTGATTGTTAGCTTATGCGTAACACAATGTTGAAATACATGCTATCTCTTTTTTCACTTCCTGACTATCCTCCAAGTTCTAGGCGTCGACTTTCAATTATTTTGCAAAAGTAGATTCAATTGCATTGGATGTTGGATTGTAGATCTTGGCATCATCCCTTGTGTCCGATTAGTGCCCCATCATCACAAGGTCATCATTGTCATCACATGCAATCTAACCTTGGAGTCCACCAAATCTATCGATCCGTCTATCTAGGTAGAAAGGATTAAAGAAACGGGTAGAGGAAAGATTGAGGAAAAATGAAAGGGGTTTTGTAGGGGCAAGGGAATTGGGTACAGTTGGGGTTTCGTTAGGGCATCAATATAGGGTTGCTCTTCCGATGGATGGATTGAATCTCGAACCTATGCCATGCTACCATGTGTGGCATGTACATGAGCTATATTGCAATGTGTTGGCTTTACAAAGCTCTAACTTTAGAATTAAGACCTGAGGGAACCCAAACCCAACACAAGGCTTTGACCCTAAGTCCCCACACATACCAAAACTCATGTGAACTTGGGTCCAATACCTTGAATGCACCTGGATCATCCAAACCCGACCTCCTTAGACATCCCAAGAGGGGTACTCCAGGACACAACCTGAATTTCGACTAATTGCACCATTACTCAAATAAAGTGGACAGTACGAAAATGTTATTCTATTACAATATTACTTAGCATATAAGGACAAGCTCCAAGTCAAGGTGTTCCATAACAGTGACATTGGCCATTACAGTTGTTACAGCCTTTTTCATTTTTTATTTTTTATTAAAAAAATCGAGACAGTTACGGGCGTTATTTCTGTAATGGCCATTTCAGACCCATGATGCATATCGATTATGGCCGTTGCTGTTACGTATTACGTAACAGTTGTACTTGGAGTGTGGTATATCAAAACGATTATGTAATGGCCGTTACGTAACAATTTGGGTATGGGCCATTACATAACCGTTTTGGTATACCACACTCCAAGTAGCAATTATGTATCTTTCACATGATTGGATATTTAAGGGTTTCTTCCTCATAATGAATATTGGGATCGGGGCATTGGATTCTCACCAATGTTTGCATTACTCAAGCCAACATTCTCGCTTCCGCTTCGTCCACACCTGCTCGCACAGGAGCTTCCCTCTAAGCAGAACACTCCCCTACCAACACCATTGATTTGAGTCATTTCCTCTTGATTAGTCCAAATGCTCTCAATTCAATTTGCTTGTGCATCCAAACATAGTCTCTCGAGCATTGTCTTGCTCATCGCCATTTCACAACTGGAGAAAAAATAATGTGTTTTTGGAATCTCCATTCTTAGGAGAATTCCCAAAATTCACAAAATGGGGAACTTTTGTACTTTATTGGAAAGAAAGATATCCTTCCATGATTGTTTTGTAAATTATACCAAGTAACAATCCCACCTTTACCTGTACGAAAAAAATCCCAACTTTCAAAATGTGTAAAATCCTTCAGAGTTCAATAACTTCAAGTGTGTTTAGATGCTCAAACAAAACAAATTGAAGAAACCAAAGTTGATAAGGAGCAAATGATCAATACAACCATTCAAGTGCAACTTCAAAAGCATGGAATGGCCGTTAGGTGCCTAATCGTAATTGCAAATTCTAAATGGTGAGATGCCCACTCCAATGCCCCATTCAATTCAATTGAACATCCAAATGCACTTTCACAAAAGAAGCCGCTTTTATATATTGTTTAAAATAGCTAAGTATTATTTACAACCTGAAAAAGTACTTTTTTGGAATTAGAAACCAATTCTAGGGAAAATTCCCACATTTGGCAACAAGAAAAGGTGGAATTGAATTCCAACTAAAATTCAATTCCTAGTTGCGCCTCTAACACCTAACACACCCAACTTCACTAGTGTGCCTCCAACACCTCCACCGACCACGCCATTGACCCTAGTAACAATGTCATCTCCGACTAGCTTCAAAACAGCAGTGCCAGCTTCTCTGACCGGCCAACCCCACAGCATCCCCGCTCCCAAAATCCACCACCCCAATGACATGAGTCGGGAGTCGGCTTCTCCAACTGCAACATCAACAACAACATCAGCTTCTCTGAATGACCCCAAATCCTCCCCTCCACCGAAATTCGCCACCCCCACCAATATGAAGCTCCCCTCTCTGTCTCCATCGTTTATGATGATGTTATTATTGTTGTTTGAATGTTGGTTTGGGGTTTCTAATCTATTTTGAGAGATGAAGATGGCTTCGGTGAAAGAGACGGGTTTGGTGCCCACATGGGCATAAGAAGGGCATACCTTGCGGTACCCAAACGCCATGTAGGTGGAACATGCATGAGATCCAACTCGTCCATCAGGTGTGCCACCTGATTTTAACCTTGCATATCAAAAACCAGGTAAATTCAAAACTCAGGTGGACTACACCATAGGAAACGATGTAAAATCATGCCAAGAATCTCCAATCTCACATATTGTGGCCCACCTAAAGTTTGGAGTCACCTTTTTTTTCTGGGAGTTCATCATGGTGAGGCACATCAAATTAATGGATTAGATGGAAACCACCACTATGGAACCAATGATCATCTTACATGTTGCGCACGTATGTCATGTTGGCATAGTTGACACGATTTAGTTCTTCAAGCTCCTCTCCTTTTAAATATGCATAATAGAATTCCAAAATTCTTTCCATCCATTCAAACATTGTTTCTTGACTCCAAATAGTCAAACTCCAGAGTGCCCAACATGACTGACAGAATCAAATTCTCAGGGAATCCAATCCCAGGAAAGGAATTCTCAAGTAACTCCCAAATTCCAGGCAGTCAAACAACACCCAAAGTTTATGTTTAGCTCCTGGCCCCTTTTTTTTTCACGAGGAGCAGTTTCTTGAACTCAGGTTACTGGATTCAAAGCTAATGTCCTAACCGCTAGACCATGGGACCATTATCATTTCAATTTCTCTATTTTGACGAGGTGTAGAAGTAAGTTCGACAAATTGATGATTTAATTGAAATGAGTTTATGATGCAGGGGCATGCGATGACCTAACCCTAGATGCATGTATATTCAGTTGGAAGATATTCAAATAATAAAATTACGAAACTAACTACTTTCAATCAGAGAAAACTAACAAATCTCAACACGAAGATGAGATCCGTCCGTCCGGATCATGCCCCTTAGCATAAAACCACATAAAATCGTAAAACAGAGAGGATCTAGGGATATGAGGATATCCCAGATCTAGCATAGTCCCAGATCCAGCATAGACCAGTCCACAGTCAAGTTTGGATCCGGTTCTCATAGCTAGGTATCCCTCTTTTCAATCGTACTAAAGGGGGGGGTGTTTCAGAAAAGGACGAAGGATATCGAAAAACAACGGGTTCTCATGAAGTACGAATTAGGAATCAAAAGAAGCTTAACTTTCCTCGCACCTTGAAGAAATAGAGAAGAGAAAACGGAAACTTCGAAGTGGAATCCTCAACACCCGAGAGTCAATCCTGAAACCCTAATCTCTCAAACAAAGAGGAAGAAGCACACGAATTTTCTATTCATTCAATGATTTCGAAATAAGGTTTCTCACAGTATATATAAGCTACGAAAATAAATAAATAAAAGTGCACTAAAGTGCCTGAAAACCAAAGAAATAACATAAAAACGCCTAAAGCAGATAACGACACTAAAGCGCATAGAAACAAGGAAATAAACAGAAAAGCGCTTAAACGTAAATCCGCTCCATGGTCCGGCGGTCATGATGCTCCTGCACGATCCTGCAGCTCGCGTACCCGTAACGAGTCAGAAAATGGGCCCAATGGGCCCAGCGTCCATCCACATCAACTCGTCTGCTCCAACACTCGATCTGCGACATCGCCTCCTCTGGTACACTCTAAAGGGTGCACCACTGATGTCCACATCAATTTGCCTTTTTGTAGCCATTTCACGTGCACAAAACATAATTTTTGGTTCTGGAATTTCCATAGTCCATTGAGTTCCAAAAAAAAATCACAGAATCGGGCTCTTTTATGTTGCATAGGAAAGAAAGAGCTCTTCCATATTAAAGCAAGCATCGTTTCATAAAATTTTGGCATTCTAGTAAGAAGTAGAAATCCCAAAATTTGCAGACTATTTTCATCGAAGCCCAAACAAAATGCACCCAAAACTAACACTTTCTCATAATTCAATTTCGAACTCCAACTACTATTCTTTTAGCAAATCTTCCTCCGAAACATCACTGCCAAACACCTAACTATCAGAGATGGATAGAGATAGAGAGAAGAAATAATAATAATAATAATAATAATAAGACGTTACTTTTCAAGCTAATGAAGGATTCGAACATTTCCGTGAAAAAAAAAATTATAAAAAGGAAGGGAAAAGACGAAAATATATCCAAAACCCTAATTCAGGCAATGGGAACGCAATGCCCTAAAGATAGGGTAAAAAACTAAGATTTCCAAATGAAAAAAGCTACAGCATATTGCACAGTGATCGAATCCAGAGAAATCGGCGTTTGGATGATTTCCTACTTACATGAGCAAACGAGATTTCGAGATCGAGCTGATGTGATTTCTCCCTCTTTCTTCTTCTTCTTTTGGTGGAAGGAGTCGAGAGTTAGGGTTTGGATTTTCAAATCAAAAAATAAATAAATAAAAAGCGTCTGAAAATGTTTTAAGATGGGGAAAGCGCAAACGAAATACATCCAGAAGAGACAGATTTCAAACGTGTTGGGGTCTTACGCTTAGAGTTGCAACTTCCACGCGCGTGTGAATCCCTTCCAATCCACACGCGGGAACCGTGCCATATAACCCTTGTGAGATCTGATCCGTCCGTATGGTTGGAAATATTGTGCGTAATTTTATTACTCGCGGACATTTTTTCTCCCTTGTGGGCCAGGAAGTGCAAATTAAAATTCCGGTAAAGACAGCTTTTTTTACTGTCCATTCATTTTGATATGTTGTATTGTGTCTGCAGTCTGAAATAGAATTGATTTTGGACGGAAAGATTTAAGAATTTTAGTACATCCGATGGATGGCTTAGATCTGGTTCTCTATTTTATATCGGCTCGTGTTTAATGTGAATGGCACAGCCCCACACGCGTGTTGAAACCTCTTTTCCTATTCGTTCGGATTAAAAACTCTTCTATAGTTCACCGCCATTTTAAAAATTGTGGTGACTGTTTAAGTTAACTCGCCCATGTGATAATTGTACAGCAATCAAGACCGTCCAAATTGTTGAATCGATTGAAGATGGAGCATAAATCAAAAGTTATGGTAAATCTCTAATTTTGGTCTTGTAATTCAGACCGCTCGCTAGATCATTTTAAGATATAATGGGTTAGGATCTTCTCCATCCTCAGTGTGGCCCACGATTTGGATGACTTGGATATCCGTTCGTGAGTGATACATATGAGGAAAATGAATCACCCTCATATCCAAAATGGTGGTCAACTCTCGTAGGAGTACCTTGTTTGGGTAGGACGCGAATTGGCTAGTGACCCCAACACCAGCCCCGGGCTGGTGTCAATGTTGTGTGGGCCCACCATGATGTATTTGTTTTATCCACTGTCTATCCATTTTCCCACCTCATTTTATGGCATGGGCCCAAAAATAAGGCAAATCAAAATCTCAGTTGGGCCACAGGAAACAGTGGGAATTGAATTCTCACGGTTGAAAACTTCTTTGAGGCCACAGATGTTTTGGATCAAGCTGATATTTGTTTTTTCACTTCATCCAGGTCTGTGTGACCTATTCAACAGGTTGGATGGCAAATAAACATCATTGGTGGGGCCCTGGGAAGTTTTAAGGGTGGACGTTTAATCAACACTGTTTTCCTGTGGTGTGGTCCACCTGAGATCTGGATCTGCCTCATTTTTGGGCCCATGCCCTAAAATGAAGTGGGAAAATGGATGGACAACGTGGATAAAACACATACATTATGGTGGAGCCCACAAGCGTCGATACCAGCCCTGGGCTGGTGTTGGGTTCACTAGCTAATCCGCGTCCAGGGTAACCGGAAAAGTGAGCACTCTAAGGGCGTGTTTGCCACGGGATTAAAGGGGATTAAATGGGAGAAGATGCTGTCATGGATTCTCGTTGGATTAAAAAATTTCATCCCATCCTATTCTAATAAGATACCGGTTAGGATAAAGACAATATGTTTACATCGCTAAGGCCCACAACAATATATGTATTATATCCACACCATTTATCTATTTTACGATATCATTTTAGGGTATGGGCCAAAAAATGAGGCATATCTGAATCTTAAATAGGACCACACATCATAAAGAAGTAGAGATTTAACCATCCACCATTGAAAACTTCTTGAGGGCTAGAGAAGTTTTGGATCAATTCCACAGTATGTATGAACTTGTGAACAATTTCGATGACAAATAACCATCACGATGGGTCTTGTGAGGGTTTAGACGGTAGGTAGCCATTTTCCTCGCTACTCTTTGTAGTGTGTTCCACGTAAGCTTTGTTTTGTCTCATTTTTTGGATCATGGCGGTATGGAGGTGATGCACCGCCATAATCTACTTTTGATTTCTTCCTATATGAAGATTTGCTCCAAGCCTCCAACTGTGGTAAATTAAGTGGGGATTGCAAGAATCTCGGCCCACTTTCGCGCGCTGTGAAATGGTGGAACATGCGTGCAGGTACATCCCACAAAGTATTTGATGTGGCCCAAAGTTATGATGGTCCAATAATCAAATGGGCCACTGCAAAAATGGATGATAAAAAAAGAAATGAACGATAGCCCACGTCGAGCATTCACGATGGTATCTTTCAATTTGTGGGCCACGAGCGGTAAAGAAGATACCTGCAGTGCAGTGCAGTGACGGTCCACATTCAACTGGAAAGTCTTTCCAGGATTCTTCATGAAAATATTCCAATCTCGTATATTTTTGGCCCATGGTCCATCCATGATGAGGCTCAACAGATTAATGGTCTGGATTACCGAACCGTGGGCCCACTTGTTAGGACTGAATACCCGGGCAAACCGTGAAAAAGCGACGGGTCGAGTATCACATGATGAAATAACGAAAATTGAATCGCGCTCCCTCCTCGAAAAATACACGACAAGCATACGGTGATCGGCACCGTTGATCTGGAAGCCAATCTTGTTGATGAGCTATAAAATCGAAGTGATTTGGCAACTCTATTTCCATTGGTGGTGAAATTCAATTGTTCAGCGAGAACCGCTTATCTAAATTCATTCCTTTCGCCGGACATTAATTGGATGGATGGAGTGGTAAAGCACATGCATCATGGTGGGGCCCACGGGAAGGGTCACTACCGACTCCGGGTCCTATAGGGCTCGGATCAGGTATTACCCCCATCAAGATGTAGAAGGAGATGGACAGGTACTGTGGTGAGTCTCCATTAGCTGATGTAGTGGGCCCCGCACTTTGGGTCTGACACATCACATCCCACTAATACTGAAGTGTGGGGAGACTGCGTCGGCCACTGACAACTCACGACATACCCATCCGTCTTGCGTCCTGGTTAGTACTTATCTGAGCGCGGTCCTCAACTGCCTTAGATCTCAGTATTGGTCATTTATGTGGGCCCTACCATGATGTATGTGTTTTATTCACTCCATCCATCCACTTCATGAACTCATTTTAGGGCATGAGCCCAAAATTGAGGCAGATCTAAATCTTGTGTGGACCACACCACACAAGTAGTGGTGATTAAACACCTATCATTAAAAACTTTCTAGGGCCCATTGTAATGTTTCTTCGGTATCAACTAGTTGATTAGGTCACACAAACCTGGACGAAGGGAAAACACAAATATCAGCTTGATCCAAAACTGTTGTGGGCCCCAAGAAGTTTTTAATGGTGGGAGCTCAATCACCACTGTTTTCTGTGGTGTGGTCCACTTAAGCTTTGGATATGCCTTATTTTGGACTCGTGGCCCAAAATGAGCTGAGGAATTGGATGTACGGCATGGATAAAACGCATACATCATGGTGGCCCCACAGACCTCTTCCAGCACCGACCAGCACTTGCTGGTATTACAGGGTCACTGCCGAATCCGAATCCGATCCCGTACTGGAGGGATCGTCCGAGCCCACCATCTTCTTCGTATGACTCAAGCAATGATTTAACAAAGGTGCCAGCAACGGTCTTAAAAAGACCTCTGTTTTTTTGCTTTTTTTGAATGAATTTAAAATTCAAATTTTGGGTCATTTTCTGTTAGATCGGTCAATAGCTTATCTAAGAATTCGTTTCTTTTTTTTTATTATTCGTTCAGAGTTGTCTAATAACCGAGTGATGAGGATCAGGAAATGATCAACTTTCAGACTCAGCAACTCGCCCGTCTCGTTCGTGTCCAAGTTGAGTTGTGACTCGCCCTGACTCAAGTGTGAATAGGGCGAGGTGACTCATGGCATTGAGCCGGACAGGGTCGATGGGGCTGCAACTTGTGCTTGGCTCAACGCAAATGGGACTGACCTAACCCGAGTTGTGCACTTTGGTTTGGGTCAGATTGTTAAAGTTCTCACATGGACACCTTGATCCATAGCTCAGGTGGTAGATTGAATGAAGATAGCCTCATTTCAACGCTGTGGTCATGGCATCTATTCCCAAAGCGGGGGTGGTGTTCTAACGGTGGGGTGTGTGTACTAACCAAAAAAAAAAAAATCCACGCGTGGATCTGGAATCCGATTCACCCAATGAACAAATGTTGGGTTAAGTAGGGATGGGAGTAACCACATGTGTTTAGGTGGATCTAGGTTTGGGGTTGGGAACATCAGGTAGGAAGTTGTGTCTGGTCCGGTGGGGCTCAGGTTGATCCTCAACCCAGCCCACTCAAGTTGCACATCTAGATTCCAACCTGGCTCCAAGTTAACTCAGATGAGTTGCGTCCAGCTCAGCCTGAGTCGTGAACCCATGGATTGACCGGCATCTCTAAGCCAATGCAAGTATAGTCACGTCACCTCATGCCAGGGATATTCTTGCATGTAACGTGGGTCCTGCATTAGACGTACCATGCGAGGCCTCATTAAGCCATCATATGGTACACATGTGAATAATATGGCCATTCATTAAATTATGCACCCTGATAAGAGGTCAAGATGCCACTTATATAGAGGGCTCGTTTGGATGGTAAGCCACTTATACCTCAAGTAGCTGATATTGATTTCTACTTAATAAATATGTTTGATAGGACAATATACTAATCAACCAAAGAGTATAAAAGCATGTTTGGATTCCAACATCACTTTAAGTACTTATCTCTCAGATTTGTTTAGTCTATCCTTAACATCCATAGTCCGTCCATCATGTGGAGATCGAACCATTCATTATGGTGCACCCACAGTTGGTCATGTCTTTAATGTGAAACCATCCATCATGTGGGACCTACCTTCAATGTGAACCATCCACCTTGCGAGGCCCGACCACATTCGATGTCTATTATGCGCTAGCAAACCTTGGTTGTGGGCCATCCATCATGTTAGACATTGGATGTGGGGCATCCATCATGTGGGGCTCACTTTAATGTGAATCATCCATCATGTAAGGTCCAACTTCGAAGAGGGTTATCCATTATGCAAGGCCCACCTTAGATATTGGTCATACATCATTAAGGGCCAACCTTCAATGCGAATTGTCCTCACGTGGGCCCACCATGATTTGGGTCATCTACCATGTAAGGCTCACCATCAATGTTGTTGTCCATCATGTGGGGCCACCCTCAATATCCTCCACCCATCATGTGGAGCCTAGCTTCCAAGTGGGTCGTTCATTATCAGGGCAAGCCTTGGATGTTGACCATTCATCATTAAAGGTCAACCATGTGGGTCGTCTATCATGTGGGGCCCACCTTGAATGTTCACTACCCATTATGCGTGTTAGTGCATTTTTCTGTGGACATATTAAGTACACCTTGTTTGTCAATTACGTAGGTCCCTATGGTAGACTAGTAAGCCCAAAGAAGATGAAGACTGAAGACCAAGTAAATTTTAGCTACAGTCAAGGAAGAAGAGACAAGTAAATCAGAAATGGCCTTGGTGAGCCAAAACCCTTAAACTTAAACTAAAATCAAACCTCTAGATGACTTGTCCCAATAAGGTAAACTTTTAGTCATCCAAGAATGGCCTTAGGTGTTCCAAAAGATCACTCAAATGAATACTTAAGATGTGCATGAGCTATTATAGAAATACAGATCAAACAACAAAACTCATGCGCTAGATACTGGTTAAGGACCGATCGACATCACCGAGCGATCGATCGCAAGCCTTGGGCGGTCGATCACGAAAAGCCAAAATGGGACAGGAACCAAACATGTGTCCCAGGCTTAATTCGGCCAGTCACCAGTCTTGGTGTGATCAGGTCGTCAGAAGTCAATTCTAAGGTCAGCAAGCAACCTTAGGAAAAACCTTAGGCTGGCCTAAATGAGACCAGTCGATGGTTAATTGTGACTGGTCGCAAGCTCTGTGCAATCGATAGCTAACTAGCTGTTACTACCCATTTTTCAACCGTTGGATTTTTATCTATATAAGAACGAGGCGCAGTTTTTGGGCTAGATAGAGGGATTTTAGTGCATTAAAAATCATCTACATTGCCATTATTATTAGGCTCTAATCCCTAATAATTCCAAGTCATCTTCCTTGTGTTTCATCATAAGGTGAAAGCATTCAAATGTTCATTTGAAGATGAACTTGTTCCCTCTTGATCTCTATATATTTTAGGAACCTACACCATAAGTAGATCCTTTATCTGAACCTCTCCAAAGATTCAAATAGGTTAATCCTCCTAGGCTTTCAACATACAATTAGTTATAAAAAGTTCACCACCTCACATCACCTTGGTCATCTCTTAGAAGACCATATGCAAGGTTATTAATTATTAGATTTGAGGCCTTAGTAAAGTATCGACAACAAGATTAGGGGAGCAAATGAGAGCTGATTGAAGCACAGGAGAGCGAAGATCAAGCAACCCAAGGAGGCGCCACACAAGGGGTTCATCTAACAAGTAAGTTGTCAAGTAGAGTAGTCAATTTGCACTCTTTCCTTTTGTATGTTAGAGTATAAAAGTTTGTGACCCAAACTTGAACCAGGTTTCTTATCCCTAACTCATTTGTTGAACCTAAATTCAGGTTCATTTGTGAATCCTTGGCACATTTGTCGAGCCTAAAATTCAGGTTTCTTAGTGGGACATTAGGGACATTTGTTGGGCCTAAATCAAGTCTACAAGGGGAGCCACCGACATGGATGTGTACGTATTCCATCTGACATAGGTGCGTATATGTAGATTGAGAGTTGAACTGGTAAAACTTTCCGTTCAGGTTGAGAGGTAAACATGTGTAAAAACTTCGTGTAAATGTTGAGAAGTCAACTTAATTTAAAACCTCCGTATAATGAAATTTGGTGTTCTTATGGGTTGGGAATGACAACCAAGAGAGGAGTAGGGAAACCAAACCACTATACATCATTGTGTTTGTGATTGTCTTTTGAGCCAATTTCCATTCATGCATTGTTTATTTAATTACGAGTTATATGAATGCTGGGACGAATTGTAAGTTATGCACTTGATAATTAGATTTACATACACAGCTTGTAGTTTCACGTTTAGATTGGCTGTTTAATTAGTAATATCTTTTATAGTCTAGATAGTGCACAACTAGATTAGTAGCTTAACTTGTATCATTTATAATTTATGTGCTTAGGCTAGGTGTTTAATTATTTCATCTTTATAGCCTATTTGATTGGATCTACTTATGCTTAGAGGTTAAGTGTTCTTACTTTAATTAGGTTTATAATTGATAATTAGTTTTAATTAGGCAAGAGTTTTTAAAATGATTTAAAATGTCTTAATCACCATCCCTCCTCCCCTCTAGGACATTAGGCATATCTTCAAGTCTCTCTACTAGCGGTAAAATCGCAATTTCAATTGATATCAGGTAGGATTGCTCTTCAAAGACTTAACCATCTAGAGTAAGATCCAATACTTAAGCTTTAACATTATGTTTACCTAAGATGGGAGTAGTATCACTACTTGTCCACCATATTTTGATGATTCAAACTATGTGTACTGAAAGGCCCAGATGTGAATATTTTTAATGTCCATTAATCATAAAGTATAGAACTCAGGTTGAACAAGGTTGGACCACACTGGTGGAAACAGTGGAACGAGATGGAGTTACGGTCGCCCAACTTAAAACAACGTCTAGTTAGAGTGACCTATAAATGTCTCTTTGTGGCTACAATATTAAGAGTCTCAATGCAATCTTTTGTGATGTCTCACTCGATGAATTCAATTGCATATGCAATTATGAGAATAAATCAGCTGAAAGACCCTAAAGATCACTCATTAAAGAATGATTACCGTCAAACGTTTCAAATTGTACCTCATTACCACACAATTTGAAAACATTAAAATGAGTGAGGATGAAATGTCCATGGAGTTCTATGCAAGATTGAACCGTATTTATAACTCCATATGTGGCGTAGGAGAGAGGGTTCTTAGGTGGGCGTATATGTAAGAAAATCCTTAAGTTCCTCCTAGAGAGATTTAACTCTAAAGCCATAGCATTAAAAGAGTGCAGAGACATAGATACGATGAAAGTATAAGAACTATTAGGTTCCATACAAACACGTGAACTAAATTTTAAGACCCCCCTATAAGAAGAACCACATTGTCTAGAGACTTCACATGGGCACTCACATAGGCAAAAGAAAGTTGAAAGTGAGTATGAAGAAAATAGTGATGATGATGATGAGGATGATAAGGATGAGAGGTTTGAATAAACAATTTAAGAGATTTCTCAAATTTAATAGAGGGAAGAATTATGATAAGAAGGACAAGAAATGTGAGAAATACAAAGAAAAATCATGTAAATTCAAATTGTTCGATGTTACGGTTGTGGTAAATATAGTCATGTTTCCATAAATTGTCTGGAGAAGTCTAAACCAGAAATAAGGTTATGACAGCAATTAAGATGACACAGATGAGTCCAAATCTGAATTAAGTGACTTTACTAGTAATGTGGACAAAAAATCTATGAAATTCTAATGGCCTCCACCATTATCTCTCTCTTTTAATCTAAGAGAAGATCGTTTACTCCCTGAAGAAAACCAAAACTCTAGGGGAAAAAAACCCGCTGCTGAGGAAGCGGAACTTTTGAAGCAACGATTGTTCCTCTCAGACCAAACGCTCACATGACAACTAAGAATATGATCCACCACTTCTTCCTCCCTAAGGCTCCTCCATCTTCAACATGCCACCTGTTAAAAATGGATTGAACGAATTCCAATATAACCCAAGAAACATCAGCCAGTCTTAGAACACTCCACCAAATATCTCCTAAAAAATGGCAGTGAATGAGCAAGTGGTCTTAGTATAAACTATAAAAAGCTAATTTGTTCCGCATTGAGACTACACTTGGATGAATTATTTTGAATCAAATTGCAAATTTTTTTTGTTAGCTTGTTATTACACACCCCGCTTAGGAATCCATACAAAGACCTGAGTGTTAAAACAAGGTAATTTACACTTAGTCTACCACTTGAGCTATGGATTGGTGTGTGAATTGCAATTATTAATGTAGGGATAATCAAATTGTAATTTACTTGCATTCAAATTGATGGTTTGCACTTCAAATTGCAATTGCATTACTTTTGAGTTTGGTCCAAATGGACATAACTTTAATTTCAGGGCTACTTCTTTATTATCAAATACTAGAAAACCCCACTACTTTCTCTCATTATTTTTGTGATTCAAATCCATTTGTGCATCCAAACACAACCAAACGATATTTCGGTTATCATTTAAAAGCGCTTACTTCCTTGATTCAATCCATGTTTCATCCACAGGCGTTCTCCTTTCTATGTTAATGATTATAAGGAAAGCATCGCTTCCATAAACTCCGCAAGGCCTACGAACAAGTGCCCACCTCTACTTCATCGTTAGCATGCTCATCGTATTGGGGTGCATTGTCTATTACAACATCTTAGGCCGGCTGCCAATCATGCAGCATTACAGATGCAACAAAAATCTAGTAATCGGAAGCCACATTGCCCTCCCAGAAGGCTTGCCATTGAGTTCCACCACCATCATGCTCTAGAACGCAAGTGAGCCTACCATGCGGCCCAAGTTCTGGGCTATGTGGAAAAGGATCCGATGGCTGACAGCTAGAGTTCTAGTGACATACATTGTGACTTTGTCCATCTTCCCAAGATACATAACTAAGAATGTGTAGTTGAACGTGCTACACGACTGGTACCCCATCTTGTTGATAACGACATACAATGCATCCGATTTGGTGGGGAAATGCTCAACGACAGCATATGTTCCGAAGAGTACTAAAAGGTTACATGGGCCTGTGTTGCAAGGATGTTGTTCTATCCACTCTTTGTTGCCTGCCTACGTGGGTGCATTCTTCTGAACTGAGATTCTAGTGATGATCCTAAGTAGTGCGCTCAGGATGACTAATGGATTTCTGCCGAACACGCTCATGATCCTTGCTTCGGAATTCGTACTAGTTGTAGAAGTAGAAACCGCTAGCATTGTGATGGCTTTGTTTTTGGGATTTGGGTTCGTAGGTGGATTAGTTCTTCGGTGGTTCTAGGCTAATTTAGACCGCGTTCGGATGTTCAATCAAATTGAAATGTGAAAATTCAATCCGACGAAGCGGAAATTACCGAAGTGGGGCCAGCCCCACTTCATTCATTTGTCAAAGACTAAAACCCAAATTCAAATTAAGATTGTTTCTGGTCTAAAACTGGAACTTATGAAATTGCATTTAAGAGTTTGGTTGTTATTATGAATTAAAATGATGTGTGCATTGAATTGGTTATTGCAATTCATTTTAATTGAACATCTAAACACACCCATAAATGTACAAAGGCCTACGTCTCCAAATGTTTGGAATATCAAGTGACTGACATGAAAAGAAGCGATACCATCCGAGGAAGCATCAATGTGTTATTCTTGATTGGAGCATTTTGAAACTTAAACAACCCATCAAACTTTATTTCTAGTCCAAATTCTTTCAGAGAGAATAAGAAATTTTCAACAGAGAAACAGCAGTGCAACAAATGAACAATGCAATGCGCGCGGTCTATATAATAGAGAACAAACCTGTAATGTTGGGCAATTAGCATGTATTGGAAATTCGCTTTATGTGAGTGGGACATCGATGGACGATGGATGTTTGATGGTCGACATTATTTGGTGAGATTCCAAACACTTTGATCACTGAAAACGTGATAGCTTATGTCGTTGCACGATTTTGGACAACAGATTTGGACGGCTAAGATTCACCACGCAACCGTCAATCCGTGAGTATGAGCTCCTTCCGTCTGCCGAACCTGCAAAGAAAGAGAAAGAGAAGGCAGGGGGAGGTGCCGCTATGCGGCGGGAACTCTCCAATGCCTAAGTCAGGCCCGGAGATAAGGAGAATTAGGGTTTTAAGGCTTAAATTATCTCTCCCCTTTACGGTGTAGATCCAAACTATATTTATAAGGCTTGGAGGTGGTTTGGAGAGACGGATCCTGCTAAGATATGCCGGTAGAGTCCCGGTGGAGAAAAAATTCTCTCTCTCGATCGTATCGGGAAGATCTTTTTGGAGAAGACAGTAGATCTGGAAATATATGGACATTCCGTAAGTATCTCAGACTGACTCTAGGTGGTCGATTGATCTTGCGCCAAATTTGGCTAGTCAACTGGTTTGGGACCGACCTGGGCGGTCATCCTATCATGGCCAAGCCTGGGTGGTCAGCCTGGTGCATGCCGACCCTGGGTGGTCGGCCTGTTGCTGAGCTTGGGTGGTCAACCTGTCGTATGCCGACCTTGGGTGGTCAACCTGCCGTATGCCGACCCTGGGTGGTCGACTTGTGGCTGAGCCTGGGTGGTTAGCCTGTCATATACTGAGCTTGGGTGGTCAGTCTTTCATGTGCCGACCTTGGGTGGTCAGCCTCAACGAGGTATGAGCTGTGAGACGGTCCGTAGGCCACGCGGTAGGGAAATGGGCTTCCTCGTGGTTCGCGGAATAGGTCCAGCTCAAGAATATCCCCACAACAGCTTATTCCCATTGTACTCTTGACAAGGGAGCATCACTGCTCTGTTTGAATGTTTTCATCCTTGCAAGGTTCTTTTACAGTTAAAGAAGCCCCTCCCAACACTTGCCAAAGCCAATCAATTGTGCATGTGGGGCCCTCCCTATTGCGATCCAAACAAGATGGGCCTAGTGGTGGATGGGAGGTACCCCAAAAATCTTCCCTATCAGATGATCATAACCATTCGATAAATTCGCATGAAATGTGAGCCATTGGCTTAATTGTCCATTTACCCCAGATGGCTAGGATTGTCTTGAGGGAGATATTTGGAGCATGGCTGATTCCAAGTTCCTGCGAGATCAGCGGCCTATACTACTGAAAGGTGGGCCTTGCCTGTAGCATTGTGCGGTCGAACATGAAAACACATTTTTCTTTGGCGAAGCATCATGTGAGAGCATGGTTTTCTGTCCCGAGTTGTGTCACGACTCGGCTGATTCGGGAGTTGACTTGGATGAGTCAGGCCGAGTCACCCTCTATTCTCAATACTGACTCATGATGTCCTAACCAGATAGGACTTATCCGAGTCTTGAGTCAACTGGGATGAGTTGCATCCTACTCGGCCAAGGCATAAATCCTTGTGTGATTTCTCTTAGTCCAATGGTAGAGCCCATGTTGATGCCAGCTCGAAGAACAAGCTTGTGGCATGGGTTTTGATCCCAGCTAGGCCCCGGCAAACATAGACCTTGGATTGCAAACTGATTGGGCAAGATCCATCAACTAGGCCTCCTCGGCCCAGCCCATTAACAATCCTACTCGTAACTGAACTAATGCGGGTTCTGAGCCTTGCCTCGTTAGTAGACTCTGCGGAGTTTCAACGGGGTATTGATTTCAAAACCCATCAGTAGTGAAAATTTACGCTGCTAACAACATCAGTAGGTGCGTTGCATGACCGATTGAGTGGGTGTGTTGCACAAAAAAGAACTAATGCTAACATGGGAACGTTGGACATGATTGCTCACAACTGATTGAGATCTGCCCAGGCGTGGGATTGGACCCACCCAAGCAAGGCCACTATGGGTATCTTCGTCGACACTTGCTTAGGTGGGCCAATCAGCACACGCTATTCAAGTCTACACGCGGTTCATGCCAAGAAAGATGACCAAAGTGGTGATATGGAGCACAGGTACGTGATATCCAGGCCATTTATACATGGGGTCCACAGTGGCATGACCTGGACCAAAATTGATGCTGGCCCACCCATCAACTGCGCCTCACTTGCATGGCAAAATGGGATGGTCAAATAAATGAAGATCAATGATCTACAAACACATGGCCCATCTAATAATGATAGAGAGATGGAGATCATATCACTAGGCTGTCGATCATGTGAATTCTAGCTCCGACGGACTTTTGGAGAACTAGAAAGGACCTTGTAATGAGAATCCAAACCTTAGAAATTGTGGGCCACTACGTGGTATTTGATGGCCGAAAACAAATGCAAAAGACAAGGAATGCATTCCGAGCGGTATTTGATCCATGGATCATAGAAAAAGAACGTGAAGGACCTGATCTAGGCTGCAGCGCAATGGCCTCCTTTCAGTTTTGGGTCAGGGTCCAACTTTCTTTTTCTAACCATACATTTAGATCCAAGGCACAAGTAAAGCACACCACAAGAAATGTTGGGGATTGAACTCCTACCATTGTAAGCTTCTTGGGGGCTGTACAAGTTTTGGATCAAGATGATTTTTGTGTTTTGTCTTGCCAGCTAGCCTAGCTGGAAGACGCATTTCAATAGCAGGTCTCAGGCTCGAGTGCTAAGGAGGCACACTAATCCCACTGGTAGGTGGGTGCATCTTTTGACTAACAAAAAACCAAAAAAGGAAAGAAAGAGAAGGAAAGGAAGATGAATTTTGCATTTTCCCTTCACCCATATCCATGATATGAACTGGAGTGATGACTAAAAACATTATTATGAGCCTCAGGAAGATTTCAACAGTGGATGTCAATGATCACGATGGGCCCTAGAGAGTTGCTTAATAATTAATATACAAATGGCCTTCCCAGCTACAGGGCTCGTGTATTTTTATCCCAAAAGATTAAAAACGTAGCCCAAGTAGTGGTGTTAGTGGCTTGGGTTAGGGCCAAGCCCCAAGCTCACATTGTTCAAAGCAAGCTGAAACAAGGCCTAGGCTGGTGGTGGGCCAAAATACCCAGCCTGACCCTGGCCTAGAATGTTTGTACAAGGCCCAACCCAGGCCCTACCTCGAGCCTAATACCTAAACACACAAGAAGAGAGAGTTTGCATTGAGTAGGAGGCATGAGATGAGAATGAAGAATTCTTAGAGATGGTTTGATTATTTTTGTGTAGGCAGCATCGTTGCGTGACTGAGAGATCAACCAGGAAGCCCTTAAAACCCTAAAATATAGTGCTTTCCCGGTCTTTGTAAGAATTCAGGATTGGGGTTCACACAAAGTAGTATGTATGGGGATTTTATATAAAGAAGAGGTATGTGAGGGGAAATGGAGGAGTCAGAAGACAGACAGATATTATATATATCAGTGTGAACGAGCCCGGCCCATGTGGGCCTAGAAGCCAATGAGTTAACGCTGCCCATTGGGCCTGTTAGATAGCTAAAAAATGAAAATTGGGCCTGTTAGATAGCTAAAAAATGAAATAAAAATGAATGTAAATGAGTAATGATTACTTATCTTTAGAAATGTACGTTGTCCCAAAACGTCTTACATTAGGTAGGGTGCTATGTACCAAAATTCTGTGGGCCCCACCATGATGTATGTGTTATATCTACACTTTCCATTCATTTTTCCAAATCATTTTAGGGCATGAGCCCAAAAATGAGGTAGATCCAAATCTTAAGTGGCCCACAATAAGAATAATTATTTCTACCATTGAACCTACTGTTATCTATGGTGTGGTCTACTTGATCTTTGGATTCATCTCATTTTTTGACTCATGCCCTAAAATGATTTGAAATGATGAATGAACGGTGCGGATATAACACATACATCATGGTGGAGACCAAGGAGCTTTGCTTTTGAAAAGAGGCTGAAATTTGCATAGTGGAATTCCATCTATCTGTCAAGCGTGTGTAAAATTCTTTATTATGCATTTACTTTCATTTCATTTCCCTACAACCATATACGCCTAGTTGTAGACATGTCAGTTTTAAAAAGGTTTGATGGTTGGGGGCTCTCACGTATTTTCGTGTGTACGTAAGGATAAAACGAGGCACATCCAAAGCTCAAGTGGACCCACCCAGCACAGGAAATATGGGTGATTGAACGCCAATCATTAAAAACTTCTTAGGGACCGCTTCTACCTCATTTTTAGCATATACCCTAAAATGATCTCGCCAAATGAATGGACAGTGTGGATACAACACATACATCATGGTGGGGACATTGCTACACCCTGCGTAGCTAGCGTAGAAAATTTTCTCATGCTAATTTCAACCATTTTTGTTTTTCACCGTTGGCAAGGATCAGATGCATAGGTTTGTCTGATAAGTGTAATTTTTAAAACATTAACCACCCATGGTAGGGCCCTGCATATGGACGGACCCGATTGAACACTCCTTGCATAACCTTCCACGTGTACTTAGAGATTAGAGAGATGGATCTAACATATTCCGGTTCTTCCCGTTCCACCGGTTCATGTATTCTATCCTAAAAATCAAGCCGCCTATGCCAAACATGCACGTTGAATGGAGACCATCGGTCGTCAATTTTCTAACCGTCCGTTGCCTCGTAAATAGGATTTTTGGCCTAAGAAACATTTACCATGGAGACTACCTTATGAACAGTTCAGATCCTAGAGACATGTTGCCACGTGGCACGTGCGGTGAGTTTCATTTTGGCGCTTGAAGATGGGGCCGTTTGGAATTTGCATTCCAGTTCACATTTTCGCCACCTTTCACATGAAAAGTCTTCGGAAGCATTTCTCTTCACCGACAGAAGATTAGTCCATCGGAAACGGTAGGTACATTTCTAGAAAGCATAATTTCCAGGTGGATGGATCAATCAGGACGGTCTACCTACTGTTAAGTTATCGTGGATGGTCCATAATACAAATCTACATCTATCTAACGATCCTAGCCATCAATCATCGACCTTTTTTTTGGTTATGTATGGTTGCTTTTAAGGCCATTGATCAGATGACTAAGGTTGTCCATGTTTTTTTTTTTAACTGTTGGCGATCCACCACAGTAATCGCTAGATGAGAGTCCCAAATACCACGTCTGCTGTCCAGCGGCTCTACCCTGTTCTTCCATTGCCCATCACTATCCAGCTTGAGAGCTTTGAACAGAGTGGTCAAATTGCTATAATGCATATGTATTCTTTTTGACTTTGAGCAAAAAATTTGGTAATGGGCCGAGTGCCCTACCTGATTTGCAGGAGACATTTTTGATAATTTAGTATTTATTAGGAATTGTTATGTAAAAATTCTAATTAGTTTTATATAATGGCTGTAATAATGGGTCAAGTGCCCTACCTGATCTGACTAGGGCCGAGCATCGACCGACTTGCTTGGCCCATAAGTTGTGCTTGGACGTTGCATGCATGGCTTGATCAACTTTCTAGTTGGGCTTGAGATCAAATCATTTTTAGCCCTATCGTACTTGAATTTTTATATGAATGTATTACATCAGGCAAGTATGTCATTTTAATCTCTTTAGTTAGGCAACGATCTATCTTATATGTGAACTGTTGGTTTCACTTCTCTAAAATGTTTATTTTTTTTTTTCCATATATGGCCCACTTGATAAATGGAGGGATTTTATCAATTTTTGAGTTGACACTAAGTGTAATAAAAAAATTGAGTTGAGTCGGGTTTGGGCAGCCAAAATTTTCTAGTGAGGCTTGTCACTACTATACTAGGTTCATGCCGAGTTTAGGCCATTCTTGAGCCTTGAGTCGTAAGTGTTTAGTCGGGCTTGGACAGCCTTTCCCAAACCTAACCCAATCTTGCTACCCTTAGTTTTAAGAAAATAGTGGCATTTGAAGTTTCACGAGATAATAAATAACATTTTCAATATAGACCATACTTTTAGAATTAGTTTTATGATCCAGTTTTATCCACATCAAATGATGGTTTGGATTTTAACCACTCATTCCCTCTCCTTTTTCGTGCGTGAGTAGCCTGCTGGCACCTCTCTCTATCTCTACATTCATCTGTACCCAATACAAAGAGCTAGCCAACAAAGGTTATGGGGCCCACTATGATGACTATGTAACAACCATATATAAATCTGCTGTACCACCTTGGACATTATCCCAATACGTAGATGATGTAAATTTGAAGTGGGCCACAAGACAAAAAAATGTAGATGGGTTATCCACCATGGGTTATCTCTTTGTCTATATGCGCACAGCCTCATCTATCTCCCTTCTTTATTCCTTTTTCCCCTCTTAACCCTCTGAAAATCTCTCCTCCATATTTGTCTCTTCCTCTCTCTAGGTGTCGCTTCTCTACTAAATCGTGCACCTGGCGCACATATCCGACAGATGTGAATTTCCTCCAACACCAGTTATCAGAACCGTACAACAAGATCTGTGGGGCCCATGTGATGCTTTTGTGACATCCACTCCGTCCCTTAGTTTCAACAACTCACGTTAAGGATGTGATTTAAAAAATGAGGCCACTCTGTCCTTTAGTTTCGCCAATTCATGTTAAGGGTATGATCTAAATAATTCAAATGGCCCATAACACAAGAAATAATGGAAATGGAACACCCATCATTGAAGCCTTACATAAGTGTGTCTATATACTATCAAACTACTTCATAACGTTATTCCCGACCATGAATGCTGTTCAATGGTCAACCTAATTCAAAACTTTCATGGCCTAAAAAGGTTCCCTTGCTACGGTTCTTTCTACTTTTTCTCCTGTGGTGTGGCCCACCTGAGTCTCAAGCTCACGTCATGACATGATCTGGCTCATCTGAGCATATGCCACGCAAAGTGTGGGCCCGGGCTTTTTGTTACAGGGTCTCTCACGTGTTTTAGAAAATTTGCATCTGCATCTAACTCCAATTAATTTTCAAACTGCGGGTCCCACTTCAAATGGGTCAATGAACCGAAAATTAGATAGATACGATATCCTAACTAATCTGTTGACATCAAATGGGCGGTTAGGATGAAAACTCTGAATGCAACAAACAAGTATATAACCACTAATCAGAGGTTAGAATCGTTCAATCACTCTTATTTTGAGTCATAACATGTGGGTTCTAGAATTCATGCACAGTCTAGTTTGATTCATATGCCACGTGACGTGTACAGTTATGGGTGCATGACTATAAACTATCACAATCTGCCAGAGTATCAAATAAATAGCCATAAATTCAATTGAGGTCACATGGGCTGCATGCTTACAGCGTAATCAATGCCACTTGGAGTAACATGCTCTTGCGTATGGTCTTGGAGGCGTGTCCGGATGCAGAAACATGGGTTGGGGAGTGAAAGTGATTATAAAACAGCTCTGATACTTTGGTTACCGTTTAATGCTTCATACTCATGCACTAAGAAAATGTACACGTGGATCATACGTGAGTAATGTTAAACCGTCCAAATTGAGGGTCCCACCTTGAATGGGTCATCTATTGAAAAATAATATCTGATTATTTTTCTAACTGGTCGATTGATTGGTATCAATGTGATGGATAAGATAAATGTGCGTCTTACACCATCTTGATGATTGGAAGTTGTGCTGATGATTTCAAACTGACAAAAAGATATTCTACTTAATGGATTGGAGAGTGGTAAAGAGATTCAGTGTCTGGAATTTTCAAACCACTTGATATGTGGAATTTTCAATGGACCGTTGATCAATAATTTTATTTACCGTTCAAAAATGGGTGATGGATGGGATAGTTATAAACATTCGGTTCGTGTGAATCTCTGGTTGTGGCTCACATGATAGCTAAATCGATAATCGGACGGTTAGGATTCATTTTGCGCCGTGCTCCAATCAAGGATTTATTGAGTTGCTCTCGACCTATGGTTCATTACTTGACTCGTGGCGACTCGACCATGCAAATGGCATACATGTACAACAATCTGGACCGTACAAAATGTGTGCCTCACAATGAATGGAGAAAACATGAAAGCCGATTGGACGATCTTGTTCATAGCAACTAGTTTGACGGCGAGGATCATTTGATCCATGTGAGATTCAAGACATGTGTTCCATCTGTAATGGGACACGTGGATTGGAGGGTCTGAATTGCCTATTAAGACGTGGGATGGATTAGTCAGCGACATATATAAAGACGAGGCAATGGCGGTGGAGAAGTACAAAACACTTAAGCCTCCAACCAAGGGCCTTGCTAAGCTCAAACGCGTGGACATGTCAGCTACTGCACACGCCACCAAATATGCCAGGGTGGCAGATAGGTTTAACATCCAGGCCATCCATCAGAAGGCCTAACACTACATGGATTCCCTATACTGAGAATCAGGTGGGTCCGCAAGTCACGTGAGCCACAATTAACTTACACAGCTGTGAAAAAATCAGCCGAAATTTCTGACCCGTCGACTTATTTCTGGTATCATGGCTCAGCTACTGAATGGACCACCTGATGGATGGCTGGGATATTTCACCTGTCTGCAATTCTGGCACATGTGGTGGTGTGTGTATTAGCTGACCGGTCCAAGGCGTGTGGGCTTTTAAATGCTCTCAAATTAAAATTACGTAGACAAGAGAAGTCATGCGCGGGATTAGTGGATCGATCGGTAAGTGAACGATTTTCCACTCCACCCGCTTCGCTTCATAATCTCATGTGTACGGTCCAACTCTAATGAAATATTTTCAAATGAGAGGAAAAGGTCAAAGGAATTTATTTCATTTTTAAAAGTAGAAGACGTGTCATCGTATATGCCTTGCACATAAGCTACCTTGATTTGTAGCGTTCGATGGGTTGAAGGGTCTAAAAAGTAAATTAGCATATTCACGTACGATCATATGCAGGCAAGAAGCCAAGTAGGGGACATCCAGAGTCAAACAGCATGTGCTAAGGCCCGATTGGTATTCGGGTCTGCGGATCTGGGACGATTATATATGGATCAGTAGCGTTGGGTCACTTGGTACCTGAAATGGACCAAAGTTCTTAATTTCCATGAACCATGGTTTTTTTTTTTTTTTTTGACTCGAGTCGTTCTGTTAATTTGGGTTCAAGTCCGGCAGTTGGCCCATTCGGGGGGAAACTTGTGGTACCAAACCATGTTCTATTAATGGATTCTATGTCCACTTAGATGAGTCAGCAATCCATTTAAGAACTCAAAAGACCTTGACTGAACTCAGTTGAATGGGCTCAAATCAAATGAGATTTTAAGTATCAATGGGATCTGAATTTCGCCATGACTCAGCCTAAAAAGAATCTACTCCGCTCGGCGAACTTGATGACAAGTTAAAGGAAACAAAAGAAAAAAAAAAAAAGTTTTGGTCATCCACCTGCTTATCTTTTAGGCTATCGTAAAGCATAATTATACTTTTAAACTTTTTTCAAATA
This sequence comes from Liriodendron chinense, assembly GCA_003013855.2. NCBI lineage: Eukaryota > Viridiplantae > Streptophyta > Magnoliopsida > Magnoliales > Magnoliaceae > Liriodendron > Liriodendron chinense. The sequence continues at coordinate 1,478,680 of PVNU02000133.1, read as the reverse complement.
CATGTCCACCATTTTGAAATATGGTAAAGAAAAATGATTGTTTTGACGGTGACTACTGTCTTGCTAACAGGGTAAGCCATTATCAAAGTAAAAGACAGTTTTAACCTCTGTTTTAAATTAATTGAACCAACGTATCCTATATCCTGCATAGGGATGGATGCCCAATTCACGTACCCCGATGGGCCATAGATGTGACGTGGTTCACCTGAGATTTGGATCTACCTCATGTTTAAGGTGATCATGCCCTAAAATAATGATCCAAAATTTATGTATGGCATGGATAAATCACATACAATATAATGAGGATTTATCTTATTTTCTTGCCATCAAAATTTGAATTGGCCCACTGTGATATATATGTGAAATCCATTCATACCACCACTTCATCACCCCATTTTAGGCACAAGGACTAAATTTCCCGTCAATCTATTATTATAGTGGACCAAAAGAGTATTAGGCAACTCTTACCCTTAAAACGATTTCACTTGTGTAGCCCACTTGAATCACTGTTGTTAGAGTCCCTCGATATATGTTGATATGCCATCCTCTAATAGCTCGAGCTTTTAGAGAAAATGGTTATTTATCATGGTATCAGAGCAGAAAGTCTCATGTTCGAATTCTAAAACTAGCAAATATGCCACCGGTAATATATTCTCCCACGGGGAGCCATTTATGGTGTGAGTGTCACTTCACTTGAGGGTGAGTTGTGTGTCCCTCACTTGAGGGTGAGTTGTGTGTCCCTCTGGCCTTTGCCCAGTATATTCCCGTGCGGAGTTCCACGCCACGCTTGTGGGAGAGTGTTAGAGTCCATCGATATACATCGATATGTCATCCTCTAACAGTTCAAGCTTTTAGAGAAAGTGGTTATTTATCATGGTATTAGAGCGGAAAGTCCTATGTTTGAATCCTAGAAGTAGCAAATATGCCACCGGTAATATATTCTCCTACGGGGAGCCGTTTATGGTGTGGGTGTCCCTTCACCTGAGTGTGAGTTGGGTGTCCCTCTAGCCCTTGTCTAGTATATTCCTGTGTGGAGTCCCACCCTGCGCTTGCGGGAGAGTGTTAGAGTCCCTCGATATACATTGATATGCCATCCTCTCACGGCTTGCACTTTTAGAGAAAGTGGTTATTTATCAATTGTTAGTCTTGATTTTTTGTTATTATGCATAAAATTTAATGAGGTACATAATGGATGGAGTGGATTTACATAAAGGTGTGGCCCACCTTATAGCCAACTTTTCGTCTTTTATTCCATTTGAAAAAGAAGTGAATAAAATGTTTGTTCACCATTGCTTAAGATTAGGGTTTTTTTTTTCTTTCAAGTTAGTCATGCAACACACCCACTCTGTTAGCTAGGCAACACGCCCACTTGGTTAGACACACAATGCACCCACCCACCAATGGGGTTAGTGTGTCTCCTTAGTACTCGAACCTGAGACCTGCTGTTGAAACGCCTAGACGACTTCCAGCTGGGCTAGCAGGTGAGACACAAGATTAGGTGTTGTGTGCTAGGTGCCATCTGTAACTCCCAATAAGCTAGGTGTTGTGTGCTTAGGTGCAGCCTGTACCTCCCAATAAGTTGCAGCCCTAGCTGTGGGGGTTTTCCGTTCGATGAACATGATGAGGGAGGGAGAGGGGCGTGGGATGTGTTGGATGAACATGGCGAGGGAGAGGGAAGGGCATGGGTTACGTTCGATGAAGACAGCGAGGGAGATGGAGAGGATGGGAAAAGTTTAAAAGTAGGCTTGTTTTTACGATAGCCCAAAAGATAAGTGGATGGATGACTAAAACTAAAAAAAAAAATCTATAATCCAATCCCAAGATGTGATTAGTTTGTTGACTTCTGAAGATGACCATGAGTCCAAAATGTAAGACTCTTATTAGGTGGGGCCACACGTGATTATTTGTTTAGATATGATCGTTGGATTATTTATATTGAGCAATTCAGTAGGCCCTACTACAATTGTGATCATTACATATAGATTTGGGGCAAGACGCTTGAACCGTGATCCCTATACACAGTTATATATTAAGCCAGATATGGAAACTTACAATGTGAAAATCTAGAGGTAAGAAGTGTGATGGGTAAGCTTCTTCGACACTCTTTCGTATAAATATATGTCTTGGTCCCCTCACCCACATATATAGAGAAAACCCTAGTTTCATTGAGAGGTTCTCCTAAGGTTATAAGGTGCGGAAGGCCAAGACTCATACCTCTGCAACATTGCGGCATTGGGAATGTCTTCCCACATAGGTATGCCTTTACAATTATAGAGTAAAATCTCCATTATTAGTGCATAGATGATTCATATATGCCGCATAAAGATTACACAAAACTATGAAACTCTTTTTCCTTTTTTACACACACTACCCATGACCTTAATGTTGAAACTTACAAAGTTTACCACTCAGCCATAAGTAGGGACCTAAAATATCGTGAAACTTAGTGGGCAAGAATACATACTCGGAGTTGTAGGGATATTTGCCATCATCGAGAGTTTAAAAAACTTGCTTCTTTCTCACCTTTTCTATATGTTAAGGTGTTGGCAAGATGGAGATAATGTACAAAATGTGGTGAGGCTTGGAGGTGAAGACTCCTATATAGAGATCTATTAAAAAATCTGAACTTCCAAACTATTCCTAGCCTTCAAGCTTTCACACTTTTAAGAGTCATTTGGATGCTTATAAAATGCTTAAGTTGTAAAGGAATTATAGGTAATCGAATTGCAAGGGCTGTTTGGATACTTATATTTACCAATAAAGGCTTTACATGCCATAAACATATCATGGATTTTAGCTGTAACTTAAAACTTGGTAAAAAGTCACGTTTCATATTACAATTTAAGTCTTCACAACTAAAAAGACATTATGCATAATATAACATAATAGTTGATACACACTAATGATGTTTGGGGCCCATTATATGTTTATAATAGTACATTTAATCTATCCATCATGTGCCTCCTTTGATGCTCTCCTATGGCTTAAAAAAAAAGAAGCTTGAATAATCATCGAACGGACCACATGAGAGGAAAGGATGGAACATCCACCATTAATAACTTTCAAAATGCATTTGGGGCCACCATAATAGGTGGAGGACATCCAATTCGTTGAGTGCGTGCATCTTTTGATGTTATCCTAAGGTCCAAAAACATCAAGTCATTTTTATGTGATATGCTGATTTTAGCAGAATTTACCACCCTAAGCTCTATGTGATGTGAATACCTAGTTTATATATTGTAAAAACTTTACAAGTTAGCTAAATATACAATCTATTTACTTGCAAATAGATTACTACTTAAAACTTTTTTTAGGTGTGAAGTATTTACAGCTTAGAACTTTAGCATTCAAACGAACCCTTAGAAAGCCCACACTTGTTAGAGTTCCTCCACACTATTAACTTGCCAATGTCCTATAAACCATGTTTAAATGAATTACACCATAAGTAGGCTTCACTTGAAGGCTCATTGCCTAAGACCATATCTAGAATTGATCCATCTTAATAATCACCACTAGTTTATGGATGTCCAACCGATAAAAAAAAGCTTACGAAAGATTTAATAATCTTTGTATATTATTTTGTGAAATATTTAGTATTGTTGAAAATATTGAAAGTGACTAACTAAAAAAAAGTCACATTTTGTTGCTTGACTTAACACCACCCACCATCCAACAAACCTTTAGGTTGAGTTTGTGTTTTTTTTTTCCCCTCCTCGATTAGTCATGCAACGCGCCCATCTTGTTAGCTACTCAACACACCCACATGGTTAGTCACATGATGCACCCACCCATCGGTGGGGTTAGTGTGTCTCCATAGCACTGTTCGCTCGCCTCAAGTGTAAGGCTGCGATGTAGTAATACATCTCGGTAAGACCGAGGTCGATCCACAGGGAAAGAGGTAAACAATTCCAAGTACTCTAATAACTAGAATCTAAGAAGTTTAAGAAAGTAGTTTTTCACATGAAATAGAAAAATCTGAAAATAAGAAGAACTAGAGCATCAAGGATCCACTTGTAGTAGTCCAATGCCAATCCATTCATCCAAGTACAACACAATTAGAATCAAAGTCCTATCTCTCATCTAATTGGAAGATATAACATTCAAGCACAAACAGTCCCACTTAAATCTGGAAATCAGATTTCTAGTTCTCATGAAGAACATAGAACTTGAACTTGTAGCCTTCGGAGTAACAGCCATGCCTATGGACTATGGCATGCTCAAGGGTTACTACAATTCGAATTCAAACAACCCAATCATGGTAATCTTAGAGAATTGCAAGGAACTCATGTCCGGAGCACACAAACTCTCACAAAACTTCTAAAAAACCAAACTTTATTCAAACTAGAACTTCAAAATCCAAAATTAAGAAAATGGTACTTGAAATAAAAGAATTAAAGCATTGGAACCAACTACAAATTTCACCTCTAGCTCTAGCTAAGAGGTTAGCTAAGGAAAAGCATATTAAAACTAGAACTAGAACTAAGAAAAGGAAGAAAAACTAGCTGTAGGAGGCTAGGTAGCCTCTGGGACTTGAACTCCTTGCTTCCCACGTCATTGCTTGATTTGGAATAGAAGAGAGCACCTCCTTTTATAGTGCAGCAATAGTACAGCAACATAGCAGAATTTGTTTCGCTTGGTACGGCTTAACCAATGGTCAGATTGCCTTCAAATTTCATTTGTTGCTTCCTTGTAATGTGATCTTCCTCATAGATGATTTAGATTTCCAAGATTATCCTATGAATGGGCCCACCAATCATATCACCGACCGTCTCTCAAAATCGCGCACTTCGGGTACCTTCAGAACCAGTCATCTTGCTTTCAACGCTCCGGAGTGTACAGAGGTCGGATTGATCTCAAATTTTGAAAGTTGGTAGAAAACTTCCTCCTTTACATGATAGATGGATTAGATTGTCCAAAAAAATCTCAAAATATGGTCCGAAAATTAGAACACTTAGGGCTTTTATAAACTCTGCGCAGTTGGATCTTTCTGGATGGTCCATCTTTCTTCAACCGGTACGATCAAACCACACATTATTTTGATCTGAAACTTTTGTGGTTATTCACATATGGATGTGATATAAAAGATGGTCAAAGTAGATTCTTCATATCATCAATGATGGGTCACCTGGACCGGCCCAGAGTTGAACAGCGAAATCTGGAACTTTCTGGACAGTTCATATTGTTTTGGCCACCACGGTCAATCCGTAGCTCCGATCGACACGAAACCACTTGGGTTATTTCGGCGTCGAGCTCCTCTTCGACATGGATGTGTTAGATTTTCAAATATCATCAAGATGGGCCCAGAAAACTGGTCTGAAAAATCAAATACGGGAATAGCTTGCTGCCTGAAATCTGGAAGTGAATATGGCCGACCGGTCTTGACCGGTCTAGACCTGTCTGGCAGGTGTCCAGGGAGTGCAGCCGACCGGTCTTGACCGGTCGGACCCAGTTTTTGCAGTTTTTGTTCTTTCTTTTCTTCTCTCCTTCCTCTCTCTTTGCTTTCTTCTTTCTTTGGTCCACCTTAGACCTTCATCAAAGGCTCCTAAACATGGTCTTTTGGTCTCCAATTGGGTAAAGTTCACTCTCATTCCTACAATCACAAAACATGCATTAAATGGGCCTTTTAAACATGAAAACCATGCATATAATGTGATGTAATGGGTTGGCAAATGTATAAATTGGAGGTTCAACAAGCACTCGAACCGAAAACCTACTGTTGAAACACCTAGGCATCTACCAGCTGGGCTAGCAAGCGAGACACCAAGTTGAGTTGTTGAGTGCTAGTAAGTTGAAAACTTAGCACACAAACACTTATGAGAATATAATGATGTTCTAGCTCCTACCACTCTAATTCTCTTTATTACGATTTTTTTTTTAGTTGTTGCAAGACGTGCTAGATATACAATTTATATTGTACCCCTCCCACAATGTCAAGGAGTGGGATGAGTGATGTTGGATATAGACCTGTTGGGCTTAGTTGTGAGCAATCACTAGTTGGTGGGTCCCACATAGTCTTTCATTGAAATATTTTCACATGGATATTCCTCATTTTATTTTCTTAGGAAGGTCAAATTCGAATTCGAATTTAAATTTAAAAAGAGGATAATAATAAAAAAGAGATTTTTGGATGTAATAGGGATGAGCCTTATTCTATCTGAACTTCTAATAAGTCCTCTTGATTCCTTCCTTTATTAAAATGGAGCATTCCCTAAATAAAAGCATGCATCTGAATAATTCACCGAGAGAAAATAAAAAGGAATAGCAAGAGAATATTAATTGCCCATTAGATTACCTCTAAATGATCTACGCCATTGATGGTATCCGATGACTATCTTAAATGTAAGATTTAAACTTCTTTCCCCTCCCATAGTTGTTAGGAGGATTGTTGGAAAGGTTCTTTCCCCTCCCATGGGCTGTCATTTTCAACTTTGTGTAAAGGTTCCTAAGGTCACGTAGATACCATCAACCACCAATCTGAGCCTTTGACAGAATGGCAGTTTGATTCCTTCAGCTTGCTCTATGGACTGGTGCCTCAATATCTAAACCAAATGCAACCCTTTGGCAGTCTATAAAGTGAACAATAGGGCATTTATTCTCAAATTATACATAACATGAGTAGCAAGGATGTTGACTTTTCCTTTCACATCGCAATGAGAAAAACTTCGATATAAACTAAGGGAGCATGATAATCATAGTATGTCCAAGTTGTGTGGGGTCCACCCATGTGCACAAGTAGAATCAAAATTGTGAAACAGTTCCACCTCCTCTCGTTTATTGTGCAACCAAATAATGATCAATTCCAAAAATCAGGTGGGTAAAGAAAAATCATGCATATGGTCTGTTCCTTAATCTTGGTGGGGTTCTGTTGATGAAAGGGTTGGATGGCATGCACAGAACATGAATGGTAGCTCCCACATTCCATTTGAAAGTTTCTATATACAATCTCCAATGTCCCCATTATTTCCTTTGGTTAACCCACATGATTTACAAATAAAGTTGAGTTTTGGTATATAGGACGATGGATGAGTTGGTTGGCACTCATACATCACATTAATAACCCGAAACAGTTGCATGCATTCGAACGTGTACGAATGTCGTTCTTCCTTTTGGAGATTCACTCCCTGTATCCACGTGCCTGTCATACCCACCGGTTTAGATTAAGAGAAATGAGAGACATCCCTGTCCATTGGATGGTGATGGGGTTTGTGGGTGGGCCTTGTTGCTCTTGTTTTATCTCCTAACAACTCTCACTGTCTCTCTCAGCTAATGTGTTGACATGTTACATGTGTGATCGATCGGGGTCATTATCACGTTTGTGCTTGAGTTATTATGGCCTTGGCCAATACCTGGGCTAGACCATAGGACATAGGCCATGTGCATTTCCTCTTACTTTACACTTTTCTCGTACGCAATTCATCAGCTGGATGCCTGGTCCTGGAGAGTCTTGGAAGGTTCACCATAGTTACGGGTCAGCAGACCCCATGGGGTACTCAAACCCGACCTAAACCTGACTTGTTAAATGATGCGGGTCTGGGTCCAGGAGCAGACCCAGCTGCTAAACAGGTCTAGATCTGATTTCCTTTATATTAAGCCTGACTCAATCCAACCCAAACCCATTGAGTAAATGGGTAGATTTGATCTATGTTGCAGGAGACCCATCCAAGCTTGGACCGTCTAAACCCGGTTTTAAACCTGGTAAAAATACTAGCATGCCAGGTCCAAATCCAAATCCAGAACCATTAGATCCGACCCATTTATAAATAGGTTTTAGTGGATCTCCATCTACCATACCCAAACCCATTTATAAATGGGTCTAATGAGGTTGACTTAGACCCGACCTAGACCCACCCATTTAATAAAAGAGTTTGGGTCTAAAATTTAGACCCAGACCGTTTAGTAAATGGGTGGGTCTGATTTTGGTTAAACCTGCCTCAAACCTGACCATTTACAGCCCTAATGGTTGATGATGGCCTAAATTTAGCACGTGTGCTCAATTTTAGCATGTGTGGCATGATGGCCCTCTTGCTTTGTATCCAGGGAGGTAATTAGGTGCAGCCCTGGTCTCACCAAGACAGTGTAGCCCTTCCCACCTTATGCATATATTCTATATCCATGCTTTTGGAGATTACTTTAGAGCATGAGGCTAAAACCAAAGCAGATCCAATTCTCTAGTGGGCCATACCATAGGAAACAGTGGTGATTGAACACCCTATCATTAAAAACTTCCTAAGGCCCACTGTAATGTTTATTTGGCATCACATAAACCTGGGTGATGGGGAAAAACAGAAAAAAACAAATATCATCTTGATCCAAAACTTTTCTAGGCCATTAATGATCAATCACCGCTCTTTCAGGATTTGGGTGAGACCGGGACTGCACCTAATTGGCTCCGTTCAGGGCGTGGATCGGCTAGTCCCACTGGGACTAGCATAAGGGGTGGTTTCAAATCTCTGTGGGCCCCACCATGATGTATGTGTTTTATCCATTCTGTCCATCCATTTTTTCATCTTATTTTAAGGCACCATCCCAAAAATGAGATTGATCCAAATCTCAGGTGGACCACACCACAGGGAAACAGTGGGGATTGAACGTCCACCATTAAAATCTTCCTAGGGCCCACTGTAATGTTTATTTGCCATCCAACCACTTGAGAAGGCCACATAGACCTAGATGAAGGGAAAAAACAAATATCGGCTCGATACCAAACTTCTGTGGCCCCTACAAGTTTTCAACAGTAAGCCTCAATCCCCACTGTTTCCCTGTGGTGTGGTCCACCTGAGATTTGGATCTATCCCATTTTTGGGCTAGTGTCTTAAAATAAGATAGAAAAATGGATGGACAGAATGGATAAAACACATACATCATGGTGGGGCGCACAGAAATTTGAAACCACCCCTTATGCTAGTCCCAGTGATACTAGCTGATCCGCGCCCCTCTGTTCATACCCGCCCATTACCAGCAAACACATACATCTGTCGGGCCCACCTTGATGTCCACGTGACATTCATTCTATCCATCAATTTAGCCACTTATGTTAGGACATGAGCCCAAAATCAGGTAGCAGAATTGCCTGTTCGCCAACAGGAAGTTCCCTTCCCCGCCAACAGGAAGTTCCTGTAGGCATAATCTATGTGGGGCCCACTGCAATGTCAGTAAGAAATCTAATATATCCGTCAGTCAGTTTCGCAAGCTAACAATAGGTCAGGAACCTAAAGACTAGCTAGATCCAAAACTTAAGTGGATCACACCACACAAGAGTGGGAATTGAACAATCACCATTGAAACCTTTGTGGGGGCACATAAGTTTTAGATCTTGCTAATGTTTGTGATTTTAGTTAATCCGAGTGGAATAACCTTATAAATGGTTTGATTGGCATACAAACGACTTAGTGGGTGATGGGGGTATTCCTCCTCATGAGGAGAGGAGAGAGTGCAACTTGGGAGTCGTCGGGCGCCCGACTAGTTAGAGGCGGGCGACCGAAATTCACCCGGAAGAAGCAGTTGGTCTCTAGACAAGTTTATAGTTCATAGATTGTCGAGCGACCGACAGAAGGTTATTGGGCACTCGACTATGCTGGGTCGGGCGACCGAAATTCGACAATTTTTCTCAAATATTCACCGGATAGTTCTGCCCATTATCGGGCGCCCGATAGTGTTTGGTCGGACGCCAAATGGCGCTCGGACTGTAATTCTACAATTTCCTATTTTGGGTCTAGCTCTTGCATGGGGCTATATATTAACTTCTAATTCGAGACTAGGGCATCTTAATGGGTGTTCTACACCTCCAAGGAGAGAAAGAGAGAGAGAGAGAGAGAGAGAGAGAGAGAGGAAGCTTATAGGAAAAAGAGATTTCTGTTTGTGAAGGTGATCCACAGCGCAATCAACATCTCAGGTTCTTTTACGTTCTCATGCTTGGTGAGATCTCTCACTTTCTAGTTCCTTTTATTGTTATCCGTGAAGAAGATTGGATCCAAACTGGTTGTGCTTGTGATCGCTGTGTAAATATTCTTTTACATAGTAGATTGTTTTTCTGGACGAGGTCCCGTGGTTTTTACTTATATTGAGGGTTTTCCACGTAAAAATCTCTTGTGTTCGTATAGTTGATGATTTGATCCTGTTTATTGCATTATCATATCATATAATTCATGTAATTGGGGTACGAGATCCTGAAGTTTTGTGTAACGCACCCAACAATAGGTTTTAAGAAAGTTTCAATAGTAGACATTTTCTAACAAGTGGCTTGTTATGGGGGATTTTTGAGCTGACTCACAAAAGTGAAGAAGTCCATTCTAAAGGTACAAGTATTGGTCCTCAGCTTAGACCAAACCAAGCCATGATCGTCGGCTGACGCCGAGGACCGAGGATCTGTCAATGACACTCAATCCAGGAGACATACGTTACTGAAGACCTCGTCTTGTCCGAGGGATGTCTACGTTCTAAAAGGGACCTCAAGGAAGAGAGCTTTGTAACGCCCGGAATTTTCGCTAACTTGGAAATTGGAAGTCCTTGAGCGTTACCTTCGGTTTGTCAGTTATAATGCGTACCCGCACGTGTGTTCACATGTATTGAGGACTAAAATGAAGGTTTTTACCAAAGAAATAATGAAATTAGTTTAGGAGTTGGAAGATCACATGGTTCGGAAGAGTTTTCCGACGATTGGGTTGACTCGGGTATGTCGCTGTCTATAGAGACTAAGTAAAGAACCCTGAATTATCAATCCACTTGTAGATCGACAAGACCATCATGAATATTTTACCGGACCTTGGTTTTTAGCCTATTTTTGGTATTTCAGATTTTTTGAACGGTTTAGATTTGGCAAAAGCCCTCTCTTTTAAAAGGCGCTATGTTTTGGGAATGCCAAAAAGTTACGATTTGTACTTAGAGGGGAAAATCAAAATCTTTATTATTGGGATTTCAATTTTTTGTATTTTTTATTGAATCCAAATGGGGGGTACTTCCTTATTTACATAAATAACTTAAAGTAAATGGAAACATAAATTAAACATGACATTTACTTAAATGTTATTTTGTAAATAAGGCTGACAAGTAGCATGAACTGTGTGGGAACTCAAGGTGCAGAGGAGAAACCCTGAATTTTCAAAGAAAATAGCCAAGGGACCACCGGCCGACCGGTTTGATAACCGACTGACCGGATGGGTAGCTGGCCAACCGGTTGCTGCTGCCCTTTTTGGAAGAAAAACGGATGGACAGTGGGATCCGGCCGACGGGATCTGGAACCGGCCGACCGGTCGTGGCTGGACGGTTATAAAAGGGGGTTGCAAACCCCATTCGATCCATCTCTCTCATTTCTCTCCTCCACTCTCTTCTCCCCTAAACTCCTAAGCCCTCCTAGCTCTCTTCCTCCCTTCTCAAACCTCATTTCTTCCTCAAATCCTCCGTCATGCCCGTGGAAATCTCGAATTTCCGAGCTCTCTCCGGCCCTCATGTCTATTCCCGCTTCTCCCGGCCAAGATCCGACGAGCTAGGGTCGGAATTCTCCTCCTCATGCTAGGTAAGGTGTTCATTTACCTCTTCTTTTCCTCTTCCTTCCATTTTCTTCATTTTCGGACCATTAAGGTTAAAAACACCTATTTGTTTTCGACGAAACCCTAACCCTAGGGTTCCTCTTGCTAGGGTTTGGGATCCCGGTCATCGACTGGGTGTGGCCCACGCTTTGTAGAAGCCATAACCAAGCTCGACTCTGTTGGGATTCCGACGGTGCACCGAATTTGGGCCCTGATTAGTTGAATCGATTTGGGATTTTCCAAAATCCAAGATACCAAAACCCTAAACCCTAATTAAACAGTTAATTAGATTAAACCCTGATTAATTAATATTAGATTTGCGATTCATTGTAGGTAATTGAGGTATTCTCCAATTTTCAGCGTTCGGACCGTATTCAAATCGCCGAATTTCAACTATAAGGTGAAGATCTACCCTCAAGCTTACTCTCGACAAATCTTAACTAATGATTGGTTGAATTTATATGTTAATTGTTGATGTGTGTATAACATGTTCGATGAAATGACTCTATGGTTGTTTGATTGATAACATGCTCGATGAAATGCCTGAATGATATAAATTTACAATATTGTAATATATCTATGCTTGTGGATGTATGTGGCGCCCTGTGTCATTCGGGCTATGTCATCCGGGTCCTTTGGATCGGTCGGGCTAGTCGGTCGGGCCAGGTGCTTAGATATGTTTATGATTAGGTATTTAATAACCTAAATTGCTATTATAATAAGGTATCCGTTGCTTTGGATTAAGCTCTGAAAACCGTTGATATAGTGTATTGCCTGCCAATGGGTTGGCAGTCAGGGACTTATTCGATCGACCAAGTGGGACACAGTCGACCAATAGTGGCCATTGTTGGTTTGTCATCGTCCAATTGGGTCCACCGAATAAGCCCAATTCAGAGTTAATCATTCTTGTATTTCATTCTTGAATCACATCCTATGGAATCTAGAATACCATCATTCCCACTGTGAATAGTCTACTTAAAACCATATTGCGACTTGATCCACCAAGTCTCATAAGCCAGGCATGGTGGTATAGGACACCGTGTTTGAGCTGTCGGCCTACGCTGGGGTGGTGCCTCCCCGTAGTGACCAGTGAGCATTGACAGGGGTGACCAATTGTTGTTCGAATGGCCCTTGTGACAAATGTGATCTTGGCCAATGTTTGCTTGCCTGTGCACCATTCGAACGACTCGGGCGTGCATTGGGATAATTTCGAGTGAAACGCCCGCACCTCTGAATAAATTAATTGTATTTGATATTTGGGATATGAGACATTCCACTTTGATTTGGTCGTGGCTGATGAGTCACGGTCAAACCAGGCTTTCATGGTAGGATAACTCAACCTTGGATCGAGGGGCTACTGGCAATGATTGGCGATGCATCGCAGGGAGCCAGATAGTCCTAGTTAGACTTTATAATACGATGTGGTATTCTGGCTTCACCAATTTGCTGAATGAATTGGACTAATAAATACTTTAATTAATCATGCATACATGACATTGCATTTGAGGGGGATTCGTGTAGCCTGGTTGCTTGATGTGGCGCCAGCGCTACCTTGAGCACCTCATGTCATTTCTCTGTGTCATCCGGGCTGTGTACTCAGTCACGACTTACGACCTGCTAGACAGGTGGACTGTGGATTCTGATACCAGTTGGTCAGGCCAGGGCTTGCCCGGGACATGCATTGTGTGCGAAATCATGACATCCATGCATTTAATCAACTAGCCTAGGATGATGTATGATTTGTATGTGGACATTACTTAAACTTGATTGATTTGACAATATGCTTAAGAATAATATACATATATATAAACCTGTTTATAATTTAAATATCCCGAGTCTAACCTTGGGGTTATTTCTTCACTATGTTGGCGTTTTGACGCATTCTATTTGACATATGCAGATGTCTTAAGAATATGACCAGTTGGCGGCGCGCACAGGCGCCTTATAATCTTTTAGCTTCGTCCTTTTTGGTTGATGCATTTTCCCTTCATATTATTTTTATTACGATTCGTATAATTCTCATATGGGATTGCACTGCGATTGAATTGTACATCTAGGGTGTTAGTCCTATATTTTTGGATTTAGTTACCTCCGCTTTGCTTATGATCCACTAATTGAAATGCGTTACTCTGATTATTTGTAAATGGAATGAATGTAAATCTAATTGAGGACATACGAGGGTGCATTTTCCACGTGTGGCATTCCTAAAATAGCATTTTATTAAGTTAACACTAGGGAACTCGAGATCAGAGTCTTCGTACTCGGGTGCCGAAATTTCGGGGTGTTACAAGCTTGGACGCCGAGATCTCCCAAATAAGATTGGTCGACCACTTAAAGGCGGTCCGCGATACCGACCACCTAAGGGTGGACCCGAATATATTTTATTCAAATATTTCGGGACCTATTTCTATTCTTAATAAAATCTCTCTAACATGATTGTGAGAGATTATCTTACTAAAATTGGGGCTCTACCGACGTATCCTACTAGGACTTGACTTTCCAAAACCACCCCTGGGTCCTATAAATAGGACTAGGATATCCACCATAAAGGTACAAAACTCCTTAGCCTTAAAACTCTTAACTCTACTAATCTTGGACTTAGGCATTGGAGAGTTTCCAGCCGCCTAACGGCATCTCCCCTACCTAATTCATCTTCTTCTTATAGGTCCAATAATCTAGAGAAGCTCTTACGTGCGGGTGTAGGGCTGTCAACGGGTCGGATACGGGCCGGATCAGTGATGATCCGTATTCGATCCGATTAAGGATATATCCGACTCGAATCCGATTCTGATCACAAGTATATGATCCGAACCCGACCTGTTTAAATATTTTGAAATCCATTTTTATTCGAATATTATCCGACCCGATATTCAAATATGATACAGTCCATGGGGTTTTGGAAAATGGCAACCGAAAACAGGAGAGAACAGGAGAGGGCACCAACCGACGACCGGCCATCCATATTCCAGAGAAAGAGAGAGAGAGAGAGAGAGAGAGAGAGCGAGAGAGAGAGAGAGATGCCCTTGTGCACAAGATGCATGGTTGCGTGCTTGGAGAGTAGAGACGAAGGAGACGCGGTTGTTTTTTTTTTAATCGGGTCGTTAACGGGCAGGATCAAGGTTAATCCGAATCAGACCCCAAATATTAAACGGATCGTCTTTGGGTATCCGAATCCGGACCCGATGATGCGATTATTGATCCGAATCCGATTAAATCGGAGCGGATATGGATCGCATACGGATCATGATCCATGCCGTGGCCAGCCCTATGCGGGTGACGGGCTATGTGGCTTATCCTAGCCACCTACATTGGTTGTCCAAATTTGTATGGCAACATAGCTTATTTGAATTTTGGATCTACCCTAATTTTTTTTTGTTCTTGCCCAATTATCAACTTGCAAACTGATGGAGTGAAATTCTCACTGATCACATCGGGTGGCCCCCACGAACTTCCAGCTGGAGGGGCAGATTCAGAGCTCCGGTGGGTCACACGTGAGAGAAAATGGGATGAAAATGCCCATGAAACCTTCCTAGGCCCACCGTACCGTGATGCTTATGGTCATCAAACTGTTTATAAGGTCATTTCCACCGGGATGAAGAGAAAAAAAAATAATAATAATAACTACCATCACAACTTTTGTAGCCCTCAAGAAGATTTGAACGGTGGACATTTAATGCTCACTGTTTTTGTGGTGTGGCCCATGTGAATCTTGGATTTGCTTCATTTTTGTCAAAGTACTAACATGATCCAACGAAACTGCCGGAGGGAGTGGATTTCACATAGACACACCAGTAGGCCCCACCGAGCTTAGGTTTACAAGGGCTCCTTGTGACCCTTAATTACATGAATTAGAGTCCTAGTGTACCGGGAGCGGATTGCCTGTGACCCCGGCCATAGGTATATGCCTGTGGCCGGGGCTGTGTGGGATCCACAGGGATGTCAGTGACCAATCCACTACGTCCATCTGTTTTGGAAGACCACCTTAGGACAGGATTTTAAAAATAATGCAGATCCGTAACTCCGATAGCCAATACCACACGAAACAGTGGGTATTGAACACTTAGCGGTGATAAAAGTTTTTCATCAAGATGATATATTTTCTTACAGTTTATCTGAGTGTAAATAATTCTTTGAACGGTTTGGATGGCACATAAACATCATGGTCAACTCCATGAAGGTTTCAACGGTGGAAGTTAGTAGTGTTTCAACTTTTGTTGTTGGTGTGGCCCACCTGAGTTTGAATCGATCTGATTTTCAAAATCCTGTCCTATTTGTGTATTTAAAAACATATGGACGTAGTGGATTTGTCACTGACTTCCCTGTGGATCCCACGCAGCCCCAGCCATAGGGACATGTCACAGGCAATCCGCTCCCTAGTGTACCCGAAAGAAAATCTATGATACTTTTATAGGGTACGATGGTTTATGCTCATGCAATCAAATAACGTGACTCTTTAAATGGCTCACGGACAAACTATACTGAATTTATGTCCACTCTGGCTGATAGGTGGACAAATAATGGACGGATGAAAAAAAAATCAACATTTTAACAAACAAATGCTCATTAATCAGTGGCTGTGATCACTCCAACACCGAATTTCCCGTTGAGACATCTACAACGTGTCCTTTGACTTGGATGATCAAAAGAGCGACATGTGTCCCATGTTTACAATTACAGTGTGCATGTACATGTGATTAGGCACCGGCTTTGCTTCCACATCCACGTCAAGATGTCAAGGCGTGCATTCAATTAATGCATACAACTGAATATATTATACAATTGTTCATGAGTGCCCGAAAAACTATCATACAAGGGACGCGGATTGGCTGTACACCCTTTTGTTGGGAGTCGGATTGCGTGCCGAGTTACTCCGCACGCTCTTATCGTGCGCGGAGTAAACTCAGTTGGGCCCACCTAGAATGAATGTGCTTTATCTATTTTGTCCATATGTTTTTCCAGCTCATTTTAGTGCTCCTTTTAGTGGTTGAGCCCAAAATTTAAGCATATTCAAATCTTAAGTGGACCATGCCACGGGAAACAGTGGGAATAATGATTTCCACCGTTGAAACTTTCCCAACTCTATAGTGATGTTTATTTGTCATCCAACCTGTTCATAAGATCACATGGATATGGATGAAGGGAAAACACAAATATCAGCTTGATCCATAACTTCTGTGTCCTCCGAGAATTTTTCAATGGTAGACATTCAGTTCACACTTTTCTTATGGTGTGGTCCACTTTAGACTTTAATATACTTTTTGTGGCACCATATTTAAAATTTTCTATTAAGATGGATGGACAGAGTTGATAAAATACATAAATCATTGTGGGCCCCACAGAGTTTACTCAGCACGCTAGCGTGCGGAGTTACTAAGTACGCAATCCGCTTCCTGTTTGTTGGAAGTTGTTTGGCCCACAAAGACGTTTGTGACAAATCCACTTAGGAATTGTACATGCCTCCCACTAAATGAAACAGCGAATCATGGGCCGCAATTTTAGATGATCATAAATTAGACTTGTTTGTATAGCTGAAATTCACGGGAAAGGAAAGCATGATGAAATTTTATTCTTACTAAATAATTAAAAATTATATTTTTTTATTTTTTTTACGTAAATGTTAATTTATACACGCTAGCATTTCTGGAGCACAAACACCAGGAGCCAAATTCTAATTCATGAGTCGAGTCGGAGTTAGGAGGTGATTTGTGAGTTATTGGGAAAAAAATGTCACTGGAAATAATATATTGAAAAAATATTATTATAAATTACATAAAAGTTCAAAAATTGAACATAAAGGTATAAACTAAATTATTTTAGCTTTTGGATAATTCTCTGTTAAAATGGAGATAATTTCATTTAATAAAAAAATTAGCAATAATATCGTATGAACACAATCACATCCACCACGTTCATGTATGGATGTGGCTTGATTTCGTGCGGTGGTTAGATGTCCTTTTCACTGGAACAATCTTAACAATCGAATCTCCCCAATTGGTTTGGGGTATCTGCGGCTCGACTCGCACGCTTATGATCGAGACTCGCGAATTGACATTTTAGCCCTTGTGCCGGCAAAAATGAGAATGGTGTGTGCTGGGCCCCGTCCTAGAGGCACTAACGACCTCTCGTTCTACTGGATACTGAATGTTTCCGTAGATCTCAACCGTTCAGATTGTTCAGGCTCATCGTTGATGGGGATAACCATATCTCACCCGTGTTGCGTGTGGTTTTGAACATTTCGCCATCTGTTCACCTTCTTATTTAATGGCCCAATTAGGTAGATTCATTTGAATAGTTTCAAAGAAGTAATGTACACGCACAATGGGCCCTACGATTTGGACGGTCTGGATCTAGTTCATACGTGCCACGGTGACAGTGGATAGGATAGATTTTTGTTTTGTGAATCCTGATTGATGACAGAGAGTCCGTTCTCCCGCGATTTACTAAACACGACCTTCCAGTAAGCCCAGCCTACAGGCTGAGGCTGTCCGGGGTGCGGAAGCTCCGTGGGGCCCACGGTGATGTCAATGTGACATGGGCTCTGCTCATCACTTGCATCAGCTGATATTATGATATGGAATTGCATTAGATGGATTAACACCATTATTGCTGAATCGTTATATGTTAAGTACATATCATGGTGAAGTTAACCTCGTCGCAACATTGAGGTTTTGGTATTGATTCTCAAGTGGGAGTGGCTAACATCGAGGTGTGACTAACAGTGGAGGTGGGTGTACTAACTCAATTAAAAAAAAAAATTGTCCTGGTGTTTTGACCATCCATGTTTGGATCAAACTCTTCTTTTAAGAAAAAGAAGTGGAACCCGCCTTTGTCAGACTATGGAGTTCTAGCCATATATACTAGATTTCACAATTGATGTACATATGCAACTCTATTGTTGTGTGTAAAGAATGCATATGAATGGATGGCATGGATAAAATACATGTATCAACATGAGTCTGTTTACACTGTCTTGATGCAGTTTATATAGCCCAATGAGAAGTTGTCACATGTTGGTACCATGTATGAACGATGCACGAAAATTCACTCGTGCACCTAGAAAATTTCTTGACACCACTTCCTTCAATGACATGGAGTTTGTTAAAATCAGAACAACTTAGAGCCATGTGCATGTTTGAGATCGAAAAAAAAACAAAAAAAAAAAAAAAAAAATAACACATCCGTCGTAGCAACGCACTGACTCTCTAGTTGGTCCTTCGGGAATTTTGGGATTTAATATTACGAAAGGGCCAGAAACATTCTTAAGTCCTAACCCCAAGTATGTTACTTCATGTTACATTCCCGTTTACCCCCAAAATATATTTCTTCTCCATACACTCCCCGTTTACCTCCTCAGTCTTCTATGTGTCACTATAATATATATAGTCCACACTTGCTCGGGCCGGGTACACCCGGATCTTCGGTTACTCAATTGTGACGGGTAACCCGGACAATCTATCGATTCTTTACTTTATTTTTACTTACATTTACTCATTACTATAATAGAATAGAAATCTTTACGTGCAACAGGGTTTTGCAGAATGTAATCCATCCCACGATACATGGTTTTAAGACACCCGGGGTGGTACTACATACACAATATAGATGTGGAAGGTCAGTAAAAAGGTTTAGTAAAATCCCGTACTCGGGTTTTTACTCCATCTAGGTTTAGAATTCACCGGGTGTTATTCTTATTAATAAAGATGGTAACTTGGAATACGATAGATACCACACCAGATGAACTAGAAACCTAAGTAGAGTAAAAAACTGAGTACAGGATTTTACTAAACTTTACTACTTACTTGCGTGTGGATATAACACATACATCATGGTGGAGACCAAGGAGCTTTGCTTTTGAAAGAGGCTGAAATTTGCATAGTGGAATTCCATCTATCTGTCAAGCGTGTGTAAAATTCTTTATTATGCATTTACTTTCATTTCATTTCCCTACAACCATATACGCCTAGTTGTAGACATGTCAGTTTTAAAAGGTTTGATGGTTGGGGGCTCTCACATACTTTCGAGTGTACGTAAGGATAAAACGAGGCACATCCAAAGCTCAAGTGGACCCACCCAGCACAGGAAATAGGGGTGATTGAACGCCAATCATTAAAAACTTCTTAGGGACCGCTTCTACCTCATTTTTAGCATATACCCTAAAATGATCTCGCCAAATGAATGGACAGTGTGGATACAACACATACATCATGGTGGGGACATTGCTACACCCTGCGTAGCTAGCGTAGAAAATTTTCTCATGCTAATTTCAACCATTTTTGTTTTTCACCGTTGGCAAGGATCAGATGCATAGGTTTGTCTGATAAGTGTAATTTTTAAAACATTAACCACCCTGGTAGGGCCCTGCATATGGACGGACCCGATTGAACACTCCTTGAATAACCTTCCACGTGTACTTAGAGATTAGAGAGATGGATCTAACATATTCCGGTTCTTCCCGTTCCACCGGTTCATGTATTCTATCCTAAAAATCAAGCCGCCTATGCCAAACATGCACGTTGAATGGAGACCATCGGTCGTCAATTTTCTAACCGTCCGTTGCCTCGTAAATAGGATTTTTGGCCTAAGAAACATTTACCATGGAGACTACCTTATGAACAGTTCAGATCCTAGAGACATGTTGCCACGTGGCACGTGCGGTGAGTTTCATTTTGGCGCTTGAAGATGGGGCCGTTTGGAATTTGCATTCCAGTTCACATTTTCGCCACCTTTCACATGAAAAGTCTTCGGAAGCATTTCTCTTCACCGACAGAAGATTAGTCCATCGGAAACGGTAGGTACATTTCTAGAAAGCATAATTTCCAGGTGGATGGATCAATCAGGACGGTCTACCTACTGTTAAGTTATCGTGGATGGTCCATAATACAAATCTACATCTATCTAACGATCCTAGCCATCAATCATCAATCATCGACCTTTTTTTTGGTTATGTATGGTTGCTTTTAAGGCCATTGATCAGATGACTAAGGTTGTCAATGTTTTTTTTTTGAACTGTTGGCGATCCACCACAGTAATCGCTAGATGAGAGTGCCAAATACCACGTGTGCTGTCCAGCGGCTCTACCCTGTTATTCCATTGCCCATCACTATCCAGCCTGAGAGCTTTGAACAGAGTGGTCCAATTACTATAGTGCATATCTATTCTTTTTTACTTTTGAGCAAAAAATTTGGTAATGGGCCGAGTGCCCTACCTGATTTGCAGGAGACATTTTTGATAATTTAGTATTTATTAGGAATTGTTATGTAAAAATTCTAATTAGTTTTATATAATGGCCGTAATAATGGGTTGAGTGTCCTACCTGATCTGACTAGGGCCGAGCTTCGACCTACTTGCTTGGCTCGTAAGTTGTGCTTGAACGTTGCATGCATGGCTTGATCAACTTTCTAGTTGGGTTTGAGATCAAATCATTTTAGCCCTATCCTACTTGAATTTTTATATGCATGTATTACATCAGGCAAGTATGTCATTTTAATATCTTTAGTTAGGCAACGATCTATCTTATATGCAGACTGTTGGTTTCACTTCCCTAAAATGTTTATTTTTTTTCCATATATGGCCCACTTGATAAATGGAGGGATTTTATCCATTTTTGAGTTGACACTAAGTGTAATAAAAAAATTGGGTTGAGTCGGGTTTGGGCAGCCAAAATTTTCTAGTGAGGCTTGTCACTACTATACTAGGTTCATGCCGAGTTTAGGCCATTCTTGAGCCTTGAGTCCCAAGTGTTTGGTCGGGCTTGGACAGCCTTTCCCAAACCTAACCCAATCTTGCTACCCTTAGTTTTAAGAAAATAGTGGCATTTGAAGTTTCACGAGATAATAAATAACATTTTCAATATAGACCATACTTTTAGAATTAGTTTTATGATCGAGTTTTATCCACATCAAATGATGGTTTGGATTTTAACCACTCATTCCCTCTCCTTTTTCGTGCGTGAGTAGCCTGCTGGCACCTCTCTCTATCTCTACATTCATCTGTACCCAATACAAAGAGCTAGCCAACAAAGGTTATGGGGCCCACTATGATGACTATGTAACAACCACATATAAATCTGCTGTACCACCTTGGACATTATCCCAATACGTAGATGATGTAAATTTGAAGTGGGCCACAAGACAAAAAAATGTAGATGGGTTATCCACCATGGGTTATCTCTTTGTCTATATGCGCACAGCCTCATCTATCTCCCTTCTTTATTCCTTTTTCCCCCTCTTAACCCTCTGAAAATCTCTCCTCCATATTTGTCTCTTCCTCTCTCTAGGTGTCGCTTCTCTACTAAATCGTGCACCTGGCGCACATATCCGACAGATGTGAATTTCCTCCAACACCAGTTATCAGAACCGTACAACAAGATCTGTGGGGTCCCATGTGATGCTTTTGTGACATCCACTCCGTCCCTTAGTTTCAACAACTCACGTTAAGGATGTGATTTAAAAAATGAGGCCACTCTGTCCTTTAGTTTCGCCAATTCATGTTAAGGATATGATCTAAATAATTCAAATGGCCCATAACACAAGAAATAATGGAAATGGAACACCCATCATTGAAGCCTTACATAAGTGTGCCTATATACTATCAAACCACTTCATAACGTTATTCTCAACCATGAATGCTGTTCAATGGTCAACCTAATCAAAACTTTCATGGCCTAAAAAGGTTCCCTTGCTACGGTTCTTTCTACTTTTTCTCCTGTGGTGTGGCCCACCTGAGTCTCAAGCTCACGTCATGACATGATCTGGCTCATCTGAGCATATGCCACGCAAAGTGTGGGCCCGGGCTTTTTGTTACAGGGTCTCTCACGTGTTTTAGAAAATTTGCATCTGCATCTAACTCCCAATTAATTTTCAACTGCGGGTCCCACTTCAAATGGGTCAATGAACCGAAAATTAGATAGATACGATATCCTAACTAATCTGTTGACATCAAATGGGCGGTTAGGATGAAAACTCTGAATGCAACAAACAAGTATATAACCACTAATCAGAGGTTAGAATCGTTCAATCACTCTTATTTTGAGTCATAACATGTGGGTTCTAGAATTCATGCACAGTCTAGTTTGATTCATATGCCACGTGACGTGTACAGTTATGGGTGCATGACTATAAACTATCACAATCTGCCAGAGTATCAAATAAATAGCCATAAATTCAATTGAGGTCACATGGGCTGCATGCTTACAGCGTAATCAATGCCACTTGGAGTAACATGCTCTTGCGTATGGTCTTGGAGGCGTGTCCGGATGCAGAAACATGGGTTGGGGAGTGAAAGTGATTATAAACAGCTCTGATACTTTGGTTACCGTTTAATGCTTCATACTCATGCACTAAGAAAATGTACACGTGGATCATACGTGAGTAATGTTTAAACCGTCCAAATTGAGGGTCCCACCTTGAATGGGTCATCTATGAAAAATAATATCTGATTATTTTTCTAACTGGTCGATTGATTGGTATCAATGTGATGGATAAGATAAATGTGCGTCTTACACCATCTTGATGATTGGAAGTTGTGCTGATGATTTCAAACTGACAAAAGATATTCTACTTAATGGATTGGAGAGTGGTAAAGAGATTCAGTGTCTGGAATTTTTCAAACCACTTGATATGTGGAATTTTCAATGGACCGTTGATCAATAATTTTATTTACCGTTCAAAAATGGGTGATGGATGGGATAGTTATAAACATTCGGTTCGTGTGAATCTCTTGTTGTGGCTCACGTGATAGCTAAATCAATAATCGGACGGTTAGGATTCATTTTGCGCCGTGCTCCAATCAAGGATTTATTGAGTTGCTCTCGACCTATGGTTCATTACTTGACTCGTGGCGACTCCACCGTGCAAATGGCATACATGTACAACAATCTGGACCGTACAAAATGTGTGCCTCACAATGAATGGAGAAAAACATGAAAGCCGATGGACGATCTTGTTCATAGCAACTAGTTTGACGGCGAGGATCATTTGATCCATGTGAGATTCAAGACATGTGTTCCATCTGTAATGGGACACGTGGATTGGAGGGTCTGAATTGCCTATTAAGACGTGGGATGGATTAGTCAGCGACATATATAAAGACGAGGCAATGGCGGTGGAGAAGTACAAAACACTTAAGCCTCCAACTACGGGCCTTGCTAAGCTCACACGCGTGGACATGTCAGCTATTGCACACGCCACCAAATATGCCAGGGTGGCAGATAGGTTTAACATCCAGGCCATCCATCAGAAGGGTAACACTACATGGATTCCCTATACTGAGAATGCAGGTTGGTCCGCAAGTCACGTGAGCCACAATTAACTTACACAGCTGTGAAAAAATCAGCCGAAATTTCTGACCCGTCGACTTATTTCTGGTATCATGGCTCAGCTACTGAATGGACCACCTGATGGATGGCTGGGATATTTCACCTGTCTGCAATTCTGGCACATGTGGTGGTGTGTGTATTAGCTGACCAGTCCAAGGCGTGTGGGCTTTAAATGCTCTCAAATTAAAATTACGTAGACAAGAGAAGTCATGCGCGGGATTAGTGGATCGATCGGTAAGTGAACGATTTTCCACTCCACCCGCTTCGCTTCATAATCTCATGTGTACGGTCCAACTCTAATGAAATATTTTCAAATGAGAGGAAAAGGTCAAAGGAATTTATTTCATTTTTAAAAGTAGAAGACGTGTCATCGTATATGCCTCGCACATAAGCTACCTTGATTTGTAGCGTTCGATGGGTTGAAAGGTCTAAAAAGTAAATTAGCATATTCACGTACGATCATATGCAGGCAAGAAGCCAAGTAGGGGACATCCAGAGTCAAACAGCATGTGCTAAGGCCCGATTGGTATTCGGGTCTGCGGATCTGGGACGATTATATATGGATCAGTAGCGTTGGGTCACTTGGTACCTGAAATGGACCAAAGTTCTTAATTTCCATGAACCATGGTTTTTTTTTTTTTTTTTGACTCGAGTCGTTCTGTTAATTTGGGTTCAAGTTCCGGCAGTTGGCCCATTCGGGGGGAAACTTGTGGTACCAAACCATGTTCTATTAATGGATTCTATGTCCACTTAGATGAGTCAGCAATCCATTTAAGAACTCAAAAGACCTTGACTGAACTCAGTTGAATGGGCTCAAATCAAATGAGATTTTAAGTATCAATGGGATCTGAATTTCGCCATGACTCAGCCTAAAAGAATCTACTCCGCTCGGCGAACTTGATGACAAGTTAAAGGAAACAAAAGAAAAAAAAAAAAGTTTTGGTCATCCACCTGCTTATCTTTTAGGCTATCGTAAAGCATAATTATACTTTTAAACTTTTTTCAAATACATGTCCACCATTTTGAAATATGGTAAAGAAAAATGATTGTTTTTGACGGTGACTACTGTCTTGCTAACAGGGTAAGCCATTATCAAAGTAAAAGACAGTTTTAACCTCTGTTTTAAATTAATTGAACCAACGTATCCTATATCCTGCATAGGGATGGATGCCCAATTCACGTACCCCGATGGGCCATAGATGTGACGTGGTTCACCTGAGATTTGGATCTAGCCTCATGTTTAAGGTGATCATGCCCTAAAATAATGATCCAAAATTTATGTATGGCATGGATAAATCACATACAATATAATGAGGATTTATCTTATTTTCTTGCCATCAAAATTTGAATTGGCCCACTGTGATATATATGTGAAATCCATTCATACCACCACTTCATCACCCCATTTTAGGCACAAGGACTAAATTTCCCGTCAATCTATTATTATAGTGGACCAAAAGAGTATTAGGCAACTCTTACCCTTAAAACGATTTCACTTGTGTAGCCCACTTGAATCACTGTTGTTAGAGTCCCTCGATATATGTGATATGCCATCCTCTAATAGCTCGAGCTTTTAGAGAAAATGGTTATTTATCATGGTATCAGAGCAGAAAGTCTCATGTTCGAATTCTAAAACTAGCAAATATGCCACCGGTAATATATTCTCCCACGGGGAGCCATTTATGGTGTGAGTGTCACTTCACTTGAGGGTGAGTTGTGTGTCCCTCTGGCCTTTGCCCAGTATATTCCCGTGCGGAGTTCCACGCCACGCTTGTGGGAGAGTGTTAGAGTCCATCGATATACATCGATATGTCATCCTCTAACAGTTCAAGCTTTTAGAGAAAGTGGTTATTTATCATGGTTATTAGAGCGGAAGTCCTATGTTTGAATCCTAGAAGTAGCAAATATGCCACCGGTAATATATTCTCCTACGGGGAGCCGTTTATGGTGTGGGTGTCCCTTCACCTGAGTGTGAGTTGGGTGTCCCTCTAGCCCTTGTCTAGTATATTCCTGTGTGGAGTCCCACCCTGCGCTTGCGGGAGAGTGTTAGAGTCCCTCGATATACATTGATATGCCATCCTCTCACGGCTTGCACTTTTAGAGAAAGTGGTTATTTATCAATTGTTAGTCTTGATTTTTGTTATTATGCATAAAATTTAATGAGGTACATAATGGATGGAGTGGATTTACATGAAGGTGTGGCCCACCTTATAGCCAACTTTTCGTCTTTTATTCCATTTGAAAAGAAGTGAATAAAATGTTTGTTCACCATTGCTTAAGATTAGGGTTTTTTTTTTCTTTCAAGTTAGTCATGCAACACACCCACTCTGTTAGCTAGGCAACACGCCCACTTGGTTAGACACACAATGCACCCACCCACCAATGGGGTTAGTGTGTCTCCTTAGTACTCGAACCTGAGACCTGCTGTGTTGAAACGCCTAGACGACTTCCAGCTGGGCTAGCAGGTGAGACACAAGATTAGTGTTGTGTGCTAGGTGCCATCTGTAACTCCCAATAAGCTAGGTGTTGTGTGCTTAGGTGCAGCCTGTACCTCCCAATAAGTTGCAGCCCTAGCTGTGGGGGTTTTCCGTTCGATGAACATGATGAGGGAGGGAGAGGGGCGTGGGATGTGTTGGATGAACATGGCGAGGGAGAGGGAAGGGCATGGGTTACGTTCGATGAAGACAGCGAGGGAGATGGAGAGGATGGGAAAAGTTTAAAAGTAGGCTTGTTTTTTACGATAGCCCAAAAGATAAGTGGATGGATGACTAAACTAAAAAAAAAAATCTATAATCCAATCCCAAGATGTGATTAGTTTGTTGACTTCTGAAGATGACCATGAGTCCAAAATGTAAGACTCTTATTAGGTGGGGCCACACGTGATTATTTGTTTAGATATGATCGTTGGATTATTTATATTGAGCAATTCAGTAGGCCCTACTACAATTGTGATCATTACATATAGATTTGGGGCAGGACGCTTGAACCGTGATCCCTATACACAGTTATATATTAAGCCAGATATGGAAACTTACAATGTGAAAATCTAGAGGTAAGAAGTGTGATGGGTAAGCTTCTTCGACACTCTTTCGTATAAATATATGTCTTGGTCCCCTCACCCACATATATAGAGAAAACCCTAGTTTCATTGAGAGGTTCTCCTAAGGTTATAAGGTGCGGAAGGCCAAGACTCATACCTCTGCAACATTGCGGCATTGGGAATGTCTTCCCACATAGGTATGCCTTTACAATTATAGAGTAAAATCTCCATTATTAGTGCATAGATGATTCATATATGCCGCATAAAGATTACACAAAACTATGAAACTCTTTTTCCTTTTTTACACACACTACATGGGTTGAACCCATGACCTTAATGTTGAAACTTACAAAGTTTACCACTCAGCCATAAGTAGGGACCTAAAATATCGTGAAACTTAGTGGGCAAGAATACATACCTCGGAGTTTGTAGGGATATTTGCCATCATCGAGAGTTTAAAAAACTTGCTTCTTTCTCACCTTTTCTATATGTTAAGGTGTTGGCAAGATGGAGATAATGTACAAAATGTGGTGAGGCTTGGAGGTGAAGACTCCTATATAGAGATCTATTAAAAATCTGAACTTCCAAACTATTCCTAGCCTTCAAGCTTTCACACTTTTAAGAGTCATTTGGATGCTTATAAAATGCTTAAGTTGTAAAGGAATTATAGGTAATCGAATTGCAAGGGCTGTTTGGATACTTATATTTACCAATAAAGGCTTTACATGCCATAAACATATCATGGATTTTAGCTGTAACTTAAAACTTGGTAAAAAGTCACGTTTCATATTACAATTTAAGTCTTCACAACTAAAAAGACATTATGCATAATATAACATAATAGTTGATACAAACTAATGATGTTTGGGGCCCATTATATGTTTATAATAGTACATTTAATCTATCCATCATGTGCCTCCTTTGATGCTCTCCTATGGCTTAAAAAAAAAGAAGCTTGAATAATCATCGAACGGACCACATGAGAGGAAAGGATGGAACATCCACCATTAATAACTTTCAAAATGCATTTGGGGCCACCATAATAGGTGGAGGACATCCAATTCGTTGAGTGCGTGCATCTTTTGATGTTATCCTAAGGTCCAAAAACATCAAGTCATTTTTATGTGATATGCTGATTTTAGCAGAATTTACCACCCTAAGCTCTATGTGATGTGAATACCTAGTTTATATATTGTAAAAACTTTACAAGTTAGCTAAATATACAATCTATTTACTTGCAAATAGATTACTACTTAAAACTTTTTTTAGGTGTGAAGTATTTACAGCTTAGAACTTTAGCATTCAAACGAACCCTTAGAAAGCCCACACTTGTTAGAGTTCCTCCACACTATTAACTTGCCAATGTCCTATAAACCATGTTTAAATGAATTACACCATAAGTAGGCTTCACTTGAAGGCTCATTGCCTAAGACCATATCTAGAATTGATCCATCTTAATAATCACCACTAGTTTATGGATGTCCAACCGATAAAAAAAAGCTTACGAAAGATTTAATAATCTTTGTATATTATTTTGTGAAATATTTAGTATTGTTGAAAATATTGAAAGTGACTAACTAAAAAAAAGTCACATTTTGTTACTTGACTTAACACCACCCACCATCCAACAAACCTTTAGGTTGAGTTTGTGTTTTTTTTTTCCCCTCCTCGATTAGTCATGCAACGCGCCCATCTTGTTAGCTACTCAACACACCCACATGGTTAGTCACATGATGCACCCACCCATCGGTGGGGTTAGTGTGTCTCCATAGCACTGTTCGCTCGCCTCAAGTGTAAGGCTGCGATGTAGTAATACATCTCGGTAAGACCGAGGTCGATCCACAGGGAAAGAGGTAAACAATTCCAAGTACTCTAATAACTAGAATCTAAGAAGTTTAAGAAAGTAGTTTTTCACATGAAATAGGAAAATCTGAAAATAAGAAGAACTAGAGCATCAAGGATCCACTTGTAGTAGTCCAATGCCAATCCATTCATCCAAGTACAACACAATTAGAATCAAAGTCCTATCTCTCATCTAATTGGAAGATATAACATTCAAGCACAAACAGTCCCACTTAAATCTGGAAATCAGATTTCTAGTTCTCATGAAGAACATAGAACTTGAACTTGTAGCCTTCGGAGTAACAGCCATGCCTATGGACTATGGCATGCTCAAGGGTTACTACAATTCGAATTCAAACAACCCAATCATGGTAATCTTAGAGAATTGCAAGGAACTCATGTCCGGAGCACACAAACTCTCACAAAACTTCTAAAAAACCAAACTTTATTCAAACTAGAACTTCAAAATCCAAAATTAAGAAAATGGTACTTAAAATAAAAGAATTAAAGCATTGGAACCAACTACAAATTTCACCTCTAGCTCTAGCTAAGAGGTTAGCTAAGGAAAAGCATATTAAAACTAGAACTAGAACTAAGAAAAGGAAGAAAAACTAGCTGTAGGAGGCTAGGTAGCCTCTGGGACTTGAACTCCTTGCTTCCCACGTCATTGCTTGATTTGGAATAGAAGAGAGCACCTCCTTTTATAGTGCAGCAATAGTACAGCAACATAGCAGAATTTGTTTCGCTTGGTACGGCTTAACCAATGGTCAGATTGCCTTCAAATTTCATTGTTGCTTCCTTGTAATGTGATCTTCCTCATAGATGATTTAGATTTCCAAGATTATCCTCTGAATGGGCCCACCAATCATATCACCGACCGTCTCTCAAAATCGCGCACTTCGGGTACCTTCAGAACCAGTCATCTTGCTTTCAACGCTCCGGAGTGTACAGAGGTCGGATTGATCTCAAATTTTGAAAATTGGTAGAAAACTTCTTCCTTTACATGATAGATGGATTAGATTGTCCAAAACAATCTCAAAATATGGTCCGAAAATTAGAACACTTAGGGCTTTTATAAACTCTGCGCAGTTGGATCTTTCTGGATGGTCCATCTTTCTTCAACCGGTACGATCAAACCACACATTCTTTTGATCTGAAACTTTTGTGGTTATTCACATATGGATGTGATATAAAAGATGGTCAAAGAAGATTCTTCATATCATCAATGATGGGTCACCTGGACCGGCTCAGAGTTGAACAGCGAAATCTGAAACTTTCTGGACAGTTCATATTGTTTTGGCCACCACGGTCAATCCGTAGCTCCGATCGACACGAAACCACTTGGGTTATTTCGGCGTCGAGCTCCTCTTCGACATGGATGTGTTAGATTTTCAAATATCATCAAGATGGGCCCAGAAAACTGGTCTGAAAAATCAAATACGGGAATAGCTTGCTGCCTGAAATCTGGAAGTGAATATGGCCGACCGGTCTTGACCGGTCTAGACCTGTCTGGCAGGTGTCCAGGGAGTGCAGCCGACCGGTCTTGACCGGTCGGACCCAGTTTTTGCAGTTTTTGTTCTTTCTTTTCTTCTCTCCTTCCTCTCTCTTTGCTTTCTTCTTTCTTTGGTCCACCTTAGACCTTCATTAAAGGCTCCTAAACATGGTCTTTTGGTCTCCAATTGGGTAAAGTTCACTCTCATTCCTACAATCACAAAACATGCATTAAATGGGCCTTTTAAACATGAAAACCATGCATATAATGTGATGTAATGGGTTGGCAAATGTATAAATTGGAGGTTCAACAAGCACTCGAACCGAAAACCTACTGTTGAAACACCTAGGCATCTACCAGCTGGGCTAGCAAGCGAGACACCAAGTTGAGTTGTTGAGTGCTAGTAAGTTGAAAACTTAGCACACACACACTTATGAGAATATAATGATGTTCTAGCTCCTACCACTCTAATTCTCTTTATTATGATTTTTTTTTTAGTTGTTGCAAGACGTGCTAGATATACAATTTATATTGTACCCCTCCCACAATGTCAAGGAGTGGGATGAGTGATGTTGGATATAGACCTGTTGGGCTTAGTTGTGAGCAATCACTAGTTGGTGGGTCCCACATAGTCTTTCATTGAAATATTTTCACATGGATATTCCTCATTTTATTTTCTTAGGAAGGTCAAATTCGAATTCGAATTTAAATTTAAAAAGAGGATAATAATAAAAAAGAGATTTTTGGATGTAATAGGGATGAGCCTTATTCTATCTGAACTTCTAATAAGTCCTCTTGACTCCTTCCTTTATTAAAATGGAGCATTCCCTAAATAAAAGCATGCATCTGAATAATTCACCGAGAGAAAATAAAAAGGAATAGCAAGAGAATATTAATTGCCCATTAGATTACCTCTAAATGATCTACGCCATTGATGGTATCCGATGACTATCTTAAATGTAAGATTTAAACTTCTTTCCCCTCCCATAGTTGTTAGGAGGATTGTTGGAAAGGTTCTTTCCCCTCCCATGGGCTGTCATTTTCAACTTTGTGTAAAGGTTCCTAAGGTCACGTAGATACCATCAACCACCAATCTGAGCCTTTGACAGAATGGCAGTTTGATTCCTTCAGCTTGCTCTATGGACTGGTGCCTCAATATCTAAACCAAATGCAACCCTTTGGCAGTCTATAAAGTGAACAATGGGGCTTTTATTCTCAAATTATACATAACATGAGTAGCAAGGATGTTGACTTTTCCTTTCACATCGCAATGAGAAAAACTTCGATATAAACTAAGGGAGCATGATAATCATCGTATGTCCAAGTTGTGTGGGGTCCACCCATGTGCACAAGTAGAATCAAAATTGTGAAACAGTTCCACCTCCTCTCGTTTATTGTGCATCCAAATAATGATCAATTCCAAAAATCAGGTGGGTAAAGAAAAATCATGCATATGGTCTGTTCCTTAATCTTGGTGGGGTTCTGTTGATGAAAGGGTTGGATGGCATGCACAGAACATGAATGGTAGCTCCCACATTCCATTTGAAAGTTTCTATATACAATCTCCAATGTCCCCATTATTCCCTTTGGTTAACCCACATGATTTACAAATAAAGTTGGGTTTTGGTATATAGGACGATGGATGAGTTGGTTGGCACTCATACATCACATTAATAACCCGAAACAGTTGCATGCATTCGAACGTGTACGAATGTCGTTCTTCCTTTTGGAGATTCACTCCCTCTATCCACGTGCCTGTCATACCCACCGGTTTAGATTAAGAGAAATGAGAGACATCCCTGTCCATTGGATGGTGATGGGGTTTGTGGGTGGGCCTTGTTGCTCTTGTTTTATCTCCTAACAACTCTCACTGTCTCTCTCAGCTAATGTGTTGACATGTTACATGTGTGATCGATCGGGGTCATTATCACGTTTGTGCTTGAGTTATTATGGCCTTGGCCAATACCTGGGCTAGACCATAGGACATAGGCCATGTGCATTTCCTCTTACTTTACACTTTTCTCGTACGCAATTCATCAGCTGGATGCCTGGTCTTGGAGAGTCTTGGAAGGTTCACCATAGTTACGGGTCAGCAGACCCCATGGGGTACTCAAACCCGACCGAAACCTGACTTGTTAAATGATGCGGGTCTGGGTCCAGGAGCAGACCCAGCTGCTAAACAGGTCTAGATCTGATTTCCTTTATATTAAGCCTGACTCAATCCAACCCAAACCCATTGAGTAAATGGGTAGATTTGATCTATGTTGCAGGAGACCCATCCAAGCTTGGACCGTCTAAACCCGGTTTTAGACCTGGTAAAAATACTAGCATGCCAGGTCCAAATCCAAATCCAGAACCATTAGATCCGACCCATTTATAAATAGGTTTGAGTGGATCTCCATCTACCATACCCAAACCCATTTATAAATGGGTCTAATGAGGTTGACTTAGACCCGACCTAGACTCACCCATTTAATAAAAGAGTTTGGGTCTAAAATTTAGACCCAGACCGTTTAGTAAATGGGTGGGTCTGATTTTGGTTAAACCTGCCTCAAACCTGACCATTTACAGCCCTAATGGTTGATGATGGCCTAAATTTAGCACATGTGCTCAATTTTTGCATGTGTGGCATGATGGCCCTCTTGCTTTGTATCCAGGGAGGTAATTAGGTGCAGCCCTGGTCTCACCAAGACAGTGTAGCCCTTCCCACCTTATGCATATATTCTATATCCATGCTTTTGGAGATTACTTTAGAGCATGAGGCTAAAACCAAAGCAGATCCAATTCTCTAGTGGGCCATACCATAGGAAACAGTGGTGATTGAACACCCTATCATTAAAAACTTCCTAAGGCCCACTGTAATGTTTATTTGGCATCACATAAACCTGGGTGATGGGGAAAAACAGAAAAAAAACAAATATCATCTTGATCCAAAACTTTTCTAGGCCATTAATGATCAATCACCGCTCTTTCAGGATTTGGGTGAGACCGGGACTGCACCTAATTGGCTCCGTTCAGGGCGTGGATCGGCTAGTCCCACTGGGACTAGCATAAGGGGTGGTTTCAAATATCTGTGGGCCCCACCATGATGTATGTGTTTTATCCATTCTGTCCATCCATTTTTCCATCTTATTTTAAGGCACCATCCCAAAAATGAGATTGATCCAAATCTCAGGTGGACCACACCACAGGGAAACAGTGGGGATTGAACGTCCACCATTAAAATCTTCCTAGGGCCCACTGTAATGTTTATTTGCCATCCAACCACTTGAGAAGGCCACATAGACCTAGATGAAGGGCAAAAACAAATATCGGCTCGATACCAAACTTCTGTGGCCCCTACAAGTTTTCAACAGTAAGCCTCAATCCCCACTGTTTCCCTGTGGTGTGGTCCACCTGAGATTTGTATCTATCCCATTTTTGGGCTAGTGTCTTAAAATAAGATAGAAAAATGGATGGACAGAATGGATAAAACACATACATCATGGTGGGGCGCACAAAAATTTGAAACCACCCCTTATGCTAGTCCCAGTGGTACTAGCTGATCCGCGCCCCTCTGTTCATACCCGCCCATTACCAGCAAACACATACATCTGTCGGGCCCACCTTGATGTCCACGTGACATTCATTCTATCCATCAAGTTAGCCACTTATGTTAGGACATGAGCCCAAAATCAGGTAGCAGAATTGCCTGTTCGCCAACAGGAAGTTCCCTTCCCCGCCAACAGGAAGTTCCTGTAGGCATAATCTATGTGGGGCCCACTGCAATGTCAGTAAGAAATCTAATATATCCGTCAGTCAGTTTCGCAAGCTAACAATAGGTCAGGAACCTAAAGACTAGCTAGATCCAAAACTTAAGTGGATCACACCACACAAGAGTGGGAATTGAACAATCACCATTGAAACCTTTGTGGGGGCACATAAGTTTTAGATCTTGCTAATGTTTGTGATTTTAGTTAATCCGAGTGGAATAACCTTATAAATGGTTTGATTGGCATACAAACCACTTAGTGGGTGATGGGGGTATTCCTCCTCATGAGGAGAGGAGAGAATGCAACTTGGGAGTCGTCGGGCGCCCGACCAGTTAGAGGCGGGTGACCGAAATTCACCTGGAAGAAGCAGTTGGTCTCTAGACAAGTTCATAGTTCATAGATTGTCGGGCGACCGATAGAAGGTTATTGGGCACTCGACTATGCTGGGTCGGGCGACCGAAATTCGACAATTTTTCTCAAATATTCACCAGATAGTTCTGCCCATTATCGGGCGCCCGATAGTGTTTGGTCGGACGCCAAATGGCGCTCGGACTGTAATTCTACAATTTCCTATTTTGGGTCTAGCTCTTGCATGGGGCCATATATTAACTTCTAATTCGAGACTAGGGCATCTTAATGGGTATTCTACACCTCCAAGGAGAGAGAGAGAGAGAGAGAGAGAGAGAGAGAGAGAGAGAGATGAAGCTTATAGGAAAAAGAGATTTCTGTTTGTGAAGGTGATCCACAGCGCAATCAACATCTCAGGTTCTTTTACGTTCTCATGCTTGGTGAGATCTCTCACTTTCTAGTTCCTTTTATTGTTATCCGTGAAGAAGATTGGATCCAAACTGGTTGTGCTTGTGATCGCTGTGTAAATATTCTTTTACATAGTAGATTGTTTTTCTGGACGAGGTCCTGTAGTTTTTACTTATATTGAGGGTTTTCCACGTAAAAATCTCTTGTGTTCGTATAGTTGATGATTTGATCCTGTTTATTGCATTATCATATCATATAATTCACGTAATTGGGGTACGAGATCCTGAAGTTTTGTGTAACGCACCCAACAATAGGTTTTAAGAAAGTTTCAATAGTAGACAATTTCTAACAAGTGGCTTGTTATGGGGGATTTTTGAGCTGACTCACAAAAGTGAAGAAGTCCATTCTAAAGGTACAAGTATTGGTCCTCAGCTTAGACCAAACCAAGCCATGATCGTCGGCTGACGCCGAGGACCGAGGATCTGTCAATGACACTCAATCCAGGAGACATACGTTACTGAAGACCTCGTCTTGTCCGAGGGATGTCTACGTTCTAAAAGGGACCTCAAGGAAGAGAGCTTTGTAACGCCCGGAATTTTCGCTAACTTGGAAATTGGAAGTCCTTGAGCGTTACCTTCGGTTTGTCAGTTATAATGCGTACCCGCACGTGTGTTCACATGTATTGAGGACTAAAATGAAGGTTTTTACCAAAGAAATAATGAAATTAGTTTAGGAGTTGGAAGATCACATGGTTCGGAAGAGTTTTCCGACGATTGGGTTGACTCGGGTATGTCGCTGTCTATAGAGACTAAGTAAAGAACCCTGAATTATCAATCCACTCGTAGATCGACAAGACCATCATGAATATTTTACCGGACCTTGGTTTTTAGCCTATTTTTGGTATTTCAGATTTTTTGAACGGTTTAGATTTGGCAAAAGCCCTCTCTTTTAAAAGGCGCTATGTTTTGGGAATGCCAAAAAGTTACGATTTGTACTTAGAGGGGAAAATCAAAATCTTTATTATTGGGATTTCAATTTTTTTGTATTTTTTATTGAATCCAAATGGGGGGTACTTCCTTATTTACATAAATAACTTAAAGTAAATGGAAACATAAATTAAACATGACATTTACTTAAATGTTATTTTGTAAATAAGGCTGACAAGTAGCCTGAACTGTGTGGGAACTCAAGGTGCAGGGGAGAAACCCTGAATTTTCAAAGAAAATAGCCAAGGGACCACCGGCCCGGATTGACAACCGGTTGACCGGTTTGATAACCGACTGACCGGATGGGTAGCTGGCCGACCGGTTGCTGCTGCCCTTTTTGGAAGAAAAACGGATGGACAGTGGGATCCGGCCGACGGGATCTGGAACCGGCCGACCGGTCGTGGCTGGACGGTTATAAAAGGGGGTTGCAAACCCCATTCGATCCATCTCTCTCATTTCTCTCCTCCACTCTCTTCTCCCCTAAACTCCTAAGCCCTCCTAGCTCTCTTCCTCCATTCTCAAACCTCATTTCTTCCTCAAATCCTCCGCCATGCCCGTGGAAATCTCGAATTTCCGAGCTCTCTCCGGCCCTCATGTCTATTCCCGCTTCTCCCGGCCAAGATCCGACGAGCTAGGGTCGGAATTCTCCTCCTCATGCTAGGTAAGGTGTTCATCTACCTCTTCTTTTCCTCTTCCTTCCATTTTCTTCATTTTTGGACCATTAAGGTTAAAAACACCTATTTGTTTCCGACGAAACCCTAACCCTAGGGTTCCTCTTGCTTGGGTTTGGGATCCCGGTCATCGACTGGGTGTGGCCCACGCTTTGTAGAAGCCATAACCAAGCTCGACTCTGTTGGGATTCCGACGGTGCACCGAATGTGGGCCCTGATTAGTTGAATCGATTTGGGATTTTCCCAAATTCGAGATACCAAAACCCTAAACCCTAATTAAACAGTTAATTAGATTAAACCCTGATTAATTAACATTAGATTTGCGATTCATTGTAGGTAATTGAGGTATTCTCCAATTTTCAGCGTTCGGACCGTATTCAAATCGCCGAATTTCAACTATAAGGTGAAGATCTACCCTCAAGCTTACTCTCGACAAATCTTAACTAATGATTGGTTGAATTTATATGTTAATTGTTGATGTGTGTATAACATGTTCGATGAAATGGCTCTATGGTTGTTTGATTGATAACATGCTCGATGAAATGCCTGAATGATATAAATTTACATTATTGTAATATATCTATGCTTGTGGATGTATGTGGCGCCCTGTGTCATTCGGGCTATGTCATCCGGGTCCTTTGGATCGGTCGGGCTAGTCGGTCGGGCCAGGATGCTTAGATATGTTTATGATTAGGTATTTAATAACCTAAATTGCTATTATAATAAGGTATCCGTTGCTTTGGATTAAGCTCTGAAAACCGTTGATATAGTGTATTGCCTGCCAATGGGTTGACAGTCAGGGACTTATTCGATCGACCAAGTGGGACACAGTCGACCGATAGTGGCCATTGTTGGTTTGTCATCGTCCAATTGGGTCCACCGAATAAGCCTAATTCAGAGTTAATCATTCTTGTATTTCATTCTTGAATCACATCCTATGGAATCTAGAATACCATCATTCCCACTGTGAATAGTCCACTTAAAACCATATTGCGACTTGATCCACCAAGTCTCATAAGCCAGGCATGGTGGTATAGGACACCGTGTTTGAGCTGTCGGCCTACGCTGGGGTGGTGCCTCCCCGTAGTGACCAGTGAGCATTGACAGGGGTGACTAATTGTTGTTCGAATGGCCCTTGTGACAAATGTGATCTTGGCCAATGTTTGCGTGCCTGTGCACCATTCGAACGACTCGGACGTGCATTGGGATAATTTCGAGTGAAACGCCCGCACCTCTGAATAAATTAATCGTATTTGATATTTGGGATATGAGACCTTCCACTTTGATTTGGTCGTGGCTGATGAGTCACAGTCAAACCAGGCTTTCATGGTAGGATAACTCAACCTTGGATCGAGGGGCTACTGGCGATGATTGGCGATGTATCGCAGGGAGACAGATAGTCCTGGTTAGACTTTATAATACGATGTGGTATTCTGGCTTCACCAATTTGCTGAATGAATTGGACTAATAAATACTTTAATTAATCATGCATACATGACATTGCATTTGAGGGGGATTCGTGTAGCCTGGTTGCTTGATGTGGCGCCAGCGCTACCTTGAGCACCTCATGTCATTTCTCTGTGTCATCCGGGCTGTGTACTCAGTCACGACTTACGACCTGCTAGACAGGTGGACTGTGGATTCTGATACCAGTTGGTCAGGCCAGGGCTTGCCCGGGACATGCATTGTGTGCGGAATCATGACATCCATGCATTTAATCAACTAGCCTAGGATGATGTATGATTTGTATGTGGACATTACTTAAACTTGATTGATTTGACAATATGCTTAAGAATAATATACATATATATAAACCTGTTTATAATTTAAATATCCCGAGTCTAACCTTGGGGTTATTTCTTCACTATGTTGGCGTTTTGACACATTCTATTTGACATATGCAGATGTCTTAAGAATATGACCAGTTGGCGGCGCGCACAGGCGCCTTATAATCTTTTAGCTTCGTCCTTTTTGGTTGATGCATTTTCCCTTCATATTATTTTTATTGCGATTCGTATAATTCTCATATGGGATTGCACTGCGATTGAATTGTACATCTAGGGTGTTAGTCCTATATTTTTGGATTTAGTTACCTCCGCTTTGCTTATGATCCACTAATTGAAATGCGTTACTCTGATTATTTGTAAATGGAATGAATGTAAATCTAATTGAGGACATACGAGGGTGCATTTTCCACGTGTGGCATTCCTAAAATAGCATTTTATTAAGTTAACACTAGGGAACTCGAGATCAGAGTCTCCGTACTCGGGTGCCGAAATTTCGGGGTGTTACAAGCTTGTACGCCGAGATCTCCCAAATAAGATTGGTCGACCACTTAAAGGCGGTCCGCGATACTGACCACCTAAGGGTGGACCCGAATATATTTTATTCAAATATTTCGGGACCTATTTCTATTCTTAATAAAATCTCTCTAACATGATTGTGAGAGATTATCTTACTAAAATTGGGGCTCTACCGACGTATCCTACTAGGACTTGACTTTCCAAAACCACCCCTGGGTCCTATAAATAGGACTAGGATATCCACCATAAAGGTACAAAACTCCTTAGCCTTAAAACTCTTAACTCTACTAATCTTGGACTTAGGCATTGGAGAGTTTCCAGCCGCCTAACGGCATCTCCCCTACCTAATTCATCTTCTTCTTATAGGTCCAATAATCTAGAGAAGCTCTTACGTGCGGGTGTAGGGCTGTCAACGGGTCGGATACGGGCCGGATCAGTGATGATCCGTATTCGATCCGATTAAGGATATATCCGACTCGAATCCGATTCTGATCACAAGTATATGATCCGAACCCGACCTGTTTAAATATTTTGAAATCCATTTTTTATTCGAATATTATCCGACCCGATATTCAAATATGATACAGTCCATGGGGTTTTGGAAAATGGCAACCGAAAACAGGAGAGAATAGGAGAGGGCACCAACCGACGACCGGCCATCCATATTCCAGAGAAAGAGAGAGAGAGAGAGAGAGAGAGAGAGAGAGAGAGAGAGATGCCCTGTTCACAAGGATGCATGGTTGCGTGCTTGGAGAGTAGAGACGAAGGAGACAGCGGTGTTTTTTTTTTTAATCGGGTCGTTAACGGGCAGGATCAAGGTTAATCCGAATCAGACCCAAATATTAAACGGATCGTCTTTGGGTATCCGAATCCGACCCGATGATGCGATTATTGATCCGAATCCGATTAAATCGGAGCGGATATGGATCGCATACGGATCATGATCCATGCCGTTGCCAGCCCTATGCGGGTGACGGGCTATGTGGCTTATCCTAGCCACCTACATTGGTTGTCCAAATTTGTATGGCAACATAGCTTATTTGAATTTTGGATCTACCTAATTTTTTTTTGTTCTTGCCCAATTATCAACTTGCAAAACTGATGGAGTGAAATTCTCACTGATCACATCGGGTGGCCCCCACGAACTTCCAGCTGGAGGGGCAGATTCAGAGCTCCGGTGGGTCACACGTGAGAGAAAATGGGATGAAAATGCCCATGAAACCTTCCTAGGCCCACCGTACCGTGATGCTTATGGTCATCAAAACTGTTTATAAGGTCATTTCCACCGGGATGAAGAGAAAAAAAAAAAAATAATAACTACCATCACAACTTTTGTAGCCCTCAAGAAGATTTGAACGGTGGACATTTAATGCTCACTGTTTCTTGTGGTGTGGCCCATGTGAATCTTGGATTTGCTTCATTTTTGTCAAAGTACTAACATGATCCAACGAAACTGCCGGAGGGAGTGGATTTCACATAGACACACCAGTAGGCCCCACCGAGCTTAGGTTTACAAGGGCTCCTTGTGACCCTTAATTACATGAAATTAGAGTCCTAGTGTACCGGGAGCGGATTGCCTGTGACCCCGGCCATAGGTATATGCCTGTGGCCGGGGCTGTGTGGGATCCACAGGGATGTCAGTGACCAATCCACTACGTCCATCTGTTTTGGAAGACCACCTTAGGACAGGATTTTAAAAATAATGCAGATCCGTAACTCCGATAGCCAATACCACACGAAACAGTGGGTATTGAACACTTAGCGGTGATAAAAGTTTTTCATCAAGATGATATATTTTCTTACAGTTTATCTGAGTGTAAATAATTCTTTGAACGGTTTGGATGGCACATAAACATCATGGTCAACTCCATGAAGGTTTCAACGGTGGAAGTTAGTGTTTCAACTTTTTGTTGTTGGTGTGGCCCACCTGAGTTTTGAATCGATCTGATTTTCAAAATCCTGTCCTATTTGTGTATTTAAAAACATATGGACGTAGTGGATTTGTCACTGACTTCCCTGTGGATCCCACGCAGCCCCAGCCATAGGGACATGTCACAGGCAATCCGCTCCCTAGTGTACCCGAAAGAAAATCTATGATACTTTTATAGGGTACGATGGTTTATGCTCATGCAATCAAATAACGTGACTCTTTAAATGGCTCACGGACAAACTATACTGAATTTATGTCCACTCTGGCTGATAGGTGGACAAATAATGGACGGATGAAAAAAAAAATCAACATTTTAACAAACAAATGCTCATTAATCAGTGGCTGTGATCACTCCAACACCGAATTTCCCGTTGAGACATCTACAACGTGTCCTTTGACTTGGATGATCAAAAGAGCGACATGTGTCCCATGTTTACAATTACAGTGT
Organism: Liriodendron chinense; assembly: GCA_003013855.2. NCBI lineage: Eukaryota > Viridiplantae > Streptophyta > Magnoliopsida > Magnoliales > Magnoliaceae > Liriodendron > Liriodendron chinense. Next base: position 1,437,619 of record PVNU02000133.1, on the reverse strand, counting down.
GCATGTACATGTGATTAGGCACCGGCTTTGCTTCCACATCCACGTCAAGATGTCAAGGCGTGCATTCAATTAATGCATACAACTGAATATATTATACAATTGTTCATGAGTGCCCGAGAAAACTATCATACAAGGGACGCGGATTGGCTGTACACCCTTTTGTTGGGAGTCGGATTGCGTGCCGAGTTACTCCGCACGCTCTTATCGTGCGGAGTAAACTCAGTTGGGCCCACCTAGAATGAATGTGCTTTATCTATTTTGTCCATATGTTTTTCCAGCTCATTTTAGTGCTCCTTTTAGTGGTTGAGCCCAAAATTTAAGCATATTCAAATCTTAAGTGGACCATGCCACGGGAAACAGTGGGAATAATGATTTCCACCGTTGAAACTTTCCCAACTCTATAGTGATGTTTATTTGTCATCCAACCTGTTCATAAGATCACATGGATATGGATGAAGGGAAAACACAAATATCAGCTTGATCCATAACTTCTGTGTCCTCCGAGAATTTTTCAATGGTAGACATTCAGTTCACACTTTTCTTATGGTGTGGTCCACTTTAGACTTTAATATACTTCATTTTGTGGCACCATATTTAAAATTTTCTATTAAGATGGATGGACAGAGTTGATAAAATACATAAATCATTGTGGGCCCCACAGAGTTTACTCAGCACGCTAGCGTGCGGAGTTACTAAGTACGCAATCCGCTTCCTGTTTGTTGGAAGTTGTTTGGCCCACAAAGACGTTTGTGACAAATCCACTTAGGAATTGTACATGCCTCCCACTAAATGAAACAGCGAATCATGGGCCGCAATTTTAGATGATCATAAATTAGACTTGTTTGTATAGCTGAAATTCACGGGAAAGGAAAGCACTGATGAAATTTTATTCTTACTTATTAAATAATTAAAAATTACTATTTTTTTTATTTTTTTTACGTAAATGTTAATTTTATACACGCTAGCATTTCTGGAGCACAAACACCAGGAGCCAAATTCTAATTCATGAGTCGAGTCGGAGTTAGGAGGTGATTTGTCTGAGTTATTGGGAAAAAAATGTCACTGGAAATAATATATTGAAAAAATATTTATTATAAATTACATAATAAGTTCAAAAATTGAACATAAAGGTATAAACTAAATTATTTTAGCTTTTGGATAATTTCTCTGTTAAAATGGAGATAATTTCATTTAATAAAAAAATTAGCAATAATATCGTATGAACACAATCACATCCACCACGTTCATGTATGGATGTGGCTTGATTTCGTGCGGTGGTTAGATGTCCTTTTCACTGGAACAATCTTAACAATCGAATCTCCCCAATTGGTTTGGGGTATCTGCGGCTCGACTCGCACGCTTATGATCGAGACTCGCGAAATTGACATTTTAGCCCTTGTGCCGGCAAAAATGAGAATGGTGTGTGCTGGGCCCCGTCCTAGAGGCACTAACGACCTCTCGTTCTACTGGATACTGAATGTTTCCGTAGATCTCAACCGTTCAGATTGTTCAGGCTCATCGTTGATGGGGATAACCATATCTCACCCGTGTTCGTGCGTTGGTTTTTGAACATTTCGCCATCTGTTCACCTTCTTATTTAATGGCCCAATTAGGTAGATTCATTTGAATAGTTTCAAAGAAGTAATGTACACGCACAATGGGCCCTACGATTTGGACGGTCTGGATCTAGTTCATACGTGCCACGGTGACAGTGGATAGATCTTTTTGTTTTGTGAATCCTGATTGATGACAGAGAGTCCGTTCTCCCGCGATTTACTAAACACGACCTTCCAGTAAGCCCAGCCTACAGGCTGAGGCTGTCCGGGGTGCGGAAGCTCCGTGGGGCCCACGGTGATGTCAATGTGACATGGGCTCTGCTCATCACTTGCATCAGCTGATATTATGATATGGAATTGCATTAGATGGATTAACACCATTATTGCTGAATCGTTATATGTTAAGTACATATCATGGTGAAGTTAACCTCGTCGCAACATTGAGGTTTTGGTATTGATTCTCAAGTGGGAGTGGCTAACATCGAGGTGTGACTAACAGTGGAGGTGGGTGTACTAACTCAATTAAAAAAAAAATTGTCCTGGTGTTTTGACCATCCATGTTTGGATCAAACTCTTCTTTTAAGAAAAAGAAGTGGAACCCGCCTTTGTCAGACTATGGAGTTCTAGCCATATATACTAGATTTCACAATTGATGTACATATGCAACTCTATTGTTGTGTGTAAAGAATGCATATGAATGGATGGCATGGATAAAATACATGTATCAACATGAGTCTGTTTACACCTGTCTTGATGCAGTTTATATAGCCCAATGAGAAGTTGTCACATGTTGGTACCATGTATGAACGATGCACGAAAATTCACTCGTGCACCTAGAAAATTTCTTGACACCACTTCCTTCAATGACATGGAGTTTGTTAAAATCAGAACAACTTAGAGCCATGTGCATGTTTGAGATCGAAAAAAAAACAAAACACTATGAGGAGGACGTGGTCGTTGCATGAGTACTGACATGTGTGATCAAGCAGCGTGCTTACTAAGCCGTATAATGCCCCGTCGATGTCAGATCTCTCACAATCCATATACGCACAATATAGACGCCTCACATAATCATGCTGAAAAAGAAGATTTTTCATAGATGATTGGTGCTTTCATGAAAACTGTAGGGGTTAAGAAACCAGTTCTTCTGAAATTAGAATTTTAGGGCACTTGATGAAAAATCTGAGTTTGACAAGATATAGCCGTATAACCTTCAAGGAAAAAATATGGACAATAAGAAAACCTTAAAGTAGTCACCGCCTCTCCAAGTCTTTATAAATAACACTTAATGAAAAATTGTGAGCCCTCGTCAACACACACTTCTCTACACAACACAATATTTTCTATCCTAACTTTAGCTTTAGTTCCCCCATTTCTATTTATCCCCGTTGTAGTGAGTTCAGAGTATAGCATGACTTAGTTCTCTATTTTAGTGTCATCACTGCAGTATGCCTTAGGAGTAATGTAAATATCTACGAACATCATAGTTGAATCCTTGATCAACCGAGTCCATACTTAGAAGATCACACTAGTTACATCCTATAGATTGTACACAACAATTATGCTCTCCATATAGATAATCGTAGGCAATTGTAAGTAATCTTCTTTATTTTTCTTTCCTTATTTTACTTTCATCTTACTTATTATACTGATCTTACTTACAAATCAATAAAATCGATGATCACCTTTACTTTTTAATTTTAATAGTCTATTACTACATTATTGAGAAACCTAAGAACTGCGATCAAGATTGAACGAAAAGTCCTTAGTTCAAGGCAAAAAGATCTTATTGAAGGACTAACCACCCCCTTTTAAATCATTTGATTGCTACAACATTAGTGGTTGAATAGTTAGATAAACCTTAATAGGTTTGATCCAACAACTCATTTGGCACCTAGGTTGCAAGCGTTCAATTAATTCAAGTAGAGTATGACTCTAGTACACCCGACACTATCCTAATCGCACATGTTTAATTGAATATGGGCCGTTAATTAACACATGTGGCCTCGTGTCTGATTGAACAAGAACAAGGCCCATGGATGTAGAGGACTATGAAGTCTACCAAAACTTCCATTCTCCTAGGCATATTGGATGATACGATGCTTGGATTAATCCAATCTTTTCCACCCTTCCCAAACATTGGATAGAATTTACATTGAACCTAATGCAACTTCATATCATTAAATACTAGCTTCCAAATGGGCCTTAAATAAGCTACCACTAAGAGCAGTTGGGATTAAATGACCAATATTAAAGTCTTCGTTGCCAGATTGGCTTTTGTATTGCATGTTCATAAGGTTATTCATGCCAGAAATCGTGAATGTCATCCTAATAAAATTTTCTATAGGACCGCGAAGGTTTTAATGGTAGGTGTATCATCATTACTAGCTGTCGAGTCTGGTGGATGAACTGGATGTTACACAGATATTGCGGTGAGCCCCATCAAGCTTCGGTGTACAGGGACTCCTTGTAGGCGGGTTACAAAAAACACCACGTCCTTTCCTGAGTGATAAGTAACTCATCAACTGTATGTGTGGCGTACGCCTTGAGAACGTTGGCCGCCGTTGTGGATTGACCATGGATTGAAACTAAACTAATTGGATAATCTTGATAGTCTAAATTAGGTTCCAGCCATCCAATTTCAACGTCAAAATTCAAATGGTTGTGATCATTCAATCGTTGCAAAATTTAGGCAATTCGCGGGCCACGATCAGCCTATCATTGGACCGTCCGTATTGACATACATTATAAGCCACGTGGACGACTTGCTACAAATTTAGGAAATTGGTTGTGTGACATTGCCAGAAGTTAGACAACCATACCCGAATATGACTCTCAAAATGCAGCAAGACTTTCCGGGAGTTATTTGTTACTCTGGCAGTGTCATGGTTGATACTCAAGCAATGAAAATTCTTTACATGATCATATATTTACTCAAATTATACCATACAGATTGGTAAGAACTATAAAAAGGACATCATCCAAAAGTTACATTAATTCATTTCTACTATTTTATTATAGAGTGTTGATGGTATGTGTTGAAAGCATAGAAAAATTTAGTATTGTCGCTTCTCATTGGTCCACATCATAGCCAATGATGCAAGCTTACAAAACACGTTGATTCTCTCTTAAGAGTGAATTCCATACTACACAACCCAACTTTTAATGGGTATAACTTATTTGGGTGCAACTATAATTTATGTATTAGATCCACAATGTCCATCAATTTTTAAAATTATTCTAGAGAATGAGCCCAAAAATGAGGCACATCTAAAGTTCAAGTGGACCATACCATAGAAAGTAGTGGAGATTGAATGACAAACAACGTTGAAACCTTCCTAAGGTCCACTATAAGGTTTATTTGTCATCTATACTCTTCATAAGGTCACATAGACCTAGATGAAGGGATAACACAAATATCATGATCAAAGGCTTTTATGGCCCTAAGATTTTTTTCAACGGTAGATGTCCAATTCCCACTATTTCTTGCAACGTGGCCCACTTAAACCTTGGATATGCCTCTTTTTTGCCACATGTCTTGAAAGGTATGAAAAAATGGATGGCTGGTGTGAATATGATACACACATCATGATGAGGCCCACGTAAGATCCACATGTCAACACTACGATTTTTTTCTCTCTCTCCATGTAGATAAGGGAATTTCTTGGCTTGTGAGATTTATGTGGCCCATGATAATGTATTTCTTAGATCCACACCGTCCATCCATGTTTTCAAATCATTCTAGCATATGAGCTTAAAAACAAGATAAATCCAAAGCTCAAGTGGACCATACCACAGGAAACAGTACGAATTGATGCTATCATTGAAAACTTTGGCTCTGATCAAGCAGATATTTGTGCTTTACCTTCATCCAAGTATTGGTGGCCATACGAAGAGGTTAGATGGCAAATAAGCCTCACGGTTGGCCCTAGGAAGGTTTCAACGACAGTTTGTTTAATCCGCATTGCTTTCTGTGTATGGTAGCGTTGTCCACTTGAGTTTGGATGTAACTTATTTTTGGGCTCATGCTTTAAAATTATCTGAAAAAATTGATCGACGGTGTGGATCTAAGACAAAAATCATGGTATACCTAAGAAGTTACATGCGTTAAAGTTCTTTTGTGCAGCAAGTAATTTATTTGGAAGAAAGAAATTTGAGCGTATCCGATCTTGTGAGCTGGAGTGATCGGAAATGACGTGTACCAATGAGAAGGTCGGCACTGGAATTTCCCATGCTTTTCAACACAGACAATCCGCACTCTTTATTATATATCCGTCAATCAGTCATTCCAAAAATAAAATCAGATTAGGTCTAGGTTCAAAAACCATCTAGAGGGACCCACAATTTCAACGGTTTAAGTTAGTAGTACGCGGCAAGTGTATTTTATCAATATCGTCCATCATAAGGCGCCTAGGGGTGCTCTGAAAAATGGAAGTACTAAATAATTAACCAATTATAAACCATCAATGTAAGTGTGTTGCAGATGATAAGCGGGCATGATTGGTTTTGGAGCACGTACACAGTAGACGGCCTTGATGATCAGCTCAGTTATCACATGCCCCATTTTGGCATTTTTTACCGTAGAATTGGAGTCCTGCTTGCTTGAGTTGCCTTTTGCAGAATGTGGATTGCCCGTAACTACTGACGTTGTCTAGGGCGGATTTGGTGAGACCGAGACAGTGAGCCCACTGTGACGTATGTGTTGTATAGTCATGCCATTTTTTTAGCTCATTTTAAGGCATGGGCAAATAATGAAGCCGATCCAAATCTCTACTATACCATGTGAAATAGTGGTGATTGAATGCTCACCATTAAAAGTTTCTTGTGAGCCACCAAAGTTTTCCATCAGGATGATATTTGTATTTTTTTTCTTTCCTATGCCTGCATAACCTTATCTAGAGGTTGGACGACAAATAAACATTACAGTAGGCCTTAAGAAAATTTTAATAGTTGGCGTTCAATCAATATTTATTCCTATGACGTGGTCCACCTAAAATTTGGATCTGCTTCGCTTTTTAGATCATGCCCTATAATGATCTGGTAAAAGAAATGAACGGTGTAGATATAAAATATATAAAGCAAAGTGGGCCCCACAGTAAGGGATCGTGGGTGGATGTGGCATATTCTTGCTGAAAGTGGATTAGGTGTGGCCCCAACCTCATCCAAGACACTGCGGCCCTTATGTGGGTCCACCTTGATGTATGTATTATATATCGATGTTGTTCATATGTTTTGACAAATCGTCATTTTAGGGCATGAGACAAAAATTGAAATAGATCTAAATCTCAAGCAGACCATGCTACAGGAAACACTGGTGATTGAATGTCCTACCATTAAAAAATTTCTAGGACTCACTGTAATGTTTCCTAACGTTTATTTTAATCTAACCTGTTTTTACACGATTTTGGCATACTTACATGGACCAATGAGATGCCGCCAAGTGCTAGCACTATGCACTAAATGATGGGCGAAGTCCAACTCAAGGATTAAAAGCATTGTTTACACATGATCTGGTGCGCTCAGATCAAATGGTCTAGGAGACACCATATGGCAACCCTACCACATGCGATGTAGATGACTTCAAAGTTAGAGACATGCATTTGAGAGAGCACTAAATGTTAGAGATTTATCAAAAGTACTCATTGAAAAAAAGCAAGAGTATCTTTAAAGTAAGTGTCTCTCTCTTTCTCTCTCTCTAAGCATTAAATGTTAGAATTCTATAAAAAAAGATTTTTATCTAGCATTAAATGTTAGTGCTTTACTAAGGACACGGATTGCATCCTGCCCTCGCCTGGATGGATTACCGTGGAGGGTCCCACTGTGATGTATCTGTTTATCCACGCCGTCCATCCCATTTCTCGGATCATTTTAAGCTATGAGAGTAAGAATGAGGTAAATCCAATGCTCAAGTGGACCACACTAAATAGTAAATTTGGGTTGCATCAAATGTAAGAGCCATTTGTGGTGTGGTCCACTTGAGCATTAGATTTGCCTCATTCTTGGGCTCATAGCTTAAAATGATCTAAGAAAAGGGATGGACGACGTGGATAAATAGATATATCATGGTGGGCCCCTCCACAGATTTGCCCAGATGGTAATCTGTCCAGGTGGTGGCAGGATGCAGTCCGCATTCTTTTACCAAAAGTATCTCTCTACCAATGCCATAGTCAAGTGATGTAAGACTCCGACAACTTTCTACTATAGGAGTCCGGAGATGCGATGACTCCGGCCAATGCACAATTTAGAGTGAGTCTTTTCTTGCACACGTGGCTATACTCGATAGGCTACTCTGACGTGGAAAAATCAAGGAGATTCGCACAACCAAATGTCCAGATCTTTCACGATGCTGGAGACTACACAAGGCCACCACCTCTCAGAAGCCTACAAAAGCAACAATTAAAGAAGAGCTCGAGGTCGCACATATACATCCGATCTAGGCCCTCGGTCACATAAGCAGCCTTGACTGGCAAAATTGAGGGCAACATCACCCTTTCTTAGCATGCCCATTAGGATGCATGTGCGACTAGAAGTTCAATGGTTAAGTAATATGGTTTGAAAATTTAAACTCATGAAGAAGACAAAAGATCGTATGGAAGGCATGTGTAAAAGAATGTGCTTTTAAAAGACAGCCATCTCCCAATCCATGAGTCTGGATCACCCTCTAACAATAATTCACTGGAGATTATAAATGCCTTAAATAATATATGCACACTCATAGATGACTTTCTCGCTTCCATGCAACGAATTTGAGAATTGTTGGGAAAGGTGATGGAGCGTATCGAAAGGTCAATGAAAAGAAGATTATTGCTTAAAATCGGCCTAAGATACTATTTCTCCAGTGAATACAGGCTTGAGAAGAATGGTTAAGCTGTAATCGAGGTTTGGTCGATTAAATCAGATTATCATTTCTGAAACTGATTGAAAAATGACAACCAATGGCCGACCATATAACTAATTTATCCAGTATGACCCCCCATTAATCATACCCTGGGAGGTAGTATTACGTCAGCGTTGACCAGCTCGAGGGGCAACCTCTCATACCTCTAGCACCACAACTTTACAGGTGTCGAATAGCTTGAGGGGCAACTTCTCATGTCGTTGGCACTTTAAAAAAAAGTCATGAATAGTGGACGGTGAATTGTTGTTGGTCGGTAAATAGTGAAAATGGCTGGATGAATAATGCCCATGTGTATAGTGTTAGTCAGTGAATAGTGGTCGATAAACAGTACCCCCATGAACAGTGTGCGGGTGAATAATGTCGTCGGCTGGATGAATAATACTATCGGGCAGATGAATAGTAAGTTCGGTCAGTGAATAGTGTTGCCAGTCAGATGAACAATACCTGGGTGAGTAGTGCCCAAATGAATCATGTCGGCCTTGAATAGTGATCATTGAATAGTGGCTGATGAATAATGACTGGTGAATAGTGTTAGATATGAATAGTAAAACAACCATGAATAGTAGGAAAAAAGAGAAAAATGCCAAAAACTATTAGTTAACATCTCTTCACATTCTCTAATTGCAAAGAGATGTGGGGGACATTATTTATACCTATTTTTTGCACACTTACGTAGATTAATGAGATGCCGGCGCGTGTTGGCACTACGCGTTAAATGATGGGTAAAATCCTACTCATGGATCAAGAGCATTGTTTACAGATAATCTGGTGTGCCCAGATCAAATGGTCTAGGAGATGTCACATGATAGCAATGCCACATGCTGTGTAGATGACTTCAAATAGAAGTTATCGACATTTATTTGAAAGAAAATTAAATGCTAGAGATCTATAAAGGGCCTATTTGATTGGCGGTAAATGAAAGTAAAGGATAATGATGATTTTTACCACCCGTTTGATAAAGAGGTGGAATTCCACCTTGAAAATAATGTTAATTTCAACTTTTTTTAAAAACAAAACTCTATGGACCCCACCATGATATATATGTTATATCCACACTGCTCATTCATTCTTTCAAATTATTTTAGGACATAAGCTAAAAAATAAGACATATCCAAAGATCTAGTGGACCACAACATAGATAATAGTATATTCAATGGTAGATACAATTATTCTTATTGTGGGCTACTTGAGCTTTGGATTTGCCTTATTTTTTTGCTCATGCCCTAAAATGATATAGAAAAATGAATGGATGGTGTAGATATAACTCATACATCATTATGGGGCTCATGGAATTTTAGTACATAGCATGGTACCTAATGTGAGACTTTTTGGGAGAACGTGCATTTCCAAAGGAAATACAAAGGTAAGTAATAATTACTTATTGACACTTAATTACTTTCATTTCTTAGCTATTAAACAAGGCTTAAAAGAACTCTCTAAAAAAAGCAAAAGTCCTTGTTACATCAAGTCTCTCTCTATCTCTCCAAGCATTAAATGCTAGAATCTTATGAAAGAAGATTTTATCTAGAATTAAATGCTAGAGCTTAGCCAAAAGCAACTCTTTATTAATGCCACAATTAAGTGACTGTAAGACTCGAGCAACTTTCTACTATGGGAGTTTAGAGACTGCAATGACTCCGACTAATGTACGGTCTTGAGAGAGAGAGAGAGAGAGAGAGAGAGAGTCCCTTTTATACACGTGGCTATACGCGATATGGTACCCTAACGTGAAGAATTAAGAAGATTTGTATAGTCGAAAGTCCAAATCTTTCATGATACTGTTGATTATGTAAGCCCACCGCCTCTCGGAAGCTTATAAAAGCAGTAATCAAAGAAGAGCTCGAGACCCCACAGTTAAACACATCTATCTACTTTTACATTTATATTAACTTTTATGTTTATCTTACTTTTTCTAGTCTAACTGCCCAATGGCTCCCACTGTAGTACATTTATCTTAAGAGTAGGCTAAATATTTATAACTTTAAGTTGCTAGATCACCATGTTCATCTGAGTTTTGATTCAGTTGTTCATACCTTAGGTCATATCCTGCTGACTACTTGCCTCAATAATCTGTTTCGATAAGTACATCGAGTACTTAGTTTATCTTTCACTTTTATTTATATGCAGTTGTAAAGCACAACGATTGTAACAGGGCCAATATATTAATAAAAATTGATTGTGTTTATTGTAGCATCTATCTCTTTATATGCAAATCCTCTATTCTAATTGAGAAATACGACGCGAAAGTGTTGGTGTAATAAGAAGTCCTTAAGTCGGTCGGTTTTGCACCTAACCAACACAATGTAAAAAGAGCTCATCCATGAGGGCTAACTCCTACCTTTGCACAAATTGCCTGAGAACGGAGCACAATAATCAGTGGTAAAAAAGAGCCTGGATTCTAGTCAAGTGTCCAATCTGTTCATCTTGGTGCGGGGCACCAATAATTCAGTTAAAACTCTTGAGTTAGGCAGACTCTAGAATGCCTGCATAATCATACTCACACACAATCTAGGCCCTCGGTCGCAAAGTAGTTCAGGAAAAGTATTTAGTGATCAATACGGTAACAAAGAGTACCAAACCAAGTGAATTCGGAACCTAGATAAACCCCCAGTATGGGATTTTGCTAAACCTTTAACGTATACGTATGTAGTTCCACCAGGAACCTACTCCTCGTACTGAACCCACCCTTGGTCGGTGACTCACGTTGTAACTGGGTCCCGGGTGGAGTTACATACGTAATATATAGGTACGGTGGATATACAAAACGGTCTAACGATATCCGAACCAGAGTTTTTAATTCTTCTATTTTTAAAGTTCACCTAGTGTGGTGTGGTGTTCTTTATCACCAGTAACTTACGAGTGGTAATTTTAAAAAACTCCCAAGTGGAATTACAAACAACTGGTAGGTTGAACAACTATTCCAATTCGTATGGACATACTTTCCTTTTTTTACTTTTTTTTTGTTTTATTCGGACTAGGTTTCGAAAACACCGAGTATTTTTCAAAATTCACCAGTTATTGGTGACAAAGTCACACCAGGTGTACTTTAAATATGTACGATCCTCTTTGGGACCACTCCCTAAAATAAACCGGTAAAACAGATGGAAAGCGTGGATATACAATGCATAGATTGAGGTGGCCCCTCCGATCAGGGGGCAGCCTCATCGCCGGTCGCACCCCAAGTCGCGCTCTTTTGGGAGGGCAACGCTGCTGGCAGGTGCCATTTTCAAACACAGCAGAAGGACGCGTCACACGCGTGCCTCACGGTGAATGTCCATTATCAGTTGGGCCGCATATGTACATTGAACTCCGTTTTCGGTATATGCGATGGCCGGCCTAAAGATGACGACCATAGATCATGATTTATTTATTTATTTTTTTGCATGCCAGGTGCTTGGGCCTCTCTCATGAAAGGCTACATCTTTCACGCCTGTGGCATGTACAGCCATTTGTATCTACACTCCTCTTCCTTGTCATAAATCGAATCCGTGCCCAGCTCAGGTTAGCTAATCAGATAAATGAACGCATGATTAGCTAGCTATTATTAGTCAGTTAAACGTGGGTCCCACTTGCCTGGCTATTGAAAAATATAAAAAAAACACATGTCTCTATAGGATTACGTGCGTGGGCCCATGATTTTCAGTTCTTGTCAATTGTATTAAAACGCTGGCATTGATCAGGCGCAACTGATTTACCTTATTAAGATGTACGTGTGGACAACCACATCATCGATCTGGACCATCGGGTGCTCCTCGAGTGGACGCGGATTGCGTGGTGACCCTGCCTACCTCTGTAGTCGCAGGACTCTGTGGGGGCCCACCGTAATGCATGTTTTTTTATCCATGTCGTCCATGTTTTGCCAGCCATGAGCCCAAAATAAGAATATTCAAAGCTCCAAGTGTAGCACACCACACGAGACTGTGGGAATTGAACGCTCACTGTTAAAAACTTCTTTGGAGCTGATATTTGTATTTTTCCTTCATCCATGGACCTTATCAATGGGGTGGATGACAAATAAACATCACTGCGGGCCTTGGGAAGGTTTCAACGGTGGACTTCATTATCCACACGCTTTCCAGGGCGTGGTCCAATTAATCCTTAGATATGCTTCAATTTTTAGCTCATGGCCTAAAATGAGCTGGAAAAACGAATGGACGGTGTGGATAATCACCATATATCACCGGGAGGCCCACAGAATCAAGGCCACACGCAATTGACGTCCGCCTCGCGTGGGCAACATGCGAAAATTGGACCAATCCGAGCAATTGCTTACAAAGAACGGCTGAAATGGAAAAACAAAAAAAGTGCTTTCCTGGCATAACTGTGAGTTTCTAATCACCGTGTTCAATCCACGTGGAGGCCCTTAGTTGGACGATACGGATTAATTATCAATATGGATAAGAGTTGTTTATAACTGTGCCGTACCAATCTATTACTAAAATAATATCGTGTTCAAAATTAGGAAAAGATCAGGTAAGATCGACAGCACCCCAACCTTTCCTTGTGGCAACCTATTTTCCGCCAACTTGTTAGATGATAAGGAAATCTCATCCGTTAAAATATCAATCGCATGATGAAGATCGTCTATGATGAAAATTAGACTTTCAACTTATCATTTGAGACAACTAACGAAATAAACTTATGAACGACGGTGATGAGATACAATATAAAATTTATCATACATATAGCATTTCTCATTTTTATTTTCAGTGATGTTAGGTTTTCATGATGGGTCCAAGAGTTTTCACGGCTCGGATTTCCCAGATACGTGATAAGTAGGCGGGAAAAAAAGCTCAATACTTTAATCTTATGGCTGACAGCAGTACTGACCATTTCTCTCGTGGCATTGATTCAGTGAGCGGCGACTTACGAGTGGGTGCTGAAACGTGTTAGAGATCTAGGCGTACAGAACAAGTGTTAGAGATCTGGTCCATTCATCAGGTAGCTTGCACTGCGGTTATGTTATATACGTAAAAATAATGGTATCATTCATCAAATAAATAAAGATATACGTTGAATTTGGACCGTTGGACTGTTTTTTCTAACTCCCCATTTCTATCGTACAAGTATGAAAATTTCCGAGCAGTGGACCAGCATAATTTTTTATCCATAGCATGCTCACAGAGTAACCTATCCGATGAATGGTCCGGATCTATGACACGGGGGCCTTACGTCCAGATCTCTGACGCGTCTTCTGCCGTCTGAGGTGAGGAGCCCTTCTCATATCTAAACTGGCTTATTTGCATCTAGCTGTAGACACCTAGGTTCTTATCTAAAACCGGCTCTTCATATTAATGGCTTGTCTGATACGTCGGTGGAGCATGAGGGCCCGTACTCAAGCGGAAATCAATCAAATTTACAATTATAATTCGATGGTCCAACTCATGAAATAAACTAATAGGAGGATCATAACCGTTAAAAAGTCTCCATCAATTAAAAAGATAAGTGAAAATTTTATAACGTACAATTAAAATAAATGGATGGCAAATAATAAAATGCTTCCATCATTTGAACAGTTTAGATAGAACTACAGATGTGCATTGTATGTTCGCATAAGTATGGATGGCTGAACTCTGCTAGAATACTGGAGTTCTCCTCATTCTAAGAACAACCTGTCCTTCTCCTTCTCCTCTCCACTCATGGAAAAAGCTTCAATGCTCTGGAAGAGTGTGGATGATACACAGGCATTCGGAAATTACTTATAAATTACAAATATGACTTATGGGAAGTAAAATAGAATTGTTTAAATTATTATGATTGCTTTGGATGTAAAACGAACGAAATATCATACTTAGACCATTAGATTAGTGGACGTTTATTGGACAATCGAAAATGAAGAATATCAATGGTGATCAGTAACGTCCGTGAATAAAAAACAACGGGCTTCTGGAAACACTTCGAGATGGCCCTCTAACGCCACGTGGCAGTGACCGACAAACGCAATTCTGGTGCGAGTGCGGGACTGGATTCGTCCCTCTAGGAGGAGCCTCCAGTGCCAAAATCCAAAGGCGGAGAGAAGGACACCTGGCGCCGAAGGCATGGGACCACCTCGACGCGCCAAAGCTCGTGAAGAGAGCGGGTCCAACGGCACGACTTCAGAAAGTCACAATAACAACAGCGTGGAGATGACCAAAAAAGGGGCGGGGTTTGTTTTAGGAAGTAGCTGTTGTCTTCTCATATCTCTCTTTTTCCCTTTGCTAAGTCGGACGCGGATTATTCGGTCACCCGCCACCACCGACTTCCGTGGTTTCAGGACTGTGGGGCCCACCGTTATGTATGTGTTTTATCCACGCCGTTCATCCATTTTTCCAGCTCATTTTAGGCTGTCAGCATATCCGAAGATCAAGTAGACCACACACCAAACAGTAGGGATAATGACGTTTACGGTTCAAACATTCACTGTGATGATTATATGTCATCCAACGTCTTCATAAGGTTACACGGATCTGGAGGAAGGGAAAACACATGTGGTCGTCAAGAAGTTTTCAACGGTACGCGTACAGTATCCACTATTTCCTGTGATGTGGTCCACTTGAGCTTTGGATATGCTTCAATTTTGGGTTTCATGGCTTAAATTGAGATAGAAAACGGATGGACGGCGTGGATAAAGCACATGCATCAAAGTGGGCTCCACAGGTCGGTGGTGGCAGGGTCACCACGCAATCCGCATCCAGCTAAGTCGGGACTAGAGCCGCTGGATCTGTGGTCGTGTTGCAATGATCTAAACCATTGGCCATACCACGGTGATGGATGCGAAAACTCCATTAGGATGTTTCAACCTTTGATTCCGAACCGTTGTTTCGCGGCCATTGATCATCGAAAGTTTAGGATCTCACAATCTTAATTGTGATTAAGAAAGGAACATCAGCTGCCAGGCCTATAGCATGAACGGTTTGGATCACCGAACGTGTACAATATTTTTAGGCCATAACCGCCACGTATCCGGTACGGGTCACATTTTCGGGACCATTGTTGGAAAGCTCTCACGGTGGGCCCCACAGAAGTTGGTGAGGTCACTTCAGTAGCGAGATAGCTCCTCGACCTATCGGTGTATGATAGGACAGGACTATATCCGTTGAATCTGAGGTCCTGTTTGGTGATCTAAACCGTTCACCAGATTGGCCTGAACGTAGATGGAGCTCATTTAATAAAGGAACTCATTTGTTGTGATACCCAAAGCATCCTTATTATTTAAAATTTCTGATGATATGGACCGTCAACTTGAGCATTGCTTCGTAGGCTCCGATTCAAAAGTATAAGTTTTTCCACTGTTGAATATTTTTGAAGCGGCCATCTTCAGCTTAGCTTTGGTTAGATCGACCGCTTGGATTACAGGAATAGCTCCAGATCCATTGGTTAGTCCCGACGCACCGCACGTAGATACATTGAGATGTATTCGAATTTTCTGTTGAGTTTTGATCTAATACAGTGGCATAAGCATATTCTAGATTCCGTACAGCGATGGGATTGAATTACAGTCGTTTATATATGAATATTAATTTGGAATAAAATTTTAACGGCTAATATTGTAATGAGAAAATGAACGGTTCATATGATTATCCAAGATGTAAAGCTGGTGGAACCCACTCTATCCAATGGTGGGGACACCGTATCCGCTCCCTATTAAAATTCTTCTTTTTGTTTTTGTTTTCAGTAGGTAAACGTTGCTGTTATTTTACTGCTATTAGCAATAAAAGGTTAAAAAGAGAGAGACTTCTTCTTCCGTTACATTACAAGTCCATAACATTTGGGCCATTAAATCCGGAAAACAAATTCACTCCCATTAAATCTGGGCCATTCATTTGTTAGGCAAAGCAATTGACATATGAAAACGCTAAAAATAAACTAATATTACGATAGAATAAGCCAAATCTTCTCTAATGAATTTGGACCATTAAATTTGATACTATAGTTGTCTTTGTAATTTTGTAAAAATGGAAAATAAAATCTTCTGTCCACTAGAAGATTTATAATTTCACAGTTTCAACGGCTCGGATCATGTAGATTCACGATTTCCATCTTGAATTCGGTGGACAGTGGAGATTAAGGTCGAAGAGCCTATTTAGATTTTAAAAATAAAAAAATAAAAACAAAAATCTGCCCCCTTCTTTCCTCTCTAAAGGGAGGTTTTCCAGTTCAAATGGGAGATTGAGGGAGAGAACAGTCCTGCTCATTCACGCCTCTCTCCTTCGTCATTCTCTCATCAAAACCCTAATAACTGTCCCCTTTCTTTTATAAAACCCCTAGATTCCGTTTACATCACGGAAGGAAGCCATCTTCTCGCCGGATTCCGCTCTCTGCTCCGATCCTTCTCTCCTCGACGGAATTTCGGCATTTTAGGTTTTGGAGGTCGTTTTGCAGCCTTCCAGAATGATCTAAGCCGTTGATTCTTGTAAGTCCCTCTAATCTCGAGAGATCTTATACATTCCTTACTTTTTTTTTTTTTTTTTTTCCGTCGATTTCACTAGATCTTGAATGGTTTGATCTCGCGTTCACCAGCGGAACGGTTTCCTTTTCTGCTTCCTGTGATCTCCCTTCCGTTCGATCTGGTTTGATCCAATGACGGCCGACACGAATGACTGCAATGGCGTTTTGGAGGGATCGAATGTCGAATTCGATGGGAAGAGTGGTTTGAATTCGAGTCCATGTCGGGATCTGTCGAATGCCACTGGTGACTCCAACTGCATTGCGAGCAGTAAGGATGGGGATATGACCGTGGAGCAGAAAGACGATCTCTATAGCTCTTATGTTCTCATCGACGGAGGATCAGGCGATCCTGTGGAACACAATCTCAGCATTGCAGATCCGAAGGAGGATGCGGAAAAGAAGCCCATCGTGGAGGAAAGCACTGTACCGGAATCAAATGCCAGTTCCCCGATTGAGGAGTTCAAGGTTGAATCTGAAGAATTGAAGGAGGAAAAGGAAGAAAATGGGGAATGCTGTGAAGGGAATTGTCGTGATGTCGATCAGAGTGTCGTCCTCGCTGATGGTTCGGATGGCAAACCGAATATAGATGAAAAGATGGCTAATGATGAAGATGAACAGAAACTGGAACCTTCTACGGAGGTAGCAGGAAATATGGAATCTGAAATTGCAGCCATGGAAGCCGTTGTATCCGAATTGCATCAGCTTGAGAATGGGCATGAGACGGAGACATCAAATGCATCCAATGAGATTCCAGCCAGGGGAGCCACTGGGGACCTTGGTGTGGAGCTGGATGTGAACTTGGAAACTGATACGCGTGCTATAGATGATTCAGAACTGCAAATTCAGAAGTCTGAAGTCGTGGTATCAGAGGTGGAATCCGAATCGCATCGGCCTGAGAACGGACATGAGACAGAGACATCAAATGCATCCAATGAGATTCCAGCCAGGGGAGCCACTGGGGACCTTGGTGTGGAGCTGGATGTGAACTTGGAAACTGATATGTGTGCTATAGATAATTCAGAACTGCAAATTCAGAAGTCTGAAGTCGTGGTATCAGAGGTGGAATCCGAATCGCATCGGCCTGAGAACGGGCATGAGACAGAGACATCAAATGTAGCCAATGAGATTCCTGCTGGGGGACCCACGGGGGACCTTGGTGTGGAGCCAGATGTGAATTTGGAAACTGATACTCGTTCTATAGATGATTCGGAACTGCAAATTGAGGACTCTGAAGTCGTGCTATCAAAGATGGAATCTGGATTGCATCTGCTTGAGAATGGAAAGGAGACAGAGATCTCAAACATGGCTGATGAGATTCCCGTGAAGGGTCCCATGGGGGACATTGAGATGGAGGCGGATGTGAATTTGGAAAGCGATACTCGTTTTGTAGATGATACCGAACTAAAAATTCAGGAGTCTCTAGTTGTGGCCTCAGAGGTGGAATCTGAATTGCATCTGCTTGAGAATGGAAAGGAGGCAGAAATTTCAAATGTGGCTAATGAAATTCCCATGGATGGTCCCTCAGAGGACCTTGAGATGGAGCCACATGTGAAGGTGGAAACTGATGCTTGTCCAGTAGATGATTCTGAATTAGAGAAGGAAGTTAGAAATGACTCTGCTGATAGCTCTGTTTTAGAGAAAGAAGTTAGAGATTGCGCTGACGAAGGTGGAGAATTGGAGGGAGGAGAAGGAGCTGCCTCTGTTGAAGGTGGAGAATTGTTGGTAGGAGATAGAGCTGCCTCTGTTGAAGGCAGCAGCGTAGAAACCGAGGTCCTAACTGTTTCTGTTGAAAGCAGCAAATTAGAAACTGAAGTTAGAAATGAGTCTCTTGAATCCGAAGAACATAGCATGCCTGATCGTGATGTTGATGTTATTAAAGAAGTAGAAATTAGAAACGGCTCCATTGAAAGCAGTGAAAGAACAATTGCTTCCATTGAAAGCAAAGAAAGAACAGTTTCTTGTCCTGTTGATGATCTGAGACAAGACTCTGGAGTTACGAATGGTTCTCTTGAAAGCAGCGAAAGTGAGCCTGCTTGTTCTGTTGATGAAACAGAACAAGAGCCTGAAGTTGGAAATGGTCCTGCTGAAAATGGGAAAACCTTGCATATAGTGAAAGCTTATATTAGTAATACAAGCTCAGAAACTGTTGTTTCAAATGACGCTGTCGGAAATGGTGAAAGCTCCCTGTCTTGTCCTGTGGATGATATACCAGAAGCTGAATTGAGAAATGGCCATGTTGAAAGTGATGAGGACCTGCCTATGTGCTCTGCTGATGATTCAAAATCAGAAACCAAAGATGGAAATGGCTTCACTGGGAGTGCTGAAAATGTGCCTCCTTGTCCTGTTGATGAGGAATCAGAAGTACAAGTTAGAAAGGACATCCTCGAAAGCACTGAGGACGTCCCTGCCTGCCATGTTGGTGACACGGAATTAAAGTCTGAGGCTATAGATAGCTCAGCTGAAATCTTCGAAAGTGCGCCCAAGTGCTCACAGGATGTGGTTGATGTTGACAGTGAAGATCAGTCCATGAATAGAGATGATGGCGAAAAACCTTTTTCTGAGGTTGATGACATCGAAGCGATTGCCTCAAATGGCGAGAAAGCCATTTCCAAGGAGGTTGAGGACATCGAAGTGATTGCCTCAAATGGCGAGATAGCCACTTCCAAGGAGGTTGAGGACGTTGAAGCAAGTCCCTCGAATGAGTCCTTGCCATCTGCCCAGGAGGATTCTACTGCTGCTTCAGAGGGGCCGAAGGTGGATGCAGAGATGGGGAAGAGGCTACCCATTTTCATGATTAGAATCCCAAGATATGTTGATGAAAAGATCAGCTTGCAGATTGATCTCGCTGCGCGGGAAGTTGACAAGAGGACTCAGCATAGGGATTCTATAAAAGACGCTAGAAAGTTGAAGAAGGTAAACACTTATTTCATTTCCAACTTGTGCATTTGGAAATGATATCTATTGTTATCGTTCTTCAATTCTTGAAAATTGTTTCTTTTCCAGGCCACTTGTAATGAATATAAGGAAATCTTTGAAGCTGCAAAATTAGAAGAAAAGGCTGCACGAGATGCAGTTACAGCCAAACGGCGGGAAATGGATGCTCTTCAGTTGATGATTAACAGAATGAAGACTGCAACTTCCATAGAGGAGATTGATGAAAAGGTAACAATCTGCAGATGTCCTTTTTGATCATTATTACGGTTAATAACAATATTATTATTGTTATAAATTACACATGTTTCATATAAAACAAATTAGGGATTTGCCTTCTTGTTTTACCTTTTTGGTCATGGTTTGGCTTTCATGTGGAAGCAGATACATAATATGGAACATAGGATAGAGCACGAAACTGTGCCTTTGAAAGAAGAAAAACAATTAATACGCGAGATCAAGCAATTGAAGCAAGCCCGTGAGATCAAGCAATTGCAAGTTGCTGATATGGTTCAGCAGGCCGAACTTCAGGAGGCATTTAACCAAAGAGACAGCATTGAAAAGCGTCTTAAGGTAAATGCTAAATGAAAAATATTCATCTTCAAATGGTTAATTATGGTTTGCAAGATGCTAATATTTTCTTTCAATGTTCATAGCTTATGAAACAGGAATTGGATTCACTAAGAAGTGAGGTTTCGCGAACTGAATGCATTACCAAAGCTGCTAAGCAGAAATTCTATGATGAATATAAAAGTCTAGATGAATTGCAAGCTAAGTTTAAAGATGCCGATGTTCTTCGTCAAGAAGCATATGACCATTTAGTGGAACTGAAGAAACAATTGTTTGAGAAGGTATGCTTTTGTCCATATGCTTTGTCAGGTATTTGGTGTATTGATTTCCTGAATATGAAATACGAATAATATATACTTCTGCATTCGTTTGGTTATCTGTGTTCATCTTGAATTATGGACTTTATTAGGATCTACATTTGAACACTTCTGTCTGATTCTTTATTTTGATTTTGAAATAATCTTGTGAGGGATTTAGTTTTGAAGAACTCGTTTGTTGATTCTTAATCTTGGCCAATTTAAAAGAGGTTGGAATTCTTTGGTCTTGGATCTCTTGGGCCCTGTATCTCATTTGTGGTTTAATGAATTCATCATTTTTCAAATTAAAAAAAAAGAACTCTTTGTTTTATTTGTAATAAGAGCTCCCTATGTTTTGGACGCATGTTTATGACAAGTAATGAAATCCTATTTGAGAAATATATAATTCAAAACTCCAAGATGACGTCATTGTCATTGAGCTTATATAGAGTGTATGTATGCTTGTATCCATTTTAGTTGCAATTTAATCAAACTGTTTCTTGCCATTGTACTCCTGTCATTTTTTAGTTTATTTTTATTTTTTTGACACTACTATTGAATGTACTAAAGGAGATTTTACAAAATAGTACCTCATTAATACGATATTACATCCCGGTACCTTTTTTAATTAATTTTTCATTAAGCTACCTCATTAATCAAGAAGTTGTCAAATAGGGACCCTCTTTAGTTTAAAGAATGATTTTTCCTAAAATGACGAAACTACCCACCAATTAATAAGGTTGTTTAATAAGAATTAAATAGGTACCTAGATGTAAATATGTGTTATTATTAAAAAAATTCTAAAAAAGGAAAAAAAAAAATCTCTACAGGTTGATTGCATAGTAACAGGGATGTGGTTACTGGTCAGTGTTTTGTGGGACCCACCAGGAAGTATCCATAGAGTCCATTCATTTTTCCAGATCATTTTAGGGCATGAGGTCAATGATGAGGTAGATCCAAATCTCAGGTGGACCACACCATAGGAAACTGTGGTGGTACAACGACCACCATTAAAAACTTCCTAGGGCCCACCTTAATGTTTATTTTCCATCCAAATTATTGATTAGGTCCCATGTACCTGGATGAAGGGAAAAAACAAATATCGGTTTGATAAAGAACTTTTGTAGCCCACAAGAAGTTTTTAATGGTGGGCGTTCATCATTACTGTTTCATGCGGTGTGGTCCATCTAAGACTTGGATCTGCCTCAGTTTTGGGCTCATTCTCTAAAATAATTTGGCAAAATGGATAGATGGTGTGGATTAAACGCATACATCATAGTGGGGTCCACAGAGCATGCTATCCAAGTTAAAGGCACCGCTTTGGAGCCTTTGCTCGATGCGGAAGTCAAAGGAAGCTCGTGTAGTCGGAAATGATGTGGGGCCCACAGAGATTACTGTCATAAATCCTCTCTGTTCATTAGTTTTGTGAGACCAAAGTAGGATAGGATTCTAAAGATTATGTAGATTGAAAATTCATGTGGGCCACACCACATTTAAATAGTGGGAATGCGAACATGCGGGCATCTACTATTGAAAACTTCCTGGAGCCAACCATGATGTTTGTAGGATATCCGAATCGTTCATAGGATTATTCGCACTCTGTTAAATTGTAGGCACAAATATCACCCTGATACAAAACTTCTGTGGCCCCCCACAAAGTTTCCATTGGTGGGCGTCCAATCCATGCTGTTTCATGTGGTGTTGCCCACGTGAGCTTTGGATCTGACTGATTTTTAGATTCCTGCCCTTTTGTTGTCTTGCAAAATTGATGACCGAAGAAGATTTGTTATGGAAATCTCTGTGGGCCCCACACAACTAATGACTACAGGAAGTCCCGGGAGCACAGGCAATTTGGGTCCGTCTTTGCTGCGGGTTAAAGGTTTCCGGAATAGGTGCGGCCTCAATTTCACCCAACATGGTGTGGCCCTTGACCGTGGGGCCCACCTTGATGTATGCATTACATATCCATGCTGTCCATCCGTTTTGCCAGCTCCTTTTAGGCCACGAACCCAAAAATTAAGCAGATACAAATCTCAGCTGGAGCATAATTGGATCTGGCTTTATTTTTGGGCTCGTGCCCTAAAATGATTTGGCAAATTGGATGGACGGCATGGATTCATGGATTAAACACATAATCATAGTGGGGCCCATAGTGCACAAAAGATACCTGGTTGACAGTAACTTGATCAATGAGGTAGCTTAATGAAAACTTAATTAAAAAAGGTACCAGGATGTAAACACCTTATTAATGAGGCACTATTTTGTATCCATCCAGACTGCCCAATCTCCCATATTACTGAAAATTCATTAAGAAATCAGGGCTAGCTATCCATCAAGATGATGGACAGCAATTGCCAATTGCAAGGTAGCTATGGAGTTGTCTGTCAAATTTTCTGCCCTAGGGTTGCACAAAGTGTGCAACTATGTGGCAACAAATTCGGGTGCATGAGCAGGGGAGTGTCTGTTTCAAAATGTTTCCAATTAGAAATAGGTAGGAAGCAGGAGCAGGAGCATGAGTCAGAGTGCGATTTGAAGCAGGAGAGGCACATGGTTAGAAGGATTTTGCAGCTTAGCCCAACAGAAGCCCCTATAAATAATTTTGTTTACAATAAGACTTCTTTTGGACAGATATAGAGCCTACAAAAGGATGAAGACCAAGAAACAGCACTTTTGGATTCTCCTTCCACGAGAGGAATACCAGAAACTGTGTTCTGAACAAGTTTTATTCCCATTAGAATAGCTTCCAATTGTTCTCTATTTGAATCACCCACTCCAATTGGGCCAGAAAAAAAGCCACCCTACCATTCCATGGTCATCATGATCTACCTTATCAATCCCCAATGGCCAGGGGTTCCCGATATAGCATCCATCAATATTCAATTTCCACCAGTTAGCAGTAGGCGGCTTCCAGTCAACTTTTTCTTTGGGCATTCTTCTGAGGTTAATAATTTCTAGCTATTTCCTTGACAAATCTTATAGAGAGCCCCCTAAAGTAGTGGCATTTGGATTGCTCATTGGTCGAAGCAGAATCCTAATGATAGATAACTTGAGAAAAAGAGGCATGTAGTCTCCTTTGTTTTGGGGGTGGAGGAATCCGTGGACCACCTTTTCATTCATTGCCCCTTCTCTTCAGATCTATGGTGGAGTGTCTTACGCTTGGTGAGATTGTCTTGGGCAATGCCAAATTCTGTGGATCAACTCTTTTGCAACTGGCATGTGGAGCCTGGAGCAGCTCTAGGAAAGAGAAAATGGAGAATCCTTCTTTCAGCAGTCTTCTGGGCTGTGTGGGTGGAAAGAAATAATTGTTGTTTTAGAAACCTGAGTGTTTCTTCAGCTGGAGTGTTCTCGAGGGTTGTAGTCTTGTTTAGGGATTGGGCTCCTTAGTGAGTGTAGTAGGACGTTTATGCCAGTCTCGGGACTGGCTTTTGTATTTCGTCCTCTCTTCTTTTTGTTGCTTTCCTCGTATAGTTTCCTTTTCTTCTTTTTTCCTTTTTTTTTGGGGTCTGTAGCTGTGTCTGTAGCTCTTTTCTTTCTAGCTTAATAATATTCTCATCATTCAAAAAAAAAAAAAAAACCCGATGACGAGACACCCCTGAATACCTTACCTATAAGGACACATGACACTAATTTGATTTAATTTCTCTATCCATTTCAATGGGTGAAAGACACCTACAAAGATTCTTGCTCTCTTTCATTCCAGCCAAAGTATACCTCACATCAGAATATGAGAAACCATACCCCAGAGGATCTTTTCCCCTTCAACGAAATGGCCATGTAGACCAACCTAATGAACAAATTGGGATCACCCACTCCATTTAAAGAAGGAAAAACACTGAAATCTCCGTTCAGTGTGGTAAAGGTTGATCGATAGATCTTCCCAATACACATATCAGATGTTACCTTCCAACACACACACACACATGCACACACACGCGCGCGCAGAGAGAGAGAGAGAGAGAGAGAGAGAGAGAGAGAGAGAGAGAGAGAGAGAGAGAGAGAGAGAGAGAGAGAGAGATCAACCTGCCAAAATCATTCTTCTGCCAAAATTCATTCTTCTCATTAAATATTCTGTGAACTCCCAATCTCTCTAATTTTTTTGGAGGACAAGGGCCGAAGCCAAATTACTCCCTACAAGGGAAAAAAGAAAACCTATGGAGCCCAATCTCTAAACAACAATAGCACCCTCGCGAACACCACTACTTTGGACGAGCTCCTACTTCTGAACACCCTATTGTTGCGTTCGGCCCACACTGCCCACAAAACCGGAAGAAGAATCGAGCTCCATCTCCTCATACCCAACACACCTCCATGCTCCGCATGCCAAGATCAGAAGAAGTTGTCGATAGAAGAGGACCAAGAGGTCATGACCCACAAATACCCCGCCAGGCGGAGAACACTCCACCAGATGTCCGACCCAAAGTCGCAGTGGATGAACAGATGATCCATAGATTCTTCGTTTCGCAAGCACAACGGACAAGCGTTGGGAAGAACCATCCTTCTCTTCTTCAGGTTATCAGTAGTGAGGATTTTGTTCCTGCCCGCTAACCATGCAAAGCTGCCACCTTAGGAGGCGCTCCGTAGGACCAGACCGCTCCGGAATGGCAGCAGGAAGGGACTCTGATGGAGGAAGACAGGGCCTTCTAGAGCAATTTCACCGAAAACGATCCTGACTTCGAAAGATTCCATGCCAAAGAATCGACTTCAGAGGGAATCGGGTGGAGAGCCTGCAACAGAGAAAGAAGGGAAATAAGATCCTTAGTGTCCTGAGAAAGAAGGGAAATAAGATCCTGGGAAGATCCCAATCTAAATTTCATGTGGCTTTGCCATGCCGATATGCAGGGAATTCCACTCTTCCTTTCAAGTTGATGGATTTGTTGGCAATCAGAATACCTTCTAAAATTTGGCAGTCATTGATGAAAAACCCTGAAAATTTTACACTGCAGAATCTTACGCCTTGTGAGCCAATGTCTGAGAGACTATCCTACCCTCTGCTTTAGGAACATAATTTGAACAAATTCAGAGAAAGGATAGATGGTGGTGGTTGCAAAACAAAGGGATTCTACTCATTGAGAAGCAACATAAATATTAGGCTAGTTCAAGACAAGTTGGGAACTTTTATGTCTTTCCAGTTCAATTTCTTGTTGAAGTTTAATCGGACTCCAACATCCTAGAAATTTGCTACCATCTTCCTTCTGATCTGCATATCGACATGCATCATTGGTTCAAGCTCGTAAGATTTATGGTGTGCTATGGAGCTCTGAGCTCATTGGCTGCACTATCTCCCTTCAGTTGGCTGTTGTTTTCTTTTCCTTTTTCATTTCCTTAGGATTCATTATCATGTGCACTTCCATATGCAGTTGTACATTTTATTACCCCGTTATCATTTCCTGCAGTATCATTTCATCATGCTACTGTTGTTGTGGGATTTTTCCTCCTGCTGCCTCAGTAATTTCCATGGTTCCTGAGAGCATCTGGTGAAGATATTTGGCTTTTCAATTATGTCTGTTATATCTGTGTGAAACTAATATTTAAAAAGCTGAAAATGTTTAAGCACTTATTCCTTCCTAGGATGGGTTCGGGTGGAACCCCAATTTTTGGAACAGTATGCCAGTGGATGGGGCTGTAGACCCATGACACATCAGTTATCTGGGAACTTTCTTTTTTTCTGAGGATGCGAGACGTCTATATGGGGCTGCGAGATCCATTGGTTGCCTATATGATCCAGCAGAATTTCAAGATGCAGTTTGCCCAGCATTCTAGGCTACTATTTGACCCTGCTGTCGGGTTTTTAAGTGATTTGAACCCTTTCAAGGACCTCCCTCCCTCCCTCCCTCCCTTCTCTTTAATTGTTTAGTGTCTTGGTTTTTATAACAGTTCTTCAGAAATATTTTCTTTTGTTATAATTTAGGATTTGTTGGTACTTGGTTATTTAAAGTAAGCTTCCAATTTTATCACTCCATGGTCATTTCTTTATACTTAAATCTTGCCATTTGGGAAGGAAGCAAAAGAATTACCGTAGCCATTTCCTAGTATGAATATGGCCATATTCTTAGAACATCTTCCTTATATTATCATGCCTGGTCAGGAAAATACAAATTTCTTTCTACTTCATTTTTTAATTTTAATTTTTATTTATTTATTATTCTTTCGAAATTTCAAATCAAAGTGAGCCACGGTATTTTCCCTTATTCACTTTGGGGAACTATTTTCATGAGGATTGCTTGGAATCCCCATCCAGCAACTCCTTGTATAATTGCTATGCTGTCTCATTGTTCCATGAGACCTGTTACAATTGGAAGAGTGAGCAATTGCAGAGTTAGGAGCTGAGGGATCCACTTAGTGCTGATCACTTGGTGATTTAGGTTCCTAGTTGATTATTTTACTGGTCATTAGTGATCTGAAGGGTTTGATACTAGTAATAGGAGCACAATTATTCATTGAAATAGCAGATTTCGAGGAAGTTCTTCCTTCCAATCACCAACAAGTAAATAGGCAGGAAAGTACAAGTAGTCCTTGTATATTTGAACCAAACTGAATCATGTTTTTGGGCATTGTTGAGCTGGCATGGTTTCCTTTTTGAATATGCTGGGAGTCATGCTCCTTGAACTTGTCTCCAATGACAGCACATACAAAGTTGGGTTTGTTGATTTTAGTATGACAAGAAGCTTACTTCCCAGGCTCATTCGAGGAGTTTTTGTGTTTTGTGAGTTGTCTTGTGATTAATGTATCTGAAGGATTGTATTTACTATAAGTGATTAATTAGATTATCAAAACCTGTTTTTTATCTGAACTATTTATCTTTAGTAATAAATGAGATGTAGTTGATGGCAAGTTCGCTAGATCATGAAATCTGTTGATATCCCAACCATAGTTACAAGGTAAACCATCTCCCCACAAATACCCAGCTTTCATGCTTCCCATTTCACCCATCTTTGTGACTTCTATAACATATGTTGTAAAATGAGAAGTTTCTCACATTTGTTTCTTCCGATACTGTTTCCTGTTCCGAGACTAGGAGTCCCACTGCTTTTGTTATGGGGGAAAAAATAGGCTGACACTTTAAATGCTTGATGCTTAATTTGGACTTCATTCATTTGCAGAACAAATATTTCCGCATGTACAATGAAGACAAGAGGACAGCCTGGAATTCTGCGCATGCAAGAAATAGAGATGCGCTCCAAAGCCATTGTGCTAATCAGGTGCATATGTGCATCCCGTTCATTTCCTTGACATGTATCAATCAATATCGATCTTACTAATTTCAATTAACATGTGCATATCTGGTCTAGGCGGAGAGAATTATGGAGCTATGGAATAGTAATGACGAATTTCGAAATGACTATGTCAAGAGCAACATGAGGAGCACATTGAGGAGACTGAGTACCTTGGACGGAAGGTCATTGGGCCCGGATGAGAAGCCACCTGTACTGCATAACCCTGTGGAAGAAAGGATTGATAATGCTTCTGTGTTGGCTGCTTCAATTTCAGAAACAGAGCAGGAAAAGCCAGGTGTGCCAGTGGTGGCTCCAAAAGCAGATGCAAAACCAGCTGTTGATGCAGGAAAGATATCGATGCTTAAATCCAAGAAATCTACCAAAACCACTGCCGCAGAAACTGGCCCGGTGACAGGTCCTGGCAGGGTAGAAACGGGGGAACAGGAAAAAGAGAGGAAGAGAACAAAAGAGGAGGAAGAGATAGAGAGGAAGGCAGAGGAGCTGGCAAGGAAGGAACAGGAGCTGGCAAGGAAGGAAGAGGAGTTGAGAAAAGAGGAAGCTGCAGCCAGATTGAAAGAACAGCGACGGCTGGAGGAGAAGGCCAAAGCCAAGGAGGCAGAGGAGAGGAAGAGGCGCAATGCTGAGAAGGCCCAAGCTAGGGCTGAATTAAGGGCCCAAAAGGAAGCTGAGCTCAAAGAAAAGGTAGCTTCTTTCAAGTCTTATTGCATGGTTTCTATAGTAAATGAACGGTCCTGAAAATGTGCAAGCAAACTACTTTCGAGAAATTTAATTTTCGAACTTTGCTTTTGATAATGTGTTTGGATCATGTAGCCAAAATAGCGGTTGGTGATACTTCTGAGTCAACAAGGTGTTAATTGCATTTGGAGCAGTGTGGAAAATGCAACCTGCATCAAGCAGGTTCCCTTTCCCTGTTTCTGTCTGCCTCAAATCTCTAGTAAGATATGTACGGGGAGGCCATGATCGGGCTGGCAATGAACTGGGCCCTCTCTGGAAAGTTAAATTTTGAGTAAGCCTGCCCAATAGGCCAGAGACTTGCAGTTCCAAATCTGGCCTGGCCCGACAATCGCTAGCCATTTATTCACGGCACATAACTAGTCCATTCATCAATGACTGGTGCATTTGTTCAGGCATTCATGAGATAGATATTGCGCTCACTTTTTATTTTTATTTTTGGTTTTCAAGCGGTATATGAACTTGTTTACTTTAAGCAGGAAAGAGAGAAGAAGATGAGGAAGAAGGAGAAGAAGAAGGTGGCCGTCGTGGCAGATGGAATGGGCGGTAGCACTGAAGGGGAATCCCTTCCTGTTTCTGACAGTAGCATGTCTGCTGAAGCTACTAGGGAGCCTGAAATCAAAGAGAAGCTGACAACGGCAGCGAAAAGGCCAGCAAAATCATCGGCGCCTGCAGCAAAGCAGACGAAGACAAAGCCTCTCCCAATGCCACTGCGCAACAGGGGTAAGAGGAAGATGCAGCCATGGATGTGGGTCGTTGTTGTGGCTGTGCTCATTCTCACACTGTTTCTGGTGGGAAATGCCACTTCTCTCAAGTTGAATGTTTCTAGCTTTGGCTTCTGAGAGGAGTATATGTAGGGCCTTTATATTGGCATAGAGAGAGAGGTAGAGTGGGGTGTGATTTTAGATATAGATATCGGTTATTCTTTTTCTGTCAGTAGGGTCTCTTTCATTCTCTCTGGGGTTTGTTCTTCTTCTTCTTCTTCATCTTCCTTTTCTTTTCCCTTTTTCTTTTCCAGTGGTGGCATGCTGTTTGATTGGCTTCTTTTGCTCTTTTCATTTTCACTTGGGCTTGAGGGAGAAAATTTTTTTCTTTACTTTTTTAAAATCATTTTCTTCAGACAGAAAACACTGATGCTTTAATCCAGAATTATATAATAAGATGGTTTCACGCATTGTTTGGATATTGGGATGTATCATGTGTTGCTTCAATCTCATATTATAATAAGATTGTTCCATGTAGCATTTGGACCTCTCTCTCTCTCTCTCCTCTGAAAGCTTCACCCAATATCCAGCTGGGTTAGGTAATGCCGATTGGATATTTAATAAATAAATCAATAAATATTTTAGAGTAATAAAGATACTTATGTATAATTATAAAATGGCAGGATCTAACAAAAGCTCACTACATGGCACATTTGTAGATGATGTAACCTCTCGTTTTGGAGGTCCTGAGTTTGAATCTCAGGCACCACTGCCTTTACATTTACTGAAAAAGTAAACTATGAGCTACTAACTTGGTTTCAGTCACATCTTGTCCTAAGCGGGACCCGCTGGTGTGGGAATTTGGAGCGATTGTGTAGTGACCCTGCCACCACTTACCTGCTGGGATGTGTTTTATTAACATTGGCAAGCTGTTTTGCCGGCTTGTTTTAGACCACAGGAAACAGTGGGGATTGGATGCTTGCCCTTGAAAACTTCTCGGGTGGCAGAAATTTTGGAACGAGCTGATATTTGTGGTTTTACTTCATCCAGTTCCGTGTGAACTTATAAACATGTTGGATGACAAGTAAACATGTTGGAACGAGCTGCTATTTTTTCTTAGTCTATTTTTTCTTAGTCTATTGGATGACAAGTAAATGTCATTGTCCCCATTGTTTCCTGTGGTGTGGTTCACTTGAGCTTTGGATATGCTTCAATTTTGGGCTCATGGCCTAAAATGAGCTAGCAAAACAGATGGACAGCGTGGATAAAACACATAAATCACTATGTGCCCTACAGAATCCTGCCACCATAGAGGTCAGCGGTGGCAGGGTCACCATGCAATCCCTTGTCCGGGAAACTTTGGCTTAGTCTATTGCTGACTTTTAAGAGTCTAGGATTTGGGTCAGTTTTGCATTTTGGGCAGCATAGAGTACGGATAGTGCTGCTTGTGGGTTTCTAGTTTTTCCGCTTCTTACACCCAAGACCTATTTACTATGCATTTGTACCCAATCTTGAAATGCATGCTCCTGGCCTTCCCCCTTTTCCACCCAAAAGCTGTTTGTCATGCATGGACTGTCATTTTTGGGCAAAAAACAGTCCCCACCGACAATCACTTTTTCATGACACTTAAATGGATGCACCCTAAGATTTCTATTATGATGATCTGTTTAATATCAGACCTCTTGAGAAACCTTCTACATGCTCCCCAACATTTTCTATTTGTTGGTCATTTTAGAGAAAAAAGGCTTTTGTTACATAATGTTCACTTCTGATATTAATTAGGGTTTGAATGGCAGATGACCCGTAAGTATGTATATTACGCATAATGATTTGAAAATTGATTAGGAAGATTGGATATACAAGCCTTCTAAATAATTTGGTATGAATCAGTTACAAATTATTAAACCAGGGAGCTTGCAGCATTGCACAAATGTTTCTAGCGATAGCCGTCTCTGCGGTCTTGATCCTCAGCTGCCTTATTAGCCGCCTGAACAGATTTGAACCACAAGAAAGCCTGTTGAAGAGTGGTAAATTAGAAGAAAAACCCACAATTCCTCTATTCATTTACAAGTAGGAATGTGATAGAAACCGATCAGCGATTACCAGAAGCATAGAAGAACCTAACTTACTGAAGTGGGTATGCCTGTAAAGGCAAAGAATCCAAGCAGTGGAGCATAAAACACACTATCCGAGTTCAAGACTCCAAAAACGGGCTTCTGGTTTAAGTATTCAAAAACTGAACCTATCTGCAGCCATGGAAATTCAAAAATAGTTTCAACCACCTGTTTTGTAGAGTTCACAAAGATAAATACGGGTTAAGAGATGACGAAGCCAATACCGCAGCTATAGCAGTCACGGCTGAGGCGAGCAAATACACATAGAAAGGGATCTCGAAGGCTTGTTCCGATGCATCTTTAAGTTCATCTCGAGCCCAAGGAGGCGGCTCATCAGAATCTGGTTTAGCCCAAGATGGAATTTTCTCTTCTGACTGGCTTGATTTTGCTGAACCTTCAGTTACAGCGAATACCCTCAGCCTACGGAATGATTTGCCAGCCTGATGGATCTGATGGCGATGGCTGCCTTTTGAAATAAGATCAGAGAATTTAAATAATACTGCTGGCCTCAATCTCACGTACCTTGGGTCGTGTTTGCTTAAAGCACTGATCAGATTTGATGTGCATAGAGATATCGGGGCAGCCATCAACCTCGTTTCCTTTTTGTTTCAACTAAAGTAGGGACCTGTGAAAGAAACATCAAAGAGAAGTTGTAAGAAGTATGCATAAATGAATAAGTGACGATGCAAATAAGGAGATGAATGTAAAATCCTGTTGTGAAACCAAGTGTTTGGGTAACAAGAAGGGTATCTATTCCTACCGGATGCGTCACTTGTGTCACCCTCCCTCCCTTCCCCTCTGTGTGTGGGGGGGGGTGACAGGGCAGCTCTTCTACCCATGAGTTTGCTTCCAACCTGGGGGGGGGGGGGGGGGGGGGGGGGGGGGGGAGGTGGTGACAGGGCAGCTCTTCTACCCATGAGTTTGCTTCCAACCTATACATTCTAAGACGTGGAGACAAACACCTATAACATATATATATATATATATATATATATATATATATATATATATATATATATATATATATATATATATAATGTGAGTAGCCAAGGGAAAAATTTACACCAGAATTAGGATTTGGATGAGATACAACTTTGCCTTATTCAGCGCTTGGAGTCTTTGGATGCACCCTTCAAAGGGGAGTTTGAGGCAGAGACTCCCTTTTGAGCCAAACAAGATTTTTTATGTGCATTTGAATGAACTTTGCCAACCCCCATTTCACCATCCCACTTGCCAAAATATGTGCTAAAATACCGACTTGACGAAAACCAATCTGATTGGTTTTTGTCGAGTTGGCTGAAAAAGCAGGTTTGCATCCCCCTTTTGCGGAAATCTTCTTTTGCACAATTGTGTTCAAACGCGCCCTTAAAGGGCATGGGAAGGGTATGTAGCATAAAAAAGGGGGGAGGGAGGAGGGTATTTTATAATTTAGAACGATAAGGTCAAGACCATGTTGTTGGATGACGCTGTCCTCCTTTTCATAAAGAGAGAAAACTTTAGTACTTTGGCAGACTAAGATGGCTGATACACGGGCACTGAGAAATTTTACACATGGAAAACTATCAATTAAACAATTCAAATTGTGAGTTTGGTTTCAGATGGATCTCATTAGTAAATTATATTGATTTAATTTTCTAATATGCTGATTGATTGATATTTACTGGATGCCCGAACAAAAACAATCGATGGTCCAAATTCAATAAATAAATGCTTATTAACAGGAGATTGAAAATGTTGAATCAATTTGAATTTTGGAAAGTAATGCCTATCTAATGTGGTTCTCACAGATTGAGAGGGTCTGATTGAGCAAACGAATGCCACGTGTACAATTTCAAATAGCATGAACATCAACCCTCATTCTGTCAAGAGTATCGATTCCTTTTACAATTAATTCTCCATCCCTCTTTGGCTCTCTCCCACATCTTGCAAACCACTTTGTCCGTCTCCAAGTGCATTGCATGTGCCATATCCACTAGGGTCTATAAAATTTCTCTTAAAAACCAATGCAAGCAACATGTCTATTTTAGAATACGACCAGATCCAGGACTAGATTGATACCAAGATCAATGACAATCCATCAACTTATTGACTGAATTGGTTGACCCAATCAAATGAAACTTGATTTGGCAGTCAAGTTCAGCTTGACAAGACTCTTGTCCTTTTTTCAATCTCTTTCACCGTTTGTTTCATTCTCCAGATTCTACTGCTTCCAGCCAGTTTGCTTTTGCGGCTTTCACCATTTTTTCAGAATTATTGCCATCTCACGAACATTGGAAAGGACTCAAATGCATCTATCCATCTTGATGAATGAATCAATCCATTTATTGCAATGAAAGTACAATACAAGGAGCTTGAATTCAAACCCTCAAAATGGTAGGACTCCCATTAACAAACATCTAAAGACCTTCTTTGAAAGAGGGCACTTTTCATTGAAGAATCAACTTCCTACTATTTCATCCTCCAAGATCACTAAGGGCCCATCTAGGCGCACCCTCAAAAGGGGCATTAGATGCCCAAACACTGTTTTGAGCCAAACCCCTTTTCATGTTGTGCATTTGGATGCACTTTCGCAAACCTCGGTTAATCCCCCACTGTTTGAAATGAGTGCTAAAAAGCCCACTTGTTGAAAACCAATTTCATTGGTTTTTGGAGATTTGAGCGGCAACTTCGATACACACTTTTGTGGGAAAACCCCTTTGTGGAAGTTGCGTCCAAGCGGGCCCTAAGTGGCAGTTTCAAATAGTCCAGTTTGTTTTATGTCAGTTAATCCATGACTCCATTACGACAATGACAACAAGTGTACCTCCTTTAACCTTTTCGGACACTAACCTATTGCCAAAAAATGGAAAAGGAAAGTCTGTGGAATGAGAAATTGGATCAGCTCAGCTACCAAATCGATTTGTAAGTCACTCTAATTGTCATAAAATGCTTCTACATTCTAACATCAGACCCATTTTACATTGATCAAGAACTTGCTACTGCCTTCTTTAACATAAGATCCATATAAACTGTCACATTCACCAAGTCACTTTCAACTCTATTAAGCGACACCTGAAACACCGACAAATGGAAATTGTACTTGTGATCTTTTGACAGGATCAAATTGGTTTACATGAGCCGCAAACAGTACAGATCTTATAGAGAACATTGACAGACCATACACAATAGGAAGATCTTCCCATAAATATCATACTTGAGCTATCCCCTGCAGAAAAATATAATCTGGGTTTTACACTCTTTCCTAACCAGTGTCATGACAATTGCATTGGATTCATAATGAGAACAATATCAAGACCAATCTATGTCAATATCGCAATTCAATTGAATTGGACAAAACCTAATCAAAATCATTCAATTCAGCAACTAAATTCACCCTTGCATGATTCTCTTTTCTTTTCCTAATCAGTTGCTAACATTCTGTCAGCCACTGCAATTGATTATGGCAAGATCACTTCAATAATCTAGTATCCTCAATCCCATAACACTTTTGAGCAGTCCAAATGCATCAACCCACATTTTACGTGAGAGGTGAGAGGTACCACTTCTTTAGTAGTCTGTACATCACACCTCCTTTAGGGTGCAGATAGTCTGTATGTTGTGTTGCAAAACAAACTACCTACCATTTCATCCACGTAATGGGAAAAATTTATAAACAGAAAGCACCAAAAAGCCCAGAAAACCATACAACAGGGAGCGGAACGCGCCCCCCCCCCCCCCCCCCCCCCCCCCCCCCCAAATAAAAAAAAGAAAAGCACGAGGCCCAATCAATAACAATTCGAAGGATCGATGCATTGTATTTCATATTCCAAAGTTACCGAGAAGGTGTTTTGGATCATTATGTGTTTCACCAATGACTACTTCAAACATTTAAAACAACTCTTGAAGTCCTCACAATTCACTGACGAAGAGCAATTTGTTGCCAAAAGCCACAAACAAATATCCTTTTGATTTGGCTTTTCAAATCGGATCGACATGACAAACTAACTAACATTTGCAGTTCTCTGGCCGAGTATGGCACATCATAATCCAAATGGTCCAGATAGTAGGCCCCACTGTGAACGAGACAAACTGGCAAGCGAATACTAGCTGTTTGGCCAATGGACATATTCGGTTGGATCTAGGGAGTTGATGATTTCTAGCGGGACATTCGGATAAATAAGAGAGCATGATCAGTATGATTTTTGGTCTGTGCCTCATACGCAGTCGGTGCACAGACATTACGATTTCGATTGAGTACCTATATGACGTGTACGTGTGGAAGCATGCAAACATCTCCATTTACTCATTGAAATCCATTTTGCTGATAAAGGAAAACCAAATTATACACAACAATTTCTAAAAAATAAAAATAAAAACCCTTCATGGGTTTCTATTGAAAATTTGCAGTATGCCTTAATTCAACCTATTGAAAGTTTTCCTTTTTGAATAAAAATGGTTCTTCTAAGCACAACCCAATTGACAGATTAGCAGAAACTCATTAATAAAAAAAGGCATGTTGCCATTGAAGCATGTTTTCAGAGCTGAAACGGAGATTCTCAAGGCACATTCAAATGAAAAAAAAGAAGAAGAAACAACACATTCTTTTGGTGGAAAATACAAAAAAACAAAGACAACCCATTTCAGAATTTTCATCAGTTCAGAGATTGGAGAGAACAGATGATCGAAGCTTACAGAGATTTCCAAAGAATCGAACGGATTGGGAGAGTCCGTACACCACAAGCTGATTTTGTTCTTCTTCGGAGCAGAGAAATATCTCAGGATAAAAGAAGACAGGAGCTCCTCATTAAAAAAAAAGGAAAAAAAAGAAAAAGAAAAAGAAAAAAGCTACTCGCGGCACACGTGAGAGTATGGGACACATGTGAAGAATCTGAACACTCACCAGGATGGATTCCTTACTTATTAATATGCATTTAGCCAAAGTTTCAGGATTTTTAGAAACTTTATAACATCCAGGGTTTTGAGGAAAATGGACGGCTGATATGAACTTCATAACATTCCTAGACTGTCCATCTTTATCTTAAGATCGATTTGTTAGGATTGACTGGAAAGTCTGATTTTTGTGATATTTTCACCCCCTTATATGATGAGCGTCTCCGATCGCATGGGGAGCGGTTTGGGTGGATCCACCGATCTGTGGGGCTCACTGTGATGTATGTTCTTTACATCCATACCATACATTCATTTTAACAGTTCATTTTAAGTGCATGACCCCAAAAAATGGAGCAGATCTAAAACTTAGGAGACCATACCATAGGAAACAGTCTTGATTGAATCCTCACCATTAAAAAATTCAAGGGGGCCACTAGAATGTTTATTTTCCATCCAACTTGTTGATAAGGTCACAAAGACATGGATGAAGAGATCACACAAATATCAGGTTGATCTAAAGCTTTTGGGTCCGACCAGAAGTTTTTAATGTTGGATTACCACTGTTTCCTGTATTATGGTCCACCTGAGATTTGGATCTGCTTCATTTTTTGTATAGTTCCCTAAAATGAGTTTTCAAAACAGATGCATGGCCTGGATATAAGGAACGTACATCAATTTTTTTGCATTGGATCTGGATTGTCAAGTTGTTGGGCCCCGCCGGGAATTGGATCTACTGCCCACATTGCTTCTGATCATTCTTTGATTTGGAGACATTGGGTCCATGTGATTTTTGACACATGGCACATCTCTGTGTTCTTTTGGATGGTTTAAATCCAATCAAGGGTCTGCGCCTTTCACTCAATGGGCCCACTTTGGAGCACTCATTACCCAAAAATCACTTTGAACCGCTGATTCTAGCTGTTTTGGGCCATTGAATTTGGAAACTTTCCTGTAGTTTATGGCCTCTTGATTGGTTTGTTAAGACCGACCTATCCGAGCAATTTGAGCATATTGGAGATTCAAGGTGAGGATAATTAAGTGGACAGTCCAGATCAGTGATTTATCTGTCGATTCGTCCAATTTATGCTGAGTTGCAAACGGGTGGTCCAGGATCAACAGCCGGTTGCTTGCTAGCTTAGCATGCAGCTTCATCCTCCCCCCCAGCAAGTCATCTGCGTAAGAAATCTTAGCCATGCAAATGTTTGGGCCCACAATATAGAGCAACTACAACCAAAATCAGACAGATCCAATCACCAGCTAGGCCACACCACCGAAATCAACGGACTGCCGGCCCATCGTCTGACTCGATGTAAAGTTGTGGCCATCCTAATGAGTGCATTGGTCCTATTAAGGGACAGGTGGTCTTCATGATGGAGCCCACCTTTTCAATGGTTCAGATGTCCTACACGGGACACATAGGTGGAAAAGACTGTGATCCATTCAACAGACGGCTGTAGTTTAGCTTAACCAACAACTCAGTACAGTCCATCACAACACAAGTGCCAACGTCTCAAGTGTGTAGGACATCTGAGCCGTTGAAAAGGTTGGCCCCACCATTTTGATCAACAGATACAAAAATTAGGTGGATCCAATCATCACACGGGCCAAAAGTGTAGGAAACAATGGATGGGTTAAATCGGACGGGATTGCCTAGAGACCCTGTCACCAGCTATATCCCTGGTTAATTACGCGACTCCATGGGACCCACCGTGATGTATTTGTTTTATCCATGCCGTCCATCTGTTTTACCAGATCTTTTTAGGACATGAGCCGAGAAATGAGGAAGATCCAAAACTCAAGTAAAACACGCCACAGGAAACAGTCGGGGTAATGACGCCCGTCGTTGAGAACTTTCTAAGGTTCACCGTGATGTTAACTCGCCATCCAACCCGTTCAGAAAGTCACACGGCTTGATCCAAAACTGGGTTTTGTGGCCACTAAGTTTTCAACAGTAGGTGTTCATTCCTAACTGTTTCCCAACTGTTTCCTAGGTGTTCAGTAGCTGTGAAGTTTCATCAGTGGACACTGGATCGATGCCCTTTTATAAAAGCTCCACTCCAGTCCACATAAAAGGGAGGGAAATGATCTTTTCGTGCAACACCAATAGCAAAAGTTCACTGTTGGTGGATCGATTTCAGATCGACTCCACAAGGCCTTGATGAGACGGTGGTAAGGTTCTGCCTTAACGAAGTTCCAATCTTGCTGTCCTACACGTTTATTGGAAGTGGAAAAAAGGCCCGTGTATTGAGCTTCAATACCAAATTACGGCCGGTTCTGTGCCTGATACTAGGCACCTGCCCAACCTTGAAGCTGAGATGGGCCTGACCCAATCAGAATCCCACTCAAGAGCCCTTGCCTGGGCCATATCACGATCAGCCCAAGGCCAAACATAGCCCAAAATTAGCAAAGTATTCCACGTCGAATCCTGCCTGATAATTTTCTTTTTTCAAGCATTGGTTAAATCCAGTCCTGTTCAATGGTTGCATGCAAACCCATTTTCTCGGTGCATAACAAAATAAGCTTCATCCAGAACTTAGGTGGGCCACACAAAGGAAACAGCGTAATACTTCAACCACTATCTCTAAATATACTGACTGACTTTTCTTTCTTTCTTTCTTTCCTAGATGTCATATAAATAGCACGGTCACCTCCGGAAGGTTTCTACATTGGTCATGCCCATCCACGCTGTACCCTGTAGTGTAGCCTACCAGAGTTTTGTATGAGCCTGATTTTTGGGCTCTTCTGCAGTAGGTTTATTGTAGAGAATTTGATGTTGAGCGGGCCATTGAATTCTTGGCATAGCTGGACTGAAAGAAGCCCAAATAGAAGCAGGCGTAGTCCGTTAAATCTGAGCCTAGTCCTACATAGGGCATGACATAATTGGGGATCAAAGGATTCATTTTGGACGGGAGATATTGTTGTTGGAAGTTTGGCCTGTTTAGACTATAAATCAATCATAACTTTTGATCCGAGTATTGTGCTCGATCTATTGATCTTTATGTAGGAACCCATCTGGGGTTAAAATTTCAGTTTTAGAAAACACACTCTTTTAATTCAAAATTACGGTTTTAAAAATAGCTTACTATTTTTAAGTAATTTTTAATTTTGTCATATTTCCTTCGTCTTAGAATTTCAGTTTTTTAAAGGTTAATTGTAATCATGTCGGCAATCCTCCAGTAAGGTTAAGTTAGGACTTTTTATTTTTGGTAAAACATACCATTTTCGATAAGTTCTATTCTAGTCGAATTAAGACTTCTATTAAGATTTGAGTCTTTCGTGTAATCAAATGTTTAAGAATTATTATTGAATAATAGAATTTCAAATTTATTTATTTATTTTTATTATTTTTTTTATCTTGTGGATTCAAGATTTGCTTACTTGAAGAAGATGGTGATCTTCTTCACCTTATTTCACGCCCTTACTTGTGTCAGGATGCCATCCTATGTTTATGCTAATGTAATACGCATTATAGGACTAGTTTACAAGATGCCACCACCCTACCCGATTGGCCATTCATTTGGACGGGAGCATGTCCTAGTTATCCCATGAAAATGACTTGGCAGGATGGCCCGCATGGGCACCCTCTTAAAAGAGTGGTGAATGCATATTTTCTCTTAAGCTATTTGATAGTCTGGTCGGGCATGACACTTGATATGCAGGCAAGTTCAAAATGGTTGATATAGCATAGACTAACCTAAATTAAACTAGTACACCCAGATCCATAGCTCAAGTGGTAGATTGAGTGAAGAAAACCTGATTTTTATTGGAAATAGGGACGCGAACAGTAGAAGCGGAAGCCGAACAACACCACAAAAGAATATAAGATCAAATGGAAAACACAATGTAATCAAAACCATACAAGCATTCAACTACACAGAGATAATCCGATTTTACGTGGAAAAACCCCTCAACGAGTAAAAAAACCATGGCATAAAGTGATCTACTATGATTACAGAAGATTACAGAGATTGATAGCCCACAAGCAAGAAAAAACAGAGAAAACCCAAGCTCCCTCCCTCTCAAAACACTCTCCCCTCTTCCTAATGCAATTAGGAAACCTTGGATACCTTAGGATTACTCCTAATCACAAATTCATGCCATATATATAGCAAACAACTCGGAATTAAAAACATCTTATGCACAACCGCGTAATGCGTAAGAAAACGCGTATGTGGCTGACCGGTTGCCTGACCGGTCGGACTTAATACAAAACTAGTCTAGAGGAAATTCCAACACAGACCTGTTACACTGCCTCACCACCGACCGGTCGAAGCCCCCTGTAGACCGATTGGCCGACTAGTCTAGGGTGAGAGAAATCTGTCCAGAGACCTCTGTGCATTTGGGCCATTACATGTAGACCGGTCGCCCGACCGGTTTGAGCACCCAAATCGTGCACTGTTTGGAGACTCTCCAACAATCTTCACTGAGGCTTTAAACGTCAAATCAAACCATCCTCGCTTCGTCATCTCATCTTCATCATAGCTCCACTACTTCTCGTGCCTCCATTAACCCTAATCTTGCACTTTCACGCACTTTTTTGCTCTTCTCATGTAGCCCTTGGGCACTTGCCACATACGAGCAACCGTGGATCTTGCTGCCAATCCCGCAGCTCCACCGTGAATTGTGCTCCTGATCAACTTGTAAAGATGACCACCTCCGTGCCTTCATACACACGAGTGCCCCCTTCAACACTTTACAACAACGATCGCGGCCGATGAACACGCACCCTTTCACCTCGAGTACACCAAGAGAAATCACATTCATCTTCATCTTGGGGACATACTTCACATCTTTTAGGACTCGTTCGATCCCATCGAACATCTTGATGCGCACAGTACCAATACCCACCACCTTATGAGCATAGCCATCGCCCACAAACACCAATTCACCACCATACTCCTTGTATGTCGTGAATGAACTCCGGTCAGGACAAACGTGACATGAAGCCCCTGAATCTAGGATCCACTCTCTACTGTGAGATCACTTGCCAGATACAGTCAGAACTTCACAAAGATCGCCACCGTCCTCTACGGTATTAGCTCCCTCTCCAGAAGAATTTTCATACCTCTCTTGCTTCAACTTGGAATTCTGACAATCCTCTCTCATGTGGCCTTCCTGACCACAACTCCAGCACTTCACCTTAGCTTTTCCTTTACCCTTGGCCTTAAATCTCGATTTTGAATATCCTCCACCATACTTAGAATTTCTTCCTCTCATAATCAGTGCCTCTGAGGAAGAATGAG
Organism: Liriodendron chinense; assembly: GCA_003013855.2. Taxonomy (NCBI): domain Eukaryota; kingdom Viridiplantae; phylum Streptophyta; class Magnoliopsida; order Magnoliales; family Magnoliaceae; genus Liriodendron; species Liriodendron chinense. The sequence continues at coordinate 1,396,044 of PVNU02000133.1, read as the reverse complement.
AACCTACGTCACCGCTTTTCTCTTTCATCGCCTTTGATTGGAGGGTTGAGATAATGGTCTCAACGTTAATGGTCTCCCTCTCTGCGCACATAGAGTCCCTGAATGACTCATATGAATTTGGAAGAGAATTCAACAGAATGCATGCTTGATATTCATCATTCATCGGCTCATCTATCTCTACCAACTTGCAAACTAGCCGATTGAACGTGTTTAAGTGGTCATCCACATCCGTTCCCTCAGCCATCCTCAAGGTGAACAACTGCATCAATAGATACATGCGATTCTCTAGAGACTTCTTGGCATAAACCTTATCTAACTTCATCATCGTATCAGCCGCAGTCTTCTCCTTCATGATATGATAGAGGACATCATCCGTAAGGCATAACATGATCGAGGCTCTAGCCTTCTTGTCGAGCTTCGTCCTACTCATCATCTTTCATAGCCTCAGGTCGCTTTCCAAGAGCTTCATTAAGCCCTTGCTGAACTAGAAGGGATTCGATCTTCACCTTCCATAGCTCAAAGTTATTTTTGTCGGAGAACTTCTATACATCGAACCTTGTGCTTGATCCTCTTCTTGTCTCAAATCCGAATTCCTACTCCACCCCAACTTTAGCTTTGATATCTCTTGTTGGGAATAGGGACGCTGGCAGCGGAAGCGGAAGCCGAACAATACCACAGCAGAATATAAGATCAAACGGGAAACACAATGTAATCAAAACCACACAAGCATTCAACCATACAGAGACAATCCGATTTTACGTGGAAAAACCCCTCAACGGGTAAAAAACCACGGCACAAAGCGATCCACTATGATTCCAGAAGATTACAGAGATTAATAGCCCACAAGCAAGGAAAAATAGAGAAAACTTAAGATCTCTTCCTCTTAAAACACTCTTCCTTCTTCCTAATGCAATTAGGAAACCTTGGACACCTTAGGATTACTCCTAATCCCGGATTCATGCCATATATATAGCAAGCAATCCGGAATTAGAAACATCTTACGCACAACTGTGTAATGCATAAGAAAACGCGTACGTGGCCGACCGGTTGCCCGACCGGTCAGACCTAATACAAAAACAGTCCAGAGGAAATTCCAACACAGACCTGTCATGTTGCCTCACCACCGACCGGTCGAAGCCCCCTGCAGACCGATCGGCCAACCGGTCTAGGGTGAGAGAAATCTGTCCTAGAGACCTCTGTGCATCTGGGCCATTATGTGCAAACCAGTCGCCCGATTGAACTATGCACCCAAACCGTGCACTGTTTGAAGACTCTCCAATAGTTTCAACACTAAGGTGATCTTTCGTATCGACTCCCAAGTGGGGGATGGCTAACATTGCTGTGTGACTAAGAGTGGGGGTAGGTGTACTAACAGTGGGGTGTCTGTACTAACAAAAAAAAAAAAAAACTTTAATTAAACTTGTTAAATTATGAAAATTAATGTGGCCAAGCTACCGTACAAAAATTAGATTGGTGGCACTTCCTAACCTTTTATTTGTGGACACTTGTTTGTTGAAATAGGACTATTGTAGGTTTTTAATTCTTAATCATCCGACAAATGTCTACAAACCACATAATAAGGTAAACCCCTCTTTTGGTTGTGCCATTACCAATCGCAGGTGACCCCGGCCGACCACCCCTGACCTAATAAGAACGATTATCCTTATGACCAAACAAGGACTAGTTGATGGACCATGATCCCGACTAGAAGGATTGCTCGAGGTCATATAATTATAATACAACAATGAAGATCTGGTCAAATGGTAAAAGAATCTATGGATTCGTTAGGAATTGATAGTTGTTGTCTGGACATCTGAGCCTCAGCCAGCCGGGAAGAGGAGAGATCAGCGACGGAGCTACTAGTAAGCTTAAGTATCGGTTATGGTTACATCTAAACTTTTATACAGGTTATCAGTCCAAATTCAGATTCATCAAGGGGGCGTTTGGATTGTAAGTTACTTTGGATAAGCTACTTATATCACAAGTAGCTTCTCTTGGTTTCTACTTAATCAACATATAAGTATGTTTGGTAAACAACATACTTATCATGCAAAAAGTAGAAAAGCATGTTTTGTTTCCAACATCATAAGGAATTGTCCCTCAATCAATAGATGGGCCAATCCTCCAACCCTAATGGGCCTGATTTGGAACCAAAATAAAATGTTAGGTCCAGATTCCAGTGTGCCAAGTAGATGGATTCATACATTCGATTGGAACAATGCTTGGCTCCTCTCTCTCTCCACACATGCCAAGTTGATATGGTTTCGAGATCTAGGTCCCCCATCAGGTGGGCCTTGGTATGTGCCATGTTAAGGTCCACATGTATGTTAAAATCCTTTTTCCTCCATACATGTTCAACAGTGCAACCCCACCTGATTACCCAACGGGCCTACTTTTTGGGTGGCCCAAAAATCAGTCTGGTCAATTCATCACGTAAGCAACACGTGTAGATTGTATATAGACCATTGGCCATCTTTTCTCTTACTGCCCATTAGCGTAGCATGTGGTCCTTGTGTCTACCGAGTTGCCATTTCAACCTTGTGAGTGCTGAGCTTTCTCAGTGTGTCATGAATACGGCTGTCGATTGGCCTGTCAGGGTTTTGGGCCTCTCCCCATCCCAACATGGACTGAAATATTACACCCTTGGCCCCATCTTTGATGTAGAACATCCATCATGCGGGGCTGCCTTGGATATGGGCCACTCATCATTAGGACCGGTTTTTGATGTGGACTGTCCATCATGTGGGGCCCACCTTAATGTGGATCATCCATCATGTAGGGCTCGCCATTATCAATTGCCCATCATGTGGCTTAGGGTGGATTATCCATCATATGGGGCCCGCCATTATTAATTGCCCATCATGTGGAGCCCACCTTTGATGTGGATTGTCCATCATGAAGGCCCCACCTTCAATGTGGGTTGCCCATCATGCGGGGCTCGCATTGGTTGTAGGTCATTCATCATTAGGGGCCAACCATTGATGTGGATTGTCTATCACGTGGAGCCCACCTTTCATGCGGACCCCCCATCGTGTGAGCCCCACCTTTGATGTGCACATAGTCCATCATGTGGGGCCTCCTTTCACATGGACTACAAGAGAGAGCCTTGCTTGATATGAACGTGAGAAAGAGAGATAAGTAGAACAGAAAATAGTTAAAAAGCTAAATAAAAAACTTAATAAGTAGGTTGAAGCATGTAAGTTACTTTTGCAACCATGTTTACCAAACAAACTTAAGTGAAAAAAAAAGTAACTTATTTGGTGGTATCCAAACAGGCCCTAGAATGACCATAGACTTGATTAAATAACATTTGTTGGTTTAAGTTAGGCCGTTGCTAATTTTCAATTTGACAGTCATATAGATGTGAATGGGCGGTCCAGCTAAAAATTCATGTAAGTGCAACTTCCACTTCTAGTACATCTAATAGGCCCCACAAGATGAATGTAGTTATTTGAGTTACTTGTTGTCTCGTGCATAATGCCTCTATATCAGCCCCCATAATCTACCATAAGCATGAAATATTTTTTAGAACGTAAATTGCCCAATAGTTCTTGTTCTCCAGTAATAGGATGATAAGGTAGAGTGGGAAGAACCACATCATAGTAGAGACATCTCTCTAGAGTGGATATGATAGGCTAATGCATCAATCATAACATTTTATCTTATGGGCCTATTATAGACGAAACATAATTAGATATACACATAAAAGATGATCCTGATTTTGTAAATGCAGTGAATTTAAAAAGAAAAAAAAAAAATCCAAGTTTAATTTTTACAGCCCTATAAATCCCTATTATGATAGTCTTTTTGGAAAGATGATAACATTGTTAGGGTCAAAAGGGCAATAAAGCAAAACCTGCCAATGGACTCGAAACAACGGAACAATGAAAACAAAAAGGAAAAGTACAGGGAAAAATGAAATGAAACGAAAAAGGCAAAAAGAGACAAAAAAAGAAGGTACAACAAAGAAAACCCCTATGACCCAACTCTACCTGGGGCTGTCAATGAGCTTGGCTTGGGGTGGGTCTTGGCTCGGATTTTAAACTGTTTTGGGCCGGGCCTATTCAAAATTCTGATTTTTCAAGCCTGAGCCCGGTCCATTGACACCCCTAACTCTACCCGATTGACTAAGGGGCAATCTCAAAAGAGAAGAAATAACCTGTTGAAAACTCCGGTGAAGGAAATACTTTTGTTTAGAAAATAGCAGGAGTTTCTATCATTCAACAAAGTCCAAAGGACCACAAGGAGGAGAATTCTCCGACCTTTCTTTCCCATCAGACCACCAGAGTCGGCATGCCAACTGCAGAGAAGGCTATCAATGGACTCTAGCATTGCCTTGACAACTGCAGCGCTTTGACGGACTCTATGCTAGACATATGAAGAGAAGATGTAGTGGATGAGGAGATGATTAACAGACTCAACATCTTGTAAACAGAGCAATCAAACATTCGTAAGGCACATTCCTCATTTCCTGAGGTTGTCTATGGTCAAAACTTTGTTCCTTCATGCTAACCAAGCAAAAATAGCCACCTAGGAGGGGGGCACTACTGGACCAGTGATATAGAGGAAGTAGCTGAGCTCTACATGATGAAGATGGACCACAGAAATGACCCAAGGAAGACCCTAAGAAAAGAGCCAAGACCCAACAAAATTCCCAACAAAATTGGAAAAAATACAGGGTCTGACAATAGGTCGTCCACTTTGAACACCGGTCACGACTGGTCGAATTTCTGATGCCATCGATGACTGGTCATGGAATTTGATAATAGGTTCCTAGACCGGTCGAATTTGAGCATCAAAACAGCCCGACTCGTTGGATTGTTTTGGGGCTCTGATGACCGGTCGTGGGCCCCTGCCGACCGGTAGTCCGACGCGCAGGTTTGCGCACGAACTTGCTCCGAACTTGTTATTTTTGAATTTCTTCTTTCCTAGTTTGTTTTGGACTCTTATTTTACGCACATTAGGGTTTCTTTTACTAGTCCTAGGTTATAAATTCTTATTTTAATTCATTTTGATGGGTGAATTAATGAAGTTTAAGCTTTCTCTTCGAGTTTATCTCTGTTCGCCCGTGTTCTTCGAGTGTCCCTTGAGAAATCAAGGAAGATCGGTTGAGGATTCCTGATAGATCTGTGGATTCGCATTAGTTATCTTACAAGAGAGATAATGATCAATCTCATTTTGCTTACGCCTGCGCTAACCAGACCACTCTCATATGGCTGAGGAAGAGAGGGTATAAAATTGTAGAACGATAACAACAGAGCTCGAATAAGCTACATACTAAAGTCTCGAATGATTACCTTCCTAGGATAGAAACAAGCCCTGTAAACGACGAAGGAGAGCCTTAAGGTCATGAAATTTAGAATATGATAGATTCTTCCTTTAGGAGAAATCCAAACACCTAGCTCTCCTTCTCCAGAAAAACAACTTGACACAATAATATCCAGAGAGGGACAAACAACCACAAGAGCTAGAAAGTCCTAGGCAAGAGGAGAATCACCACACCATGTGTCAGACTAGAAATTGATCCTCGACCTATCCCTTAAGGCAAACTTCAAGTTGGCAAACACTTTAGGAGCCACTTTAATGATGCCTTTCCAGAGGTTGGATGCCTTGTACAATGAGGGCTTAGTCCACCATCCATGGAGAATCACCCCATATTAGCCGAAATTACCCTCCTCTAAAGGCTTTCCTCCTCAAGACCAAACCTTTAGGCCCAGTTGCCCAAAAGGGTAATGTTAACAGCCTCTAAGTCTTTGATACCAGCTCCCTCTTTAGAGATACAGAAATAAACTTCCTTCCATTTCATCACGGGGAACTTCTGGGAGGAAGCACTGGCTTGCCATAAAACATCCTTGTGGAGCTTATCAATATGAATAATAATTGATCAAAGCAATTCTACTCCCAAAGACAGAAATCGACTTTTCCAAGTGGCCATTTTTCTTCCTATACACTCCAAAATTTTATTCCACACACAGTAGAGGCTTCCCAACACACAAAGGCCCAGGTAGAGGCTTCTCAACATACAAAGGTCCAACACATGACCAAGAGATCCAGCTAAAGAGGTCTCAAGCTCAAGAAAGATATTTGAATCCAAATCCTTTGGCTAAGATTTACCTAATCAGTGTCGTCAGTGTCGTTGATGAACTGCTGATTATGTTAATGCTATTTCTTCAATTAGAAGGCCTCTCCCCCACTTATCTAGATGACGGAGAGAATGAGAGTTACATGTTTGCCTAGAGCTATCCACACAAGTGGATCCCATGTGTGTGGAACGTGTGATGGGTGCGCGTGTAGGTGACACCCAAGGCTCTCTTCCTTCGTATGTAGGGATCCTCTCCTTCTTGGATATGATCTATATACAAGGAGTTAAGGTTTTAGGGAGGGGCTAGTTATGGTACTTTATTATCTTACAGTCTTCCACATGCCCTACTATATTAAGGTGGGGTTAAAGTTTTAGGGAGAGGTTAGTTATGGTACTCTACTATCTTACAGTCTTCTACATGCCCCAATATATTAGAAGTTTGTGATGTACCTTATTTCGTGTATCTAAGTTTGTGATCATAACACACTAGATCTAAACTATTAGATCAGCATTAAGTACGATTAAAATCCTTTTAAAATAAAATTTAACAGTTAAAAACATTATAAAATGTTTTAAAAATTTTTGACTATTGGATCCAACGAAAAAAATCCCTTGATAAACATTTGATCTCTAAGATCTAAGTTATAAGTAAGTTTTTTTTTTTTTTTTTTTCTTTTGTGTGTGTGTGTGTGTGTGTGTGCGTGTGTGGAAACTAGTGGGGAATCAACAAACCTTAATACATGTACCAACTACATCTTCTTTCGTTGGCAAAATAATGACTTTGTAAGCGAATCAAAGCATATTTAATCAATACTTTGATTCTCACACGCCATCAAATCTAAGGATTAATCAAAATTAGTACATCTGTGAATCAACCATAGTCTAGGCATGACGAGTCTCTTGGTCGGAAGACTTAACCTCGATCTACCAATGCAAGTGCTCAACAGGTCCAAACTAAGAGCCTATATTCATATTAGACTCACATTTTATTGTGAGGTATGACAAAAGCACACTAACTTGTTGTCATGCTTAATGGTGGAGACCTTTTATCTCGCCTTGTCATTTGCCCTCTTACATGAGATGACTCATTACAAAATAATAATAATCACATGTTTGTTTTATAACCTGTTACGTGATCCTGGTATAACAGGATACTAAGATCCATGGCCCACAACTCTTTCTTAGTAAGTGACCATTGTCCACTTTAAGTTTCCAAAAACAATTAGATGCATCCCTCTTTCTTAATTAACCCATGTTTATGTATGCTTATGATGCTCCCACAAATTAACTATGACATAATCATGTCCATTTAGGACCCATGTCATCATGATCATCAATATTATTGTATACCATCTATTTCATTAAAGGATAAAATTCCGGTTAGCTTTCAAGGGCACAACTCCAACACCTATCAATCCAAAGAACATACTTCAAACCAACGGCTTAAAATAGAATTAATTAATGGTCAGTATTAAGTGCACAAAGTAACAAAAAGTAAGGGCCATGTTTGTTTAAAGGTGCAATTTTCAAAATGTGGACCATCCATGGTCGAACTGATTAGTTGAGCTGTCTTGATGGACACATTACTCAGCTGTGTGAAATACACAAAGATGGTTCTACCATACTCCACAGTATCATCTCCTGTTCATAAAATGGGTGCTGCATTTTAAAGTGGGTCTGCAGCTTGGTTTTGGATCAACCCGATTCAACCGGCCCAACCCTAGTTTGGATCCGGTGGGGCTGGGTCAGGTTGAGAATAATCACATGTATTTGGGCCATTCGGGTGGGGTCAGGTCGGGTGGAGAAAAAGATAAAAAAAAGGACTCCTCAGTTCACTATTTTGGTATTACAATGTTAATAATGCCAGAAGTAGGAAAAAAGAAGAAGAAGTAGGTGTATCCATCAAGAAGGAGGGTGAAGATATCAATCCCAGAAAATCCCCATGTGATTACCATCATTTCTTACCATCAGAGTCAACTTATTTAATCATGGTTTAGATAGGATGCCTTCCAAGGATGGTACAAAAGATGATGACGATTATGATGATGTATGATGATTGTAACTACCATAACAATAATCATCTCTCCTTTCAGTGATGGATGGTATCATGGCCCTCATCTTTGTGGTCATCATCATGCATGCATGCAGCCAACTATGTGAATTTTGTGTGGTCATGATCTTCAGGATCTCATCTCATCAGTGGACCTGAATATTCAAAGGATGAGAAGGGCATGAAGTCAAACGCCACATTGATCGATGGTTTGTAAGTGGTCATTATTTATTTAAAGCCACTGGACCAAACTTCTAGCGGCTCATGATGCCTTGCTAACCCATCTTGGTTAAGCAACTAACCCAAGTAGAGCCGGCTAGGTGGGGCCATGCTTTCCATGGCGTCGAGCTTGTTATGACATGTCCTGATGTGTCCTCGCCGTGAAAGGAGGAATGTGAAAAACAATGTTACCTTGGTAATGTGTGGGGGCCATCCCTGATGTTTATGTGGGATCCAAACCGTGAATATGGTGAGTGTCTTCATCTTCACCTTACATACCAAGAACCATCCCGATCCAAAACTCGGGTGGGAGTAGGACACATCTTTGGAAGTAATGTCCAATTACTAGGGCTGAAAAGTCGGGCGGGTTGGGTTGGGTTGGGTCGGGTTGGGTTGGTGCTGAACCCTAACCCAGTCTAAAGTTCCTATACCTCAACCCTAACCCAACCCAACCCAACCTCCGGTTGGGAATTCTCAACCCAAGCCCAACCCAAGCGGGCTCGGTCGGGTTGATACATGCTAATATTTTCGTTGTTACATTAGTCTATTATGTTTCAATACACGCCTTATTTTTGGTACCTATGGTTTTATTAATTATATATGTACTTATTTATGTAAAGAACTTCACTTTTCCTAAACAAATAAGTTAAAATACAAGTAAACATTATAAGTTTACTTCACTAAAGAATAATAAAAGTATAAGTAACTTGTATATAGATCGGGTTCGGGTTGGGTCGGGCAACCCGAGACCTCAACCCAAGCCCGACCCAAACTTCATCGGGTTGATGTTTTCATAGCCCAAGCTCAAGATCGAGTTCAATACTTCTTGCCCAAGCCCAACCCAATGTTGGGTTGGTCACGGGTCGGTCGGGTTGAACCCGCCCAACTTTCAGCCCTACCAATTACGCCTAGTACCTATATCTATTCACTGATTACGGACTGCCTAAATTTTGGAATTGCTTAAGTTCCAGTGTGTCCCCTAATCCGGTTGGTACGCACCTGCTGAATGGTTTGGATGACATACAAACAACATGGTGGACCCCACGTTCGGAAGTTTCTACGGTGGTAGTCCCCATCCCCAATGTTCCAAAATTTTCCCTTGGTGTAGCCCACTGAGTTATGAATGAGGCCGGATTTTGGGTCTAGGACTAGCATGTGGGGCGCATCTAGTGGACGGTTTGGATGGCTCTCACACATAAAGTTGGGCCCCACATAGATCATACCGTACGTTTGACCGTGTGTGATCATTCCTCTACTCTGGAAGTGGGATGAGCCGTACCGGTAGACTCCACTACCGTACATGCGGCGTATATGTGCCTTGATCTAGAATATCCAAATAATGGGTCCCACAGTAGATGGGTCATATCCATAACCCGAAAATCACAGTGAACCAATGGTGGCTGACTGGTTGAGTTCTAATGGTACAGTTATTGAAAATTAATCTACGGTCAGAATTCGACAATAGGCATTTATTAACCAGATGTTAACATCATCCAATCAATCTAATTCGCGGGAGTGTACTTCATCTATAGTAGGTCACACTATTTGGATTGTTTGGATTTTGGTGCATGTGTGCCAGCATATCAAGTTCCTCAATTATCTGGCCCATTGACCATTGTACAACGGATGATGCCAGGAAAACCAATTAGTCCAATTACCAAGAAGACCACGTGTATGTTGGCCTTCCTGTTTCTGGTAGAACGTGGGCCACTTGCTGACTGGACTAGCCACAAGCCACAACTCATACACGGTGTGTCTCACCTGATGAAGACCCTGGGGCGCCCGGCTAATCCACCCCAGCTTTGGACTGGGCTTTGGCCTGGATGTATAACCCGATCCAAATAATCCGAACCGACAACGGTCCTAGAGCAGCCAGCCTGGCTTCATGATACACATGTCTATCCGACAAATGTCTGTTCCAATCATTTAAGTCTGGCAATAAAGGCATCTTCCATGTAGGTTATTGATTTTCATTTTTCTAAATGTGCATTTCTTCATTCATGTGCGGTCCACCTTGCAAATGGATGGACAGGGAATATTATGGGGAATCTTCAGTAATTAATAAAGGGTTTGATCACTTTTCAGGCTGGGTTCGGTTGGGTGCAACCATTTTATGGGCTAAGCCGTACTAGCCCAGCCCAGTCCAGCCAATGCCACCTAAGTGGGCACGTGCCGACTATCCTTGGAATTTCTGCAGTAAAGATTCCATTTGCATGGAGACTCCCACCAGAGATGGGACTCAGCTGATTAGATCCAGGTAAATGAAAGTTGTCTTTTCCTTTGGTTGATTAATCCTTGCATGTCTAACCACGCCAACATGGCCCACCTAGCCAACATTAGCATTGCAATCAACATCAAAATGGACAATGCATGTTTCACCACCTCACTCCTAAAGTCCCAAGGCAGTAAAAGTGTGCTACTATTAGCATATGAACTTGTTCAGATCTTTCCTACCAATATGTCATGCGTGCAGGAAATTTAAACCGCCTATTGAAAAGATCAGGTTGACCAACTCTTCAGGTGGGCCATGCCATTTAACCCAACATATCAGTGTGGCCCACTTGATGCGTGTGGATCGACCTTATCTGATGGTATAGGTGAGAGTTCTTTCTTGGGGATCCTAGTGTTTTTATTTGTAGGAGGTGATGAATCTTAAATTATTGTAAAAAGGAGGAAGATCCTGTTTCACCGTCCAATGTTGGATGTGATCATTTCTTGTAAGTATATGTACAGTGAGAATGCTATGTTTGCCAAGGCTTTAAGGTTCAGGCAATTGAATAGCTTTCACTAACGTAAGTGACAAGAAAAGGTAAATAAAAAAAAGGAAGGAGATGAAATTTTATGAAATCATGATTTAGGGTTGTTTTGGGTAAGGGAACTTGCATGATTAGGATTAGACTCCTGATTTTGATGGGTTCTCAGCCCTCCACATGGGATTAGTGAGGTGTTGCTTTTCCCCATGTAAATGCAATTAGCATGTTTCAGGTGGTTATTATTATTATTATTTTTCTTTTTTTTTTTTTTTTTTTTTTTTTTTAAGTTTGGTAATTGGACTTATGTGGAGGTAACTAGGTAGGTGATGATTTGCTTAGCAAATCTTAAATTGCGACGTGTGTAAGGCATGAGGCTTATTAAAATTAGGATTGGGCTTAATCTCAATTTTGTAGAATCCCCTACCCAAGAAGGACCCTATAATTCATAATTCTCATGGTTGGTTTTTTTATTTTTTTATTTTTTATTTTAATAAGCTTTGTGGGCCATTAGACATGGTTCAAGTGTCAATGATCCAAATAGATTATACAATAATCTTCAGAGTTTATTGTGGTACCCAAGAAAGAACTCTCACATTCAGATAACATTGAGATATTAATTCTTTTCTTTGGTTATGGATTGTCTCCTTTACCTGCTTTTCTTGGCAAACGAATCTTGAATGTTTTCCCCAGTATCTCTTATTGGGCCCTTGAAAATGACCCTAGACCGAACAGCTAAAAGTCCCGAGTCAAAAAATAGCAATATCTTTGGATGTACCTAACATTAGTTTGCCTTACCTACGTGGCAACTTAAGAACTTTCGCCTGTGACTATACACGGGTGCTCACATGCTGAGTGGTTTGATGATCAGAACTGTTCATGTTATGTAATCCATTCCAGATGGGCATTAGAAAACAATTACATGCAGTGAATGGATATCCTGATCATCAATATCTATAAATGATTTTAGAACCATGAAAAGATTTCTTTATGATGAATTACATTTGATTCTCAAAATTAAAACTTAGTATTATCATTAAAGCATGATTATGAGATAATTTATTTATGGTAGTGAAGAGAACATGAACGGTTCAAATCATCCGTCCATCTAAGCAAATGGGCCCCACTTGGTTATGACACATCCTGAGTTGCCACAGTGACCAAACTACCCTTCATTATTGTTAAATTATTATTATTTTTTTTCCCCTCCCCATGATGCTCTTAATACCTGTATTTATGATATAATTACTAATCCAATGTTGTGAATGAATGATTTCAGGGTAGTGGCATTTTCTCCTTCAAAACGTAAATTTCCACCTGAGTAAGGGTAGTTCGGTTCAAACGTGATTTACGAGGGGCTTTGACATAGCACATATGATTGTGTCCCCTACCTACGGCTGGCATGTACTTTAAATCCAAACCACCCAATAACGGGACCCATAGGTTGCTCATGTACTTAAATTAGATTGATCATTAGACAATCCTAGCCTCTGACCAGTGAACGTTTTCCTTTTTTACACTTGAACTTGGACCTTATACTATTTCCATTTTTACAGTCGATTAGATGTCCACCAATATACCAATTATGGTCATAGTTTCAGGGTGAATATTAGCTTGTAACCAATCTAATGCGTATCCTGTCATTTGAACGGTTTGGATTTGAGATACATGCCACGTGTACATAAAAGAAGTTTATACATCCTTAAATATCTGGAAATATCAAACTTGGGAGGGTGGAAATAGACAGATGGAGCATACTTAAAGTCAGATAATATTTTGCTTTGAATAGAAAATAGGGGAGTTTTCTATGATTTTAATGCACGCAATACGTAAGGAATGTCTACGGAGTGTCTCCCACAATAACTTCCGTCAAAATCCTATCTTTCGATCACAACCCCTCCATCCAACGCAAATCCAAATATAATAAAAGGACACTTGATCTTAATTTCCAGGTTGAACACACGTGTGTAAAGCAACTAATGTACACGCCACACATGTGCCAACGTGGTATATAGGTACGATACAGGCCATCCATCAGGGGGTACGTACCACTGTAGATGACCTGACTCGTGATTCAGGTCAGTCCACTGGGGAAACAGTTCATGACATACATATGGTGGAGGAGAGAAACAGGGCACATCCCTAGTATTGGCAGAAGTCTACCTATTAGAACATGTGTTTGTACGGTTTTTCTATGCAATGAGATTGGATGCCAGACCACTGCCAGAGATGGAGCTAGATGAGTCCAAACAACTTCAGAACATGCTTTGCAAGGCTACAACCAGGCTAGGCATTACCCAATCTGCATTCGAATTTAGCACTGGACGTGATAAAGAGAAGTACAAGCTAACAGCTAGTTTGTTCCAGCTTGGGGCAGCACCTAAAAGGCGTCCAAAAGTCCAATAGAGAAAAGACAAGTACAAGCTTGCAGCTAGCTCAGTACAATGTCCTAAAGCCGTATGGGGCTAAGAGAAGAACAAGCTTGGGTGCTTCCTCTACTTATGCCGACGTGGCATAGGCGTGACGTTGGATTTGATTAGACAGTACTAGACTATGGTAGAGATGGGTCATCTACTCAACTAGGCAACTTTAAAATATATTTTGTGTAAATAGCAACCTACATGTCACGCCCAAAGCCTTCAACTTGAGCATGGAGACTCAGATCTTGAGTTTGAGGGTGTGGACTAATAACAAACGGGTGTTTTGACACCAAGTCTCCCAGTACCTCAATTTTTGCTTGGAGTATGATACTCACACAATGAGAAGTAATTCCCTCTCCACATAATCAAATTAACATTTAACCGATAGTCAAAACTTGAGAGAATATCCAAGAAATATCTAAAATGTATAAATCTAAAATTTCCTAAGAAGGGGAGTACACAACCACAATATCCACAATGTATTGGGAGTAAACTAATAATAAAAAAAGAAGCAATAAGGGCTTCTCAACTCCTAACTCCTCTCTAAGCTCTAAGGAAACATCATCACTCCGCCCTACTCTTAAATCAACTGTATATATCAAATGAGAGGTATTAAAAGCTTACGTAATGAAGAAGTATCCTTAAGATTTAAAATACAACATAATAGACAATCATAAGCCATGACAAAGGTAACAATGTATAGTATATAATCTGTACATGGTATTCTAGCACGCAATGTTATGTAACAACTTAGCAAGTAATTTCATAGGTTAAATCCTATCTAGTGTGCAAGGATACAAGAAATCTTATTATAGTTGGGGATATGTATCCAACTAGTAATTGGATGACCCATAGTGAGATAACCAACTAGTAAAATATAAAAATGCATGCCCATACTAACTAGCTACTTGGTAAAATCTACAAAAGAAAATGAACACCCATAGTAAACAAGTCAAAAGTACACCCATACTGGTTAGACATATGATAAAATTCTCATGCCTCATATGCATATAAACTTATCTACAAGCAATTCAATTCACAAACAATTAAATTTATAAGCAATGCGTTTGACTGGCGGCCCCATCCAAATTGATAACAACAATTATGTTAAAAATCATTTCCATCAAAAGTCCAATTGCAAACACATAAAATGGTTCAACTTAAAAAAGACAAATACAAGAGTTCTTCCCAAGAACAAGATATAATTTATTATATAGGTTAGGCTACCAATCCAAGACTTGTAAAAAATGGGCAATTCAAAATCATAAATGTTTAATAAAGTGTCATTCAAAAGTCACACATAATTGATTATGTGACAAATAAAACCACATGTAATTCATAAAAGTGGTAATTAATTAAAATCGCACAAACAATTCATGAAAATGACAATACAATTCACATACATAATTTATGAAAGTGATAATCTAACTGCAAAAGCAATTCATAAATAGAAGAATTCAATATTACACAACCATCCAAAGAAAAGGATAATTACAACATATATTCATAATTCTAAGTATATTAACAATCTAGTACATTGGCTTCACAGCAAGGTGAATGTCATCTTAGGAAAGTGATATTCATCAATGTTTGTATAGGTTAAATTCTAAGTATATTAACAATCATTGATGACATGCGAAATGACTGTGACAACAAGTATCTGCAACAGTCTTTAATGATATGATATTTGGCTCAGGCATAAGATGGATGCCCCATCAGATCAACTGTTTGGGATTGGATCATTCAACAGTTTGGTTACTTACGATAATGAGTACATGTCATTGTGCACCGAATGCGTAACCTATCTTGGATCATCATGCCCACACGCCATATTGGTAACGGCATGGCGTTCTAGGTCCCATCAGTGTAGCCCATTAGGAGATTTTTATCAGTATGATATTTCGTATGTACGGTTTAAATAAAGGGTCTCAACTGATGTACGGTGTGGATTTAAATATACAACATGGCGGGCCAACAGGTGCTGTAGACAATTCCCGTCGGGTCCAAATCCTACCTACACGCGTACGTTAGAATATTGTAGATAGCTGGACGTTGTTTTCACACTTCCATTTCCTTCCGGCAAGGGGGGTGACAGTCGTACGGGACTAGATTAACCCAAGTTTTGTGCCACGTAATCCTCATCGTGGAGCCCACCTCAGAGACGACTCAAATATGCAACACGTGTGCCAAGTGGTTCGTGACCTTGGGTATGTAGTTAAAAACTAAACCATCCAAATTGTGGGCCCCACTTTTGTATGGTTCGAAAACTAGCTATTTGGGTCCCAGGGACAAATTTTCATTAATCATCGGTTAGGATCGATTCATTAATTCAAGCTTTCTAATGCTTCATGTGCTGTTGTGGATGGGCCACAATAATTGGGCGGGGATTTCCTGCGAAAGCCTTGCGCATGGAAGTTCCTGCACTGGGAACCAAGGTGGGGCCCAAAGTGATTTTTTTTATTTATAGATCCACACCGTCCATCCGTTTTGGGAGCTCAATTTAGGACATAAGAACAAAAATAACCGTATCCAAGACTCAAGTGGGCCGAAAAACGTGAGGATTAAACGTCCACAGTTGAAATATTTGTGGAGCCATAGGAGTTTCGAATGAGGATAATATTTGTGTTTCCAGTTCATCCCAGTAGTAATGACGTTATGAACGGTATGGATGTCATATAAACATCACTGTGGACCCAGGGAGGTTTCAACGGTAGTAATTTACCTACATACCTTTCCCTTTAGTGAGGCACACTTTGAGTCTTGGATCCGTTTCATTTTTGTTCTCATGTCTTAAAATGATCTCCCAAAACGGATGGACAGGTGGATTTATCAAAAATCACTACTGTGGGCCTCACCTTGGTTCCAGCGCAGGAACTTCGCCATTGCGCAGAAAATCCGCGCCCACAATAACTCAGCTGAATGAATAACTATAACCATTGATATTTATGGATCAATCGGGACCATAAAATTTAATGGTTTACATTCGACTTCACAAATCAATGGTTGGGATCATCCTTTAAAAAGGATTATGGAACCATGTCCCATCCACATTGCAACTCTAAAGATGGACGGTTCCAAGCTGCTCATCAGGTGGCTCCCGTTGTTTAGCCATTTTTGCGTAAAAAATCAGAACGGTCTGCTAACTAGGTGGGCCACACAAAAAAAAAAGAAAAAGAAAAAAAGAAGAGTAAATGGACGGTTAGAACAAATCGACAAACCGGTTTCATTCAACATACACATGTGGTGTACCTGATGCGCGGACCAGCCTTATTTCTAGGACAGGGGATATTCATACCAGATCTCGCATACGAATGCCACGTGGCATGAGAGCCACGATGCCCTCCGTCCATCTCACGTGTGCGAGTACACTTTCTAATCGGCGAATCACGGAAAAAAAATACTGATTTTCACGAAAAAGACGCTTCGCTGCTTTTGCCGTCTTTAGATAAAGAAAAGCAGAAAATTTTAAAAAATAATTTGTACAAAAAGAAGGAAAAATGCTGTCCGTTGGTTGAACTTTCGACAACCCACGGTTTTCCCTCCACGTTACGCAGGGTGCGCATTACGCCCTAGTCATGTTCCCCGTGACACGTCATTTTGGTGGGTCCTACCGTTTTTAATCATTAGCGTGAAAATTGTTTGGTGGAGCTGTCCACATAGAGATTCCATCCAAGCACTTACCTGACACCGTACACGTGGCAAGACTGGTAGAGAATCCACGCAGACCATTCAATGGTCCCTGTCGTGGATGTATCACTGTTTACAGATCACGACGATCAAACAATCCTAGCCGTCAATTAAACCAATATTCATTGCTGATCGTGGCCATTAACCTTCTTTCACTTTCATGTTTAAGGACAATGATCAGACGGTCATCGTAATCTGATCAACGTGGGGTTTTCACTGCAAAAGATCCACGGCTGGAACCACTACATGGCGTATCCTGATTCTGTATCCCTTCTGCCACCTGTACAGTTTCAACGTTTGTTGCACGGTAGGATGGTACGGTCCAGTGCTCTCACAGAACTATAAGCTACCATGCTCCTAGTTGCATCGGTACATTTGAGCACTCAAATCAGAGGATCTGGACTGTTCATTTGGTCCATCCACATTTGATGGCTTACATGCAGAAATCTCACCGATCAAATTATCATGGAGAGTTATGTGATACTCAGGCTGCGTATGACGCTTGATACACAGGCACTCGTAAATTGTACACATTGCATATATTAACTCAAATAAAACGGACTACATTGTGCAGACCACTGTTGCCAAGTCACAATTTTAAGATAAGATTGGTTGAACAATCCCAACCTCTGATTTGTGGACACTTATATCCACCAATCCGAAGGTCAGATAATCAAATGAACTTAATTATCTATTCATGACACATTTCTCTAACGTGGGGAAAACGAATTAACATGCATGAAATCCACACCGTCTATCAGATACATCATCCCTTGTTTTGCCTTGATCCAAAATATAAGCTGATTCTAGCCACACATGTGAGCTATCCAATGAAATTATACCTAAAACCTCTAAATTCACATGGCAGTGGCGCACCTGTGTTGTGCAATATGGCAATTTTGGGTAATTTTTATCCTGATGAGGAACATCTGATGAATGGATTGGATGTCATATGAAAAACCATGTATAGATCCTACAAGATATTAATGGTAAGCGTTCCATCCCAAACTGTGTCGCCCACATGAATATTGATTATAATGATTTTTTATTTCAACGGTAAACATGAGGCAGATTACAAGATGGACGGGTTAGATCTCCTGAAAGTTCAACCCACGCGGCTCTCCATTTGCGAAAGTAAGTCGGTAGCGAGAGGTGCGATAGCGTGGGTCTTAAACGACGTCATGACGTTTTGATTGCTGAAGACGGAAGGAGTAACTGTTTGGGGAAGGCCGTTGCGGAACGGGAAAAAGAAATGGGAAAAGCGGAGCATGAAGCATGCATCGAATTCCGTGATGCAGTGATGTTATTTTTACTTTTTGAAAACGTCCCGTAAAAACGGCCGCGAATTTCCTGTGAAACTTGTTACAGGCTCCGTGGGTCCCACCGAAATGCCCGTGTGACATCCACGCGGTCCATCAGTTTCTCCTTGTCACGTTAGGACGTGAGCCTGATAATCAGGAGGTCCGAAACTCGAGTGGGCCACAGCATAAGAAACAGTAGGGGATTAAAATGCCTACATTAAAACGTTCTTAGGTCCACCTTGATGTTTATATGCCATCCAATCCGTTCGCAAGGTAATTCTCGCCGGGATGAATGAAACAAACCACTATTGGTCTGATTCAAAACTTCGATAGGCCTCTGAATGTTTCAACGGTAGCCGTTCAATCCCCACTATTTCTTGCGATGTGCCCCGATTTGAGCTGTCTGATTTCTGGCTCACGTTCCAGCATGAGGTGCCCGAATTGACGGACGGAGTTGATGAGACGCAGACAACAATGCTCTGCCCGAAAGTATGTGATTTTAGGTTTCTCATCCGTACTATTGGGGTTCATAGTTAAGTGATCCAGCAGCGGATATTATGCGTCATGTTGTGGACGGACCATGGACCAAAAATCTCTGAGATTATAAAGATCCGGGTGCGGATTGCCTGCGAAAGGCGATTGCCTGCGAAAGCCTCGCCTTTCGCAGGCATCTCCTGCGCAAGGAATCTGGGTGGGGCCACCGTCAGGTTTGTGAGAAATCTACGCCGTCCAACCGTTTTGTGAGATCATTTTAAGCGTTGCGACCAAAATTGAACGGGATCCAAGATTAAGTGGGCTGAAAACATGACGACCGAAGTTTCGAATCAGGATAATATTTGTGTTTTCAGTTCATATCAGTAGAAATGACATTATGAACGGTATGGATGGAATATAAATATCACTGTGGACCCATAGAGGTTTCAACGGTAAGAATTTCCCTACACACCTTTTGCTTTAGTGCGGCCCACTTGAGTTTTGGATCCCGTTCATTTTTGGTCGCAACGCCTCAAATGATCTCACAAAACGGTTGGACAGGCATAGATTTCTCACAAACCTTGACGGTGCGCCCCACCCAGATTCCTTGCGCAAGAGATGCCTGTGAAAGGCTTTCGCAGGCAATCCGCGCCCTAAAGATCCCAACCCTCCAATTGTGGCCCACAAAACAGACGGTCAAGAAAGAAAATACAGCAACAGTGCACATTCATCCGAAAGAAGGCTGAATATTCCATAGCTATGATCATCCAATCTGGAAGATTTTGTGCATGGACAATCCATGTTGAGATGCATCATATCTTCGTTTCGGGATTTGATCCAATTGGGCACTGGGCCCTACATGTACGACACTGTAAAATACCCATTTTAAAAATTGCTATTTACTTTTTAAAAACATTTTTTAAACATAATAGAAGAACTTTGCTGCTCTGCTTTGGGTTCATGCGCATTCACTAAGAGATTGAAGACATATGTATAATGTAACTTAAAATAAACCTTCAAAATAATGAGATCCAATTCAGATGGTCCACATTGTCCTACCTGGCAGATTGGAGGACATCTAATGGACGGTTGAAAATGGAAAACAGTTTTAATGGACTATATTCATTAAACAAACATCCATTACTGAGAAATTAGAATTCATCAACTAATCCCATTATTGGGCTACCTATCTACAGTGGGTCTCATGATTTGGACGGTTTATTTTGATTTAAATACGTGGCAATTGTAAAATTCCTTGACTGCATGCGTATAAGCTCTCTCTCCACCGGAGTATCTAATAACTCTGACTTGTACTCAAACTGTCACCTGGTTGAGTTGACTCTGGACTCGGTGGGTTGACAAGGTGAGTTAAGAAATTATAAAAATAACAATAAATCCATAATAAATTAAAAATTAGTAGTACGTGTGTCCACCTTGAATGTAGCACCCGTGGAGATGGAAGTGCTCGTTCTCTACTACAAGGTGGTCCATGAAACAAAATGACCCCGTCTGACAATCCTAACCGTCCCAGTGATGGGCTGCAAATGCTGTATGTGAAACGCTGCTTTCTCATTTTAAACTTTCTATTTGTAGGACACAGCGTGATACGTTAGATCACCCAAGAGAGATTTGTGCACCATGGTCAATAACGTGGGGCCCAGCAAGTGAACTTTTGATGTAAGGTTGACAGACCATCATAGAGTAGTACGGGAGACTCATCATATAGTTTTGCACCATTTCTTTAAAATGGTGACAACTCATCCGTTTCACACCTAAAACTGATGTACAAGCATCCATATTGAGCGAGGCTCACCTCGCTCACCTCCAACCTCTTGAATCAGTAATTCACTATCCAACCACTGAATAGCCTTCATTCTATCATGTTTGCGCAAAATCCAATCCATCTAAAACGTTGGCCCCACCATGAGGGTGAACTTAGGACGAAAAGAAGCCTAATCCACCCATTAGGTGGGTCACACCAAATATATCTTTATTATATCAAAGGTTATCCATTATTTTATATGATATGACCCTCCTGAATGGGTTGATCTCTGTGTTGAGTGATCCTTATGTTGGTTCCAACCTATTGGATGGCTTTGATTAGTTGGGTGATAACATACCATCCAACTGGTGGGATGTGAGCATTGTGGACGAAACATGTGGCCAAAATCTCACACCAATAAAAAAATCCTAACCATTCAATTAGTGTATATATCAAGTGAATGGTTAAAAGTAACAAAGTGAGCGGGCTAATCAGACGGTTAATATTATCTTCTCAGTTTATTTTTTTTTTCACCATCTATCATACAAAGATGGGTCCGCAATTTAGTCGGTCTAGATTTCTGTACCACCATACATGTATCACCACCATTTTTTAAATAGCAAGGAATCGAAAAACGAAAGCGGATTGTCTGTGACGGTGCCACAGGGATGTCCATGTGGCCCGACGTGTCCCAAGCTCTGTGGGGCCCACCATGATGTATGTGTTTTATCCATGTCATTCATCCATTTTGCCATCTCATGTTCTAAAAACTGATATAGATCCAAAGGTCGAGTGGACCCTAACATAAAAAATAGTTGGAATTGAACACCCACCGATGAAAACTTCCTAGGCCCACCGTCATGTTTTATTTGTGAGTTCAGATCCTCTGTTGGCTGCCCAACGCAAAATCGCTGCTTGGAACGTTTTAATTAGTCTACATCACGTTGCATAACATTGCGTTGGTGTGATTAAGTTGCACTGAGGATGTGACAGGGTTTCTAACCTATGTGATAACGTGGATCAATAAAAAAAGAAGGCCCAATCAGGGTTTTCCTGCTTAGAGAGGATCTGTATTCTTTATTTGCCATCCAACATGTTTATAAGGTCACAAAGACCTGGATGAAGTGAAACACTGATACAAGCTTGATCCAAAACTACGGTGGCCCCCAGGAAGTTTTCAACATTGGGCATTCAATCCCCACTGTATTATGTGGTGTGGTCCATTTTAACTTTGGATGTGCAGCATTTTTTTGGGCTCATGCCCTAAATTAGCTGAAAAGACGGATGGACGGTGTGGATAAGACACATACAATACAGTGGGCTCTTCAGAGCTTGGGGTCACGTCTAGCCACATGGATATCCTTAAAATCATCTATATTTCCAATTTTTCTAACGTATTTTACTCGTGTCCTTACTTGCGCGGTCTAGGTCTCGTTAGTAACTCGAACCAACAACCCAGTTGGTTATGAGTCCCGGGACAACCCGCCAGGTTGGCAAACAACGTCTCCAGAATATAAAGCATCAAAATTCAAGTGCGCCCTGGGAAATGCTGGATTTATTATTTTTCTAATTCAAGAGATGATCAAGTGATCAGAGCACTATATATTACAGTGCTCCTAGATGCATCGGGTCCCTTGGTTAGTCCTATCTATCAATCCGGACCGTCTACTAGGTTCAGCATACGTTTTGTGCGATGTGATGTGAAAATAACACTAATCGGACGTGCCATCTGTACGTTAGACTTCTTTTTCATCGCCAGCCATCTGTTTCCCACGGATGGTTAGGATTTTCTAATAGAGCTGATTCTTAAGAAGCATGCGACATCAATCTTGGGTCCAAATAAACAGACGGTTAGAATTGTTCGTTTGGTGTGATTTATTACATAGTGGTCCATGAATTCTTTTCTGTACCTAATGCACAGTGCCAGATAGATAAGTTGGATTGAAGATTTGTCCGGATGCGCAGCTAGTAGCACTGTTAACTAATAGTGCTCTCAGAGCACTGAGTCATTTTTCTCCTAGTCCACATCTTTGTAGGGTTTTCCATTCTGACAAGTGAGGCATAATGGTTGGTGAATCCAGACCATTGTTCTGATGAGTCCCACCGTGGATGGATAAGGCCTCAAAATCTCTTCAAACAAGAAGACCCCAGCAATCACTATCAGGACTATTCAGTTGAATCCAGACGTTTCTTATATTTTCCTTCCTGACCATCTTTTAGGTAGGATACCTTTAAATCTCAGTCCAATAACAGTGGTACAGACTTGACCAACGGTCTAGATCTTTAAAAAATGGTCTTTAATGGTCAAAAATTAAAACGCGTGTATACTTTGTAAACATGCAGCAACATATCATTCTCTAAGAGAGAGAGAGAGAGCGCGGAAAAAAAAAAAGATATTTTAACGGTTTCCAGGATTTAAAGGGAAGTAGCACTTTCGCTTGCTTGGTTGTTCCAAAAAGCAAAAAGCAAAAAAGCCTCCTTCCCTCTAAAGACAAATACACAGGCGCAAAATGGTCGAGGACGGAAGTGAAATACGTGTCACAGATCTGGACCGTTCATTAGATGTGGGCCACGGGAAACATACCCTGGCTATCTTTATCACTTGGGATCATACATGTACATTGGTTACAGCTAATCGTAGCTTAATCTTAATGAGCTATTACTACATACAGATTGTAATCTTCTCTATATAAACATCCATCTCACAATGGGGAAATTCATCCATCTTTCAATCTCTTTCCCATCCGTTTATTTTGTCTCACACTTCTGGGCCACCTGATTTGTGTGCCAAATTGATTCTTTTTCTACATCTCATCCAGTCGGTGTCTATCAAATGGATGGAATCTCACACGTGTTATGATTCAGCACGAATGCCGCGAATCCCCGCTTGATTCTCTCCTCGCGCGCATCTCCTTCAGGACTGGAGAGATAGGAGGAACATCCAAAACTACGGCTCGTATTCGGTCCTTTATACGTATAGATACGGGACTAACGCTTGTGAACAATCTGCCCCCCCCCTCTTTCTTATTTAAATCAGACATCTCTCTCTCTCTCTCTCTCTGGTTGGAAATGGCTTCATTGAGATACAGCAGCATTTTACATCTCTTTCTTTCTATTCTCATTGCAGAAATCAGCTACTGCTTTTCTTCTCAGGTGAATTTCTTTTCTATTAGATTGATGGGTCTTTAATGCATTTTTCTGGGTTTTCTTTTTATTGATCCTTGGTATGATTTTTTCTGCTTATGTTGCTTTCAGGTGTATGTAGTTTACATGGGAAGCAAAAACAGTGATAGCCCAGATGAGATATTGAGTCAAAACCAGCAAATGCTTGCTGCTGTTCATGGAGGAAGGTAAGAACATTGCTAATTTAAGTCCTTTTTTTTTCCTTCTTTTTTGGATTTATGCTCTATAAATATATTTATTGATTTTTCTTCAACTTGGTTTTTGACAGTATTGAGAAAGCCCAATCGTCGCATATTTATAGTTACAGACATGGTTTCAGAGGATTTGCAGCTAAGCTGACAGACGAGCAAGCTTTGGCAATTTCCAGTATGTTAGTTCCGGTTATATTATATTACATGCATAAATACATGTACGAATTCTGTATTTTAAGTGTTTTTTTTTTCTTGTGAACTTTGGAATTCAATATTACAGAAATGCCGGGCGTGGTTTCAGTCTTTCCGAATTTGAAAAGAAGTCTACATACTACTCATTCATGGGATTTCATGGGCCTCATGAGCGACGAATCAATGGAAATTCCAGGCTATTCTACTAAGAACCAAGAAAACGTGATCATTGGTTTCATTGATACAGGTGAGGTAACTCCCTTGAAGGTTTCTTCTCCTGGAATTTGTGAAATTCTTGGGTACCCATTAATGTTCTTCATGTATAGTGTCCTTCTGGGAGTAGACGATATCTGTTTTCAGTTTCATTTGGAGTTTTGTGGAGTTTCAGATATATTTGATAATTTATTTGATTTGTTAGCTTGCAGCCAAAATTCATCCATGTACATGATTTCTGAACAGTTCTATAAACGTACATGACTTTTCCGTTAAAACCCATCAATGCGACTCCTACATATATATTTAGTTGATAGATACGATAAAAATAAAAAATAAAATAATCCTTTGTTATAATGTATTAGACCTACATAAGAGGATTTTGAGTTTCTAATGAATAGATTTTGCAGTTGAAGAGGTATTTGATTTACAAGTATCTCATTACATCCTATTGTATTATTTATTCGATTGCGGCGGAGCTTGATTGAGATGTTCACATTGTCGGGATTTCTGGTTGGGTTCATGGTTCATTACTTACATGGGTCTTTGAGTAATCATATTCATGTGCTACTCTGTGGAGGATTTCTAGCTCTCTGTACATAGATGAGAGGAAGTGCTATTTACACCCCATGTTTTTGCAGCATTCAGCTCTCTTTTTCTACTTTTCGTACTAGGCGTCTAGGATACCACACTTATGTCTAGTAGCAAAAGTAGAAAAGGTGTATCAACCCAAAAGTGTGTGTTGGATAAATGGCTGTAAAAGCTGTTTAGTAAGGATTACATGGTAATCCTGTTTTTATCAGTGTTCTTCCTATAATCCCTTTTAGATGGAGTTGTCGTGATCTGTTGTGGCCAGGTGGTGACCCGGGATTGGGTATCACTCTGTGATGGCGCTTGGCTTGATTTGTTGAACTGATTATGGCGAAACGGAAGTGATTTTATGCCTGTTTTGTTACATTTTTGTATCTATATAAACAGGGGTTTTAGATGAACCTGATACACAAGCGAAAGAAGGAAAAAAATAACAGTTCTTGATCTGGCAAACACTTGCCACACAGATTGGATATTCTAGCCAACCGTGATCTACTTGTGGTTGCTGGTTTACAGCTGCACCTGTCCCTGTACCATTGGAAAGCTTGAATTGTGACCATCTTTCCCTTTCAAAGTAGAGGTGTAACTAGTGGTTTTTGTATCTATCAATGTGGATGTTTTTTTTATTATTACCTCAATGCTTTCAGATCATTTTAGAGCTTTTCAATTCATTTGTACATATTACCAGATTTTCTGAATGTTTCGTGCTTACATGGCTCTTGGATTAACGTAGACTAATGTGGGTAGGAAATCAAATTTTCTTGTAACAGGTTGATTAGAAACTGATAATTGGATTTTAAAACTTTCATTTAGAAGTTTGGGAATTGATTTGATTATCTTATTCAGGAATATGGCCAGAATCCCCCAGTTTCAATGATCTTCATATGCCTCCAGTGCCTCCTAGATGGAAAGGGAAATGCCAAACAGGAGAAGCATTCAAAAATTCATCTTGCAACAGGTTTGCACGATGAATTATAGCTTCAAATATGAAGATTTCTAGGCATTGGATTAGATTCTGTTCCCCTGTTTACTATTTCTTATTTTTTCACCACAGGAAAGTAATAGGAGCAAGGTACTATCTGGATGGGTATGATGCTGAAGAAGCAAGCCGCGGCTTCGGGTCAAGTTCCGATAAGACTGTGAAATTTAAATCTCCGAGGGACAGCTCTGGTCATGGTAGCCACACGTCTTCGACGGCAGCTGGCCGATATGTAAGGAACATGAATTATAGTGGGTTGGCTGGAGGAGGAGCGAGAGGTGGAGCACCCATGGCTAGAATTGCTGTCTACAAGACCTGTTGGGATTCAGGCTGCTACGATTCAGATTTACTCGCTGCCTTTGATGATGCAATAAAAGATGGGGTTGATATCTTGTCTCTATCTTTGGGCCCTGATGCCCCTCAAGGAGATTATTTCAACGATGCAATTTCAGTGGGCTCGTTCCATGCCTCTAGCCATGGAATTGTTGTTGTTTCTTCTGTTGGAAACGAAGTTAGACAGGGCACTGCGACTAATCTTGCACCGTGGATGATCACGGTCTCTGCTAGCTCCACAGATAGAGATTTCACATCTGATATCATACTCGGGAATGAGAAGAACTTCACGGTGAATTATTTTGTTACGAGATACTCTTGGGGTGTGTTTGGATGAAACCAATTTCCTGATTGCAATTCCATAATTTGAAGTTGACACTGAGATGATTGCAATCGCAATTTGAGCTACGTCCTTGTATGAATGAAATGGGGTTAGCCCCACCATGGTCATTTCCACTAATTGCAATTCAACTCAGCATTGCATCCAAACACATCCTTAGTTTGTCATCAATGCTTATTTCTGAGATTCTGAATTCTTTTCTGGCATTGATAGGGTGAAAGCCTGA
The DNA here is from genome assembly GCA_003013855.2 of Liriodendron chinense. Taxonomy (NCBI): domain Eukaryota; kingdom Viridiplantae; phylum Streptophyta; class Magnoliopsida; order Magnoliales; family Magnoliaceae; genus Liriodendron; species Liriodendron chinense. Next base: position 1,369,051 of record PVNU02000133.1, on the reverse strand, counting down.
GTCTCTTACCGATGAACACTTCTGCAAGGCTCATGTCTGCCTCCAACGCCTATGCGGGATATTTTACTCCTTACCAATCCAGGTGGAAGCAAAGGGTAGTTAGTAGTTGTTATTGATAATTACACAATCATTGATAGACAAGACAGATTCCAGAATGTTTTCTTTTTTCTTTTGCAGCTACTGTTTGGAGGGCTCCTTGAATCGTACCAAGGCCAGAGGAAAGGTTTTGGTTTGCCACCATGCCGAGAGTTCTACAGAGTCTAAGCTAGCGAAGAGCATTGTAGTGAAAGAAGCTGGTGGGGTTGGGATGATTCTGGTTGATGAAGGAGACAAGGACATCGCAATTCCCTTCATACTTCCTTCCGCTATTGTTGGAGCTGCGGATGGTGATAGAATCCTTTCATATATCAATCACACAAGGTTTAAGTTGCCTCTCTAACAATGGAAACTTGATCAAGCATTACTAATGTGAGTGTGCTGACTTGAGCTGCCTAAAACTGTTTCCAGGAAACCGAGAGCACTAATCTTACCGGTGAAGACTGTGTTAGGATCTCAAACGGCTCCTCGAGTAGCATCCTTCTCATCCAAGGGTCCCAACACCTTGACACCAGAGATTCTCAAGGTATGTAAATCAAAAGCAATTGAAATTTGAAGCTATGGATTGAATGTTGATTTTGCTGTTTTCCAATTGCTGATGAATCTTTCTTTTCTTTTCTTTTCTGTTAAGCCTGATGTCACCGCTCCAGGACTGAATATATTAGCAGCTTGGTCTCCAGCAGTGAACAAAATGAACTTCAACATTCTCTCTGGAACATCCATGGCTTGTCCGCATGTAACGGGAATAGCAACCTTGGTCAAAGCTGTATACCCATCATGGTCTCCTGCTGCCATAAGGTCTGCTCTGATGACGACAGGTAAATATCCTGAAATTTGGTCGTGTAGTTTGTAGAATTTTCTCAAGTTACAAAATATTTTAGGCTGTGTTGGGATGCTCAAACCAATAGAATCCCGAAATAAATCAATTCAATACAATGGAAATGGCCCTCCTGGGGCTAAATCTATTCCATTCATAGTTCCAACTCAACTTGAAACACACAAGGAACCACAATTAGGTTGGTTGTCATTGCGAATTAAAAAGGCCTGAGCTCAATTTGTAATTGAATTGTTGTAATCAAATCGAACTGAGCATCCAAACACACTTACATTATAATCCGCTTTCCAAGTAATGGGTTCAGTTTCTTAAATTTTCTTATTTTCTCGGGTTTTTAGAAAATCAAGTTAAGTCCATATCCTTCCTCTGAAAAATCTGATACTCTGAAAGAAAATTGCAGCGACCGTGTTGGATATGAATGGCAAAGTCATCAAAGCAAACCCAGAAGGAAGAGCAGCGAACCCGTTTGATTATGGCTCTGGCTTTGTAAATCCCACAGCAGTCCTAAACCCCGGTCTCATATATGACTTACAACCGGCAGATTACAAAACTTTCCTGTGTTCAATTGGTTATGATGAGAAGTCTCTTCGCATGGTCACCGGTGACAATAGCGTATGCAATCAACCTTCCTCATCAGTAGCCGACTTCAATTATCCTTCAATCACAGTACCCAATCTCAAGGACACCTATACAGTTACTCGAACTGTGACGAATGTAGGGAAACCCATAAGTACTTATAGAGCGGTAGTGTCATCACCTAAGGGAATCAATGTGACCGTAACACCGAAGTTTCTGATTTTCAAAGACTACGGTCAGAAGATTAAATTTACTGTGAAATTCAAGGCAACTGCTCCATCCAATGGGTATGTATTTGGCTCGTTATCTTGGAGGAAGAGGAAATTACAGGTAACGAGCCCTTTAGTAGTACGAGTTGCGTCCTCGAACTCAGGCATATCGAGATAAGTGGGCCCATGAACAAAGATCACAGAGATTATGAAGTTCGCAGGCATTTACTGCTACAAAAATGAAGATGAAGAACTCCCATGAACTCGACAATTTTTGGGCAGACATTGAAATTTGGATGAAAGGACAGTGGGTTCGAAGATTGATAACCGATTCAAGCATTGATTGATTGATGTTTCAAGTACTAAATGATGAAACTGAAAGAATGGGATTTTCTCTATACATAGTTTTATTTGTTTCTTATCTCGAATGTGAAAAATTCAAGCATAGTAATTTGAAAATTCAAGCATGTATGTATATGGCAGAATTCTATATGCAATGACATTCACATTCTTCTGTGAATACAGTTTTAGAGTACCAATTGTTGTCATGTGGTCATATCATGTTTTCCTCCATTGTTTATCAGACATATTACTGGTTTTTTTTTTTTTTTTTTAACCTTTTGTTTTTTTGTTAGTCATGCAAGGCACCCACCCTGTTAGCTGTGCAACGCACCCACACAGTTAGTCACACGATGCACCCACCCACCGGTGGGGTTAGTGTGTCTACTTAGCACTCAAACTTGAGACCTGCTGTTGAAATGCCTAGGCGTCTTCCAGCTGGGCTAGCAGGCGAGACACAACGTATCAACATTATGGAATACACTTTATATGCAGAATGATCCAAGGACCATCTGGACTGGACCATCCTGACCTCTGATTACTGGGCATTTCATGGAATTTGGACTGAAAACAATTTTTTCACCTCTACCATGCCTTCAATGCCAATGATTCGACAGTTAGGATGGCTTCAATGTAATTTTTGGGTATTTAGGGATGACCTTAAACATCCAATTCTCCATTGAATTTGGACTGTTGATCATTTTCTTTTATGCCATCCATTTGATGGGTCAAACCCAAAAGTCATGATGTATGAACAGTCCTGCACTTCATGTACAGAACGAGCCTGATCTTGCGTCACGAAACCTTGAATGGTGGATAAAGATTTGAAAACGCTACCCGCCAAGTGCCTACTGGGGTCACTTTCGATGCAGGAAATCAAGCCCATCAATCAGGCGCATCACCCCTTGTTTAGCATTGATAGCAAAAATCAGGCCGATTCAACACTGAGGTGGGCTGCCCAACTTAAAAACCTCTAAATTTACCTGCTATGGCCCACCTGCGTTTGAAATACTGTGATTTTTGGGTTATTCTTTCATCCTAATCCTAATGAGGCACATCAGTTGAATGGACTGGGTGACATATAAATGCCACTATAGGCCCTAGGCAAAACTAATGGTGGGTGCCCCCATCCCAACTTTTCTCCTTGGGTGTGGCCTTCCCGACATATGGATGGTCATCATTTTTGGGTGCTAAGGTTGACATTGCGGCAGCGAACCTCATGGACGGGTTTGATCCAATGAAAGTTCAGTCCGCATGGTTCTCAGTGGCCAAGATTTCTGAGAGCTAGCCCACAATATCCTGCCACCATTAATGGACGGATGGGCGGCACTGCCCACCATCTCCAGTGTACCAGTGGGGACACGAAAAAGAAAGGGAAATTTAGGAGACAAAAGGTGGTAGTCTAGGGTGTAGGGAAGGCATGCTTCATCATCATCATATGTAATGAATACAAATGATAGAAATGCTTTCTAATGTTATGGGGCTGACAGCAATCATGAGCGAGGAAATGAAATACAGCAGTGGGATTCATCAAGCCCACACGAGTGTACAAGACATTTCATCTACCTTCCACCTCACGTGCTAGCGTGGACCAAAAGCACAAGATCAAGCCGTCCATCAGGTGGGTCGCATTGCTTTGATGTTCTGGCATGAAAGGTGGGCAGTTCAGATAAAAAAATTGGGTCTAAATTTTCAAAAGGAAATGGATGGTATAAGAAACTTTTGATCAGTTCCATTCAGAGCCGGCCTGATTTCCTGCATACGACTGTAAAAACGATGGTACCCACTTGGACGGCTGGGATCCTGTTGCCGCCTAAATTTGGTCTGGTCGGCAATGTAGGGGATGAAGTGTTGTCCTTGATGAGTGTGGCTCCAGCGATGGTCCTCCACATGAGATCCTGCTTGGGGATGAGCTTGGGATCCTTCACTAAGTAGGCCCTGTAGAACATAAATGAGGTAAGCAAGGGAGGTGTCGCTGTGCTGCTGGGACCCTTCGATGCTTAAGTTAGGTCGTGTCTTAGGTCGGGCAACAATTCAGGCTAGGGTGCCAGAAGTTGCATACCTTGGCCATGTGTGGTGGGGGTATTTATAGGCCTGAAACCTCCACTAGTGCCTACGTTTGATGAGATAAGTTGGGTGGTATGGACTCCTGCTGTCATTGTCATCATTGAAGTGTGGGAGGCCATGTTGGTGTCACGCCTAGTGGCATGGTAGGGCAAGTACAGGGGCTATGCCTCCTGCTGCCATTGCCATCATTGAAGTGTGGGAGGCCATGCTGGTGTCAGGCCTAGCCTGGTGGCGTGATAGGGCAAGTACATAAGCCATGTTTCCCGCTGCATTTATGAGGGGCAGGTGTAAGCCCTACTCCGCCATACCTGCCGCATTTATTGCGGGTAGGACCAGGCTCGGACCTTGTCCTCATCTCTCTTCAGCTTGGCAAGGAGGGTCGGCCTCCTCTAGTAGTGGTCGTAGTGGTCGGCCTCAGTGCTCAGCTCAACTCGAACCTCAGCCTTAGTGCTCAGCTCAACTCGGACCTCAGCCTTAGTGCTTAGCTCAGCTCGGACCTCGGCCTCATCCTTAGCCTTAATGCTTAGCTCGGGTTTGGTCCTCGCCCCCCTTTTTTGTCATGGTCATTTGTCGTCCTGACGTCAGTGCGTGAGCTTGAGGACCTGTACCTAGGCCCGTGATTTTGTGAGCTTTTCTCATGACCTGAGGTCAGCTCAGATTTACCCATGTTGTAGGCTCATGCTTGGTAATGTAGATCCCCTCATTGGGTTGAGGTCGTCCTCTGGCCATCCTTGGCTACTGCTTGGAGTCGGTTGATCTATGAGCTCGCCTTACTCCACTTCTGTTCGATAGCTTAGGCTGCTAATCTTTACCATACGAATGATCTCGGGCAAGTCGTCCTCTAGACACATTTCATGCTTGATCTTGCCAATTGGTTAGGTCGGCATCATAGATGGCCTCATAGGCTCACCAATTGTGTTAGGTCGGCATGTAGAGGTGGCTTGTAGGCTAGCCAATTGTGTTAGGTCGGCCTCGGCTCTGCCAACTCTTCGGGTCGGCATGTAGAGGTGGCCCATGGGCTCTGCTAACTGCGTTAGGTCAGCCTCGGCTCTGCCAACTTTTTGGGTCGGCATGTAAAGGTGGCCTGTGGGCTCTACCAACTGTTCGGGTCAGCATGTAGATGTGGCTTATAGGCTCTGCCAACTGTTCGGGTCAGCATGTAGACGTTGCCCGTAGGCTCTGCCAATAGTTCGGGTCGGCATGTAGATGTGGCCCGTAGGCTAGCCAACTGCGTTAGGTCAGCCTCGACTCTGCCAACTGTTCGGGTCGGCATGTAGAGGTAGCCCATGGGCTCTGCCAATTGTTCGGGTCGGCATGTAGAGGTAGCCCATGGGCTCTGCCAACTGTTCGGGTCGGCATGTAGAAAAGCGTCAAGAACTTGTATGCTAATCCGGGCCTTCTTCAACTCTACAGGCAATACCTGCTCCTCTTGCAATAGTCAGCCTCTATACTCTGATAGCTCAGCTCGGCCTCCTGCCCTTAGAGCTGGCAGGACTGGGCGTCCCCAGTAGATGTTCCCCTGGCTGGACTCCGTTACTATTTGGAGTTAGTTGATCTATGAGCTCAACCTCTTCATGGCAGTTTCAGCGAGGAACTTGTATTGTGAGAATGACCTTGGACAGGTCATCCTCTGGAGGTCTCCCTTAGACAGGTCGTCTTATGAGAATGACCTCGAACAGGTCTTCTTGGGAAGGTCTTCGTGGAGAGGTCCTCCTGGGCAAGTATTCCCTAGACCAGTCGTCCTATGAGAATGGACCTCGGATGGGTCTTCCTAAGAAGGTCTTCGTGGAGAGGTCTTCTTGAGCAGGTCTTCCTTAAACAGGTCGTCCTCGATCAGAAGGTCTTCCTTGGACAGGTCGTCCTACGAGAATGACTTTGAATAGGTCTACCTGATAAGGTCTTCCTGGCCAGGTCTGGTGGGAGGGCTCCACTGCAGCAGGGGCCTTCCTTTTCTTATTCGCTACTAGGCAAGGAGAGGAAGAGCTAGAATCATGTGTCAAGCTCAGAAATGGTAAGAACACGACGTGATTGTCGGATTCCACAGACGGCGCCAGCTGTTGCCGCCTAAATTTGGTCAGGTCGGCAACGTAGGGGATGAGGTGTTGTCCTTGATGAGTGTGGCTCCAGCAATGGTCCTCCACATGACATCCTGCTTGGGGATGAGCTTGGGATTCTTCACTCGTAGGCCCTGCAGAACATAAAAGGAGGTAAACAAGGGGGGTGCTGCTGTGTGGCTGGGGACCCTCCGATGCTTAAGTTAGGTCAGGGTCTTAAGTCGAACAACAATTCGGCTAGGGGTGCCAAAAGTTACGTACCTTGGCCATGTGTGGTGGGGGTATTTATAGGCTAAAACCCCTATCAGCGCCTGGGTCTGATGGGACAAGTCGGGTGGTATGGACTCTTGTTGTCATTATCATCATTGAAGTGTGGGAGGCCATGTTGGCTGTCAGGCCTAGTGGTGTGGTAGGGCAAGTACAGGGGCCATGCCTCCTGCTATCATTGCCATCATTGAAGTATGGGAGTCCATGCTGGTGTCAGGCCTAGCCTGATGGCATGATAGGGCAAGTACACAGGCCATGCTTCCACTACATTTATAAGGGGCAGGTGTAAGCCCTACTCCACCATACCTGCTGCATTTATAGCAAGTAGGCACTAGGCTCGGACCTCGGCCTCGTCTCTCTTCAGCTTGGCGAGGAGGGTCGGCTTCCTCTAGTAGTGGTCGTAGTGGTCGGCCTCAATGCTCAGCTCGGCTCGGACCTCGGCCTCAATGCTCAGCTCGGGTCTGGTCCTCGCCCTCTTTTTTTGATCATAATCGTTCGTCGTCCAACGTACAGTGCATGAGCTTGAAGACCTGTGCCTAGGCCTATGATTTTGTGGGCTTTTCTCAGGACATGAGGTCAGCTCAAATTTACCCACAACACATCCCATGCCACTATGCAATGCTGGCACATATGGTGGCTGTGTACACGAACTATCTTGTTCGTGCACGCGCGTAGGTAGGGCTGTCAATGGGCCGGGCTGGGGTAGGTCTCGGCCAGTGTAAATTTTTAATTTTAAGGCCCGAGCCCGGCCCATTGACATCCCTCCGCGTAGGCGAACCGAGTCCAAGTCGGAAGCGGATTGCGTCCCGTGTAACCGAGTAAACCCTGAGGGGTCCACTGTGATTTATGTATTTTATCCACTCCGTTAATCCATTTTGACAGATAATTTTATGTCTTGAGAAAAGAAATGAAGACATACGAAAAGCTTTAGTTGACCACACCACAGGAAACAATGTGAATTAATCCTATACCGTTGAAAAATTCTTCGGGGACGTGGAAGTTTAGGATGAAGCTGATATTTGTTTTTGCCCTTCATCAATGTCTGTGTGATCTTGTGAACAGGTTGGATGACAAATAAACATCACTGCGGGCCTTAGAAAGGTTTCAACTGGTGGAAATCATTATACCCACTGTTTCTTGTGGTATGGTCCATCTGAGTTTTGGATATGCTTCAATTTTGGTTTCGACCCCTTAAATGATCTGGAAAATAGGATGGCCGGTGTAGATAAACTACATACATTTAGCGTGGGCCCAACTGAGTTTACTCAGTACGATAAGAGCGTCCTGAGTAACTCAGGACGCAATCTGATTTCGTCCAAGTCCGGGTATGGTTTAAGATACAGTGAACGTCGCGTGCATCGTTTATCAAGTGGCACCGACCTTTACAAATAATGATGGTTGCAAATGATGTTGGATCAGGACCGTCCAAACAGTGTCCCATCTCTTCGATGAGATATAGATAAAAATTTGCACCTATCGAAAGTTGAAAAATATCCAACCGAATCCAACACCGGAGGCAGGAGCATCCAAATCAAAGAGTTTTCAGAGTCAACAAAGTAGAATCAACAATGCAATCCTGACTGTCCGATTAAAGGTCAACAAATGGACAGTTAAAGGGGAAAAAAGGAGGCACATGTCTGCCATGGAGTACGATTTCAGTTGAACTGATCCTGTTCACCGTTCCAGTACTACTCACCCCGTTCACATAGCTATCGCACAGTGAAATCTGGACAGTACATTTGACGGGCCTTGTAGATGGCCATGATGGATACACATGAAAGTTCAATATGGACCACAGGTCAATTCTTCTTAAGTGTACATTTTTTCTTGTGTATGGTGGGCACCATTAGAACAGATTGGCCTAATTTTAGGGCCAGGTAACATTTGGCACCACACAATGAGCTGCTGGATCTTGTCTACTTTTGCTATTTCCCCACTAATAGGCATGTGCCCAAAAAGCGTATGGACAGTAAACATACTTTTATTTTTTTATTTTTGGGAAAGAAACAGGTGAGGGGATAGGATAATCAAGACAGTTTTAAACAAGGTAGCAGATGTCCACGGCCAAAAAAAAAATCCTGGTTCAGCCTACGACCGATGGCATGGTACCTGGCTGAACCCGGCCCATGAGCCAAGCAATCAGGTCTAAAGTTAGGCTGTGTTGGCGACAAAAATACCCACGCCACTGGTGTTCAAGTAGTTGTCTTGGGTCAAGGCTATCTGATTGGGGAGACCTGGGTCTCTGTACACACTGACATGCAAGTCGTAAGTCCAGTTCGATTGAATTTCTGGGCCTAAAACACAAGCCCAGTCCAACCAAGAGGACTTGAGGCTCAGCCCAAGGCCACCTGGGTTGGACCATTTCTAATACCACGTTTGAATAATCAGAACTACCATCCATTGATGAAGATTTCATGGACCAGAAGAAAGCTTGAGGTTTGGCGTTGGATGCCATCCTCCGTTGTGCCCCACTTCTGCAACTTAACTCACTTACATTAACATATTCCACTTATTAAGGGGCCCAATTTAGGCTACATTACAATGACTTAGGCACATTTCCATGATTGGGTCCACTTAAGTTGACATGAGCCTGAACCCAACTTCGCCAACCCCAAGCCCACTATCCTAGACCTTCCACATGACACCTTTTTTTTTTTTTTTTTTACCTACAACCCTAGACTTCCTCCGTGTCTTTCCATAGAAATACCTTATGAATTTTTTTACCTACAACCCTAGACTTCTTCCACGTCTTTTCCATAGAAATACGTTTTGAATTTTTTTACCTACAACCCTAGACCTCTTCCCTCTAAATAAATAAACCTTGAAAAAAAATGCTATCAGGAAGCCATCTACCTGGAGCTTTGTCTTTGCCTAGATCCATTATTGTTGTTTTCACCATATCCTCCTCAAAAGGTCTATTGAGCTAATCACCTTCTTCCTGGGAGACTAGATCGAATGAGAGGCCACTGAGTTTTATTTTCTTCCTTCCATTTTCTTATTTTGCAAACTAGAGAAGTCTACCAAAGGCCTTGCATTTGTGACGGAGTTATTGGGTGCCCTAACCTCATCTTGATGTGCAACAGAAGTCTTCTTCAATTTCTCATAGTTGCTATAATAGAAGTCTTCCAGCTGGAAGATGCCTAGGCGTTTCAACGACAGGTCTCAGGTTCGTAATGCTAAGGAGACACACTAACCCCACCAGTGGGTGGGTGCATCATGTGACTAACCATGTTGGTGAGTTGCGCAGCTAACAGGGTGGGTACGTTGCATGACTAACAAAAAACAAAAAAGTCTTCCTCAATTTCTAATTGGGGTCGGGTACATTAATCTTGTTCTGCCATTCCCACTCTAACAAGGACCGGACCTTCAATTAGACCATAAATCATCAAGTTTTTTCTTATTGCCTCCACCCACGCCCTTTTGAGCCTTTCCCTGGCCCTTTTAGAGCCTTCACCATTGTACCAATTCACTTCTACCCACCATGTTTCTTGGCCTTCTTTGCACATGACTAAACCATCTAAGTCTACTTTTCCTCATCTTATTACCCTATTGGTATACTCTCAAGTTCCCTCGAATGCATTCATTTCTAAGTCTATCCTTCCTCATCTTGCCACCCATCCATCTCAACATCCTCATTTCAGCTACACTCATCCTCTGAACATGTTCTCTAACTGCCCAACATTCTGTCCCATAAAGCATAGATGGTCTTAAAGCTAAGCTATGCTACAAAATTTTCCATTCAGTTTGAGTGGTACACGACAATCACATAAAACTCCAGAGGCACATCTCCCTCCACCCAATGGGAACCAAAATTTCAAATTCAAATTATACGTACACACTGCAAACCCAAAATTCAACTTTAAAGGTAGCATAGAGCATTGTAAATCTGTTGGGAGATTGAGTCTACAAGGGGGTTTTTTTTTTTTTTTTTGGAGAAAAGGGATACAGAGACTTGTTTGGGGTGACGTCTTTCCAAAAAAAGACTTGTTTGGAGTGAAAAAATTAAATTTTATGAGGAACTGAAGATGTTTGCATGGGATCAAAACATGTCACATCTTAATTCTCATCATTATATCAAGTTGTATCGAAAAATGTTTTTGTAAAAAGGAGATTACATAATATTTGCACTGCATCTTTCAAACCATCCACAGATTCTCAATTATCAAGTGGGGACCATTGTTCAGTAATTTAGCCACTGTTACATTGTGTCCTACTGTGGCTGGACTCCGCCTAAAAGATCTCGTTGATAGGGCAATCTTAACGTCCTGGTTTGGGGCTACAGATAGACATTTAAGAAAATAAATAACACAATGGCCCACATTCAAGTAGAAAAGGTCTTAATATTGGTTGTTGGGATCTCCCAATCGCAGAAATCTTTTAGGCATTCTCCTTCAATGAATTGATGTGGCAACAAATTCGGGCATGGGAGTAGGGAATTATCTACTTCATATGTTAGCAAGTATAAACAGCTAGGAAAAGGTAGTTGGAGCATAAGTCAGAAGCACACAAGGTACATGCCTCTGGAAAAGATGTTGCCTTGCTGTCATTTGGGCAAACCGAGGATTCAAAACGAAAGTCACACCTTGTTAGAAGGATCATGTCATGTAAAATGTCAATAAAAATGTCTAGACAAAATTTCCCTTAAACTCCAAGAAAAGGCAATGTGTCGACATCTAAGTCTAGAGTGGATTCTAGAATTTGCCTAGGAGTACTGACAGCTCTCTTTAGAATCAGTTTTTGATGGATTCACAAGATCTAGCAGTGATGCTTTCCCAATTTGGTTTGGTGGAAAGGGGCCTGCCTCAAGTGGAGGCCTCATGTTGGATTGCAGCGGCAAATAGGATACTCAAGACAAGCTGTTTAAGCATAGACATCCCATACCAAAAATGTGCTTCATGTGCGTGAAAGTGGAAGAAACCTATGCAAAGTTTCTATTTACTGTGCCATGGAGGGGGGGATTTTGTTAGCATTTCCTTCTACCTTTTCGGAGTGAACCAGGAAGTGGTTTCCTCCTAAACTCTAAAGATGGGTTTTATCAAATTTGGAAGGTGACCTTTTAAAGTTAGAGGGTGCATTCTTTGGCATGTTGTTCCCTTCCTGGTGATTTGGGGATTATGGAAGGAAACAATGGAGAGGATCATCTAATACAGAAGTGAGATGAAAATACCCCATCCTCATGGGGTTTTGAAGCTAAATTTTGATATTTCCTCGTTGGGGAACCGGGCTTATCCAACATTGTTGAGAGTATCACCAGAGATGACAGATGGCAAAGGTGTATTTAAAGTGTTTCCTGAGCTAGACAGATAGGGAATTTGAATAGGGCGGAGCTCGGGTGCCAAGGGAAGGTCTTGAAAGTTGAAACCTTCCATTTTTGCTGCTTTGGGTCCATAGTCATTGACAGGACTCCCAAGAATATTACGAGTACATGTCCATCGATAAATACATTTCTGATCTCTCCTTATGATTAAATATTTTGTTTAATCATGTTAGTAGAGAAGCAAACATAATAGCAGACTCTATTGCAAAGGAGGGCGGCCTAAAGATACATTTGAATCAGGGGCATGCAACTCACTGTTTGATTTTCATTTATTTCTTTTCCTTAAAAAATCATTATCCATACTAATGGGTATGGCATGTGCCATGTACACAGAGAGGAAGGGGGACAGATTGGAATATGGATCTGGAGAGAAAGGATGCAGGCTGATGGTAAAATCTGTACCATTCATTGACGTGGAGCCAGTAAAATCCCAGCTGTTGGTTGACAAGCGCACACATTTTGAAACTTCCCTAAACACACTTGAATCTTAAAGTTTACAGCCGTCCCAAAACTAATTGTGTGGGCAAAATTGTCCTTTTGCTACTTGCTTTACATATGGTAGAGACAAAAGGATAAAATGAAATGTTCTATTAAAGTATAAATGAAGGAAAAAAGGAAAACCAAAAAGGCACTAACATAAGATAAAAGAAATAATTGCTATCATTTTCTCACTTCGCAGATTTTGAATTTCACATCTGTCTATCTACAACAGGATGGTCTCAGTGCATAGTCACAGGAAATAAATTGAAACAGACGCAAGTCATGCAACTATTTTACATATAGTAAAATAGTTAGACAACTTACTTCACGATCCACCACGGGGCTGAAGATCTGAAGGATCAACAAGACCTTCTAGGACGACAAGTTGATCCAAGAGTGCAGTCTTCTCATCTTCCAAGCTTTTTACCTCAGCTTCAACCTCTGTCAACTCTTTCCCCAACAGGAAGCTCTCTTCCTCCAAGAGCAAATACTTCCGTCTCAACGCCCGATACTCGTTGCCTGATCTTGAGGAGTCGGGCAAGGAATCTGAAGGCGATCTATCTGTCTGTTGAAAAGATGGGGAAGCTTCATTCCTCATGTTTCTTTTCAGGACCTTTTGTTCCTTGAGTGATAGATGCAAGGATTCCTGCCCCCCTTTGATCTCTCCATGTGGTGAAGGAAATATAGGAGCAACATTGGCTGAGGGTTTCTTTTTCCGCGGCTTGACTTCATCGGGTGGCAACATTCGAGGTTCTTGCATTCCCAACATGTTAACAAATAGCTCTGCACACGAACATAGAACAATCTCAAAATATCAACAATCAGATCAAATGTGAAACAAACCTGTGTCTAGTTAAATTTGTTGTAAATGGTTAATTGATTGATCCACCGAGCAGCCAACTGGTCAAGAAGTAACTAGAGAAATTAAAATTAAAAAAAAACAAGCACTCAACAAGGTTCATTTTGTCCACAGTTTCAATTTATTGGCTCATGATTGTGTGCTATTTGATAATTTGAAAAATTATTGACTAAAACAACAAAACTAGCACCCAGAGACAATAAGGAAGAAGTTTTTTTTTTTTTTTTCTTTTAAGACGAAAAAGTCTATGAAGTACTTGATCGAGCTGAGTAGACATGGTAGACAATGAGTCCATGTTGAGCCTTGGGTTATTAAATCTCAAGATATCTTCATAAACTTGTCTTTCAATAACTAATACACACGATACCAGAGGGGAACATTGACAAGACAAGAATGCAAGAAATCTTAAACCCACGCATTGAGCAGCCAACCTCTCAGATAAAATATGCACATCGATGTTTCTTAAAATTATTAAAAGAAGAAGGAAATGGGAATGAGCACAGGAGTGGGAGCATTTACAATGGTGTGATTGTGAAACAAGCATTCTTTACATCCTAAAGCACTGGGGAATCGTGGGATTCTGAAGTGGAGTAGTATCTGAACAATAGGCTCATCAAATTATATTTTTAAAAACTACTGCGGAAGAGCATATCCATTGAATTGATAGAGAGCATAACGGTAAACAGGCAGAGACTATCAATATCTAAATACAAAGGGCCTACGAAAAGCCAGTGGTATTAGTAAAAACCATCTAAGAAATAGACATTTCTTGTATGTACCTCCACATCACAGTCCCTAAACAGCAACGTAAACAGTGCAATTGATTTCTTACACGTAGCAAATTAATTTACTTAGGTCAATTGTCTACAATGGGTTATCATTACTGTTTTGAATAGTGCCCATAGCATCCTACAACACTATGTAGCGTTAACAAATAGCGTAAATCCTTTGTAGCGTAAGCTATAGTGGTCGTAGTGTATGCGTAGCGTATGTTTCGTCGTAATGTACACATTCTGTATGTTGCAAACGCTACGTTTTTTTACTTAATAATCTTAACCTTTGGGATTTTAATTTCTTTTCATGCTTGTGACTTGTGGTTTCAATTAAACATTATTAATTAAATCGGTTTGCTTAGTTGTTGATGTGATAATGATTTGATTTGGTTTTATATTTGTGGATTGGGTTTTAATAAATGATAATTAATAACTTGTTTGAACTAGTGATTGCAGTATCGATAATATCGGCCGATATTATCGATATCGGTCAGCGGCGATAAATATCGGCCCAGTAATAACAAAAAAATTGCCCAACTCCTGCGTATCGCACGATATATCGCACTATGTATCGATATCGCACGATATATCAGCAAAATATCGCTATATTTTACACAGTGGGCTCCAAATATTGTCGATACCTGGACAATATCGTCCAGGTATCGGTCAGACGCACAAGAGTCCCCCATTTTGTAGAAAAAAATGATTTTTTGTTCGATTTTGCGTTCCGACCCGCGTAGGGGTCATAGTTTGTTAAGTCCAGTTAGCCATTTTCTAGATTTTATTGAGTCCTCATATAGATCTAGGCCATATAGGGTAGCTTGCATTGCGTTGAACTAAGATAGTCAAAACTGCATTTGGAGAATACTCACTTAGTTGCATCATCCATAGGTATATTTCTCAACTCTCTTGCTTGTTTTACTTTGTCAATGCATTGGTTGTGTTTACATTAATGTCTTGTTACATTTGTATATCTTATGGAATCAATTTAAACAATAGTTGCGTTAGTTCAGTCAGATAGCGCATAGCTTAGGATCCTTTTACAAAGGAACTCCATTATGTGGACTTTTTTTTTTTTTTTTTTTTTTTTTTACATATTATGATTTAAATGTGTGTATTGAGGTCCATTTTAGCAATCCCTGAAGTTTCATTGAAAAATTCAATCAATTTCCCAATGTTTCCCAAAAAGTGCGATACATTCCGCGATACAACCGATATTTCCCTACTGATACGTGATATGTATCTTTATCCCAAGGGTGCGAAACGTAACGCGATACCAATACTGCGAACACTGGTTTGAACATACTTTACTTGAAGAATTAATAATCTTTTAAGCATTTTTTTTTTAATTTCTTCTTAGTATTTGTTGTATTTTTTCTATTTTTAATTAAAAAATAGAAGTATTGTGTAGCTTACGCTACTTACGCTACACAGTATAGAGGGCTGAATGCTACGCAATATGCTACCGCTATTTAAAACATTGGTTATCATAGAAACTAGATGAAGTAAGAATTCATTCAGAAAGTTCCTTCACTTATGCGTTAAAACAGTTAATGTGTCAAAATTGGTGAGGAAGAAAGATACACCCAACACTAATTAATATGCCATTTTTGAAGGTGACAGCTCGGGTTTTGAGATTTTCCTCAAATTTTCAGAATTTACATTACATGGATGGAGATTAATTCTTTCATCATTTGCCCTCTCAAGTAATTTTGGATAACAAACAGATGGCAAATCTCTAATATAATTCTGCACTAGAGATGTCAAGGGGCTGGTTTGGGTTGGCCTATATGATTGCCCTTCCACAGGCTTGGTTGATGCCTATTTTAAGGCCCCGGTAAATAGATAGAATGGTCCTAGGCTTGTTTGACAACTTTTTTTTTTTTTTTTTTTTTTCCATTGGGACCTGATCCTAGGCCAGACCTAGGCTGGTATATGGCTGTCATGGGCCTGGAAAATAGAAGGGTGAGTGCGGCTGAGGCTCACCCTTGCCTGGCACATTGACATTGTGAAATTTATTAATTTTTCCAGCATAATTCATTTCCAAGGCCTGACTGTTGCAATTGGATAAACAAGTGCAACAGATTGTAAATATTCAGTCCATTCAAAAGGAAACTGATGCAGGCCCGATTAAAGGAGAAAGCCAACCCATCAATCTGGCTCAACCCTTGGTATTCAACCCATTATTTTTAGTCTAAGTGCATTCATGATGCATGGCTTTGGGACTCTGTTGCATGCATGAAAAAAGGAAAGAGTTTGAAATTGATGCAGGTCTTGGAAATGTCTTTGGCATTATTTTGGAAGTTGTTTCTTTCTTTTGGAAATATGTAGTAATACATTGAAAACACAAGGTTGTTATTAATGTATTTATGAGGGGTGATTGTAATTGGTCTATAAAAGGACTTATTTTGTAATGAAAAGGCGTCCAATCTTTGAGTTGTTTTCTACCAGCTTTGTATTTGTGAGTTGAATGATTCCTCTCTTGTTGGGTGAGTGGGTCCACAAGCTATCCCTTGTTGGGTGAGTGATTCCTCTCTTGTCGAGTGAGTGATTCCATAACGCCTTAGGTGAGTGAATCCCAAACTATCTCATTTTCTCATTCTCATTCGACTTATATTCTCGTCATCTAAATTATAGCAACAAAATTCTTTTTTCCTTCTCTTTATTACATTTCTTTGAATTCTATATCAAGTGGTATCAAAGCAAGTTTGAATCTTGGATTGAGTTTGATTTCTTATGACAAGAGGAAGAGGAAAAGGAAGAGAAAATTGGGCCCCGAACGAATGACTTCAATTCAGGATGTCCACATTCACGAAGAAATTAAAGAATTGAGGCATGCCAACAACCATATATATCGCATGATGGAGGAAGTTTTGCGAAGACTTTCGATACAAGCCTCCACAAGTATTTTGATTTATTATGAAGATGTCAATGAAGTGTTTGATGAAATTATTGAACCGAATGAAAGTAACAAAGACTACATGGAATTTGATGATAATGCACCGATTTATGACGGAGATGCATGTGAAGTATTTGATGAAATGATGGAACCAAATGAATTTAAAGTAAATGAAGACCATATTGAATTTGATGATGACAAGCCGATTCATGATGAAGATGTTCATGAAGTGCTTGATGAAATGACCGGATCGAATAAAGGTGAAAGTCTTGTTATTTGCAAAGTTTTGGGGTCTCCTCAAGCACCCGAAAATGATTTCTTACGAACTTTTATCTTCCATACATGTTGGACATGTGATAAGAAGGTATGTCATGGCATAAAAAATAGTGAAAGTATTGAAAATTTGGTCTCCAAAGAGATGGTGGATAAGCTTCACTTGAAAGTGGAGGAGCACCATAAGCCTTTCAAGATATCATGGTTCAAAAGGGAAAAAAAAGGGAGACAAACCACAGCGAATCTTTAGGCTACACCATCAACTACCAAGAAGAAGCCAAATCTAAAAGGCATTGCATTTCGAACTTGAGGATGAGTTCTTTCAAAGAAAGGGAGAGTGATGCAGGCCCAATTCAAGGAGAAAGCCAACCCATCAATTAGGCCCAACCCTTAGTATTCAACCCATTATTTTTATCCCAAGTGCATTCATGATGCATGGCTCTGGGACTATATTGAATACATGGAAAAAGGAAAGAGTTTGAAATTGATGTGTCATGGGAATGTCTTTGGCATTATTTTGGAAGTTGTTTCTATGTTTTGAAAATATTAATGTATTTATGCGGGGTGGTTGTAATTGGTCTATAAAAAGACCTATTTTGTAATGAAAAGGCATCCAATCTTTGAGTTGTTTTGTATTTGTAAGTTGAGTGATTCCTCTCTTGTTGGGTGAGTGAGTCCCTAGGCTATCCCTTGTTAGGTGAGTGATTCCCCAACTCCTTGGGTGAGTGAATCCCCAAACCATCTCATTTTCTTATTCTCATTCGGCTTATGTTCTCTTGATCTAAATTATAGCAACAAAGTTCTTTTTTCCTTCTCTTTATTACATTTCTTTGAATTCTACATCAGATAGAGTTGCCATTAATGGGCTAGGTCCATACCTAGAAAACTCAAAATTTTGAATATCCATGGTCTAACAAGTTCAAAATCCAGGCCAAAACACGACCTTTGACAGCAAACAAACTAATCATGTTCTCTTTATTCATAATAAGGAAGTAGCCTGCCATTTGCAGTTATGTTTGCCTCCAAGCCCAACTCAAAAGCAAGGCAACTGCAGCTTTGGGGCTTCGAACCTCAGCATGAATACTACGAAAGGTTAATACAATATGGTTATTTCCATCTTGTTAGAATAATGATTTCAATTCAATTTCGACAGTGCATCCAAACGCACGGGTTGGATGGTGATTGTGCTTCCTATCGCTTATAGGAGTTTTTTTTTTTCTTTTTTTCATTGATCGGAGCTTTAACCAATCATAGGTCGATTGCTTTCCCAACGAATGCTAAATACAAACATACAATCAAATTGAAATAAAAGATAAATAAATTCAATTATATGATTCAAGAAATAGTACAATAATCTTATATCGACATCTACCCAAGCCCTAAAATTCAAATTAATGAAGAAATAAGCCCTTAATTCCTACGCATTGCAACGATTTTCAGAGGAATTCGATACTCCGAAATTACGAAAAAGAAAATCAAGAAATTACCCAATCGAAGAATCACGAAGATAATTCGAATCGCCAAAACCTAAGAAAAACGCCCTTCTTCTTTCCGAGTGTGTAAAGAAAAGGGTCTGATCTGACGACGCGGGAGTTATTATGCATATGCGTGCATGGACCGAGGATATGCGCCGGTACTCGACCTTTTACTTTGCACGAGTAGGCAATGGTTCTCTTATCCAGACCGTTGGTCTGTTGGGCTCCGCCGTAGATGGACCATGACTTAAAATTCTCCTTGGCAAGTTAATCGTAGCCTTTCAATTTTTTGACCTGTAGAATGACGGTCAGAATCGGAAAACCACTACTAGCCTCAGTCAACTGAAAAAAGGCTTACGATTAATGGCTAGGATTTTTCAATATGGGAGGAAATCCTCCATCCAAGGTGGATGGGATCAGACCAACGGACTAGATTACTGATCAAGGGTCCCACCTGTACAAACTGAAAACCCAAGTCTGTACGTATCGGAAGCGTCTTGCCTGGTGAGTGGTGAGTGAATCATCAGGGGACGCAACTTGCCTGTGCCCCTGCCCCTATAAGTTTATGTGGTCAGAAGCTATGTGGGGTCCAAAGAGATTCCCGTGAAACATCCACTCCGTCCATCCGTTTTTCAAGACCACAGTAATACAGATTTTAAAAAAAGTAAGGCAGATTCAAAGCTTAGGTGGACCACACCTCACTAAACAACGGGAATTGAATGCCTTCCATTGGAAATTTTCCGGGAGCCACATAAGTTTTGTATCAGGATGATATTTGTACATACAGTTTATCTGAGTGGTAGTTACCCTATCAATGGTTTTGATGGCATATAAACATCATAGTCGGATCTAGGGAGATTTCAACGGTGGACATTTCTGTTCTAACTATTTTGGTAGTGGTCCACGTGAGTCTTGGATCTGCACGATTTTTGGACTTCTATCCCGTTTTGGTCTTGCAAAACTGATGGACAGAGTGGATTCTTCACAGGTATCTCTGTCTTGCTCCACAAAGCTTCTGAACATAGGAACTCCTTTGGGGGACACAGCAACCGGAAGTTCTTGTGGTTGGAAGTTATGCGGGCCCACAGAGATTCTCTCGAGAAAGTCACTCTGTCCGTCAATTTATCAACCTTACAATAGTATAGAAGTTCTAAAATAAGGTAAGACTTAAAACTCAAGTGGGACACACAACACTAGACACTGAGAATGAAACTCCACCGTTGAAACCTTTCTGGAGCCAACCATGATGTTTGTATGCCATCCAAACCATTCATAAGTTTATTACTACTGGGAGAATCTGTAGGCACAAATATCATCTTGATAAAAAAAAAAAAAATCCTGGTCTTTTTGACCTGATCAACGGGTTGGATGGAAAATAAAAATCCTGGTGGGCCCCCAAAAGTTTTTAACGGTGAGTATTCGATCATTACTAATTCCAGTGTTGTGGTCTAACTAAGATTTGGTTCTGCTTCATTCTTTTATGATGCCCTAAAATGAGTTTCAAAATAGATGGACGGCGTGGATGTAAGACACATACATCACGTTGGGCCCCACAGTCAGGAACCCACCCAAAACTAGTTTAAAAAATGCACGGCAATTAAATCACGCCGTGTGCGGTCACCAGGCAATCCACTTCGTTCACTGTTTCTAAGGGCGTTTTTGTTATTAAGGCGTGAAGATTTTGATAGGATAAGGTGGACTCTATTGCGTTAGACCACTGGGAAGGGCTCTCCTCAGTTGCATTTAGATGATAATGTAAGCTGCTCATATTCTCATTGCTGCCTTACAGAAGATGCGATCTTAGAATCATATTTCATTGATAATCTTAGCTTTTGATTCTTGGATTTGAAAATAAGCCATTTAAACTTTACCTTTTCAATGCTGTAAATTCATCTTAATTTGCAATCAAACGTTCAACAAATGTTTCTTAAGATACCTGATATGGTATAGAATGCATAATATGAAAGGTTGTAGCACAAATCTTGACCCCCTGGTGAGGTCGGCTTTGGCCGGCATTTTAGCCTTTCACCCTCTTATTCTTCCTTAACCACAATGTTGGAAACCGTCTCGAGTTTACTGGTCTTATAAGAGAAGGACAAAATAAGTATGAGTAAGGTGTCGCTGTGTGGCTAGGAACTCTCCGATGCCTAAGCCAGGTTTAGATTTAGGTGTCGCGGAGTGCTTTTCATACCTGTCATGTCAGAGAAGTCCTACTAAGAATAGAAACAGATTCTGAAATATCCAGATTTATTCAGATATCTTCAGCCGACTTTGAAAGGTGGTCAGTTAGTTATGCCGAGAGAGCTCCCTCACTTGGAGGCCTGTTTTGGATTGACAGGCCCTTTGTCCTCGGCCTTAATTGACGACCGCGTTGTGGTCTTGCTTTGCTCTCCGTAATTATAGAAGTCACTTGTGTTCGTCATCATATGACCTTGGCTTGTTCTATCAAGGTCTTCTGTTCCGAGGTCTTATACTTTCGGCCCTTTAGCCGATGAGCTTCTTTCTATGTATGAGTCAGCTTAAAATATCGCCATAGTAGTTGTCCCTGCTTTTGAAGTCAAGCTTGTTAGGGCTCGGGAGTAAACTTAGTAAGATGAGTTGGCCTTATGATTATGAGTGTGGCCCACCCGAGCCTTGAACTGCACGATTTTTGGACTACCATACCATTTTGGTCTTGCAAAATTGATGGACAGAGTGGATTCTTCACGGGTATCTCTGTCTTGCTCCACAAAGCTTCTGGGCATGGAAAGTTCTTGTGGTCGGAAGTTATGCGGGGCTACAGAGATTCTCTTGAGAAAATCACTCCGTCCATCAGTTTCCCAAAAGGTTACAATAGTATAAAAGTTCAAAAATCAGGCCGATCTATATCTCAGGTGGGACGCAAGACACGAGACTGTGGAATGAAACTCCACCATTGAAACGTTTCTGAAGCCAATGTTTATATGCCATCCAAACGAATGTCTAGACACAAATATCATCTTCAAAAAAAAAACCTTTCGTGGCGCCAAAAAGTTTCCAAATGGCTGATGTTGAATTCCCACTGTTTTATGTCGTGTGGCCGACTTCAGTTTTGGATTTTCTTAATTTTTGGAATACCTTCCTATTGTGAACTTGAGAAAGTGATGGCCGGAGTGGATTTTTCATGGGATCTCTGTGGGCCACACATAGCTTCTGTCCGCTAAAACTTCCCCTCCACAAGCCACGGACATTTCAAGAGATAAATCCTGACTGTGGGGCCAACTTGATGTATTTAGCTTACATCCACGCCGTCCACACGTTTTTCCATCTCATTTTAGGCATAATACAAAAAACGAAGCAGATCCGAATCTCATGTGGACCACACCACAGGAAACAGTGGTAATTGACCATTAATAAATTATTATCGGCCACAAAAGTTATTGATCAAGTTGATATTTATGTGATCCCTTCATCCAGGCCTCTATGACCTTATCAACAGGGTTGATGGCAAATAAAAATCCTGGTAGCCCCCAAAAAGTTTTTAATGATGGGTATTCAATCACCACTATTTCATGTGTTTTGTTGTAACTAAGATTTGGATCTACTTCATTTATGGGATCATGCTGTAAAATGAGCTGTCAAAATGGATGGGCGGCTTGGATCGTGGCTACCGGAAAGTGAAGGTGGTGACATTGTAGAGCTATGCACGAGCCAAGTCAAGCTGAGCTTGGTTCTGTTCGAGCTAGGCCCGTTCAATGACCACCCTGGCTCATGTTTGGCTCAGCTTGGCCTTCAAGCTGGCTCCATTGAGCTTTCGAGCCAAGTTCAAGGTTGGAAAAAACAAAATTTTAATTAGGCCCAGCCCAAAAGCCTGCCTTGAAACTTTTTAAAATCGGGCTCAAAGGCAGCCCAAAGCCCATGGACACCCCACTTAACTTTTATAGAGAGTTTCACCTCTCATTTCTTTGCTCACTTCCGATGTGGGACTAAAAAAATTACTTTTCTAACTGAGTAAGCTGAGTCGAACTTAATCGAGCTTCTATGGGGCCAAACTTTGAGTCGAGCAGAATCAAGTTTGGTTAGCTCAAGCCTAGCTTGAAAATCATTTCGAGCTTGATAAAATAGCTCGGCTTGGTTCGAACCCAGCCTTCGAATCGAGCCAAATCAAACTGGTTCGAGCTGAGTTGAGTGAGCTAACCGAGGTAGCTTGGCTCATGTACAGCTCTAGCGACAGACTCTATTACAGTGGTGGGCTTCCTATCTAATCTGTCCCCTCCGTTTTGGGCCATGTGGTACTGGTGGGTCAAGGTAGAAGCTCTCCAAACTTGGATGGAAGTAGATTTCCCGCATAATACCCCGAGTCCTTCCTCAGTATGGAAGCAAAGCGTCCATGCTGATCTATGAAGGGCTCACCGTGATGTATCTGTTTACCCATGCCGTCCATCTCTTTTCTAAGATCATTTTAAGACACGAGGCCAAGAATAAGGCAGATCCAACGCTCAGGTGGACCACACCAGAGATGACTCTTGCATTTAATGCAATAGGATACGGTGGACCCTAATGCTGTAGACTGCTGACCGGCTGCATTTAGATGATTATCTGAACTGCTCATATTCTCATTAATTACTACATTACGGAATATACAATCTGAAATTCATGTTTCATTGATGATCTTACATTTTGATTCTTGGATTTGAATATAAGTCATCTAAACTTTATTTTTTCAATGCTCTAAATTCATCACGTTCAACAAATGTTTCTTGGGATAACTGATTTGGTATAGAATGCAGAATATGAGCTGTTGAGATCTCATCTAACATGCATTCCCGGGTGAAGATCTAGACCCATATAGTACACCAAAAGCCACCGTATAAATGTCCTAATGGTGAGGGCCTGGTGACTTAATCGCTAGGTACATACCCCGTGAGCCAGCATGGTAGGCTTTGATTGGGGCACTTGTTGTTATTAGAGACGAAGCTTAGTCAAGTACATAATCAATTGAACAACTTTCAAGCATGCTTTGACTTGGCTTTATCTTTAGCAGCGGCATGTGGCCTAATCAAATACTTGTCCCCATCTGGTCCCATAAATGTCCTTGGTGATTTAGTCACCAAGTAATCCACTTTCACTAAAAGGTTCTTCCTTCTTCCTATATGGGTGGCAATGAACCAAGTTGTCCAACCTTAAATGGCTATGGTTTGAGCCACGACGCTCAGCCTAGGAGTTGTGTTAGGGCTTGAAATCTAGGCTTGGCATTTGAGCCAAGCAGGGCTAGGCCAAATGATAAATAGCCAATTTCTCCCTGTCCGGCTCAGCTCATTTCCTTTGTATGCTATATAGTACATGGATATTTAAAACGTAGACTATAGTGCCCGTAATGCTAATGTATATGGTAATATGGAAAACTTTGATACTCTGCATGATGATACACAAACACTTATAATTAGTTGTCTAATTGTGGACCCTACTTTAAATGGTCGCTAGATTGATGATGATCTCATTTGATGTACATAGCTGTCCTGTAGGAAAAAAAAAAAAAAAAAAAAAACTTTTGAATTTAAAAGAGCAAAATTCTCATAACCATGCAGTCACCACTTTACACCAATTATACATAAACATGTAATTTAACTTTTAACTGATCATTGGGCTAGCTTGACTCAATCCTAGTCCCGCCCGACCTCTAAGCAAGGGCCAATTCTAGAGCCTCTTTACCTCATCAGTGCTGGGGTCAGCTTATGCCATGGTTCAGGTCTCTAGGGTGGGCTAGGGCCAGCCTCAACCCAACCCGGTCCTAGCTTGATCCGTTGCCATCCTTACTTTCACTCCGTGAGGTACTAGATAACACGCAACAGGAAAGATAGAAAAATATAATATAATTTAAATTATTGAAATATATATAAAAGAATCCTTCTCACTATAAAAAAAAAAAAAGGAAATATTTACTAAGAGATTCTCATATGGCATAAAAATAACTCAAATTGAACTGTGCAAATTATGACTCTGAGCTTAGATAAGTCCCGCCTGCTAGCCCAGCTGGAAGACCCCTGGGCGTTTCAACAGCAGGTCTCAGGTTGGAGTGCTAAGGAGATCCACTAATCCCACTGGTGGGTGGATACCTCATGTGACTGACCATGTGGGTGCGTTTCGCAACTAATAGGAAGAGGGCGTTGCATGACTAACAAAAAGGAAAAAGTCATTAACCAAATAGTTTCCTCATTAAATTATGTAAAAGGCAAATTTATGAATATTTAGTGGACGGTTGGAGTGAAGAATATGCAAGTTGTGACAAGCCTACATCAGCAAACATGTTGATTTTTTTTTTCCTAATATACAATAGCGAGGTCTTTAATTGAAGAATTTCCTAAATAGACAGCAAATTCAATTGTTTTTTTTTTCTTTTTTGTCATGGAATCTCAATGATGGGGATTTTTTTCTTCTTCTTTTTTTTCCTTTTAAGCTCGAATCCATGCATGTGTATCAACTATCAAACTCAGCCACACTATCAAATACTCGTGTCAGTGATTTTGGAGTTGCAATTTTCTTTTTGGCCCTCGAGTTGCTGTAGATATACCATTGAACCAAGCTCGATTTGCAAATCGAATCATGATTTGCACATGATGATTTGCAGAGAGAGAGAGAGAGAGAGAGAGTGTGTGTGTGTGTGTTTCTGCGGTGGTAGTCACAGGCAACTCACGTCAGTGAGCAGTGCCGTCTAAGAGGTGAAATTAATTACTGCTCTCTTTTACGTTTTCTTTGCAGCAAAGGGGAAAATAAAAACTTGTGGGGCCCACATGGTATGTTTCTTACATCCAATCCCTTTTGGAAGCACATCAACATTATTATTAGACAAACAAAAAATATGGCAGATTGTTTGTACCAATGGCAAAGTGAGCTAATTCATAAAAAATAATGTACACCATTTAAAGTAGCCCAATTCAAGTGTAGCTCATTTGATGATCTAATTGTTCCTATTATCATTGTAGTATGGTGCATACATTTACCTGGTTAGATGCTGTGAACAATGGGATCTACATTTTTCGAGGTGCGAATCGTCGCTTCCATGTATTTGCCTCTTTTGAGGGCTTTTTTATGCTTTGGTTGTGTATTTGAAGAGAGTTTATAAAAGACTGGAACTGCTACTAGCCAGTTACTTCGAATCTATAGTTGGTTAAACCCTGTAGAAATGTTAGATAATGAAATCTGAAGATACATTTTTCTAAGTTGACTCTTTAATTTGCGATCAGAGATTCGAGGTAAGGGACCATGGTTACAGGGTGAGAAGATGTTAAGCACCCACTCTACTCATACTGACGTACGGTCTCTACTTTACTGAATCCAACCAATCTTTGTAGATTAAGATTAATTCTCGTACAATCTCACAAAAGATATATGATGCAATGATGTATGAATATGGATCTGATTAGTAAGAGTTTTTAATGGGCAAAGTTTGATCAAATCGACAAGTCGTAGAGCATACGCTTGAACTGACAGGTGCTATGAATGATGTATGATGGTATGTTTGACTAGTCAGAGTTTCTCCGATCAAATCGGCAAGTTGTAGAGCATACAATAAGCCTGATCGGGTGCCAATGGTGGTAATAAGATGCTTATGAATACAATGAGCAAGGGGTTGGAAAAGTAAAGAGTATTGCACTATGCTAGATATGAATGAGATGATGTTGCTATGAATAATTGAATGGATGAGAGTGTCGCGTAGGCTAGCTCGAGCGGCTTGGATTGAGACTTGGATGGCTTCAAAGGCTCGGACCAGGGTCAGGCTTAGGCTAGACCAAGGTAGGACTCTTCTTGCACTTAGGCTTTCCTCGGTGGAGGAACGAGCTAAAATGGAAGAGGGGAGAGTCGCTTCTCACAGAAGAGGACTCGGAGCTGCTAGTTGCTGAATGCTGAAACTGAAGAGGGAAGGGAGTATTTATAGCTATCCAGGGTGGCAGTCCTTATAATTTTACTCAAGTGGCACCCTAGGTGCCGCTCGTATGGTCGCTCCTCTCCAGCTTTGGACAGTTGGTATTCTGAACTTGCATGCTTTTCACTACAGGTTTGATGTTCTTCGAGGTTCGATTATGCTCTGTCGCGACCTAGGTTCAATTTTGGCTTTGATTAGGTGAGTTGACTGGGTTGATGGACTGGGTTGACCAGGTGAGTTGACTTAATGAGTCAACTCATTGAGTTGACCCGTTGAGAAATTTTGGCTTGGTTTTTCCTACAGGTAGTTTTCCGGGCTGATGATTCAAGGTAAGTTGACTGGGAACAAGTTAAACTTGGGTTATGGATTGGGAAATGGATGAGTGAATCAACTGAGTCTAGACCTAGGGTTTGGGATATAGACTAGGTGAGTTGATTGGGTTTGGACCTAGGGTTTGAGCTATGGATTAGGCTATGGATGGGCGAGTCAACTAGGTTTGGACTTAGAGTTTGAGCTATGAATTGGGTTATGGATGGGTGAATTAATCGGGTTTGGACCTAGGGTTTAGGATATGAACTAGGGGTTGGATGAGTGAGTCAACTAAGTTTGAACCTAGGTTTTGAGATATGAACTACCATCCATCTAGCCATTTATTCAACTTTTCATCCTGGGGTGGGGTGTCTATAGATGTTATACACATACTACATGGCCTGCACAAGTTTTGAGTTTCACTACTTGTTCAAGAAAAAATAATGCATTTTTGTAATTCCATCTCTCAAAGAGCACCTCCATGTAATTTCTAGTTGAAGAGTCATTATTTAGTAAAATATAAATTCCTCGAGAATTTTGCTGAAAAATTCCTAATTAACATTAACTACCATTTGCTAATTATATTAAATCTAAAATCTAAAAATCGAGAACCCAATTAAATACAGATCAACGAGTTCTCCATGCTGACTCAACTTGATAGAATTTTCATCAAAACCATATACTGTTGGTCAGGACATCTCACTGTTGATGGCCTATATTTAAGGAAGATATTGACAACTAGGGCCTCTAGAGTTCATTCTTTGGTTCTTATGTTTTGCAAGGAATATTGAAGTTTGGCCTATTTCTTGGAGAAAAGTTTTATTTAGTTGATACATTGGTTTTTAGAAATACTTGAAAAAAGTTTAAAATTGTCGTTTGATTCCGCTGGGGCAAGTTTTTAAGCCTAGAATTTTTGAAAAATGTAAAAAGTAATTAAAAAGTGCAAACTAAACTTAGTTTTATTAAGAAATTTTACCAAAACATAAACTATCTAATTAATATAGAATTTACATTCCAATATATTCTCCAACTGTCTCATTAATCTAGGTAACTATCAATAGAGTACCCTTAGTTAGATTTATTAACCACCGCCTATCTTGGCAAAGGGGTCAATGGCTTGGGTGGGCCCTATTGTGATGTTTATTTGAAATCCATCTTAGAACCCGGCCCAAAACTCAGATTCAGGTGGACCATACAATTGGAAATGACATACAGGGAAATGCTCACACTCTAAATTATTTCCCTTGGTATGGCCCATCTAAATCATGGATGGAACTTATTTTTTAGCCCTTGGGTTCAATTTTGGTGTGGAATTCAATGGTTGGAGTGGATTTCATATGACCATCATGTTGGGCCCTAAAAAATTTATGGGTGAATACCTCTCTCCTAATTGTTTCTTTTGGCGTGGCCCAATTGAGTCATTGATGAGCCTAACCCAACATGGGATTACATATATACTGGTTGGAGTGGATTTCACAAATACATCACAGCGGGCCTCACCAATAATCATGAGCACCGACCCTCTCCCTACTGTTTTAGACATTTCTGTTGATATTAAAAAAGTAGATAATAATAATTTCAGGTGACACCACCCTTTGATTTTTTATGGAGCCCACTATGATGTGTATGTGAGATTCACTCCTACCGTTAAACGTGCAACTCTATATTGACCAGTGATTCAGGTGGGGCCACACCAAAGGAAACAGTTGGGAGAGAGACATCCACCCTTGATTCTACACAGCTTATTATGATGATTATATGAGATCCATTCTAGCCATTAGATGCCACAATAAAATTTAGTTATGGAGCTCAAAATTAAGGCTCATATGTAATTCAGGTGGAGCACGCTATGGGAAATAGTTTGGAGGGTAAGCATTGCCCTATACACTATTTCCAATCATGTGGTCCACCTGAATCACAAATGAAGCTGATTTTTGGGCCTTGGTCCTAAGGAGTGACCGACCTGGTAGTTAGGGTGGATTTCTCATAAACATCAGGGTGGCGCCCACCCAAGCCACCAACCCCTTTGCTTGGGTGGCTGACTGGAGCCACCATTAACTAATCCAATAAAGGTACTCCAATGAAAATTACTTAGATTAGATTATTGAAAACCTTTCTGAAAAAGATAGCAGAATATAATCCCTGTATTAAGTAGGTAGTTTTTTTTATAAATATTTCTCTTTATAGAAATCAATAAATTACTAAGCCGAGGATATAGAAATCAGTGGCAAAACACACTGTTAGAGGTCAATATCATTTAGTAAGGATATTTGACCATTGAAATTTTTTGCCATGCAAATTTCTAGATGGATAGACTGGAAGGGGGAATTGGATTGCCGGTCAACTTGATATAGCCGGGGGATTTGATTGGCTCACCTGTTCCTGTCAAAAAGAGCCCAGTCAAGTACGTATTTTAACCAAACAACTTTCAAACCTGCATATATATATATATATATATATATATATATATATATATATATATATATATATATATATATATATATATATATATGATCCAATCCCTTGTCCCAAAGGGGCTGAGGTTTCATCCATTGGATAGAAAAGAATAAGGCCACGCGCAGCTGTGTGTGCATGTACGTTAGATCCTGACTGCTCATCAGGGATGCTACCCATCCTTCGTTTTTATGGGCTGGTCTGCTCATCAAGTGGCCCATTTTTTTTCGCAACTGTATGCTGGACGTTGAGTTGGCAACCTGGGTTCCACAATTTTGTTGGTTTAATTTGAGTTCATTTACACCATGTTTACCAATTTTTAGCACCTGTCTATCAACCAGCCTACGCTGCCAGAGCAACAAATAAGTCCCTATTGGGTTAGTGGCTTAGAAGCATGGTTTTATGACTCGTGCTAATGGTATCTGACTCGCCCGAGTTGAGTCGATTTCGGTCGCAGATAGGTTGGGGTCAGAACCATGAGTCACCCTAGATTCATCTCCAACTTGGTGAGTTGCAACTCAACTCGGAGCTGAATGAGCTGGAATGAATCATGGAGTCAAAAATCGTGCTCAGAAGAAGAGGAGCGCGGACCACACCTCATTTGAGTGTCATGCCAAGCCGAAGAAGGTCCAAGCCCAAGCCTAAGCCCAATTAATCAATGACTTCGAGACAAGTTTCAAAAGTTATGGGCCTTGAGGCTCAATCCAAACCTTGCCCAAGCTGACCAGGATCAAGCTGGGTTGGGCCAGGCCATCCATTTTTCTTGGGCGCGGATTTCCTGCGAAAGCCTTGCGCAGGAAGTTCCTGCGCTGGGAACCAAGGTGGGGCCCACAGTGATTTTTTTAATAAATCCACCCCGTCCATCCGTTTTGAGAGCTCATTTTAGAATATAATAACAAAAATGAACCGGATCAAAGACTCAAGTCGGCCTCACTAAAGGAAAAGGTGAGTAGGTAAATTACTACCGTTGAAACCTCCCTGGGGTCCACAGTGATGTTTATATAACATCCATACCGTTCATAACGTCACTACTACTGGGATGAACTGAAAACACAAATATTATCCTGATTCGAAACTCATATGGCTCCACAAATATTTCAACTGTGGACGTTTAATCCTCACGTTTACGGACTACTTGAGTCTTGGATCCTGTTTATTTTTGTTTTCATGTCCTAAAATGATCTTCCAAAACGGATGGACGGGGTGGATTTATCAAAAACATCACTGTGGGCCCCACCTTGTTTCCGAGCGCAGGAACTTCCTGCGCAAGGCTTTCGCAGGAAATCCGCGCACCATTTTTCTTCCTACACATCATCCTCCATCTCATCAAAATATGGGTGAGGTGGGCTGGCACTTGGGTTCCATTCACACAAACAGTAAAGAATATATATAAAACGTTCCGTGGAGGACACATGGAAGAGAGAATATGGAAGAGAGACTGATCAATCTCCCATCCAAGGTGGGGCCAACCAGATGAATGGCCTAGATCACTGAAAGATGGCAGTTGCCCGCTATATATTTAGATCATACCCACTTTCATTTGAAAATGTTACCTTTGTTTAGAAAAATGCCAAAACCGTTAAAAGATTATACACAAGAATTGAAATTGGGCCCAGCTGAAGCATGTCTATGCCTGACCCATGAGTTAAAATCTAGATCTGAGCCTGGCTGAGACCACTAGCGTAGTGCTCAGCATACCTCGCATAGCTACATGGGTGAGTGCTCACCATTAACCGGACATCATCTGGGGGGAACGTCAATGAGATCCAACCCATCCATCAAATGGCCCTGCCTCATGTTTACCCTCCAACCCAAAAACCATGTTATCCAAATCACAAGCAAGCCACAACAAATGGAACAGTTTGGATGGTTACGGCCACCATTAGTTGTGTAGGGTTGGATCAGCCTGATTTTTTAGATCAAGGTCAAAAATGGAATGGCATACCTGATGAACGGGGTGGATCACATGCAGTCATTTCTCAAGTTAAACGTTGACTAATTGGATGATCTAACAAACTGTAGCCTGCCAGTTAAGAATCCAGATCCTTCGTCTGCTTGGAGCCTTTTCATTAGCCCACATCATCATATAAGTCTGCAACCATGTTACATCCTCGCAACCTGATCACATTCCCGTCATGCACTGTGACTTGGTGTAATGATAAGGCTCCATGCAGGTTTCCCTGCCAATAGAGGATCCGGATTCACCAGGTAAACGTTGAGAAGGTACAAGTAAAACAATTCACATTTAACCTTGAGAAATGTTGATTGATTGGACGGATGGGATCATTTGATATTTTAAAGTTTAAACCATGAGAATCTAAATACCTTTGTTTGTGAGCTTAAAAAGAAGAAGATTATGATTAAAAAAGGAGGAGAAAAATAGAATATTGTAATATGAAAAAAAATGAGTATGAAATCCAATCAAGGATGTTAAATAAATAAGGAATGGAAAGTAAAAACAACCATATTCAAGATCATTAAAGAAGGAAAGAAAACACATTCATTTATACTAAGATCGGTCTTGATATTAATATTTTTTTAATAGTATTAAAAAATTAATAATGTTAATTTTTGCGACTCGCTGGATTGGCCGAGCCGAGTTGTCAGAAACCCTGATGAGCTTTGCATAGTTCCAATCAATGGTATAAATTTTGGTTGGGTTTTTAGCCTATCCGAGTCAACTCAGTCCCTTTTCTAACAATGTGGGGACCAATCTTCTTGTACTAAACTCCAAAATAATAATAATAATAATAATAATAATAAATAAAATAAAATAATGCCAGGAAGGATGCTGTTATGTGAAAACGCATGAAGCCTACGATAGGACTAGGTGGCATTAGCAGCGCCCTAAGTCAAGAAATAGTGACATCAAAGAGCCAGAGGCAAGAATCAATGAACATGTCACCTCATATTTGTACTTTAGCTCTACCATAGAGCTCAGCGAACTCTTTCATTTTCAACGGTTGGTGTGCAACAGATAAGATGAATTTTGCAGTGAATTAGAGGTTCTTTTAAATTCTTTTTCTTAAATATTTAGAATATTTATTTATGTTTAGATACGAGAAATCCATTACCAAGACATGATAACCGTAGTGATTATTATTATTATTATTATTATTTTGTATTATAATTTAATGAAATAAAAAAGTTGAGTATATAGAACTCTCATATTTATTAAATAATAATTAATTTATAAAAGAAATTGAGAAATTTTACCTTTCCAAAGTTGAGCAAGACAAGCTCATTGATTCTTTAGGCCTGGCCCATCATGGCGAAAGGTTGGGCTTAAAACTCTAGACTAATTTAGCCATTGGGCTCATCTTAAGTTAAGCCTAGCTAATGGGTCTCTTTGGTCAGCCTGAGGACATGATAAGTATAGGTTGTACCAGTAAGTATATATGATGGGTATGGGTCCCTATCATGGGTTCAACACTGAGGTTATGGGTTCAAGTACCCTTGTGTGTGTGTGTGTGGCTGTGCAGTTGTGTAGGAATAAAAAAAGGGTATGCATATATGCATTAAAAACCATAACATATACATAAAAACTGCTTAACAGGATAGGCTCAATCTCAATATAAATTGATTAGGTCAGTCATAGGTATTGAAAAACTGGCCCCGCTTCGTCTCTGGCTTGTGCTCATGCTCTAGGCTCTCGTTATTGGGTCTGGCTTGGGCTAACATGAACGTAACCCAGATCCCACATGCATCAGGAGCCCACATGTTGAGTGGTCCAATGAATCTAGGCTACCTGGATGAGTGTGACCACTGATATCTACAGATGGAATTCAAAACAATGAGAAGAAACTTCTCAACGGTTCACACACAACTTCAAAAAAATCAAAGGTTATGTTGATCATCAGTAAACTATGTTTACGGGATCGATAATAGCTTATTTATAGGAGAAACAGTAATATGGGCATTCATATTACCATATTATCTCAGCATATGGGGCCAGTGGCTGGTGACAGACAATGGAATATCACGAGTCGGAACAGATGGAAAAGGAAATCCACAACTACTTGCCGTGCAGAAAAGAAATCTTATTTTACTGATAGGTTGGACGGATTCCATCTAAAACTATTTAAACTTGTTTTTAGCCAATGGATGCAGTTTGTATCAGCTAGCGTTTGTGGACCAATTCATGAACAATTAAAAAACTCTTGAATGGTACGGTCCACCTAAATAAAGGTTTGGCCCTTGGCTGCCAGTCAATGTACTATAATATGTTCGGTTGGATTCTCTCACACGTGTCAACATGCCAGGTTTAGGTCGGGTACTTTAGTGCCAGTGCCTGCCGGGTTTGGCTCTTGCTGGGTTCGGGTCTCATTCTTGAAGACGGAGACCTAAATCTGATCAGGTTCAGGTATCAATTGGGTACTCATCAGGGTCTTTGGTTTTAGGTTGCAAGTCAAATGAAAGCATTTACTTGGTTAGGTCCCATGCAATGAATGGATTATCTTGTACACATTTGCCACTTTAATAGACGTTAGTGTGTAAATGCATCAAGGTATTTCGTAATGTTAACGGTAGCCATAACAATCACTACTGTTACTTTTATGATATGGGTTGTATCAGCTGTTACGGTCTCTTTTTTTTCATTAGAAGAATTTTTTTTTTTTGAAAAATCTATATTTACCGTTATCTTTACAATATGGTTGTTATGGTCTCTTTTTCATTAAATTAAAAAATCCAAAATACTTATATTTATCAGCTAACATTGAAAAAAAAATCCAAAGAACTTGTACTTGTCTCGTAGCAAACAATTACAAAGCTCTTATGGCCTTTAAGGGGGTGTAACGGACTGTATTATGGCCACTACAACTCCGTAACATGTAATGGCTTTTATGGCCTGTAAAGAACTTTATGGCTTATGTACATGTGACTTGTCAAACTTCGTTACTTTACAAGCAGACCCAGCTAGACTTGAATTTTAACAGGGTCTATACCCAAATCCAACATGATTTCTCGTCAGTCTAATTTTTTTCCTGGACTCAGCCCATTAAAATCCGTTGAGGTCCATTGGCTACCCATTATCAGCCCTAATATGCCACTACATGACGCTAAGGCCGAGTATCATCAATGAAAGACAAGATCTGTATTTGTTATATCTATTATATAATCTATGGATTTATTCAATTTGGGGGTATTTTAGTAAGCTTTAATGCTAGGTTGGCTCTTCTGACTTTTAAGAACATTTGAAAATGATTAATACTATTTTATTTCGAAGACAAGAAAAATTAAAAATCTTGTTTTGTAGGTAAGTAACATATCTATCTATTCAAATGAAGTGCATGCTCCCAAGTCTATCGACCATATACATTGGACTTCTTTTATTGTCATGCTGTCGTGTTTCTCACCAAGATGTGATTTTTATAGTACATCTGTACCATGCAAACTGGTTGGTCCCATGACCAAGATCATCCCTGTTGAAAATCAATCTGACCCACGATTTAAGTGGGTCACAGCTGTATGTTGAGTTGGATTGTCGGTTGTTCATTGATTACAATGGTTTGTCCCACAAGATGAGCAGACTGGGATTTTATTTTGGGCAGGTGATGATCCTCAGGGTGTGGCCTACCTTTTGCACGGCACTGATGTCCTACGGCGGCATGCGGGCGGTCACCGTTAGGATGGATGTAGGTGATCAGTGTTGTTTAT
Organism: Liriodendron chinense; assembly: GCA_003013855.2. Classification (NCBI taxonomy): domain Eukaryota; kingdom Viridiplantae; phylum Streptophyta; class Magnoliopsida; order Magnoliales; family Magnoliaceae; genus Liriodendron; species Liriodendron chinense. The sequence goes on along the minus strand of PVNU02000133.1, from coordinate 1,334,229 downwards.
GCGTAGCGCTCTTGTGATGGAGGTGTCTGGCCATCTACTTGTTTGTACACTGTGGCCCACTTAATGGAAAGTGTAGATCTCAGCCACACGTCCCTTATCAGCAGTTGTGCTTGCGTGTAGAAGGGTAGGGATATCCATAGGTGTGTGGGCTTCACAAACCTGGCATGGATATATATTACCTACAAGTCCTTTGTTTCAGATAGCTCCTGAGACGAAATTAATAGTATTTGATCTCCTAACACATAAATAGAGGAGTATTTAATTAATGAGATACTCGGTCAGAGGATGGCAGATCATATCCATGCTTACGATGGCGACTTGATGCCGGCCCAATTGGACCACTTGATGGTGGCTTTAGAAAATCACACAGCTCAATAATCTAAGTCACTGCTAGCATTCGCATTAGAAAAAATCTCTCTTCATAACTACTAATAGTATTAATTTACTTCTTTCCTAAGACTCTTAATGCTAACATGCTTGTAAACTCATAAAAATAGTAATTTCTATCACATATATGACAAAATCGTAATCAAATTCCCACAATATAGTCGGTATGTGTGTACTCCTCTAAGCTATGAAGTCCTATTTACTAAGGAATTTCAATATCCTCTATTAAATTAATTAGGCTTTCTAAAATTAATCATACCCAACAGCATCTTCAACTTGTCATTTCCAATCCTACATGGCCTTTTGAGTATTAGTGATCTTAAAAACTTTCTAGCCTTTTTTTCTTTAGACATGAAAAACCCTAACTTCAATTGATTCATATTAAGTTCTTAAATTATCATTGACATGTGAACTAATGTGTGAATTATATTCGGTGATTTTGTTAATCGTGCCATATTCACATTGTGCTAAAATTCATGCTTTACATGCTTTGCCTTGAACTTCGGCTTCGGATGATAAGTGTAATTTTGATCGTTCTCTATATTTTTTTGAGTCAACATTTTTTTATGCACTTTTATTTTCATATCTCCACTAATGAATTCTGAATTTGAAAATTCTCTGAATATATTGAATCTTGATATTTCAATATATGGTTTCCACCATCTAATCATACAAAAAACAGTTAAAAAGCTTTCTCTATTTTCATATAGCTTTTCAAGTTTAGTAGAATTCTTTTTCTCCTCATTCCTCTCTCTCTCTCTCTCTCTCTCTCTCTCTACACACACACAACTCTGTAACAAACCCATTGTTGACAGTCTCCATCTTGTTAAAATTGATGCCACCGGAACTCCGAGAAATTAAAATTTACCGATTCTAAATTAAGGACATGTACGGATCAAGGAAAGTACCTTTCATGATTTCCAGAACTTCTTCAGTCAACTTCTTAAATTCTTCAATAGTCATCAGCTTTTCATCTTAACAAAGGAAAAAGAGAATTTTTTATATCAACATCCTCATTGCAATTGTTTATATCAATATTCACCAGTCATATTTCTTGTTATTAGCTCTTCCTTTCCCATAATAGGAAACACGTAGCCATTTACTTTCAACCTCATTTAGTTTACTAATGTCATCTTCATACTTAAGTTTGGTGGTTTCACTTTCATGAATTTCATCTGCTTCAAAATTATCTATCCAATAGTTCAATATAATACTAGTCCATAGGCACTTGAAAATTCTTCAATATTCCAAACTTGAGATGGATAAACCAAATTATCTATGAATGTCCAAACATTTTGACACAATTTTCTTCAAAACTGCGAGCACGTACTTTCTCAGTTTTTCTATTTCATGTATTTCTTGATTGATCACTTTTTGGCATTTCAATTTCGTTTCATTAATAACTTCACAAAGACTATATAATCATTTACATCCTTTGGTTCTCCAAATCATGTAATCAGTCGGTGTTAGCTTTTCCATCACTATGGTGATAAACATTTTAACACTTTCAGAAGAAATACTATCAAATATCTCTTCTATAGGAATACCAAATTTGAACTCTCAAGTTCTTGATTTACTAATTTATAGGTCTAAGATGTATATGAAGAGTGATGATCATGAAAGTAACACTAAACTGCAATGCATACTTACCAACACTGCTTACATGTGTGCCAAATAGTTGCAAAACATGACTTCCACTTGCCATGCCATTTCTTTACCAAGACACTTCTCCATTATAGCTCCGATATCACTTGTAGGCTATGAAAACCCCCCTTTCTTTAGTTGCTATCTTAATTTGAATCAATGTTGAGTTCTCCATGGATAGAAGAGACGTTGAAAGAATAAATAAAAAATACTTTATTGATTTCTCAAGGCTCTCTCTCTCTCTCTCTCTCTCTCTCTCTCTCTATTTATAATCCCTTGAAGTAACACAACTCATAATTAAATATAGAAAGCCAACTTAAACACAAATTTAAAATATAAATTTTTCAAAAAAGCAAAATAACAATTAACTCCGATTCTAGTTGTATTAAGACCTGAAAATCAAGTTTACTCTTGGCTTTTGATAACTTAACAAACAATCTACAAGTCCTATCCCAATCTCAATTTCCAATTCGTGACCCCATGACTGGTGTGGATAGGGTATCATCCATGACCAAGCTGTTGCGCAGCACGCCAACAACGCCAGTTAACCGAGATTCAATCTCCGATCTCACCCACAAACGATAAACAGGAAGAAATAATAATTTAGAAGAGTAATTCAAACAAACCAACAATCCACAAGATATAATTTACGTGGAAAAACCCCAACAAGGGTAAAAAACCACAGGTGTAAACTTCCATTATGAAGAAAACGAAGTTACAATCAATACACTTACCTTCTCCTATGCTCCCATGCACAGAGATGACCATTTCTGTTAACCTCTCGCCTCTTTCTCACCTTGGACGTATAGAAACCCTAATCCTGGATTACACCCCTTTTTATAATAAAACCCAAAATTACAACTTAAAATAGGAAACCCGGCAATCAACCCCGCGGCCGGTCGAGCGTCCGGTCAGACTTGGTCGGACGCCCGCCCAATGCTAAAACAGTCCAGCGAGTAATGGGTGAGAAATTCCTGATATCGGGCGCCTGGTCCACTTGACCGTCGAGTGCCTGACTGTTCACAGAACAGTCCAGAAACCTTAGTCTCAATATATTGAATATCAGGCGCCCGGTCCACTGACCGTCCAGGCACTCGACCATCCTCTGATGTAATTTGGCTCCACATCTCAACAATCTCCCACTTGGAGACACATCACCATAAACATTTGTCTTCTACATTCGGAGTGCACTACCTCCCCGTCTTCAGGCTTGAAGATCAATCAAAGCTTAACAGAGATTCAGCTTCTCCCGTGTGACCGCCTTAGTCAACATATTGTAGAGTTCTCACTTGTACAAATCTTCTCTAGAGCAATCGATCCATCTTCCAATAACGAACATATGAAATGATATCTAATGTCAATATGCTTGGTCCTTTAATGAAAGGTTGAATTCTTAGCCAAGTGTATTGCACTCTAACTGTCACTGTACAGCTTGCAATCTGCTTCTACCCCAACTTTTTCATAAAACCTTGCATCCACACCATCTCCTTGCACGCTTCTGTCGCTGTAACATATTCTGCTTCCGTTATACTGATGGACACTATCTTCTGTAACTGAGAGATCTAATTGACTGCATCACTACCCGGGGTAAAGACATACCCTATTATGCTCCTTCTGCTATCGATATCCCCTGCCAAATCTGAGTCGACGTAGCCTTATAGCTTGATTTTCGATCATTCATAACACAACCCTATATCCATAGTACCTACTAGGTATTTGAGGATCCACTTCACAGCCTCCCAATGTTCCTTCCCGAGGTTGTTCATGAACCTGCTAACAACTCTCACTACTTAAGCAATATCTGGCATCGTGCTAACCATAGCATACATAAGGCTCCCTATAGCTGACGTGTATGGGACTTTAGCTATGTAGTCCTGTTCCTCCTGCATCTTAGCTCCTTGCTCCTTAGAAAGCTTGAAGTGGTTAGCTAATGGAGTGCTAACCGGCTTAGCATCTCCCATTCCGAATCGATCAAGTACTTTGGCTATATACTCTGCCTGTGACAAAACTAGTTTCTTATTTTCCCTGTCAGGCTTTATCCTCATCCCTAGGATTTGTTTTGCAGCTCCTAAATCCTTCATGGCAAATTCTTTAGACAATTGTCTTTTGAGATCTGAGATGTCTTTCATGCTTAATCCAGCTACAAGCATATCATCAACGTATAGAAAAAGGATGATGTACGACGTATCAAACTTCTTCAAGTAGCAACAGTGGTCTGCATGACATCTCTTGTACTCGTTTCCCGACATGAAACTGTCAAACTTATTGTACCACTGCCTCAGGGCCTACTTCAGGTCATATAGACTCTTCTTCAATCTACACACCTTGTTCTCCTTTTCTGGTGCCACGTACCCTGTCGGTTAATGCATATATATCTCTTCTTCAAGGTTTCCATGAAGAAATGTTGTCTTAACATCTAGCTGCTCTAGATGTAAGTCCTCTATAGCTACTATACTCAAGACCATGCGAATCGTAGACATCTTCATCATTGGTAAAAATATTTCAGTGAAGTCGATACCTGCATTTTGTTGGAACCCTTTCACAATCAATCTAGCCTCATACCGCTTTGAACTATCATTCTTCTCCTTCAATCTGTAAACTCACTTGTTATGAAGAGCTTTCTTATCCTTAGGTAGAATGACTAACTCCCACATACGATTGGATTCAAGAGAATCCATCTCATCATCCATAGCCTACTCCCACTTAACTCCTGCATCTGGTTGTAATGCCTCTTCAAAACACTCTGATTCACCATTATCTTTCAGCAGTAGATAATGTAAGGAGGGTGAGTATCGAACCTTGGGTCTCCTCTCTTGAGTAGACCTCCTCACAACCAGTGTCTGTGACTCTGCCTCATCACGCTCCTATATATGCTCGTCCTATGGCACTATGACACCTGTGTCCGGTAACTCTTCTAACTCTACGAATTCCTTCTCATCGGCCTTATTCTGCTTTTGCTGCAAACTGTCCTTATGCATCACTTTTTCATTGAAGACTATGTTCTTGCTTCTGATAATTTTTCGGTTCTTTGTGTCCCAAAATCGGTAGCTAAAATCATTCTGCCCGTAGCCTATAAACGTGCACCTTCTGGACTTCGCATCCAGCTTGTTTCTGTGCTCTACATCAATGTGAACATAAGAAGTGCAACCAAACACTCTAAGATGTACAAGGTTCACCTCTTTTACTGTCCACGTTTCTTCTGGTAGCCCACCATCCAATGGTGCTGAGGGACTTCTATTAATGAGATATACGGCAGTATTCACAGCATCTGCCCAAAAGGTCTTGGGCAACCCTGCATATAACCTCATAATCCTAGCGTGCTCAAGGATGGTCATGTTAATGCGCTCAGCCACACCGTTCTGTTGCGGTGTCCCTGGAATTATTTTTTGATATTTGATTCCATTTGCTGCATAATATTTCTCAAATCTCTTGTCACAGTATTCTTCCCCATTATCCAATCTGAGACACTTCACAGTTTTACCTGTCTCATTTTCTACCATAACCTTTCACTTCTTAAATACATAAAATACCTCAGATTTATGTTTTAAGAAATAGACCCACAGTTTTCTACTAGCATCATTAATAAAGGAAACAAAATAACGTGATTCGCCAAGAGATGATACATGTGCCGGTCCCCACACATCAGTGTGTACAAGCTCCGATAGATGCGTCTTTGGAGCACATCCTGTCTTCTTGAAGCTTACTCTCTTCTACTTGCCTATCCTCGTAGAATTTCAGATCGATTGCCTTCAACCCTAGTAGCCTCCCCTTTGACAATAGCATTTTCATCCATTTCTCACTCATATGTCCCAACCTCTGATGTCATAACTGCCCATTCACTCCAGTTGATGCGATTACGAGTGAACTATACGATCCGGAAGTCACGTACAAAGCACCTTCCTTCTTGCCTCGAGATATCACCAAGGCACCTTTTGTGACCTTTCAGGAATCACTAGTGAATGTCATCACATATCCGGTATCGGCCAACTGCCCCACTGAGATCAAATTCCGTCTCAAACTCGGTACATATCTGACATCCTTCAATTTCAAGACCGTTCCATCTTTCTGACTTAAGTGAACGTCGCTCTTGCCAACAATACTGCATAGCTTATCATCACCCAGGTAGACTCTCCCGAAGTCACCTGACATATAATCACAAAAAACTTCCTTTGACGAAGTGGCATGAAACGAAGCACCCGAGTCTATAATTCAAGACTCATTCCGCGCGTTAAGAGACAAGATCAACGCCTCTGTGTCACTCTCCTCAGATAGATTCACTTAATCCTTCCCACCTTCAGAGCTTCCTTCTTATTTTTTAAGCGCCCTGCGATCATGCTTCATGTGCCCCTTCTTCCCGCAATGCCAACACTCATCCTTATCTTTCGATCCCTTGGATTTATTCCTCGACTTTGAACGCCCGTGTTTATTGCTACTTTTGTTTGAAGATCTTCCTCTTTCTTCAACGTTTAGAGCATTCCCGGAATCCCCTAAAACTCTTGTTACCTTCCTTCTAGATTCTTCGCTGAGAATTAGATCGACCACATCATCAAATTTCAACTTCGTCGTTCCTAAGGAATTGCTTACGGCAATCACCAAACCATCCCAACTGTCTGGCAAACTGGACAAGATCAATAGCGCTCTGATCTCGTTATCAAAAGTGATGCCAATGGATTCCAATTGACTCGTGACTGTATTGAACTCGTTTAGATGTTTAGCCACGCCCTCACCAACTGACATCTTCATGTTGAATAGCCGTTTCATGAGATGAACCATGTTGGACGCCGATGATTTCTCATACATCGTAGCCAAAGCCTGCATTAATTCTTTTGTGGTCTTTACTTTGGATATATTGAAGGCGATGTTCTTAGACAAAGAGAGTAGGATCGTTCCTAAAGCCTTCCGATGCACTAAAGCCCATTTATCATCTGTCATCTTCTCTGGTTTTTCTCTTTTCCTTCTAGAGGAATATAGAGGTCCTTCTGATACAGATAATCCTCTATCTGCATCTTCCAGAATGTAAAGTTTGAACCATCGAACTTCTCAATTTTAGTTTTTCTTTCTTCTGTCATCGCTCCCACTTGAACTAAACCAATAGCTCTGATACCAGTTGTTGCGCGGCACACTAACAACGCCGGTGAATTGAGATCCAATCTCCGGTCTCACTCACAAATGATAAACAAGAAGAAATAATAATTTAGAAGAGTAATTCAAACAAGCCAACAATCCACAAGACATAATTTACGTTGAAAAACCCCAACAAGGGTAGAAAACCACGGGTGCAAACTTCCACTATGAAGAAAATGAAGTTACAAGCAGTACACTTACCTTCTCCTATGCTGCCATGCACAGAAATGTCCCTTTCTCTCGCTTCTTTCTCACCTTAGACTGTAAAAACCCTAATCTCAGATTACACCCCTTTTATAGTAAAACCTGAAATTACAACTCAAAATAAGAAACCCCGCAGTTAACCCTGCAGCCAGTCGGGCGCCCATTCAGACTTGGTCGAGCACCCACCTAATGCTAAAACATTCCAGCGAGTAACGGGTGAGAAATCTTGAATATCGGACGCTCGGTCCACTTGACTGTCGGGCGCCCGACTGTTCACAGAACAGTCCAAAGACCTTAGTCTCAATATACTGAATATCAGGTGCCCGGTCCACTGACCGTCCGGGCACCCAACCATCCCTGATGTGATTTGGCTCCACATCTCAACAGGGGCCATCAAAAGTATGGTTTGAAAGGAAAATATCCAACGGCTCAAATTCAATGGGAAAACGTCAGTTGATTGCATGATCAACATTACCGTACGTCATCCTGATCTTTGGGCAATAACCTATCTATAAATGGCCTGCTATTTAGCAGAGTATCATATGCTTATTTAACTATGCCAAAAGATCCCTTGTGAGACATATCCCTGATCATTATCCCCATCCTGATGCACATGACACACATGCTTGATTAAGGCGCTTCAATTTGGTGGCCTTGTGGTTGATGAGGCACACCTAAAAACAACCACAACTACATACGTTTCTGACCACCCAAAGGGAGGATTAATGTAAAATATATCATATTAAGGGCTTTTATACCATTAAATGCCTCTAGCATTTTAAAACTTTTTAACAATTCCTTACCATGCTTGTTTGGACATGTGAATATGGAAGAAGTAATTGCTTATTTAATTAATATTTTTATCAGCACTGTTGAAAAACTGATTTTGTTCTTAAGCTCCTCTTTATTTGGTAAGCACAAATCTCAGAATTAATTACCCTCCATTAAAAAAGTGGAAACCAGACAAGAATAATAGTTACTTTGGAGAATCCATAATTTTCTTTACAGCCCAAACAGTGAAAAATGTCAAATTAAGATTTTTTTTTCCCTTAAATTCCACCAATCGAAACAGCCCCAAGTTATGTAGTCTCCTGGTTAGAATCATCCAATGAGATCAGATGTTTAGATTACGCACATCCTGGTAAAGCCTATAGTGTGAGCACCCGACTTTCGCAGATGTGTGCAATGTCTACAGAAAGTGGTTCATGGTATCCAGGTCTGTGTGACCTTACCAAGAGATTGGATGGCAAATAAACATTACGGTGGGCCCTATGCAGTTTTTAATGGTGTGTGTTCAATCACCACTGTTTCCTATGGTGTGGTCTACCTGAGATTTGGATCTGCTTCATTTTTGGGGTCATGACCTAAAATGAGCTCACAAAATGGATGGACAGCACCAATATGCAATACATAGATCAAGGTGGGCCCCATGGTTAGTGCTGCACTATGTTGGATGAGGGCAGGGATGCACCTAATCCACTCCCCGTCTCCACTGCACATGCGGCACCATGCATAAATGGGTCTTGAGTCAATATACTGATATGGCCCACCTAACGAGCAGACTGGCCTGAATTTTGTGCCATGTGATCTCCATGTACCACGGCAGGGCACTTCTAGCTGTAGTTGATGATCAGTTCCACCCTAACACTCAGTGGTAAGTTCCGATCTTCACATAGAAATGGAAATGTCATGACTAGTACTCTCTGTAGATGAGAGAGAGAGAGAGAGAGAGAGAGAGAGCCATGGTTGCAAGAAAAGCAAGAGAGAGAGAGAGAGAGAGAGAGAGAGAGAGAGAGCCATGGTTGCAAGAAAAGCAACCAAAAGCCCACATATATGCTGAATTATACATGGGGGGACATAGCTAGCTAATATATGTAAAGAACATACACATGCACTTGACATGAAACATGTGGATGAGCAGGGATACAATCACATGCTTTCTCAAAGTAACCATACATCTCTATAAAACCCCTCTATAAAAGCAAAGTCCCCCTTTGCCAGTTGACTGATAATATCTACTCGTGCACACAGGATTTCTTCGTGCCATTTTCTCTTTTTAATTGCATGTATCAGTGTAAAAGGCCTGTAATTGTATATAGAAATATTAAAGTAACCATTCCTACCCACCTTTCCATTATTTATTGTTTCTTTTTTTCATGGTCGTACTGCTTTGTATGTGAAACCATGAGGGAAAGTTAATATTTTTTATATCAATCGTAAAAACAATTCAAGGTGAGTTGTATGATACTCAGCCTGCCTATGACGCTTGATACACAGGCATTTCTAAATTGTAAATATGGCATATATTAACTCAAGTTAAACCGATAAAATTGTGGAACCCACTGTCACTGAGTTACATGCCCAATATTAGATTGGTTGAACAATCCTAACCTATGATTCGTTGACACTTGTTTATGGAAATAAGACCATTGGATTTTTTTTTTTTTTTTTCATTTTTAACCATCAAATAAAAGTATACCAATCATATAGTAAGATGAAAAAATTAATTTAATTAGTCAATTTTACATCTAAACTGGGACTCATGATTTAGATGGTTTAATTGTAATGAAATCTACCTGCATATGTAATTTTTAAGTACACACCCGCATATCATCCATCACACTCTGCCAGAGCATCAAAGGTTTTTTTTTGGTTTTTTTTTTCTGAATTTTTTAGCTGTTTTGCGATGCGGAAACCATTGAAAGCAACATGTGGGTCGTCAAGGTTAAGATGCAGGTCAGATAATTAAAATAGAGGATAACAGATTTTATTATATATTGTAGTGATTATTTATTGAATGTCCAAACTAACATGTCGGTGGGAATCACTTTGTAAACTATGAGAAAATTCAGTGCGGATAGATACTATATATATGTTTGAAAACAATTGATTTGAGTCCTCATTCAATGTCAATGAGGTGCGATGTGTTTCATTAACATACACTTTTGTGTGCAATTTTTCCCAACAAGGAATTAGTACAAGCAGGACTGTTGTTTTTCAAATGTATTGCATTATTATCATTTGCTAAATTGAAATACTTATGGCTCAAAACTACCGAATAAAATAAAATTATGGTGGGTGTTACGTTGAAGTGGAGGCCAGCTTAAGTAGTAGTAGACCTATCATACTTGTCTCCTTGTGAGATTCCCCCTATGCATGGTTATGCTCCAAATAGGTGTGAACATAGCTAAAATAGTATAAGCTTGTGATCTGATCTCTAAAATTTAAACCCTTTGTTACAACAATAGCATTTCAAATCATTTAATTCTGTAGTAAAGGAATTCAAATTTGTAGCATGATCTAAAAGATGTGCTGCAAGGTGATCCTTTAGTTAGAGGAACAGTCCATGTTGAAACAAACTCCCAATAAATGAATGGCTGGAATTGTCCTCATTGTGATTTTTGGGGTTGGCACATCCATATAGTAGCCTACCAAGCCAACAGTACCCTGATAACCACATATGCCACATGCCCCTTGAGAGGGAATTGCATATATGGGGCCTTCTTTTTTTTTTTTTTTCATAACAAACTGTATGGAACTTTTAGGGCCTGCTGTGTGCACGCAAAGTCATGCAGTGCACATGCCACCCTTCATTGACAGCATGTATGTAGTTCGTCATGCAGTGCACATGCCATCCTGCATACAACTAATGTAACTGTTATACCTAAGAATACTCTACCCATGATTCAAAGGTTAAACAGACTACATGCTAAAAAACGGTTAGATGGTGCATATGGAAACTTAATGTTTATTAATTTGTATGCAACACATAGAACTTAGGCAGACGCACGTGCCGCTATCACTCTTTGAGCGCCTTAAAAGTGATTTATGTGTAAATCAATGTACACCCAGGTCCATAGTTCGAGTGGCAGACTGAGTGAAGATAACCTTATTTCAATACTGAGGTCATGGCATCCATTCTCATAGTGGGGTTGGCTAACATTGGGATGTGACTAACAGGGAAACAGTGTGAATTGGATCAAGCTGATATTTGTGTTTTCCCTTCATCCATGTCTTTGATCTTATAAATAGGTTGGATGACAAATAAACATCACTGTAGGCCCTGTGAAGGTTTCAACAGTGGTAATTATTATTCCCACTGTTTACCATGATATGTTCCACTTGAGATCTGGATACACTTCAATTTTTGGCTCAACTGCTAATATGAGCTGGAAAAATGGATGGACAGTGTAGATAAGCCACATACATTCACAGTGGGCCCAACTGAGTTTACTCAGATGATAAGAGCGTCCTGAGTAACTCCGTTCGCAATCCGATATCAAGATAGGCGTGACGTTGGGGGATTTGATTAGCCTGCTGGCCTCCTATTAGATATGAACTGGGTTGAGTACGAACGAACGCTTTTGGAACGTGTTTTGCAGGGCTACGTCTAACAGGGCAGTGGAATAATAAAAATCCCACCACGCCACGCCAGTCTGATGCTCCGTCCGGGTGGGGCACTGTACGCTGTTGGCGTCTTACGTTGGCATGGAAGTGGTTGCGTCAATAATGCGTCTAGAAAAGGGTCTCTGTGGGACCCACTGTGATGTATGGGTTTTACCCGGGCCGTCCATCCATCAAATCTCAAGTGGACCACACCACATGAAGCAGATGTAATGACACCCACATTTGAAACCTTCCTAGAAGCCACCGTGATGTTTATTTGCCATCGAGCCATTATTAAGGTTATATAGACCTGGAGGAAGGGACAACACTAATATCAGCTTGATCCAAAACTTATGCGGCTCCTTGAGAAGTTTTTAACTGTGGATGTTCAATCCCCACTGTATGATCCACTTTGGACTTGGATTTATCTCATTTTTTGGGTTCATGCCGTAAATGATCTGACAAAAAAAAAAAAAAAAGAAGATGGATGGCGTGGATAAAACCCACGTATCAGAATGCCCCCCAGCGTGGGCGGATTATCGTCAGTCATATCCGCTTCCCGTTGTCATGAACAAGAAGTGCCTGCGAGGAATATTCGCATCTCTCATACACCCTAGTATATGCATGCCGGATCCGGCGGGCCAGGACCAGAGCACTATAGTTAAAATCCGCTCCGTCCATTGGGTTATATCCTAGATGGACGGAGTGGATTCACAATAAAATATTGTGGGTCCCACAGAAATTGGGTGTTTTATGCAGCCACCTAAAACAGTTGTGGTAGACGATTCCGGTCGGTGTGGGCCATTGGAGGGGACCCGCTTGGTAATTGCATGGATCTGTCAACTGACCAACATCGATTCTCATGGTTTCAAAGCGGAGATCGCGGAGTAACTTGTTCTGTAGTCTGCAGTACCAAACTGGGCTCCAAGCCTCGATGGAGATTTATTAATTCCGAGGGTCGGTCTAATAGTCCGCGGACTACTGAACTAAGTTCACGGTCCCTTCCATTAGTTCAGCTGGAAATTAAATTTTGTAGAAACGATCAATCTTTAATGGTTAGGATCATCTTCACTGGTGCAGTCGAGTGTCCTATCGATAGTGGGCCCGACCTTCTGAACTGTGGCGGTGCACTCATACGCATAGCCCAGCAGGGGACTACGATTTCACTTGACCAGCCCAAGGAGTAGAAAATTCCATCCGATATGTAAAAGGGCTTTTTTGTCAATTTACAAGGTCGGTGGTGTTTTAAATTCGGATGAAAACGCGGACCGTAACGCGGACCGTAGAGGGGAAATTGGTAATTCTCGACGACGAAAAAGGGTAAATTCGTATTTATGCTTTTACTACACGACATTGACGAAGTACCGCGGACCGACCGACCGAAAGAAATGGGCACCACTAGGGAGAAGGACAAGATTCGAACCAGGTGTCGAAGAAAGGACGCACGTGTCAGGTCTTCGACCGTGCCATATAAGGATCATCTCTTTCCACGTGGCGCCAGATACCATCAACGGCCCAGTTCGAGTTTATCTAAATTGTACCGTCACGCAAGCAGGTGCAGATCCCTTTCGTGCGCACCCACACCTCATCGAACAGCTGGATTTGATTGATTGAGCCATGGGCTGCTTGTTAAAGATGAGTTAATCTCATATTCTCCCACTTTACACTAAGAAGATGGGTCATAAGTAGCTGTAAGGACGCCATTTATCTACCACCATTTTGATGGCAGAAGTTTCTATGTCTGAAGATAAGTGAGAAAACCAACCTATCTTTGAGCTTCAATGAAAATGATAGCATAAACAATTTGTATGATAAGCATTTTTTCTTTGGTTTCTTTTTTCGTTTCTTTTTTTTTTCCCTAGGTTCATGCTTTGAGCTGGCAAAGTGGAAAGATGGGTTCATTTTCGTATTGAAAATTTCTTAAGGTCAAAAGAAGTTATGGATCAAGATTGAATTTATGTTTTCACTTCATTCATATTTGTGTGATCTTATAAAAAGGTTTGTTTACAAACAAATACCATAGTATGCCTTTAAAATGTTTCAACTGAGTGTCATTATCACTGCTGCTTCTTGTGGTGTGATCCGTTTAAGCAATTGACCCATCTCTTTTTATTATTATTATTTCTTTGTCTCTTATCCTTAAAATAACCTGAGTGGGCGTGTGTTTTCCAATTCCATCCTATCAATGGAGGTAAATTGGTAATAATTATCATTTACACCGGTGCCAGCAAATATTTCATCCCTCAAATGAGGTTTGAAAAGGATCGGCTTAAACGTGTGGGCTCCATTGTGAGGCAAGCTGAAGTGGCTCACACCTTAGGAGATTGTGCGTCTGTGCATATAAGGTAAATAATCATTACCTATTTATAAGGTAATTTCAGTTAAGCCAAAAAAATCAAATAGGCCCAATATCTGTGTGACTTATGAAAAGGTTTGGTGGCAAATAAACATTGCTGCATGCCCTAAGCATGGTTCAACAACTAGTGTCATTATCATTGCTGCTTCTTGTGGTGTGGTTCGTTTGAGCATTGGACCTGCTACACTTTTTGTCTTCCATCTAAAAATGATCTTAAAGAATCAATAAATTGCATGGATAAAACCAATACATCATAGTATACATCATGGTGGGAACCACAGAGCCTTTGTTTGACAGATTTCTACATTATAGGAGGGGCCGGACAGATTTCTCTTTCAATTTTCTCATAGGTGGTGGCCCACCTAGTTTTCAGACTGGGGACCTAATCTACGTCTAACTAGGTGGTTATGGCTAGCAAAATGTACCACTTAGATTGGTGACTCACAAAATATCACAAGGTGGGCTAACCACACTGTAGATTTCCTATGCTCAGAAGTTAGGTAGGGTATATCGTGACATTTTTGAGAAATCCACTTCATATATTTGTTGTTTTTTTCTTGGTCATGTAAGGATATGAGTTGAAAAAAATGACACAAATGAAATTTGAAGTGGGCCACATGATGAAAACAGTAAGTACCGGACCCTAACGGTTTGAATCATTTGTCTAACCATCTGTTCATCCCATTTAGGGCTGTTTGATTTTCTTTAGAAATGAAAATAACCTAGAAATAACTCATCATTAATTCTTTACCAATAGGAATTCGGTGAAATTCTTACCTTGAAAATTGCTTCAAAAGAAATAGTTCAAAATTATGGCCCCACCATGATATATATATATGATATATCTGCTCCGTCCATTAGTTTTAATTGAATATTTTAACATATCAGCCAAAAAATGAGGTAGATCCAACATTCAAGTGGCCCACACCATAAGAAACGGCAATAAGAAGAAGTTTTTAACAATAAGTGTTGGATTCCTTTTTTTCCTTAGGTGTGGTTCACTGAAGCATTGAATTTGACTCATTTTTTGGTCCACGCCCTATGTTCATTTGGCAAAACCGATAATGGTGTGAATAAGCCACATACATCACAGTGGGCGGAGTCTAATCATTCGGGTTGTAAACAGTCGGGAAATAACCATTATGCATTTACGTTGCATTTACACGAGAAATAATGAAAAAATAAACAGACCATTAAGAATTACCTTATGAACGGCATTTATAGCAAGGAGGTTTCAACGATAGGTACACTTCAGTTTTGGATCTGTCTCATAAACAAGGGGCCATGAGCTAGATGGGCGGGGCATGCGGGAAGCTGTTGGAGGCAATCTACGTTCGGCCAAGTATTCTCAAAACGTTAAATCAATGGATGTTATTGCTTTGGATGTGATGTGTGCTCTCGATTCATCGTCACGCTCCCACGTTATCGGCAGAAGTTAGGTAAGTTGCACGGAAGATCAGTGGAAATGACTGCACTGAATCATTTCCCACCGTGTTTAAGGAGATGAAGACGTACCGTACGGAACGACCTACCTGAACGGCTTAGATCTTGGGAAACGTGAGCGTACGGCTCGTGAAAGCGATGGCCTTGGGAACCCCCCTTGAAAAAGCAAAGAGGTAGAAACAGCTGGCGTATCAGTCCCCCACCAAGCACGATGCGGCATGTTCTCATGCGTCAACGGTTTACTGCTTGCCACGTGTCACCACTATCTCCCGCTACCTTCCAAAAGAGGTGTTTTGATGGGGAGCGGATTGCCTGTGACCCTGGGTACAGAGATATCTCTGTAGCCAGGGCTGCATAGGGTCCACAGGGATGTCCGTGGTAAATCAACTACGTCCATCCTTTTTTAAAGATAAAAGTAGATCAGTAATCTAAAAATCAGGAATATTAAAAACTCAGATGAGCCACACCAACGAAACAGTGGAAACACCTACGTCCACCATTGAAACCTTCCTGGAGCTAACCATGATGTTTATATGCCATCCAAACCGTTCACAGAATTATTAACACTCAGATATACTGTAAGAAAATAATATCATCCTAATTCCAAACTTTTTCACCGCTAAGTTTCCAATACCCACTGTTTCGTGTGGTATGGACCACCTGAGTTTTAAATCTGCAATATTTTTAGAATACTGTCCTAACTTGGTCTTCCAAAACAGATGGACGGAGTGGATTTGTCACGGACTTCCCTTTGAATCCTACACAGCCCCAGCTGCAGAGATATCTCTGTGCCCGGGGTCACAGGCAATCCGCTCCCGTTTTGATGAAGCCGTTTCAGACGGGATCAGATTGCCTGTGACCCCATGTCTGTGTGGGGTCTACACAGATGTCCGTGAGAAATCCACTCCGTGCATATATTTTGAAAGACAATAATAAGACAACATGATAAAAATATGACAGATCCAAAACTCAGGTGGGCCACACCAACAAAACAGTGTGAACAACAACCTCCACTGTTGAAACCTTCCTGGAGCTTACCATGATATTAATATGCCATCTAAACCGTTCATAGAATTATTACTACTCAGAAAAACTGTAGAAACAAATATCAACCTGATACAAAACTTCTGTCACCGTCAGGAGTTCCGTATCCAGTGTTTAATGTAGTATAGCCTACGTGAGTTATGGATCAACCTGAAGTTTTGAATCCTGTGATTTTATGGTCTTTCAAAACAGATGGACGGAGTGGATTTATCACAGACATATTTGTAAACCCCACACAGCCGCACAGAGATATCTCTGTGCCCGGGGTCACAGGCAATCCGCTCCCAACGGGTTTACGGGCACACACAAGTCCGTCGACTCCGTTCATTATACCGGCCCTCGCAAATACGAATCGGGACCGTCCATGCGGTGGACCTAACAGTGGATTCTATGCTGCTAAAACCTCACAACAGCGTCGAGATATTACGGACGAGGATTAGCTGCTACTAACGGCTTCAATAGCTATCTCGCCACGGAAAGTGACGTCACCAAGTTGTGTGGGGCCCACCATTTGGAAAGATCATTTTAGTGCATGAGCCAAAGAATGTGGCACATCTAAAGCTCAAGTGGACCCACCACAGATAACAGTAGGGACAGTGACCGCCCGCCTTTGAAACTTTCGCTGGGCGATGCTTATTTGAAATACAAACTTTCATGTAGACATGGACGAAGCAAAAACACAAATATCAAAACTTATGCAGCCAATAATTTTTGAATGGTAGGCCTTCAATCCCCACTATTTTCTACTGTGGGGTCCATTTTAGCTATGGAACCCTCATTTTTTGGTTCATGCCCTAAAATGATCTCTCCAAATGGAAGGACGCCTTGGATACAATACATCCATCATGGTAGGGCCCACAGAGAAGTTGGTGACGTGGCATCACTTGCCTCTTACCCGTTTCTAATAACCATTAGAGAGACGGAGCGACACCTTGGTCCTTACAAAAATCCACGCAGAGATTAATTGATGACATTGAAAAATGAGAGCATGTCTCTGTCTTTCTCCCTCCTCTCTTCTCTTACAAAAACTTAGTTTTTTTGTCCCATCTTGGAGACTTTGCTGCTGTTTATTGCACTTATGTGGGGCAGCACTAGTCATAAAGAAGGTGGCTTAGTGGTCCTCCAATAGACTCCGACTCAATGAATCTATTATGTTTTCTCATCAATTACGCCCATCTCTGAAGATACAGTAAGCCTTATTCTAACTTCATTTCTGTTCTTAGCGATCTCTCAAATTAATAAGTGTAGAATTATTGCCTATGACTTTGAATACATGACCTGAGAAGATAATAAATCAATATTTTTTTAGGCTTGACAAGTTTCACACGACAATGTTCAAAAGGTAGGAATAGAAAATGCTATTCCTGCTAACCTCCTTAAATATGGCCATGCCTTGATCATGAATTAGATCCTGGTACATCTTATGCATCGCAGAGATGGATTTAGAAAGCCTTAGAAAAATACTATAGAGCTGATGAAGCTAGTACTAAGAAGTATGTTGTTAGAAAGTATTTCAAAGTATTAAATGGTCGTAAAGAAACTGTTGCTTTGCTTAAGTCTTTTAATTTCATGTGACTGTTTATGAAATAGTTTCTAAAGGTACTCATGTAAAAAGCTGCGGCAATTGTTGAGAAACTACCTTCCTACGCTTAGATATAAGTGCCTTGAAAAATCAATGTTTAATTGCTCCTTAACCCATCTTATGGATTGATTATTCATTTGCCTAGTTAATTCATGTGAAACATGCTTATTATTATGTGTTTGTTGTCCTTAAATACCTAAGATTAGATAAATTAGCATATGACTAAGGAGAGAAGTGATCTATGGATCTCAGTGCTTTGACTATGACTACTTGGGTGCTTGGACACATTTGTACTATTCTGATTGGTCATCTTATGAGAGATCAATGATTTGGCAGCAGGATGGATGATCTATACCATCGAGCTTGATTAAGTGTTTGTGTACCTTCATCCTACCTTACATGAGCTTGGTGAGTGTGTCATGGATGGTTCCTTTGGTTAGGGTCTTGATTACTTACATTAGTAAGATCCTATGCAAGTAACTAATTAGGGAGGCACATCATGTCCAAACTAGAAGATACTTGCGATTGCACTAACTTTGTAAAATCCGTTGACTCGGAGATGTGTAGAAGAAGAAATCTTGATTGCTAGTTCTTTTGCTCACTTTATGAGGTCACGTAGGAACCATTAAAACTAGGTGCGGCTTAGAGATTTCATCAGGATTATCAATGTCCACAAGATCCAACATGGTATCCACTTGATTTGCTTAGGCATTAATATGTAGAGGGCCTAATAGAGCTTCCGCTTAGGACGCTTCCTATTGTTTATACCTGATTTGACATTGTCAAATTAAAATGCCAACACATGGCAACATCGCACGGAGAAAGCCTCTATGGTTGATGTAATCGGCAAACGAAAGATCATAAGAGACTACAACCACACAGTGGCTAAAAACTATTGCGCACAATGGACGGCTAACCGACAACAAGCGCAGATGAACGTTTGTGAGGTAACTCTTTAGACCCAAGGCAAAATGCCCTTCTTATAAACATGAAAAGTTGCTCGAGTAAAGTTGATGTGGGAGTAAACTCACAACACTAAAGCAAGACAAATTGCAAATTTGAAAGAGAAAACAGAAAATTCAAAAATATTTTTATTTTGAAACACAAACACAACAGGACAACCCTTCCTTTCATTAATCGTTTGATCTCTTGATATTAGTGGCTAAATAGGACAGTCGATCCACCTCATTTTTTTTTATCTCACGGTCTATCTTAGCACTTAGGTTTAAAGGCATTCGGCTCAAATCAAGCTACATGATATCTTTAACCCACCTGATATAGTAGCAAGTACACACCCATGACCAATGTTAAAGCCATCACTCGACAAAAGGGGCCCTTCCGCCGTCGTTGTTGGTGATGTAATGTAGTTCACCGTCCGATGAGCAACATGGCCGCTATTATGACAGGCAAATGTCATGATCATGCACTTCCCACTGGACATGGATCACATGTGGCAGGATATTGCGGGCACTTGGTCCTACAATGATATGTTGTCAATGAAAAAACTTCCCATACATAGGTGAAATATAAAATACTACAGCGAAAATGTTAAAATGGTCATTTTATGTAGAATTTTACTTTTAAACTTTTCACCACAGTCGGTCTCACATGCACAAATGACACTTTTTCACCGGTAGCATGTCATTTTTGGGTGTCTATGTGCCTTCTCTCTTTATTTTTCTACGAGAAATTAAGGGCCATTTGACATCTCTAATAATAAGAGCTTATTTGCTTATTCTAATAAAATAAACTCTTATTTTTTTAAAATAGACTATTCAATAAAGCTTTACTTTTAGAGCTTATTTTCTTATAAACTAATAAAAAAGTTCTAAAAAATAAGTGACGATAAGTTCACCTTTTCTTTTATAACTAATTTGGCTTAAGTGGGTAAATATTTTTAGTTAATTTTTGAACGAGTTTGTTCTTAAACTTTTTAAGTAATTTCCATTTTACCCTCATCCCCTCTTTATAATCTCCCCAAAGTGGACCCACATGATGAGCAACATACATTGAAGATGGGTTTCATATTATGAATGGTCTACATCAAGGTGGGCTCACATAATGCACTATCACATCAAAGGTGGGCCCCACATGATGGATACCCCCTGTTGTGAGAAGAATACGAGCTGACCTCTACACCATCAGGAAGAGAATATGAGCTGACCTGAAGATCGATCCAGTTCAGCTCGCACAGTTCGAAACCGATCTGATGACAGACGGAATAACTCATACGGGTCGTCGGGCCTCCACCGACCCGACCTAAGGAAGAGAAGTAGCCCTCAGGAACGACCTCACCAGGTCAACCGTCTTGCGACCTGATTCTGTTTCCACAAACCTCTAAGTTTGTGCATGATAAGGGGAAGAAATTCCGGGAGATCTTTAACCAACTCGCCGAAAGATCCTCGAAGATCACGGGACAGCTCCGAAAATCCCAAAGATCCGAGAATCCCTCCCCTGAGATCATGGCTTCAAAAGGGAATACAACTCTGCAACCTAGGTCTATAAATGGACACGTCTTCTTCTTTATTGAGGTACGAAACAAAGACTGATAAAAAGATAGATGTTCAATCTTTCAAGATCTCACTAACTTAGGCATCGGAGGGCTAACGGCTGGACCCCAGCCATTCCCCTTAGCTTTCTTTTTGTTCTACAGGATCCAACCTTTCTTCACAGAGGAGATCAGCGGCATTCATCCATCAATATCAAAGGGTCTTCACCCTCATCTGTTGACGAATTTACAGCATCAACACCCCCATCAAAGTGTGGCCCCACATGATGGACGAGGACGACCCACATCAAAGGTGGGACCCACATGATGGATGGTGGACATTGAAGGTGGGACCACATAATAAAAGGTTGACATCAAAGGTGGGCCTACATGATGAACAACTCATATTAAGGGTTGGGTCCCACATGATGGACGATCCACAACAAAGGTGGGACCCACATGATCAATGGTGAACATTAAAGGTGGATCCCACAGGATGGATGACTCGCATCAAGATGTGGCCCGGCATGATAGACTATCTACATCAAGTGGGCCCCACATGATGGATGGTCCATAACAAAGGTTGGACCCACGTGATGGATGGTGGACATCAAAGGTGGGCCCGGTCGCATGATAAACAACCTATATTGAAGGTGTCCCCCACATGATGAATGGTTCACATCAAGGTTGCCCCACATAACGCATGGTTCACATCAAAGGTGGGGCCCACATGATGGATGACCCACATCAAAGTATGGCCCAACATGATGGACCATCCATGTTAAGTGAGCTCTACTTGATGGACAGTCCACAGTAAAGGTGGGACCCGCATGATGGATGATGAACATTAAAGGTGGGTCCTATATGATGGATGACTCACATCAAAATGTGGCGCCGCATGATGGACTATCTACATCAAGTGGGCCCTACATGATGGATGGTCCATGACAAAGGTGGGACCCATGTGATGGATGTGGTCATCAAAGGTGGGCCCGGCCGCATGATAAACAACCCATATTGAAGGTGTCCCCCACATGATGAATGATTCACATCAAGGTTGGCCCACATAACGCATGGTTCACATCAAAGGTGGGGCCTACATGATGGATGACCCACATCAAAGTGTGGCCCAACATGATGCACCATCCATGTTAAGTGGGCCCTACTTGATGGATGGTCCACATCAAAGGTGGAACCCACATAATGGATGGTGGATATTAAAGGTAGTTCGACATGATGGACAATAGACATCAAAGGTTGGGCCCACATGATGAATGAGTTGTATTGAAAGGGGGCTGACATAATGAATGGTCTACATCAAGGTGGCCCACATAACGGATGGGGTGGCCACACATGATGGATGGCCCACATCAAAGTGTGGGCCCTCTTGATGGACAATCCATGTTAAGTGGGCCCCACCTATTGGACGGTCCACATCCAAGGTCTCGCATGATGGATGACCCATATCTAAAGTGGCCCAACATGATGGATGATACACATAGAAGGTGCGCCCCACACAATGGATGATGGACATCAAAAGTAAGCCCACGTGATGGACAACCCACTTTAAATGTGGGGCCCACACGATGGACACAATGAATTCCACGTGATGGATTCTGGACATTGATGTAATAGAGTTGTAATAGTTAAAAATAACATCAATTACCCCTAAAAAGCTCTTATTTGAATGTTTTACTAAACGTAACTATTTCATATGGGAGTTTTTCTTAATTTTGAAGGCTTAATTTTACCAAACAAACTTACTTAAAACAAAAGATTATTAGGGTAGCTTTTATTTAAAAAGCTCTAATTAGATTAGAGTAGAGATGCCAAAGAAGTCCTAAGTTTAAATACCCCCAATTGCATTAATTGACTAATGACAGTTTAATCAATCCAGCTGAGCCATTTATTAAGTGAAGAAGACTTAACATTGGCTGCCAAGTAAAAAGCAGATTTGATTGGATGATCCCATCCATCCGTTGAACTATGGACTAGTGTCCCAATGCAACTAGGACCACCTTAGCGTATAGCACTAACAGCATTTCTCTTTCCCGAAAAAGAGATTTTGAGTAGTTATTGTCTTTCATCAGGTGCACATAATTAACGGATTCGTCGCAGCAGATTGAACTGCTTGTAAAATCACTAAGTTGTCCCTGTTTTTATATGAACGGATTAGCATACGCGTGTTTTCAAATCGAAAAGGTGGGCTCAAGCTTTGCTAATCAAGCCACTCGTTAGTTGCCTATCGTCGTGGATGGACGATTCTCAATGATTCTGCTTGGCGGGACAACTACAGCCACTGGATTTGTGCAAAATCCTTGTATGGCGTATGGTAAATTACTTAAAGTGCCGTGGTCGGACCGGGTGGTTTTCGGTTTGTAGAAGTGGGCCCCTGATTAAGAGATCCACCGTCGAAATGTCGACCTCACGTCCACACTCCATGCCCAACTTTTAGGGTTAATGTATTTCTTTATTAAGCGTCCATTTATTGACTTCCTGCTGAAGGTGAATGGTTAGGATTTTTCCATTGAGTAGATTTTTGGTTCATGACCCATCATGAGTGGGGTCATGATCTCAACCGTCTATTCATTAACGCATAGGACTCACATCTGCAAAATGAAACCCGAAGTTTAAAAAAAAAAAGACTTTTGAGTGAAACTGTGATACTTTGGCAGGGTGTGAATGATGATCTGCAGGCACTTAGAAATTACTGAGAAAGTGGACACGTGGCATACAATTAATCAAATTAAACTGTCTGAATTATGGTAAAAACTAAGATTATTTGATTGTCGGATTTGTGAACATTGGTTAAAAATGAAAAAAATCCAACGGTCCTGTTTCTACAAACAAATGTTCATGAAACGGAGGTTAGGATTGCCCAACCAATCTGGATTGGAGTTGGAGAAAGTGGTTAGTGGACCGCACAATCTAGTCGCCTTTATTTGAGTTAATATACGGCACGTTTACAATTTTCTTATAGTGCGTGCGTATGAAGCGTCATACCAGACTGAGTATCATATACTCCTCCGGAATTGAAAGGGATGCGGATTTGGTGCGGCCCGGCATCGCCCAAGACGCTACGGCCCTGACCGTGGGGCCATCTTGATGCATTAGTAGTATATCCACGCCGTTCATCAGTCTTCACAGATAATTTTAGGGCATAAAAAAAAAAAAAGCAGATCCATTCTCAGGAGAACCAAAATGGAGGGAATAATTGTGATTGACCATTAAAAAACTTCTTGTGGGCCACGAAAGCTTCGGATAAAGCTGATATTTGGTGTTTGCCTTCATCTAGATATAAGTGACCTGATCAACAGATTGGATGGAAAATAAACACTATGGTGGCCCCTAGGTAGTTTGTAATGGTGAGCGTTCAATCACCACTGTTTCATGTAGAGTGGTCCATCTGAGATTTATATCTGCTTTACTTTTTATTTCATGTCTTAAATTGATCTGAAAAAGCCTATAGTACACATACATCAAGGTGGGCCCCATGGTCAGGGCTGCACCGTGTTTGGTGAGTCCAGGTCTCACCTAATCCACTCGGACTTGAATGATTGCAAGTGGCTGCAGCTACACGTTTATAAATGAAAAATAAAGAAAATTGACCAGCGGTCCAAAATTCATGTAACAAGTGGCCCACATCATGACCAAGTTGGCATCTACTTACTGAGAATCCAATGATGTGCAGCTTAAATCTCGTACACGCATCCCATGTTTTGGAGGCTTGAGGGGGAGTGAACTTGGTATTTCTCTTTTGTAATAAAGAACAAGGTCATTAAATGAGGAGGCCGGTGGCTCTACTAGTCATGGTTGAATAGTCTGTAGTACGGTCTGCCGTGGTCCACTAACCTGTCCACAAGAGTCGTCTACAGGTATATGCCCTAAAAATCAGGTCAATCCAACCATCATGTGGACCACCACCTTAATTTGGATATTTTTGAGTGGTTGCCAATTGTTTTTATGGTGTGGTCCACCTAATAATTGTGATTGTACTCAATGCATGGGTTGGTTTGAATACACAACTAAGTGGGCCCCACACAGGTACAAGATGGATGGGTGAATAGGAATGGTGAATAGCTTTTACAAGCAGATGAATAATTTGTAGAATAAGGGCTATATTATTTCTGACCTCAATTAATATTCCCTCTCAGAGATTATGACATTACTCTGTTATAATACTCCTAAAGAAAGCCACTAAATAAGAGGAACTGTATATTCGGTGTAATTTGGGATTTTGAATTCATGCAAGTGGGGCCATGCTTCAGTGATCCAGACCGTTTAAAATTCGTTGAGAATACTGGTCACTAATATCGTGTTATTTTTCCAGGTGGCAATTGCAAGATTTCTCCTTTCGGAAATTTATCTCTATGACATTTTTCAATTGCATGGAGAGAGGATTCATTTGGTTTAGTAGGAATATTTGAAAGGGGAGTTATTTGATACTCTGACTGCATATGGCACTTCATACACAGTCACATATAAGTGGCACATGTCACATGTCATGTGCATTAACTCACATAAACTCACTTGATTGTGGAACACAACTGTTTCAAAGTTCCAATCCAACCATCAGATTCGGTTGAACAAAACTGTCCTCTGAAATGCAGGACACTTGTTTGTTGAAATAAGACCATTTTGAAGTATTTCATTTTTAACCGAACTAATAAATGTCCACCAATCCCATAGTCAAATAATCAAATTAGTGCAATTTTTCATCAATGATACATTAAAATTGGGCCCACATTTTGGACAGTTTAATTTAAACTACTTGTGAGCCGGACAGGCACTTTCCAGATTTTATCTAAATGCCTGCTACCATTCATGACTCTCTTTCGAACACTTAAACAGGTGCAGCTTAAGATCAGCATTACCAAAGCTCAGGAAAGCCACATTGCCTAGAGGTTTTAGAAGCAGTTTTACATTGTTCCCATTAGCGTGGCCCATTGGAGTTAGGAAACGGCGGGATTGTAAATTGATTGACTTTGAACCAGATGTATGCACATCCTAATCAATTAATACTTAAATCTGATCCCCTCGTTCATGGCTCTTAAAAAAAACGCTAATCAAATTTGAATTCTAATATGTTATTTGAATTTGTGGAGGATTTGAAAATTTGAGTTTGATATATTTTTTTTTACACTAATTCCATTAAAGGAATAATTGAATTTTTCAATAATAACTATGAAACTCTTATCAAAATGTAATTGTTCCTTTAATGCATCAACACTATAAATGGATTATTGGCTGATTGGATGGATTTTTATATGTTAGTCAAATTGTATCTTCATTGATGTTCATGTTTGAATTTGAGATAAATTAATTTACTTCTCCCAAAAACATTGCCTCCCAAAATCATTTGCATTATTATGTTTGGTTTTCTAATGATAAAATTGTAACAATAAAAATTTTAATTACATTACTTTTGTAATTCCTAATCCAAACGTGTTCTTAAAAGAGTCTTGATGTGCCCCTTTATCACAATGGTTTGCACTTGATGAATGGTTTGGATGGCATATGCAAAACATGATGGATATCCCAAGTGTCCCGCCTGCTACCCCATCTGGAAGAAGCTTAGGGGCTTCAAGAGCAGGTCTCATATTCAAGTGCTAAGGAGACACACTGGTGGGTGGGTGCATTGTGTGACTAATTGAGTGGGTGCGTTGCGCAGCTAAGAGGACATGATCACCCTTCCAATGTCCTGCATGGGTTCCTGCATTGATCCCTTTGGTGCCACCCACCTGAGTAATACATCTGGCTGGATTTTGGAGTGTAGCCATATCTTGTCTGTGTTGATAATATTCACCGTGCGGATTCTACTTACTCATCATGGTGGGACCCGCAGAATGCATGGTGGCTTATCGGATGTGGAGGAGACCCATTCAAAGTGGTGTTTGGCTGTTTTATCCCAATGGAAGAGATTGTTTTGCCTGTGCCGCGACTCAAGATCATCAGCATGTGCTGCTCGATGGGGCCCGCATGCAATGACGGTTGGATCATCATTGGAAGCATCCATCTGAAAATCATCCTCCCCATTGATTCATTGAGTTGAATGAGTAATAAAAAGATTTTCCTTCAGTTGTCCACAATCGGCCACATATGTAGGTTTTTTGGAGTGCTGCATCACGTAGACGGCTCAGATTTTGGGCTCAAGTCATGTGCCATGAGCCATGAAAAAGTGCTCACGTGAGAGAAGTGTCTAGGTGAGCATTCCTCTCTCTCTATATATATATACAAATCATCCATTCAGCGCAAGTTTCTTAGTATCTCTGTAGAACACGATATATGGATGGTTCTGATCATCCACCATCTCTTCATGTTGGCCCAGTGGCGCCATTAAATGCTCATGAATGGCCATAAAAGCCGAAGGAACTAAGGAATAGATACCAACGTCCCTATCTCTACCAAAAAGAGATGATGGATTAAAAGGTGGAAGGAGGACACATGTGGGGCCAATAATGAACATTCCTAGCTTATACGTGGGGACCAATCCACTTGAAAGGTGGGTTAAACTTCTATTATGAATGGTTAGGATGAAAACATCCAATGGCCAATATTGAACACACCTGTGTGGCCTACTTTATGAGAGGCCCAGCCCACACTTCATGACAGAGCATGTTTACATAGAATACAACATGTTTCATAGCACGGATCTTTCACACATTTGCCATTTTGTCACGCGTTCCGGGATCGGCTTCCCGACTTTCTCTTTGCGAGAATTGCCGTAGCATTCGCGTTTGAAAACATGGTTGTTAAAAAGTCAAGTTGAAAAAAAAAAAAAAACAGAGACGTCGGTAACACGAGTTGTGGTAGTGTAACATCTTCTCTGCCGACATGCCTGTTGGGTAGAAAATCCATCCCGTGAAAACGATAGCCCCATAATCTAAGAGAATTGAACAGTGCACCGGAGATAAGGATCCAACTATCTAAACAAAAAATTGTACCTGATTAAGACTCCATCGCTGTAAGTCAATTGCTATAGTCTTTCGCACCTTACATCTTAAGAGAAGTGAGGATACCTAGTAATGTTTTTATATTGCCGAGGGTGGGGGGTTTGTAACTCGTCAAAACTAGTCCATTAAGTCTACATACAAATTTAGGACTCCTAGTACAACCAAGTAAAAGTAATTACGGAAGTGTGAGCCTCCAGGATCTGACAGTCTACATAATGAGAACCTTCGCAAAGCCGAGGATGTGCAATGCGGTCCAGTGATCCACATATTTGCTACAGGAATAAGTGGGTCTGATCACCCCTCTGATCTTATGGTGAGGATGGTCCTCGGATCATGATCTACGGCTTAGATCGAAAGGGATTGGCTAAATGGACACTCCTTTTACTTTCTTCCTTTTTCTCTCCGTAGATGTGTTGTTGCATTTGATTACGGAAAAAATCCTCCTCTATTTATAAGATGAATAGAGGGATAAGAAATAAGGAATGAGATGAGATAAGGTTGGTTTATCCTTATCCCATCCCGTCTTCTTCCGAGGTTATAAATCTCTAACTGAATTTCAAACTCTCGGAAAAAGGAGGATGCGGGAAGATCCTTATGGGCCCCACCCACAAGTGGTTGTCCACAAGTGGGCCCCACGGGTCCATCAACCAACATCTCCCACTCAAATCACATTGTGAGATAGGCACATCATGTATTGTCCATCTAGCTCATCACATAACAATTAAAACCAAAAGAATCACAATCAAAAGAGAATCAGAGCCATGGGACCAGCTGGAACACCGTTATCTTCTCACAGGTGTTTAAGTACTAAGTGACCACCTAAGTAGCACTTAATAACCCAAGCTTTGCAATGCTTGTCCTAGTCCTAATGACCATACCAAATGAAGTTAACTCCTGATCTTGAGTACTCGGCCAACATACGCACTTATCCAACTTATCAAATTTTTACTAAAAACTTGGTTTTCCACAGACATCAATTTGAATTCATTTTAAAGTAATATTAAGATATATACTTTTGAAAGAGAATATCGTTTACAAAAGTCTAAAAAAACTCGTTACTGCCGGCGGATAAGTCTTCAAGTGCGTATTTATAGTTCTAGAAACTTAGTGTAGCTGTCACGGAATCTTTCCCACGCAGATGTGTAATTTGGAATCTATCAAGCCGCTTTCCTAGCATAACCAAGTCTGACCAATCAAGGGCCTTTCGTCATCGTATATTAAAGTAGCGACACTCAATCTCATCCTCCTGTACGTAAGAGGAGGGTAGCTGAGGACATAAGGAGTCACCTACGGGACTGGTTACTCGCACGTTGCAATGATTAGATCGAATCAAAGCAATCTGTAGGTAAAAGGTCCTAGCACGTGGCTACAATCAACGCCGTAAAGTAGATAATACTAGGTGTATATTGGGTCTACAATATGCAAGTCGTCTCACATGAGGTATGACTCATCTTATAACCTCACGACTTGGCTATGATTCAGGCCATAACATAATTCGCATGAAGAGTAATGGTGCAATTATGTTATTCAACTTTATCAGTCTCATCTTTAATCTTTTAGGACTGAAGGCAGATACAACTCATTCGTATCCTCATCCTTTATTATTTTCAATAAAGGGTGGTTCATACCTCAATGTATGAATATCACCCCAAGTGTACCTTTCTTGTACATTTAGAGTTGGTCAACCCGTGTAAGTGGCTGACTGGCCTGTCGATAAAAGTTGAAATCCTACTTGATTTCATAAGAAAATGCTGATGATCTACATACCTAGTCTAAAAAGTGCTCAATACTGAATAAAAGAAAATTTATTATTTATGAAGGATCAAATGTACATGATACAAGCATATTTCTCAAGCTTTCCTCAATCCCATCTGCCTGACGTAAACCTGAAATAAATTTTTAGCTATAGGTTTCGTCATAGGATCCGCCATCATCTCCTTGGTAGGAATGTAGCTGAGGATAACATTCTTATCTTTCACTTGATCACGAACGTAATGATACTTTATCTCAATGTGCTTGGATTTCTGGTAGTGTTTGGGATCCTTCGCCAAGTCAATGGCTGAGGTGTTGTCTATCCTCAACGATATAGGCTCACGAATGCTTGATACAACACCCAGTCCTAGTAGAAATCTGCGAACCCAAATACACTCCTGAACTGCAGCACAACATGCAATGTACTCGGCCTCTATAGATGAAAGGGCTGTGGATGTTTGTTTCTTGCTTGACCAAGAGATAGTTCCCCTCTAAGCAAAAAGACATCTTGAAGTAGACTTTTCCTCGTCGGCGTCATTACCCCAGGCGGCATCAGAATGTCCTTTGAGTTCAAGACTCGCGCCTTCATAACACAGCATCGGGTCTTTTGTTCTTCTCAGATAACAGAATATACGTTTGATGGCTTGCCAATGAGACTGTCCCAGGTTATTCTAGTAACGACTGACTATGCCAATTGCATAACTAATATCCGGTCTGATGCAAAGCATAACATACATTAAGCTGCCTACTGCACTCGCATAAGGTATTGAGGATATTGTCGATTTCTCAGCTTCTGTCTGGGGACACGATTTTCTGTCTAACTTGGTAGCTTTATCTATAGGGGTTTCAACAGCTTTTGAATTTTTCATCCTAAACCGATCTAAGATCTTCTGTATGTAAGTGGCTTATGACAAGCCTAAGAATCTCCTAGGACAGTTCCTGATGATTTTAACCCCTAGAATAAAGTTGGTTTCACCAAGATCTTTCATTTCAAAGTTCGAGAAAAGTTAATCTTTAGACATTATCAACAGTTACATGTTATTATCAGCTAATAGGATATCGTCTGCATATAGAGATATTATCAGAAAAGATCTTCCAGACCGTTTCATGTATACACAATGATCTTCTTTACTCATCGTGAACCCGAAAGTGGTGATGGTTAAGTGGAACCTCATGTACCACTGCCTTGAAGATTGCTTTAACCCATAAATAGATTGTAACAACTTGCAGACTTTCTTTAGATACTTTTTGTTCACGTAACCTATGGGTTGTTGCATGTATATTTCTTCATCCAAATCACCATTTAAGAATGCTATCTTTACATCCATATGATATAACTCTAAGTCTAAACTTGCGACAATGGACAAGATTATGCAGATTGAGGAGAATTTTGCAACAGGTGAAAAAGCTTTCTCATAATCAACACCTTCTTTTTGTGTAAAACCTTTTGCAACTAATCGTGGTTTGTACTTGTTCACTGTACCATCTGCCTTTCTTTTGATCTTAAGTACCCACTTGTTACCAATTGCTTTGCGATTGGAAGGCAGATATACAAGTTCTTAGACTTTGTTCTTCTCCATAGAAGTAATCTCCTCGTTCATGGCAGTTACTCATTCAGCCGAATTCGGAGATAACAACGCATCCTGATAAGAATCAGGTTCATCATCGTCAATCACAATACAAGAAAAAGATTAACCATCGATATCGAAATATCTACGGGGAATCAAACCTCTTTCACTTCGACGTAACTCAAGAGCTTGCTGAGATGTACTCTCACTGTCCTAATGAACTATAGGAGGAGCATCTCTATTTTCAGAAGCAGAACTCCCACTCTCCTAAGATACATCGAAAATTTCAAAAAGTTCTGTGGGAACTTTTTGTTTCTTTCGGCTGGGGTATCTATCTTCGACGAAAGTGACATCCCAATATTCTATCTCAGTTCATCATCCACGATCCTCATAAACTAGAACGTATCCATTTGAGTGCATGGGGTATCTAATGAATATGCATTCAATAGTTTTACTATCAAGTTTACTTATATGCGGAGCAGGCAATAAAACATATGCTAAAGATCCCCAAGGACGCAGGTCGGCTAGAGAAGGAATCCTCCCAGTCCACATCTCATATGGGGTCTTAGGAACGGATTTAGTTGGGACTCTATTTAGGACATAGATGGCTGTGAGAAGCACGTCTCCCCAGAATGTGGTAGAGAAATTGGCATGTGCCATCATCGACCTGACCATGTCCAATAGTGTCATGTTCATTTTTTCTTCAACTCCATTTTATTGTAGAGTATATGCTATAGTGTACTGCCTGATGATGCCAACGTTTGCACAGTATGTTTTAAACGTTTCAAATGTATACTCGCCACCTCTATCAGATCTAAGAGTTTTAATCTTTTTCTCAAACTGATTTTCTACTTCAGCTTTGAATTTGAGAAAGCAATCAAAAGCCTAAGATTTATGTGAGATGAGATACACATATCCATAGTGTGACTAATCATCAATAAATGTGATGAAGTATTGGCATCTATTTCTAGCACGTACATTTAAGGGTCCATAGATATCCGAATGGATCATCTCTAGCAAACCCTTTGACCTAGTCACTTTAGGGAATGGTTTCTTAGAAGTCTTCCCGGATACACAATGTTCACAAAATGGCAAATCAACTTTGGATAATGAACAAACCAGATCTTACTAGTCTTGTCATACGATCATTTCCAATGTAATCTAACCTCACGTGCCATTTTAAAGATTTAGATACTACATGTTCATTTGACGTAGCAGACTAAAGCAAGATGTGCATTATCAATATCTATACCTAGAATAAATAAATCTAAAATCAAGTGTCCCCATGCAAAGATGAGATTATTGAGTCTTAAAGAAACTCTTATTCCGAAAAAACGAATGTCAAAACTATTAACTAACAACCTAGAAACAGAAATTAAATTTCGGCGCATGCCTGGTACATAAATAGTATCATGGACGGTTATTGTGTGCCCTACGCGGGTACGGAGATAATAAACATAATCCCTAGCAAGTCTTCAGCAGCGTTATTTTCCATGTACGCTCTGTAGCTCCCTGTGACTATAGGCCGGAATTCCTCAAGTCCTCGACGATCTCGTGTCATGTGCTTTGTTGCGCATGGATCCAAAATCTACCCGTTAGATAGGATATCAACAGAAATGATCGCAGAACAAATGCTTACAAATAAAGTGTTCAGTGGCAGAGGAATTACCATCTTTTTATGAGCGCACTGACGGGCATAATAGCCAGAATTTCTGCAGACGAAACAGGTTATGTTTGTCTTTTTAGGTTTCCTCTTTCCTTTCCCCTTCTTGGAATTTGGAGGACGCGTTGCGGTCTTCTATTCTTGATTGTTCTTCTTCGCCTTCTTGTGAGCTTTGAACTTTGTCTTGTTAACTTTTCGCTTGTGGGTTTCTGTTGCAAAGGCCTTGGCTGAACCTGGATGAATTGCATTCATTTCAACCTCTTGTATCAGATGGTCACAAAAGTCTCTGAACGTTATGATTGAATCAGTATGGTTCAGAATCGTTTTCATTTGGGCCCAAGATTCAGATAAGGAACGGTGCATTGCTATAATATTTTGATTTTCAGTTAGTTTACATCCTACATTCCTCAAGGTGCCTATCATCTGTTCCATCTTACGGCTATGATCCTCGATGGGGCAATCTACTAGCATCCTATATTCTTGGAAATCTAATTCTATAGCCCGAACCTTTGCATCTGACTTCTGCTTATAGGCATTAGCTAGTGCATCCCAAATCCCCTTAGCGGTTTCATGCACTTCATATGTGGATATGAGTTCTTTGTGCATTGTGCTAATTAATACATTACGGGCAGAGCGATTTTGTTTACGCCACTTATTGTAGCGATTTATCGGGGCCATATGTAAACCTAGATTTTCATTTTCAGCCAATATGGGTTCCTCTTGAACCCCATGTAGAGTGTGTGAAATGTCATCCTCGTCCAGAAGGCTTCGCACTGCGCGGGACCAGTCTTCGTGGTTGTTGTCGTTAAAATGTTGTCATTTGAGTTGATCGACAATCAATGCTTTAGAGGCCATCTCTAGATCGCATCATGTATCACTACTTAGCTATGATATAGAGTATTGGCACTAATCACCAGCACTTTTATTGGTTATTCAAACTTTCAAGTTTATAAAAGTATTCAATCAATCTTAAAAGAAATTTGAAAGCCTACACACCTGTATGGGCGGTGCAGATCAATCAAGTTCTCTAAATAAGATGAAATTGATGCTTTTACGACTATTTATTTGTTTAACCTACAACTCACCATTATGAGTTTATGCATCATTTAGGGAAGAAATTATATCTCTTACTAAGGTTATGCACAACCTTAGAATAAAAGAGGGCAATCATAACATAAGTTTTATGTTTTCTAATGAAATAGGACTTAGATTTAATCGCATGAAGACTAAAGCCAATATATATAAATCATTAGATTAAAGGAAACAATCATTACCATTAAACAAAGAAAACAAGTGCTAAGAAGAATGAAAAATCCAATCACCACCATTGATCGTGTCCATTCATGATGGATCTGATCATCACCATTAATGTTCACCATTGATGATGGATCTTTTCATCAATGTTGATCATCATGGTTGATGATGGTTCCAATCACTTGTGGACCCGTGATCAATAGTGATCGTATGGATATAAGGAAAAATTCTCATACATATGCACACATACATGTATTAATACACGTACACGTACATTAAATAATCAAGAGATATTTGGAGTTACACATTTTTTCCACCTAACATAAGTAGTAATGTGTGCATCATGACAGAATAAAATATTCATAATAAAAAATTTCATTTATTTGCTTTCATTTTAATACATGCATTGATCATCATTATAATTAGAGATCTGAACCGTTAATAAAAAAAATGGACCACACCATCGATTAGATCTCGCTAAAAAACCCCAAGTCACTTCCCAACGCTTGGCTTAAATCAGCCCACAAATGGCCGATTATAAGCCCTTTAATAAGATACACTTAATCTTGAAAGTAAGTGAATTGGGCTTTTATTTCGGGCCAATATTATTTGTATTTAAATTTGGTGGCCATTTAGGCAATCAATCAACGTATGGATGACCAATGATGGTCCATTTTATTTTATCACAAAAAAATAGATAAGCAATGGTTTCACTGTCCATTGATTTCACTTAATGGGACTTTAAGCCTTGAACAGTTATGATTCCATTATAATGGCTATTGTAAATATGGCCAAAGTGGAGTAGGTCCATTTCCTTTTATAACAAGGCTATTATGACCATTAGGAGTTCATTATGTAACTGGTATCCACCTTAGTTCAAATTGCTAAACTAAAGGCCCACCTGCCATAAAAGAAAAGCACATGTCCACTGTGCATCATGTTGGCATGTATCAATCGTCATACACAGCCAAGGTATTAAATGACTCGTTTACCAAAAAATACTAATTGCACGTATGCCCATTATCCTAGGGCCTTGAATCTGTGCAAGTTGAGCTGTTTTGGTGATCTAGACTATTTGCTTGATTGGAGCGAATCATTTTGGATGGTGTGAATCTATCCAGCCAATTTCTTTTGTTCTGGATCTTGAACAATGGGTCCCACTTGTTCAGATTGAAGGCCTAAGGATGCCATGTGGATCAAGTCCGAATAGAAGGCCTTAGGTGTATGGATTTGAACTATAATTCTGATGATCCCATCAAGTGAACCCAACTAGACAAGATCATGAGATGGGTGATAGATGTAGATAAAAAAATGAACTGCTAATTGAAATCATAAAATAGTCCATATTAAATGTGGGGAGCTTGAGATATACTGGTGATCAAATTAATGCTAGTAAATAGGTGTGACCCACCTAATCAGGATCATCTACCCAATCTCGTGTGGGCCAAGGTGGCAGGGGCTATCGTTGTTCATGGTGGCAGTGACCATGGGCATTGTCACTACAAGTGGCGATCACAACCATGATTACGGATGCCTAGACTAGAGTGCCATTTTAGGTGGTGATGCCACTGTTTGTGCCTGCAGCAAATAAAGAGATAAAATATACACCTATTATCTCTTATTTTCTTTTCTTTATTTCTTGGTCTCTTATAACTGTAGGACCATTTGACAGTGGATGCGACTACCTTAATGACGATTGCCATGTTTGCTGCCTTAAAAAGAGATGATAGGTGTCTTATTGGCTGCACAAATGGTGGTTGTCGGTACAGGCCCCGACCTACCAATTCCTCTTATAAATATAATTTCTCTCAATTTATGTCTTTTTAATTTATTTTAATTATTTTTCTTATCCTAAAATTTTTAATCTCCATACCTCATAGATAAAAAAATTGGAATAATGACAATAAAGAAAATGAATCATTAATGGTGATGATTATTTGATGATCGAATGTATTTTAAAATGAAATAAGTAATTTAATAACGTGGTAAGGCCACTTACCTCAATTGGGATTTATTCCTCTTTAAATCGGAAATCCGCCGTTCAATTGCTCTGATACCACTGAAAGTAATTGCGGAAGTGTGGGTCTCCAGGATCTAACGGTCTACACGATGAGAACCTTCGCAAAGTCGAGGATGTGCAGTGCGGTCCAGCGATCCGCCTATTTGCTATAGGAACAAGTGGGTCTGATCACTACTTTGATCCTACAGGTGAGGATGGTCCCCGGATCATGATCTACGACTTAGATCGAAAGGGATGAGCTAAATGGACACTCCTTTTACTTTCTTGCTTTTCTCTCCGTAGATGTGTTGTATTTGATTACGGAAAAAATCCTCCTCTGTTCAAGATGAACAGAGGGATAAAAGATAAGGGATGAGATGAGATAAGGTTGGTTTATCCTTATCCCATCTCATCTTCTTTTCGAGCTTTTAAATCTCTAACTGAATTTCAAACTCTTGGAAGAAGGAGGATGCGGGAACATCCTTATGGGCCCCACCCACAAGTGGTTGTCCACAAGTGGGCCCCATGAGTCCATCAATCAACACCAAGACATTGTGTGATAGTTATAACACACCACCCCTTACACAAATTAGATTAATGACATCTTGAGTGGGGTCCACTAGTATGGCCGATTATGATATCCAACCCTTAGGCAAATCCATATCATTAGGCTCACCTAATGAAAATTCTTACAGATCACTCTTTTAGAAGATTATGCATATTCATCTATTAAATGGGTCACACCTCTATGTTGAGTCAAACCATTGGTTGCCCGTTGATGCCAATGTTGTGGTCCACTAAATGAGTAGTGTTTCACATTATTCAATAAAACCATACATGTTAATAGAGCTGAACACGAGTCGAGTTCGAGTCGAGCTAGGCCAAGATCAACTCAGCTTTACCCCAGCATGACCCAAGCTTGAGCTCAACTAGACTCAATCTTCGAGGTCACCCATCAAGCTTGCCTTAGCTCGCTGGTTCGAGCCAAGTCGAGCTGGGATCGAGTCGGTTCGAGCGAGCTGTTCGAGTTAAGCCGAGTTCGAGTTATATGAATATTTTTAAAAATGTTTTAAAAAATATAATAAAATCATTAAAATGATAAAATCAAGATTGTTCATTGTTAGGTAAAAAGAAGGTAAAATCAAAATGTTATATGTTTGTCGTTCGCTGCCGCTCGGGTAGGGTAAAAGGAAAGGGGGTCGGGTAGGATTTTAACTATTAAGTTATATATATATATATATATATATATATATATATATATATATATATATATATATATATATATATATATATTGAATTCGAGTCGGGTTCAAGCTTGGAATTGAGTTAAGTCGCTTTGAGCTTAACTTAGCTCAAACATGACTCAGTTTTTTTTCAAGCTGATCCAATCCACGAGTCGAGTCAGATTGAGCTCAACTAAGTCAGTTCGAGCAAGTTTTTCAAGCTAGCTCGACTCGTGTCCAGCTCTACATGTTAACAAAGGCCTGTATTTGATTAAACATGTTCAATTAGGATAGTGCAGGTGTGCCAGAGGCGTACTTGACTCAAGTTTGTTTGATTGATTGCTAGTAACTCCAGTGCTGAGACACTATGATTAAGACCAGATCCAAAATATTGGCTGCCTTCCTAGTCACCAATTGCTACAGTGATCATACTTTTAGAAGGGTAGGGGTTCTTCCAAATAGATTCTTTTTGCCTTGTGTCAAAAGCTTTTTCCTTCAATAATGATTACAAGTTTTGTATTTCTCAATAAAACAATGATAGATGAAAAAAATTAAAACTAGAAGGGCTAATAATACCAATTTTATTGATTTGTATTTGAAACTTAATACAATAAAACATAACCAAATAAAAATAGAAATAAATAAAAGTAAATACTTGTGATCGCTTATGTGGACAAACAATTGAGGGGTGTTGTTCGCAGCATGTGATCGGAGTGTGATCTTTCAAGTAAAGACCCAGTTGATCAGAGATCCAATGGCGATAAGTCACGGATATTTATACTCCTCTCTAAGCATATTACAACGATGTCATTTTACAGTAGCAATGTGTTTGGCGTCAGCCTCAAGCTCTTTATCGCGTACTCCTCATATATATATATATATATAGCTCAGGCGGTGACAAATTCTTGATGGGTTTCCTAACTAGTCTAGCATCCTTGATAATTATGGTGTAGAGCTGTTTTTTGATCTTCTTAGCCTTGCCAAAGAGATCTTTGAAAGTTTCAATTCGAAATCATTTTCAAATCTTCTTGCAAGTATAACCGCATAGATCCATGGATGTTACATAATCAAGGTCATTAGATTCGATTTCTTTACTGTATCTTTAATTTTTTCCTGCTTTGAGAAGAATCTATTTCTTGAATCTTTGTAAAGCTGTGAAAGCATCCATCATTTCTAAGAGGATCTCCCGCAGGATTGTATTAGACAGCTTTGCCTACCATATCTAGGTTACGATGAGATCTTTATACTTCGCGTCTTTATAAATTTATTGAGCACATAGCTTCAACTCTGCCTTTTGGTAGTTAACGTTCCATAAAAGGATGTTGGGTAAAAGATATCCTCGTAGCTTGGCGTGAATTAGGTGTTACCTGGGGACAGCTTAGTGGGTGTTACCATAACCGTGTGGGGCCCTTCTTGATGTATTTTTTATATATCAACATCATCTATCTGTTTTTTTATATCATCTTAGGATGTGATCCAAAACCTCAAGAAAATCCAAATCTCAAATGAACCATACTGTTGATGCTGTAAATTCGCCGACAGATGATGGTGAAGACTCTTTGACACTGATGGATGGATGCCGCTGATCTCCTTCTTCACAAAGGGTCGGATCCTGTAGAACAAAAGAGAAACTAAGGGGGGTGGCTGGGGTTCAGCCGTTAGCCCTTCGATGCTTAAGTTAGCGATATCTCGAAAGATTGAAATTCTGCTTTTTCTCAGTCTTGGTTTTTTCGTACCTCAGTAAAGAAGAAGACCTGTCTATTTATAGACCTAGATTGCAGAGTTGTACTCCCTTTCGAAGCCATGATCTCCGGGGAGGGATTCTCGGATCTTTGGGATTTTCGGAGCTGTCCCGAGATCTTCGAGGATCTTTCGGCGGTCGGATAAAGATCTCCCAGATTTTCTTCCCCTTATTACGCGCACACTCAGAAGCTTGCGGAAACAGAGTCAGGTCGTAAGGCGGTCGACCTGGTGAGGTCGTTTCTGACGGCTGCTTCTCTACTTTAGGTCGGATCGGTCAGACCCGTAAGAGCTACTCCATCCTCGAATCAGATCGACTATAAACTGTGCGAGCTGAACTGGATCGACCTTCGGGTCAGCTCGTATTCTCTTTCTGATGGCGCAGAGGTCATCTCGTATTCTTCCCACAACACATACCACTAGAAACAGTGATGAATAACTATTAAAAACGTTTTTTGGGGCACAAAACTTTTGGATGAATCTGATATTTATATGTTCCCTTCATCAAGACCTTGTTGACATTATCAAGAGCTTGGATTGAAAATAAGCATTACCAAAACTTTACGATGGGCTCTTTAGAATTTTTCATGATGGAGCACTCAATCACACTGATTCTGGTATGGTCCACTTGAGATTTAGATCTACATAATTTTTCGAACCACATTCTAAAATGGGCTGTAGAAAAGAATAGAAGGCATGGATATAAAAAATATCATCCATGTGGGCCACACGGGAGGGGTAACACCTAATTCGCGCCCCTCGCAGCTAGAGTAGGATTTCATCAATCATCTAACATCTACTGGGTAGTGCCCACACGTGGCATCTGCTCGTCAATGTGGAGGGGCGTAAACAAGGAGATGGAACTTGTGTATGTGAAAGATGATATTCATGAGAGCGGATTAGGTGAGACACCGGCCTCGCCTAAGTCGGTGCGGCCCTTACGTAGGTTTACCGTGGGGCCCACCTTGATGTGTGTATTATGTATCCACTCCGTCTAACCTTTTATACACATAATTTAAGGCATTATACCAAAAATTAAGAAGATCCAATTATCAGGTGGACCATAGCATAAGAAACAGGGGTGATTTACCATTAATGGGCCACAAGAGTTTTGAATCAAGCTGATATTTGTTTTTTCCCTTCATCCAGTCTAACCTTATCCACAGATTGGATGGTAAATAAACACTACTAAAGCATTAAGATTCGCTGTAAGAAGTGTTTAATGGTAGGATGGGCAATCACCACTGTTTCTTATGGTATGCTTTACCTGATAATTTGATCTTCTTAAATTTTTATATAATGCCTTAAAATGATGTTCAAAAACGGATGGACGGCATGGATATATAATAAATACATCCAGGTGGGCCCCATGGTAAACCCACGGTAAGGGCCGCACCCTCTTAGGTGAGGCCGGGGTCTCACCTAATCCGCTCTCGATATTCGTGGGGCGAGATACCGTTTTCACGGCGGTATGTCCTACACAAGTGGCTTGATGGCTGGGAAGATTGTACGGTACAACCATTTGTTGCAACTTGCTTGTCGTTGATCAGTTCTCTATTTTATATTAGAGGCCGGCTCCAACACTGCGGACTACAGAAGCCACTTATGATCCTCGTCCATGGCGTGAAACGTCAAAGGTGTGGATGTTGGATCAAAACCGTTCATCTAGTAGGATCCTTAAGTTCGATGGGCCAGGGTTGAAAATCGAATAAAATAGGGATTACAGACATTAAATTTCATTAAGAAAACTGACCTGTTAACCACTTTCAATTTTCCTACCTATTTGAAGGACACGGTAGGAGAGTATAGCACGGTAGTCCATTGAGCAATCTTCAATAGCGGGCCATTCATTGTACGACTGACTAGATGGTCCATTACCACACCTACCATGCGTCAGATATTGAGATAGAAACGCTCCTTTCTATCCAATGCAATGTACCATAAGTTTATCGTGCTGCTCACCTTTCCCTGGGAATGAATCACCTGTGGAGCACTTCCGAGCCATGCAAAACGTTATGGTCACCACAGATATCCTTAGCCTGAAAATCAGGCCCATCCAAGCATGAGGGGGCCACGCCATCAAGTGAATGAATAACCGGGGGTCTGATCCAACCTACAAGTATGACGGACAAAATGAACAGCATACTTTTTGGTAGGGCGGTAAATGGTCGGGTTTGGGATAGGTTTGGCCAGAACCAGACTCACCCATTTGCTAAATGGGTATGGGTCCAAATTTTAGATCCAGATTTTTTACTAAATGGGTGGATCTAGGTCGGGTCTAAGTCAAACCCCATCAAACCTTGTTTATAAATGAGTCTAGGTTTGCTACAGGAAGATTCACCCAAATCCATTTATAAATGAGTCAGATCTAATTGGTCTGAGTTTGAATTTTGTATGTATGCATTTTTATTAGGTTTAAAATTGGGTTTGTACATGTCCAAGCCTAGATGGGTCCTTAGCAACATAGACCAAACCCATTCATCTACTAAATAAGTTTGAAGTTAGGTCAGGCCTAATATAAAGGAAAGATTCGGACCCATTTAGCAAATAGGTCTATTCTTAGACCCAAATCTATATCACTTAACAAAGAGCTAGGTATGGGTAGGGTCTAAATGGGTTGGGTCTCGGTACTCCATCGGGTTTCGCTTACCTATTTACAGCCCTACTTTTCAGGTTATGTGAACTTCATGATGGTGCGAACCACTCCAACGGATGGGATGTCTTAAATATCTGACACGTGGGCAAAAAGTGCAGTGCCGTAAGCTTTATGGTAGTGAGGGCAGTACCTGATCATTGCTAATATTACAAAACAGTGCTCTCAGTTTCCTTGAGGCGGGATCCAGTGCATCTCGACGGATACCAAAAGGGTCATGCCAATTAATCTCGACCAACCAAATAGGTGGGCCAATGCTCAAAATTTGTAGACTCGGTCATTTTTAGGTTTTTAACCCCTTATCCAATTTTTCGTCCGTATGAGATGGTTATGAACTTTTCCATTGGTGTAGGCCATGGCCCATCAAAGAGATAAGCCGCTGACTGGGTCGTATCGTCCCATCGCGGGTCGCACCAATCCAACAGCGTACGTGCCATTTAGTAAATGGTACTATGAACTCACCGACCATGGTACGTTGTCGAAATGAATGATAGAGAGAGAGAGAGATACTCCCGTGATCTCGAGCACTATTAAGTTATTATAGTGCTCCCAGTTGAATCGTTTTAGTTGGACATCCCAATCTATCAATTTGAACCGTCCATTAATCTCAGAAAACATTTAATGGTCAACTATACAAAAAATAGCACTGATAGGATGATCTAATCCATTCTTGATTTGGTCTTATTTCTTATTGCCATCCATTTTCCAAGCAATCGATGAGGTATTTTCGTTTGCCTAACAAAAATGATCAATTAAAATCATAATAAATCGACGATGGACCATAGAAAATGGATGGATCAGATTGTTGATCAGACCTGTTTTCGTACAATCATTCTTGATCGTCCATATTAAAGACCATTTATCCAGTGTTAATATTCAGCAGATCAATGTAATACTAATATTTCAACTCAACCCATAAACTATGCAGTGGACGAATGAACAGGCTAGATGAATGGATTGGAATTTCTCTGTCTCCCATACAACTAGGAGTACTGTAACGTACAGTGCTATGAGTGAAGTATCTTGCAAAAGATAGAGATGCCA
The DNA here is from genome assembly GCA_003013855.2 of Liriodendron chinense. Lineage (NCBI taxonomy): Eukaryota > Viridiplantae > Streptophyta > Magnoliopsida > Magnoliales > Magnoliaceae > Liriodendron > Liriodendron chinense. Next base: position 1,291,722 of record PVNU02000133.1, on the reverse strand, counting down.
CTTGCTGTAACTCCACACGCGTCTGAGTTATCCAGCGAGTAGATGGGCCTGGTCAAAATTACAGTATGGTCCTCACATCAGGTAAGCAACAATACATGAAACAAATAGATATTTTGGAGCTGTCCGTTTGTTTGGTACATGTGGCCCACAACATAAGACTGTTTTTTGTGCCAGGGGAGATATAGAGTGGGACCCACCTAATTGATCGGTGGGTTCTCATGTGCATGCTTATCTACACGAACACGTGCTGGCATGCAGCGGGCTTCAGCAGACACGCTTACGGAACTCCGCACAACGGCCCAACGCGTGGACCATCCAACTGTCCGTTAGGCGGGACCGATCATTCACGCACAAACCAGTGCATGTAGATGGTGGGCCACATATTGGACTCTAGGATCCCTCGCACGTGTAATATTCGCTCACGTGTGTCACGGGGAGTGTGACTGGAATAGAGACGTGTGCGGTAGCTGAGTACAGAGTCCCGAGGGGACGCGGATTTCCTGGCGGAAGCCTAATAGGAAGTTTCCTGCGCTTGGATGCTTAAGTGGGGCCCACCGTTATGTTTGTCAAAAATCTACCCCCGCTTATCTTTTTTTTTTTTTTTTTTTTTTAATCTCATTTTAGACATGTGACCAAAAAATGAGGAGGATCCATAATTGAAGTTGGCCACATAATAGGGAAAATAGGGTAAGAAATGCCTACGGTTAAAACCTTCTTGAGTTTTGGATCCACCTCAGTTTTGTCAGCACTTAAAATGGGCTAAAAAAAAACGTATGGACTGAGTTGATTTCTAATAAACATCAAAGTGGGCCCACCTAGCATCCAGCTTAAGAACTTCTAGAGAGAGGGGTTGGCAGGAAATCTGCGTCCCGACCGAGGACCTCTGCATCACGTGTTGTACCAGCGGTACAACACTTCAACTATATGGGCCCACTTTGTTGTGAGTATGTAATTTCCATGATGTACGGCCACGATGTTAGGTAATGGAGTGAGACGTTTGCCCAATAAGGACGCGTATTTACTGCTAAAGCCTTGCGCACCAAGTTCATAAACTAAGAGATGAGGTGGGGGTGCACTGTCATTATTTTCAAAAATTTACTTTGTCCATCTATTTTAGAGCACATTTTAAGATATTGGACAAAAAATATGACAAAAAATAAGAGTATCCAAAATTCAAGTAGGCCACATAAGAGATAAACTGAGGAAAGAAACACCTATCATTGAAATCTTCTTAGGCTCCACCTCAATGTTTATATGCCATCAAACCGTTTATAAGATCATTATCCCTGGAATGAACTAATTAAAAACATAGCCTGATACAAAACATTCTGTGACTATATGAATGTTGCAATCGTCGTAGCTCATTACCCACTAATTCCTCTCGTATGGCCTGCTTAAGTTTAGGATCCACTTCATTTTTTTTTTTTTTTATCAAATGTAATAAAATGAGCTCCCAAAACGGATGGAAGGAGTGGATTTCAAAAAAAAAATATATATATATATATGAAGGTGGCTCCACCTCGTTTTACTTCCTGCACGCAAGGCTTTCCCAGGAGATCCGCGTCCCCCAACAAGCGACTCACGCGTACCATACCTCATAAACAATTGAAATGGAAATCACTTGGGTGCCTCCCACAAGTTACTAGCTGGGTTGCTTTCACCAACTGAACGAACTAACATGTATAAAATCCATGCCGTCCATCATGTACACCACCTTTCGTTGGGACTTGATTTGAAAAGTCATGATAATTCAAGACTCATGTGGTCCACCCCACGAAATTTCTTCCTAAACTTATAAATTCACATGGCATGGCCATTTGAGTTTTGCTATGCTATGATTTTTGGGGCGCGATTTGGGTAGTACCTACACCCGGACCTAGCTAGAGAGAGACGGTCCTGTGAGGAGATTTGTGGGGCCCACTTTGATATATGTGTTTTATCCATGCCATCTATCTATTTTAACAAATCATTTTAAGGCATGAGCCCAAAAGGTAGGTAGACCCAAGGCTCAAAGTAGACCACACCATAGGAAGCATTGGGTATTGAATGCTTACCTTTAAAAATATCTTGGGCAGCAGAAGTTTTGGATCAAGCTAATATTCATCTTTTCAACCGTGGGTGTCATCGAAACCACAACTTTCTGTGGTATGGCCCACTTGAGCCTTATATCTGCCTTCATTTTGGACTCATGTCCTAAAATGATCTATCAAAATGGATGGACTGGGGTGATAAAACACATATATATCACGGTGGCCCAACAAGCCTAACAAGCCCCTGAAATGACCGTCCGTCTCCAGCTAGGTCCTGGTAGGGGTAGTATCCAACCCGCCTCATAATTTTTGGGCAACTATTAGATGGCATATAAACACCACAATGAGTCATGCGCAAAACCAAGTGGCTAGCATTTGGATGATCATGGTTTTTAAATGTGATGATTAAAGTGAGACGGCATGTCTGATGGACGGAGTGGATCTCATGAAAGTTGTACTCAAGTCGCTCCACAGCAAAAGTAAGTGCAGTAGGTGCGTAGCTCGGATTGTAATGTCAATAATGTTTATAATCTATCCAAACCATTCTTCGGTGTGTGACACCGTGAATCACATTAATAAATATAATTATTCTAAGGTGCGAGGATTGAAACTCAGGTGTGCCAGGCGTCCAACTTTGAAAATATTCCTCGTATCATGTTCCATGAGGCTTTGTCTGGGAACATGCAATAAACATTAAGGTGTGAATCACTGCTTAAAAGACTTGCCAACTTTGACCAACTCTTTTTGTACCTGAGTTGAGCAGACGCGGACGAGTCAAGCTGGATTCGAACTTTTGGATAGTATCCCCAGCTAGAGTCATCTTAAGGGGGTGTTTGTTTTCCAATTCCGTCTTTTAAATGCAGTTCAATGGATAATAATTATCATTTACACATATTTGATAGAAATGAGTGGGGGCAGTCCTACATAGAGGTGGGCAACGATCTGGGCCGAGCCGAGTTAGCCCTAGTTTGGTTTGGTTTGTTTTCGTACCACCACAGTTTGTGGATCGGTTTGGTTTGGGTTTCGGGCCGACCCATGCGACTCGAGTTTGGTTTGCTTCAGAAAAATCTGGTTCGAACCGGGATCGGCTTGGTTGAAAATTTGGAATCGGGCCGGACCGAGTTCAAACGGACAGTGGCTCTTTTTTTCCTTATTCATTTAAATAGAAAATAATTTAAAAAGTTAGAAGAAAAAAGTACAAACATATTTTACTATATGATGTTTAACATCCTCCAAAAGAGTGCAACTTCAAACTAGACATGTAAGAGTATTTTCCAAACAAAAGTACGCAAGTATAATTTTACAAGTGCAAGGAAATAGTGTGCATTCATGTAAATGTATTGTGTATTATCCATGTCATCGTGTATATGTATTATGTATTATCCATGTCATCATGTATATGTATTATCCATGTTATCCATCTGTTTTACATATCATTTTAGGACATGATCCCGAAATGGAATCAGATTCAAAGCTCAAGTGGATCACACCACAGGAAACAATGTGCTTATAATTTACGAGCCGAATCAAACCGAGCTGAATCAAATCGAGTTTCGAGCCGAATCGAGCCGGAGCTGCCCTAGTTTGAGTTTGGTTTGTTTTTTCAAACAAGCTTGACTTGGAGGCTTGGTTTGGTTTGAACTTCCTTTTCGAACCAATCCAAGCCGAGCTTTTTCGAACCAATCCGAGCCGATCTTTCGAGCTGGCTTGGTTTGTGCCCACCTCTAGTCCTACATGACCGTGTCTATCTTAATTATTGCATGATATTCTTTTAATAATTTGAATGAGATAAAATAAGCCATAGAACCGCACGCACACGCATGCACATGTTGACATTATGTGCTGTAAGCGTTGAAGAAGAGTTATAAATCTCACTCATAATAAAAGTCCATGCATTTATATTATTCATGAAATTGCTGATCTCCTCCGTTGATTTGATACGTGCCATTGTGGACTGGGGAATGATGTGGAAATCAATCTCCCCCATTGAAAGATTCCAACACTTTGATGTGGACGATGGGAAAGAAAGGGCAACAATTCACATACAATGGTTAAAGGTACAAATATCAAAGGGTTACTAGCTTCCAATTTCGAAGATCTATTACATACCCCATAACAGTCTGGTCCATCAAATCAACAGTTTAGATTAGTGAACCATCGACCCTTTTATTGAATCCTTTGGGTTAGTAAATAGCAAAAGATACGATAGGGTAAGCTTTCTTTGGGTCAGCTGTAATTCTTGACTTGTGATTACTGAAATCTCCTCATGTTACCCTACCGCCTATTACATTACTTTGAACTATCTAAACATTCGATATTTCAATGCAATGGCCCTAACTATGATGGAGTGTAATCTAAAATGATTATGTACTATTGCCTGTTGGTAACATTTAATGGACGGTTGCAGTGAAAAACAGCCAATGGTCCAAATTCAATAAATAAGAGTACATTAGTCAGAGTCATAGCAACCCAGTCATTCATCCAAGCTATCAATGGTCTCATTAAAAAAATAATAGGGAGCCGCAAATTTTGAAGTTGCAACTTAATCAAGGGAAGTAGATGCCAGTTTCCTATTTACTTTGGCTCTTTCAGTGCTCCCAGACCATTGAAAGTTATAGTGCACCTAGTCGTATTTTGATGCTTAGATAGTCCAATTCATCGATCTAGACTTTTCATTAGGTTCAATGCACTTTGAAGAGACTATCTTCCAAACATGACACGATCTGACAAATACAAGCCGTTCGATAAATGCAAAGTTTTTTGCTAGCATACAAGGTAACTCAGATTAAAGCATCCAATGGAAGGGTTTTGAACTGTTGGGAACATTTAAATAGTCCAAATTCAATAAATAAAAGTACATTAGCTAAAGTCTAGCAATCCAGTCATTTGTCCAATCGATTAATTTATGTTTAAAAGTACTAATCCCAGGCTGCAAATTTTCAATTGACAAACTCATCAAGGGAAACAGATGCCAGTTTTTTAAATTTGCTTTTGTCTTTTCTGTGCCCTAGAACACTATACGTTATAGTGCTCTAGATGCATTGGATGCTTAGATAGTTCAATCCATTGATTTATACTGTTCATTAGGTTCAGTGCACATTTCATGGGTCACCATGCGAACATCACACCAATGTGGCAAATATGAACCATTTGATCAATCATCTTGAATATGGACAAGAAAATGATTTGTACAAAAATAGGACCGAATGATGATTTGGTCCGTCTATTTGTTAGTGCCTAATCATGAATTGCTTCTACTGTTAAAGAATAATTCTTGTTAGGCAATTGTAATCACGCCATACATGGCTTTAAAAATAGATCATTTGAAAATAAGGCCAATTAGAGATGAATTAGATTGTCTAATCAGTTTGATTTCCTCATGCAGCCCATGAAATGTGTTTTTGACTTAATGGACAGTGGAGAAATGTGTTTTGGGCTTAATGGATTGTTGAGATGAATTTGTTGGACTGGAGCATTCCTCTTGTCTCCTCACGGACGTGGTTTCGTCAGTGATCTCTATGTCAAAGCTCTGCGGGCTCCATCATGATGTTCATGCTGTCCATCCATTTTTCCAGCTCATTTTAAGGCATAAGCACCAAATTAGGTAGGTCCAAATATCAGGTGGACCACACCGCAGGAAAACTGTGGGGATTGAATGTTCGCCATTAAAAACTTCCTAAGGCCGACTGTCATCTTTATTTGCCATCTAGCTAGTTGATAAGGTCTGTGACAAAGGGAAATCACAAATATTAGTTGGACCCAAAAATTTTGTACCCCCATAAAGTTTTCAACAGTAAGCATTCAATTCCCGCTGTTTCATATGGTATGGCCAGGCTAAGACATATCTTCATCATTTTTTAGGGCTCATGCCCTAAAATGAGCTCGAAAAAAATGGATGAACCATGTGGATAAATCACATACATCATGATGGGGCCACATAGCTAAAGTCACTAGCCAAACCGTGTCCTTCTATTCTAGCCACTTTAAATCTCTGCTACTGCTGTAAATACTGTCAAATCAAGTCAAGAGTCGACTCAGCCGGCTCGAAACTGAGTTGAATCTGGTCATGCAGCTTTTTTAGCTATCATCTGATTTTTTAAGGTGATGAATGGTCCATGATTGGCTGTAACAATCTGAAACGATTCAAATTGAGGTAATGCATGGGATGTAAGTGCTCTTTATCAACTATAGCGTGGATTGACCGGCTAGACTGCTATGATAGTTTGGTAGGAATAAAGGATGGTAACTCCATTAATTGTACACGTGGTGTAATAGTTGCACCGTGATTTTAACGGTCCAAATATCTGAACTAGCTAGTGTAGGGTAGATAATAACTATTTATAATGAGAAAATAGATAGCATCTTGGACCTACCATGTCATGCTGTCACATCTGTGGCAAATACATGACTTTTATTCCACATGCGTGTGGTCTTAGCAAACCTCAAAGTTTGATTTTCACTCTCAAATTTTGGGACGCCAGCTGCTTTACTTTCAACCACTTATTTCAAAGCCATGAATCTAATATAATGATCACTTGAATGGTATGGTTTTAGGGATATATTCCATCTAAAAAGTGTCCCACAATTTGTTAGCTTCGGTGGATTCACGCGCGAAGTGTCAAATACAAGGATGCAGACTGTTCATTTTCAAAATTAAATGCTGGCGGATCTTGCATGGGTATTTACTTACGTTAAAGTGTGAGAGAAACAACTTATCATGCATGAAATCCAATCCATCCAAGAGGTAGACCATCTTTTGTTTGGCTTTGATCTCAAAATTAAGAATATGCTGTTGGTGGAGCCTTCAATCTTGACATCAAAGGATTTTGGACATCCTATGAGATTGGGTTGATAGCCCGAAATTCACCCGTATAAGGCAGTTGATTGTTAGACACTTTAGAGCTGAAGATCGAGAGTTATCGATCGCCCAACAAGGTCTGGTCAGTTGCCCGAAACTTCTTGGATATAACTGTAAACTTGTTGGATTGGTTCGACCGAGTTAGATCACTCGACTTGGCAAACTATTATGTCTGTTTATATAGTTTTGTGTAAATTGCTTCTATTTCTAATTATTAGCTATATAAGTTGGGTGTAATCAGAATTAGGATATTTCAATACATTCCTACCACCAGTTAGGATTTTGGATATTTTGAGAGAGAGAGAGCTTGGTTTTCTTTTTGAGGTATTTGTTTTGGATTGTACTATCACTTGGTTTTATTATTATTATTTTTAACATAAAAATCAGATTATCTCTGGCTGTAATTAATTGTTTGCTATGTAGTTTGCTTATTTGATTCGCTACTGTACTTTCACAAAGTTCCCAACATATTAAACATGGTTGATTACCCTTTATCCTTGATATGGCCTAGGGTATAGAATAGTGTGAATTAGGTAATTCTTTCATTCTGAGAGGGCACATGCAGATGAATGGATGGGATGGCTCGTAAACAGTGGGTTCTACGCGTGGCTCACTTGTAATGTAAGCAAGTCTAGATATTCAACATTCTGGTGGGCTATTCTTGATATGGCCTACCTGAGGTTTGGAATAAAATGAAATTAGGTAAGTTCTTTTGTCATGATGAGGCACATCAGATCTGATGGATTGGACGGCTTGTAAACACCATGGTCGGCCCTACTTGAATCACTCTCTCAGATAAAGTAACCTGAAATCCCTTGTAACATATGTTACGACCACGCAATAATAAAGCCATGTGAGCCGACCATGTTCTCTATGTCAATCAGCTGTGCCCCTCAGCCATAAGAGACAAGACTCAGTCTCTATGAACCCATGGTTACCATCCGTTTGTGTATGGAACTGGTGTGTATATTCAATCGAACTCGTTCTTTTATCATGTGTGACTTCAAGGAAGGAAAGAAAAAATCAGCCTTGTCCAAAACTCAGGTGGGTCAACCCGCGCGAACTGGGAAAAAAAGGTTTTATGAGGAATTTTACATTGTCTCAAGTGGTGTGGCTCATTTGCGTTTCGAAAACAGGCTGAATTTTTGGATTTACGGTGGATATAAGGTTTCTCACCTTATGGACGGAGTAGATGTCATCCATACAACATGCATGGTGGGACCCGTAGAGCTTTGTGGGTTGCAACTTACTATTCCCGGGAAGCAGATTGCGTACTGAGTAACTCAGTACGCTAAGCGTACTGAGTAAACTCCGTGGGGTCCACCATGATTTATGTATTTTATCTACTCCGTCCTTCCATTTTATCTGATAATTTTAGGGATTGATCCCAAAAATGAAGCATATCTAAAGCTCAACTGGACCACACAACATGAAATAGTGTAAATTGAACGTATACTGTTGAAATTATTTTGGGAGCCACGGAAGGTTTTGATCAATCTGAAATTTTTATTGATCCATGTCTTTGGATGACAAATAAATATCATTGTGGGCCCTAGAAAGGTTTCAATGGTCGAAATCATTACTCCCACTGTTTCCTGTGGTATGGTCCACTTTAGATTTGGCTACGCTTCAATTTTTGTCTCAACGATTAAAATGATCTGGAAAAACGGATGGACCATATACACTCACGGTGGGCCCAACTGAGTTTACTCAGTACGATAAGAGCATAGCGAGTAACTCAGGACGCAATCTGATTTCCTATTCCTGTCCTTATTCAAAATGGTTATAAACTATCACGGGAGTGTGGCACCTGAAAACGACACATCGAGGGCATTATGGTAATTCACTACCTTTGACAGCACGTGCCGTGGGAACGCAGCTGCTGTAAAAGTCACGGAGCTTCGTATAAACAGAACCCGCGCGGAAGTTACTTGCCGTGATTCCGCTACGCGTGGGGTCATTTTGGTCATTTACTGAGAAGGGCGGGGGGTGTTGGCAGCCATTCAGTGGCATTTCCGTCATTTTACTAGAATAGAGAGGTGTTGGCTGCCATTTCACGGGAGAAGCAGGGGTATTATCGTCAATCCAGGAAGTTTTCTTGAAGGAAGTGGGTTGGGATCTGGTAAGCCATCGCGAGGGTAGTCTCTATCCCTTGTGTTTTGATAGGGTGGAAGCGAGAAGGGTATGAAAAAAAAAAAAAAGGGTGAGATAGTGAGAGAGGGAGAGATGAAATTCCTTCGCTTTTTATCGCGCATGAAATAATTGAAGGAGAGGTCCTCGATTCTTCATTTGCTTTCTCTGCGGGTCCAAGGGGCGGCCAACGAAAAGTACAGAAAAGTCCTTGCTCACCACCGGAATTTACTCCATTGTCTAACCTAAAAGTAGAAAAAGAGAGGAAGAAAGTTAGGGAAGGAGAAGAAGATGAGAAAAATATAGTCCCTTGCTTTTTCTTCAAATGCTCCAAACTCTCTTCAGAGAAGCCGATCTCAGTCTCCTCAGATCTGTTTTCTTCTTCTTCTTTCGCTAGAGATCTGTTCGTTTACGGTCATGAATCGTGAAAATTCCATCTCCGTTCCTGATCGGTTTCTCTTCTCCACGATTTCCGGCAAGAAACAACTCAAGATCGAGAAATAGCGGGTTTCGGTGTCGGCAGCGGGTGATTGAATTGAGATTCTTGTAGTTTTTTTTTTCGGTTGATTTGATTTCGGCAACTGTATTTGAAGTTTTCGGCGTGGAGAATTCTGATCGATTCCAGGTTTCTGTGAGTTTCTGTGCTCGGATCGTCGGATTGGGAGCTTTTTTTTTTGGAAGGAAAAGATGGGGAAAAACCCTAGTAATCCGTAAAAAGGTACGCGAATCTTGTCCGTTTGATTGAAGAGCTTCTGATAAGCTGTAGAAATTCCACGGAATTTCATTTCTCTGTATCCGATTTATTTATGTATTTTATTTTTAATCAAAGGCTTAGAGAAAGAGAATATCTATGTTTTAGGTTTTCTACCGTCTATAGGAGCCCTAATCGTCTGATTAGTGAGGTTTAAAAGATGTTCCATTGAATTCAGAAAATTCTTTCTTTTATTTTTTCTGTTCTTTTTGTAGAACTTCCTGTAATTTTTTTCTCCTGTTTTATCCTCTGTACATCTGGTGGAATCAGGTTGCAGTCAGAGTCACGGGCGCTAAGATAGGAAGAGGGAGAAGGAGATAGAAAGGGCTTTTTTTTTTTTTCTCGAAGGAACATGGAAGGCGAGGTGGGACCTCAAGTTGCTGCTCCGGTTTTTATTCATCAGGCGCTTCCTGGACGCTTCTGCGATGCGACTCCCATGACGAAGAAGCGGGAGTTACCTTGGCAAAATGGTAATTTTCATCATCAGCAGCAGCAGCAGTTACTGCAGTTCCATCAGCAGCATCAGCAGCATCAGCAGTTGCGGATGAATTCGGGGTTCCCAAATCCTAAGAATCATTGGAACCCCAAGGGCTGGAATTGGGACAGCGTTATGTTCGTTGCGAAACCCTCGGCTGAGGTGGCCGATGTTCTCCGGCTGGGGACAGCTGAGATGGAGCAGAAGAAGACAGGTGAGGAGACCTCCAAGCCTCATCCAGTCATGACGAAGAGCTCTGCAGATGAAGATGGGGAAAGTCTTATGTTGAAGCTCGGAGCGAACTCATATTCAGCCGAAGAGCCCGTGGGGAGGCCAAACAAGCGGGTTCGATCTGGATCTCCTGGTGGAGCCGGCAGCTACCCAATGTGTCAGGTGGATGATTGCAGGGGGGATCTTTCGAATGCTAAGGATTATCACCGGCGCCATAAGGTGTGTGAGTTTCACAGCAAGACGACCAAGGCACTTGTGGGGCAACAAATGCAGAGGTTCTGCCAGCAGTGCAGCAGGTAAGTCGTTCTTAATGTGTACATTTTGGATGAAAAATGAACTGGGTTGTCTTTGTTTCGGTGTTTCCAGGTCAAAAATCTTCTTTCTTTTTGGTTGCTAGATTGAAATTGGGGTCTTTTCTTTTTAGTGTATTTTTACAGCTCTATCTTCTGTTTGATGATTTCTGGACTTAGAACCATAGTGGGCATTTGTAGATGGATGTCTCCTGGGTTAAATGGATCTTTCTTCACCTATCTTCTTTCCAGTCAGTGGACCAGAATTGAAGCTATGTTATGTAGTAGCATCTCTGTTTTTGTGTTGATATTCATCATCACTTAATTATTGTTTGTGGATGTGTGGATCAGAATCCATTTCTCTGGGGTTTTCAACTTCTCTCTGGGTAGAAAGTTAGTAGGGCCGGATCTGAATCAAAGTCGATTTCTTCTCTCTTTCTTCTTCTTCCTGGTCTTCTTAATTTTCTTTTTAAAAACTTTTTCAGGTTCCATCCACTTTCAGAATTTGATGAGGGAAAAAGAAGCTGTAGGCGCAGGCTCGCTGGGCATAATCGACGAAGAAGGAAAACCCAACCTGAGGATTCCTCCCCTCGGCTGTTACTCCCTGGTAATCCGGAGAATGGCTGTGCTGGAAATTTGGATATCTTCAATTTGTTAACCATTTTAGCACGCCTACAGGGTAAGAAACTTCTACTTGATACATGGTTCTCCTTGTTTGTGGGCTTGTATCTCAGCTGGTAGGGTTGTTGTTGCAGGGAATAATGCGATTAAAACTACCAATGGCTCTTCAATCCCTGATAAGGATCAGCTCATCCAGATTCTTAGTAAGATAAACTCATTACCCACTGCTGCAAACTCTTCCGCAAGATTGCCTGTGCCAGGAAGTTTAGATCTGAACATTTCAAACACCTCCCAAGCTTCTTCTGAACACCCTTCCCACATGAATGGAAACCCATCTGCTCCATCGACCACGGACTTGCTTGCTGTTCTTTCTGCTGCATTGGCAGCAGCATCTCCTGATGCGCTTGCAATGCTGAGGAGAGGAATCAGTGATAGTTGTGGTGATGATAAGTCTAAGGTAAACTTCCTGGAGCGGCCAGCTGACATTGATTTACAAAAGAAGCCAAGTTCTGCATTTCCTTCAGCAGGAGCAGAGATGAGTAATTGTAGTTTTAGATCTCCACTGGAAGTATTGGATTGCCCAGCTCAAGAGGCTCGACCTAGTTTGCCATTGCAGCTATTTAGTTCCTCTCCTGAGGATGACAGTCCACCGAAATTGGGATCGGCAAGGAAGTACTTTTCCTCCGACAGCAGTAATCCCATGGAAGAGGGATCTCCTTCGTCATCTCCTGTTGAGCAGAAACTGTTCCCTCTACATTCTGCAGCAGAAATTATGAAACCGGAGAGGATGTCAATCTGCAGAGAAGATAATGCAACAATCGAGTCTAGTACGAGTCGTGGATGGAGCTCAGGTCTGGAACTCTTTAAGAGGCCAAATGGAAGGGCTGAAAATGACGGTGCTGCTTCAAATCTACCGTATCAAGCTGGCTACACTTCCTCATCTGGCTCAGATCACTCGCCTTCTAGTTCAAATTCTGATTGCCAGGTGTCAGTTTGCTGTTTTCTTGATTGGCTTCCCGTTTCTTTGAAAGCGTTTTGATTCTCCTTATTTCTAGTTCTGATTAAGATCTACTTTAGTGCTGCTATTCTGGGAAGTGAAATGTAGTTGGATTTTTCCCTTCTACAGGACCGGACTGGGCGAATCATTTTCAAACTTTTTGACAAGGACCCAAGTAATTTTCCGGGGACACTTAGAACTCAGGTAAGGGGAATGTAACACGAGATACAGTTACATTTGCTTCTTGAGTTAGTTGCATATGCATGAAAGCCGACCAATATTTATTATTTCTATTTCAGATCTTCAACTGGCTTTCACACAGTCCGTCAGACATGGAGAGCTATATTAGGCCGGGTTGCGTGGTTTTATCAGTTTATGTCTCCATGCCTTCTGTTGCCTGGGATGAGGTGAGTGCAATCCAGGTTAAACCTAGAAGCGAGTTTGCAGTGTGGCTTTTGATTTAATTGATTGCGGGTTTCATGCTGGACTTGCAGATGCAAGAAGACCTCCTTCGGCGTGTCAGTTTGCTCGTTCAGGATCCCAGTTCTGATTTCTGGGGAAGTGGGAGGTTTTTGATCCATACTGATAGGCAACTAGCATCGCATAAAGATGGTAAAAATTGTTAAAACCAACTTTGTATTTCATCACGTGTACATGTTGTTCAAAAGAACCTTTTTGATCATCCATTTATTGGTATTGCTGCATTGGATTATATAAGAGGGAAAACAACCATTCACATGAAGTGCAAAAGAAGAAGAAATCTAAATGATGTGAAGCTAGGCCCTTGTTTCCTTGAAATTGTAACTTCTTTGATCTTTCTTTTTACTTTGACGTTCAGGAAAGATTCGTATGTGCAAATCTTGGAGAACATGGAGTGCCCCAGAATTGTTGTCTGTGTCACCTCTGGCAGTTCTGGGTGGGCAGGAGACTTCCCTTGTTTTGAGAGGTCGCAATTTGACAGTTCCTGGTACCAAGTAAGTGGGGCAATTCATGTTAATGGTGACCATGATACAAGAATAATGTTTCCTTCAAAAATAAACAATATTTACTGTATGCAGAATTCATTGCACATACATGGGTGGCTATGCGTCTAAAGAAGTTTCAGGAACAGCTTATTCAGGCACCATGTATGAGGACTCGAGCTTAGAGAGTTTTAATTTCCCTGGTGGAGCTCCTGATGTCTTGGGTCGCTGTTTTATAGAGGTAACATATTCTGGTGCCGTTGATCAACAATAAATATAAGAAATTAAATGCTCCATGTCTATTTTCCGACCGAACCATATGGAAGTCTACTTAGCAATGTTAAGCTTTTGTTTAGTTAATTTTTTTGTTTCCAATAATTTCCTTTGTAATTGTGTGCAGGTGGAGAATGGCTTCAAAGGAAACAGCTTTCCTATTATAATTGCAGATGCTGCTATCTGTCAAGAATTGAGAATCCTTGAATCTGAGTTTGAGGAAGATGCTAGAACGATGGGTATCATTTCTGAAGACCGGATTCAGGATTTCAGACAGCCAAGGTCCAGGGAGGATGTTCTGCACTTTCTGAATGAACTTGGATGGATCTTCCAAAGAAAGAGCACCCTGACGAGGCCTGCCAGTGCCATTTTCTCTCCAACTCGATTCAAATTCCTCCTCACATTTTCTGTTGAGAGGGATTGGTCTGCTATAGTGAAAACACTTTTAGACATACTTGTGGAATGGAACTCTGGAAGGGATGGACCATCAAGGGAATCCTTGGAAACACTTTCGGAAATCCACCTCTTGAACAGGGCAGTCAAGAGGAAGTGCAGGAAAATGGTTGATTTGCTTCTCCACTATTCTGTGAACTGTAGCGGCGCCTCAAAGAAGTACCTCTTTCCTCCAAATTTAGCCGGGCCAGGCGGCATCACACCGCTACATTTGGCTGCTTGCACGCAGGACTCCATTGACATGGTTGATGCACTGACAGATGATCCACAAGAGGTAAACTACTACTATAATTTGATTCACTCTCTCAATGGCTTGTGATGATGTGTGGAATTTCCTTTGCGATTTTGTTTTTTGGGGTAGGTTGGGGTTCTGGGGACGGGGTCAGAGCGTATTGCTAAAGCCATGATTGTGCAATCTCACCCTTTAGGGGGGAGTTCGGTTTCCACTCTTGATGATTGGGGATTAGTGGGTGAATTGAGCAATCCTGAGATTGGTCATTCTTCCAAGTGCAAATGCCTGGATTGGCAAAATTCGGGATTGACCTGTACAAGGACCCAAGCGGGGGCCCTTGATGAACTCAATTATCATACTGAACTGTTATGTTTGGAGTTCAGTTTCCACTCTTGATGATTGGGGGTTAGTGGGTGAATTGAGCAATCCTGAGATTGGTTATTCTTCCAACAAGTGAATTGGGTGCAAATGCCTGGATTGGCAAAATCTGGGATTGATCTGTACAAGGACCCAAACAGGGCCCCTTGATGAACTCAATTATCATACTGAACTGTTATGTTTGGACTTGGTAATATATGCATGACATGTTTTCCTCCCTGATGTATTTTTGTCGCCGAAATGTTTATAGATTGGGTTGAACTGCTGGAACTCTCTCTCGGATGCGAACGGGCAGTCCCCATATGCATATGCCTCGATGAGGAACAACCATTCTTACAACAAACTGGTGGCCAGAAAGCTTGCTGACAGGAAAAATGGTCAAGTGTCAATAACAATGTCGAATGCAGAGATCTCCTTTGACCAGTCGTGGATAATGGCAGAGCCTGATAAACCAAATCCCCAACCACTGCAAGTGAGGTCATGTGCCCAGTGCTGTGCGGTCATGGCCACAAAGCAGGCTAGGAGAATGCCCAGGGTGCAAGGTCTGCTTTACCGTCCATACATCCACTCAATGCTTGCAATTGCAGCTGTTTGTGTTTGTGTGTGCTTGTTCCTTCGAGGCTCTCCAGATATTGGTTCTGTTGCCCCCTTCAAATGGGAAAATATAGGCTACGGCCATAGTTAGTAAGAAAGCGAGAATTACAACATAGACAAAGGTGGTCATGCACAGTACAAGGAAGATTGCTCAATTTGCTTCTGTAACTGCCATCTTCTGGTAAAAAATGATGCATGCTGTGAGATGGACAGTTTTATCCATCGGAATTGGATCTCTGAAAGTGTTGGTTTTTTGCCAATTTGCGCCCAAGGAACGGACAGATTCCTTGGGCAGTAGGTTCTTGGAAGAGTGGCATCTTTTGAGAGGAAGAGATGAAGAAAAGCTGGCCAAAAAGGAACAGATCAGGTGGGTGAGGAATGGTTTCTTGTGGGAGTGAAGAGGGGGAAAAAAGGCAGAAAAGCAGGAGCAGAAAACAGAAGAGAGAGAGAGAGAGAGAGAGAGAGAGAGAGAGAGAGAAGCAAACATGGGAAAGAACTAGTCATAATGTGTGGATTTCTATGCCCAGATGAAAGAAATTGGGTATGGAAAACTTACTGTTCTAGCATTTTTATAGTGTTATTTACTTTTTCTTTTTTTTTTTATTACTTTGCCAGTTACTTGGATTCATAGGGCTATTATTAGTACAGCGTAAACTGACTCACTGTAAAATCAGAATACTTCCCCACTAAAACCATATCATATATAGGAAAATATTTATTCAATGTGCTGAGGAATAATACAGTCTATTTACTCTCTGTTTCCACTTTCTGCTCAGGTATGGTAATTTCAGACGCTGGTTTTCGAGCCCCTATTGCGAACACTACCACATTTCCACCGATACTTGTGCCGGATATCAGATGGTATATGAGAGAGGTTCACATCCAAATGGTTGGATGATGAGTTACCGGCCACTCAGCAGATGACTCCCAACATGTGTGACATCCATCCGTCCAATTGGTTGGCCTCATGAGGATCACCTTGTAAAAATCAGCCCCCCCGTCTATACTTAAAAAAGTATTCTGTTATCATATGGCCATTTAAGTATAAATAACAAAATACAAGTATAGGCCACCCTATGAGTGGATTTTGCTGATTTGTACACAAGGTTAATTCTCATGTTTGGGGCAAGCCATTGGACAAGGTTGTTGATGCCTCATTCACATGGTTGGTTGGAAGTTAAAAATCTGCTGGGTGGGATGGAAACTGAATCTTGGGTGCATGTCCTTATCTTGCTGATCAGGCTTGCCACTAATCCACATGGGATGTTCATTTTACCCACTGTCGATTTCTTGTTGCATATGTGGCCCACCTGATACATTGGAATATTAGGATCTAGGGAGGCACTAACGAACATTCACTGTGGTGGTGGTGGTGGTCATCACATGAATGACGTGCATTCTGCAAGCATGTGCCACATGGGTGCATGAGGTGCGTTGGTGTCACTTATCAAGGGACCGCACTCTCAGCTTGGAGGCAACGCGAGGTGCGTGGGTGGGACACGCACGCCTCTCTCTTTCTCATCTTTTTTTTTGTGTGTGTGTGTGTGTGTGTGGGTGGGCCTTTCTTTTCCGTGAGTGACGCCCGTTAATAACTGTGCCTGTGTATTGGGACGGAAAGTTGGACGGCTGTAGATTTCGTTTTTTCTCTTGTCCTTGTTGGAACCCACAGCTTTCCGGTTTTTCATGATTTTGTTTTCTTGCTTTCCACACCCTACCAGTGGGTTTGGTGCGGAGGGTGTTGGGTCCCACTTTTAGTACGAGAGAGAACGAGAGAGAGAGGATGGAGATTTCCGTTATGAGATCAGTGCTGGCGTCACATCGGTGGTGACTTACAGCATGTCAAACTTGGGGGAGGGGGACACGGAATAAAAGAAACGGTTTAAGATATATTGGAAAGGGAAAACCAGGTTCATCTATTCTTCGTGAACAGGCCTAAGGTCCAATCGGTTGGAAGCAAGTAACACTTGTAACTAATTCATGTCTGTGCAACATCTAACCCGTCCAATAGGTTGCCTAACTTTCTTTTTTTAAAATCATCCACGTCCACTCAACAAGTAGGCCATGCTTATATTTTGTTAC
Source organism: Liriodendron chinense (assembly GCA_003013855.2). Lineage (NCBI taxonomy): Eukaryota > Viridiplantae > Streptophyta > Magnoliopsida > Magnoliales > Magnoliaceae > Liriodendron > Liriodendron chinense. The sequence goes on along the minus strand of PVNU02000133.1, from coordinate 1,274,368 downwards.
TTACCGATGGATTGACATTGTTTTCTATGGTATGGACCAACTAATGGGTGGATCTGGCTAGTTTTTTCAAGAGGCAATCCTCAAGGGTTGGATGTTTTCACTACATGAAGTTATTGGATGGATTGGAGTTGAAATCTTCTCAGACCTCTTTTAACATACGAAGTATACGATGTGGATCGGAGAATATGTCGGAGTTGAATGTTTGCACATGCTCATGGTTAATGGTTCACATTTCCAGGCTATTAACTGGCCTGTTGGGCCCCAACGGGATGGACGTCATCTCCGAAATTATCCAGATTGGAAGTTCGTAGCCATAGATAAATGGACCTTTCGTCAGTTAATGAAGACCACTAGCTGTACCTAAAATCTGTTTGCAGGCAACAGCTGAAGGTTTAAAAGATTGTCATCTTAGTAAGCGCTTGTGGTTTGACCCACTGTGCTGTGGCCAACATGCCGTCCTTGAATGAGTATATTCGGTTGGGGCTCATCTTCGGCCTTTGATACCCACCGTTGAAAGTGCACACAACATTGCCTGACGAGGACTGTTTCACCATGTGGGACTGTGGGAGCAACCATAAATCAACACATGATTTTATGCCATGGCAGCTGGAATCAATCGTTCGAAATTAAAAAATAAATAAATAAATAAAATAAATCATTTTGTAAAACCCTAGCAACCACCGGAGAATGCCATCCTCATGGCACCACATCGTGTTGTGTGTCCCTTTTCTTCCCGAACTACAATATTCTAGGTAGTGGCCAACCATAGAGATGGGGACGCCAGTTCTACATGGAGTTCCTATAGCCCAAAGCATGTGGGGGGCCGAATGCCCATGTGAAATCCATTCCATCCATCAGTATTGCCAGCTGAGTGTAAGTGGATTGGGTGCTACTCCTACCTGGACCAAGCTCCATCCTGGCCGGATGTGGTAGGATTTCATAAAACAGCATGTTGTTGTTGCAGATGGAAGAGATGGGATTCCAACATGGCTTGCAGTCCATTCAAATTCCCCCACGTTAGGTCAGAGAGAACTCAGTTAGGTAAGACAATACCCAATTGTGACAGGATTTGACTAGAGAAGAGGTCATGTCAAAGATGAGGCATACAACTATGTTTGAAAGTTATTCGGTGGTACTCTACCGACCTGACAGCATATAATCCAATCAAATCCTGCCATGTTAGATTGTGATGGATCTCAGTCTAGGTGAGGTGGTACCTAATCCACATGTAGGTAGATACAAATTCAAGTCGGCCGCATCACAAGTGGCCTTTATCACAAGAAACAGTTGGAAGTCATTGAAATCTTCCAAGGCTAGGAAATGAAAAATATCAGCTTATCCAAAACTTTCACTTACCCAAGAAGGTTTCAGTGGTGGGCATTTGGTCCCCCAATTTCTTGTGTTGTGGTCCCACCTGAGTCTTGTATTTGCTTCAGTTTGTAATTTCAGACCCAAAAATGATCTGCAAAAGTGATGGACGGATTATTTGACACTGACATAACGGTGGCCCCACAGAGCTATGCAACTAGCTTCCAAGGAAGGGTTTCCAACTATATGCACTGAAAGCGCAGCTAAAGTATCACGTGCCTGGCGTGGGGATGAAATTATAAAAGCGAATTGGTTTAGTTAAGAGTTGTATTTGTCATTCTTCACGACGCAGAAAAGATGGCTGTTTCCCAACTGGCTGCTCAAATGTGGGACTCAAAAACAAAAAAACAAAAAAAAACACTGAGGGATGTGGGCCCATGTTTCCCCACCAATCACCATATTAGGGTTCTGATGTGGATTGCATATGGCCAATATTTTTCAGATGATCAGAACCATTCAAATAGTGGCCTACAAAAAAGGATTGGTAGGCCCTTTTCACCATCATTGCCCATTTTTGCAGCGGATTCATTACTTTTTGCTTTTGTTCAATATTTCTTTTTTATATTTACAGATTTTTATTTTTTTAAAAAGTAAACTAAATTGAATTCAAGATCTCAATGTTTCAACACGCCGTACGTCTACCATTGATTGACCTGGGTTCAGCCCAACTGCATGATACACATGTTCCGTATCTTTGTGCTTTACACATGGTTTTGCCATTCAAATAAGTGGGGCGGGTGAGTTGGTAATCCAGACCATTGGTCAGTTGTGTCCCATCATGGATGGAATATTCCTTAAAATCTACTCAACAAGGCCATCATAAAAGCCTCAAGCTTTCAATTCATAACTTTACCGTAGACAAAAAGAAAGAAGAAAAAAGAAAAAAAGAAGAAGAGAGGTTCGATAAATTCCAGAGTCAACCAAAAAAGTTACTAACATGGATCACTCGAATCTTGAGATAGATTTCGGGCACTCTCCATGGACGGTGGAACAACAGACCAGTAGTTTTGAACGCCGAACTACGGTCCCATAGTTTTACAACAGGTAACCCGTGCATATATTGTGTAAGGATGCTGGCTGCTCATATGAGTACAGAAGTTCCCACAGATTTTATGGGAGCGGCTAAAATCTAAAGCCATTGTGGGATTTTTTGCTAATAAAATTGGTTTTTTTTTTTATTTAAAGGCTTGTCTTTAAATGGACCCAAATTCTTTCAACTGTATTTTAATCCCTTTCCATTTCCTCTTAATACTAGAAATTCAACTCTTCAAAAGGACTAATTGGAGGGTTGAGAGTGTCCATGGTTGCTTGAGCTTTAATTGTCAGACTTCCTATAAATTAAAAGATTTGTGTCATCGTTACAATTTTACCACAATAAAATCAAACAAGGAAGTGTGAGAGTAAGATCCATATGCATTCTGGAGAGAATGAATTTGTAATGATTGCACTTCTCTCTGTAATCACTGTAAATTTTTTAAATCTAATAAAGACACTAGTATATTTTTGTGATGATACATGTTATTGCATTCAGATTTCACCACTAAAAAACCAAACATGAAAATTGGTGATCAAATGCAAATGATGTTAGCAGATGAGTAATTCGTAATCATTACAAAATTCCTTTAATTTATACTGAATTACAACAAGCAGGACATAAGTACAGTGTCAAAGGCACTTATATGAGTCTCAGAAGCTTGCAATAATTTTTTTTTTTTTTTTTCATAGAAACAGCCACCCTTTTCAATGGGTTGATCAAGCATGATGGTCCAAAAATCGCAGTTAGATTTCAACATGTATGTTTTTTAATGCCTTTTTTATTTTGCCATTTTCTACCATATTGAAGTAGCTTTCATGGTCATTCAATGAAAATAGCTAACATACTCGTGATACTGGAAATGATGAAAATACACATCTTAAAAAATGACAGAAATAACTTCATCTAGGTGGGTTTTTTAGGTGGAAAAACCTTCAAAATGGGTACATTTTGAAACCCTCCCCACAAGATTTTCATTGTAGCTCTAATACTCAAGAGCTGAAAACAAACCGAGCAAACTTGGTTAACTTGCTTGACTCGGCATGGATAAGTTTGACTCGACTTAGCTCGGCTCATAAGCTGGGTCCGGGTTGGGTCGTGCTGTTTTTTTTTTTTTTTTTTTTTTTTTTTTTTTTGAGCTTGAAAGGATTTTGAGCCAAGCTCGAGCTGGCCCAAGCTCGACTTGACTCCGCTCGAAGCTTGGCCTAAACTCGACTTGGTCTGGTATGCCTCAGCTCGCCCCATTCCATATACCTTATATAATTATATTATATATTATATATAATATATATAAACAAAAAAAGTTAAATAACCTAAATCCCTAATCGATTCGAGCAAGCTCCCTCCGAGCCCTTGACTGAAAACCCCAATCCCCATTTTTTTTGCATGAGCACCTCGTCCTTGTCCTGTCCATCCGTCGTATGAGCACACTATGTCACTATCTTTGAGTACCCCTTCCTTGTCCGATGGTCCAAGGCTCGCCCCATCGCTATCTGAGCACCCCGTTCTTGTGAATCCTGTCCAAGGCTTTGAGCACCTCGTCTCCATCTAGTAACCCTCTCTCTCTCTCTCTCTCTCTCTCTCTCTCTATTTGGGCATCATTCAGCCCAACCATTGATCATAGCAAGTTGGTTGTTGATGGGTGTCAATTAATTTACGATTTTTAATTTTTTTTTTTTGTTTGGGTTAGTACATGCATCCCACTGCTAGTACACCCACCCACACTGTTAGTCACACTTCAATGTTAGCCATCCCCCACGTTGGGAATCGATATATATATATATATATATATATATATATATATATATATATATATATATATATAATCAATTACATTACATGTATTATATAATTATATAATAGTTTCGACCATGTATTTGATATATATTGGAATCATGTGAATTTAAATTAATGTAAATTAAAATAAATGTTACATTATGAATAATGTAAATTAGAATTAATGTGAATCATATGAATTAAAATTAATGTGAATAATGTTTATTGTTAAATTGTTAGAATTAATTTAAATCATGTTTATTTTTATAGTGTTAGTTAGATTGTTCATTGTTAAATTTTCATCAATTGTTAAATTAGTTAGATTAGGTTTTTTGTTTTATTGTTATAGTATAGGATAATCAGTTGCCCATTTGAGGATATTTATGTTGCCAAAAATAGATACAATGCATTTTTTAAGGCATAGAAATATTTAAATTGTCACATTTTTAACAATTTAAAGTTAAATAGATTGGAATGCTTTTATTTATTCTAATTTAAATGCATACGCTTGTTCCGGTTTATCTCTTTATTTCATCTCTCCGTTTCTCTTTAGATATATTTTTTGTATTTATTTCCATCATCAAATATCCACATAAACTTGACGTAGAAATCAAATACAAGATCAATATTTCTAGAGAGATAGGGAGTGATGTTGACGAAGTTTTGGCATAACATTTAAATTAGAAAATGAAAGCATTATATATTATCCAACCTTGAATGGATGACTGATTTAGACACTTAGGCAAGTGTAGGAAAGCATTATAATTTATGAAGTGGTGTGGTGAAGATTACAATTTAGGAAAATGAAAGTATTATAATCTAACCAACATTTGTTTTGATAAATACCTAAAAATTAGTTTTTTATCTTTATATTTATAGACGACTAGTGAGAAAGTCTCAACTATCCTCGATACCGGTGCGTCAGCCACATTTCCACTTATTGTGGAGGGAGAAGTGTTCTTATCTTCAGCTAAAGGAAAGAAAATATCTGTAGTGTAAGATGACTTTGAAAAAGTCGTGGTTAATGGTTTGGTGAACATTAGATGTTCATTGTAAATCATTATGCACTAAGAATCTTAGGGGGTCAACTACTCATTTAAACAGACACAGACAAAGTTGTTCAAAAAGATCAAGAATTTTAATTCCAGTTGTAACGCCCCCAAAATTCAACAATCAAGTATAGGGACTCAACTCCTAAATTCGAGGGTGTTAGATAAATAATGAACGAATGCTTCATAATCACACTTTATTTTTTTTTCCTTTTTCTTTTTCATTTAACTCACATTTACATGGCATCCATTACATAGAAATAAAATAAACCAAACTTCATTAATAAAGTTCAACTATAAAGTTTTTCAACTCGTCTAGACTAATGGCCAACTAGTGGACCTTATTACATCAATACTTTTCAAACTAAAATAAAAGAAATCTATACTATGTATGTCTTCTAGAACCTTTCATTTGGGATTGCCTCTTATAACTCTTCTCTTGCAACTACAATTAATCACATAATATTGCGCCAGCTATAAAAGCCAGCAAGATACCTTGTACAGTTTATCACATGTAATTTATTAGAATCATGTAAAATATTTTCTCAATACACAAGGCATCAAGTATTCAAATCCAAAATAACATAAACCAAGATTTCAAAAAGCATGCATGTAATACAAGATATGTCAGTGTGCATCAACTAACTTAGTTCAGTTATCAGTAGAATCCCTAGTTGGTCAACACTATTATCTAAAACATTGGTCTCAAGTGGAATAGCTAACTCGACTCTTGATATGTTCCATACCTCTGCTTGGCCTGCATAACTGGTCTGTTGCACACACCTGGGTGCTCACCTAACCGGCCTCGATCAACGGAGCCTCCACCCGGCCTATGTATCTAGTCTATTGCACATACCTAGGTGCTCATGCAACCGACTCGATCAATGGAGCAAACGGTCTATTTCACACACTCGTTCGCTCAACCCAAGTCAACTCAAGTGATCAATCACATACTGATGTTCTCAAATAGATGGAATGCATGATTTATGCCAGTCCTTTTTCCCAAGCAATTAAAAAACAATCACATAACTTTCCAGCTTTCACAATACACCAAAATCATAGTTTTTACAAATTTAAAAATTTTCAAAACACAATGCAATGCACAATTCTCTCACAATTCATTAAGCCCATCATGAATTACACCATTTCACAAAATCAGTTCGAAATTAAAAATGAAATAATGATTTTTCAGCAACAACCTTAATTTAAAATAGAATCAAACACCGATTATAACTCCATAACTTTAGCAATATAATGATTAAACAAACTCAAATATAAGGTAAAATCCAAAACCAAATTCAAATAAAAAAGAAATTGTGAATATAAGGAGAAATGATACGAGATAAACTCACATGTTTGTCTCAAATCTGAACTTGAATATCAACTCTAATCAGCAAGTCGACATAGTTGCGACTCGAATCTCAACTTGGTTCTAAACGACTCTAACCTCTTCTTCTTCTCCTTCTTTCCTTCTCTTTCTTTTCTTCCCACGTCTAACAAGGTGGCTAGACACGGCCCAACGAATCAGCGAGTCATGATTCAGCAGAACCAACTCTCTCTCTCTCTCTCTCTCTCTCTCTCTCTCTCTCTCTCTCACTTGTTCCCTCTTATTTTTTTCTCCTGTTTTCTATTTTGTTGCTCTGATCTAATTCCCTTGGCGATAGATGTTTTTATAGGATTTTCATTCCTGTCTTAATGATTCCAGAAGGCTCTCTGCATAAGACGATTTGTGTCGGATTACACGGTTTATAAAATAGTGTGTGCGACAATCGTTTTTGGTGTTGTTGTTGATTGTTTTCTGGACACAACCACTAATGCTTTCTTTAGGTTCTTTCGAGTATTAGATAATGTTCTTGAGGCCCAATTAATGAACATTTTAGATTCAAGATCATGGCCTGGACGAAAACGTGTGGTAAAGATTTTTAAGCAAGGAAGATGATCATCCATTAATGGTAGATTCATGTTTGAGGGATATTTCTTTGGACCGGTCTTCATGGATGGTTTAGATTGAATGTACGAAGCTTGTGGGGTCCAGGAACTGAAGGTTTATAGGGATATTCAAGGTATTTTAAGTGAATTAAAGTTTCGGGTTGTTTTCACGATTTTGCATAAAAAGTTTGAGAAAATTGGCAATTCAACCCTTCCCATTGGCTATCCGTAGCGACTTTAAATTCCCTATTGGATTTAAAGATTCCTCAGTGAAAAATGGACAATCCAGATGATGATCTTGAATTCGAAAATTCATGAGTTTCGACTTGCACCTGTTGAAGTTTCCTGGTTTGAAACGGTGATTCGCACAAGATCTGTCGAGCGGATAAGATTTCCAATTTTAGCAGGTTTAACATCTAGGATTAGAGAGAGAATTCCTCTCCTAGGGTCTTAACTGAATTCTATTTGAACTACGAGAGGAGTCAGAAGTTCCTACTAAAACTCATTTGAGTGATCGTTGAGATGAGATCTTGTTACAGATACCGCCGATCCGACTGATCTTATATTGGATGGTTATGGTTTGTCCAAATGAGCGGTTCTGATCTCACTGAAATAATACCATTGAATTGTATACAAATTAGGTTTTTCGATTTTTGAAATGATGTAGAAATTTTGAATTTGATTCTTATACTGTGTTTTTTTTTCCCTTCTTTATTTGTTTGCTGAAATGTACGTGCACATGCACATGGTCCTTGTTTGCATGTGAAAATCATCCATAGGCTACATGATCCTTGTTTTATGATCAAGATGTCCAATGGTCCACTTGCTTAAGTAATTTAGATCGTTGTAAATCAATATCATTCGGTTGCTCGATATTGTATGGTTTAATTTCACAATTTAATTGTCAATCTCATAATCTAATGGTCAGATTATCTTCAGCTTGTAAATCGCATTTCTGGGGTTTCTTAAGAGCATCTAGATGTAATTAAACGATTGATTCCACCATTGGATGATTGGATTTGTGTGATTTCTAGGTAGAGGTGACGCGAGTCCGATCAACGGTGGATCTTGTGAGTTTAGTATCAAAATTAACAACATATCGTTCAATTAGCTTGTCAAAGCATTGTATGAAATTTCGTCACGATTGGGTTCCTAAAGATAGGTTTTTCTATGGTTCAATTTTGATTTCATGATGAGGCGATGGTCAATCTTTAAAAATCAACGGTTGGATAGTCTGATCTATAGAAGAAGAGTATTTTCTACGATTAGATTAGGCTATAGATGTCTACATTGAGCTAGATTGATGAATTTACACGTGTATGCTTAAGCTAGTATACATATTCATGCATGTGTGTGCATGCATGTGTACATGCGCCCAAAATCTCAGGTCATTACACCAGGCCAATTGTTGCTGTCATTTACTAAGTTTGTGTTGGGGTTAGGAGCCCCGCAGCGGAAGCAATCAAAGCAGGCAAGGAACACACCACAATGGTAATCAACAAGCAAAACATCACACATAAGAAGGCAATCCGATTTTTACATGGAAAAAACCCCTGAAGGGTAAAAAACCACGGCACAAAGTGACACAAATCCACTATGATATCAGAAGTTACAAGAGATTACAGAAGAAAACCCTGGATCACAGCCCACAAGAGAAATCCCAAGCTACCTGAAGCTAATTCTCACATGAGAAGGACAAACACAACCCTTTCCCTCAACCCAGAGAACTCCAAGCTTCCTCCCTAGCTCTTTCTATCACCCTAGAACCCTCTCAATCACTTGGCCCATTGGCAGCAACCTTAATCTCGGATTACATCCCCTTAAATAGGGAAAATCGAAATTAGAAACTCCTTGCGTAACAAACCCGTGCAACAAACCCAGTCCAAAAAGGAAATTGCCGACCGGTCGGACCCCCCACCGGCCGGATGGCCTAAAAACGTTCCATAATCCCACTGTCTTGCTCCAACATGACCGACCGGTCGGTGGTCTTCATCCAAGATTTGAGGCGTCAAAGCCCAACAGTTTGAAGGGGACAACTCTCAACGTATACTTTCCACTCACAAGTTTGATAAAGAAAAGTCGAAAGAGTGGTATGTAAGATTAGAGGTCTTAGAAGAAAAACTCTTTAGAATGATTGAAAGCAAAGTTTTCATGGGATACAGTAAATTCGTTAACCCTCAAGTTGAGAAGGCCTCTTACGTTACTATAAAGAGAGAGTGCATGAAGATGTACGTAGATGAGAAGATGAAAATGAAAGCATTTTAGCATAGTCTTTAGAATAAATTTGACATATGATTTGTGGACGACGTCCAATTAAAGAAAATGATACATTTCATTAACTGCACACTACGTTGATGAAGATTGAAAACTCTGGAAGATAATTTTGAACTTCTGTCATCTTCCTCATCCTCATACTGATTTAGTTATTTCAATTTGCATCTATAGTTTTCTACAAGAGTGGGATATTGAAAGTAAAATCTCTTTAATAACTTTAAATAATGTATCTACAAATGATAGTATAATTTCATTCTTATGTAACCAATTCAAGGCAATCGAAAATTTATTTTTAGGAAGAAAATATTCCAGGTTAAGTATTGTTCCCACACACTAAATTTGATTGTACAAGAAAGGTTGAAAATAATTGACCCCACTATAGAGAATATAGGAGAGTATAAGAATCATACGGTGTCACCTTTAAGATTGAATACATGGAGCGATATAATCAAACGTTTGAATGTGAAATTCTAAAAAAAAAAAAATTAAAGTTAGATGCATGCATACGTTGGAATTTGACTTTTGAAATGTTAGATTCAGCCATGGAATTAGAGCCTGCATTCCTTGAATATGCAGCATGTGACAGAATGTATGCTTTGTTGCTTACTGAAGATGATTAGAGCAAAACAAAACAAGTTCACAAGTTTTTCAAAGTTTTTTTATGACTGCACAATTTTTTTTTTCTGAATGTAAGTATCATAGCACAATTTTATTTCTTTCATCTCTTTGGAAGATTAAAGAAGTCTTAAAAAAAGTGTTAGTGAGGCTTTAAATTTTCTCTAGTTGATAGCATTTTTTTTTCACACAGGCACCCCACACCCACCTACGTACACACATCTATGCACACACGTTGTAGTGGGATTTCACCACCTTTGAGAACTCGAACCCTCAACCTCGTATTAAAACTCCTGGAGTTTTATCACCGAGGCAAGGGGTTCGAGTTTTACTACCGAGGCAAGTCTCGAACCCTTTTATAGTTGATGGCACTTGGTATGCAAATGGAGTTCAATAAGTACTAGGACGAATGTCATTTGTTAATGGCCTTACCAGTTATTCTTAATCCTCAGTGCAAGATGGGTTCGGTTAAGTTCATTTTTATGAAGATTTATTTTGTTGAAAGGGTGGCAACCGAAACCTTTAGGTTTGTGACACAATAGAAGAATTGTACACTTCGTATGTTTCTACTTTACCTACAGCCACAGTAGGTGATAAAGAAGTTAGAGCTCCACTGTTTCTACAAGCGATGCCATTGTACTCGATGAATACATGTCTTTCTTAGCATAAGAAGAAACATATAACCAGATAAAGAAATCAGAGCTAGACTTATATCTCAAAGAGCCAATCATAAAGCGCTCGGACTCAAACTTTGATGTTTTGGGGTGTGGAAGATGAGAATCAGTGAATTAAAATAACATACACTATTAGTGAGAGCATGGGACATATTGTCAATTCTAATTTCAACAGTGGCATCAGAATTCGCTTTTAACATGGGGAGTAAGGTCATGAGCAAACATCGAAGCTCACTTTCACAAAATATAATTGAAGCACTAGTTTGTATATGAGATTAGTTACATCCGGTTTGAAAAGGTAGTAGTTTTGATATTGAGGATGTGGATGAGGATGAGGATGAGATTGAGTCTCAAGATGAGACTGCACTTGCAGCAACATCAAAATGAAGCATGTCATAAATTATCGTTAGTGTATTGTGTATTTAAATGTATTAGAATTTACACATCTAAAGAAATTCAATGACTTTTATTTTATTTTCTTTATATTATGTTAATTATTAGAACATATTTCATTATTACTTTTGTTTATCATATTGCAACCATTTGTTTAGCTTTTACGTCAAGTTGTTAGTTTTTAATTTTTGTTTGATTTCTAACTGTGTCAAATACTAATTTTTTTCTTCAAAACAGGGTGTAGATATGTCGTCATCTGACCCATCGATCTACGTTTGGGACTATGATTTATAAGTCTACTCCCCAAGGTCTGAAAAAGAAGATTATGTGTGGTTTGTGTAGGGCAAAGTTTGTTAACAAAATTAATCAGCTTAGGTTACACCTAACATGTCGGGATGGAGATACAAAACCGCGTCCTAAAGCCTCAAAGGAGGTCAAACTTCTTTTTAGGTCATTCTAGATTCAAATAAGAAACCCTCTACCCCATCCAAACATTGTGTAAAAGTTGTAATTGGCAAAAGTTCTGATACATGAAGAGTAGAGAGCTAGAGAACTACTAAAGAAGATGCATAGGAGAAAGCCAGATTATTAACATTGAAAGAAGAGTAATTACAACTCGCCTTGAAATGTAGTATGAAAGACGCTTCTAGACATCAACGAACCTAACATGTTGGGGTGGAGATACAAAATCATGTCCTAAAGCCTCAAAGGAGGTCCAACTTCTTTTTCAGGCCATTCTAGATGCAAATAAGGAACCATATCCAAACATTCCATAAGAGTTGTAATTGGCAAAAGTTCTGATACATGAAGAGTAGAGAGCCAGAAAACTACTAAAGAAAATGCATAGGAGGAACCCGAATTATTAGCATTGAAAGAAGAGTAATTGCAACTCACCTTGAAATGTAGTATGAAAGAGGCTTATAGACATTAACAATGTTCTCTAAGACAACATGATGCTGAAGCGGGATTGAACACGAGCAAAAAGAAGAAGAGTAACAAACCATCTAAGTTTCTCTCTAGTCTCGGTGTATTTTACAAGTTGTTGGGTACTTTGTATAAATTTGCTTATAAAGAAAGCTTGAAAAATCTTGTTCGAACTATACAAGAGCATGATGAAAAACTCACTCTACCTTCTGATTTAGGAGATGTAAACGAGTATCTATATGAAGATTTAGATAGCAGCTCGAGCTCGACAAATGAATCTCCTGTAGTAAAAAAAAGACAAAAACGCATCTAAGGATGGATCAAATGACGAAAGTGATGGATCCGGTTCAAATGTAGGAAGTGACTATCATGGACACAACTATAGTTATATGCTAGGAAGGCACTCATCGTATGAAAAATATTAAGATAATGTTGTGAACACTGTAAGTTTATAATATTTTACTTTTCCATTTGTAAGTCGCATTTGACTTTCACTTATACATTTATGAAGGCATTGGATTTTATGTACAACCTCAAACTCGACTCGATAGTTCAAATTCGAACTTAGCTCAAGCTAGCCCAAGTTGCTGACTGAATTGAGCCGAGTTAGCCAATCAAGCTCGAGGACTAAGCCGAGTTGAACTCAAGTTAAGGTAGGTTGTTGGCTGAATCAAGCTGAGCTTTTGACTCGATGTCCAATTCTAGTAAAATTGTCCATAGCTGCTTGCATTTCATGTGATAGAGGTACTATGGAACATGCAGGGTAGAGCCATGATTTTTTTCTAGGGGTGGCCCAGGAAGGTTTCAACGATGGGCCACTGTCCTCACTGTTTCTATGGTAGGGTCCATTTGTGCTTTGAATTTGCCTCATTCTTTATTTCAAGCCATAAAATTATCTCTCCAAATGGTTGGATGGTGTGGATATTACACATACATCATAGTGAGGCCCATAGAACTAATCTAAAAGGCGTACCTGATTGGGAAGACATTCCCGATGCCGTCGTGTTGCCGAAAAGAACTCTTGGTCTTTTGCACCTTACAATTGAATTGAATTGAGTTGGAATATTGGAAACAGATATAGCTGGACATTCAAAGCATAAAAACTCGCATTAATAAACAAGTCCCATATAACAGTGCACAAACATAAACTACAAATATCATGCACGTATGTTTATTCGATTGATTTGGGCCTTCAATCAAATGACCCAAAATGATGATGGGCCATAATCATCAAAATCTGGCAAGAACCCAACGTATCATCACAATTTCTCCTTTGGGCGAAATTGTAACACATAGGAGGCTCTACTGAACATGAAGCTGATCTACGCTAGTGAAATAAATCTAAGACGTCCATCACCTTTGGGTGAAATGAATCTCTCATACCTATATCACCATCACCAATCACTTCATTCCGCTCACACCTAGTCAAACGATGATACTTCTTTCTTCTGATCACCGCTCGCCTGGGTATGAACGCAACTGAATGCAATCCTATAATAGAGGGTTACTGAATTCCAAGTACAGAAGTCGTGACGTCATCACTTCAATAGCCAACCCGTTAGTAGCTAATCTGCTTCTGAGATTTCCTAGGACGAAATCGGATTTCCTAGAATGTTGTTGCAGAAAGTTCCTGTTGTGCTGGGAAGTTACGTGGGGCCCACCGTGATGTTTAGGATCAATCCACACTGTTCATCTGTTTTTCTTGCTTATTTTAGGATATGAGACCTAAAATAAGGTAGATCCAAAACCCATACTAGTGAAAAGAGGGAAATGAAATGCCCACTGTTGAAACCTTGTTGGGCCCACCTTGATGTTTATACGCCATCCAAACTATTTATAAGGTCATTTCTACTGGGATGAACTGAAAAAACCAAAACTTATCCCAATACTAAACTTTTGTTGCCATGTGATGTCTCATTGGTAGTCACTCAATCCCCATTGTTTCCTTTAGTCTGGCCATCTTGAGTTATGGATCTACTTCATTTTTGGACTCATGTCTTAAAATAAGTAGACAAAACATCACAGTGGCCCCAACTTTCGTGCGTAGAAACTTCATGCCAAACCAGTTCATAGGAAATGTGCGTCCTAGGACCTAGCTAGAGATGGACAATCCTATCACGGCTTTGTAGGGCCCACCGTGATGTATGTATTTTATCCACGCAGTCCATCTATTTTGACATATCAATTTAGGGCTTGAGCCCAATAAGGAGGCAGATCGAAGGCTCAACTGTACCACACCACATTAACTAGTCGAAATTAAACTCCCACGTCACCCCTTTGTGGCTCCGCCCTCGTCACATGGCTTCATATTGGGTCCTAAAAGCTCCCAATTTTATTTTCTTGCTTAGAAATAGCCACCCTTTATTACATCCGTGCCACAGGTCCCACTAGAGCACCTAAGCACCCAGAACTGATTCTATCCTAAAGTAGTGTGGGCCAAGTAAATGGAACGAGCTGGGGAGGGAATGCCAACCCTAGGATTTCATAATGGCTCACGTGGCTAATAAAACAGCCCGAATCTTGTCCTTACACTTTATCTGGATTGGATGAAGGGTACGAACGGCCTCGATCATATATACATAACAAGGAGTGCGTTCCGAGCTAATAAATGGTGTGGGTTCCTTCCCAATGGACGGGCTGCTTTTTTTTTTTTTTTTTTTTTGGGTGATGCACCTTGTGGATGGGCTGGATTCCATAAATACATCACTGGGTCCCACGTCAGCCCCACCAGTTCCACTGTACACAACACACCCCACTCGATCAGACATGTGGTCCCATTATTCGTTGTTATCTTCTTTATCTATGTGGATTCACCATGACACAAATTAAAAAAAGAAAAAGGAAAAAAGAGTTAAAAGAGTAGCCGTTCACATTCAACTGAAGATAGCTCAAATGGTTGGTAACTTGGATCTTCCAGATTCTTGGCCTGATCCAACCAGGGCCGGAAGAAACAGAGTAGTGGTCTGGATTTGCCATGCTGGGTCTCACTTATCAGAAACACGCGTCCACTGATTAGCCTAACGAGGATTCCGTACAAGTGGGCCACGTTTCCGTGCATAGGAGTTTCTTAAATAAGGGTATTCTCGTCAATTTTAGGAAGTAGATAATTGGACCGAGTCGTTGAGGTGTCGATTCCCACGCATCACACGTGCCGACAATGACATGTATTAAACATAGGGACCATTCATCTGGTGGCCCACACATGTATTAGAAAAGTCCAAAGGAAAATTACTCGCATGCCTCAATCATTGTACGCTTCTGGTGACCTGACTCATATTTCGTAGTACATTCACAGTACGGCTCACATGATTTTCGCAACGATCCCATACGTGTGGGCCACGCTTCTTAATCCGCGTCTGCGTCCCGCGACGTCCCTCCGCAATTTCACACGCGCGAGTCTTGCGATGGTGTTTTCATGAGTCCGGAATCGTCACTGCGTAAAACACCTTGATGTTTAGATCCACCATGTTGTATATGTAAGATCCACTCCGTCCATCATGTGATAACCACTATTTTTCCGTACATAGAAAATATAAATCTGTTTAAAAGCTGAGATATGGCATACCAATGGGAACGATGTAAAATTGCACCTATAGCCTATATTTTCCAGTGTTGTGGTCCGCCTGAGTTGTAGATCTGGCTTATTTTTAGTATTATACCTTCATCTTTGTGATTTTAAACTGATTAAAGGGTTAGATTAAAGATAGACGCCATGTTGGCCCCGCACAAAACCTACGTCTCAAACAGAATTGTTCCCTGTGGTGTGGCGCGAATGATAAACGAGTCATACCTATAATCGAGAAACGCATGGGATGGACGGATTGGATTTCACATATAGAACACAGTGGGCCCAAGAAAGGTAGGGTGTTTTACTCGTGTAAAACAGGAGTTGAGGAGAGGATTACGGTCCGAGCGCGAAAGTAGCCTGCGTGTAAAGCATGGCTGGCGTACGACAGTTTAACGTGTCGATAAGCATCCGATGGCGGTGGACCGGAAGAGTGGTCCCCACCAGACCGGAATCCTCTACCAAACCTGGTTCTACCAACGCGTAAAACACCCAATCTCTGTGTGGTCCACAATATTGTATATATAATATCCACTCCGTCCATCAGTTTGTATCCTCTATTATAAATATGAGAAAAAAAAATCCCATACAAATACACGACTTAGGTAGACCACACCAAAGGGAACGATGTCGATGATAGTCTAACCATATGATCGTATTTGGTGCTAATTTAGTGTGTATATTTCATCAAAACCGTTAATCAGGTGTAATTCACTAGTATAAAGTGAGAGATTAAAATTCATCTTGATACAAAAAAAAAAAAGTGGGACATACCGCTTGAAATTAGAGGTTTCAGCATAACTTTTATGTTGTTCAATTTTTGTAGCCCATTGAAGAATTTAATGAATCTGATATTTAATATTTACTGTTGAAATAAATTTTCTCACCTTTTGGACGGCGTAGATTCACATATATGACATGGTAGGCCCTACAGATATGGCCTGTTTTGCCGCGATGAGTTGTAGACAAGTTTTGTCCGTCTCCACTTGACTGTGACGTTTGGGCAGCTGGGAACACCTCTACACGCGCGAATGGCGCGGATGTAAAAGTACAACGGCAGATGTATTGGACGTGAGCTGGCAGGTATGTAGTCGCGAGTTTCGTACTGCGACTCGGCCTGGAAATCGCTGTACCGATGCATCCCGACGCATTACAGTACGATGCTTCGTGACTTTTACCCTTTGAATCTGAGTCATATTCCGAATGATCCAAACCGTTTACATGACGAGTCTACTTTGTAATATGGACAGTTAGATTATATAAACCCTCTGTTACTTTGGTTATTTTTCTTGGAGCATGATCGATCATCATAAAGTTTCTTTAATTAAAGGGTTGAAATATTTAGTCCCAGTTATTTCTCTGGAATTATTGGATAATGCGAGCCCCGATCAAATAAACGGTTTTGATCATTAAAAAAGAAAACACAAATTCAATGTCTAGAACTCCGGCGTATCTGATTGAATACCATGGGATTTTTTTTGAGCAAACCTATATTTAAACCTAGGTTGCCTGAATTTAGGGATGGGCATGGTTTGTGTTTGCACCAAGTTTTAGATGGTGGTGACGAGGAGATAGGGCGAGTCACATGAAGAGGGGTGCAGATTTGTATGAGATCCAGACCACTCATTGGGTGGTACCAATCACCACCACTTCCTGAAAACATGGGAAGTGGTATATATTCAACGTACCTGATGAGTTGATCCGCCTAATTTTTAGGCAAGGTAACGGTCAATATGAGTTCAACCTGAAGACCGGCTAGACCTTGTACGCCCCTTCGAAATCCGCACCTGTGGCACGATGCAACTCTTTATTTACTCTTATTTTTTTCTTCTTCTTTTGGTTGCGCGATTCATCCGCCGCCGAACGTGACTTCTGTAGTTTTCAACCAGACCGTCCAAATAATGGGAACGGATTAGTTAAGACCCCCACTCGCCCAAGACGGTGCAGCCCTTATCACCTCGATGTATGCGGTCCAACCGTTTTTTCAGATCATTATTGGATATTATCTAAAAAAATTGAAGCAGATTCAATTGTCAGGTGCACCGTATCATAGGAATCAGTGTTGATTTAACACCCTATTATTAAAAACTTCTTAGGATGCACCATAATATTTCCATAGTAATTATTTTCCATGAAGGGAAAAAACAAATATCAACTTCATCCAAAACTTTTATGGCCCATTAATGTTCAATCATCACTGTTTCTGATGACATGGTCCACCTGATAATTGGACCTGCTTCATTTTTGGATAATGCTCTAAAATGATATGAAAAAAATGGAGCGAGAGACTAGATACATAATAAGTACATCAAGATGGCCCCACAGTAAAGGTCGCAGCAGTCTTAATTGAGTATCAGTGAAAATTGCACATCCCTCCCTCCCTCCATCCCTCCCTCCAGTGGCGATCATCTAACCTGCTGAAAGGAAGGGACCCGGATTGGCTAGTGACCCCAACATCAACCCCAAGGCTGGTGTCAAAGCTGTGTGGGCCCCACTATGATGTAGGTGTTTTATCCACGCTGTCCATCTATTTTTCCACCTCATTTTAGGTCATGGACCCAAAAATGAGGCAGATCCAAATCTCAAGTGGACCACACCACAGGAAACAGTGGCCCAGTGGTCCTAGCCAATCCGCATCCGAAAGGAAGATGGGCCCAGGTCCTAGTCCAGAAAGGGTTACATTGTTGAGAATGTCCAATCAGTTTTATTTTCGTGGGCGCGAATTAGATGTTACCCGGGGGAACAACTTCAGTGGGTGTTACTCCTACCGTAAGGAGCCCATATTGATGTATTGTTGATATATCTATGTCGTCTATATGATTTTTCATATATTTTAGATTGTGATCCAAATTCCTAAGAAGATCCAAATATCAGGTGGACCATACCACTAGAAACTAGTAATGAATAACCATTAAAAAATTTTGTGGACCACGAAAGTTTTGGATGAATATGATATTTTTATATTCCCTTCATCAAGATAATATTGACATTATCAAGAGCTTGGATTGCAAATAAACATTATCAAAACCTTATGATGGGCTCTTTAGAATTTTTAATGGTAAGGCACTCAATCACACTGTTTCTAGTGATATGGTCCACTTGAGATTTGTATCTGAACCTCATCCTAAAATGAGCTGTAAGAACGGATGGGACAGAGTGGATATACAAAATATCATCCATGTAGGACATATGGTAGCTGTAACACCCACTAAGCTGTTCCCGGGGTAACACCTAATTCGCGCCCTATTTTCGTCCTGGGCTCCACCCACTGTAGGTCCCATGATTTTGACGTTTCCGGACTGCCGACAAATATGCCACGCGTATTTATTGTACGGATCACCATAGCTCAGAACTGGGGAGTTATTTCATACTCTGGCAGGGAAATTAGAGACGTGGTATATATTCAGTTTAAACCGTTAAACTGGCGGGACCCGCAGTAAATGGCTAGCATCCACAATTGAAATATTGCAACCCCTCGGATTAATGTGTAGCTGGACAGTTGAATTATTTCATTAGTCCGTCACCATGGAACCTGAATTGCCGCATACCTCCGTGTAAGGCTATCAATGAAGTGGGTTAGATTTGAGATCCAATTTGCTCTGAGTGATTTAGATTTTAAAATAGATCCTGATTAATTAAATGAACCGGATTTGGATCTTAAAATAGGTTTAATTGATTAAATGGACTGAATTTGGATTCATAGAAATATATCCAAATTTGATATGAATTCATTTATAGATTTTCAGATTTGGAGCCGGATCCAATTGAATCCGATCCAGATCCGACTCATTGTTACCTTTCTGTGTATATTATATCCATGCTGGCCATCCGTTTTGATTATTTTAGGCTACATCTCAAAATTGAGATATATGCCAATTTCAAGTCAACCATATCACAGTAAATAGTGGGATTTGCATCATTTTGTTACTAAATTATATATATATATATATATATATATATATATATATATATATATATATATATATATATATATATATATATATATATATAGATTTGTGATGGGGTGGATTTGGACCTAGATTCAACCCAAATATGATCGTTATATGGATTTTGGATTGAAAATGAATATGACTATTTATAACTGGATCGGATATGAATATCACATCTTGGATCCAAGTTAGATCCGAATCGATCTGTCTACAAATTTTTGGACTTAGAGCCGGATCCGACCCAGATCATCCCATTGAGAGCCTTACCTCCATAGTGACCGGACTTTATGGGATTTGATTGGACCATGGTCACTATTAGAGATGGGCTGAGATGGGCCCATGCAACGTGTGCTTCCAAGGGCCGCAGATTTAGTTGATCTAGAAAATCACTAAGGCTGGTGGATTTGCGATGTGGCGGGATGTAATTAGGAGATGTGCTTGTAATTATAGATGAGATTATACTCTTTTTCAAAAGTTTTAAGCACGTACAGGATCATGACCTCTTTTCTAAAGAGTAGGTACATTGCCTAATCACATCTTGTCATGTCATTGACCTAATGATCCTAGTGGTTGGCTAATTTATAGAATTCATGTCCTTTTGAAAACTGTTAGGTCATATTGAATGTCTTATCTCATGAGTACATGGCCCAATCAAATCCTGTCATGTTGAGTCCAATCAAATCTTGCCGTGCTGAGTCATCATAGAGGCTAGAGTTCGACATGAATTAGGTTAGCTCGGTCAACTCACTTGACTCGACTTAGATAAGCTTGACTTAGCTCGAATCGAAAGGTGGGTTTAAGCTAAGCTATTTTATTGAGTTTGAAATATTTTCGAGCTTGGCTCGAGCTAGATCGAGTTTGACTTAACTCAGCTCGAAGCTTGATTCGAACTTGACTAGGTTCAATTTAGCTTGACTTAGTCTAATTTTAAATACCTTAAATTAAATATATTATATATAAAATATAAACATCGATCAAGCAATGTCCTAAAATCCCTCTCCTTGTTGTTTTGTTTTTTTTGGCCGGATTCAAAAACTCGAACTTAAACTCAGCTTGAGTTGACCCGAACTGCTAACCAAGTTGAGATGAGCTTGTTAGTTAGGCCTGAAGATCAAGCTGAGCTGAACTCAAGCTGTGGTAGGCTGTTGGCCGAACTGAGCTAAGCTGTGCCAAGTTCGGCTCAGTGTCCAGCTCTAATGGAGTCCGGTGATGTCAAAGTCATGGCACGATCTGCCTTGTTACCAATAGGCCATTGAAGTCAATATGATTACTGGACCATGAGTGTTTGAAACGAGATCCACGATTTGGATGGGTTAATAAAAGTTGCCTGTATCCCAGGTCCGGTGTATCGATCAGAGTCTGCCAGAACACGAACTTAATTAGTCCATCTAAAGAGAGATGGTACAGTGGGGTCACACTCACATCATGAATGCGAAATTCGGAAAAAAGGGATAGGGTTAGGCGACTTAGCCTACAGGAGCCGAGTTAGGTGCCCTCACGTTCGTACCTGCATTTTAGTGGTCCAGCAGCCTTTAAATGTCACGTGAAAAGGATGCATATTTCCCCGGTTGGAATGCTAGGTGGGGCCATTGTAATGTTTGTGAGAAATCCACTTCGTCCATAGGTTTTTCTGAATCATTTTAGGATGTAAGACTAAAAGTGAGGTAGATCCATAACTCAAGTGAGCCACAAGACAGGAACAATGAAGATTAAACGTCCACTGAAGTTTTTCATAAGGCTGATATTTTTGTGTTTTTAGTTCATGATAGTAAAAATGACCTTATGAACGGTATGGATGGCACATAACATCATCCCCAATGAGGTTTCAACGGTAGGCATTTCCCTACCCACTATTTTCTGTCGTGTCGCTCACTTAGAGTTTTGCATGTAGCTCGTTTTTTGGTCCTATGTCCTAAAATGATCCGGAAAAACGGATGGACCGGGTGGATTTCTCACAAACATTACAATAGGTCCCACCTAGCTTCCTATAGCAGGAACTTGCCTTTCCCAGGAAATCCTTGTCCAAGAAGAAATATAGTCTGGCGGTCTCATTTGAGAAATCACAAAAACTAGCAACAATCCACACACACAACTTACTTCCATGGCCCACCAAATGATCAGACCGACCGACTTGAACATCCTTGATGTGTGTAATCCAATCCGTGCATCTGGTGCGCCTCCTCATGAGCAGTACTGTACATCCCAGGAATAGTAATCAAAGATTTAGGAGGGACATACCATTGGGGCAACGTCCAATCACACCTAAAACCTATATATTGACTTGTTGCGGCCCACTTTGAATTTGAGATGGCTAGTTCGATGAAGTGGGGAGCACCATATACACAACTCCAGTGGACACCGCATCCATCTTTTAAGTTTCTATGGTAGGCCTCCCCCCAACCAAACCAATGTCCCCAACTATTTGATTTGGTGTGGCCCACCTGAGCTATGGACAAGGTTCGGTTGTTGGAATGCACTAACACATCATGGTGGGTCCACAGCCTTTTATCGTACTCACGTGAATGTTCCTCATCATAATTCTTTTGTACCAATTCACAAAGTGGTTCCTAGCTAAGTCATCCACGGTACAAGTGGCATGTGTGCTCTACCATCAATGGCCTAGAATTAAAAGAGCACTTCTCGTACAAGCTCAGCCCTAGGTTGCCCGTACAAGTTCATGGGCTAACCTACTTTCTTTCTTTTAGTAATTTTCTCTTGTGCTGACGTGTTAATATGCGTGCAGGTATAATAGTAATTTGATTAGCATATTAATAAAATGCAAAATAGTTGAGTAGCCGGATAGTTTATGATTTTATGTAATGACCGTGGACCAAAAGATTTCACCGTCTAGAATCAATGCATATATGGTCATTGACATTGATGTAGGACACGTTGCGGATGACTTTATTGAGTGCCAGAATTAAAATAAATCAGGCCAAGTTGGCCGGCATGCATTATTACTCTCAACAACCATAACTTTCACCACCACAATTTTTTTTTTATAACTAATTATTAAAATTGGAAAGTTTCAACTTGGAGATGAAGTATTTCAATTTCTTTTGAATGAGTTAACAAAAAAAAAAGAAGAAGCTTAGGGATCAAATTTCAGTTAAAAGTTAAAATAAATTATTTAAATATTATGCTTTTATTATTTTAATTATTTTAAATTTGAAGATTTTAATTATAAATTTAAATTCCTGTTTGAGTTAGTTATTATTATTTTAATTATTTTAACTTTGAAGATTTTAATTATAAATGTAAATTTATGTTTGAGTTAGTTAATTGTCTTTACTATTTTTAATAAATTTATAATTGAATAATTCATTCGTTATCCTTTTCTATTATGGTTTTTAAAGATTCTTTACTCTATGGATTAGAGATTCTTATAGTCTTAAGTCTTATCATGGAGGAAAATGATGATGATCTTTTCTTCTTCTTTACTCTTATGTTCCTAATACGGTTGGTATAGACCAACCTTAGAGAAAACTTTTAATACTTTGATGGAGTGTGATAGATAATATTCTATTAAGATTTCCGAAATGCAGATTTTTATTAGCAATGGGAGTGGAAGCAATCTCAATTCAATCAAACAAGTAATAGGGTATAGAAAATCCAAGCAAACATAGAGACACGAGATTTTATAGAGAAAATCCTCTTGTAAAAAAAACTAAGGTACAAAGTGATGATCAATCTACTATAATAAGAAAGTCACAAGAGATTAAACAATTTACAGTATAAACCCTAACTTTTCCTTTAAATCCTAGAATCTTTTTGCTAAACTTTATTCATTATACCCTAATAGTAATTAGAGAAGTACTTATATACGCCCGTATAATATTAAGAAACAAAACTTGCACTTATTAAAAACTAATGAATTTTTGTCGGTTGAACCGATTGGACCTTCGGTCAAACTGACCAGAACGACATTCACTGATCAAATAAAAAGTTGAACAAAAAATGTGCAAAACATCAAAGCATGCAACATGGTTTAATTTTGAGGATGCGCCCATTTTTCAATCGAACCGAAAAATGCCTTCTCTGCACTATGATTAAAGGCACTCAATCAACAATTAAATCCTATTTGGATTTATAGAAAGGAAAGGAAAGGACCAACAAAGCCAATTTCTCTTGTTTATCAAGTTTGTCTTAATGGGAATTTTTAAGAAACACCATTTTTTTACTTTTTATTTTTGTTGAAAAAATAATCAAATCTATTTTCTCAAAAAACATTTTCTTCCCATGAAAGGGAAATGGATTTCTTAAGCTTTAAAGGCAAAATTTACCACCATCTATCTTCATTTATTATGCTACATGTGCCAATGTGCTCGCATGTGTCACCAACTCACCATCCATCTTCTCGTGTACTATGTTGGGTAAAACCTCGCGGAAGCACATAGTAGAATTAAACGAACATCACATGCACGCATGCAATCAACACACAGAGAACAATCCCATTTTACGTGAAAAACCCTTGTGGGAAAAACCATAGCACAAAGCGACTACAATCACTATGAAATAGAAGACTACAAAGATGATCTACCCATAAGTGAAGCCCCCAAGAGATGGACAAGCTCTCTCTTCCTCTAACTCTCCCCAAATCCTAACTTTCAATTAGGACACATTGGAATACATCTAAATATGGATTAACACCGTTTATATAACTAACCATCTGAAAATAGAAACAATTTACGCATATTTGTATAACCATGCAAAACACTGCTACGTTGTCGACTGGTCATAGCTCATCCAACGACCAGTTGCAAGTAGACATAAATAGTCCAGAGAAAAAACGCCCAAAATTCGACTTGTCACGCCTCAAATTCGACTGGTCGCAGACCACTAGCGACTGATCACCGGCTACTATGCGGTTGGTCGCAGATGCCCAAAAATTGTTTAGTGACCAATCGTGCTTCCTGTGCTAAATTGGACCGGTCGCTCACAAGGTGTGACCGGTCACTGAACCCTATTTCAACACAGTTTGAAGGCTCCACCAATACACCCCACATGTGTAAAAAATCCCACATGTGCTAATGTGCTACATGATACCATCCATCTTCTCTTGTTCCCCCCATTGTGCTAACATTGCCACAAGAACCACCATTCATCTTCTTGGGCCCCACATGCGCAAGGCACTCCACATGTACTAATATGCCACATGTGCCATTGTCTATCTTCAATCGATCCAAATATATATGCCACATGTGCCACTGTACACAAGTGCTATCATTTGGCTTCAAGTGTGTGCCCAAGTGTCAAATGTGCTTACATGTGTCATATGCCACGTACAACGTACCACATGGCTTCGAAAACCTCACATGTATCATATATGTCATAATTCTGCTTCAATTGCTCACATATGTTGTGTACACATGTGCCATTATCAATCTTCAAGCATCCCACATGTGCCATATATGCTAATCTGGCACATGCTAGTGACTCCCTAAATTTTTTTTTTTTCAAGAAATTTTTTTATTTAGTCAATCAACAAATTTGAAAATAGATCTTAAATTTTTTGAAAATTTTTTTTGTAGAAAAACAAATAAGGAAAATAATATTTCCATTTCTATAATTTTTTTGAAAATAGGATTTCCTAAAAAAATACTATTTACCTTCCTACGCTTTCCATGAATCCAAACAAGTCTTTAAGGCTTTCAATTTAAATATTATCAAGGTTCTAGAAATGAAAAATGTAAATCTTATTATCAACTTCCAAAATTGTTGATGTTGATCATTAAACGAAAAAGGTCATTTACCAATCTATTCCAGATTAAGAAGTTGAAAGACAACACACTTCAGCCTTACATTAGGCTCAATGGAGGGAATGAGATAAAAGGGTTTCTCTCTTTTTCCTTCTTCTTCTTCTTCTTCTTCTTCTCTCTCTCTCTCTCTCTCTCTCTCTCTCTCTATGTGGGTGGGTGTGTGTGTGTGTGTGTGTGTGTGTGTGTGAAGAGTAAGAAATATGAATATTTAACACTCTCTCTAACTCCTTTGATATATATATATATATATATATATATATAAGGAGTTAGGATTCTAGGGAGAGACATTAGTATGGTACTCTGCCCCTTTACAACCTTCAGTATACCATTTTTTTATATTTTTAGTTCACACACCCCCATTGTTAGTACACCCAGCCACCCTGGTTAGTTACATCACAATGTTAGCCACCCCCACTATGGGAATCGATACCATGACCTCAGTGTTGAAATGAGGCTAACTTCACTCAGTCTGCCACTTGAGCTATGGACTTGGGTAGACTTTAGTATACCTTACTGCATTGGAAATCTATGATCCTGGCTTCACCATGTACCTAGTATCTTATCCATTTTCTCTAATATCATAGTCATCTATCATTTAATTTAATGTCCATGCAAATTAAGTGGTAGACTACTAGATCTAAATAATTAGAGTATCATCAAGTACAACCAAAATATTTAAAATAAAAGTTTAATAGATGAAAATATCTATAATTTTTTTAAAGACTTTTTGAGTGTTGGACCAACATAAAAGTTAGTTGATGAATATTCGATCTTAAACATCCAAGTCATAAGATAGTTCATAAGAAATTAGTGGATCCCCTTTTTAACAGGTGAGCCTTAACGAGACCTTGATTTATATACTCAACTTCACTCACTACCCTTAGGTATAAAATGAGCTTATAAAGTGAGCTGAAGTACATGTAACAAAGACCTTGGGCTCATCACATATCCTCACATTTAAGGATTAATAAAAATCTAATACATCCACAAGTCACTTATAGTCCATGCATGGTATGTTAGAATTTATAAAGATATCAAAAGCATAGACTTTTCATAAATATATATTTTAGATTAATAAATCCCCATTTAGATGCAAGCAAATTCAAATGATAAATCATACTTATACATATACTTTGATTAATGTGGTAGAAAAATGAAAATTGATGATACCTTATGCCAAACTTTCAAAAGAGGAAGTCTTTCTCCGATTGATCCCAGATGAGTAGTCAAAACCTCTTACACACCCCAACAATAGGGCTAGAGGTGTATGATGAGTGCCATCCACTAAGTGGACTCG
Organism: Liriodendron chinense; assembly: GCA_003013855.2. Lineage (NCBI taxonomy): Eukaryota > Viridiplantae > Streptophyta > Magnoliopsida > Magnoliales > Magnoliaceae > Liriodendron > Liriodendron chinense. Next base: position 1,247,762 of record PVNU02000133.1, on the reverse strand, counting down.
ACGCATGTAGATGTGCAGATGAAAGGAAGGGAAGAAGAAAAGAGTCTCCTGCTCTTTTCTCTACGGACAAGATCAACAACATCATTAGATACCATCCATGTCATTAAACAATAGTCATTTTTTTTCAAGGCATAGTACCTGTTGGGAAAATCGACAGCGGAAGCAGAAGCCTAACGCACAGAGTAATGCGAGATCAAACGAGAAACAATATGAAATCAAACCACACACAAGCATTCACCACAAGAGAATCCGAATTTTCGTGGAAAAACCCCTCAACGGGTAAAAAACCACGGCACAAAGTGATCCACTATGAATAACAGAAGATTACAGAGATTGACAGCCCATAAGCAAGGAATAAACAGAGAAAACTCCAAGTTTTCTCTCACACAACTCTCCCCCCTTCCTAACACGATTAGGAAACCTTAGACACCTTAGGATTCCCTCTAAGTACGGATTACAACTCCTTAAATAAGCAAAAGATCGAAAATAGAAACATCTTACGCAGTACTGCGTATTGTGCAAGAAACTGCGCGTGCGCACAACTGGTCGGCCGACTAGTCGGCCAGCGCACAAAACAGTCCAGGGAGATCCACACCCGACACTGCCTCACCACCGACCGGTTGGCCGACCGGTTGGAGCCCCTTGTAGACCAGTCGGTCGACAGGCTTAGGGCAACACAGAGAACTGTCCAGCCTTCCTTCGTGCATCTGGGCCACGCAGCCAGACCGGTTGCCCAACCGGTCTGAGCACTCAAACCCGCACATGTTTGAAGGCTCCCCCAACAGCACCAACACTGCATCCAACCATTAACACCTGTGAAGTCATGTGATCCAACAACTTTGGCTGCCAGGGGCTGTGCTTGATGTGAATTCTTTTATGTATGCTATGAAGTGTAATTTGTATGTTGAACATGATTTCAAGGCTCAGATGAGTCTGAATCCACTCGTCTGAGTTGATTTGGACTCGGTTGGACTTGATTTGTTTCAAGACAATAACTCATTCCCTGAGACACCCTGGACTCAAGTGGGTCGGGCGGATTCAGCCTGACTCAGCGAGCCCCAACTTGACACAGGGCTGGGTCAAGTCAACCAATCTTTTAAGCATGATGTTGACAAAGGAAACCAAAATAATGGGCTTGTTTACTTTCTTATCTTTGAAAATTTTTGGAACACGTGTTTTGGATGACACTGATTTATATTTTTTGTTTTTTGGGCAAACCTTGGAAAAGGAAAAAGTATTTCATGCTGTGGTTTTAATGCAAACGGTGGAAAGATGAAATTCCACGGATGCTTTTCATTTTCAAGGTTTTCCATGTTCCCAAACTTCCCTTGAATTCAGAACTCTTACATGAAAGGATTAGAGTGGAGAATTATTGAGTGTTTGGGTCATCGAAAGCATTGTGGTTCAAGGGAGACAAATATTGAAGTCAATGTTTCCCAAAGGATTACCTTTTGTCACCTAAAATGAAAAGAATGTATCCAAATCATAAGTGCTTTCTCCAAGTGAATTGGCCACTGAAGGGCTCGTTTGGGTGCGCCCCTGAAGAGGGGCATTTGATGCTTAAATATCATTTTGAGTTGAACCCCTTTTCATGTAGTGCTGTTTGATCTCCCACTTGTCGAAACATGTATTAAAATGCCCACTTGCTGAAAACCAATCAGAGTGGTCTTTTGGAATCAGACCCACAGTGTCAACATGCACTTGGTTTTGCTGGAAAACTCTTTCTGCAGAAGTTGCATCCGAACAGGCCACCCCAAATGGTCCTTAGTGAGGGAATTGCAATTCAATTGTTGTTCATTCCCTCAGTTCCAATGCTAAGGAAAATGCAAATCCGGTTATTGCTCAGTTTGGAGTGATAGTTCCAATTCAAGCAGTCCTGGCCATTTTCCTATTCCATCTTCTCATTAGGTGTAATTTTGTACACAATAACATTGGCGTAATCACTTGGAAAGCAGGTGGTAGATTTTTTATTATGATAATCACCAGGCACTTCTTCTGACACCATCTGCTAAACGGTATTATCTATACAACCACTGGACTAGACTGGTGCACTTGAGGATGGATCCAAACCCTCCCATCAGTGGGCCATTGTTTGGCATAAAAAAAATCTCAAAAATTCCCACCAACTATAAGTTACTAATTATTCGATCCATGAAATAAATATTCACAGCAACAACAAAGAAAAAAGTATAATCTACCCACACACACACCCACCATTAACTGGGCCCTGAAAATCCATCACTATGGGCATTAATCCATATCAAATGTAAAAATTATAGTATATGAGTATCGCATTTATACTTGGTAGCCCATGCCTGATAAGTTCCTACCACAAATTTTGAACTCATCTTGATGCACAGGCCTCATGGCTTAGCCCAAGTCAAGGTCTAAGTGGTCTGCCCTAGAGGTGGCAATGCCTCAGGTTGCACCAAGGTTCAGCTGGCCTGACCTGCTTCTGATGCCTTTTTAACGCCATATTCCCTTCTTAAACCCGAGTGTGGTTGTGCTGGGTCAGGTCAGATTAGGTTGGTTCAGTGCAGCTTGATTACAACCAAATGGATTTGGTCAGGCTGGAGCTTGGGTTCGTTGAATTTTAAAGTGGGTTGGATGGGCTGTAGGCTAATGATCTAGGGTTGGGTTTGGGCTGGAGTTCTTGGCCTGTTTAGAAACGGGTCGGGTTTACGTTGACCCTGACTCAGCCCAAACCTAACCCATTGTCACCCCTAGCTGGGCCAAGTCGAAGGTGGGTCCTGGCCAGTCCAGTTGCAGCCCAATTTGTCTCTTGCATATGTTCAATATATTGTCCTAGTTGGAAGGTGGAATATGCACCCTAAGTGCATATGTAACACCCTTAACCTTTTAGGTGGGTTGGGGCCAAGCTAAAGTGGGTAGCAGCTCGGGGTCTGGCTACAATAGTACAGCCTATGTAAGTAAATGGGTTGGGCTTTGGTTGAACCGTCCTAGGCCCGATCCACCCATATAGGTTTTCAATGGGCTGGCTGGATGACCTGACCTAACCCGATATTAAACCCAAAAACACTAACAGATAGGTTGGGCTGTCTTTTTGCCTGATAATCCCTTGTTAAGTGTGATTTGGATTGTGCTGCATTGAGCCCAACTCAATTACAATTAAATGGTTCAATGGTTTAAGGGTTGTGTTCAGGCTAGAACTCCAGACCCCAAACCGACACATTGCCACCCCTACCCTTAACAAACCACTTTTGTGATGTTGTTTTAGTAGTGTAACTCAACTATTTATTAGGTAGGTCTTAAGATCTTTGAATGACCATGCAAATGTCTAATGGATTGGACGATCCTACCTTCTTAGTAGTAGACCTTTTCTGACTGTTGCATTGCTTGTATTGTCCATTGGTAGGTCTCGGATCTGACGATCAAGATCATTACATTGCTCACATTTTCTGCTATGGCCAGTTCATGGTAGAATCCACCCAATGAACGTGTTGGATCACACAGACTGTTGTGCAATGTTTCATATTTAAATGCAGCATCTGAGATGATTAAATCTGGGGGTGGGCTGGCACGGGCCCTGACCTTGTCCAGCCCACCTCAGGCTTAACTTGGCTGAGGCTAAATTGCCACCGCTCGTCTTGGGCATGAATTTTGAGGCCCATTAACTATTCAGACCGATCCACATACAGCGGGAACCAACACCAATGGACAGCCTATGACAGTGTACTGGTGTGGACCACCAATGAGTGTACCAGTCTGATTTCGGTAGCAGGTGATCATCATGGCGTGGACCACACTACTGAAATTTATGACTATTTTAACTTATAACACAACCACCGTATCTGGTCATTCTCAATTAAGTTAGTGTGCTGAGCTGAGCCTAGATTATCCCATTTATGAAGTCGAAGAAAATGAGAAGGAATGTGACGCGCAGATTTGGTAGACTGCCCACTACCTCATTGCTGGCCCATCTAATCTTCCAGTGTACATGTTTCAACCCTTCTTACTAGTGGACCTTTTCAGCCTCACCGTTTGGGCTGGATCACATGCCGTCATGCCCGGTCTCCAATTTGAGTGCAGTGCTCCGAACTATTAAATCTAGGGTTGACACTTGGTTGGGCTGAGCTAGGTACATACGTGGTCTGGTCCGTCTTGGGCTAGATTTGGAGGGTAATGTTCTGCTTGAAGTGCTTGGGTTTGGACATGAATAAAGGCCTGAATTACCGGACATTATTGGTACTTGGCCAACGGGCTGATCTGAACTTGGGCTTGGGCTTGTAGCGTGTGTTCAGTTGCACCATATATCATAAAATTTTGCACCAAGTTAGAGTCCGTTAGACTAATTAATCATGGAATATAATGAAATTTCATGGTATTTGGTGCTACTCAATGCTTGGTTATCTCTGTGCTGTCATGGGCCTAGCCCGAGATATTTAGGCCATGTTTGAAACTTGAGATTAGATGGTATTTAATTATGTTATATGTCTGGAAATACCATGGTATTTTGACTATCCAATCCCACCTTTGGGATCAAATTCTTTCTTTGGAAAAAAAAATATCTCTATTAAGTGAAACCTGTGTTTGGTGGACCATGAAATTGTAATTAATGGACCAGATTTCATATATGATACCAATCACCTATATACATATGAAACTTGATTGTCACATGTAAAGGATGCATATGGATAAAGGACATGGATAAAACAAATGTATCAATTTGAGGCCCACTGATGTAGTGGATTTCAAATCCTCCAGAAATCCCAATGATCTCCTTATGGGATTGGATAATATGATACTTGGATTCATCCAATTCTTTTCATCTTTTACAAGGCCATATAAAATTTATATTGAATCAAATGCAATTCCAATCTACCTAATCTCACATTCCAACTGGGCCCTTACATTGGACCAAATGCAATTCCAAACCACCTAATCTCACCATCCAAATGGGCCTTGGAGGTCCTTGGTCTTGTAAAGTGCCAGGCCATGGGTTTTTTTTTTTTTCCTCCCAGTTAGTCATGCAACCCGCCCACTCAGTCAGTCATGCAACGCACCCATTGGTGCTGTCAGCAGCATGGATATTTCACCACTGATGGATTTCGAGACTGAGACCCCTGGTTGAAACTTCGCAAAGTCTACCAACAAGGCAAAACTCCGCAGAGTCTACCAACGAGGCAAGGATCCACACCCACTGGTACTACTTGATGCGGATTGGGTACTGCCCCTGCTGCTGTTGTTATAGTTGATACAACATAGCGGAGCACGCTGCATGTAAGAGAGTCACATGCAATGCATGTTTGAAAGTTGTTGAGGTTTGTGGACTGCCATCTAGTAGTGAGCTTGAGGCAGACAAAATTTGATTGGATAGCAGGTAGGGCTGTCAATGGGTCGGATACGGGCCGGATCAGTGATGATCTGTATCCAATCTGATTAAGATATATCCGACCTGAATCTGAGCCGAATCCGAATCGGATCACAAGTATATGATTTGAACCTGCATTTAAATATTTTGAAATCCGTTTTTGATCTGAATATGATCCGACCCGATATCTGAATATGATACAACTCATGGTTGCGTGCATGGAGAGTAGAGATGAAGGAGACGACTGTTTTTTTTGTTTTTGTTTTGTTTAATCGGGTCGTTAATGGGCCGAATCAAGGTTGATTCGAATCCAACCCGAATATTAAACGGATCGTCTTTGAGTATCCGTATCTGACCTGATCATCCAATTAAATCGTAGCAGGATCTGGATTGGATACGGATCATGATCCGTGCCGTTGACAGCCCTAATAGTAGGTGGCTGCTAGAGATGGGGAAGCAGATTGTGTCCTACCCTGCCCAGCTCTAGCTACGCACGGGTAGATTGGTATGGGGACCCACTGTGATGTATTTGTTTATCCATGCTAGTCATTCATTTTTTCAGATCATTTTAAGATATGAACCCAAAAATGAGGCAGATTCAATGCTCAATTGGACCACACCAAACGGTAAGCTTGGGTTGCATTAAATGCAAGAGCCACATGTGGTGTGGTCCACTTGATTGTTGGAATCTGCCTCATTTTTTTTTTCGTCCCATAAAATGATATGAGAAAAGGGATGAACGGGATTGATAAACAAATACATCATGGTGAGCCCACATGGATCTTCTCCTTTGTGGCTTAGAGGCGCAGGCGTCATTATGAGAAATGGGGCGCGGGTATCCACGAGGTGGGTGAAATCCCTGACCGTGGAACCCACCTTGATATACGTGCCTTATATCCACGCTGTCCATCACTTTTGAAAACTCATTTTAGGACATGATTCCAAAAATGAGGCAGATCCAAATCTCAGGTGGACTATAATACAGCAAACAGTGGTAATCAGCCATTAAAAAGATATTGTGAGCTGCAAAAGTTTTGAATCTAGTTGATATTTGTGTAGTCTCATCATCTAGGTCTTTGTGACCTCATCAACAGGTTAGATGGAAAATAAACATTTTGGTGGTCCATGGAGTTTTTAATGGTTGGGATTTAATCACAACTGTTTCCTGTGGTAGGTCCACCTAAGATTTAGATTTGCTTATTTTTGGGATCATATCCTAAAATGAGCTGTTAAAATAGATGGCGGTGTGGATGTAGGGAACATTCATCACAGAGCGCCCAGCAATTAGGGATCCACTGACCTCCGGATGGAAGTGCATTGCGTAGTAATTCAGTACTGACTAAACCCTGTGGGGTCCACTGTGATTTACATATTTTATCCACTCCGTGCATCCATCTTAGCAGATAATTTTAGGATTGGAGCCTAAAAATAAAGCATATCAAAAGCTCACGAGGACCACACCAAAGGAATGTAAACTTAACATTTACCGTTGAAAATTTCTGAGGACCACATAGGTTTTTGGATCAAGCTAACATTTGTATTTTCCCTTCATCGTTGTCTGTGTGATCTTATGAAAAGGTTGGATGACAATAAGCATCACAGTGGGCCCTTAGGAAGGTTTCAACTGGTGGAAATCATTATTCTTAGGGCTGTTTGGTTGTAGAATCCATAATCTAGACAAAATTTAGAATCCCGGAATCCAAAATTACAGAAACTAGATTGGAAACCAGATTCCATCAACTTGTTGTTTGGTTGAAAACTTGCAATCCAGATTCTATTTCAACTGTTGCTTGTGGCATGTCTCACTTGGGCTTTAGATCCGTTCAAGAACTCGAACCCTAGCCTATAGTAGTCATGGAAGACAGATGGCTAGGTTGGATGGCGAATAAACATTATATTGGGCCCTAGGAAGTTTTTAATGGTGGACGTTCAATCAACATTGTTTTCCTGTAGTGTGGTCCACTTGAGATTTGGATCTGCTTCATTTTTGGTCTAATGCCTTTAATTGAGCTCTTAAAACGGATGGACCTAGCGTCGATAGAAAACACATAAATCATAGATGTACAATTGCATACATCGGGGGGCTAGCAATATTTGCTGCTGAAGCTATCTCGCTAAGATCTCTAACAGTAGCTCCCCTACAATTGCATACTAATCTCCATTCCGCCCAATTAAGGTTTTCAAATAGAATCTTGTTTGGCTAAAATTTGCCACCCAATACACCAGTTAAAATCGGATTTCATTGGAATCTAAATTTTAAGCTGGAAACCGGATGCCAACCAAACGGGCCCTTACTATTTCCTATGGAATAGTCTATTTGAGCTTTGGATATGCTTCAATTTTAGGCTCAACCCCTAAAATGAGTTGGAAAAACAAATGGACAGCATGGATAAACCACATACGTTTATAGTGAGGCCAACAAAGTTTTCTCAGGATGATAAGAGCACATGGATTAACCACGTGCATTAACAGTGGGCCCAACAGAGTTTACTCAGTAGAATAAGGGGAGCGGATTAGGTGAGACCCTGGATCCACCAAGGTGGGTGGGACCACGATTGTGGGGCCACTGTGATGTATGTGACTACATCTATGCCGTCCATCCGTATTGAAAGTTCATTTCAGGACACGATCCAAAAACTAATAATTTCCAAATCCCAGATGGGCCAATAGCACAGGAAGCTGATTGACCATTAAAAACCTCCTATGGGTTGGGCCACAAAAGCTTTGGATCAAGATGATATTTATGTGGTCTCTTCATATAGATGTTTGTGACCTTATCAACAGGTTGGATGGAGAATAATGGCAAATAAGCATTCTAGTGAAATCCATGAAGTTTTCAATGGTAGAGATTCAATTGCGCCCGTTTTTATGGTGTGGTCCACCTAGGATTTTAGTCAACTTTACTTTTGGTATCACACCCTAAAATGATCTTTCAAAATGGTTAGATGGTGTGGATTTAAGACATATACATCAATGTGAGCCCCACCGTCATGGGTCCCACCCACCTCGGTGGATCCGGTGTCTCGCCTAATCCGCTCCCTGCAATAAGAGCGTAACTCAGTACACAGTCCAATTTCCCTCCGGATCCACCCAAACGGTGCTCCTAGAAATGGGGCTCATATAATGGGACGCGCATTTCCGGAATAAGCCTTCCGCAGGAAGTTTCTACACTGGATGCTACGTGGGCCATAACATTTATGAGAAATCCACTCCATTATTTCATTTTTTGATATCATTCAGGACATGCCACTAAAAATGAGGTGGATCCGCAACTTAAATGGGCCACAGGCCCACAGCAGAGGGAAAACTAGGAAAAGAGTTTCCTACGTGAAATCTCCTTGGGTTCCACCTTGATGTTTATGTACCATCCAAACCGTTTATAAGTTCATTTCCATTAGGATAAAGTGAATAAACCAAAAATCTAGCTTGATACGAATCTTTTGTGGCCATACAAATGTTTCAATGGTGGTCATTGAATCCTCACTGATTCCTTGTGTGGCTCATTTGAGTTGTATATCCACCTCCATTTTGGTTTCATGTACTAAAACGAGATTAAAAAAGCGGATGGACATGGTGGATTTCTCACAAACATCACGGTGGGCCTCACCTAGCATGCCCGCTTAGGAACTTCTTGCTCATGCAAAGGGAAGTAGATTACGTGGGTCCTTGTGTGCCCCATAATGATGAATGTGTTATATCTACACTGTTTATCCATTTTGTGAGATTATTTTAGGCCATGGGCTTAAAAATGAGACAGGGCCAAAACTCAAGTGCACTACACAGTAAAAAGTGTTGGGTGCGTTTCACACAAACCTTCGGATCTCACCCCCCAATACACTAGAATTATGGACTATGCTAATGCAATAATCAAGAATAAACATCAACCACACGAACACAAAGAGTTTTTACGTGGAAAACCCTCAAAAGAGGTAAAAACCACGGGACCTAGTCCAGATCAACACTCCACTATCTCAGGGAACTGTTACAACCGATCACAAGCACACACCGCTTGGATCAAACTTCTTCACCCACGCAGGGATGGATAAACAACAAGAGAATAGTAAAAGAGGAGTGATCTCACTGATCCCGAGGACGTAGAAGCGCTGAGACGACCGTTGCGCAGAAGAATCCTTCTTCAAGCAACTTCTCCCTTCTACAAGCTTCCTCTTTCTCTCTCTTCTCTTTCTCTCTTCCTCTTTTTCTCTCTTTCTCACCTTGGACGTGTTAGCAACACAATGGGATGCTCTAATCTCGTTTTGGAGTGCTTAAGTACCAAAAACGGAACAATTAGAGTCATATTAGGAAACTGCGTACAAGCAGTCCGCGCCGGGTCGGGCGCCCGGCCAACTCAAAATTAGTCCAGCGAGAAAAACCAAGAGAAAATTGAATTTCGGGCGCCCGGACCAACATGGTCGGGCGCCCGGCCGGTCATCGGGCGCCCGGTCACCAAAATCGTGGGGCGCCCGGCTGAGGCCAAAAACCTCCAGCAGCATTGCTGCCAATCTGATGAATTCCGGTCACCCGGCCACTGAAGGGCCCGGGCGCCCGGCCTCACCCTGCAACATTCTCTCCTCTGACACATTTGAGGAGGAAAACTCCATCAAATCTCCCCCTTTCCGACTCAGGAGAAATTCACATTCTTCAAGCCAGCCAGGTTTCTGCAAACCTCAAACTTGCCCTTGAGCAAAGTCTTGGTCATCATGTCTGACCCGTTATCGTCCGTATGGACCTTCTTAAGCTGTAACACCTTCTGTTCCAAAGTATCCCTGATCCAGTGATACCGAATCTCTATGTGCTTCGACTTGGAATGCTGACTTGGATTCTTGCTCAAGTGTATAGCACTTTGGCTATCGCAATAGACCACGTGCTCCTCCTGCTTCAGGCTGAGTTCCTGTAGGAACCTCTTCATCCAAAGCATCTCTTTGCATGCTTCTGTGACCGCGATGTACTCGGCCTCTGTCGTCGACAATGCTACGACCTTCTGTAGCCTTGCTCTGCCAAGAGACCGCTCCGCCTGCAAACGTGAACATGAACCCCGATGTAGACTTTCTGGAGTCTATGTCACCTGCCATATCTGCATCTGTGTAGCCTTCTAACACAGGTTTTCCGTCACCATAGCATAGGCTCAACCTGGATGAGCCTCTCAGATACCGCAGTATCCACTTCACTGCTGCCCAATGTTCCTTGCCAGGATTGGCAAGATACCGGCTGACAACACCAACCGCATATGCTATGTCTGGGCGCGTACACACCATAGCATACATCAAACTTCCTACCGCTGACGCGTAGGGTATCTTCTGCATCTCTTCCACTTCCGCCTTCGTCTTGGGACACTGCTTGTCGCTCAATTTGAAGTGACCATCCAGTGGAGTACTGACCGGCTTTGCTGCATTCATGTTGAACCGCTCTAGGACTTTCTCAATATACCGCTCTTGTGACAACTAAAGCTTCCTGCTGCTTCTGTCACGGGTTATCTCCATTCTTAGGATCTGTTTTGCCGGGCCCAAGTCTTTCAGCACAAACGACTTGCCCAACTCCTGTTTCAGCCTGTCAATCTTCTTGATGTCTTTTCCCATGATGAGCATGTCATCAACATACAATAGCGGAACTAAGAAATCACCATCTGAGAACCTGCGAGTGAACACACAGTGGTCCGACTCCGTTCTGTCATATCCATGCTTCAACATGAACGAGTCGAACTTCTTGTACCATTGCCTAGGAGTTTGCTTCAGCCCATACAAGCTCTTCCTAAGCCTGCACACCATATGCTCTTTGTCCTTGACTTCGAACCCTTCTGGTTGACGCATGTAGATCTTTTCTTCCAGGTCACCATGGAGGAAGGCAGTTTTGACATCTAACTGCTCTATCTCCAGATCCATGCTAGCCGCCAACCCAAGTAACACCCGAATGGATGTCATCTTCACCACTGGTGAGAATATCTCCTCGAAGTCTATTCCTTTTCTCTGACCAAACCCTTTCACCACAAGTCTGGCCTTGTACATGGTCTGTGAATTCTTCTGCTCATTCTTCTTTCTGAACACCCACTTGTTGCTCAGAGCTTTCTTGCCCTTAGGCAATTTCACCATATCATAGGTGTGGTTCTTATGCAAGGATTCCATCTCCTCTTGCATAGCTTTCAACCACTCCCCCTTATGCTCGTCGGCTAGGGCCTCAGAATAGTCTTCTGGATCTCCCCCATCTGTGAGCATAATGTACTCATGCGGCGAGTATTTCTTGGATGGATGTCTGTCCCTTGATGTCCTCCTCACCTGTGGCTCAACAGGTAGATCAAGTTGGGGCTGCTCCCCCTGTCCATCTTCTGTAGGGACTCCGTCATCCTCTGCACCTTGCTGTACTCCCCCGTCATCAGGCACCACGGGAGGAGTAACTGGATCCATGTCTTCCAGTTCACCTGAACTAGGTTGGGTCTTCTCTGGCTTTTCAATGTCTTCTATACACTGATCTTCAATGAAAACCACATCTCTGCTCCTGACGAGCTTCTTCTTGGTCGGATCCCACAACCTGTAACCGAACTTTTCATCACCATACCCTAAGAACACACACTGCCTGATCTTCATATCGAGCTTGGACCTCTCGTCCTTTGGTACGTGAACGGATGCCCTGCATCCAAACACCCTGAGATGACTGTACGATGGATCACGTCCAGTCCACACCTTCTCAGGTACTTCTCCATTCAACGGGGCTGATGGAGACCTGTTTATCAAATACACCGCTGTGTGCATTGCTTCTCCCCAGAACATCTTGGGCAACTTTGCATGGGATAACATGCATCTGATTCTCTCTACTATGGTGCGATTCATTCTCTCAGCCACACCATTATGCTGGGGGGTCTTGGGAACTGTCTGTTCATGCCGTATACCCAGTGACTTGCAATACTCGTGGAAGTCACCTATGTATTCACCACCATTGTCAGTGCGGATGCACTTCAATGATCAGCCTGTCTCCCTCTCGACCATAGCATGAAACAGTTTAAACACACCAAAGACCTCGTCCTTGGATTTCAAAGCATACACCCAAACCCTCCTAGATGCATCATCTATAAATGTGACAAAATACAATGCCCCACCCAAGGTTTTTGTCCTCATAGGACCACAAACATCAGAATAAACCAAATCTAATACATGTACTTTATTAGTATGAGAAGCAGTTTTAACAAAAGAAACTCTATGCTGTTTCCCAGATAAACAGTCAATACAGGTTTTGAGAGGTATACCTGTCACGTCTGGAAGGAGTTGCTTCTTCGCTAGTAGCTGAAGCCCTTTTTCACTCATGTGGCCTAGACGCCTGTGCCACACGTCAGTAGCTGAATCCTCTGCTGCGTTCAATCCACTCCTGCATACACTGACACTTGCCTTGTAAAGAGTGCAACACTTCTTTCCTCTGGCAGCGATCAACGAACCCTTGATGAGCTTCCAGCGTCCACCAGCAAACCGGCTTTCATAACCATCATCATCCAGCCTTCCCGTCGACATCAAGTTGAGGCGAAGGTCTGGAATGTGTCTCACATCCCTGAGAACTAATGTGCGGCCCACATCGGTCTTCAAACAAATATCACCGACCCCTACGATCTTCGAAACACCAGAATTTTCCATCTTCACTGTCCCATAGTCACCTGACTTGTAGCTTGTGAAGAAATCTCTGCGTGGAGTCGCATGAAACGAGGCTCCCGAGTCTATCACCCAGTCGGTGTCCTGACTCGAAGCCGTGAGACAAGTATCATGATCTGCCGAAAGAATAACAACAACGTCACCATCTGAGGCGACTGCAGTAGAATCTGAATCATCTTCCTTCTCCTTTCCTTTACCCTTCTTGTCACTCTTCTTCTTGTGACATTCATGCTTATAGTGGCCCTTCTTGCCACAATTCCAGCATTCAACATCTTTCATGGCAACTGATTGCCTCTTGATTTATCTCTGGCCTTTCCGCCCTTTCTGTTCTTTCCTCTCCCCCTATCTTGTGTCACAAGGGTCTCTTGTTGAGCAGGCCCTAGGGACTTCCTCCTTGTCTCCTCATTGAAGAGACAGCTTGTTACCTGATCCATGGATACCTTTCCGTCTGGCGCGGAGTTACTTAGAGACACCACTAATGTCTCCCAACTGTCAGGTAATGAGCTAAGCAGTAGCAAAGCCTGAAGTTCATCATCCAGGACCATCTTCATGGCGGAGAGTTGGTTCACAATGTTGCTGACCTCATTCATGTGTTCAGCCACAGAACCACCATCTTTGAACTTGAGATTCACAAGTCGTCTTATCATGAATATCTTATTGCCGGCTGTCTTCCTCTCATACAGCCCTTGCAATTTCAGCCATAGGCTAGCGGCTGAGGTCTCTGTAGACACATGGTGGAAAACCGAATCATCCAACCATTGTCTAATGAACCCCACCGCCTTCCGGTCCACTTTCTTCCAATCATCATCTGACATATCCTTCGTCTTCGCCGATATGCCTAGAATTGGAGCATACAAGTCCTTGCAATAGAGCAAGTCCTCCATCTTAGCCTTCCATATGGTCCAGTTAGAACCATTGAGGCTGATCATCCTTGATGAGCCACCTTCCATAATTCAGAACCGATCCCACACCGTTCAAACAACCTGAACTCTCTGATACCACTTTGTTGGGTGCGTTTCACACAAACCTTCGGATCTCGCCCCCCAATACACTAGAATTATGGACTATGCTAATGCAATAATCAAGAATAAACATCAACCACACGAACACAAAGAGTTTTTACGTGGAAAACCCTCAAAAGAGGTAAAAACCACGGGACCTAGTCCAGATCAACAATCCACTATCTCAGGGAACTGTTACAACCGATCACAAGCACACACCGCTTGGATCAAACTTCTTCACCCACACAGGGATGGATAAACAACAAGAGAATAGTAAAAGAGGAGTGATCTCACCGATCCCGAGGACGTAGAAGCGCTGAGACGATCGTTGCGCAGAAGAATCCTTCTTCAAGCAACTTCTCCCTTATACAAGCTTCCTCTTTCTCTCTCTTCTCTTTCTCTCTTCCTCTTTTTCTCTCTTTCTCACCTTGGACGTATTAGCAACACAATGGGATGCCCTAATCTCGTTTTGGAGTGCTTAAGTACCAAAAACGGAACAATTAGAGCCATATTAGGAAACTGCGTACAAGCAGTCCGCGTCGGGTCGGGCGCCCGGTCACTAAACCGTCGGGCGCCCGGCCAACTCAAAATTAGTCCAGCGAGAAAAACCAAGAGAAAATTGAATTTTGGGTGCCCGGACCAACATGGTCGGGCGCCCGGCTGGTCATCGGGCGCCCGGTCACCAAAACCGTGGGGCGCCCGGCTGAGGCCAAAAACCTCCAGCAGCATTGCTGCCAATCTGATGAATTCCGGGCGCCCGGGCGGGCGCCCGGCCTCACCCTGCAACATTCTCTCCTCTGACACATTTGAGGAGGAAAACTCCATCAAAAAGTAGCAGGCATTGAATACCATTGAAAACTTAAGTTGGGTTTTCCCTCCATTGTTTATGGTGTGCTTAAGAAGGTTTCAAATTTTCAATGATAGGTGTTATTGCCCCTGCATTCTTCCGTGTGGACCACTTAAGTGTTAGATCTACCTCATTTTTTTGGACATCTTGAAAAATAGATGGGCGGTGTAGATATAAGACATACATCATGGTGGGGTCTACAGAATTTGGTGACCTCACCCCACATCGGAGGCAGGTGAAATCAAAATAGGCTGCCGTCCATTCAAAGTGGGGTCTACAGAATTTGGTGATCTCACCCCACATCGGAGGCAGGTGACATCAAAACAGGCTGCCGTCCATTCAAATCTCACATTGTGTTTATGTCGAGCTGGATGCAGGCAGGAGAACTCCCCAATCGTTCTTATCCATCGCGTGAGTGGTTGACCGAGTGTCGTCTCTGACGGTCGCCTGCATGCAGGGACGGAGCGGACCGTAGTCTCATCCAGATGGTGTAGACGTTGGATGCGGATTGCGTCCTGCCCCCGCCCGGACGGATTACCTGTTCAGGGGCACCGTGATGTATCCGTTTATCCATTCTGTTCATCCATTTTATAAGATCATACGAAAAAGGAGGCGTTATAGTGATGATGTCACCAGGCTCCATTTACTGTTTGGTGTGGCCCACTTGAGCGTTGGAATATCCCCATTTTTGGGCCATACATGATCTTATAAAATGTATGTACGGAGTGGAAAAACGAATACATCACGGTGGCCGCCTCCACAGGTCTGCCCGGACGGAGGACGACGCACAACGCAATCCCCGTCCGTAGACTTTACATTGTACCCTTGATGTATGTATTCTACATCCACACCGTCCATCTGTTTTTTCAGATCATTTCAGGGGCCTGAACCTAAAAATGAGGCAGAGACAAATCCCAGATGGACCGTCACATAGGAAACAGTGGTGATTGACCATTAAAAACTTCTTTGAGGACCACAAAAGTTTTGGATCAAGCTGATATATGTTTTTTTTTTTTTTTTTTCATATATACAGGTTTGTGTGTCCTTATCAACAGTTTGGATGGAAAGTAAACATTACCGAAACATTACGGTAGGACCTAGGAGGCTTTTAATGGTGGGACATTCAATCACCACTATTTCCTACGGTATCGTCCACTTGAGATTTGGATCAGCTTCATTTTTAGGCTCCTAGCCTAAAATGATCTGGAAAAATGGATGGACGGTGTGGATTTAGAATACATACATTAAGGTGGGCCCAGGGTTGCACCTTCTCCGCTCCGGCAGAGATAAATAGTTCGCAGCTGGGCGCAGATTAGTTTACGTGAAAGATAATGACGAGGAATCTGATGATTAGGGTGGGCCACCAGATGTAGTGGCCAGGCGGGCGACCTTCAGTAACACCGGTTTCCCCTCTGACGGACGCAGATTTCCTGCGCTGCAATGCTAGGTGCGAGAAATCCACACTGTCCATCCGTTTTTGTGATCTCATTCTAGGACATGCGAAAAAAAGTGAGGTGGACACACAACTCAAGTGTGCCACACAAGTGTGAAAACTAAGGAACGAGGTTCCTAACGTTGAAATCTCCCTGGCTCCACCTTGATGTTTATATCCCATCCAAACCGTTAATAAGCTCATTTACACTGAGATGAAGTGAAAACGCAGAAAACCTATCTTGATACGAAACTTTTTTTGGCCATACATATGTTTCAACGGTGGTCACTGAATCCCCACTGTTTCCTCTTGTGTGGCCCACTTGAGTTGTGATCCGCCTCATTTTTTTGTTGTACGTCCTAAAATGAGACCACAAAACGGATGGACGGGGTGGATTTCTCACAAATATCACGGTGGCCCCCACATCCCAGTGCAGGAACTTCCTGCGAAAGGCTTCAGCATGAAAGCCGCGTCCCACCACTGAAAAGCCGAGAAAGAATCGAAGGGCGGCAACGGCCTGCAACAGCTGCGAGGCCCGCCAACTTCAAAACTATCGATCCAAACCCATTGGATTTACCGTTATCCATATAGCCAATTCGAATAAGAAGAGAACAGAGCCTAAAAATGACATGGAAGAAGAAAAACGTCCTTCTCTTCCCAACCATGTCTCTCTTCTCCAAACTCCTCTCTTTTCTACTCTTTCTAATCACTGCCCATTTCTCATTCTCACATGCTTATACAAATTCCACCCTCTTAACCTGCCCCACCCAATGTGGATCCGTCGAGATCGCCTACCCGTTCGGAATTGGCGATGGGTGTTATCTTCCCGGCTTTGAAGTCATCTGCAACCAAAGCATTCCATTCTTGTCTCAATCAAACATCCAGCTACTCGAGATCTTCGAAGGCAATGTACGTATCAATTCGACAATGTATATTGCAAAATACTGTCCCGACATTAACTCAGGGGACGGAGAAATTGTGACGATGGAACTAGGTGAAGAAAGCCCGTTTACGGTCTCAGTCACCTCTAACACCTTCTTCGCCATCGGATGCAATACGGACGGTATCCTGACCGACAACAAGACTATGCTTAACCAATGTGTATCCAAGTGCTTCCCGGAGGAAAGCTTCGACAACGGTTCCTGCACCGGGAAAGGATGTTGCCAAGCTTCCATTCCGTTGGTTAAAGAGCGCCTCTTAATCTTCGTTGGCCTGGCGTTTCCCGATGGGTTTTCCAATTGGAAGTCGTTCACCTTAGGACGATGTAGTTACGGATTCATTGTCGAAGATGGGACCTTCACTTTCGACATATCGAATCTTAAGGAGTTCGATGCGACGGCAGATATAGCGATGAAGCTTGAGTGGGCCATAGGTGAAATGAGCTGTGAGGAGGTAGTAAAAAATGAAAAGGATGTGTATGCTTGTGGAGAGAGAAGCATCTGTGTTGACTCCAATAGAGGGTCTGGATATCTCTGCCAGTGTGCTGATGGCTTCAGTGGGAACCCTTATCTCAACGGCTCTCAGGGATGCCAAGGTGAATCAAACCTATCATACTTCATACATGCATGCATGAACAAGATTCATGAAGATAATACGCTAAAAAAAAATCGTGCCTGATTGGTGTGCTGCTGCCATTGCCGATTGAATAAGAAGCTCTTAACGCTAAAAAGCCCGTTTACTTTTGTCCTGAAAATGGTCTAGGCCCACGTCCACCCGGTGGCTCAGCATTTAAGTCCCGGGACCTTTAACCATGCATAGAAAACCTGTCAAAAGAAAGATTGTAGGTGACCTTATTTTTTTTATTTTCCAGGTCCACCAAGTCTAATATGAGGACGTGACATGGACATGTGGCCCATTTTTTGTGCGTTTTTAGAGTGCTGATCTGATGGGATATGACTTGGATGGGGGGAACCCAGGGAACGATTCTAACCCTTGGATTAATGGTTGCCTGCAAGTGGACGGTCAAGAAGAAAATGCAGCAGCTTTCATCATTCAATGGAAAAAGACTAATTTGGAGGTCTGTGGACCTTCTAATCTGGAACATTTGTGGGTCGTGGTCCATTCATTTCACCACCCATCAGATCACAAAACATGGGTCCCATCCGCGCACACATTACTTCGTAACCGTATGTATATTTTACCCCATAGGTTTCTAATATACACTGGATATTGGTGACAGATATCAACGAGTGCTTCAATTCATCACGTTGCGTGCCCGGAGCTGTCTGTGTGAACAAAGTTCCTGGTTACAAATGCATGTGTCCCGGAGGGAGCTCGGGAGATGGTCTCATAAATGGAAGTGGATGCACAAAGAGCTTTCCCGTCATCAGAGTCGTCTTAGGTGAGTGTGAGTTCTTTCTCATTTATTTTCCATCATAAGGTGGGCCTAGGACTGGCTTTGACAGGAGATGTTCTTAAACGAAGGTCCTTTCCAGGATGTTCATTAGTTGGGCTTGAAACTTCGACATGGACCCAATCCATTGCCAAACGAGTCAAGCCCATGTAGAGTCATGCCCAGAAGGAAGATGGGTCAGCCTAGTCCACTGCCGGCCCAAAGAGGAGATTTGGTTTCCTTGCAGTGAACCATCTTGTAATGTGGCAAATAGGCCAGCCTTGGATGAGAAAAATCAAGTCTTTGAGTTAATCTTGATTTATGTCAACATAACATGATTTTCGGCATGGCTGTGCATCTGATCCATCCTTATGTTGGGGCCCTACGTTGGCCCGCCACCTTTGACTGTTCTAGATAGAGACAGACTGCTACATCCCATTGAATGTGGACCTTTGATCCCTTCTCATTTTTATCTTCCATTGGAGACCATGAATTGGATGAACGGCTAATGTTGATCTGTGTTGTTCTTCTACCATGTACTGTCCACGACAGATCACGCAAAACGGGCAATCCAGAATGGACGACTGCGTGGCAATGACTGGTGGTTGCTTGAAAAGAATCAAGATTGGTCTGCCGCATCGACAAAGATCGGCATATATACTCTCTGGCTAACTAGCATCTTCATTTCATTATCTCTGCAGGTGTTGGTTTAAGCATCTTGATTCTTCTCGTGGGTGGTTCATGGCTGTACTGGGCGCTAAAGAAAAGAACACTCATCAATCTCAGAGAGCAATTTTTCCGAGAGAACGGCGGCCTCTTATTACAATCTAAAATATCTTCTCGGGACGGTAGCAGAAGGGAGTCTACCAGGATCTTCACTTCAGAAGAGCTTGATAAAGCAACAAACAACTACGATGAAAGCCGGATCCTTGGCAAGGGAGGTCATGGCACCGTTTACAAGGGAATTCTCGAAGATGGTAGAGTAGTTGCTATTAAGAAATCCAAATTAGTGGATAAAAGGCAAATCCAACAATTCATAAATGAAGTAGTTATCTTGACTCAAATCAACCACCGGAATGTCGTGAAGCTCTTGGGCTGTTGTTTAGAGACTGAAGTTCCATTGCTGGTCTATGAGTATGTCTCCAACGGCACCTTACACTGCCACATCCATACTAATGATATCTACGCCAGACGAATTTCATGGGAGGATCGCTTAAGGATCGCGACCGAAATTGCAGAAGCTCTCTCCTACTTACACTTTTCCGCTTCCATGCCCATCTTTCATAGAGATGTGAAGTCTTCCAACGTACTGTTGGATGAGAAGTACACCGCCAAAGTGTCTGATTTTGGAATTTCGAGGCTTGTTGAGTTGGATCAAAACGAGATAACTACGTTGGTGCAGGGGACATTGGGGTACTTGGATCCAGAATACTTCCAAACAAGCCAACTAACTGCAAAGAGTGATGTTTATAGCTTTGGGGTGGTTCTAGTCGAGCTTCTGACAGGGCAAAAGCCCGTCTCATTTGAAAGATCGGAAGAGGGTACTAATCTTGCCATGTATTTTCTTTCCTCAATGAGGACTAGAAAATTAGCTGAAATTTTAGAAGTTGACATGCTTAGGGGGGAGAGGATGGATGAAGTTAAGGCGGTTGCGAAACTTGCGATGAAATGCCTGCACTTGAAGGGTGAGAAAAGGCCGACGATGAAGGAAGTGGTTCAGGAGCTTTCATCACTAAGAGATTTCCATCCACAGAGTCAAGAAGATATGATATGTTCGATTGATTACAGTGAATCTAAGGAAGGAGATTGGGGTACTGACAGCGAAGTATTTCCATCGGAAACGGGACGGTGATTAGATACTCGTGTCGCTGTTGATGTCATAGTCTTTCTAACATGAGAAATATAATGTTGTATTAGTTCGCAATTCGAGCTTAACATTCATTGGAAATTTTTGGTAGAAATTTAATTTCAAGAGAAGTATAAAATTTGATGGTTCTTGCTTTGAGGCTGGATCTTCAGCAATGATTGTAGAATAGACGTTGTTGGAGGAGCACACTGCAGTGTATATAGGGCATTGAACCCATCCACAAGGGTTTCCCAATCATAAAAATGGGATGCCAAAAAATCAAACCAATCTAACCATTGTGTGGGAGGATTTTGGGGTGGTTATCCATTGTTTTATATGGTGTTGTCCATCCGATGATTGTATACACATGTTTTTTTTTTTTTTTTTTTTTTTGTGCAAATCTCACCATCATGCTGGAGTCACTTGATACATAGGTTGAATTGCATAAAAGCAACCACAATGGACAGGCAACCAAAAACATTTGAATTGCGTGGTGGCTCACGTGATAGTCGGATCAGCCTCATCTTTTAGTTGTCTTATGGTGGGGCAATCCTTTTTGAAAGGATTAATTGTGTTAACACAAAGGAGTCGTAAAATAAGCTTGTTGGCAACAAAGAAAACAAGTATACAAAAAAGACTGTAGATTTTGGTAATTCTTCGTTGTCTCCTCCATTGATGACTCCCAGTCGAAATCACTAAAACAACTCTAAAACCTTTTAATTAACACCCAAAAATTCAGAAAGAGTTTCTCTTATGTGACCTTAATTTGACTCCCATAATGGATATTTATGCCCTTGTATATAGAAATATACTCAAAATAGCCCATTTGATTGAGTTGCATCTGCTGGAATGTCCAAACTAAACGGACGGTCCAGATGCTCCAGCAACCTTTGGTATTCTCCAGAAGTTTTCTTGGCAGCTGAACAGCCACACATTATGGCTATTGGGATTTCCACATGTTGTGGCTGGTAGAGTTCCAAATGATAGAAACGGATGGATTAAAAGTAGTTAATGCTATGCACTTATCTTACATAGATTATTCTAGAATAAGGGCATATTAAGTATTTCACAAAGTAGCAAGTCACTATATGAAGGGTTGTGGTGCTGCACGTTCAATGTAAGCAAAGTTGTGTGTGTATAGTCTTAAGGCTTTGTAAAGCCAATCATCCTATCAATAGATCTCTGTTTTACTTGCCCTCTGATCAACGTCCAGATTATTTTCATTTTTTCTCATTCCAAGGCTTAGCAAAGCCAAAGCCATCAACCCATTTCCACCAACAGCATCTTCAGATCACATCACATACAAATTGGGTGGGGGTGCTATCTCCAAACACCTTCTGGGGCCTCATACATCCTCGATCCCACACAGGGGGCAAGCTCCCGGCGCCCTTCCACTAGAGTTTTGTAACTTTTTATGCACCATTCTGCAGAATATGAGGCATCTATTACAACAAAAGCTTATCTACAGTAACTATACAGGATCAGCACCTCGCTATCTTTATCCATCAGTGCACTGCAGGTCAAGTGGTAGACTTGAGTGAAGATTGCGTCGTTTCAACACTAGCTAGGTCATGGTATGGAATCCCATAGTAGGGGTGGCTAACATTGTGATGTGTATATGTAACGCCCCAGATTTTCGAGATTTATTTGAAAATTTTTGAAAATTCATTTTTAATTTATTTTTTATTAATTATCGTACATTTACCATTAATTTGCGAATAGCGGGACATCCGTAGGAGATCCGATAGGGGACCCTTTACAAAAGTTGCTTAGAATGATCCCATAAACATCGAAGAAAGATCAGATTTCAAAAATCATGCACTTTTCAGATAATTACGAAAATGCCATTAGTTAAACTTAAGTTAAGATGCCATTTTTAAGTATTATAGTTTCTGACGATCACTTTCACGTAAAACCCTGGATTTAAGCTTTTGGCCACATATTAACCATACACATCAAATTTTAGCCCTTAAATCATAGTAGAAGTGGTCCGATTGTCAAATCAGCCCCTTAACCCTTGATTTTCATGTCCATCGAGTGAGGAAAGTAGATGGTTAGTTGTAGTCGAATATTTTTCTTCATATGAGTGACTTGGATCGTCTTTATCATGGAACAATAGTGTGATTTGAGTGCCCCACATTGATAAGCCTCTTTCTTATGCGCGAAGTTATCCCGTTCTAGAAATTAACGAGTTACCCACTCTTCTTAAATTTGAACCTTTCAATTTACCCATTTCTCACCATCAATCGCTTCTTAAATTTGGACCACTTATTATACTCATATGACTACGAGTTTACACAAAATTTGGACCTCGATCTATAATCATACACCGTTGAACCACAAAGTCAGCCTCTTCCTTTTCCGCCAAAAGTTGAAATTTCAGATCTAGGCATTTCTCACCATCAATTAACCACTAAAATTTGTACAATTGTTTGCCTATCATGACTACATAGTTTTCCAAAATTTGGGCCCTGATCATCAAGCGTAAATCGTTAATTGAGATTAAGACCATTTTAGCACCCGTTAGGCCATTTTCAAGGATCGACTAATCTAGAATGTGGATCATTAAGAAGTTTACGTATTCTGACTCTACTCTTCGAGCTTGATAAGATGAACGGATTAGAATTGGTCAAACATCATCCGAATATTGAGATTTGAGAAACCCACCTCAAGAGGTTGTTACACAAGACCTCGCGTGCACATCCCTCTCCATATTTCTACTACGCACCTCCAAATCCTTCTCCTAACCCTAGCCTTCATGCCCTAGAGAGAGAGAGAGAGAGAGAGAGAGAGAGAGAGAGAGAGAGAAGAGTTCTTTCTCATATTTTTCCAGCGGCTAGGATCTTCTACTACCCTCTTCTTATAAGTCCATCCTAAGGTAAGGATTTTCCTTCAAGCCTTTCATTAATAATATTACGATTATCATAAGTTTCTTTTGTGGCATGTGAAGTTATTTTGTTTTGAATTGCTGATCCATATAACATGAAGTTTAACGTAGGATTTGCAATGAATATCATTACATAATGATGTGATTCCTTGTTTAGATTTTTTTTACTAAAAAGCATGTGTGTTTGTGTTATTTATCTTCATGAAATCTATGTCCTTATTTCCTTAATCTGTGTTTTACAAGTAATATTGGTTTTTCATATTGTGATATATATGAAATATGTGAATAAGATTATCATATGGACATCCCATTATTGTATACTCTTTGTCCCTAAGTTGGTAAAATTATTTGATGTAGAGAGATGGAACCCATGAGAGGTTTCCATGATGGAAGAATATATCTTGAATTAACTGAGAGAATGAAGTGATTGTTTGTCAGTGGATCCTTACATGTACATGATGCTTGATTGGATCCATTTACATTACATGAGTATTTTAATGAATTTGGTCATGATGTACAACATTGGCCTTTTGGGACATGATGAAATCATAAAATGGGACAATGAGTGGACAATAATGGTATACAAATTCTCATGAGCCGGGGTTGGTGCCATGGACACTAAGCTCGTGCTGTCGGCCTATGCTGGGTTGCTTGCTACTCCCCATAGTGACCATTGAGTTTTATTTAAATCGGTTGTATGCGAAAATACTTAAATAAAGGTGAAACTAAAGTCATGCATTCACTTGGCTCCATGTGGGTGTACGGAATTGAGAATAGGCTAGAGCGTCCTACTTCTCCCGTACACTATCACGTGTAGATTTGGGCTATGAGCGTCCCGTTTCTCACGTGGTCGGGCAAAACTATGGGCTTGTGAGTCCCAGGAACCTCTGGTGACTAGTGGCTAGCATGAAGTTGTAACAGGGAGTCTCCCACTTCATGGATTGTGATTCTAGCCAGGGTGCCTTAGCCAGAGCATGCATTCCATGCATCGCATTAACAAAGATTTTTAGTTGGTTGTTTTGATTTGATTAAATGATAATATACTGCTTGCGTTTACTTTGTACCGTTATTATTATTCTTGATTGTCTTGGAGGAAATATTCCCTACTATGATAGCGTTTAACGCTATCCCAAACACAATTTAGATGATGCAGGTGAAGATCCAGGTATTAAATCCGATTTTTAAGGAAAAGAGTTCAATGGTTCATACGATCACATGGCGGATGACGATGTTAGAGAAACTTAATTGATGTTATCATTTATTAAATATTTCTTTTAAGTAGTTGATACATTTATGGAATTGTAATAAGTCTTCAAGAGAAGACATGGTTTTATATTTTAATTAATCAGTATGGATATTGGTTGGTTCCCTTATTTAAACATTGATGATGACGTAGTAAGTTTGATAGAATAAGATGATAATTGTTTCCGCCATTGTGCTTGAATGCTATATTTTATTATTTGACAAATTAGTTTTTCCATAAATTACTTGGGAATTCGGCCGTTGTGTTATACACGAGAGTCGAAAATCTCGGGTCGTTACAGTATAAACAGGGGTGGGTGGGTGTACTAACAATGGGGTGTGTGAACTAACCCATATATATATATATATATATATATATATATATATATATATATATATATATGTTATGTGTACAGTTAAAAAGTCTCAGCTTCCATGGGTTTTAGACATTTAGAATGTATGTTCGTGTAACTATGGTATGTGTACAGTTAAAAAGTTGCAGTTACCATGGGTTTTAAAGATTTAAACTGTCTGTATTGTCGTGTAACTATGCCATGTGTACAGTTAAAAAGTGGCCGCGCGCCATTTTTTAAATGGTGCAAATTAACCTAAACATAGGAGCCCTGATAGAACAGAATCCACAGGACGGGACAGTTCCAATTACTGAAACACATCACCACCACGTTGGTGCACCAGTACAAGAGCATAACCCTAGGGCAGTGGTGCAGCATATCCCAACATTTGAGGATGATGGAGGAAATATTCATGCACATGTAAAATTGGTAACATTGGTGTTTGAGAATTGCTTATTGTAGTGGGATCTTTGCTCTAGACTCACATGGTTTTACGAGGCTGATAATGTACATGCCTGCAAAGACTAAGCTTGGCAGACAGGTGCAATATCCAAACCATCCAATAGGTGGGCCTCACCGTGCAGATTTAATTGCCTGAATATATCGGTGGCCCACTCAGAATGATCAGTGACATAGTAATGGAAACAGGTGAGAATGGGTTAGACAGCTTAGGCCAAGTTTTTCACAACCATACGATTGTTCGGTTAATTATGGTCCACTTGACCAGTGGATGAACCTGATTAGTGGTACTCCTCTGCTTAGCAAAGCTCTTCAAATAAAAGTTTGGTTTTCATAAGATTTGGTGCTCAAAGTGTCATAGCGATAGCGAGGAGGGTTTTCACCCTGATTGCATCCTAGATAATAATATACTGTTCATATTCTGGATTTTATGCAATAGGGACCGTCCTAAGAATCATTTATTGAAAGGGATCAATTTCAAACATTAAAAATGTAAAGTTTGAATGGCTCATATTCAAATCCAAGGGTCAAAGGTTAAGATCATGATAAAGTATTATTTTTAAAGTCAGAGCTTATGTGAGGTTACATGAACAGTTCAAATCATCATCGAAGATGCAATTTGAAGAGAATGCACCCCCACACGACACTCATGTAGCAGGGGACCGTCCCCTATCAAGAAAAATTTTGCTACACCCAAGAGTTAGGTACGCTAGCTACACCGGGTGTAGCAATGGCCACACCCACGAGTAGAGGTGAGCACGAGCCGAGCTGAGCCCTGTTCGAGCTAGGCTCGCTCAATGACCACCCTAGCTCGTGTTTGGCTCGGCTTGGCTCAGCCTCCGAGCTGGACTGAAATGATCAAACTAGCTCGATTGAGCTTTCCAGCGAGTTTGAGCCTAATTCGAGCCGAGTTCGAGCCTGGTAGGCCCAGCCCAAAAGTCAGGCTTAAAGTTGTTTAAAATTGGGCCCAAAAGCATCCAAAAGCCCATTAACACCCCCACCTATTTAGTAAAAAATATATTTATTTAGTTTTTTACAGGTAAGTCAGTCGGGTCGAGCCGAGCTGAATCGAGCTTCAATCGAGTTGAAGTTCGAGCCAAGCCGAATCGAGCTTGGGTTAGCTCAAGCACAGCTTGAAAATCATTTCGAGCTTGGAAAAATGGCTCGGCTTGGTTCGAATCTAGCCTTCGAATTGAGCTGAATTGAGCTGGTTTGAGCCTAGTTGAGCGAGCTAACCAAGTTGGCTTGGCTCATGCTCAGCTCTACCCATGAGTTAGGTACGCTAGCTACACCGGGTGTAGCAATGACCCCACCTTGATTTATGTGTTGTATCCATGCCATCCATCCATTTGGCGAGATTATTTTAGGGCATGACACAAAAAATGAGGCAGAGCCAAAGCTTAAGTGGACCCCAAGAAGTTTTTAATGGTTGGCATTCAATCACCACTATTTTTTGTGTTGGGTCTATGTGGACCCTCGCCGTTCGGCGCTCCCGTATGTTCTCCCTTTCTTTTCGAAAAAAGAAGAAGGGGTGCATGCGCGCGAACCGCCGTTTGTGCCACTGGCTTGCCTCGTTCTCGAGGGCTTTGTTTGGTTGTCGTGTTAGGTTTGATGTGTTAGATGAGTTTATGTAAGACCAGAGTCGCCACTAGCCAGTTACTTCGAATCTACAGTCGGCTAGACCCCGTAGAAACGTTAGAAAAGGGGATCCAAAGATTTCTTTCTCTAAAATGACTCCTTTTGATCTGCGGCCAGAGATTCGAGGTAAGGGATCACGGTTACAGGGTGGGAAGAGGTTAAGCACCCCACACACTGCCCGTACCGAAGTACGGTCTCTACTTTACAGAATCAAACTAATACTTAAAAGTCTGATTTAATCCTCGTACATTCTCATGGATGACATAATGCATGAATGCAGATCTGAACAGTAAGAGCTTCTGATGGGCAGGTTTCCATTAACAGGCAAGCCCAGAGCATATGCTCGAACTAAAAGGTGCTTTATGCGAGATGCATGCTGTGTGTTTGAATAATCAAAGTGCTCGTAGTGACTGATGCATGAATGCAGGTCTGAACAGTAAGAGTTTCTGATGGGCAGGTTTCCATTAACAGGCAAGCTCAGAGCATATGCTCGAACTGACAGGTGTTCTATGCAGGATGTATGCTGTGTGTTTGAATAATCAACGTGCTTGTAGTGAAGCAGGGGGGTTGGAAGAAAAGTAAATGTTGCACTTATGCTAGATGCGAATGAGATGATGCTGGTAAAGAACTGCTAGATGGATGGAGGTGTCGCAAGGGTTAGCTTCGAGTGGCTGTATTAAGACTTGGATGGCTTGGGAGACTTGGACCAGTAGTCAGGCTGGGCTGGACAAGGGCTAAGCTCTTCTCACTCGGGCTTTCCTTGGTGGAAAAATGGGCTAAAAAGGGGATGGAGGTGGACTCAGAGCTATCGGACTGAAGAGAGGGGAAGTGGATGTCGAATGTGAAGGGGATAGGGGGTATTTATAACAGCGGGCAGTGACAGATTGCGTAAATAAGTTTGGGCAGCACACAGGGGGCCGCTCGTACGGACGTTCTCGGGATTCAGTGGACAGTACGGATATGCTTTGAGGCTGTTGCTTAGAACTCGGTGAGTTGATTGGGTTTGGGGGATGGATTGACACGGTGAGTTGACTCGATGGATTGACTCGGCGGGTTGACTCGGCGATTTGACTCAGCGGGTTGACTCAGCGATTTGACTCAGCGGGTTGACTAATCGAGTTTGACTTTTTTTGAGATTTTTTGACTGGTTTTTCTTATGGGGGGTTTTTCAAGCTGATGTTTAGGGGTGAGTTGACTGGGTTCAGGCTTGAGCTGGGCTATGGATTGGGGCTTACAAGGGTGAGTTTGACTGATTTTGGTCATGGGATTTGGGGGTACGGTCCTCCATTCATTCAACTATCTCTACCAACAGTTTAGCCGAAGGTGGGGTGTCTACAGTCTATTTGTTCTTTCAATCTGCCTCATTTTTGGTGTCATGCCCTAAAATGATCTCGCCAAATGGATGAACGGAGTGGATACAACACATACATTATGGTGGGGTCATTTCTAAACCCAGTATAGCTAGCTACACCTTCGGTGTAGCAAAATTTTTCTCGCCCCCTATCAAAACCCATAAAAATTGGCTGCAATCTGTTAAACATGAGCTCCATCTTATTTGGAGAAAAGATCAATCGATCGGACTGCCCAAGTGTAGCACTGAAATAAGGAAAGCCACATCATTTCTCAGCTTGAAGAGATGATAAGATAAGGTGGAGCTACAAGAACCGTAATGTGGTAGTGCCATCTCCATGCAGTAGACGTGGCAGCTGGTTTAAGTGTCAATCATGCATCTGCTGAGCCTCATTGTGAAGGGCTGATGATTAAATAGTCTGGATCCTCTGTTGGCTTATGTGCTTGGAACCTTTTCATTGGTCCACATCACAGGGATTTCTTCCTGCCAAAGCCTTGCGTAGGAAGTTCTTGCGCTGGTAACCTAGGTGGGGCCATAGTGATGTTTTCTGATAAATCCACTCTGTCCATCTGTTTTGGGAGCTCGTATGACATGAGAACAAAAATGAAATGGATCCAAGACTCAAGTGGGCTGAAAACGTGGGGATTGAACATCCACAGTTAAAATATATGTGGGGCCATGTGTTTCGAATCAGGCTAATATTTGTGTTTTCAGTTCATCCCAGTAGCTTAGCTGTGACGTTATGAACGGTATGTATGTCATATAAACGTTACTATGGGCCCCAAGGAGGATTCAACAGTAGTAATTTTCCTACCCACCTTTTCATCTAGTGAGGCTCACTTGAGTCTTGGATCCGGTTCATTTTTATTCTCATTTCTTAAAACGAGCTCCCAAAATGGATGGACGGGTGGATTTATCAGAAAACATCACTATAGGCCCCACCTAAGGTCCCAGCACAGGAAATTCCTGCACAAGGCTTCCCCAGGAAATCCCACTTCCTGCTTGGAAGCTAACAGGATCCAAACTCAGCGGATTTCCTGCTTGGAAGCTAACAGGATCCAAAATCATGATAAAAATATCAGACAAACGACACAATGTTGGCGCGGATTTTCCTGGGAAAGCCTTGCGCAGGATTGAGAACCAAGGTGGGGCCCACAGTAATTTTTTTTTATAAATCCACCCTGTCCATCCGTTTTGGGAGCTCATTTTAGGACATGAGAATGAAAAAGAACCGGATCCAAGACTCAAGTGGGCCTCACTAAAGGAAAAGGTGGGTAGGTAAATTACTATCGTCGAAACCTCCCTGGGCCCATAGTGAATTTTATATGACATCCATACCGTTCATAACGTCACTACTAATGGGATGAACTGGAAACACAAATATTATCCTGATTCGAATCTCCTGTGGCTCCACAAATATTTTAACTGTGGACGTTCAATCCTCACGTTTTCGGCCTACTTGAGTGTTGGATCCGGTTCACTTTTATTCTCATTTTTTAAAATGATCTCCCAAAATGGATGGACCGGGTGGATTTATAAAAAAAATCACTTCGGGCCCACCTTGGTTCCCAGCGCAGCAACTTCCTCCACAACGCTTTGCCAGGAAATCCGCGCCCCACAATCGTATCGATCACTTTATTTTAATTCCACGAACAAATGTTTAGCAATTAATCATTTTTATTTCGCACCGTTACTTTGAAGGATCATTAGATGCATTTTATTTTGAACCATTTTACAGCCACATGGACTTACTATGTGGATTCTGGACGGCCCTGATTGAGACGGCACTGTGACACTGCTAGGGCTGCGAAATGGTCGTACTTGTTGCAACTCAGCTGAATTATATGCTCGTACATGGAGTAAAACAGTAAAACAAATTAAATAGAGAAAATCTTCAATTTAAATTAGAAAATCCCCTCTCTACTAGCAAAATCTCTTTCCTCTTTGTCCATCTGTAGTACAATCCGTTTACATCCTATTGTCTGAAAGGACCACCATGGGTATCTTTGATCAAAGCCTTTAATCAGGTATAACTTTTGATCCAAATACCAGGCGAGCCACACCATGTGTGAACTTAGAGGTTTTAGGAGCGGATTCATATTGATCCCATTGGTATGGCCATCAGGGTCTTTATCAGGCTGATGGACGGAGTGGATTTTACATATTTTTAAAACATGGTGGCCCCCATGGATCTTGGGTGTTTTACACCGGTTTTGTAGACAATTCTAATCCTACCCAGCCCCATCTAGAGTAATTATGTGGTATCTGGACGGCTCTGATGGGGACATTACCCGCCACTTGTGGAGAGATGGACATGCTTGTTACCGCTCCATGGCATCATCTGCCCATAAGTAGAGACTAACATTAAAACAAATTAAATGGAGAAAATCTTCAATTCAAATAGAAAAATCTCCTCAATCCGGGAAATCTCTTTGGATGGCAACAACACCCCACCACTCCATTTCCATCCGTAACTTCTATTTATATCCCATCTTTTGAAAGAATTTTTAAATAGGGAAAAACTTTGATACTGCCGGCAGAGTTTGATGGATGATACGCATGCACCTAGAAATGATTGAGAACTGAATATAATTAATTCAAACTAAACCTTCTAAATTACTCCTAGCATCCCAGAGGTATCATAAACTAAAAATTACTTCCATCAGTCTACCTGAGTATTAGATTGTTGGCCATTTGTTGGACGGTTAAAAATGTAAAATGTCTGATAGTTTTATTGAAAAAAAAAAACAAAAAAACAAAAAAGCGTCTACGAATCAGAGGTTAGCATTGTTTGGCAAATTTGGGTTTTGGACTGTGACTTAGCTACAGTGATTCTACAGTTTAGTCAGTTAAATTATAATCATTTTATGATGCTTGAATAATTTCTAAGTGCCTGCGCACTAATTTAGCTTACGCTTTGTGAGGTCCACCCGAATTAATGTATATCTTTTTCTGAATCTAGATTCTCTGTTTTTACATAGCAGAAAACTTTTGCGATTGGGCCAGCTCACATATTGACACTGTCACAGGCTTAGCCAGCTTAACGCAGAGGTAGAAAGTAAGATTTTTCGCACGCGGATGGTCTTTGGCAGGCATCTCTTACCCTCAGAATGTAGGTGCGGCACTGTGATGTTTGTGAGAAATCTATGCCGTTTAACCATTTTGTGAGATCATTTTAGGTGTTGCGAGGCTCATGTGGGCTGAAAACATGACTATTGAACTTTCACAGTTGAAATATTCGTAGGGCATAGAAGTTTTGAATCAGGATAATATTTGTATTTTCAATTCATCTCAACAGGAGTGACATTATGAACTGTATGAATGACATATAAACATCACTATGGACCCATAAAGGTTTCAACGGTAGGAATTTTCCTACCCACCCTTTGCTTTAGTGCGGCCCACTTGAGTCTTGGATTTTGTTCCTTTTTTGTCGCAACAGCTAAAATGATCTCACAAAATGGTTGGACGGTGTAGATTTCTCACCGACATCAAGGTGGGCCCCACCTAGATTTCGAGCGCAGGAGATGCCTGCAAAATTTCTCACACATATCACAGTGGCCCCCACCTAGATTCCAAGCACAGGATATGCCTGTGAAATTTCTCACACACATCACGGTGGGCCCCACCTAGATTCCGGGGCAGGATCGGCATCTGTTGCCCTCAGAATCTAGGTGGGGCCCACCATGATGTCCGTGAGAAATCTACGCCGTCCAACCATTTTGTGAGATCATTTTAGGCGTTGCGACAAAAAATGAATAGGATCCAAGACTTAAGTGGGCCAAAAACTTATGATTGAACTTCCACTGTTGAAATATTTGTGGGGCCACAAAAGTTTCGAATCTGGATAATATTTGTGTTTTGAGTTCATCTCTGTAGGAATGACATATGAATGTTATGGATGGCATATAAACATTACTGTGGACCCCATAGAGATTTCAACGGTAGGAATTTTCCTACCTACCTTTTGCTTTAGTGCGGGCCATTTGGTCTTGGATCCGGTTCATTTTTTGTTGCAATGCCTAAAATAATCTCACAAAACGTTTGGGCGATATAGATTTCTAACAAACGTTATGATGGGCTCCACCTTAGATTCCGAGTGCAAGAGATTTCTAACAATACACGTAGGCTCCGGATTTTCCTGCTCGGTTAAAGCGGAGGATCCGGATTCCTTTTTCTGCATCAACAAAGTTATAGGAAGTGGCTCCTACCTTTTAGAAAGTTAAGAAAAAAAAAAAGTGCCGGAGCGTCACACGCAGCTAACTCCCACGTTTAAATAGCCCTCCCTTGTCACGCCCAAATACTCTACTCAGCTCTTCTCCTTCCATTCAAGGAAATGGGACCCAACTCCATTTTCTTACGTGTGTTTCTTCTTTGTCTTACTCTCGCCATCCTTCCGCTGTACTCGTCATCCTCCCAGCTGACCCAACACTCAATAGATTTGATTCACAAAACTTGCAACGAAACGCCCTTCTACGACTTGTGTGTTGCTACCCTCGAAGCAGATCCCCGTAGCTCGACTGGAAACGTTAGTGTGTTCGCGGAGATATTTGTAGAGCTAGCCTCTTCGAACGTTAACCAGACGTATCCATACATATCTAAGCTTTATAATGAAACAAGTGAAAAAGTGATGAAGGAAGTGCTTCATATCTGTTTGGAAATGTACGAGTTAGTGGGAAGATACCTTGAAGAGGCACTCTACTCTATCTCCATTAAGAATTACCGTGGTGTGATTGATAACATGACGTGGGCAGATGATGATACCATTACTTGTGCTGAAGCTTTCGATGAGCCGCCTGCCCGTAAATCACCGTTTTCTCAAGAGAACTCGGATTTGGAAAAGCTATGCAGGATCGCTTTGCATATCGGTGCTATCCTCCAAGGATCCTTCTAGTCTTGCAAAGACATCACCCCCTTTTTCACTTTCCCTACCTTTATAAAAATTATATCAATTCATAGTCCTCTCTATGAGTATCGATGCATCGGAGCATGAAGAGTTAGAATAATGAGCAAGTGATTGTAGTAGATTAAAACATTAATTAAGTATTTTATTTGAACAAAGAAAATGATTGCGTGTTTTTATCTTGCTGCTGGTTTTTTTTTTTTTTTAGTCATGCAACGCACCCACCCTGTTAGCTGCGCATCGCACAGTTAATCACACGATGCACCCACCCACTTGTGGGGTTAGTGGGTCTCCTTAGCACTCGAACCCTGAAACCTGTTGTTGAAACGCCTAGGCTTCTTCCAGCTGGGCTAGCAGGCGAGACCCAGCCATCGTTATTGCAATTTGTCCCCGTTGCAGTATCTATTTAGGCCATTAGTTGAGATCGGGCTATCATCTCCAGCCTTGGTAGGAAGTTCCTGCGAAAGGCTTTCTCAGGAAATCCACCTCCACAAGAAGCCAACCTTTACGTCAGCCTCTGACTGGTTGAGGGGGGCACATCACTGACCTCTGGTGAGGCCCATCTTGCTGCCCACATTGCTGTCAAGGGGCCCACGGTAGGTGGATCTGCCCACCGCCCTTTTCTGCATTAGTAGAGATCGGCTGTGATCTGCTGAACTGATCGGGATCGAGAACATCTCACCGATCATCACTGGGCCTTCATCATCAGATCGTGGCCCTTGTTGTCGTGGTGGGCCAAACCGTCGATCCAAGTACTGCATGCAACCCCCCTGTCTCCAGCGCCGCATGTCATCCACGTATTTGCTGAACCGTGTTTGCAACGGCCCACCATGTTTTGTTGCTCTGTACGTGTTTTGTGGTGATTCATGCTTGATATCACTGCCCATGTGATGGCCCACTGAGTATAGATCTCACTGATCACTGGGGCCACTTGTTTAAAAATGTTGCTGGTCATCCTACGCGCCAGTTGTTGTCTACTGCTGCTGTGGCCAAATTTCGAGCCTGGGGATCTTTTTGCGCCGGGGATTTGGGAGATTAATGGAGGATATTCCAAAATTGGGGTCATTTGACAGCGTGGTTTGGAGTGTATCCTGCATCTGCTGCGGGTCATTTGCCAACGGGATTGAAGGGTATTCCAAGTCCAGATATTGCAGATCCTCATTGTTTCCAGTCGTATTACCCACCGAGTCACGGATGGCGCTCGTTTTCTACACCTACACCTAAAAATAGGTTATGCAGCAAGTGGTCGGATCGAATTTTCAGAAACATAGCATAGTGGGTCCCATCGCATGCACTGATCCCTAGCCTTCGATCGCACCCCCATTGCCATGGGAGCGGATTCTGTCGGGTCAGCGTTGGAAGTAGAAGGAAGTGTCTGCAAAAGCCTTTGCATGACTAGGTGGGGTCCACCGTAATGTCTATGAGAAATCAACATCGTCCATCGATCAGTTGTTTAAACATTTAACGTCATGAGTTCAAAAATGAAGTAAATCTAAAACTCAAGCAGGCCTCACTACAGTAAAAATGATTTTTTGGGGCCTATGTCCTAACACTAAGTAAAACCAATCAATAAAGTAGATTTCACACAAACATCATAAAGGGCCCCACCTAAGCTTCCCATCATAGGAGTTCCTGCCAAAGGCATTTACAGGAGATGTAGAACAAGAACTCCTAGATGAAGGGTGTGGATCGCGCACATTCCTATCTCACATGGACCGGATAAAGATCAAGGTGATAAAATCAACAGTTTTTGTATGGATGGACCAAAAGAAGGTAGACCGTTAATCGACCATTAGTATTGATTTGGATGGAGTTACGGGACACATGACATATGAATTTTGACTGAAATTTTGTTTTGGGGTGAACTGACCCACTTTCCGTCCGTTTCTCTAGAAAATGCATGGTTACAGGAGAAAAAACGGGATTTAAAAAAATTACTATTTTTAGTAATTCCGATGTTTAGTGTATTTCCTTCTCACGCAAGGAGGATGTGGGAGGTCAATCATCGTCTTCCTTACCGGTTGTTTTTGTTTTCACGAGAGAAAATAAGAGATAAAAAAAGAAAATTAATTCCGAATAAATTGATAATAATTGATTGAATAATAAAAAAATGATTACAATGCTTTTAAATAATAAACTAAACCCTAATTCGTATTTACTAAAAATAGAGTGTGCACCCTCCGGCCCAGTTTACGGGGTATAACTGGTGCACTAAATGCATTTATAATGTTAAACCACTTTAAGAGACATAAAATAACGAAATACTAAGTTACCATTTGTTCATAAAATATTCAACTATAAAATAAGTCCACCCATTTGGGACTTTATTATATGTCTACTAATTATTGAAAATAACAAAATAAAACAAAAATAGTCTAAACGTCTTAGTTTAGGGCTGTCACTTCTTCCTCGGTCAAATTAGGTCAATAATCCTGCGGTTCCTCTAGTGGTCCCATTTCATTATCAAGGGCATTCTTTGAAGGTTCAACGTCCACATCATCTGTATATTTTAAACCCACAACGTCAGCTGGAAAGCCCAGTGAGTAACCCAATACAGTTCACATGCATTTCAACTAAGCAGGATAAACACATGCCATCAAATACATGTAATGCATAATTAATGCAAGAATGAGTTTAATATGTGTTGAGCTCTTAATTGTGCATATTCTAACCCCAATTCATCACTCATTATGCATGGTTTTCATGATTTAAAGGCTAATCTAATGCATAGTTTTGTGGTTGTAGGAATGAAAGAGAGACTTCGTCATTCGGATGCTTTGAGACCCTTCTTATATACCTTGACGATCAAAGGAAAGGAATAACAAAAGAGGGAAGAAGAAAGGAAAGAAGAGAAAGAAGAAGGGAAAGAAAAAGGAGCCCCACAAGGTGGTCCGACCGGTCTTGACCGGTCGGCCAATAGATCTCCCCTCTCTTAAAGCTGCTGGAGCAAGGCCAGCCTTGTCCGACCGGTCTTGACCGGTCGGCCAGCCCTGTCCGACCGGTCTAGACCGGTCTTGACTGGTCGGCCATGCAATTTCAGGGTTTCAGATGGTAGACAGCAGGCCATTCCCGTTTCTAGTTTTTTAGACCAGTTTTTTGGGCCCATATTAATAATATTTGAAAATCTAACACATCCATGTCGAAGAGGAGCTTGACGCCGAACTAACTCAAGTGGTTTCGTGTCGATCGGAGCTACGGACTGATCGTGGTGGCCAAAACAATACGAACTGTCCAGAGAGTTTCAGATTCTGCCAACTCCACTCTGGGCTGGTCCAGGTGGCCCATCATTGATGATATGAAGAATCTACTTTGACCATATTTTAAACCACATCTATATATGAATAACCACAAAGTTTCAAATCAAAAGGATGTGTGGTTTGATCGTACCGGTTGAAGAAAGATGGACCATCCAGAAAAATTCAACTGCGTAGAGTTTATAAAAGCCCTAAGTGTTCTAATTTTCGAACCATATTCTAAGATTTTTTTGGACAATCTAATCCGTCTATCATGTAGAGGAGGAAGTTTTCTACCAATGTTCAAAATTTGGGATCAATCCGACATCTGTACACTCCGGAGTGTTGAAAGCAAGATGACTGGTTCTGAAGGTACCCGAAGTGCGCGATTTTGAGAGGCGGTCACTGATCTGATTGGTGGGCCCATTCAGAAGATAATCTTGGAAATCTAAATCATTTATGAGGAAGATCACATTACAAGGAAGCAACAAATCAAATTTGAAGGCAATTCAACCATTGGTTAAGCCGTACGAAGCGAAATAAAATCTGTTACGTTGCGGTACTCTTGCTGCACTATAAAAGGGGGTGCTCTCTTCTATTCCAGGGCAACCAAGGACGTGGGGAGCAAGGAGTTCAAGTCATAGGAGGCTTCCTAGCCTCCTCCAGCTAGTTTTTCTTCCTTTTTTTAGTTCTAGTTTTATTTTTAATATGCTTTTCATTAGCTAATCTATTAGCTAGAGCTAAGAGGTGAACCTTATGGTTTTCTTAGATTGTTTAATTCGTTTATGTTGGTTTTAAAAAGTTGGATTTCATGTTTATGAACAATGGTTTGAAGTTTATTCAAGTACTAAAGTAGTTTTTCTTAGTCTTATGATGACTCATGGATGTTTGGGAGAATTACTTGAGTTCTTAATTGTTGTGTGCTAGTCTAGACCTGTATGATCCGAGGAATTGGAGTACGCTCTAGTACTATGATCTTCATGTGGGAACTTCCTACCAAAGTTCTACTTTTCTGGATTTCTGTAGTATGTATGGGACTGTGTATGTGATTTAAATCAAGTTCAAATCATGATCTAGCTTTGTCTTGTGACAGGACTTAATGATGGTTATGATTGTGATCTTAGCCTATTGGAATTGGGACTGACCTATGCAATTGAGTATGCTCGTCCTAGTTTGCATTGAGTGAATCATATACATTGATCTTACATATGGCAGATTGTTTGGTTTAACTGTTTTATCATCCGACTAGATAGATCTTAATTTCGATTCTAGTTGAGAAAGTGAGAAACCATCGCAAATTATGCATCTAAGGAGAGCTATAGGTGGATCCTTGATGCTCTAGTTATCTTTCCATTATCAGATTTTCTATTTTATGTTCAAAACCAATTTCACAAACCTCTTTGATTCTAGTTATTAGGATAGTTGGAATTGTTTACTTCCTTCCCTGTGGATCGACCTCGGTCTTACCGAGATTATTACTACATCGCAATCCTACACTTGGGGAAGCGAACAAGTTTTTTGCGCCGCTGCCGGGGAAGAGGTTAAACGGTTCTAATTGTTCTAGTAGCTATAGAGTAGTCTTAGTTAGGTAGGATTTTTTGTTTTTATAAAAGTAGATTTTCTGATTTTTTTTCTAGATTACTAACAATTTTTTTGGTTTAATTTTGTAGGACATTGTTGCTGATATAGCTCTCACCTTCACAGGTAACATCTCTCCATCTCCCTTTCTTCTTTTGTTTTTCTTCCTAAATTAGGGATTATTTCAACTTCTTATAATTTCATTATGAATGATTCGACGGGTAGATTGTCTAAATACCTTTTGGAAGATGAGAGGATGAACCAAATAAAAAATCATTATGATTGGAACCATTACAAGCATGAATATTTTTCTAAGACTCAATCTTCTTCTAATACTTCCCCACGTAAGACAATGGGAGAGTATCGGAAAGAGATGAATAATGTTCCACCGGTTAGGACAATGAATGATCACTTGTATAGCTGCACATATCAACAACCACCTAAAAGCCCAACATATGACATGCATAATCCAAATTGGTGGGAGCATCAAAATTTCAACTTGGAAAATGAGCCAACCATGGATGCCAACAATTATCCTCAAGAGTTTCTTTCTCATGAGCCGCAACCGACACGAACTCTTGAGGATATGCTGTGAGAGTTTATGGAAATAACTGAGCAATGCATACAAAACCTCTCGCCATCTCAAAATCCTGAACCCGATATTGGGAACACCGAATCAATCCCCAACATAGAGGAGGATGTGGCTATCCAAGCCCAACCCTCTTCCGATTTGATGACAAAACTTTTAGAGGATGTAGATCTCAGTGATCCCACCATTACCATCGATTATGGTAAACCAACTATCTCTTTTAGCTATTCCGATTTGAATGATGAAGAGATTTCAAGGACGGTTGACGAACCCGAGGAATCTACAAAATTTGAAAGTGATAGTTTGATTACCTACAATGAGGGTTTGAAGGATGATTGTGAGTCCATGATTTCTTCTTCCAAAGGGCCGAATGTTTTTGAGTCACCGGAAGATGTTCTTGCTAGAGAGATGGCCGAAGTCAATATTTTTGAGTCCTTCCACCAACAACACACGCCGGATTCTATTGCGGAAGAACTCCCTTGGGTTGAAAATTTTGTTTCTTTGGATGACGGAGTGGCACAATCTGAAATTTCAAAATATCAACCAATGCTAGATGATGTGCTTACCAATGAATGTGAAAAATTTTCTTTAGAAAACCTCCCCTCGATAGAGGAGGAATTCCTTACCCTTGAAACAGAATTTCCTCAATCACTTGGGGAGAACGAGGACCCTTCATCCGACTCTCTCGATTTCTTAGAGGAATGCATGACCCACCCCTATGATCTGGATGATGAGATGATTAAGGAGTTGGATAGTTTGTTAGACACGGTGTCGGTGCCTGAAGAACACCATTCCACTGATTTACACTCTTTACCATTATTTGTGGAAACACCATGCAATTCTGAAATTGTGGAGGAGACGACCCAAACTGAAAAATACTTAATGAATGTCTCTCCACCATCATGGGTTCTTCAACCCATTGAAAATTCTGATTGGGAGGACCCGTTTTTAATCAATTACAACCCAATTCAGAACTTGATGAGATATCTTTTTGCTGCTCTTATCTCCTCACATGCATGTGGTGCACACTATGATTGGACCTTCATGAAGACACGCACCCATGTATACATTCGAGCAGGACTTTGGATGGTCCTCATGAGAAACCTATTGAAATTCGTGAAGATCCTGCTCAAATTTGATCATGTAGTCGATCAGACTAATCAAAGGTAGGTAGGTAGGTTAGGATTTCTTTCTGCATTTAAGATTGAATAAGTCTCATTGAGACAATGGAAGATGCTAGAATTGATCAACTTGTTACCTCATGTACTCTCGTTCTCACTCTCCTTTGTTTTATGTCATTGCTCTCATGTTATGCATATTGCATATCTTATTACATTGAGGACAATGTAAGATTTTGGTTGGGGGGTGAGATTCCTTAGATGAATCTACTAGCTTTTGTGACATTTCGAGCAATTATGTAGAAAATTTTCGATTTTTCTAAAATTCAAAACTCTTTTGGAAAACGTTGTTTTTATGCATTCAAGATGATACGAGCATAAGAAGAGGAGATACGAAGTGAGTGATGTTGCAAGCTTTGAACTTCTCTTAATATAATGGTTTTATATGTGAATTCCCCTATTTATGTGAGTGATAGAAAATTTGAACACTTTTACACCTAGTTCACATTACATGATTTTCATGGGTTGAAAGGATTATGTGATTTGTGGATTAGTTATTCTTTGATTTAAGGTGTTGAGAAACCAAGCCGGGGTACTTTGTCCATC
Organism: Liriodendron chinense; assembly: GCA_003013855.2. Lineage (NCBI taxonomy): Eukaryota > Viridiplantae > Streptophyta > Magnoliopsida > Magnoliales > Magnoliaceae > Liriodendron > Liriodendron chinense. Next base: position 1,207,387 of record PVNU02000133.1, on the reverse strand, counting down.
CTTGTCCATGGAAAAATAACAAAAGATATGGATTTCTAAAAATCCTATCTAATGTAAAAGAAAAAGGAAATAAAAGATGAAATTGGGAATGATGGAAAAATGGTGGAAAATTTCGATTAGGGCTACCTACTACCAACCGGGGGATGGTCTACCCGTAACCAAAGCCGGAAATGGGACGTAGTGTGAAAGCCGTCGGAAGGATGGTAAGACAAATTCCTGTCATAGGCTTGTTGTTGCTTTATACACCTTGAAATCTATAGTTTAGTTGATCTATGAAGAAGATAATCCCGAAAACTCATGAGATGAACTTTCTCTATGCACACTAGGTTGAATTTGTTCAAGTTCTTCTATTTATCAATCAATCAGCGGGAATTTCATATAAACACTTATTATGTTCTGAGAGTTTAAGGTTTCAACCTCTATCACCTAATTTCTCTGATTTTTATGCTTGTGTGTCTGGAAATGTATAGAAGAATAGTTCTAGAGGAGAGTTGGATTTTGGAGAATGAAACTTGTTTCACGCATGTTTTGCTCGGGACTAGCAAAATGCTGGTTGGGGTGTGTGTTGAGCTCTTAATTGTGCATATTCTAACCCCAATTCATCACTCATTATGCATGGTTTTCATGATTTAAAGGCTAATCTAATGCATAGTTTTGTGGTTGTAGGAATGAAAGAGAGACTTCGTCATTCGGATGCTTTGAGACCCTTCTTACATACCCTGACGATCAAAGGAAAGGAATAACAAAAGAGGGAAGAAGAAAGGAAAGAAGAGAAAGAAGAAAGGAAAGAAAAAGGAGCCCCACAAGGTGGTCCGACCGGTCTTGACCGGTCGGCCAATAGATCTCCCCTCTTTTAAAGCTGCTGGAGCAAGGCCAGCCTTGTCCGACCGGTCGGCCAGCCCTGTCCGACCGGTCTAGACCGGTCTTGACCGATTGGCCATGCAATTTCAGGGTTTCAGATGGTAGACAGCAGGCCATTCCCTTTTCTAGTTTTTTGGACCAATTTTTTGGGCCCATATTAATAATATTTGGAAATCCAACACATCCATGTCGAAGAGGAGCTTGACGCCGAACTAACCCAAGTGGTTTCGTGTCGATCGGAGCTACGGACTGATCGTGGTGGCAAAACAATACGAACTGTCTAGAAAGTTCCAGATTCTGCCTACTCCACTCTGGGCCGGTCCAGGTGGCCCATCATTGATGATATGAAGAATCTACTTTGACCATATTTTAGACCACATCCATATATGAATAACCACAAAGTTTCAAATCAAAAGGATGTGTGGTTTGATCGTACCGGTTGAAGAAAGATGGACCATCCAGAAAAATTCAACTGCGTAGAGTTTATAAAATCCCTAAGTGTTCTAATTTTCGAACCATATTCTAGGATTTTTTTGGACAATCTAATCCATCTATCATGTAGAGGAGGAAGTTTTCTACCAATGTTCAAAATTTGGGATCAATCCGACATCTGTACACTCGGGAGCGTTGAAAGCAAGATGACTGGTTCTGAAGGTACCCGAAGTGCGCGATTTTGAGAGGCGGTCGCTAATCTGATTGGTGGGCCCATTCAGAAGATAATCTTGGAAATCTAAATCATTTATGAGGAAGATCACATTACAAGGAAGCAACAAATCAAATTTGAAGGCAATTCGACCATTGGTTAAGCCGTACGAAGCGAAACAAAATCTGTTACGTTGCGGTACTCTTGCTGCACTATAAAAGGGGGTGCTCTCTTCTATTCCAGGGCAACCAAGGACGTGGGGAGCAAGGAGTTCAAGCCATAGGAGGCTTCCTAGCTTCCTCCAGCTAGTTTTTCTTCCTTATCTTAGTTCTAGTTTTATTTTTAATATGCTTTTCATTAGCTAATCTCTTAGCTAGAGTTAAGAGGTGAACCTTATGGTTTTCTTAGATTGTTTAATTCGTTTATGTTGGTTTTAAAAAGTTGGATTTCATGTTTATGAACAATGGTTTGAAGTTTATTCAAGTACTAAAGCAGTTTTTCTTAGTCTTACGATGACTCATGGATGTTTGGGAGAATTACTTGAGTTCTTAATTGTTGTGTGCTAGTCTAGACCTGTATGATCCGAGGAATTGGAGTACGCTCTAGTACTATGATCTTCATGTGGGAACTTCCTACCAAAGTTCTACTTTTCTGGATTTCTGTAGTATGTATGGGACTGTGTATGTGATTTGAATCAAGTTCAAATCATGATCTAGCTTTGTCTTGTGACAGGACTTAATGATGGTTATGATTGTGATCTTAGCCTATTGGAATTGGGACTGACCTATGCAATTGAGTATGCTCGTCCTAGCTTGCATTGAGTGAATCATATACATTGATCTTACATATGGCAGATTGTTTGGTTTAACTGTTTTATCATCCGACTAGATAGATCTTAATTTCGATTCTAGTTGAGAAAGTGAGAAACCATAGCAAATTATGCATCTAAGGAGAGCTATAAGTGGATCCTTGATGCTCTAGTTATCTTTCCATTATCAGATTTTCTATTTTATGTTCAAAACCAATTTCATAAACCTCTTTGATTCTAGTTATTAGGATAGTTGGAATTGTTTACTTCCTTCCCTGTGGATCGACCTCGGTCTTACCGAGATTATTACTACATCGCAATCCTATACTTGGGGAAGCGAACAATATGAAATGATGCATCAAGTGGGCATATATTCAGTCTTCCACTTGCTTTGATTAGATCCAATCAATCGACCCCCCCTTCCTTGTAGGGCGGATTTCCACATGTTAGTGCGCTTCCAAGATGGTCCCTGAGTAACCGGGTACTTAAGTACCTATCTGTCCTCCAAAGTCGAACTCTAGGCACAATAACTCATGAATACATGCAATAATTCACATCCATATAATAATTTACATCTGTACATTCCATCTCTCCTTTTGAGAGGCAACATTTCATGACATTTATTATAAATAGATATTATTTAAATAATATTAAACAAAGCATGAATCAATCAATATCACATATTATGTCCATCACACAACTTAATTAAAATGACTAGGAAACGCGTTGGGATGTACTCACCTGTTGATAGTGGCGATTACTTTGTTAATTCTGTCACGTCCTGAGTAGAATTGATCATGAATCTACAATAAATGTAATTTATATTTATTCATCACTAATTTAGCCTTAAATATACTTATTTTCAATTTGAATTATACTTTATTGAGGTTTGGTTCCCTAATGGATGGTCCGGATTCGATTATTGTGACCCACTTTTCCAAAAGGAATGGCTTTTTTACTATTTTTCTGATGGTACAGCCCACTTGACTAGTGGATCATCCTATTCTTGGTCACAAGTTCCACAATGGTACACTACCAAAGATGGTTAATTACATTTTATAAAGATCTTGTCGTGGGATATGCTAAAATGATCCATTTATGAGAATCCATACCGTACCTCCCCACTATTTCACTTGGCATGGCCTGCTTGGAACTCTGATTGGGATGATTTTTTTGTCACAAAACTAATAACCCATTACTCAAGAGATTGGGTGGATTTGATTTTCCAAAGACTACACAATGGGGGCCACAAGTTCCCAACCAGTTAATAGGTGTTATCCCCACTGTTTGTCTTGGAATGGCCCACTGGAATATCCTATACGGACCATTTTTGGTCCTCAAGCAGAAAACTTGTTTATTAAGATATTGGACGGATTAGATTTCTCAAAATTTCTCTAAATGGGTCCCAAAAGTGGACATCAATATAAAATCGGACTGTTTCAACCATGTGTGTTGTTATCATTACTGTTTTAAATGGTGTGGGTCACCTGAGATTCAGATTTACCTGATTTTTGGACTCAAGCTGTAAAATATCATGATACAACATATGGTCAACTTGGATCTACTGATTTCATCACAATGGGATCCACGCTTAGAATTTCTATCTTTTTGTTTTCATTTTTATTTTATAATTTTTTTACTATTAATTTGTTCCAAGTGGTGTGGCCCACTCGAATCTCGGTTTGGGTCCAAATTTGGATACCAGTCCTAAAATGAGTTTCAGAAATAAATGGACGGAGTGGATATACTAAATCTATCAATGTGGGTCCCATGAGTGGGGGCCTCACGTTAACTTCAAAAGCCTCCAACGTTGGACGTTCCGGCGTCTCTGACGCTGGACATCCAGCAACCTTTTTCTCTTTTTTCTTTTTCTTTTTTTATTATTATTGTTATTATTATTTTGGGCTTATATGGGTTGGTTTACAAGAGATCTGGTCCAACCATTGGGTCGGCCACCTCATTGTGGGCCCAATAATATTTTGGAATAAAATAAATTTATCACAATTAATTTAATAATTAAATAAAACAATAATAAAAGAATTTTAAAGGCTATCATTCATGCAATCGATGTGGCCCATCTATAGATCCAATCGATCTGAATTTCGTGGCCTATGTACATTTTGGCCTTATGGTCATTATGACTCATTCAGATCGATTTCGACCCACCCAAATGGTCCCTACTAATCACGATCTTATATTCAAGGGTTAAGGTAAAAATAGGGTCCCTAGATTCGTACAATGAACGGACGGATGATCCAAATCGTTCATTGGTTGGGTTTGGCCCACTTAAATGAAATAAAAGGAAATGATTGCAAGAAAATTAAATTCTTGTTAGTGATAGGACTTGATCCCTAGTCTTCCCTCTCGCTTAAGAGAGCTTTAACAAATCAGTCCATGCTTTTCTTTTATTTATTATCTTAAATTTATTTACTTAAACTCATTATTGTTCCTAAAAGAAAATTTTTCTACCGAAATTTTGGGGTTGTTACATTCTACCCCCTAATAAAAATTTCGTCCTCAAAATTTACCTGGGTTCTTATTCGAATAGAAGATGATATTTTTTGTGAATTTTCGACTCTTGATCCCATGATGCCTCTTCTATTCCATGATGGTTCCACAGTACTTTAACTAACAGCACAATCTTGTTTCGTAATACATGCTCTTTCCGGTCTAAGATACGAGTCGACTTTTCTATATAAGAGACATCTTCTTGAAGTTCCAGGTCTTGCCAATTTATAGTATGCGAAGCATTTCTTTCGTACCTTCGTAGCATAGACACATGGAGTACATTGTGAACACTTGTAAGTTGAGGTGATAACGCAAGTTTGTAAGTTGCAGCTCCTATTCGCTCTATAATTTGGAATTGACCGATAAAACGCGAAGCTAATTTTTCTTTCTTTCCGAATCCCATTAATCCCTTCATCGGTAAAACTTTGAGGAAAATGTGATCTCCTTCCTGAAGATGTAAGTCTCGTCTTCTGTTGTCTGCATAACTCTTTTGACGACTTTGAGCTGCTAATAGACGTTTCCGAATGAGTTCAACCTTCATTGAAGGTTCCTGAACAATGTTGGGACCAATCAAACTCTTCTCACCCACTTCTGTCCAGCAATTTGGTGCTCGACAAGGTTGTCCATACAATACTTCATACGGTGCCATACAAATACTAGCTTGATAGTTGTTGTTGTAGGCGAACTTAGCAAAATGCAGATTATCGTCCCAACTGCTTTTGAAATCGAGAGCACATGCACGTAACAAGTCTTCGAGTATTTGGTTCACCATTTCTGCCTGCCCATTTGATTGTGGATGATAATCCATACGAAAGTCCAAAGTCGTACCCATGGTTTTTTGTAAACTTGTCCAGAACCGTGATGTGAATCGAGGGTCACGATCTAAGACGCTGGAACTCTGTACACCATGCAACCGCACTACTTCTTTGATGTATAGTCTGGCTTAGACATCCATCGAATAATTTATTCGAATGGGAATGAAATGAGCTAATTTCGTCAACCGGTCCACAATTACCCAAATCGAATCGTGCTTCTTTTGATTCACGGGTAGCCCAACTATAAAGTCCATGGATATACAATCCCACTTCCATTCGGATATCTTTAACGACTGAAGAAGTTCGGACGGATTTTGATGATCAGCCTTCACCAACGACAGACAAAACACCGTGGCACGTATTCTGCAATATCCTTCTTCATATTTGGCCACCAATACAACTGCTTCACGTTTTAGTACATCTTTGTACTCCTAGGGTAAATCGTGAACTTTGTTCGGTGAGCTGTCTTCAGAATTTTTTCCTTTAATTCAGGTACATTTTGTACGCATAGATGATTACGATACCGAATACCTTTGTCTAAACACCCGTCAACTGATCGAATAAATTGTCGATACGAGGTAATGGGTATTTGTTCTTGATGGTCACCTCATTCAGCCGACGTTAGTCAATACATAACCGCATACTACCATCCATCTTCTTTACACAAATTACCGGTGCACTCCACGGGGATGTGCTAGGTCTTATGAAACCTTGTTTTGTTAATTCGCCCAGTTGATCTTTCAACTCCTTTAATTCCACTGTCGATAGTTGGTATGGCTGAATAAAAATTGGTACAGTATCTGGTAAGTGATCGATACTAAAATCGACGTCCCGTCGAGGTGGTAATCCAAGAATGTCCTGAAAAACCTCGGGATATTCACTCGCCACCAGAATTTGATCTAAGGTATACTCTTGTGACTCACCTTCCTTTAGCACCATGATATGTATAAATTTTATACCATTCTCTATGACTTACATTTGAAATGGTTCCTCGCCAGGAATAGAGAAAGTAAATGACTTATCATGACAGTCTATCTTAGCTCGATTCGAGGTAAGCCAGTCCATACCTAAGATTACAATATCATACCCTGGCATGTCCATCATAATCAAATCTGCTGGCATAAGTACACCGCCAATATTGAGTTGATAGACTCTACACACTTGGTTCAAGACTACTGCCTTTCCTACAGGTGTCTCAATTGATATTATTTTTCTAAGGTGTTCTGGTTTAAGGCATAATCGTTCCACTACAGCAGTTGATATGAAAGATAAGCTAGCACCAGAGTCGAAAAGAATAGTAACAGATTTATCACGAACATTTGCCATACCTTCCACCACATTGTTGTCCACCTCTGGCTCAACAGTTGATGCAATCGCATATACTTTCCATTGCATAGGTTGTCTAAATTGCTGTCCTCCTCGATTCTGAGAAGTTGTAGGTCGAGCTGGCTGTTGGGGCCGATTTTGTTAGAATTGTTGCGGCCTGGGAGGTAACGACTTTAAAGATTGGTGATAGGGATTTGCTGACCGCGATGCCTGAGATGTCATGCCTAACTGTTGAGTTGTAGCAGGGAACTGCGCACGGGAAGGTAAGGAAGGTAGTGAGCCCATGTCGCGAAGTCAGGTCCGACAGTGTATTGCTTTGTGTCCATACTTATTGTAGTGAGCACAGTTTCCAGCAAAGAACTGGTCCTGATTGTTCGCCACGAAAGTTGGCACATTAACCCTTTGCCTCTTCTCTAATGATTGCTGCTGACTTGGTGCAGATCTAGACTAACTTCCAGTTATTTGAGTGCGAGATTTCTAGAACCGTTCATTATCCATTTCAGCCTTGAACGCTTTGTCCACAATCTCAGCATAGCTTTTAATAGTGTCGGTGCAGAACTTTGTTCGAACATTCTGACGAAGTTCTTCATCCAACTTAGAGATTTTATATTCTTCATCTTCCAAGATTTTCAGAACATATCTGGACAATTCTGCGAACTTAGCCTCATACTGAGCCACAGTCATTGAGCCTTGTTCTAACTTAGTGAACTTGACCATTTTCTGATTTCTGTAGGCCCGAGGAAAATACTTCTCATGAAATTTTTTCTCAAACTCAGCCCATGTCCACTCATGATTAGCTTCCACCACCCGCTTTACCGTACGCCACCAGACATCTGATTCTCCTTGAAGGATGAATGAGGCTAATCGAACCTTTTGATTGTTAGGGCAGTTCATTGCTTCTAGTACCTTCTCTACTTGGACCAACTAATCCTCAGCTATAGTTGGATTTGTGGCACCTTGAAATACCGGAGGCCTGAGTTTGGTGAATTTCTCTAGGAAGTCCACTTCTCGTGGTTGTTCCGATCTCATTGGCACTGTCTGTCGACTTCCATGTGGTGTTTGAGTCATGTCAGCCCACTGTGCAGCAAACTGTTCCTGTTGTTGTTTCATCATTGCCGCCATTTGGTGAAGTAATCCGAATGTTGCATCCAAGGGCTAAATGTTGGGTCCCGTAGGATTCGCCTGCGTTGTCCTAAGAGACAATGGTAACCGACTATTGGGCCTTGCTTCATTTTGAATTGCCACCGGTGGGGGTGGTGCAAGATTATATTGTTCCTCAAAGTTTTCTTCTCTTCTATATCATTTTCATCTTGTTCTCTATTTGATGCATCTTCTTTCACCACTATTGCAGGATTCACTATAAGTCCTTGGGCCATAGTTACACTTGTTGATGGGCTTATATCACGAAGCCTTTTGGATTTCCTAGGAGCCATAATCACCTAGGAGGAATAATGAAATTTAGTGCTAAGGATCCACTAAGGGTTTATTGTACTTAAATAAGAAAGAACAGTGAGGGTAGACATCTGGAAAATTTACTTAATGTACATTAAAGGTCGGTTTCAGCATTGATTTACTATCTTATTGGTTATATTTTTACACCAAAATTTTTATGTAACTTCTTGATGAGTTCACTTTATCATTGTAAAATTTCAATTTTTTTTGCTAATTACAGAATTTTCTAAAATTCCCACGGTGTAATCTGTCCAGAAATAGATACTTTCTGACCAGTCTTAAAAAATTTGCTAAATCTATATAGTATATGATGTTTTTGAATTTTTAACTATTTTTTCTCTAAACTACACTTATCCAGAAACAACTAAGATTTTAAACCACCTAGATTGGATCTATACTTTAATAGATACGAATTTTATAAGTAACTATAATTCTGTTGTCCATTACTGTCCAGCAGAATAATGTTCAGGATAATTTTAATACTGATATACTACTTTATAAAATATATTTTTACATAATTTTTTTTTTGTAGATTACCTTATAGGTTTACTTATCTATCATCAAATTTCAACCTGTTCCAAGAAGTATAAAATTTTATAAAATTCGTACATTATAATCTATCCGGTATTTGGGACATTTCTGACTAGTCTGTAGGAATTTACTAATTTATTGTAGTCACTAATATATTCATATTTTTTACTAATTTTATATTAAACTAAACTTACCCAGATACGATCAGGCATTTAAATCACACTAACCGGAGCTGTATATTAATAAATATGAATTTTACAAGTATCAATAATTCTGCTGAACATTGCTGTCCAGCAGGATTTTTGTATTATAAAATCATCTAAAAATACCTAATTGCTATAAAATGAACTATAAATCAATTATCAATAACAATAAAGCATTTTGAGTCTATATTGGACTTCAGATGAGCATTAAACATTTTCTTTTTTTTATAGGGATTCCTAATTTTGATTTTTAAGTTCTCCACATTTACCACAATCACTTAGGGAATGTCCTAAGTTTGGTTTCTAAGTTTCAGGGGTCTACCATTTATGTATAAGAGTGGGATCATAACCTACAGGTTAACTAATTTTTTAAGAAAAGCCTCTCTCTGATACCATTCTGTCACGCCCCGAAATTCGGACTCAGAGTGTGCACCCTCCGACCCAGTTTACGGGGTATAACTAGAGCACTAATGCATTTATAATGTTAAACCACTTTAAGAGGCATAAAATAATGAAATACTAAGTTACCATTTGTTCATAAAATATTCAACTATAAACTAAGTCCACCCATTTGGGACTTTATTAGATGTCTACTAATTATTGAAAATAACAAAATAAAACAAAAATAGTCTAAACGTCTTGGTTTAAGGCCGCCATTTTTTCCTTGGTCAAATTAGGCCAATAATCATACGGTTCCTCTAGTGGTCCCATTTCATTATCAGGGGTACTCTCTGAAGGTTCAACGTCCACATCATCTGTATATTTTTAATCCACAACGTCAGCTGGAAAGCCCAGTGAGTAACCCAATACAATTTATATGTATTTCAACTAAGCAAGATAAACACATGCCATCAAATATATGTAATATATAATTAATGCAAGAATGAGTTTAATATGAAATGATGCATCAAGTGGGCATATATTCAGTCTTCCACTTGCTTCGATTAGATCCAATCAATCAGCTCCCCCTTCCTTATAGGGCGGACTTCCACATGTTAGTGAGCTTTCAGAATGGTCCCTAGGTAACTGGGTACTTAAGTACCTACCGGTCTTCCAAAGTCGAACTCCACGCACAATAACTCATGAATGCATGCAATAATTCACATCCATACAATAATTCACATCCGTACATTCCATCTCTCCTTTTGAGAGGCAACATTTCATGACATTTATTATAAATGAATATTATTTAAATAATATTTAACCAAGCATGAATCAATCAATATCACATATTATGTCCATCACACAGCTTAATTAAAATGACTAGGAAATGCGTTGGGATGTACTCACCTGTTGATAGTGGCGATTACTTTATTAATTCTGTCACGTCCTGAGTAGAATCGGTCCTGAATCTACAATAAATGTAATTTATATTTATTCATCACCAATCTAGCCTTAAATATACTTATTTTCAATTTGAATTATACTTGATTGAGGTTTGGTTCCCTAATGGATGATCCAGATTCGATTATTGTGACCCACTTTTCCAAAAGGAATAACCCTTTTACTATTTTTCTGATGGTACGGCTCACTTGACTGGTGGATCATCCTATTCTTGGTCACAAGTTCCCCAATGGTACACTACCAAAGATGGTTAATTACATTTTGCAAAGATCTTGTCATGGGATATCCTAAAATGATCCATCTATGAGAATCCATACCGTACCTCCCCACTATTTCACTTGGCATGGCCCGCCTGGAATTCTGATTGTGCTGATTCTTGGTCACAAAACTAACAACCCATTACTCAAGAGATTGAATGGATCGAATTTTTTAAAGACTACACAGTGGGGCCCACAAGTTCCCAACCAGTGGACAGGTGTTGTCCCCACTGTTTGTCTTGGTATGACCCACTAGAATATCTTATACGGACCATTTTTTGTCCTCAACCAGAAACTTGTTTATTAAGATATTGGACGGATTAGATTTCTCAAAATGTCTCTAAATGGGTCCCAAAAGTGGACATCAATCCAAAATCGGACTGCCTCAACCATGTGTGTTGTTATCATTACTGTTTTAAGTGGTGTGGGCCACCTGAGATTTAGATTTACCTGATTTTTGGATCTAAGTTGTAAAACATCATGATACAACATATGGTTAGCTTGGATTTACTGATTTCATCACAATGGGGTCGACGAGTGGACCATTGTCCACACCCAGAATTTCTATCTTCTTGTTTTCATTTTTATTTTCTAATTTCTTTTCACCATTAATTTGTTACAGGTGGTGTGGCCCACTCAGACCTCGGTTTGGGTCCAAATTTGGACACCAGTCCTAAAATGAGTTGGAGAAATAAATGGACAGAGTGGATATACTAAATCCATCAAGGTGGGTCTCAAGAGTGGGGCCCCCACGTTAACTTCAAAAGCCTCCAACGCTGGACGTTCCAGCGTCTCTAACGCTGGACGTCCAGCAACCTTTTTTTTTTCTTTTTTCTTTTTTTTATAGTTATTATTATTTTAGGCTTATATGGGGTGGTTTACAAGAGATCTGGTCCAACCATTGGGTCGGCCACCTCATTGTGGGCCTAATAATATTTTGGAATAAAATAAATTTATCACAATTAATTTAATAATTGAATAAAATAATAATAAAAGAATTTTAAAGGCTATCATTCATCCAATCGATGTGGCCCATCTATAGGTCCAATCGATCTGAATTTCATGGCCCATGTACATTTCGGCCTTATGGTCATTATGACTCATTCAGATCGATTCCGACCCACCCAATGGTCCCCACTAATCACGATCTTAAATTCAAGGGTTAAGATAAAAATAGGGTCCCTAGATCCGTACAATGAACGGACGGACGATCCAAATCGTTCGTTGGTTGGGTCTGTCCCACTTAAATGAAATAAAAGAAAAGGGCTGCCTACTTAATTTAGCCACAAGATCCTCTGCTCCTCCTTCCTCTCCTTTTCTCCCTTTCTTTTCTTTTCTTTCTTTTACGATGAATAACCCTCTCGTTCTCTCTCTTTTTAAAGATGGAGTTTGTTGGGATAAGATGGGTTAGTTGAGATAAGATAAGATAAGTTTGAACTTTAAAATTGGTATTTAGAGCAAAAAGAAAATTAAATTATTGTTAGTGATATGATTTGATCCCTAGTCTTCCCTCTCGCTTAAGAGAGTTTTAATCAATCAATTCATGCTTTTCTTTTGTTTATTATCTTAAATTTATTTACTTAAACCCATTATTGTTCCTAAAAGAAAAATCTCCTACAGAAATTTTGAGGTCGCTACATACGCCCTTCATCAGGGGGTTCTTGTTCTACATCATACTCCCCCACTTGAAAAAAAAACTTGTCCTCAAATTTCACTTTAGGTTAGGGTCAAGATATGCTTTCAACTTTAAAAGTTGATATTTGCTAGTATTGTCCTGAAACTTTACAACAAACTTATCTGACTTCTTCTCCATGCCAACATGAAGAATCGTAACCTACTCTGGCACATCGAAGGTTGACTCTATCTTAGAAAGAACATTCTCCTACACAATGAACAAATCATCAGAAAATTCGGCAACCCCGATCGCCTTGATTTCTGTATTGCTGCGTGACACTTTCTGGGATGCACGTGGATTCCTGCGAAATGGGTTCCACAATTTCTAGGACAACTACAAGATCATCCTCCTCGTTCATCACATCTGGGGTAATGAACTCCACCACCTTATCAGAATTTTGAACAATTTCTGAGACGATGGTGGGTTGTATGTCACGTTCCTCATGTAAGATAAGAATCTCACTCACCCCGTCAGATTCGTCGATGGACTTTTTATTAGGAACAGAAGATCGCCCCTCTACTTGGAAAGCTTCAAGAGGGTGGTCTCCTATATTTGCATGAATGACATGTGCGACTGACGAGACTAGTGATCTGTTGCGACTCCATCTCAACTAAATCTTCATCATCATCTAGAAAACATGCCAGTAACCGTCGTTTCATCTGCTGCCATGAGTGAATTGGTGGTTTTCCTTCTTGCTTCTTATGCATATGCATGTCTTCAATCACCAATCCCAAGCGTCCTCATCTAAGTGGAATGTCACGATTGAGATTTTTCTTTCTTCAAGAATTTGCATGTAGTCGAAGCGGTATTCAACTTTAAAGAGTCATTTGTCAATGTGATCATGGCTATTGAAAATGGAAAGTTCTATCGTTCCCTCGTAAGGTCGATTTTTTTGATTGATTAGTCCAATGACCATGGGAGGCTGAACATTACCTTGAACATATGGCGGAAAAGGCGCATCCTTAGAACGGTGGAGGGGTGCCTACAGCCCTTGCATGAACCTCTGCCTCTCCCGGTGGAAAGCTTCCATTCTTTCCGATAGACGATGAATCCCTTGATCACCATCAACGGAAATTTTGTCCATACCTTTGTAAAGAGATATCGGCCTGAGAACTCCTCGCTCTGATACCATTGACGCAGGGAGGACGTGGGAAGTCGATCACTATCTTCCTCGCCAGTTGGTTCTCGTTTTCACGAGAGAAAATAAGAGATAAAAAAGAAAATTAATTTTGAATAAATTGATGATAATTGATTGAATAATAAAAAGTAATTACAATGCTTTTAAATAATAAACTAAACCCTAATTCGTACATACTAAAAATAGTAAGTTTCTCAACATAGAAAGTTACTAAAAATAATAAAATCCTAATTAAAGACTACCACTAAATAAACTCTTTCTAAAACTTATTGCTCAATAAAAATAGAAAATCCTCATTAAACAAAAATTCTAAAAAGGAAGGAAGGAAACATACTAAAAATCGAAATTACTAAAAATAGTAATTTTTTCCTAAAATTCTATTTTTCTCCTGTAAGCGTGCTTTTTCTGGAGAAACGGACAAACACAGTTTACCCCAAAACGAAATTTCAGTAAGAATCCATATGCTGTGCGTCTCGTAACTCCTCCCAGATCAAAAGTTATGGCTGATTTACGATCCACCTTCTTTTGGTCCATCCATGTGAAAATTGTTGATTTTATCAAATTTTTTTTTTTTTAATCTTTCTCCGATCCATGTGAGTTAGGAATGTGCTTGATTTACGCCCTGCATCAGGGTTCTTGTTCTACATCAACAGGCAATCCGTGTCCATTGGAAATGGATTGTATGGTGCATGTGTTGGGTGGATTTGGTCCGGCAGTTGTTGGAAGTGGACTGCGTGGTGTACCGTGTGGTGACCTCACCAAGTTCATTACGCCCTACTATGATGTATGTGTTATATCCACACCATGATCTTGAGAGATCATTTTAGCACATGGGCCAAAAACATGAGTAGATGTGAAGCTCAGGTGGTACACAGCGCAGGGGATTGAAAGCCTACTGTTGAGCACTTCTTTGGGGCCACAAAGGTTTCGGATAAACCTGATACTTGTGTTTTCCCATCATCCAGGTCCGTGTGATCTTACCAACAGGTTGGATGGAGAGCAAACATCATGGTGGCCCTAGAAAGGTTTCAACGGTGGTAGTCGTCGTCTTTAATGCTTTTTGTTGCATGCTCCACTTGAGTTCTGGATCTGCCTCATTTTTTAGCCCATGCCCTAAAATATATGATCTCGTAAACTGGATGGACGGTGTGGATCTAAAACATAGATCATGGTAGGACCCACAAAACCTGGCGATGTCAACACACCACGGTAGTGTGTGGCACACCACGCAATCCTCTTCGGTAAGTGTTACTGTGTTCGGTCAGGCCATGACCATGGGCCCACTAATTGCTGTATACCCACTCCGTCCATCCCTCTTGCCAGCTCATTTTAGGGTATGAGCCAAAAAAAAAAAAAAAAAAAATGAAACGATTGAAATCTCAGGTTCATCGCACCGCAGGAAATAGTACTGGTGATTGAACGCCCACCATTAAAACCTTTTTAGAATGCACCATAATGTTTATTTGCCATCCAACATTTTGATAAGGTCACATAGACCCGGACGATGGGAAAACACAAATACCAGCTTGATTCAAAACTTTTGTGGTCCACGAGAAGCTTTTTATGGTCCGATCACCATTGCTTCCTGTGGTGTGTTCGGCCTCATATTTCCATTTTTGGGACCATGCCCTAAAATGAGCTGGAAAAGCATATGGACGGCGTGGATTTCTCATGGACAGTGCTGGGACCCACGTAGGAAGCACAGTGTTCGCTAGTATTTTGGCCCATTTGCAACCGGTTGCAACCGGTTTCCAATGTGATGGAAATGGATTGTAAAAACGTTTTTTCACCTTAAGATATAACATATGGATCATGATTTGGTAAATGTTGGCTTTAAAGGAAATTTAAGGTAAAATTAATATTTAGAGGAAATTTTCCATAAAAATTCCCAATCATATACATACTCTTTAACTTTTTAGCAATAAAATTCAGATTTTGTCTTTATTCCTTAATATAAATTTGTGATTCTTGTCTGACAAAGCTCCACAGTAAAGAAAATTATAGTTTTTTAGGTTAACATGTGGATAACATGTGGCACACATGTAATTAACATTAAACCGTTCAAACTGTGGGTCCTAGTTTAGTCGGCTTGTAAAATGAAGATTACATCCATGAATGTACGAGTCATTCCTGACCACCCAAAATTCCGGGCCTCACTGTCTATGGAATACTTGAAAACCTTGCTGATTACATGGTGTTAACCATACTACCTTAGCCATTGAATTTTTCACAACTAAAATTTGACTGTGGTGATAGTTCATCACGATTTTTTTTAAGTTGCAGTGTATGCTCTCAGCTGCCATTTATGTGGCATACATTTATGGTCCAAATTGCAGGCCCCACTGTGTGGGTTTCATAGACCCAAATTTACACCTATTAAAAAAAAAAAAAAGATTTGGGGAATTTCTCTGAAATTTGGACAACTGACTATTACTTTTTTAACCATCCTTGGGAACGGCATCAATTGCGTGGTTAGGATTGTTCAAATAATGTTGGCTTTCAGGTTATGACCCATCCAGAATTTGCCCATTTATGGTTTGAATTGACATCTATGTGCCCTAAACTAATTCTTATCCAGGCAAAAAAAGCATTATTAATGTAATAAACCAACAAGTTAGAACACATCAATATACATACAAATTACCACTGTCATATTAATTACCGTGAAATGGACACCGCAAGATCATCTAGTTAAGATCATATATATGTGTATCGTGTTTGGATTCAAAAGGTAACCAGCTACAGCAAACTTCATATCGATCTTCACATCAAGCCACCAGTAAACGGGACGCCTGTCGCAGGAAGCCACTCATCACCTCTAAGAAAACGAGATACCGTGAAGACCTCAGCGTCTGATGGGTTGGTTAAATTCTTATACCCAGGCCATTTTACACGGGCATTTGTAGGTTTACCGGTACCCTTATTCTGGTACTCGGCATAGAACAACAAATCTACTGGCGCAGTGTTGTTCCATTTCAACCATCCAGCAGGATCAATGAAACTATCCAAAAATGACTGCATGATAACAGTCCTGGAATACTCCCTCCAGGGTCGCCCTAGGTAGGTCTTTGATGATGGCGAAAGATCTCTTTCAGCCACTGTAGTGCAATTGTGAATTACAATTCCAGTGGCTGTTCTTGGATCACTCCTTCCTTGAGCAGTTATCACGTTCAATTGGGTTCCATTACGGCCCCCGCGGGCATACAAGTTACAGTTTTGGAACACAACTGCAGAATTCCCAAATATAAAATCTACAGTGCCATGTATGTGACACTCTCTAAAAAATTGTATCCCTTCCTTTACGTATAGTGTGTCTTGGAAACCTACAAAACTACATCTGTACAAGGTAGATTGGTTCGACTGGATTCTAAAAGCAACCGCTTGACCTTTGTCCGGGCCCGCTGAGTTCACGAAGGTCATGTGCTGTGCCATGAACCTTACCCCTTCCACTCCTAAAATGATAAAATGATAGTTATTCAATCCTTCAAAACAATAATAAATAATAAAAACTAGAATTAATGCATCTCAAAGTTCATACACACAACGTTCTTGACAAAAAATCATTTATAATGTATCCCTTCAGGAAAATACTAATGGGAAGTGTGCCCAACGCAAAGCACCCACATCATGGGCTCATGTTGCATGGAACCTCTTTGCAATAAGTCCATTAATTTGCTGGCCAGTTAAACTTTGGTCATGTTTCATCCACAATGGCACCCTCAATTAAGAAGGTCCCAATTTGCAGCATGTATGAGTGGATGAGTTGTAGCGCCCTAGTGATTGGCTCAGTAAAAGGTGAAGCATTGCAATCATAAAAAGAGGTTTGATAGAATACATCTCGACGTACTGCAACGATATACTGACGGAGTGAATTTCTCACAAACTTCGCGGTGGGTCCACAGAGCTTCTCCAGGAAAATTCATTCCATCTAATCAAGTTACTGAAAGAAACGTGGGTGGGCAAGATTCTTGTTTCAAAGAATATGCATGTTATTATCATTTTTTTCCCCCACTTTTCTCTTTTCTAGGTCTTTATTGCTTTTAACAACTGCTGCAAGCCGGTTAATCTCAAACTACCTATTTAATCCAATGGCTAGTAATTGGCGACCGAAACTTGAGCCTTAGCTGTGAGCTTGGGACTGAGGTGGGACTGCCTCGAGTTCTAGAGCTTTGGTAAGCAGGAATTCATCTCTACAACTGGCCATAGGTTCCAAAACGGCACATGTGTGATGAATCCGAGCCATGCAACAGGTGGGCCTTACATCGCAGATTATCTGGCCCTTAATGTACGTGTGCAACCTGATGAGTGGTTTATGCGAGTTCATCTATGAATTTGACCCAGATGACGCGGGTCATGGATATCCCACACACCTGACACACGTGGAAGTCTGGATCCGCACATGTGGGCAAATCAACCTAACGACGATTTCCTGTCATTCGAAAGATATGGTATACTCTGGTTAAAACCAGAGTACACTGCACACGATCTCTTGGCCCTTATATTGAATGACCCACAGTTCAAAATTCACACTGATCAGATGATCTTATCTATAACTTTTTCCTGCTAAGTATAGTCCACTAGCTAATTTTCTTTGCTACCGTCAATTTAAAGGCCAATGATCAGACGGCTAGGATGGTTCCAACATCCAGGTTAGGGAGCCGGGGCCGCCACATGAGCAGACCCGATTCACCATCTCTATTTTCACGTCTACATCGTTTCAACACCGACCCATAGTCTAGCCTCCCACCAGAATAAGAAAGAAAATCACAAATATATATATATATATATATATATATATATAAAAGGTACTATGCGCTCCCATGAGGTTGAGCTGTGTGGGCCCCACTGTGATGTGCATCAAAAATCCACACCATACATTTGGTGGGTCCCCTGTTGGTTATGGGATATCTCAAAAATCACCTGTATCCAGAATTTAATTGGGCCATACCAACTGAAACAGTGTAAAATCATGCCTAAAATATCTAAAAGCACTTTCTGGGGCCCACCTGAGTTTTGGATACGGCTGAAACTCTCTGTTACCTATTGTTTAAGTGGGACACGCACAATAGATGGTCTGGATTTCTCAACCCCATCTCAGTCGATCCTATAAACGATCATAAAGGTTTCAATGGGTGGATGTCTACTCTTAACTGTTTTATATGGTGTGGCCCACCCAAGTCATGAATTGGCGTGAGTTTTAGGCTCATGTCCCATCATGGAATGGTGCATCTGACTGATGGTGTGGATTTCTAATACACATCACAGTGGGACCCACACAACTCGACCTCGTGGGAACTTCCCACAAGGTCGAGCGCATAGTGTGTGTGTGTCTATATATATATATATATATATATATATATATATATATATATATATATATATAGTTAAGAAAATTTAATTTCATTTCATCCAGATATAAATAGCATAAGATGTCTGAAAAAAAGTCCCAATTATAAGTAGGTATAAGATGTCTTTAGGTTCACGTAGAATGAACTTAGTCTCCAAGAAAAAAAAAAAAAAAAAATGTTCACGCAGAATGAGCTTATTCTTCAAAAACTAGACATGGGCCAACAAATCCTGGATCACATCCGATCTGTCCAGAAGATCGCTGTATCATGGAACCTAAAGGCCCCCAAAATCAGCACGATCCAACTATCATGTGGGCCACGACATACGACATGGAACTGGAGGATATATTTATGGTTACCATTGTTTTCTGCCCACTTAATGGTTGTTTAAGCATGATTTTTATGAAACCTTGTCGACATAGTAGGTCTCATGTAATGAATGGGTTGGATGGCGAATACACAATATGGTGTAGCCCCATCAATAAAAACGTTGGACAACCATTCAAAAACCTCCCAATTCATGTAATGGCCCACATGGTTATTGAACTGGTCCCATTTTTGGGCATCCGTCTTTTTTGATAAGTCTACCCTGATGGACGGGTTGGATGCTACGGAAAACACCCATGTGGGCCCGGAGAGCAGCACTTGTAGACTAAGCTTATTAAACAGGAACTGGTCTCATCATATTACGAAATAATGCAAGAAATAACTAAGTGAAGAGGTTTGGTATCACACGTCCACGTATTGTTTCAGGATAGCTCGGGACTATAGCCAGTGGATCCGGGGTCATATCACAGATCGTAACCGTTTACAATGTGGGCGTCACCGTAGATGGGGGATACAAAGCACTCTGGAACCCTTTGCTTATTTAGCACTTCACTTGGAATATGGCTCGTCATCGTTCCGTGGATCTTACAGTGTTGATTTTTTAGTCATCCACCATCAACTTTGTATTTCATCAGATTAATTGTTTGGAACGTCAGAACTTGATCCAAACTCAGTGGCTAAAGTCTTCATCTATTCTGCGGTGATTTGTTGGGAAAAATTGTCGCAAACCTCATATCTTAGAATAAAATAAAAACAAACGATTTAGCATTGAGTTATTCAAGAAAACAAGATAAATGAGTTGCATGAACAGAAGTGGATGTCTCCCCGGGCCACGTGCAAAGATATTCAAGAATGCACCGACTCACATTCAACTCCACATGAATGGTCAGGATTGTATGATAAGTGGACTGGAGGCCATTCTCAACCGTTCGCAATATTTGGACAGCCGGCCACGGAATCGTCTCTAAATGTGGAGCCCAATGAGGCACGTCATGTTAGTGAGCCCTAGTTACAATTATGCAAAAGGAATTGAAGGGAGTCGAGAATCTCACCCACGGTTGCAGTATCGTAAGTTCTAAATCCATCAGCAACGCTACGGTTGCCTGTTATGACTGTTCGATCGATTCCGTCACCAATGAAAACAATGTTGGTCTTTTCAGAACCAACTTCAACAATTTCATCATAGACTCCAGCCTTAATGTATATAGTGAATGGCTGTTCACTGTTGTTGGGTGCAGCAGCAACTGCTTGAGACACACTTTGAAAATTACTGGATCCATCAGTGGCCACTGTGAAATTTGCGTTTGCTTTGGAAATTGCCTCACTTGGTTCAACAGAGAACAAGAGAGTAGTGAGAAGAAGAAAAAGAAGGGACGGCATTTTTTTTTGCTCTTCTTCTAAAATGTGAAGTGATGATCATGAAGGGACGGAGGCATACAAGAGACTGAGAACTGATGACGTTAAATAGGATGAAGAGCTTGGTTGGGATGTAAATAATGGCTCTTCATGATTTAATTGTGAACTTATTTTTGGTATATATGAAGAAAAAGTGGCAAATCCTAAAATAAAAGATGCATGCGGATATGATGGCTACGATGGGTTAAGGGATACATGCAGAAAGAGTGAGCTACACATACAAGCCCAGGCCAAACATGGTCCAACGAGCTTTCCCACGCCCATACACATGGACCAAGCAGCTCGTGTATGCTACCATGTGTGCCAACATGGATCCCATCCATCCATCACGGGAGTCCCACTATACAGAGAGATGCCTTGTTTCAAGAATCGGGTAGGCCCACTCATCAGGTGCGGGGCACTAGTTGAAGAAAACTTGACTGAAGTTTTCTAAGCCGTCCACCTGTTTCTGACATCATTTCCCACCTGATGAGTGGACCAGCCTTATTTTTTATGGCCATAACATCATCAAGTCTGGACCCAACTAGTGGACGGCTCAGATATTGCACCTCCCTAGGTTCGCACGTATGGTGGTGTCTAGATAGTATCCCTGGTACA
Source organism: Liriodendron chinense (assembly GCA_003013855.2). NCBI lineage: Eukaryota > Viridiplantae > Streptophyta > Magnoliopsida > Magnoliales > Magnoliaceae > Liriodendron > Liriodendron chinense. The sequence goes on along the minus strand of PVNU02000133.1, from coordinate 1,186,138 downwards.
GGTCTATGTGCTTAGCAAACCTCCAGGCCAAAGAGTATGGAAACTCCCTACCAAACGTAGGTTGGGGAGCCTGATGCAGTGGAGCCCGTCCCTGTTCTTCTTCTAACAGTAAAAAAAGGAATCATATTCTCCCTGCACCGAGGAATGGAATCCTCTGCAACCCCTCATGTAGGAAATGCGTTAAACACCCGGGCTATGTGGTGTCCACTGTGATGAGTGTGTGAAGCCCACTCTGTACATGGGTTGAGCCACCTCACGTTCATGGTGCAGTAAAACAATCAGCTAGCTCGAAAATTCTAAGTGGTTCCAACCGTGGAAACAACATAAAATCTCAGTTGAAACCTCTAAATATATGTCCTCTGGAACATCAGAGCATTTGGACGACGAATTTTGGGATGCCTTTTCACGATTGTAGGGCACACCTGACGAACGGGTTGGATAGCATATAAACAAGATGGGAGGGGCTCCGTTAGGGTTTCTTGGTGGCTTTTCGCATATCCACTGTTTCCTGTGGCGTGGTCCACCTGAGAGTTCAATAGAACTGATTACTCTTCTTGGACCCTACAATAAATTTTCACAGCAAATGGACCAACTGTATTTGACACAAAAAATCGAGGATGGCCCGCAGAGGTCCGCTGTTGCACGCTCTTCCCCCACAATAGGAGTCGTAGAGGTTCCCGGTTGCACACCAAGGGGAGCGGATTAGGTGTTACCCTCATCATGGGGCCCACCTTTATGACTTGTTGTATATCCACGCCGTACATATTTTTAAAAATTGCATTTTAGTTGGTAGTACTAATTTGAAGTAGATAAAATTCACAGGTGGAACACACCGCATGGAACAGTGGTTATTTAGTGCGTCACCATTAAAAATTCTGAAGGGATAATCGTAAGGTTTACATAATTCTTATCTACCATCCAACCTGTTTATAATGTCAAGAAGACCTGGATGAAGGTAAAAAAAAACATCTTGATCCAAAACTTTTGTGGCCCATAACAAGTTTTTAATGGTCATTCATTACTCTTTGTGATGGTATGATCCACTTGAGAATTGGATATTCTTAAGGTTTGGGATCACATTCTAAACACATATTTAAAAAATGATGAACAGTTGGGATATGCAAAATATAATAATTATCGTCTCCAAACAGTTGGGGTAACACCCACTAAGGTGTCACCCGGCTAACAGTTAATCCGCTTCCGCACGGCTAAAGTTAGAACAATCAAGAGAAATTTTCGTCTGTAAACGTCAGTTTTAACCCAGCAGCTAAAGTAAATCCCCTAAAACTTTAGTTTCCAAATATAAACTTATGGACTTTTTTCGGACGAAAATGCCCTTGATTTTTTCCTTCGTAAATGTCTTCTCTTCTTTCTCGTCTGTAAACTTCTTCTCTTCCTCCTCCGTCTTCTCCTCCTTCGTCCGTTGGGCGTCCTCTCTTCCTCCTCTGTCGGTTTGATATCTCCAACTCCAAAGGTTGAAGATGGCTCTCTCGTCCAAGAAGCCAAGCACAGGTAGTTTTTTGGCCAAATTGAAAAACCTCCAAAAACCCATGTTCGTCTTCATTTTTCTTCTTAAAAAGCCTTCTTCATTTTTTTTGCTGAAAAAAACTCATCTTCTTCTTGTTTTTCTTTTTAAAAAAAACACCATGTTCGGTCATTTTACTCTGTATTCGGTCAAAATGCCCCTGTGATCAGTCAAAACCCCTGTGATCGGTCATTACAGTGAAATCTTCCCCTGTGATCGTCCAAAGCCTACTATGATCGGTCAAAATGACCGATCACAGTCAAATATGCCCCTGTGATCGGTCAAAACCCACTGTGATCGGTCAAAATGACCGATCACAGTGAAATCTACCTCTGTGATCGTCCAAAATTACAACGTGATCGGTCAAAATGGACCGACTTCTACTTTTACGACGGACTTTAGCCGTCGTTTTAGAAGAATAAACGACGGCTGAAGTCCGTCGTAAAAGGAGAAGTCGGTCCATTTTGACCGATCACGTTGTAATTTTGGACGATCACAGGGGTGAATTTCACTATGATCGGTCATTTTGACCGATCACAGTGGGTTTTGACCGATCACAGGGGCATATTTGACTATGATCGGTCATTTGGAAGAGCACTCAGTCAATTTGGAAGAGCACTCAGTGAAAATGACCGATCATAGTCAAATATGCCCCTGTGATCGGTCAAAACCCACTATGATCGGTCAAAATGACTGATCACAGTGAAATCTACCTCTGTGATCGTCCAAAATTACAACGTGATCGGTCAAAATGGACCGACTTCTCCTTTTACGACGGATTTTAGCCGTCGTTTTAGACGAATAAACGACGGCTAAAGTCCGTCGTAAAAGGAGAAGTCGGTCCACTTTGACCGATCACGTTGTAATTTTGGACGATCACAGTGGTAGATTTCACTGTGATCGGTCATTTTGACCGATCACAGTGGGTTTTGACCGATCACAGGGGCATATTTGACTATGATCGGTCATTTTCACTGAGTGCTCTTCCAAATGACCGATCATAGTCAAATATGCCCCTGTGATCGGTCAAAACCCACTGTGATCGGTCAAAATGACTGATCACAGTGAAATCTACCTCTGTGATCGTCCAAAATTACAACGTGATCGGTCAAAATGGACCGACTTCTGCTTTTACGACGGACTTTAGCCGTCGTTTTAGACGAATAAACGACGGCTAAAGTCCGTCGTAAAAGGAGAAGTCGGTCCATTTTGACCGATCACGTTGTAATTTTGGACGATCACAGGGGTGGATTTCACTATGATCGGTCATTTTGACCGATCACAGTGGGTTTTGACCGATCACAGGGGCATATTTGACTGTGATCGGTCATTTTGACCGATCACAGTAGGCTTTGGACGATCACAGGGGAAGATTTCACTGTGATCGGTCATTTGACCGATCACAGGGGTTTTGACTGATCACAGGGGCATTTTGACCGAATACAGAGTAAAATGACCGAACATGGTGTTTTTTTTAAAAAGAAAAACAAGAAGAAGATGGGTTTTTTTCAGCAAAAAAAATGAAGAAGGCTTTTTAAGAAGAAAAATGAAGACGAACATGGGTTTTTGGAGGTTTTTCGGTTTGGCCAAAAAACTACCTGTGCTTGGCTTCTTGGACGAGAGAGCCATCTTCAACCTTTGGAGTTGGAGATATCAAACCGACAGAGGAGGAAGAGAGGACGCCCAACAGACGAAGGAGGAGAAGACGGAGGAGGAAGAGAAGACGTTTACAGACGAGAAAGAAGAGAAGACATTTACGGAGGAAAAAATCAAGGGCATTTTCGTCCGAAAAAAGTCCATAAGTTTATATTTGGAAACTAAAGTTTTAGGGGATTTACTTTAGCTGCTGGGTTAAAACTGACGTTTATAGACGGAAATTTCTCAACAATCAACCGTAGTTGGCGGTATGCTAACGTAGCATTCAGCCCTCAACTTTTCGGGCGCGGATTAGGTGTTACCCCTGGAACAGCTTAGTGGTTGTTACCCTAACCGTGTGGGGCCCATATTGATGTATTTTTTTTTATATATCTACACTGTCTATCTGATTTTTCATATCATTTTAGGATTTGATCCAAAACCCTAAGAGGATCCAAATCTCAGGTGGACCAAACCACTAGAAACAGTGATGAATAACCATTAAATATGTTTTGTGGGCCACAAAAGTTTTGGATCAATCTGATCTTTATATTTTCCCTTCATCAAGACCTTATTGACATTATCAAGAGTTTGGATTGTAAATACACATTATCAAAACCTTACGAGGGTCTCTTTGGAATTTTTAATGGTGGGGCACTCAATTACACTGTTTCTAGTGGTATGGTCCACTTGAGATTTGGATCTTCATAATTTTTGGAACCTCATCCTAGAATGGGGCTGTAGAAACGGATGGACGGAGTGGATATACAAAATATCATCCATGTAGGCCTTATGGTAGGGGTAACACTCACTAAGCTGTTCCCAGGGTAACACCTAATTCGCGCCCCAACTTTTCTACAATTCATCATACATATGGAAATCGGACACGTGAGAACTTAGAGCTGTCAAGAAAATTAATCATTTTGAAAATCATGTAGATGAATTAATTAGATCAGCCACATCTAGACTGTGAATTAGACAGTCACAGGCTTATTAATTTTAGTGGTATGGACCGCCTAAATATTTGACTAACCTAATTTTTATGATAAGTTTTTATTTTCGATTCAGAATATTTCATGGCTTGGATGTCTTATAAATTAATGTATCACATTAGGGAGAAAGATAGTAGATGTACGCTTATTTTGACTGTAGTGGGGTGTATCCGATTAGTTCATGCATTAAATTGAACTTCTTGTTTGGCATCCACGACAAGAGGATTTACACAGCATACTCAGGTTTGCAATTGTGATAAGTGGTTCCCATGGTTTATCGAACTCAAATCCAGACCATTGATCAATTGCGTCCCACTCTGGGAAGTCATGGTATTTGTTGCAACATCCCGATAAATTTAAAATTGAGAAACTCTGTAGCAATTTGCATGAGAGAAGTGCAACACATGTATGGGATATTGGCCAGTCGTTAGATGGAGCCCCAGTGAAGATCCCTTGAGCAAAAAGATGAACGAGTTGAACTAATCCGATTAGGCTAGCCATTTGAACATGTTGAACGTAGGCCATTGATCATATCTCTCCTAGCTGTCTATTCTGATCGACCTAAAAATACATCAAGCTAATTTTTGCACCAAGGCATATTTATGGTATCCCCCACCTGCTAAGTGGAATGGATATCATACAAGTTCCATGATGACACGTTCGCCATTGATCACCTCTTGAATCTCTCCTCACGCCTCTCTCTCTCTCTCTCTCTCTCTCTCTCTCTCTCTCTGTTTTTTTTTTTGTTTTTTTTAGGTTTGATTCTTTGAAAGTTCAAAACACATTTGCATAAATCAGCTAAATGAGAAATGATCGGGTATTGCTGGCAGTGCGCGCCATAAGCTTACTAAAGAGCACCACTTTTCCTCACACGCTATCACATTTTTAGAACATCCAATCCATAAAAGAGAACGGCCCATCATGAAGATCACCAGTCACGAAATACCATGCTGATCCACTCATTACATGGGTCAAACCATAAAAAAATAATTCAAAACCTTACGATCTGACTAAACATACATGTGGAGTGGATCAATTTGTTTTCGCTACGGATCATCTTTGTGATTTGTGTGACTCATTTCACTGTTCAAATTTCACATAGGTGGGACATGTTCTTAGAAAAAGAAAGGTGAAGTAAGTTAAGATTTGGGTGCTCTAGGAAGTACCAAATGAAGGGATTCTCCTTGTTCTAGTTACAAATTGCCATTAGTAGAATTGACGAAGTAGGTGCTCTGCTTCGTTTCGAGATAGGATAATAACTCCGCAGAACTGTGTAAGTAGTGTAGACACCTTAGGTAAACTATATACCCCGTGGATTGTTTGAAATCTCATCTCTCATTACAACCGTCTGAGATATTTATTTGTATGTAAAAGCTTATATTCATATTGGGGTGATGGTTTCCTGTCAAGCTCAGTAAGAGATTCACTTATATTAGAAAATAGAAAATAATTTTTTTTTAATGAGATGCACTCTCCCCTTCTACTACACTACAAATAACCTCCTAACATATTTGTAGAAATCTAACCCTTTTTCCACCATTTCTGTTACTCTTTTTTAATGTTAGATCACAACAAATTAACCGTAGTTACCTTTTTTGATGAACAGGTGGAAACCCTTCGTTGAAGATGTGAATTTCCAACAAGTGGGGGAGTTCGACATTGTCACGCCCCAAAATTCGGGTACCAGAATAAGGTTATTCAGGACTCGAATTCCGAGCTCGTGAGATTTAATAGATCGATAATAATTGTAATCCACATAATTTCATCAAAATTTACTAGATCCAAAGCAATCTAAAATGAAAATACTACTAAAATAATTCTCATGAGTGTAATATTCGCTCACTTTGACTCTCTTGATAGTTTTCTTACATCGAAATTTGAAACTCAAACGAAATCAAAACTAAATTCAAATTTAAATTAAACTTAAATTGCTGGAAAGGAAAAATTAGTAATAGAGGCCCACTTGCTTGTAATATTCCAGCTCTGCACCTGTGGATGGTTGTAATTGTATAAGCATAATAGCCCAGTAGGGTCATTTCTTATCCAAAATTTGAAATATGCAAATTATATACAAATTAATAAGTAAAATAGATAATTGAATTATAATACAAAGAACAAAGGAATATGCAATACTGAAATTGTAAATATGCCATTAATGTCATACCTTTCATGAATTTTTATAAACAATCAATTAAATATAAATCATCTCTTACAATATCGTACCCAAGTAGATAGTTACGTTGCATTAACGCCCACGCACTGGTACCTCAAGGTGAGGGACTCATTCATACGTTAGCTGGTTAGACTACTGCTCCAGTTGTACCTCTAACGTATGTCCGCGCGCATAATTGTACTCATACGCTGTACACAAAAGAGACTCCAAAGGATCCAATGGGTTCCAGGGTCTTTCACCCAAGGGTCACGATCGCCCAACTTGCTTGCTTTAGGGTCTTCCACCAAATGGACACAATCACCCTACTGTTGAGCGCTTAAATGTGTATATTCTAACCCCATTTCATCACTAACTATGCATGGTTTTCAAGCTTAAAGACTATTTTAATGCATGATTTTGGTGGTTATAGGAATGAGAGAGAATTCACTCAATTGATGACTACAAGAGCATATTTAGGAGCCTTAGATGAAGACCCAAGGTGGGCCAAAGAAAGAAGAAAGCAAGGAGAGAAGAGAGAGGAAGGAAGAAAGAAGGAAAATCTAAGAAAAGAGAAGCTAGACCGGTCGGCCAAACAAGCTAGACTGGTCTTGACCGGTCGGCCACCACAGGTAGGCCCTCTCTACACTTGCTGGAACAATGTCCAGTTAGGTCCGACTAGTCAAGACCGGTCGACCAAAAGGTCGGGCACCCTTCTGGACTCTCTGAACCTCTGCTAGACCGGTCGGCCAAGAGGTAGCTAGTGTAATTTACTGAAATTCAACAACTTCTTCAGCAAGCTCCGATTTTTTAGGCGTAAGTGCGTAAGTGCTGCGCAAATCTGAAAGATTCTAAGGTGGTAGAGCCTCTCCACTATAAAAGGGGACCTAGGATTCATTCCTAAGGCATCCTAGAAGAGATCTACGAAGGTGGGAGGCGGAGGAAGTCGGAATCGGAGTTCTACAACTCCCTCTAGTTTGTTGCTTTCTAGTTCATGTTTTTAGTTATTTTCATATTTCCTTGGATCATAAATGGCTAAACCTCTTAGCTAAGGCTAAGAGGTGAAGCTTGCAGTGAATTTAAGATGTTTTAATTCGTTTGTTTTGGTTTCAAGTTGAATTTTCATTGAAGAACAATGGTTTGAAGTTTGAATGAAGTTCTAAGTACTTTTCTTAATCTTATGATAGCTCATGGATGTTTGGAAGAGTTGCTTTAGTTCTTAATTGTTTTGAATGAGTCTAGACCTGTACGCTCCGAGGAATCGGATTCAAGACGCTTTAGACTTAGATTCTCATGTGGGAACTTCATGCCAAGAGTTTTACTTTTTTAGAATTTCTGCTTATGTGTGACTGTGTATGTGATTTAAATGAAGTTCAAATCATGATTTAGTTATGCTTTGTGACAGAGTTTAATGATGATTATGGTTTTGATCTTAATCTATTAGAACTAGGATTGACCTATGCAATTGAGTGTGCTCAAGTCCTAACTTGAATCGAGGGAATCATGTATATAAATCACACATATGACAGATTTTATGTTATAACCGCTCTACCATCCGACTAGATAGGATTTGATTTCAATTCTAGTTGTGTAATTAGGAAATCACAACGAATTAAGCATCTAGGATTGCTACAAGTGGATCCTTGGACCCCTAGTGTTCTTTTATATTAATTACATGCAGTTTTAATTTCAAATTACCATATACATTCAAATTCTAAAATCCGTTTAGTTCGATCTCAATTAGAGAATATTAGAAGTAGTTTTGTGAATTCCTAACCAGTCCCTGAGAACGATCTCGGTCTCTACTGAATTATTACTACATCGCAACCCTACACTTGGGAAAGCGAACAAGTTTTTGGTGCCGTTGCCTGGGATTTTGTACGATTTTTTATAAAATTTCTGAAAATAGTTTCTATTTAAGATTTTTAGGAGTCCTTACTAACTTAGTTTGCTTTGTTTCGGTTTGTTTTTACAGGGATTCTAGGAGTCAAAGTAATCACTTCAATCAGGTTTTTCTAACCCTTTTTAATCTTTTACTTTTCTGAGATTTGCATGCCACATTGGGTTCGGGATTCTAATAACCGACTGATTAGTGAAGGAGTGAGCCATTAAGACGATCTCATAGAGAGAGAAGATCTGCAATACCAGACGATTACATCATCTATTTGTAGGAGCAGGAGTTTGACATTGAGGTTGAAAAGGATCCTGTGTCCCTTTCACAAGTCGAACAAAGTGCAAATTCTTCTCATTGGTTCGATGCCATGAAGGATGAATTGAAATCCATGAAGGATAACAAAGTCTGGGACTTTATTGAATTGCCTGAAGAGATTAGGCCGATTGGTTATAAATGGGTATTTAAAACCAAATGGGACTCTAAGGGCAATATCGAAAGGTATAAAGCCAGACTAGTTGTAAAGAGTTTTACTCAGCGTGAGGGCATTGACTTTAAGGAGACTTTCTCACCTGTATCTAAGAAAGACTCCTTTAGGATCATTATGGCTCTTGTGGCTCATATGGATCTGGAGCTACATCAAATGGACGTGAAAACTACGTTTCTTAATGGAGCTCTAATGGAGAACGTATATATGTTGCAGCCAGAAGGTTTTAAAGCCAAAGGCTTAGAACATCTGGTTTGCAAACTTAAGAAGTCCATTTATGGGTTGAAACAGGCATCACAACAGTGGTACCTAAAGTTCCATGAAGTCGTTTCCTCATATGGTTTTATTAAAAACATTGCGGATGAGTGCATATATGTGAAAATCAGTGGGAGTAAGCTTATCATTTTGGTCTTGTATGTTGACGACATCTTATTGGCCTGTAGTGATATTGGATTGTTGCGTGAGACTAAGAAATTTCTATCTCAAAATTTTGAGATGAAAGATCTTGGTGATGCCTCCTTTGTCATCGGCATTCAGATTAGCCGAGATAGATCACGTGGATTACTTGACCTGTTGCAGATGGCCTATATTGATAGGGTTCTCGAAAGGTTTGGCATACAAGGTTGTGCTCCTGGCCAAGCACCTATTGTAAAAGGTGACAAGTTTGGTCAATTTCAGTGTCCTAAGAATGACCTAGGAAAGGATAAAATGAAAGTTATTCCGTATGCGTCAGCAGTAGGGAGCATCATGTATGCTCAGGTATGTACGCGTCCAGATATTGCTTTTGTGGTTGGAATGTTGGGCAGGTACCTTAGCAATTTAGGAATGAATCATTGGATAGCTGTAAAGAAAGTGTTGCGCTACTTGTAAAGGACAAAGGACTTCGAATTCACATACAGGAGATCCGACCAATTGGAGTTGGTAGGATATACAAATGCAGATTTTGCTGGTTGTCTCGACAACAAGAAGTCCACCTCGGGTTATGTATTCATGATGGTTGGTGGAGCCGTATCATGGAAGAGCGTAAAACAGTCGATTATGGCATCATCTACTATTGAAGTAGAGTATGTAGCTTGTCATGAAGCCACGAATTAGGCGGTTTGGTTTCAGAGCTTTTTCTCTGATTTACGGGTTGTGCAGATGATCTCGAAACCATTGAAGATCTATTGTGATAGTTCAGCTGCAGTTAACTTCTCCAACAACAACAAGCATTCATCGAGGTCAAAGCACATTGACATTAAATACCTAATTGTGAAGGAGAGAGTTCAGAATCGTCAAGTGTCTGTGGAACTCATCGGCACAAGGCTGACGATAGCGGATCCTCTCACTAAAGGCCTTCATATCACGCTCTTTAAGGAGCATGTGACGTCTATGGGAATTGTTAATCTTAAGGATGTATTTCAGTAGTGGGATTTTTCATATATGATCCGATTATGTCTAGACTTTTTTTAGAGATATCTTTTATACATTGATGATTTTGTTTTTCAGTTTATATCTTACTGCTCCTTCAGTGTGTACATTTAATTTTGAGTAAGCAAGACTTTGGTTTGTGTCTTGGAGACACGTTCAGAAGGACCACTTGAAGATAAATACGTATGATCACATAAGACGTGTAATCTTCATACCACACCCCATATCATTGATCCATGTCATTAAGGCTATTGATATTTGTGATCTTGATTCGTCACACTTCGAAAATATTAAATGTTGTGTTGACTACCACGATTCAATATCAGTGGTCTTAATAGATCGGATCTGACAAGCGTTGCTCATAATTATCCAACAGTATTGTTTTGAAATCAGTAGGGCGCTCATTAGAAACTTTTGAAACAAATATATTTTATGAAATATTTTTTTCACAAAATAAAATAAAATGTTTTGTTTTCCTTCAGAGATCAGTGTAGCCCAAGTGGGAGAATGTAAGACTCCATTAGGTGGGCCACACATGATCATTTGTTTAGATCATGACCGTTGGATTATTCAGATTGAGCGATTCAGTGGGCCCCACTATAGTTGTGATCATTACAAATAGGTTTGGGGTAGGACGCTTGAATCGTGGTCCCTATTCGTGGTTATTAAGCCAGATATGGAAACCTATGGTGTGGAGACCCTAGAGGAGAGAAGTGTGATGGGTAAGCTTCTCTGGCCCTCTTTCCTATAAATATGTCTTGGTCCCCTCACCAACATACAAGAGAAAACCCTAGTCCCATTGAGTGGTTCTCCTAAAGGTGAAAGGTGCGGAAGACCAAGAGTTCTTCTCGGCAACACGACGGCATCGGGAATGTCTTCCCAATTAGGTACACCTTTAAGATTATAGTATGTAATCTCCATTATTGATGCATAGAAGATCCGATTATTCCGCATTATGTAAGATTAACATCCCATCCATCCATTAGGGGAGTCCCACTATGTAGAGAGATGCCTTGTTCCAGGACTCAGGTAGGCCCACTCATCAGGTTCGAGGCGCCCAAGTTGAAGAAAACTTGATTGAAGTTTTCTAAACCGTCCACCTGTTCTAATATCATTTTCCACTTGATGAGTGGACCAGCATTATTTATTCGGCCATAACATCATCAAGGCTGGACCCACCTAGTGGACGGCTCAGATATTGCACCTACCTATAGGTTCGCACGTATGGTGGTGTCTAGATGGTATCCCTGGTAAAGGTCTATGGGGCTTAGCAAACCTCTAGGCCAATGACTATGGATGTGAGGCCAACTCCCTACCAAACGTAGGCTGGGGAGCCTGATGCAGTCGAGCCCATCGCAATTCTTCTTCTAATGGTAAACAAAAGAATCATATTCTCCCTGCACTGAGGAATGGAATCCTTTGCAACCCCTCGTGTAGGAAGTGCGTAAAACACTTGAGCTATGTGGGGTCCACTATGATGCGTGTGTGAAACCCACTCTGTACATGGGTTGAGCCACCTTACGTTCGTGGTGCAGAAAAACAATTAGCTAGTTCGACATTTCTAAGTAGTTCACACCACGGAAACAACATAAAATCATAGAAACCTCTAAATCCATGTCGTTTGGAACACCCGAGATTTTGGATCACGATGAATTTTGGGATGCCTTTTCATGATGGCAGGGCGCACCTGATGAAGGGTTGGATAGCATATAAACAAGACGGGAGGGGCTCCGGTAATGTTTCTGTGGTAGCTTTTGGCATTCCACTGTTCCATGTGGCGTGGCCACCTGAGAGTTCAATTAACATGATTATTCTAGTTATATCCTACTATCAATTTTCATAGCGGATGGACCGAGTGGATTTGACACAAAAAATTAAGGATGGCCCACGGAGCTCCGCTGTTGCACGCTCTTCCCACAATAGGGGTTGTAGTCGTAGAGAGGCTTTCCGGTTGCACACTAAGGGGAGCGGATTAGATGTTACGCTTACCGTGGGGCCCACCTTTATGCCTTGTTGTATATCCACGCCGTACATTTTTTTTACATCCCATTTTAGCACGCGTTACTAAAATTTAAGCCGGTAAAATTCTCAGGTATACCACACCACATAAAATAGTGGTGATATAGTGCCTCACCATTAAAAACTCCGAAGGGATAATTGTAAGGTTTACATCATGCTTATTTACCATCCAATTTGTTGATAATTTCAAGAAGATCTGGATGAAGAGAAAGCACAAATATCATATTGATCCAAAACTTTTGTGGCCCATAAAAAGTTTTTAATGGTCATTCATAACTGTTTCTGATGGTATGGTCCACCTGAGATTTGGATATTATTAAGGTTTGGGATAACATATTAACAATAGATTTAAACGATGGACGGTGTGGATATACAAAATATAATAAAGGACGTCCCCAGACGGTTGGGGTAACACCCACTAAGGTGTCACCCGGGTAACAGCTAATCTGCTCCCGCACAGCTAAAGCTAGGACGATCACCTACAGAGTCGGCTGTATGATAACGTAGTATTTTGCCCTCATTTTTTTCTACCAATTCAGCATAGATAATGGAAATAGGACTTCTGAAAACTTAGGCCCTACGATGAAGATTAATCATTTTGAAAATAATGCAGATGAATTAACTAGATCAGCCACATCTTGACTGTGAAGTTGATAGTCAACAGTTCATTAATTTTAGTGGTATGGATCGCCTAAATATTTGACTGATCTAATCACTATGATAAGTATTAATGGTGGATCCAGCATTTTTCATGGCTTGGATGATCTTATAAATTAATGTATCACATTAGGGAGAAAGATGGGAGATGTATGCTTATTTTGATTGTAGTGGGCTGTATGTGATTAGTTCATGCATTGAATTGAACTTATTGCTTAGCATCCATGGCAAGAGGATTTTCACATCATATATACTCAGCTTTATAGTTCTGAGAAGTGGGTCCCATTGTTCATCAAACACATATCCAAACCATTGATCAATTGCGTCCCACTCTGGAAAGTCATGGTGTTTGTTGCAGCATCCTGACAAATTTAAAATTGAGAAACTCTGTAACAATTTGCATGAGAGAAGTGCAACACATGTATGGGATATTGGTCAGTCGTTAGATGGAACCTAGTGAAGATCTTTTGAGCACAAAAAGATGAACGAGTTGAACTAATCCGATTAGGCTAGCCATTCGGACATGTTGAACGTAGGTCGTTGATCATATCTCTCCTAGCCGTCCATTCTGATCGACCTGAAGAATACACCAAGCTAATTTTTGCACCAGGTCATATTTATGGTGGCCCCCACATGCTAAGTGGAATGGATCTCATAGACGTTCCATGATGACACGTTCACCATCTCTCCTCATGCGAATATGCTCCTTTTTTTGTGGATAGAGTCATGACAAACAGGTTTGATTCTTTGAAACTTCAAAACACATTTGCATAAACCAGTGAGAAATGATCAGGTATAGTACTGGCAGTGCCATAAGCTTACTAGAGAGCACTACTTTTCCTCACACGCTATCACATTTTTAGAACATTCAATCCATAAAAGAGAATAGCCTATAATGAAGATCACCAGCCATGAAATACCATGTTGATCCACTCATTACATGGGTCAAACCATCAAAATCAATTTTAAACCTTACGATCTGACTAAACATACATATGTGGTGTGGATCAATATGTTTTCGCTTCAAATGATCTTTATGATCGATGTGAATATTTTCACGGTTCAGATTTCACGTAAGTGGGACATATTGTTAGAAAAAGAAAGGTGCAGTAAGGTAAGCTTTGAGTGCTCTCGGAAGTAGCTGATTAATACTCGAATATAAGTCAGAAGAGATGAGAGTTTGCAAATGAAGGGATTCTCCCCGTTTTTAGTTACAAATTGTCATTATTAAACTTCACGAAGTAGGTGCTCTGCTTCGCTCCGAGACAGTATACTAACTTGTAGAACTGTGTAATAGTGTAGACTACCTTATGTAAACTATATACCCCGTAGTCCATGTGAATCTCATCTCCCATTGTAACCGTTTGAGATATTTGTTTGTATGTAGAAGCTTATATCCATGTTGGGATGATGGTTTCCTGTCAAGATCAGTAAGAGATTCACTTTTTTTTTTTTTTTTTTCATGAGATGCACTCTCCCCTCCTTTTACAACATTGCAAATAACCTCCTAACATATTTGAAGAAACCCACCCCTTTTTTTAGCCGTAGTTATCTTTTACGATGAACAGTTGGAAACCCCTTATAAATTGTAGGAACTTATAAATCGCTCAGTAATTGCATTTATAAATTGTTTTGGATTCGTGGCATGAAAATAAGATAATCTAAATTGTCCAAATGATATTTTTTAGTTTAGACATATCATGAACCAAATATTAAACTTAATTGATTTCTTAACCAAGGGGTTGATAGATACTAATTGGATGGTAAAATGGTCCTATTTCAATAGACAGGTGTCTCCAAATCAATTAAAATGATCCTATTTCAACAGACGAGTGTCTCCAAATCAACAGATAAGTGCTAATGGTGGCTCAAGCATTTTTCATGGCTTGGATATCTTATAAATGTATCACATTAGGGAGAAAGATGGGAAATGTATGCTTATTTTGACTGTAGTGGGCAGTATGTGATTAGTTCATACATTGAATTGAACTTATTGTTTGGCATCCACGGCAAGAGGATTTTCACAATATACTCAGGTTTAAAGTTGTGAGAAGTGGGTTCCATGGTTCAACAAACTCAAATCCAAACCATTGATCAATTGCATCCCACTCTGGGAAGTCATGGTGTTTGTTGCAGCATCCCGACAAATTTAAAATTGAGAAACTCTGTAACAATTTGCATGAGAGAAGTGCAACACATGTATGGGATATTGGCCAGTCATTAGATGGAACCCCAGTGAAGATCATCTGAGGAAAAAGTTGAACGAGTTGAACTAATCCGATTAGGCTAGCCATTCGAACATGTTGAACGTACGCCGTTGATCATATCTCTCCTAGCCGTCCATTCTGATCGACCTGAAGAATACACCAAGCTAATTTTTCCACTAGGACATATTTATGGTGGCCCCCAACTGCTAAGTGGAATGGATCTTATACACGTTTCATGATGACACGTTCACCATCTCTCCTCACACGAATATGCTCCCTTTTTTGTAGATAGAGTCATGACAAACATGTTTGATTCTTTGAAACTTCAAAACACATTTGCATAAACTAGTGAGAAATGATTAGGTATACTACTGGCAGTGCCATAAGCTTATTAGAGAGCACCACTTTTCCTCACACGCTATCACATTTTTAGAACATTCAATCCATAAAAGAGAACGGCCCATCATGAAGATCACTAGCTATGAAATACCATGTTTATCCACTCATTACATGGGTCAAACCATCAAAATCAATTCAGAACCTTACGATCTGACTAAACATACATATGTGGTGTGGATCAATTTGTTTTCGCTTCGGATGATCTTTATGATCGGTGTGACTCTTTTCACGGTTCATATTTCACATAAGTGGGACATATTGTTAGAAAAAGAGAGGTGCAGACTAGACTTGATTTAGAAGCATGAATTGAACTTCTATTGAACCAAAATCACTGCATAAACATCTATCTCAGATCAAATCAAAAGATAAGAACTTCTAGTTTAGTTCTATATAAGCACTTATGAAATTTTGTTTGTAAGATCTCCTAGCATTCAAATATCATGATGAATCTAAGAAATCTACAACCCGAAATCCAATTAACAACACCCCATTGATTAATCTCAGTAAATCAAAACATCCCATGTAAGCATAATCACAAGAGATAGATGATTAAACTATAAGTACCAACTTTATTTCAAACTAGAACTAGTATTGTATTTCATTAAATCTCAAAGTACTTGAATTAAATTAACTAAGCATTACAAACGAGCATAAGCTTCACCTCTTAGCCCTAGCTAAGAGGTTTAGCCAACCATGGAAAAGGTTGAACTAAAACTCAAAAGAAAACTAAGAAAACTAAGCATTAAATTAGAAAAACCTAGAAAACGGAGTTGTAGAAGCTCCCCTTTGATCTTCTCCACCTCTAGCATGACTGTAATTCTTTTAGGATGCCTTACGAAGAGTATGGAGGTGTCCTTTTATAGCAAAAATCACCCACCGCCTCAAATTGCATAAGAATTTATGCACTTACATCGGTTATCGGGCGCCCAACCATTCCACAAAATAGTCCAGCGAGTTTGAAGATTTTTCTTTGAATTTCGAGTGCCCGGAACCTCTTCATCGGGCCCCCGACCAGTTGTGGTCGGGCGCCCGGCCATGTTCAGAAAAGTTCCAATAAGAAACTGAAATTTCTGTCAATTTCGGGCACCTAGTAAAGTGGTGGTCGAGTGCTCGAAGGCCAAAAGTATAATTTTCTGCTCTGTAGGGTCATCTACTGAACTTTCTACAGTTTACATCTGCTGAACTTTCTACATTTTACTTTTCTAGCCCTGTAGCTCTACAATTTGACTTTTCTGACCATTTCAAATCTTCAACTTGATTCCTTTAAGGCTTTTTCTCCACTTCTTTGGCTAATTAAAGCTTGGTCTCCTAATTACTCCAAATCCTTCAAATTAGTATTAAATCCATGCCATCTCTCTCTTTTACCTACAAACATAAAAACAAGCATAAGTCCTTATGTTTAACAACTTAAACTATGCAATTGTGCTATGAATTGGGGTTCAGATATGCACAATTCATGGCTCAACACACCCCCAACCAACATTTTGCTAGTCTCGAGCAAAACATGCGTAAAACAATTTTAATTTTCTAAAAACTCAACTCTATCCCTCGGAAACTATACTTTTATAAACTTCAAGATATACAAGCATAAAATTTAGAGAAAATTAGTGATACAAAGTTGAAATCCTAAACTCCCCAAACATAATAAGTGTTCACATAGAATCCCCACTGATTGATTGATGAATATAAGAATTCGAACAAGATAGTGAATGTTCATGTCATGAATTTCCAGGATTACCTTCTTCATAAATCAGCGAAACTAAAGATCTAAAGATCTACAGATCAACCAAATGCCTATGACAAGAATTTGCTTTACCATTCCTTTGACGACTTTCACACTACTTTTCGGTTCCAACTTAGGTTATGGGTAGAATCTTCCCCTGGTTGGTAATGGGTAGCCCTTTTCAGATTTTTTTCACAAATGTTCAACAATAATCATCCCTTTTTTTCTTTCTTTTTCACATGAGATATGATTTTTAGAAATTCATATCTAGACATTCTTCACTCTTACACATGAACAAGGATAGACAAAGTTCCCCAGCTTGGTTCCTTAATACATTAAATCTCAGTTTAGTCGATCTACAAATCTACATAATCCCTTCAAACCATGATAATCGTGTAACGTGAATTAGCCTCGAGAGTTTTCAAATGTTCTATCGATCATATAAATAGGAAAATTCATATAAAAAACTATTATATTACAGGTAATTCAAAACTTTCAAAATCAATCACTTCATCTCTCTTTCTCTCATACTCGTAACATCCTAAGTGCATAGAAACAAAGTTTTCGAAAATAGTATTGAATTTTTAGAAAAATAGAAAATTTCATACAAAAATTGCTCGAAATGTTATAAAATACTAGATTCATTTAGGAATCTCACCCCCAATCAAAATCTTACATTGTCCTTAATGTAAAAAGATATGCAATAATCAAAGACAAAAATAAAGGAGAGTGAGAATGAGAGTACCTAAAAGAGTCGAATATGGGATTCTACAACTTCCGACAACAAAACAATTAAAACTAATAAAACTACTCTATACCTCCATCAGACTAGGAGGTCAATCTCGTTACACATGATTATCCAAATGAATGAAATCTAACAGGATTATAAGGTGGAGTAAAACATTTTTCAGTAATACCATCCACTATCTTGCTCATAATTCACATGAGTGATGTTCGTCATTCTAATCCATTGAAAATTTTGCTGAAAACTTTCAGTGGGTTTCTTAAAATGATCACCCCATGTGCTAGGAAATGAGAATTTCTTCAGTTTGAGATCATTAATTATGAATCTCCTTTCCAACTTGTTTGGGGAAAAATTAATCAAATAAGGGTCATCCTAGAAATGGTGCTCTTCGGTTTGAACAAACCAAAGGGATGTTGAGACTTGTATTTTTTCTTCGCAAGTCGGTATGGTCTCCACATTTTCAGATTCTAATGATACTTCCACAATTGATAAATCAGTTTTACACTCCGTGGAAGGAGTCTTTTTGGGTACCAGTGAAGTTTTTCTTAAGGCATTGACAATGTCATGGATCATAGGATCATCCAAATCCTCAAAATATGCACAACACTTTTCTAGAGTGTAGGAAACTTTGATCTTTTCGGTCACTTGTATAGGTTGGAATAAGTCCTCAACTAATACACATTCAGAATTTGGCCCCTCCTTAGGTAAATCAAGCACCAATCTATCAAATTCCTGCACAACAAGATTGTTCAAGTCAGTGATTGGTGTCTTGTTAATCAAAATTTCAAAATTTGACTTTTTAAGGCCTCATCAATATCTAAAATTATATTATTCTTGGAATGAGCCAAGCAAACTTCTAAGGTTTTAAAAAATCTAGTCAAGGGTGCCTCATCATCATCCACAATTGTATCAATGAAATTAATCATGTGAATCTCATTTTCATCCTCATCCTCATCCTCTTATTGTTTGTGAAAATGGAACACATTCAGCTTCATTGTCAAATTTTCAAAGGATATTTTCATAACCCCATTCCTACAATTGATTATAGCATTGACGGTTGCTAGGAATAGTCAGCTTAGAATGGTGGGAACTTGAGTGCATACATTTGTAACCGCTTATGTATTCAAAACGATAAAGTCTACCGGATAGTAGAACTTATTGATTTGGACTAACACATCCTCAGTCACCCCTCTTGGTATTCTAACGGAGCAATCCGTAAGTTATAAATTTATCTTGGTGGATTTTAATTCACCAAGTCCAAGTTGCTCATATACCGAGTAAGGGATCAAATTGACACTAGCCCTTAAATCGAGAAGTGCTCTATTGATCCGGAAATTACCTATCATGCAAGATATTGTAGGGCTTTTAGGATCTTTAAATTTCGGGGGAGTATTTTGTTGTATGATAGCACTCACTTGTTCCGTCAAAAAGTCCATCTTGTGCATGTTTTTCTTATACTTTACGCCACATAGATCCTTTAGAAATTTGATATATGAAGGAATTTGCTTAATTGACAACGAAATGTTGATTTTAATTTGTTAAAAAACTTCTAGAATGTCTTGATTTTCACTTGGCCTTTTGGTTAAGACAAGACGTTGGGGGAATGGGGCCAAAAGTGTAATGACCAGGTTTTCGAAATAATTAAAATAACAATTTAATTAATTATTTAGTAAATTACGTGATTTATTATATTGATAAATTAATAATAGATAATTCGTAGGGAATTAGTATAGGATCCCTTTATTAAAGTTGCTCCAAATAATCCCTAAACCAGCGTAGAAGTATCGGATTTCACAAAACTCATAAATTTACAATAATTACGAAAATGCCATTAGTTAAACTTAAGTTAAACTGACGATTTTAAGTATACCAGTTTCTGACGATCAGTTTCATGCAAAACTTTATATAATAGTTTATGGGTATATTTTAACCTTACACGTCAAATTATAGCCCCCCGATCATTCTACAAATACCCTAATCAGAAATCGAGCCATAAGTGGGCCATCTAACCTCGGATCTGCCTCATTTTTGTTATCATGTCCTAAACCTCCGTGGCCTACCTGATGGTCAGAGTAGATTTCTTACATACATCACGGTGGGACCCACGTGCACTACGTGCGCAAAACGCACCCGGTCAAACCGCGTTTAACCGTGTTTCACGCGATGCGGACAGGAGTCCGTCTTCTTCGGACGCTGCTCCAGCGGCAGCGTTACCGCTGCTGCCATTGGTGATCCACACCATCGCTCTGGTGGGCCCCAAATGAAAATCCAAGCCGTCCAAACGTTTTCTCTTCATCACGCCAGCACTCCTCTTGAAATTTTCTTCCATCAAATGAGAAACCAACCCTCCTTAAACAACCGTTCAGATTATAAAACTTCAAGATCTTCGGATCTCCATTGTATGGACTGCTCTGATCTTTTCTAGATTCTTATGTGGACCCCACCTAGATTTCTAACGGCTCCCATGTGCAAGAACCTTATAAAATAAACTGTTTCCTTCTCCAACTTGGATTGAATCCAAGACTCCTTCCATACCGTACAACCTACCTCCAGCCGATTATAAACCCATGATTCCGTCCCTGCCTCCTTTAGAGAAACTCTAGAGAGAGAGAGAGAGAGAGAGTTATTTGTGTGTGAAAGAGAGAGAGAGTTGTTTGTGAGAGGAAGAGAGAGAGAGAGATTGTTTTGGAGGAAGAAAGAGGGCCCACGGCCTGTTGCTGTTGCTGCTGAGAATCCCTCCAGTAAAGAAGGAAGAAAGAAAGAAGAAGAAGAAGAAAGAAGAAAGAAGAAAGAAGGAGAGAGAAAGAAGAAGAGTTTTCTTCTCTAGATCGAGTCGACTCACTGAGTCAATCCGAATTCGAGCCGACTATTTGAAACTTAGAGATCAGCAAATTGTGAGTGATTCTTCCCACGAACTTTCTATTGATTTTTCCAAATTCTTCCTTCTAGATCTGCTTGCTTTAGGGTTTAAGTTTTTCCAATTTCAAATTTTACATTCTAGTTTCTAGTTTAGGTCTTAAGGATTCATGTCATGTTTCTATCATCTCTTGTTCTTCCTTGTGTATTTTTCCTAGATTACCATATGATTTTATGTTGAAAATTTTGTGTAGGTTGAATACTCCCTCCTCGAATCCTCCTCCTTAGTTGTGCACGTTAAAATTCTAGACAAACTTAACTTAGGCTTATAAGCACATGATGTTACCATTATACAACCCTAGTTATTCTTCTAAACATTAAAACCTTACATGACAACCTTTTCGATTTCTTTGATTGAGGAATTACTTGAATAAAGATAATGCATGCATGATATGATTGGACTTGGATTTTAATATGTATTGTATGCTTGAAAAGTGCTTTCATGCTTCATGATATTCATGTGCATCATTTTATATATATTTTATTTGAATTTGTAACAACCCAAAATTTCGGCACCCGAGTACGGAGACTCTGATCCCAAGTTCCCGAGTGTTAACTAAATAAAATGCTATTTTAGGAATGCCACACGTGGAAAATGCACCCACGTGTGTCCTCAATCAGATTTATATTCATTCCATTCACAAATAATCAGAGTAACGCATTTCAATTAGCGGATCATAAGCAAAGCGGAGGTAACTAAATCTAAAAATATAGGGCTAACACCCTAGATGAGCAATTCAATCGCAGTGTAAGCCCATATGAGAATTATACGAATCACAATCGATGTAATAGGAAGGAAAAATAAACTACCAAGAGTGACGAAGCTAGAAGACTACTAAGGCGCCCGTGCGCGCCACCAACTGGTCCTATTCTTGAGACATCTGCATATGTCAAATAGAAGGCGTCAAAACCCCAACATAGTGAAGAAATAACCCCAAGGTTAAACTCGGGATATTTAAATTATAAACAGGTTTATATAAGTGTATCATTCTTAAGCATGTTGTCAAATCAATCAAGTTAAGGTAATGTCCACATACAAATCATACATCATCCTAGGCTAGTTGATTAAATGCATGGATGTCATGATTCCGCACACAATGCATGTCCCGGGCAAGCCCTGGCCCGACCAACTGGTATTAGAATCCACAGTCCACCTGTCTAGCAGGTCGTAAGTCGTGACTGAGTACACAGCCCGGATGACACAGAGAAATGACATGAGGTGCTCAAGATAGCGCTGGCGCCACATCAAGCAACCAGGCTACACGAGTCCCCCTCAAATGCAATGTCATGTATGCATGATTAATTAAGGTATTTATTAGTCCAATTCATTCAGGAAATTGGTGAAGCCAGAATACCACATCGTATCATAAAGTCTAACCGGGACTATCTGGCTCCCTACGATGCGTCGCCAATCATCGCCAGTAGCCCCTCGATCCAAGGTTGAGTTATCCTACCATGAAAGCCTGGTTCGACCGTGACTCGTCAGCCACGACCAAATCAAAGCGGAAGGTCTCATCTCCCAAATATCAAATACGATTAATTTATTCAGAGGTGCGGGCGTTTCACTCGGAATTATCCCAAAGCACGCCCGGGTCGTTCGAATGGTGCACAGGCACGCAAACATCGGCCAAGATCACATTTGTCACAAGGGCCATTCGAACAACAATCGGTCACCCCTGTCAATGCTCACTGGTCACTACGGGGAGGCACCACCCCAGCGTAGGCCGACAGCTCAAACACGGTGTCCCATACCACCATGCACGGCTCATGAGACTTGGTGGATCGAGTCGCAATATGGTTTTAAGTGGACTATTCACAGTGGGAATGATGGTATTCTAGATTCCATAGGATGTGATTCAAGAATGAAATACAAGAATGATTAACTCTGAGTTGGGCTTATTCGATGGACCCAAGTGGACGACGACAAACCAACAATGGCCACTATCGGTCGACCGTGTCCCGCTTGGTCGATCGAATAAGTCCGTGACTGCCAACCTAGTGGCAGGCAGTACACTATATCTACGATTTTCAGAGCTTAATCCAAAGCAACGGATACCTTATTATAATAGTAATTTAGGTTATTAAATCACTAATCATAAACATATCTAAGCACCTGGCCCGACCGACTAGCCCGACCGATCCAAAGGACCCGGATGACATAGCCCGGATGACACAGGGCGCCACATACATCCACAATCATAAATATATTACAATATTGTAAATTTACATCATTCAGGCATTTCATCGAGCATGTTATCAATCAAACAACCATAGAGGCATTCATCGAACATGTTATGCACACATCAACAATTAACGTATAAATTCAACCAATCATTAATTAAGATTTGTCGAGAATAAGCTTGAGGGTAGATCTTCACCTTGGAATCGAAATTACTCGATTCGGATGAGGCCGGAGCGATCCAAATATGGTCCGAACGCCGAAAATTGGGGAATACCTCAATTACGTACAATAAATCGCAAATTTAGCGTTAATCAATTAAGGTTTAATCTAATTAAGTGTTTAATTAGGGTTTAGGGTTTTGGTATCTCGGATTTGGGAAAATCCCAAATCGTTTCAACGAATCGGGGCCCAAATTCGGTGCACCGTCGGAATCCCAACGGAGTCGAGCTTGGTTACGGCTTTTACAAAGCATGGGCCACACCAATACAACAGCCGGGACCCCAAGCCCCAACATGAGCAAACCCTAAGTTAGGGTTTGGACGAATCCAACGAGGGTTTCTAACCCTAATGGCATAAAAAGAAGAAAATGGAAAGAAGAGATAGAAGAAGAGGTAGAGGAACATCTTACCTAGCATGAGGAGGAGAATCCGACCCAAAGCCACAGGATTTTGGCCGGAGAAACGCGAGAACGGAGGTGGAGACCGGAGAGAGTTCGAAAATCTGAGATTTCCACGGGCATGGCAGAGGATTTGAGGAAGAAAGGAGGCTTGAGAAGGGAGAAAGAGAGCTAGGAGGGCTTAGGAGCAAAGGGGAGAAGAGAGTGGAGGAGAGAAATGAAAGAGAGATGGATCGAATGGGGTGTGAAACCCCCTTTTTAAAGCCGTCCAGCCGTGACCGGTCGGCCGGTCGCAGATCCGGTCGGCCGGTCGCAGATCCGGTCGGCCGGATCCCACTGTCCATTCGTTTTTCTTCCCAAAAAGGGCAGCGCACAATCGGTCGGCCGGTTGCCTAACCGGTCGGCTGGCTACCCATCCGGTCGGCCGGTTGTCAAACCGGTCGGCCGGCTACCTAACCGGTCGGCCAGTTGCAGATCCGGTCGGCCGGTCGTCCCTTGGCCGTTTTCTCTGAAATTTCAGGATTTCTTCCCTGCACAGTGAGTTCCCACACTGTACATTGAGTTCCCACACAGTCCAGGCTACTTGTCAGCCTTATTTACAAAATAACGTTTAAGTAAATGTCATATTTTAATTTATGTTTCCATTTACTTTAAGTTATTTATGTAAATAAGGAAGTACCCCCCATTTGGATTCAATAAAAAATACTAGAAAATTGAAATCCCAATAATAAAGATTTTGATTTTCCCTTTCAAGTACAAATCGCAACTTTTTGGCATTTCCAAAACATAGCGCCTTTTAAATGAGAGGGTTTTTGCCAAATCTAAACCGTTCAAAAAATCTGAAATACCTCAAATAGGCTAAAACACCAAGGTCCGGTAAAATATTCATGATGGTCTCGTCGATCTACGAGTGGATTAATAATTCGGGGTTCTTTACTTAGTCTCTACAGACAGCGACATACCCGAGTCAACCCAATCGTCAGAAAACTCTTCCGAACCATGTGATCTTCCAACTCCTAAACTAATTCCATCATTTCTTTGGTAAAAACATTCATTTTAGTCCCCAATACATGTGAACACACGTGCGGGTATGCCCTATAACCGACACACCGAAGGTAATGCTGTTAATGTCAGATTTTGTAACGAGATCCTCCGTCTTTTCTCCTTCGCTCCAGGAGGGATTTCCACCGCCAGACCTGAAACAAGACAGCGAATAAGGGTGGCTCCTATTCAAGGGAGCCATCCCCTTATATAGATCTGAAACGATCCAATCTGTTACGTGAGATGTCGAAATCCCGTTGATATCGCATACGATACTGAGAATCCGCTGATTTCGTGGGATAAGATCCTATCTTTTTAGTCAGATCCAAGCCAATGATTTCTTCCAACAATCACGCCCCTAGATGGCAATCCCTTAAAATCCGGATGGATCCGGCCAGAAGCCATAGTTAGAGTCATGGCCTCCGAAAAGGAAGGAGACGCCCGCAGCTGGGAGTCATGACCTCCGAAAAGGAAGGAGACGCCCACAGTAAAGCTGCTCGCAGGTTAAAATGTGGTCGCGAGTCCACGTACATACTTTGGGTGTAATATCTTTCAACGACTTGTGAGAAGATCTACTCGCGAATCTAGTTTTCCGTATTTGACTATCCATGACTCCTGACCAGATGATCTCGAGAGTCGAATGGGCGTCCCGCTCTTGTCCAATATTCGACTCTTGATCAGATGATCTCGAGAGTCGAATGGGCGTTCCGCACTTATCCAATATTCGACTCTCGATCAGATGATCTCGAGAGTCGAATGGACATTTCCACGTGAAATCTTATCTCCACCATTTTGCCTATAACAAATGCCCAAGGACTTCCAATTTCCAAGTTAGTGAAAATCCGGGGCGTTACAGAATTGGACGACGGAATGGGAGCATGGTTGATTTGACTCCCTGCGTGCATGGTTGATTTGTCGCCCCGCTGTATTCTGGGTTAGGTGAGCATAGTTGAATGCTTGCAATAGGTACCCTAACATCCAGGGGCAGAGGGATTTGTTCGTCGGGCATGGTTGATTTGTCCAAGGCGTGGTTGATTTGCCTGGTTGGAGATGTTGAGCATGGTTGATTTTCTCGATTGAAGATGGGGGGCATGGTTGATTTGCCCATATATATTTATTTATTGCATCATGCATTGAACATGCACTACCATGACATTATACTACTCACAAGCGTCATTCAAGAACACAACTCATAAACTATTTTAAATGTAACATGAAATTAACTCTCCATATTTAGTATTGTGTTGGATCTTATCCTGAATCAATTGGAATTTTCCTGTGTTGAAAATGATCTCATTAGGCTTTTAGCTCACCAAATTCACCTCAGATCCTGCAGGTATCTAGGGGGAAGAAGGAGCAGCTGAAGTGAAATACTTGGACGGATACTTCTATTAGAAGCTTTATTTTATATTAGATCGTTTAATTTATTTTCCTTTAAAGTTTATGTAAACAGACTTTAGTGGACTTAATTAATTCGCAAAGTAGATCTAGTTGTTTAATTCAAATTATAGTTTGAGATTTAAGCTATGATAAATAAAGTACCTTAATTTAAATAATATGGTGGTGTGTGGAATCGAATTTCTCTAAAGTTATGCTTGAATTAAGTTCGCACTCTAAAACTCGGGCTTTGAGTGTTGTACTTGAGTCTCGGATTTCAGGACGTGACAACAGGTTTATACACTTGCTCTGGCTCTTTATCTTGTGGAGCATTGCTCAATTCACCATTACTCTTAAAATCAACAGGATCATTAGGCTTTGTGGCCTTCACTGGTTTAGATTTTTGAATTATTTTACCACTTTTAACAGTAGTGATGGCTTGAACATGTTCCACATGAGGACGGGTTGAAGAATTGGTAGTTGTTTCCAATTGTTCCTTGGGGTTAAAATGAGATTGGGTCAAAACAGTCCCTTGCTCTCTAACTCCTAAGTGTGTCTCAATTCTTTCAACCGAGATTTTAAGTTCATTTGTGGCCTGCATGTTGGACTGATTTATCTGAGTTTGTCTAATCATGAATGCGTTCAATATATCCTCAAGAGTGCTCTTTTGAGGAGGCCATTGGGAAGCATTGTTTATATTTACTATGGGTCTATTCTTCCCATTAAGATTTGGTTTACATCGTCAATCAGGATTTTGCAAGTTAGAATTTTGTGCATTAAAGGGGCATTGGTAAGCATTTGTGACATTTGATTGAGTTTGCAAGATATCTTGAAACGCATGGATTGTTGGACAATCATTTGTTAAGTGAGTATTACTCTCACAAATACCACATATATCTCAACAGCCTTACCGGTTGTTATCGATCATGTTAACACACCTCAATTCTATGGCTTCAACCTTTTTTGTGAGACCTGCCATCTTTATATTTAAATCATCCTCCCCATTTAATTTATGTACACCTTTCTCTTGGGGCTGATTTGAGATTACTAGTTGGAGTGGAGATGTCTCAAGATTGGGCATTCCCAACTAGCATATCAAAGTAATCACAAGCATCATCGGACGCTTTATTCAAACATTCACCATCATACATCATTTGGACAAATTGACGCATGTTTGAACTCAATCCGTCATGGAAGAAGTCAATCAAGCATCACTTTTCATAACCATGATGTAGGCACTCTAATAAAAAAATCTTTGAACCTCTCCCAACATTGAAAAAATGTCTCATTTACTTTTTGGGAGAAGTTCATAATGGTTCGCCTTAGTGCATTAATTTTATGAACAGGGAAGTACTTTTTAAGGAACTCCCGAGTTATCTCAGCCTATGTCCCGATGCTTTTACGTTTAAGTGATTGAAGCCATAATTTGGCTGTCTTTAAAAGAGAAAGGGAA
Organism: Liriodendron chinense; assembly: GCA_003013855.2. Lineage (NCBI taxonomy): Eukaryota > Viridiplantae > Streptophyta > Magnoliopsida > Magnoliales > Magnoliaceae > Liriodendron > Liriodendron chinense. The sequence goes on along the minus strand of PVNU02000133.1, from coordinate 1,158,714 downwards.
CAATTTCAGTTTAATTATATCTTAGGAGACGTCATTAAATTAAAAGGTATTGGCAATCTCTTCAAATTCACTCAGGTGCGCATATGGATTTTCATAATCAAGTCTATGAAATTTTGAAAATAATTTGATAATTTCTGCTTTAAGGTCCACGTTTCTTGCATTAAGTGGAAAAACAATGTAGGAAGAGATGTTTGTTCTCTCCAGTTATAGATAATCTCGCAATGTTTTAGCCGGAGGAACATTGCGTCCTTCATTCTCATTATGTTCCGTCCTAGTTGGTGGTGTTTCATGCTCAACATTTTCAACATTGTGTGGTTCATTTTCAACCACAATTTCAGACAATTTAGAATTTCCTAGATGTTCTCTAACTCATCTGTGATTAACTAGACCTTTAACTAATCCTCCCTCACTTAGAAGTCGTGATGTATGATCTGCTCTCAATAGAGCATAAACCACACAAAAACGAAACTAAACCTAAAATATAAAAAAAAAAACTGAAAAATAAAAATTAAAGGAGTATAAGTTAGAATGGGGTTACCGGATTGAAGAACTAGGTTAGTTAATTAGAAAATCCTACAAAATAAACAAAATCTGTTAGTAGTAGAAAATTCTAAAAAAAACTATTAGAGCAATAAACCCTAACTTAACCTATCTAACCTAACTATACCCTAATTACAAAATTCAGAATCGTTAATCTAATCCCCGGCGACGACGCTAAAAACTTGTTTGCTCGCCTCAAATGCAAGGTTGCGATGTAGGAATAATTCTCGGTAAGACCGAGGTTGATCATCAGGGATTGTCGTAACAATTCTAAACTTTATAACTAGGATGGACAAAATATGAATTTTTATTGATAGATAAAATTCAAGAATATAAAACTATCTATTTTAGAACTAAATTAGGAAAATAAAATACTAGTGCGCCAATGATCCACTTATAATCATTCACAATGCTAATTTAATCATTCAAGTAATAACTCAATTGGAATCAAAGTCCTATCCCTATCCAATCGGAATATGGAGCAATTAAATCATCATAATATATCTAACATAGATGAATCATCTACTGATATGGTTCTCCCATAACAACTGAGGCATTGGGCGTATCAAATCATACAGCCCAATCTTTCACAAAACAAGCAAGATCACATTCATGACTCTTCCTCAAGTCTTGTCTCTAGACTTGATTTAAAAGCATAAATTGAACTTCTATTGAACCAAAATCAATGCATAAACATCTATCTCAAATCAAATCGAATCAAAAGATAAGAACTTCTTCTAGTTTAATTCTAGATAAGCACTTAGGAAACTTAGTTTGTAAAATCTCCTAGCATTCAACATATCATGATGAATCTAAGATCTCTACAACCCAAAATCCAATCAACAACACCCCATTGATTAATCTCAGTAAATCGAAACATCCCAAGTAAGCATAATTACAAGAGATATAAGATTAAACTATAAGTACCAACTTTATTTCAAACTAGAACTAGAATTGTTCTTCATTAAATCTCAAAGTACTTGAATTAAATTAACTAAGCATTGTAAACGAGCTTAAGCTTCACCTCTTAGCCCTAGCTAAGAGGTTTAGCCAACCATGGAGAAGGTTGAAGTAAAACTAAAAAAGAAAACTAAGAAAACTAAATATTAAACGAGAAAAACTCAAAACTAGAGGTTTAGCCAACCATGGAGTTGTAGAAGCTCCCCTTTGATCTTCTCCACCTTTAACACGACTTTAATTCTTCTAAGATGCCTTAGGAAGAGTGTAGATGTGTCATTTTGTAGCAAAAATACCCAACGCCTCAAATTATATAAGAATTTACATACTTACATCAGTTATCGGGCACCTGGCGAGTGTCGGTCGGGCGCCCGACCATACCACAAAACAGTCCAGCGAGTTTGAAGATTTTTCTTTGAATTTCGGGCACTCGATAAAGAGGTTATCGGGTGCCCGACGGGTCATTAGGTGCCCGACCAGTTGTGGTCGTGCGCCCGGCCATGTTAAGAAAAGTTCCAACAAGAAACTGTAATTTCTGTCAATTTCGGGCACCCGGTAAAGTGGTGGTCGGGCGCCTGAAGGCCAAAAGTATAATTTTTTGATTTGCAAGGTCATTTGCTGAACTTTCTACAGTTTACTTTTCTAGCCCTGCAACTCTGCAATTTGACTTTTCTGGCCATTACAAGTTTTCAACTTGATTCCTTCGAGCCTTTTTCTCCACTTCTTTGACTCATCAAAGCTTGGTCTTCTAATTACTCAAAATCCTTCAAATTAGTATTAAATCCATGACATCTCTCTCTTTTACCTACAAACACAAAAACAAGCATAAATCCTTATATTTAACAACTTAAATTATGCAATTGTGCTATGAATTAGGGTTCAGATATGCACAATTTATGGCTTAACAGTAGAGACATGCTGGATCCTGAGTTGCGACAAAGGGAAAACGATCTCATCCATTTCTGAAATAGAAAGATGCTAACCTACGCAGGGAGTGTGATGTGGCACTGCTCGTGACTTGTGTGCATGTAGCAGAAGCGGCTGAGGTCGATTGCTAACACGTGGGAATAAATGACGGCTTGAGGATAGGGCGAAAAGGGTTATGTTACGGTGGACATGGTCGTATCGAAATATGGTTGGCCCATTGTTCTATAGTAATGTGTCAAGTGATTGCTCAATCGGGACCGTCCATCTCATTGAACCTACTGTCAACGACCAACTTTTTCCAAACTGATGTAGATTGGTTGACCTTATCCAACTAACTAGTGGGTCTTAAAACCAAAGGTAGAAAATGAATTCATCAGGATAGAGAAATGAAGAAAATTGATGGCTAGAATTGTTTGATAGGTTTATTTTCTAAACATGGTCCATCCACGATGGATCCTACAAGATGGATAGTCCAGATTGATTTATCACTACGTACATGTGGAGAGATGACTCTACCATTTTCTGGTTCTCTTGCCTCTACCTTATCATCTCCCTTGGTGGTTTTTTCAGTTTATCTTCTTGCTAGAAATAGAAAAAGGTCAAGATATCGGTCAAAGGCCAATTTGGTCATTTTGAAAATACAGTAGATTACAACAAAGAAATGGACGGTTAAGATTTACGTCGTGGCACAGATGCCACTGTTCGCTCGCTACGATGTAGTAATAAATCTCGGTAAGACCGAGGTCGATCCACAGGGAAAGAGGTAAACAATTCCAAGTACTCTAATAACTAGAATCTAAGAAGTTTAAGAAAGTAGTTTTTCACATGAAATAGGAAAATCTGAAAATAAGAAGAACTAGAGCATCAAGGATCCACTTGTAGTAGTCCAATGCCAATCCATTCATCCAAGTACAACACAATTAGAATCAAAGTCCTATATCTCATCTAATTGGAAGATATAACATTCAAGCATAAATAATCCCACTTAAATCTGGAAATCAGATTTCTAGTTCTAATGGAGCACATAGAACTTGAACTTGTAGCCTTCGGAGTAACAGCCATGCCTATGGACTATGGCATGCTCAAGGGTTACTACAATTCGAATTCAAACAACCCAATCATGGTAATCTCAGAGGATTGCAAGGAACTCATGTCCGGAGTACACAAACTCTCACAATTCATCTAAAAATCCAAACTTTATTCAAACTAGAAGTTCAAAATCCAAAATTAAGAAAAAGGTACTTGAAATAAAAGAATTAAAGCATTGGAACCAACTACAAATTTCACCTCTAGTTCTAGCTAAGAGGTTAGCTAAGGAAAAGTATATTAAAACTAGAACTAGAACTAAGAAAAGGAAGAAAAACTAACTGGAGTTGGCTAGGAAGCCTCCTATGACTTGAACTCCTTGCTTCCCACGTCCTTGCTTGATTTGGAATAGAAGAGAACACCTCCTTTTATAGTGCAGCAATAGTACAGCAACATAGCAGAATTTGTTTCGCTTGGTACGGCTTAACCAATGGTCGGATTGCCTTCAAATTTGATTTGTAGATTCCTTGTAATGCGATCTTCCTCATAGATGATTTAGATTTCCAAGATTATCTTCTGAATGGGCCCACCAATCAGATCACCGACCGCCTCTCAAAATCGCGCACTTCGGGTACCTTCAGAACCAGTCATCTTGCTTTCAATGCTCCGGAGTGTACAGATGTCGGATTGATCCCAAATTTTGAACATTGGTAGAACACTTCCTCCTCTACATGATAGAAGGATTAGATTGTCCAAAATAATCCCAGAATGTGGTCCGAAAATTAGAACACTTAAGGCTTTTGTAAACTCTGCGCAGTTGGATCTTTCTGGATGGTCCATCTTTCTTCAACCGGTACGATCAAACCACACATCCTTTTGATCTGAAACTTTTGTGGTTATTCATATATGGATGTGGTCTAAAAGATGGTTAAAGTAGATTCTTCATATCATCAATGATGGGTCACCTGGACCTGCCCAGAGTTGAACAGCGAAATCTGGAACTTTCTAGACAGTTCGTATTGTTTTGGCCACCACGGTCAATCCGTAGCTCCGATCGACACGAAACCACTTGGGTTATTTCAGCGTCGAGCTCATCTTTGACATGGATGTGTTGGATTTCCAAATATCATCAAGATGGCTTCAGAAAAATATTCCGAAAATCCAAAAACGGGAATAGCTTGCTGCCTGAAATCTGGAAGTGTAAAATTGCATGGCCGACCGGTCTTGACCGGTCGGACAGGTTGGCCGATCGGTCTTGACCGGTCTAGACCTGTCTGGCAGGTGTCCAGGGAGTGCAGCCGACCGGTCTAGACCGGTCTTAACCGGTCGGACCCAGTTTTTGCATTGTTTCTTCTTTCTTTTCTTCTCTCCTTCCTCTCTCTTTGCTTTCTTCTTTCTTTGGCCCACCTTGGGTCTTCATCCAAGGCTCTTAAATGTCTCTTCTTAGTCTCCAATTAGATGAAGTCTGCTCTCATTCCTACAATCACAAAACCTACATTAGATGGGTCTTTTAAACATGCAAACCATGCATATAATGTGATGTAATGGGCCATATCATGTATAAATTGGAGGTTCAACAGCCACATAACACGTGTTCGACATCTGGTCCACTCATCATCAGCTCCACTCATCATTAGCTGGGCCACGTGTAGAACTCAATTCCTGCCCCGTCTAGGCAGGCCAGAGCCGACTCGAAATATGTTGAATGCCCTCTCCATGGTCAGAATGACCATGACAGAAGGTTCCATCGCCATCGGAAGAATATTTCATCACATCATGCCACTTCACATGATTTCTCTTAAGAACGTCCCGATCGATGTGAACTCAATTCCTACCCTGTCCGGGAGAGCCAAAGTTGATTCAAAATATGTCGTTCGCCCTCTACATGTTAGGAACAAGCCCGGCACAAGATTCTATCTGGATCTGACGATTATTTCATCGAATCATTCCACTCCATGTGAATTCTCCTATGAATGTCTCGGTCAATGCGAACTTAGTTATCGCCCCGTCAGGGCAGGCCAAAGCTGACTCGAAATATGTCGATCGCCCTCTCCATGGTCAAAACAGCCATGATAGAAGATTTCATCCCCATCGAAAGAATATTTCAACACATCACTCCACTTCACATGAATCCTCCTATGAACATCCTGGTTGATGTGAACTCAGTTCTTGCCCCATCCTGGCGGGCCTGAGTCGACTCGAAATATGTTGTTCGCCCTCTACATGTTGGGAACAAGCCCGACACACGATTTCATCCAGATCGAATGATTATTTCGTCGCATCATTCCATTTCACTTGAATTCTTCTGCAAACGACCCGGCTGGTGTGAACTCAATACAAGCCCTGTCCGAACAAATCAGAGTCGACTCAAAAAATGTCGTTGCCCTCTACATGGTAGGAACAAGCGCGGCACAAGATTTCATCTCCATCAGACGAATATTTCTTTGCACCATTCTAGTTCACATGAAGTCGCCTGTGTACATCCCAATTGATGTGAGCTCAGTTCAAGCCCCATCCTGGTGGGCTCGAGAAAACACAAAATATGTTGTACATCTTCTCCATATTGGTCCAAACAAGTGCGGCAAAAGATTCTATCCCCATCGGACGAGTATTTTATCGAATCATTCCACTTCATATGATCTCCTATGAATGTCCCGGTCGATGTGAACTTAGTTCTTGCCCTGTTCGAGTGGGTTCGAGCTAACTCAAAATATGTCGATCGCCCTCTTCATAGTCAGAACAAACATGACAAAAGGTTCCATCCCCATCGGATGGATATTTCATCACAATATTCCACTTCACACGTGTTCTCCTAAGAACGTCCCAATCGATGTGAACTTAGTTCCTGCCCCGTTCGAACGGGCCAGAGTCGACACAAAATATGTCATTCGCCCTCTACATGTTGGAAACAAGTGTAGCACAAGATTGCATCCAGATAGGACGATTATTTTTCGCATCATTCCACTTCACATGAAGTCTCCTATGAATATCCCGGTCAATGTGAATTTAGTTCTTACCTTGTCCAGGTGGGTTCGGCCTACTCAAAATATGTTAATCGCCCTCTCCATGGTCAGAACAAACATGACAGAAGGTTCCATCCCCATCAGACGAATATTTCATCACAACATTCCACTTCACATGTATGCTCCTAGGAACATCCTGGTCGATGTGAACTTAGTTCCTGCCTTGTCCGGATGGACCAGAGCTGACACAAAATATGTCATTCACCCTCTACATGTTAGGAACAAGCGTAGCACAAGATTCCATCCAGATCAGACGATTATTTCGTCGCATCATTCTACTTCACATGAATTCTCTCGCAAACGTCCTGGTTGATGTGAACTCAATTCCTGCCCCGTCCGGGCAGGCCAGATCCAACACGAAATATGTCGTTCGCCCTCTACATGCTGGGAACAAGCACGGCATAAGATTCCATCTAGATCAGACGATTATTTCATCGTATCATTCCACTTCACATGAAACCTGCGAATGTCCTTTTTAATGTGAACTCAATTTAAGCACTATCCAGGCATGCCCGAGCCAACTAAAAATATGTCGTACACCCTCTCCATAGTCAGAATGAGCACAAGAAAAGATTTCACCTAGATCGCATGAATAGTACACCACGCCACTCCACTTCACATCAATTGGCCCCCGAACATCCCGATTAATGTGAATTCAGTTCAAGACTCATCCGGGTGGGTCTAAGCCAACGAAATAGTTCGTGGGTCCTCTTCATATTCGGAACAAGTGTGGCACAAGATTTGATCCCAATTGGAAGTATATTTCCTCGCATAATTCCATTTCACATCAAGTAGCAACCGAACATCCCCGATTGATGTGAAATTAAGTTTGCACACGAAACTTCTTCATCCAGCTTTTCATGGACTGACAAAGTACATCACCAAAATTAACCATAATATGATGAGGATTAGGTCACATCAAAGTACTTCATATAGCCTTAGTCATTTACTACCCCAAATAATGTGAACTAAGTATCAGTCTCTTTAACAGGCCTGATATGAGATGAGATATATTAGAGAAGCTCTTCATGGACCGACGAAGTGCAGTACACAACTGGAGGCACAATAGAACAACCATATGTCACATCAGATCACTGCACGTCACTTTTTGCTCACAGGGTCCTGATTAATGTTTGTTCTGTTTCAATCCATCCAAACATGTAACCATGGACAAAATCTCGTCGGGGAGTTCTTCATCACCGATGAATTGCAATTACAAATTCGAGCAGTATTAAATGAAAACTTCCTCATATCAGATGACTTCAAACCACTTCACTTATTCGTTCATAGAATAATGTGCACTCAGTTACGATATCACAAAAGTGATCTGGCTGGGACGAAAGTTTACCGACATGTCTATAGTGCTTCAAGTAGGGTTGGCAACAATTTTTAGACGCATCGAACAGAGAAAACATCACATCAAACAATGACATATCACTTCATCACTAGAAGGAATAAGTTAATGTGAATTCTTTCGGACCATCCCACTGGCCTCTGGAATCGAAATCTCTCTAGCAAACTCTCATAATAAGATGAAGCGTGACGCCAAATTTAAACAAAATTGAAAGAAGAGTTGGTCACAACATACCATTTCACACCAATTTAACCCACCACCGCCCAACTAGTGTGAACTCGATTTCTGTGCCTCAAGTACGCCCTACATGGGCTGATTTTTCTTTGAACACCATATGATGGTGCATAAGCCTGACATCGAATTTTGCAGAATAATTGGAAGAAGATATGGTGATATCAGATAACTTCACCTAGTTTTATCCTAACCGACATCTTCAATTTACCTTAGTGTACTAGATTGTTCAATCGGTGTGGTCCACTTGATTGTTCGATTTGTTTTGATGTTTTTCCTAAGACATAAAATTTCGTACTGAAATGGATGGACGGAGTGGATCAAATATACACATTAAGGTATGTCCCTCACTGATAACGAATGTACACCCATTTGTAACGCCTTACAACCTACCGAAGCTGCTTACGCATCATTTCATGTGATTTATATTAGACATGGATGGTTTGAACTCAGTGTGTCATGTAGTGTAGACATCATTTTAACCTGTATATTCTGAATCTTAACGTATTATTTTTCAACTCTTACTAAAAAGTCAGGAATATCCATTTGTGAGGTTGATCATATCATTAGAAACAGAATTTTTAAGCTTGGTGGCTCAATTTCCACTATTTCAACTACTGTGTTCTAATTTAATTTTATATTTTTCTTAATTTTTCGTTTCTTGTTCTAATATGACCTGTACAAATGGACCAACGATTAAGATATATAATACAAACATCAACATGGGTCCAACAGATAAGGCCGCACCCTATTCAGTGGAGCCGCTGACTAACTAAGTTTAATTAATTGATTGACTCAGTATTGGCAGACAATATTCACATGTGTATGTGTGCTGTTACATTAGGCCCACAATTAGGTTTCTTCAAAATCCATTTTGATCATTAAAATATATAGACTGTGTTTGAAAATACCTAAAAATATGAGAAATATATAACGATCGGGTGCACCATACAAGAGAGGTTGTTCTTAATGGTCCAAAAAACTTTAAACCTTTAGACTTCCAGTAATCCAAAAAATATTTGGAATAGTCTAATTTTTTTGCCATTGGATGAAAAGTACACCAGCAACAAAATGGACGGTGTTGATATTTAATGTTAAAGAAATGGGCCCTATTTCAATCATCATAACACAAACCCAAAATTCGATGGCAAATCGGTAATTTTTAGAATGTAATGGGGCGAATATAAGGTGTGTAGATGTTTTTTTTTTTCAAATGATTGCAAGTAGCATTGCTTATTTCAATAATGACGAAAATGCCCTTGTCAGAATTGGTGAGGGGACAGGATGATTCCGCTGCTCTCGTAGCCCACCCAAGATCTCCTTCAGAATCTCTTTTACCCATAGATGAAAGACTGTTTGGAAATACGTGATGGATGGATTAAATGTCATAAACAACGTAGAAACATCAAAATACAGGTATTTGTAGGATAAGCTTATTCTACACTGCTGAGTATTAGATCTGGCCTCTTCGAGTTGGGCATTCTCAATGCTCACTCTTCAACATGAGGGGAAGTATTAAATTGTGTGTGTGTGTGTATAATTTAATTTTTTTATTAGATTTTAGGATTTATAATTAGTAATGGTTTAGCTAGGAGTTTATCTAATGTACAATATCTTTTCCATAAGAGGACAATTCTGCTTTCAATAAAATCATCAAGTGAAATTCTTTCACATTACAATATCCGATTGGCAAGATTCGACAAAAGCTGCTCACGATAAATTACAAAATACATCATATTTTCCAGAAGAGGCCGGATCCACTACACATGCGTGTAGGTTAAGCTAAACATACACGGTAATTTCATCTTTACACAAGGGAGTCACAAAAAGATGAAAAGATAAAAATCCTCGTCGCAGCATCAGCTCTTTGGGAGTCTACATCTACCTAAGCAATGACTATATGCCACTGCTATATTCGTTTATTACAGCTTTACCTTAAAGTTAGGTGGTCCTTTGGAAGGTTGAAAACTTGAAATGGGACACACCTGCATTAATTAACTTATTTAGAGGATCCGGAGTCGTCTATTATGTGGTAATTGAAGGTTGTGGCGACATGCACAAGGGCATCTGCTACTGTGTACGAGCAATGCAAGGGGCCAAATTCGGCGGGTGGTGCAGACCATCCAGTGATTGCATGTGGAGGGCGTTGGAGGTTCCAGTGTATGTAGAGGGCCTTCCATGGGGGCAAAATGGTAGGTGTCTAGAACGGAGGTGCTGCCACTCTGTCTGAGTGGCCCGAATGCAGGCTATGACAATGGCAGCTGTTTACCGTTGAAGGATGCTGAGTTTGGCTACTATGGAGGCTGGCCTTGTTTCATTGTTTTTGTTGCAGCTGGAGAAATGGTTGGTTCTGAGGCTGCTGTATTGTCACTAATGCTACGGGTAGGAGGTGGCAGCATCAGCCTCTTTTTCAGATCTCCGATGTTGGGGATAAACTTGGGATGTCATGTTTGGAGGCAGGGTTTTTTTATTTTTGTAATTTTCTTTCAATGTTGTTTACTGGAGTATTCCATTGGGGGATGGTTGTCCATTTGCCATATTCAACAAAGTCACAGATGGTGGGCTCCTTAAAAATTAAAACGAAAATCAGATCATTCATGTTCGTTATTGGCCTAATCGGACCTTTGATCATCATTTGTTTTTTTTTTTTTTTTTAGTTTTTTTTTTTAATAAAAAGGCCAGTATAGCGTGGCCAGATGAGAGGAGATAAGGCTTTGCCTTTTACCTGGATTCAAATACCTCTTGCACGTATGGCAAGAGCTTAAGCAGCAATAAACAGAATCACCAAGAGTCACTTGAAAGGGCTGATTGCCTTTGCACATTCAAGGCTTAAGGAATTCATCCGGGTCAATAAAAACCCAGCCTTGGGAGAAATTCTAAATTCATCTTCAATTTACTCTCTCTAAGCCCGCTCTCCTCTTCCTAACCCTCACACTCAGTCTTTTAGAAGGCCCTCTAAAAGTGTTATTCTACAAAACTACGTTCTATATACAAATCTAGTTTTCTTTTTCTTTGCAAAATCGTTTAATGTCAGTGTTTGGTCGGTATTGCTTCATTATTTCAAGTTGAAGAAGACAATTTTCTTGTAGAGGGGAAGACTTGAACTCAAACTGGAAGTGAATTTGCTGTTGGTTGCATGCAAACCAATTTAACAATGGTCGTATAACATGCTTCAAGCTGTTATTTGTGCTTTCCTTCAATTTTGGGATAATTTAATTAACAATAAAGACGGAAAAGAAATACAGTGATGTCAATCCAACAGGTAAGAAAATAGATAATGCTCAAGCTGATGGTAGAGAAGAAAAAAAGAAGATCTAAATTGAAAATGGATTTGACAATACATTATAGATGTCTTGGAGATTCACTCACCTAAATACAATAAGAACTTTCAAAGATAATAAAAAGATCTTACAAAAAAAAGGAAAAATAAAATGCACTAGTGATTCTTCTCCACTTATAAATGATATTTATGAAGGGAGAGGTAAAGGGGAGTAAATGAGGAGCACAAGGTGACGGTTGAAGCCCCTCTCCGAAGCTACATCATACTGATTTCATCAAGCTATTACCGTGGCATTTCTAACTCCAAGATTGCATGGCTCTTCAAACTATCATACCCAGATGTATCACCAGCAGAATAATGTGAAGGTTCGCCTAGCAAGTTGTCCGTCTCTTCTACATTCTGTTGAACCCATGGATGTTGCTCAGACCTTCTCAATCCCTCTAGTTCTGAGGCTACTTCCTTCATTGTAGGCCTTTCATCACCGTTCACTCTTAAACATCTCTTTGCAAGTTCCGCAACTGCTAAGAGATCTTGTATGCCCCCCTCATCCACAACTCGAGCCTCTAGAATATCGAAGAGACGATTCTCTCTCATTGACGAAATGAAATACATTGATAAGTTTCTCTCTTCTTTGGATCTCTCGAATGAAAGTGGCGCCTTACCGGTTAAGAGCTCCAAAAGAACAACTCCAAAGCTATAAACATCGCTTTTGTCCGTGAATTGGTTTGTAAGCATATATTCTGGGTCCAGATATCCAAAGGTTCCTTGCACTAAAGTCGTCAACTCAGCTTTATCCACAGCAACCAACCTTGACGTTCCAAAGTCAGACACTTTAGCAATATAATTATCATCCAATAGTATGTTGGTAGACTTAACATCTCTATGAAATATGGGTATTGAAGCAGCAGAGTGCAAGTAGGAAAGTGCTCCTGCAGTTTCTGCGGCAATCCTTAAGCGGTTTTCCCAGGAGAGGGAGGAGACATGGCCCTCATGATGGATGTGGTGGAAGAGAGTCCCATTAGGTATGTATTCATAAACCAATAGAGGAACTTGAGTCTCTAGACAACAGCCCAAGAGCTTGACCACGTGTCTATGGTTGATTTGGGAAAGAATAACAACCTCATTAATGAACTGCTCGATTTGGCTTTCATCAATTTTTTGGGACTTCTTAACCGCGACTACTCTATCGTCTGATAAAATTCCTTTGTAAACTGTACCGTAACCCCCTTTACCAAGAATTCGACTCTCATGGTATTTGTTCGTTGCCTTTTCAAGCTCTTCTGCGGTGAATATCTTACTTGTCTCAGCAGCACTTTGGCAATGGGAGATTTGCTGTTTTAATATCAAACCACCATTTTGCTTGAAGAATTTCTCCTTGAGTTGAATGAGCTTTCTTTTCTTTAATCCCCAGTATAACCAAGAGCTACCAACAAGTAGAAACAAGAGACCCAAACCGACACCTGCATCCACGCAAAGAGTAAGCTCATCATTTTCGTTATTCGTCTTAATCAACAAAGAGCCACCATCAATCTGGTCTTTTGGTCTGAGTAAGCGCTGGCAAATAAAGTTTTCTTCTTCTTTCATTTTCTTTCTTTCTTTCTTTCTTTCTTTATTTTTTTTCAACTTTGAAAAGTGCAAATCTTATTAAGTTTTGGCTGATAGAAGTGGATTAGCAAATGGACCCACAATTTGTTGGGCACACTACAACCAACACCGACGACCTGCCCTAAAAAAAGATTATCAACTTATTAGTTGGGCCATACATGTTGTATGGTACGGATTGTTCGGAGAGCTTGCCCAAGGTCTATTGCAGGACAAAATGAGATTACATTTAGAGAGCAATTAGTTCTCTAAATCTATAGCTAGCTTGATTCATTAATAAATTCATGGTAGTCATGAGGGTTACAGAAAGCAGTAAACATGCAAGCCCATAAAATCCGAGAAGGTCCGTGACAAGGTCCAGGTCCTATATGCACGCGGGACCCATATGATGGCTGACCAGCCTGATTTTCCTCCAATCTATGCTGCATGGCCCACGTGATGCACTGATAGGATGTTGGACCGGAATCCTCTTCCAACACTTGTTGCAGGCATTGGGTGTAACGCAGAAATAGATGGGACCCACTGTATTCTGCGTGTAACATCCGGACAGGGCTGTCAATGGGCCGGGCCTGGGTGGGTCTCGGCCAGGATTTTGAACTTTTTAGGTGTTAAATTCTGACTTTTCAGGCGCAAGCCCGGCCCATTGACACCCCTAAATCCGGACGCCAAGTTTGTGCTTCCTCCGCCCGTCCCTAGCTAGTAACGGACAGGGTCTCCGAGGGGCTACCATGGTGTATTGGTTTTATCCACACCGTGAATCCATTTTAACCTTTCATTTTAGAGTCTAAGACAAAAAATGAGGCAGATCCAAGACAAGTGGACCACACAATGGAGATTCAACACCTGCCGTTGAAAACTTCCTGGGGCACAGAAGTTCTGGAGCAAGCTGATATCCCCCCTATCTAGGTCTAGGTGACCTTATGAACAGGTATTAACCATCATTGTAGGCCTTGGGAATGTTTCAACATTGGGTGTCATTATCACCACGTACTGCTTCCTGTGGTGTGGTGGACTTGATCAACCTTGGGTCTACCTCATTTTTTGGCTTATATATGTTAGAGAAAATTGGATGAAGGGTGTGGATAAAATCCATACATCATGGTTGCCCCTCAGCAACCCTGTTGGTTCCTAGCTGGTAACAGGCTGGGCCATACCCACTCCGCGTCTCTAACATCCGTTTCATCTTTCTCATGTTCACACTTCCGTGCAATTCAAAATTCGGCCCAATTCAAAACTCATGTAGGCCATACCATGTGAACAATATAAATCAACACTAAATACTTGAACTCCACTCGGTGTGGCCCACTTGAGTTTTGGATCAGTCTATTCTCTTTTAAGTGCCAGTTCATTTTCAGATGCTGAAAGGGTTGGATGAGATACTTTAAAGTCCCTTGATATGCATTGATTAGCTATCCTTTAATGGCTCGAGCTTTTAAACCGAGTGGTGATTTGACAAGATATACTCACCATGGTGGTCTCTTCCTAGAAACCTATTGTTGGCATTCCCTCCCATTGGTGTGGCTAACCTGAGTTAGGGATAGGGCTGATTTCTGGCTGGAGGGCTTAAAGTTGAGGGACTTGGCTAATAACATAGTGGATGTCACACACATGACCCACGGTGCTTGGGGGACCATGTCATCAATCCCAATAAATATTCTTGCGTGATTTATGATATTACCATCCTTACAAATAATAAATCGGTATTTTGCTAATTTGCTTCCATGTAGCAGTATTTTGAGAGACATGATCACTCATGAGAGGTGGTTCAACTCAAAACCCAGCCCAGTCAACTCCACTCAGCTAGAAATCAAGCCAAGTGTGTATAAAACGCATTGGGGAGCTCCACTCGGTTCAGAGTCAGCATGACTCATCAAGTCAGATTGCCTTCACAGTTAACTCAACACAGCTTGGCACGACTCCAGCCAAACCGCTAGCCGATTTGACGCATCCTTAAATAAAAATGTATAGCTTGCCATTGGTGAGAATCAAATCAACTCCCAACACCAAACATATTGGAAACCTTATCTACCGGCAGGCCTACACTGCTTTAGTACTTAGATTTGCTTATTTTAAACTCATAATATTTGAACGAGCTCTTATTCGGAAAAAAAAAATTGCTTATAATTTAATTATTAAATATTGAGTCAAGTTGGTTCAACCTAACTGAATATCAAGTTGAGTCGAGTTTTTGAGTTTTTAAATTATGACCTCAATTGTGCATCCAATCCACCCAATTCATTTTGTTCTACCCCTCATACTCACCAGAGAAACTCATATAAGAAATTCGGTACACAGCAAAAATTCAGCCCGGCAAAAGCTCGAACACTATTCTATATAGACATTGAAAAATATGGTTGATAATCCAGCCAAAAACTATGGAAACATCAAAAAGTGGGCTAACGGATTTTTTGGGGTACAAAACAGTATTTCTTGAAAGATGGGATAAAAAGTTTGGTGGAACAAAATTTGGCTGTACACATGCATTCATGCAGTTTACTAAGTGTAAATTCAATCATCCAAATGCAGAGGCAGGTTTCTCCACAAGTCCGGTCCTACTCACAGATAAGTGGCAGACTGCGTTTCAACATGAGGTTATAGGTTTGAGTGCCCATGTGGTGTGTGTGGGTGTGTGTTAAGGGGGAAAAAAAAAGTTTCTTGGAATCCATGTTAAAGGCTTTTTTCCAAGTTATCTGCCTGCTATAAAACGTTATTCGTCTTCCTATAAAACTTTATTCACTTGCCTATAAAAGTCATCGTCTACCTATGCGCTGTTGTCTATTGGGCCAACTGTGTTGTGTTTGCATGCAAAACTGTGAATTGAGCCTCACCAAATGATGCAATGACTTGAAAATCATCCCTGTCCAATCATTAGGGAGCTGCACTATAAAAGCCAAAGGAAAACCACCCAAAGCCTCCAAATTCATGTGGTGGCCATGCTAATATGATGGTTGAATGAGCCTGATTTTTTTAGCATCCAGCTTTCAAGGTGGGCTGACCATGATGGACGGGTTGGATGTCATACAAACACCTGGGTGATTCCATACATAATAAAAAGGAAGCAATTTCATTAATAAATAATAAAAAGGAGAAAAAAAAAAAACATTTTGTTTGGCCTTCATTTCCAGCGTGTGCTGTGACTCTGGGAACACTCACATGCTTAGACCGTATTATGATTTGGATCTGCCATATTCTCAATATTACCGTTGATAATCTACTTTTCCATGATAACACTTCATTGATGATCCTAATTTCTAACCTTTAATTTTCCATTGAAAAATCAGTTTTAGTTGTTCTGGATTTACCTAAAGATAGTCGTAGTATCAACAATACATTACTTTATTTAGATGGCTCATACATAAAAGATTCAAATCATGGATTGTTTCAATCATCGAACAGATAAGCATGTGGGCCCAGTATGCCATGGGACACGCTAGACCTCAATCCCGGCAAAGACGAACTCGTTTTCTAGTGGGAGCTTCTTCTTTTTTTATGTGAGAAGAAACTTTAATATTTTGGTGTGTAATGGATAATTACATACTCCTAGAAATTATATACGTGACCACAACAAATAGAAATAAATTGATGAAGTTATGGATATTAGTTAGATGCATTCGTCATGTACCGAAAGTCATGGTTAAAGATCATTTCTCATATTTTAAAGATCTTGTCAAGACAACAATAATCAGAAGAAATTTCTGGCTGTGACTGAGGGGATACTTACCTATAGTAACCTTAATTACTGGGAATGATTCATTATTTTCTGAAATGCAACTGCGGTCGTCCCTACTGTCCAAATAGGTTCCGTCTGGGCAAGAACAATTATAACCTCCCTCCGTATTAGTGCAAGTCCCTTGGCATTTTTCGGCTTTTGGATCCTTGCACTCGTCAATATCTGCAAGCACATGGAAACTCGTTATCTGAAATCAAGACACTAGTTGATAGAAAACCAGAGAAATTTCCACTTTCTCAAGTAATTTCCTTGACCAATTCTACAACAGATGATATTAAAACTGTCCGTGTTCTAATGCTCTGTTATTCGGCCTGGAAGAAGATTGGGATTGGTGGATGATTCAAGTCAGCACTGTGATAATTTACAACATTGAAAATAAAAATTTTAGTGGCTCATATGGACCCCAAAAATCAAAGGTCAGTATAATCACATAAATGCGATTATTGGACCATAGCTTAGTTATAGGAGCACATAGATGCCCCATCCTGAGTAGCAGCTTTTGCAAAACACAAACTCTATCAAACTCTATCGCCTACTTCAGTACTGTATCCCAATATGCTTATTTGGAATGGGTGGCTGAGACCAGTTTTCCTGCAAGTCCTAGAAAAATAAACATATTCTACAAGGCTTGCAAGGGGGCACACCATGGTTTGTGTGCGCATGGCATCCAACCTGTCCAGCAGGTCGTCTCACCAAGAAATTTGGACATCTCAAAAATCAGGCCTATTCAACCATAATATTAACCTCCATATGGATTTAGAGGATTTTGAGTGGCTGGCTATTGTTTTTTATGCCGTGTACGACTTAATAATTGGGTAGGCCTGGTTTTTGAGGCATCCAGATATCATGGTCGGGCTCACTTAATGTGTGGGTGGGATGAAATATACAACTCTGTGGACTGCACACGGCTAATAGTGTATAATTAGGTGTATGTATACGTGAATAGGCATGTGAATAACTGGTGGACAATAGGAACCGGCCTCGCGGATGGTTACCGATTTCCCCGAAAACATTCTCTGCTAGCGAATTATGATAATTCCAAGAACGCTTCCATTAAACTGATGAACCGGTGACATAAGAGCATAAAGATGAATGTTTGGAGGAGCAATCTTACGTACCTTGGCATCCTCCAGGGAGATAAGGATTCCCGTCATACCCATTAAGGCACTTGCAGAGGTATCCAGTACCGTCGGCTGAGTCAGTGCAGTTGCTATTGTCACCACATGCATAGCTCGTCAAGTTTCTAGCTTTTTCACACGTCTCATTCCCCACCCGCCAGTCAAGTGCTATTGGAACATGATCTGTGGTCCTTTTGACGAAATCCGGGTCAGTGACATCCGTCACAGAGAACCCGAAACGGTCCTTCTCAGCCAGGAAAGCGAAGCTGCAATGGGTGAAATCCAAAATAGGAGTGGCGTTGTTTAGGCCTGGGGGCAAAAACTCGAACCACCTGATAGCCTTTGGAATGTTGGACTGGCAACAACCCTTGCCATTGCAAGACCCATTGGTCATGCTCTCTTGGTTAGCACAGATCGGTGTGCAACCGGTCGTGAAGTTCAAGTTCAGATCCTCAGATCCACCGGTCAGTTTGAAGGTGTCACACCCAACGACCGTGAATTTGTTTCGAGCGTCGGAGAATGTGTACGGGGTACCACGCAGGAGGAATGAGACATTAGCATAATGGAGCGCCCCGTTCGACTTATTGTAGCAGCTATAAGCTATGAAGTTTTTTATGCGCACCACCCCTTGTAGTGATGCTTCGATGATTTCAAGGTTACTGGATCCTATGAACGGTTTGTGAGGCAAGAAAGACTCATTACAATTGATCCGAAACCCTTCATTTTCATTACTGTAACAGCCTTTGCCGATGCCGAATGGATAAGGAATGATGATATCCCCACATTTGTCTGGGCAGCGGGGCAGCGCTTGTGATGCTGCTGAAGTTGCTGCTGCTGTTAGCCATATGAGATGAAACAAAAGATGCAATGCCATCTCTCCTTTCTTTCTTTCTTCCGCCTTTGTTTGGAGTCCTACATCAAATGATCTTTCTTTTATACTCCCCATCGGTGACGTGCTCCTCGCGTCAACAATGTTTTTGGTATTGTTACAGGATAAGCGGGGACCATATATAGCCGTGGTCAGGGGTCATCTTTCAAAGATCAGAGCCGTTAATCTGACCTTACACAAAGCTGTGGATGCCTAAAAAATCTAAAGAAGTGGACGATCCCATCTTTGTCCCACGAATCAACGGTTTAAGAGGTATTTATGTGTCTATATTACAGGGAATTAGAGTTGAATGATCCAAGTGTAGAAATATTCTAATGGTGATGGGGTTTTCCTCCTCAGGATATAGGAGAGATATGGTGCAGCCATGGTTGGGCGCCCGGACTAGTCTGGTCGGGTGACTGGAATTCACCCAGATGAGGCAGATGATGCCAGACTATTTTGACAACAGTCTTGTGATCGGGCGCCCGGTGCCCTGGGTGAGCGCCCGACCATGTTGGTCCCGGCGCCCGAAATTGGACACATTCTCCCTGAAGCCTGTTGGACATATTTTGGGTCGGCCGGGTGCCCGACGGTCTACTGCCCTGACGCCCGACCCTACGCGGACTGCTTAAGTGCAGTTTTCTAATTCGATTCTGTTTCCTCCGGTTCTCTACTTAAGAGGTTTCAAAACGTAATTAGGGTATTCCATTGAAGTGTTTTCACGTCCAATGTGAGAGAAAGAAAGAAAAAGAGGAAGAGAGAAAGAGGAGAGAGAGAGAGAGAGAGAGAGGAAGCTTGTAGAAGGGAGATATTGCTTGAAGATGTGATCTTTGGCACAATCGTCATCTCAGCTCTTCTACGTCCTCGTGATCGGTGAGATCTCTCCATTTTCATTATTCTCTTATTGTTTATCCACTCCTACATGAGTGAAGAAGGTTTGATCCAAGCGGTGTGTGCTTGTGATTGGTTGTAACGTTTTACTTCATAGTGAATTGTTGCTCTGGACTAGGTCCCGTGGTTTTTACCTCTTCGAGCGTTTTCCACGTAAAATTCTCTTGTGTCGTGAGGTTGTTGATTTGCTTTTGATTATTGCATTATCATAGCCCATAATTCTAGTGTATTGGGGGTGCAAGATCCTAAGGTTTTTGTGAAACGCACCCAACAAAGTGGTATCAAAGCGTTCGGGTTGGTTGAACGGAGTGGGATTGGTTCTAAATTATGGAAGGTGGCTCGTCAAGGATGATCAGTCTCAATGGTTCTAACTGGACCATATGGAAGGCTAAGATGGAGGACTTGCTTTATTGTAAGGATCTATATGCTCCAATCTTAGGCGTATCAGCAAAGATAAATGATATGCCTGATGATGATTGGAAGAAGTTGGACCAAAAGGTGGTAGGGTTTATTAGACAATGGTTGGACAATTCCGTATTCCACCATGTGTCTACGGAAACCTCAGCCACTAGCCTATGGCTAAAATTGCAAGGGTTGTATGAGAGGAAGACAGCCGGCAATAAGATTTTTCTGATAAGAAGACTTGTGAATCTCAAGTTCAAAGATGGTGGTTCTGTGATTGAGCACATGAATGAGTTCAGCAACATATTGAACCAGCTCTCCGTTATGAAGATGGTTCTGGACGATGAATTATAGGCTTTGCTATTGCTTAGCTCATTGCCTGACAGTTGGGAGACATTGGTAGTGTCTCTAAGTAACTCCGCGCCAGATGAAAAGATGTCCATGGAACAGGTAACTAGTTGTCTCTTTAATGAGGAAACAAGGAGGAAGTCTCGGGGGTCTACTCATCAAGAGGCCCTTGTGATACAAGATCGGGGGAGAGATAAGAACAGAAAGGGCGGGAAGGCCTGAGATAAATCAAGATGCAAGTCCAGTATCAGGAAGGATGTTGAATGCTAGAATTGTGGCAAGAAAGGTCACTACAAGCATGAATGTCATAAGAATAAGAATGACATGAAAGGAAAAGGAAAGGAGAAGGAAGATGAATCAGACTTCACTGCGATCGCTTCAGATGGCGACATTGTGGTTATTCTTTCGGAAGATCACGAAGTTTGTCTCACGGCTACTAGTCAAGACACCAACAGGGTGATAGACTCGAGAGCGCCTCGTTTCATGCGACTCCACGTAAAGATTTCTTCATGAGTTACAAGTCAGGTGACTATGGGACAGTGAAGATGGAAAATTCTAGCATGTCGAAGATCATGAGGGTCGGTGATATTTGTGTGAAGACCGATGTGGGCTGCACATTGGTTCTCAGGGATATGAGGCATATTACAAATCTTCGCCTCAACTTGATGTCGACGGGAAGGTTGGATAATGATGTCTATGAAAGCCGATTTATTGGTGGGCGCTGGAAGCTCATCAAGGGTTCGTTGATCGCTGCCAGAGTAAAGAAGTGTTGCACCCTTTACAAGACAAGTGTCAGTGTATGCAAGGGTGAGTTGACCGCAACGAAAGATTCAGCAACTAACATGTGGCACATGCGTCTAGGCCACATGAGTGAGACAAGGCTTCAGCTACTAGCAAAGAAGCAGCTCCTTCCAGACGTGACAGGTATACCTCTTAAAACCTGTATTGCCTGTTTATTAGGGAAACAGCATAGAGTTTCATTTGTTAAATCTGCTTCCCATGTTAATAAAATACATACATTAGATTTTGTTTATTCTGATGTTTGTGGTCCTATGAGGACAAAAACTTAGGTGGGGCATTGTATTTTATCACTTTTATAGATGATGCATCTAGGAGGGTTTGGGTTTATACTTTGAAATCCAAGGACGAGGTCTTTGGTGTGTTTAAAATGTTTTATGCTATGGTCGAGAGAGAGACATATAGATCGTTGAAGTGCATTCACACTGACAATGATGGTGAATACATTGGTGACTTCCATGAGTATTGTAAGTCACTGGGTATATGGTATGAGCAGACGATTCCCAAGACCCCCCAACATAATGGTGTGGCTGAGCAAATGTTGTTGAGCCACAGGTGATGAGGACATCAAAGGACAGACACCCGTCCAAGAAGTAGTCGTTGCATGAGTATATTATGCTCACTGATAGGGAAGAGCCAGAAGACTATTTGAAGCCCTAACCGACGAGCATAAGAGGAAGTGGTTGAAAGCTATGCAAGAAGAGATGGAATCCTTGCATAAGAACCACACCTATGATATGGTGAAATTGCCTAGGGGCAAGAAAGCTCTGAGTAACAAGTGGGTGTTCAGAAAGAAGAATGAGCAAAAGAATTCACAAATGAGGTTCAAGGTCATGCTAGTAGCGAAAGGGTTTGGTCAGAGGAAAGGTATAGACTTCGAGGAGATATTCTCATCAGTGATGGAGATAACATCTATACGGGTGTTGCTCGGGTTGACGGCTAGCATGGATCTGGAGATAAAGCAGTTAGATGTTAAAACTGTCTTTCTCTATGGTGACCTGGAAGAAGAGATCTACATACACCAACCAGAGGGGTTCGAAGTCAAGGGCAAAGATCATATGCTGTGTAGGCTTAGAAAGAGCTTATATGGGCTAAAGTAAGCTCCTAGGCAATGGTACAAGAAGTTCGACTCGTTCATGTTAAAGCATGGATATAACAGAATGGAGTCGAACCATTGTGTGTTCACGCGTAAGTTCTCAGATGGTGATTTCTTAATTCTTCTATTGTACATTGATGATATGCTCATCATGGGAAAAGACATTAAGAAGATTGATAAGCTGAAACAGGAGTTGGGCAAGTCGTTTGCGATGAAAGACTTGGGCCCGGCTAATCAAATCCTAGGAATGGAGATAACCTGTGACAGAAGCAGCAGGAAGCTTTGGCTGTCACAAAAACGGTATATTGATAAAGCCTTAGAGCGGTTCAATGTGAATGCAGCGAAGCCGATCAGTACTCCACTGGA
Organism: Liriodendron chinense; assembly: GCA_003013855.2. Classification (NCBI taxonomy): domain Eukaryota; kingdom Viridiplantae; phylum Streptophyta; class Magnoliopsida; order Magnoliales; family Magnoliaceae; genus Liriodendron; species Liriodendron chinense. Next base: position 1,136,157 of record PVNU02000133.1, on the reverse strand, counting down.
TGGTCACTTCAAATTAAGCGACAAGATCCTAAGGTTTTTGTGAAACGCACCCAACAAATGAGAGGTTTTATTTTATTTTAAATGAACCATCTTCTCGCTACTGATAGTTTCAGTAAGCACAGCATCCTGAGTTGGGATGGGCCTCGTTAAAAAATCAAATGGATCGTACTCATCAAATCATTGGGCCTTCAAATGGACGGTAAAACCCAAAAATAGTTCATAATTAATCATTAGGGAAGATGTGAGAACACTAGATGCCTAGAATTGTCCCATCGGTGGAATTTTTCGACTATAGACCATCCAATCTAAGCCCGTTAGGTGAAGACGTCCTAATCCATGTCTTTCATGCAATGCCCATTAATATTGTAATCGCACTGTGTTTAACTTGGGTACTTGCTCACCCAAGGGGCTAGAGAATCACTCACGTGACAAGAGAGGAATAACTCAACTTACAAATACAAAGGGTGTAGAAAATAACTCAAAAATTGAATTCCTCTTCATTACAAAATAAGCATTTTTATAGACCCATTACAATCACCCCTCATAAATACATTAATAACAAGCATGTGTTTTCAATGTATTACTATATGTTTCCAAAACAAATAAACAACTTTCAAAATAATGCTAAACACATTTACAAGACATACTTCAATTTCAAACTCTTCCCTTTTTCCATGCATGCATGCAATATAGTCCAAAAGTCATGCATCATAAATGCACCTGGCTAGAAATAATGATCTAATACCAAGGCTTGGGGATAGCTGATAGGTTGGGCTTTCCCTTGAATTAAGCCTGCATCATTCTCCCCTTGTTTGAAAGAACTCGTCCTTGAGTTCGAAATACAATGCCTTTCAGACTTGGCTTCTTCTTTGGTAGTTGATAGTTTAGCCCGACAATGTTCCATGGATTGTCTTCCTTTTTCCTCTTTTGAATCATGATATCTTGAAAGGCTTATGGTGCTCCTCCACTTTCAGGTGATGCTTATCCACTATCTCTTTAGAGACCAAATTCTCTGCACTTTCACTATTTATGATGTCATTACATACATTTTTACTACATGTGCAACATGTATGGAAGATACAAGTTCGTAAGAAATCATTTTCGGGTGCTTGAGGAGAGGCCAAAACTTTGCAAATAGCAAGACTTTCACATTCATTCGATCTAGTCATTTCATCGAGCATTTCATAGGCATCTTCATCATAAATTGGCTTGTCATCATCAAATTCAATATGGTCTTCATTCAGTTCACCTTCATTTGGTCCAGTCATTTCATCAAACACTTGATAGGCATCTTTATCATAAATAGGCGCATTATCATCAAATTTCTTGTGATCTTCGTTACCTTCATTCGATTCAATCATTTCATCAAACACTTCATGAACATCCTTATCATAAATTGGAACACTTGTAGAGGCTTGTGCATAAAGTTTTCTTAAATCTCCTCCATCATGTGTCATAGATTGTTGTTGGCATACCTTCATTCTTTAATTTATTCATAAAAGTGGAGATCTTGAATTAAAGACATAATTTCGACCCAATTTCCTCTTCCTCTTACCATAAGAAATCAAGCTTAATCCAATGATCGAGCTTGCTCTGATACCACTTGATATAGCTCCAAGGGGTTAGCTTAGGGCCACACTCACCCAAGGGTCGGGGAATCACTCACCCAACAATGAGTAGCTTCACTCACCCAAGGGGCTAGGAACGACTCACCTAACAAGAGAAGAATCACTCAACTTATAAATACAAAGCTTGTAGGAAATAATTCAAAGATTGAATTACTCTTCATTACAAAATAGGTTATTTATAGACCAATTACAACCACTCCTCATAAATACATTAATAACAAGTTTATGTTTTCAATGTATTAATATATATTTCCAAAACAAAAAAACAACTTTCAAAATAATTCTAAAAACATTCCCAAGACATACTTCAATTTCATACTCTTCCCCTTTTTCATGTATGCAAAATAGTCTCAAAGCCATGCATCATGAATGCACTTGGCTAGAAATAATAGTCTAGATACCAAAGCTTTGGGCGTAGCTAGTTGATGGATTTGGCTTTCACTTTGAATTGGGACTGCATCAGTTATAAGTTAGGCCCGAAATTGAAGGCCAATCCATCCCACGGGCCTGAAAAGTGGGGCCACAACCATGTCCAGTGATGGCCGTTGGTTGGGGAGGTGTTAGTCAATGACCTGCCAAGAGTTTATATGGTACGCTCAAGTTTTCATTTTGAACCAGTGGGCCATGGTTCACTGATCCAAAGTGTGGAACCTATGCGCCCCCCTATGGATAGCCTTGAACTGAAAATCTTCCAGAAGCATGGATTTCAGGCCCTTCAATTGGTGGACTAGATAAAGAAATATAACAATTAATGGTCACATTAACCATAGAAATGCCAGTCTCTACTGCATGTAACGCCAATAAGTCTTGGACATTTTTTCCCTGACTATTTTAAGGAGAAGTCCTAAGACATTTGATATATATATATATATATATATATATATATATATATATATATATATATATATATATAGATTTTAGGAATTAAAAATTTTGGCTGGTGCTTATTGGAGGGATCATATTTCACTTGCAGAAGTCCAAAAATGACTTAATAATTTTCCCATAAAAGCCTGGCATGTTGCCGACTTTTTCTCTATCCCTAAATTCTAGCCCCAATTTTCTCTCTTTTGAATTTCTGTCTTCCCTCTTCCTCCACATGCATTGCAATTTCCCCACCCCTACTAGACAGTGAAGAAAGAGGAAGAAAATACCATGGCATGTTTGGTAGATGCTAAAAATAAGTTCCTCTCATTTGAATTAATTGTAATTATATATTATACATTATAGTTTGGGTAAAGAGTAAAAATAATCTCGGTAAACAACAATCACGATCAATGAAACTTAACTATGATTACATTGAATGAGAAGAATCCACTTTTAGACACATACCAAACAAGCTCTTAGTCATCCCCTACTTTTCCATACCTGGACTTATTCCTTGTGGTTGGTGCAACCCGTGGAAGAAGTTAGAGAAATGTCTCTTTTTACACTTCAATGTCAGTGCGGCAAAGGCGGCGTGTGGAAGTCAAGGGAATAAAAACAAAATCTGATGGGAACTTTTCTAAGGAAGAAGACAAGTTCCCAAGTATTTTGTTGACTAGAGGATTTAAATTTTAAATTTTAAGACTTGTCTAAGTTATGTATTAATCTGTCCTTGGGTCGGTCCACATGCACATTGTTGAAATGTGTAGAAGTTGTCATCATATTCATCTTACTTACGAAATGTATCTCAAATTCCTTTCATATATATATATATATATATATATATATATATATATATATATATATATATATATATATATATGTCTCTCACTTTTAAATCTTAGCCCTTCATTAAAAATCTATTTAGATTTATTACTTGGGTAATTGACGCAGGGAGGACGTGGTAGGTTGATCACCATCTCCCTAACCGATAGTTCTCGAATCCACGAGAAGAAATAAAAGATAAAAAGAGGAAATAAATTCCAAATAATTGATTTATTGATAATTGAATTAATAATAACGAAATTACAATGCATATAAATAGGAGACTAAACCCTAAGTAAAGTATCAGAATCCAACTCCAACTTAACTCCTAGAAAACGCAACTTACTATAAATAGTAAACTTATTATTTATAGAAGTCGTTCAATCCTACTAGAACTCTTGGTTTTCGGTCAAAAATAGAAAGTTTTCAAACGGCCTCAACCACGTTGTTCTACTAAATATTCTAAGCCCTTTTTCATGTTGGACACTAACTCTAAAGCCCTACAGATGCAAAGTTATGATCGAATTAAAACTTACTATAAATAGTAAAACTGAAAACAAACTAGCCTAATGACCGTTGATACGGTCGATTCTCGCGATTCCGGCTTGGGCAACCCGACGTAGCGGGGTTGGTTGGCTAAAGTAGCTCGAGCTACCCCAAATTGATATATTATACGTCCCGTAACTCATCCCGGATTGTGAGATACGACCGATTTACGGTCCTGACGGTCCGGATCACTTTCGACCCGAACGGTCTTCTTTTGCTCCATCTGGGCCATGAAATAATCAGCGACCCGTTCTACATCAGTCTCCTCCACTTCGAAAGAGCTCGACCCCGAGTTCTCGTCCAGCTTTGGTTCATGATATTCGTACAGATCTGCCACGTTGAAAGTCCTTGAAATCTCCATGTCATCCGGAAGATCAACAACGTAGGCATTGTCATTGATCTTGCGAATGATCGGTACCGGTCCAATCTTCTTTTGCTTCAACTTGTTGTAGGTCCCGGTAGGAAATCGCTCTTTACGTAGGTGGACCATCACCTGATCACCTATTTCGAACACTTTGGCGCACCGATGCTTGTCGGCCGCTTCTTTGTACTTTTCGTTCGAAGCCTGTAATTTGTTGCCCACGTCTGCATGTATGTCCATGATTCGGTCTGCCATATGTTCAGCTGTAACGCTCATGCCCGGAAGCTTGGGCAAGGGAACCAAATCGAGTGTGTGACGAGGAACGCACCCATAAACAATCTGGAACAGAGATTTTCCTGTCAATCGGTTTACCATGTTGTTGAACGCAAACTCTGCTTAAGCCAGGGGCATGTCCCACTACTTCGGTTTGTCACCTGAAAGGCAACGGATGAGATTCCCCAATGTGCGGTTGACGACCTCAGTCTATCCATCTGTTTGTGGATGATAAGCACTGCTGAAGTGAAGTCGTGTACCGAACCGATTCCACAAGGCTGGCCAAAAGTGGCTAACGAACTTTGTGTCCCGGTCTGAAGTGATCGTCTTAGGAATCCCATGTAGTCGCACAACCTTTCTGAAGAAAAGGTTGGCAACGTGTATCGCATCAAAGGTCTTCTTGCACGGAATGAAATGTGCCAACTTGGAGAATCGGTCTACCACCACGAACACTGAGGCCATGCCGCGTTGTGTTCGTGGGAGCCCTAATATAAAATCCATAGATAAATCCTCCCAAGGGGCATCTGGCACGGGTAATGGCGTGTAAAGACCTGTATTTTGAGATTGTCCCTTAGCGGTTTGACAAATATGACATCGTTGTACCGCCCTGCCAACATCACGAGCAAGTTGCGGCCAGTAATACCGCTCTTCCACCATCGCTCGAGTCTTATCTCGTCCTAGATGACCGCCGAGGCCACCGCCGTGCAGCTCGATAATAATTTTGTCCCGTAACGAACTCTGCGGGATGCAAAGTCGATTTCCTTTGAAGAGAAAACCATCTTAAATTAGAAGGTCACTCGGGTGCCCCTCTTGGCACTTTTTCCACGCATCTGCAAAATCCTCGTCTTCGGCATAAAGTTCCTTGAGACAGTCGAATCCGATCACCTTATTGCTCACTGTAATAAGAAGGGATGCACGTCGGCTTAGTGCATCTGCCACCTTGTTTTGCTGCCCTGATTTGTGTTTCAGAACGAACGTAAATTCCTATAAAAACGAAATCCATCTAGCATGCATACGATTCACATTAGTCTGAGTATTGATAAATTTTAAGGCCTGATGATCAGTGTACAGTATAAATTCCCTTTGAATAAGATAATGGCGCCAATGGCGCAGTGCCTGAACCATTGCATATAATTCAAGTTCATAGGTCGACCACTTCTGTCGTACGTGCGTCGCTGAGTTTCTCACTGTAAAAGGCAACCGGCCTGCCCTCCTGAGAAAGGACTCCCCCAATGCCGACAATAGATGCGTCGCATTCTACCTCAAATAGCTTATCGAAATTAGGGAGTACCAGGACCGGGGTAGTGGACAACCGATGTTTAATTTTTGCAAAGCTCTTCTCAGCCCCATCGGTCCATTGAAACGGACCCTTCTTCATACAGTCGGTAATCGGCGCGACGATACTGCTGAAGTTCCGCACAAATCGACGATAGAAGGTCGCCAACCCATGAAACTTCGTACCTCATGAATGTTTGTCGGAGTCGGCCAATCCCGAATAGTTCGAACTTTTTCTTCGTCCACTCGGATACCCGTGGACGACACAATGAACCCCAGAAACAATAATTGATCAGTTAAAAAGCTACACTTTTTCAGATTTAAGTACAGCTTGTTGTCGGCCAACACTTGTAGCACTTTTCTGATGTGGGTCATGTGCTCCATTTCATCCTGACTGTATATTAGAATGTCGTCAAAGTAAACGACAACGAAACGGCCATTGAACGGCTTCAACACTTGGTTCATTAAACGCATGAAGGTGCTTGGTGCGTTGGTCAAACCGAAAGGCATAACCAGCCACTCATATAGCCCTTCCTTGGTCTTGAAGGCCGTTTTCCACTCGTCACCTGGCCTAATACGGATTTGATGGTATCCACTCCGTAAGTCCAGTTTCGAGAACACCTTGGAGCCCTCGAGCATGTCCAGCATGTCATCCAACCGCGGTATTGGAAATCGATATTTAACTGTTATTTTATTGATCGCGCGGCTATCGATGCACATACGCCATGTTCCGTCCTTCTTTGGGGTAAGGAGTGCCGGAAAGGCACACGGGCTCATGCTCTCTTTAATAAGAGCCTTACGGATCAGTTCCTCCACCTGTCCCTGTAAAATTTCACACTCTTTCGGACTCATCCGATAGTGCGGTCGGTTGGGTAGACTGGACCCTGGGATAAGGTCGATGTGATGTTGTATGTCTCGCATGGGAGGCAACTCATCAGGTAACTCTGCAGGCCAAGTACTTCGAAATTCTTCCAGCAGCGGTTTAAGGCGTTGAGGAATATTAGAGGATCCTGGCTCCTCGCCTTTTACCATAACGGCATAAATCTCGCCCGTTTCCTTTGATTCCTTAACAAACTCGCGAATGGTAAGGAGAGAGTTCCCCTCAACTTTAGAAGCTTCAGGGTGTTTGTCTGGTGTCATAGGGGCCAAAACAATTTTCCGACCATCCTTGGTGAACATGTATATGTTTTCCCGTCCACTGTGGATCACATCTCGATCCGATTGCCATGGCCGCCCAAGTAACATGTGGCAGGCTTCCATGTCAACCACATCACAGAGGACCTCGTCCTTGTAGTTTTTACCAATGGAAAACGACATTGATGAGTTACCTTGGTTTCGTTCACCTTCTTGATCCAGCCGATAGAGTAAGGGGTAGGGTGCTTCGTCATAGGCAGATGTAACTTATCCACCATAATTCTCGAGACAATATTTTCGCTACTCCCACTGTCTATGATCACGTCACAGACTTTGCCCTGCACGGTGCACTTTGTGCGAAAAATATTATGTCGTTGTGGGTGCACTTCCTTCCTGGGGGCGTAAAGTAGTCGTCTTACTACTAGCGATTCCCCATGATCTTCAGTCAGCCAATCGACATCTTCTGTGTCCCCCTCTTCGGCCTGTTTCAATTCAGGGTTGTCTTCTGTTGACTCACCTTCCACGCCGCCTTCATTCGTAGTTAAGTGTGCTGCAGGGCGTTGAGGGCAAGCGTTCGACCAGTGACCTGGTTGGCCACAACGGAGACAATGGTCTGGTCTTGGCCGACCATATGGGTTGGGGATCCTGCTGGAACCCGCTGTAGTGGAAGCTGTACGTTGAGGTCTTGAGGAACCGCTTCCCCAGTCCCGGTTCGTGACCGTAGGAGGTTGAGGACGCCCTCCTATAGGCTCCTTACCTTTGGCCAACGTTGTATCTTGAGTGGGTCCGGTGTTGGGATTTCGTGTTGCCAGATAGGGTCGAGCAGGGGGCCGTGACAACTGTGTTTCTACTCGAGTGGCCAATTGGTTGGCCTCACTCAACGTCCAAACTGGATGCATCTGGACTCGATCCTGGATTGCAAATCGCAACCCACCAATGAATCGTGATACTTGTTGTGCCTCTGATTCCGATAAATTATTCCGTGTAGCCAATCGTTGGAATTCTTCAAGATATTCGGCTACGGTTCTATTTCCCTGACGACAATTTTGGTATTGTTGGAACAAAATTTGTTCATAGTCGTTAGGGAGGAATCGAGCTCTAAGAAGCTGTCTCATCCGAGGCCATGTTCGGATGGGTGTCTTATTCTGACGGGTGCGGGAAACCTGCAGGTTTTCCCACCATGCTGAAGCACCGGATTTTAACTTATATGCAACTAGTTTTACCTTCTTGTCGTCCGGCACTTCCATATAGTCGAAGTATCGCTCGACCTCTGCCAGCCAGTCGAGGAACTCCTCTATTCGAAGTAGGCCATTAAAGCTGGGAAGATCAGCTTTGCCCCGATAATCTCGTTCTGCTCGTTCCACACGCTCATTCCCTAGCGCCGGTCGTCGTACGAATATGTCTTCGACCTCGTCATCGCTTGGTTCTGAATCGTCTGGCGTAACCCTACGGTTATCCACCTGGGGTGTTCTACGGACAATAGGATTGTCCCGTATAACAACTGTTGGTGGTTGTTGGTCGCCTTGGGCTCGAAGAGGAGCTAGCGATGCTGCAATCTGGTCGAGGGTCGCCTGTATACCTTGCAGGATCAACCGGTTCTCCCGTCGTGCTGCTTCGAATGCTGCCTCGAAGGCTGTCGCCGTTAGATAGTCCCTTGGAGCACCGTTCTTAGGATGAGGATCCAACCCTTCATTAGAGGTCATCGTCCTGAGGAAGAAACCTCTCTCTGATACCAATGACGCAGGGAGGACGTAGTAGGTTGATCACCGTCTCCCTAGCCGATAGTTCTCGAATCCACGAGAAGAAATAAAAGATAAAAAGAGGAAATAAATTCCAAATAATTGATTTATTGATAATTGAATTAATAATAACGAAATTACAATGCATATAAATAGGAAATTAAACCCTAAGTAAAGTATCAGAATCCAACTCCAACTTAACTCCTAGAAAACGCAACTTACTATAAATAGTAAACTTACTATTTATAGAAGTCGTTCAATCCTACTAGAACTCTTGATTTTCGGTCAAAAATAGAAAGTTTTCAAACGGCCTCAATCACGTTGTTCTACTAAATATTCTAAGCCCTTTTCATGTTGGACACTAACTCTAAAGCCCTACAGATGCAAAGTTATGATCGAATTAAAACTAACTATAAATAGTAAAACTGAAAACAAACTAGCCTAATGACCGTCGATACGGTCGATTTTCGCGATTCTGGCTTGGGCAACCCAGTGTAGCGGGGTTGGTTGGCTAAAGTAGCTCGAGCTACCCCAAATTGATATATTATACGTCCCGTAACTCATTCCGGATTGTGAGATACGACCGATTTACGATCCTAACGGTCCGGATCACTTTCGACCCCGAACGGTCTTCTTTTGCTCCATCTGGGCCATGAAATAATCAGCGACCCGTTCTACATCAGTAATTTGAGGTCTTTATCAGCCTTTGCTCCAATACCATGTACTCTTTGATGTCAACTTTTATTTATAATTAATCATATCAATTTTAACTCTTACTTTGCATGTTGCATTCTACCTCTTACGTTGCCTCCCTATGCTTGCATAGGGCATCTTTGGCTGCCACTTGGAAATGAGGTCATCTCATTTTAGTTAATCTAAATTATGTATTTCATTTAATTAGTTAGAAAAGTAACAATTTGAGGGGGAAGGGGGCTGAGGTAAGTGAGAGACGCAGATTGCTCGCAACCCCTTTCCTTTTGTTAGAACTTAGGTGGGGCAGATTTTGGTGTTTGTGAGAAATCCACCCTATCCATCCATTTTTCCAACTCATTTTTAGATATGAGATTGAAAATGAGGCAAATCTAAAACTAAAGCCGGCCACATGATAAGAAATAGAGGGGATTGAATGCACACTGTTAAAACATTTGTGAGGCCACATGAGTTTTGGATCAAGCTAATATTTTGTACACTTTCATTTTATCAAAGTGAGAACGACCTTATGAGTGGTTTGAATGGCATATAAACAATATGATGGACAAGAAAGGATTCAACTGTAGCCATTTCCCTCCCCTGTATTTCCTTTTGTGTGGAACATTTAAGCTCTGGATTTGCCTCATTTTTTGTCTCATGTCCTAAAAAGGTGGGGGCTAAATGGATGGACGGGGTGAATTTCTAGCAAACATCACAGTGGCCCCACCTAGCTTCTGACGTCGACCATTCGCACTTCTTGCCTCTGTCAGGAGCTAGGTGGGGCCCACCATGATGTTTGTGAGAAATCCACCATGTACATCTGGTTTGTCACCTCATTTTAGGATAGAGGACAAAAAATGAAGCAGATCCAGAGCTTAAGTGGGACAGATGAAAAAGATGCAGAGTTAAAGGCTCTTTGACGTCCCCTTATTCACCCTTCGATAAACTGAAAACACAAAAAGATTAGCCTAATCCTCTTGAATGTTTTAACACGGGAGTCTAATCCCTACTGGTTTCTTCCCTGCGTGTCTCACCTAAGTTTTGGATCTGCCTCAACTTTTTGTCTAGTATCTTATAAGGTTGCAAAATGATTAGACATGGTTAATTTCCCACAAACATCAAAAGGCCCCAGTTAGCTTTCGACTGTAATAGGGTTGGCAAAATGGTTAGACATGGTGAATTTCTCACAAACATAGAGGCCCCAAGTAGCTTTCAACTGTAATGGGCTCATTAGCAATTCATGTTTGAAATTTCCCTAATGTGACAGAGCCGGCACCACATCGGTAGAAACTTCACAGGCGGGAATTGGAATAAAAGGAACGGACCCGGCTTGGGATCCACCGACTTTGGTGGATCCATGATTGTGGGGTCATCATAATGTATGTGTTTTATATCCATGTCATCCATCCATTTTACCGGCTCATTTTAAGTTATAAGCATAAAAATCAAGCATATCCAAATCTCAGGTGGACCACACTACAGGAAAAAGTGGCGATTGAACACCCACCATTAAAAATGAGGTCACAAGGTCATCTGATTTTAGTTAATACTAATTATGTATTTTATTTAAGATAAAAAAAAAATAAAGAAGCATCCTAGGGCGAAGGGACTATGAGAGGAGAGCGGATCAGGTGAGACCCCAGCCTCACCTAAGACAGTGCGCCCTTACCATGGGCTTAGCGCGGGGCCCTCTTTGATATATGTATTATGTATCCATGCCGTCCATCCATTTTTAAGATCATTTTAGGGCACCATCCCAATAATGAACCAGATCCAATAATCAGGTAGACCGAAACTTAAGAAAAAGTATTGATTGACCATTAATGGGCCACAAAAGTTTTGGATCAAGATGATATTTGGTTTTTCCCTTCATCCAGGATTACGTAACCTTATCAATGGATTGGATGATAAATAATAAATAAAGAAATATTAAGGTGCACCCTAAGAAGTTTTTAATGGTAGGACAGTTAATCACCACTGTTTCTTATGGTATAGTCTACTTGATAATGGGATCTACTTAATTTTTGGGATAATGCCCTAAAATCATCTTTAAAAATGCATGGATAGAGTGGATACATAATACATACATCAATGTGGGCCCATGATCACCCCAAGGTAAGGGCCGCACCAAACTTGCGGGGTCTCACCTAATCCGCTCTCCTATAAGGATGTTTACTGAAATAGCCCTGAGTTGTGGCTGATTTTACTGAGTTAATTTCTCGTCTAGTTCATCTTTTTTAGGTCTTTTGACGAGAAGTTAAAATTTTATGGTTGAAAATGCCTCTCCATGGATTCCCTCTGGCCACTATGGATCCCCTCAGGGGCATGATGGAGTCCCCTTGAGCACATGGTGGTCAAAGGGGCACTGGACTATAAAAAATTTAATTTCTCGTCAAAAGGTCAAAAAAAGAGCCGGAAAAGAAATTGAACTTTTAGTAAAAATAGCCACACTTAGGGCCATCGCAGTAAAAATCCCTCCCTATGAAAGAGGACGGAAACTTCCCTCACAAGACTCTACTGGGGTCACATCGGGGGGTGACTTTCAGTTTGTTGAGCATGGCAAGTGGGCCACGAAAGAATCGGCATTAAGATATCGCGGAAAATAATAACCAGGTGCATTTATTCTCACGGTTCCTTATCCTTGCCTCGGTTTATGTGGGCTAAGAAGTTTTCCATGGTAGTTGTTTATTCCTTACTGTTTCCTGGTGTGGCCCACTTGAGCTTTGAATCTATCTCATTTTTTAATTCAAATCCTAAAATGAGCTGGAAAAATAGATGAATGATGAATGGTGTGGATAAAACAAATACATTATAGCCCCCCCCCCCCCCCCCCCCCCCCCCCCCCCCAAAGCCTGGTGAGGAGCATGATTTCCCATAGCGCGTGGCATCCATCATACTCTTCCACCGTATCACAGCTTTTCTTTCTCTTGTTACTTACATACGTGGTCACTTGATCAGACATGTGGGCACCATGTTTCGGGAGCGGATTAGGTACTTCCTGAGTCTATCCTGAGCTCTGGACAAGCTATTACGTGGCTAATGGGCATTGGTGGAGAGGAGGCGTGACATGATTGTGTCAGGCTTGCTGACGTGGCAGGTCGCCTCTGACAATGTGCCCTGCACCAATACAAATGTGACACGTCGGTGCCACGTAGGGCCTGTCCTTAGCTCGGGAGAGGCTCGGGTTGTACCTAATCCGCTCCCCCATGTTTCGTTGTTATCTTTTCTCTCTACAGGGTTTGACCGTCACAATGAAAAGATAAAGAGTTAAAAGTAACGGTTCACATTCAACTGAGAAAAGCCCATATGGTTCTTGGGTTTTACCCATTGTTGTCGGCCATACTTGGGCACAGGCGAGGTGGGACGAAGGTCCACCTAGGTGGTAATAGCGGAGCATCTCCTTTTTTCAATGAGTGGCTTGGATTGCAAATGCTGAATCTGCACAACACACGGAGAGGCTAGGAGGTGGCCGGAGGACCGAATGTTAGTCCTCCGAAGCTTAAGTCAGATGGTTGTGAGTTGCAGGGAGTTGGGTTGCTCTTGGAGACAAGAGTTCTTACGTACCTTTGTATGGAGTCCTTGGCCATATTTATAGGATGATGGGGTGGCATCTTCATGGTCTGGCTGTCCTCCTTGGACATGCCAACCTGCTCTTCCTAATCATGAAAACTTAGGGTGGTCTCTAGCGCTGGCAGTCCCAGCCTAACACGCTAGGCCTATGGCAATCATTAGGCGTGGGGGCGGAGCCTAACACCTGACAGTCCTAGCCCGACACGCTAGGCTTTCCGTCCCGAGCTTATCTCGTTCGAAGACCGACCCATCTCAGGCGCGGCCTTTGTATTTGGTTAGCCGGCTTGCTTCGGCACGTTAGGTCGGCTATTGGCGGGGTCCGATCTCGACGACAATTGTCGTGGCCTGCCTTCATTGGGCCTTTTGGGCTCATAGTGTCGAATGGTTGAGGCTTCAAAAGCCTCGGCCATTAGATTTGGCTTTTACCCATAACAGAAGCCCCCTTGCTCTCAAGTCCGGCTCGTTTGGCTCGGGAGTATCTCCTGATTGGGCCAGTAATCTTGCTGAATCTTGCGCCTCAAGTTGTCACCGTGGTTAGTGGAAAGGGCGGGAATGTCGCCATTAATGCACCATTTCGAATTTCAAAATGTTGACATGATGCTCGTACGGTGCGTCAGCCTTTCCGTATCCGAAGTGAATGGGGCAGTGACATGTGGCGGTGATGTGTCAGGGGGACATCTCTCGTCAGACTGGCTTACGGGTATGCGACCCGTGGCGTAGTAAGTGGAGCGTCACGTCAAGTTGCCTCTTTAGGCCACCGTCCTGCAACACGTGGCGTCAGTATGAGCCCGGTGCTGTCGGAGGTTGACTATAAAATCATGACTTAGAGTTTTCAAAGGGATTTTCCGAGTTCATCTCCCGTCATCCTTTCTTCCTTTTTTAATTTTTTATTTTCCCGTTGCTTTGGATATCAGATCTAGTTTATGCTCCAGCAGTCCTTGTTAATTCGCGTCCAGTGATTGACCTAGTACGTTCATTTTCCCTCTTTTCTGTTGATCAATTCAGTCTGGTTTCCCTTTTTTTTTCTTTTTCTTCCAAACACTATGTTGAGGTTAGGAGGTGTTGATGCTGGAAATTCGTCAACAGATGAGGATGAAGATTTCTTGATATCGATGGTCGAATGATGCTGATCTTCTTCCTGAAGAAAGGTCGGATCCTGTAGAGCACAAAGGAAAGCTAAGGGGGGTGGCTAGGGTCCAGCCGTTAGCCCTCCGATGCCTAAGTCAGTGGGATCTTGAAGGATTAAATATCTATCTTTTGATCAGCTTTTGTATCGTACCTTGATAATGAAGAGAATGCTTCAATTTATAGACTTAGGTCGTGGAGTTGCGTTCCTAATTTGTTGCCGTGATGTTTGTAGAGAAAATCTCGGATCTCTGAGATTTCCTGAGCTGTCCCGTGATTTTCGAAGATATTCGGGGAGTTGGTTAGAGATTACCCGGATTCTTCTCCTCTTATCACGCACAAACTTAGAGAATGGCGGTAACGGAATCAGGTCGCTCTAATGAGATCGGTCAGTCTTACGAGGTCGTCCACAGGGATCACCTCTCCTCCTTAGACCAGGTCGGTCAGACCTGACGACATGTGTTTGGGCCATTCCGTTTGTCGTCAGATCGGCTTCGAGCTGAGCAGGCTGAGCTGGATCTATCCCCAGGTCAGCTCGCATTCTTCTCGCAACAATACTGAGGTCAGCTCGTATTCTTCTCACAACAGAAGTTCCCCCACTCCCGAGTCTAGCTTGTCTGTCTCGGGAGTAGCTTGGTAAAGAAGATACGATGATCTGGCTACTTTTGGCGTTTTTACAGCTGTCGCGCCGTCATCTCGACGGGCGAAAAAGCGGCATTTAATGCGTCGTTCAAAAAATCGAGGCGTCATCATTCGTTTGTACGGCGTATCAGCGCTCAATAGAATATTATTGAACGGGATGGCACCACGTGTCTGGAGTGGTGCGTTACTTTTTGTACGTTTCAACCGAGAGCCGCCACGTGGAATCATTGCATTAAATGCCAAAGAATCCTTCGGGTATAAAACTCGAGAGTTAGCGAATTTCGAAAAAATCTTTCTCTTCTCCAACTCTGCTTTTTCTCTCTTTTTGGGTTCTCCTCCTCCATTTCCTGATACCTCTCGTCCAGCCAGTATACCAATCAGCTAGGGTACGCTCTTCTTACCCTTAGAAGACCTTCTTCTCTTCTTATATTTTTCAAAATGTCGGAGGCCTCCTACTCTGATGCCATACCGATGGTGAGGTTTAGAGATTCTGAATTGGACCCACCTCTATCAGAGCATCAGAAGATGGACCCCAGAGAATCCCATTCCAGGACAGCCGATCCTGTGAATGAAGAGGAATCCGACATTCCTGAGCCAGGAGTTGGGGATGGGACGGCTCAGAGGGATTCCTTCGAGCTCGATGGCGTGACCTCGCAGATTACCCAGAGAGAACTGGATAATGCGAGGAGGACGTACGGGATCCTGGAATCCGTAGAACTTAGGATTTCGGACCGAACTGATAGACCGAGCCGACCTCGCCGGGGGGAAACCGTTATCTCCCTGATGCATTTAGAGGCCGGGCTCAGCTTACCTCTACATCCCTTTGTGCGGGAGGTCCTTAACACCTTAGGTCTCGCGCCGAGCCAGCTGCAACCTAATGACTGGAGGTGTATGGTGGGATGCTACATCTTGTGGCAGAGAGTAGGAAATAAAGAACTGACCTCGAACGAGCTGTTCTCCATGTACAGTCTCAAGTCTCTAGGAGGTCAGGGTCTTTATTACCTCTCTTCTCACCCGGGCCATGGGGGCTCGATAGTGACCGGCCTACCATCCTCGACAAGAATTTGGAAGAGAAAATGGTTCTTCGCGTCGGGGGATTGGGAGGCTTCGTCAGATGAGCTTCGCCCTCTGGAGCATAGGGTCCGAGCTGACTTTGCTCTGCCAGGTCGAGCTACACTTAGAAATTTTTTTGAATTTCTAATGCTTTTCACTTATGCTTGTTTGACTCTGACGCGTATTTCCCTGTCTGTGCAGCTTCGGTGGCCATTAGGGTAGCACTTTCTGCAATCCAAGAGAGGCAGATCCGAGCTGCACGGGAGTATCCGCTTGAAGAAAGGAACTTCGGCAGTCTAATTACTGTAGAATCCGTCTTTGAATCAAGTCGGCAATGTTGATATTTACATTTTACTTGTCTTTTTCTCCATTTGTTGTGTCCTGACATCTTTCTTTGTGTTTTAGACAGGCATGGCACCAAAGGCGGTTTCTAAGTCCCGCAGAATCCCTGCTCGGCTCCTCGAGCGCGGGGAGAGCTCGGCGGAGCCTCCCAGCAAAAGGGCGGCCACGGAGGCTGAGAGGCAACAAAGGTTGCCTCAGTCGTTCGTGTGTGGGTCTGGACAACCTCTGGGCTCATCCCCTGCAGGGGGTGAGCCTCTGGCTGCCCAGTCCCCTGCTTCCGGGGTTCCGGTCGTCAACGTGCCCGACACCTCGGATTCCCGGGTTGAGCCATCTGCGGGCCGACCCGCAACTCTAGCCAGCTCGTCTGGCACTCCGACAGCATCGACTTCAGTGGGGCCCGCTCGCACCCCCGCTGAGGTCGGATCGTCACGCCCTCCTCCGGCTCCCCGGGCCACCCGCACTGCAGCTGCTTCTGGGGCCGAGCAGCGTGAAGACCAGGTCGACATGCCTCCGGTAACGGAGCAGTTTGCGACCTGGAAAGAGGGGGTTAACGCCTATATGGACGTTAACCATAGCATCCCTCAAGATCTGAGCTCTCTTGCGTCGTCAGATCCTGACCAGATGGTCGGAGTCGCAATTGAGAGCAGTCTCAGGGTGAGCTGACTGCCTCTTTCTCTCCTTCTTTTTCTTTATTCATGCTACTGTTGCATTACTAACTGTCGTAAATCGTTTTTGTAGGACTCGGCCTTGCTCATCATGATCCGCCAGAAGATGGCTGAGCGGACTCACCAGATGCAAAAAGCTCTGGTTGCCGCCTCTTCCTGGAAGAACAAGACTGAGGCGATGAAGGCTGAGCTGAAGAAAAAACTGTCTGAGCTGGCAACGGATCAAGCTGAATTGCAGACAGCCCAATCCGAGCTGAAGGTGTCTCAGTCCGAGCTGGAGGTGTCGCAAGTGCAAGTCCAGTCTCTGGAGGAGGCGATGAGAAAGACTTCAGCCAAGGCTCAATCTGAGGTGAATAAGGTTGAGTCGCTCGAGGCTACTCTCAAGACAACGGAGGAGGAGAAGGTGGACCTGGCCAAGTTATTGAAGGAGGTCTAGATGAAGGCTCTGGCTGATGCGAAAAGTGCAGAAGCTAAGTTTGAGAGGATGAACACAATTTCTGAGGAGCTGTATAATCATGGCTTCCAGGATTGTAGACGGCTTGTTCTCAAACACTTCCCCAATCTCGACCTGGCCCCCGTTGACAATGATGAAGACGAGGATGAGGTCGCGAGGGAGGGACCTTCAAAAGGGTCGGCGGCCGGTCCGTCCAATGCTGCTGAAAGCTGATCTACCTCGTACTTTGTGTTTTTTTTTTTTGTAACAATGTAAAAAAAAACTTTTGCTTCAATACAAGCCCTTTAGAGGGATCTTTATTCAAACTGCATGCGGCGTTTTCTTTCTTTTATGCATACACTGATCTTGGAATGACTAAGGAATCCTTTGTAATCATCTAGCTCGGAACGTTAACACAGCTAGGCCGATCTGCTGTTGTAAGTCGGAATGTCTCTATTCACAATACTTAGGAGGCAATTTTAAAGCAATTTTATTGAATCATCGCCTCGGACTACATATTTTATACGAGGCCCTGCTCGTTCATGGATAGTAGATCTTCAGATAATCAGCGTTCCATGGATGGGAAAGGGGCCTGCCGTCCATGCTTTCGAGCCAATAAGTACCAGGACGACGTGAGCTGAGCACCCTGTATGGCCCTTCCCAGTTGGGACTGAAGGCAGCGATTTTGTCTTTAACACTGACCTTTTTAAGAACTAGGTCGCCAGCTCGAAACCGCCGCTCTTTTACTCGGGGGTTATAGTATCGCCTAACCCGTTGCTGATAGGCTGCTAATCGTATTTGGGATGCCTCTCGTACTTCATCGAGCAGGTCCAGGCTTGTCCGTAGTTGTTCTTCGTTTTGATCAAGTCGGTGTCGGCTCGTCCTGCTCGTAGGCATCCCAACCTCTACTGGGACGACGGCTTCTGCTCCAAAAGCTAAAGAGAAAGGCGTTTCCCCGGTTGTGGACCGAGCCGTGGTCCGATAGGCCCAAAGTACTTCGGGAAGTTCGTCTGCCCAAGCACCTTTCTTCTCACTAAGCTTCGTTTTGAGGTGATTCTTGATGATCTTGTTAACAGCCTCGACCTGGCTGTTGGCTTGCGGGTGGTGGGGAGAAGAATACACGTTCTTGATGCCCAGACCTTTACAGCATTTCCGAAACCTTTCGTTGTCGAACTGCCGCCCATTATCAGTGATTATTGTATTCGGGATCCCAAATCGGCACACAATTGCTTTCCAAATGAACTCCGTTGTTTTCTTCTCGGTAATGGTAGCTAACGGTTCTGCTTCCGCCCACTTTGTGAAGTAGTCGACGGCGACGATCGCGTATTTCACCTGTCCCTTCCCCGTCGGAAGAGGAACAATGATGTCGACTCCCCATTGAGCGAACGGCCACGGTCCAGACATGGGGGTGAGCTCTTCGGGTGGTAGGTGAGGAATTGGAGCGAATCGTTAGCATCTATCGCATCTTTTAACAACTTCCCGGGCGTCGTGCTGGATGGTGGGCCAATAATATCCCTATCTGATTATTTTCTGTGCTAGTGCTCGGGCACCACAATGATTCCCACAACAGCTGAAATTGATTTCGCGTAACACGTAATCGGCTTCTTCGGTTCCCAAACAACGCAGACATGGAAAAGAAAATCCTCTCTTGTAGAGGATCCCATCGATCAGAGTATATCGAGCTGATCTATAGCGGATGCGCTGAGCTTCTTTTTGATCGGCGGACAACTCGCCCGACTGTAAGAACCGGATGATAGGGTCTCTCCAATCTGGGGTAGCCGATACTGGAAAAACTTCTGCAGTTTCGTTTGACGATATGCTTCGTTGAGGGAGGAATTCAATGGGAACCATCCTACCGAGCTCGTCGTTGGCTGATGAGGCGAGCTTCGCAAGAGAATCCGCATTCATATTCTCGCTTCTCGGGATCTGAACAATTTTATATTGATCAAAACGTGACAGTAGCTCTTGAGTTCTTGCCAGATATGCAGACATTTTTCCTCCTTTCGCTTGATACTCTGCGGTCACTTGCCCGACCACCAATTGGGAGTCACTATGTATTTTTATAGATCGGATTCCTATTTCAGAGGCGAGACGGAGACCGGCTAGGAGGGCTTCATATTCAGCCTCATTGTTCGAAGCTCGGAATCCGAACCGGAGAGCGTATTGAATTTGGATCCCGTCTGGCGCTGTCAAGACGAGACCGGCTCCGCTGCCTTGTGAATTGGAAGATCCATCAACGTGTAATAACCAGGTCGTTCTATCGTAGTTATTTTCTGATGACGGGTCTGATTTCCCCCCGGAGGGCTCGAATTTGCTGTTGTCCTGAATTTCGAGGGGCTCGGTCAGCTCAACGATGAAGTCAGCGACGGCCTGGCCTTTGATCGCAGCTCGAGGTCGATACTTTATGTCTAATTCACCGAGCTCGACAGCCCATTTGACGAGACGACCTGAGGTTTTTGGGTTCTGTAGCACCTGCCGCAATGGTTGATCAGTCAGCACTGCTATCGGGTGCGCCTGAAAGTATGGCCTCAACTTCCAGGCTGAGGTGATTAGAGCCAAAGCCAGCTTCTCTATTATCAGATATCGGGTTTCGGAATCGAGTAGGGCTTTGCTGACATAGTAAACAGGCCTTTGGATCCCTTTGTCGTCTCGGACGAGTGCCGAGCTGACTGCCGCTGGGGAGACTGCTAAGTACAGGAGTAGTTCTTCTTTATGTGCTGGTTTGGACAACAGCGGCGGAGAGCCGAGGTAGGCTTTCAATTCGCAGAAAGCTTGCTCGCAGTCCAAGGTCCAAATCATCTCCTTGCATTTACGCAGCTGCTTGAAGAAGGAGAGGCATCGATCTGTAGCTTTTGAGACAAACCTGTTGAGTGTCGCAATCCTTCCAGTGAGCCGCTGGATATCCTTCACTGTGCGAGGTGAGCTCATGTTGAGAAGTGCCTGAATTTTTTCAGGGTTGGCCTCAATTCCTCGCTGGTTTACTATGAAGCCAAGGAACTTGCCCGAGCTTACCCCGAAAGCACATTTGCTGGGGTTGAGCTTCATTTGATACTTCCGCAATATCCTGAACGTAGTGCAGAGGTCGTAGACATGGTCCTCTGACCGTTTGCTTTTCACGAGCATATCATCCACATACACTTCCATAGTTCTACCGAGTTGGTCTGCGAACATCTTGTTTACTAGTCGTTGGTAGGTTGCCCCGGCGTTTTTTAGCCCGAAGGGCATAACCTTATAACAGTAGAGCCCCCAATCAGTAATGAATGCTGTCTTTTGTCTGTCGGGAGCATGCATTTGGATCTGATTGTATTAAGAGTAAGCATCCATGAAGCTGAGAAGCTCATGCCCGGCGGTTGCGTCGACGAGCTGATCTATTCGTGGTAGAGGGAAGCTGTCTTTAGGACAGGCCTTGTTCAGGTCAGTGTAATCCACACAGACTCTCCATTTCCCATTGTTCTTTTTGACGAGGACAACGTTTGCAAGCCATTCTGGATAGCATATTTCTTGGACGAATCCCGCCTTGCGCAATTTCTGTACTTCCTCTTCGATGATCATGTACCTTTCTGTATTGAAAGAGCGCCTTTTTGATGGATCGGTCTGACAGTTGGATCGACGTTTAGCCGGTGGACCATCACTCCTGGGCAGATTCCGGGCATCTCTTCGTGAGACCACGCAAAAACGTCCACATGCTCCTTTAGGAAGGTGATTAGGCCCTCTCGCACCTTGCCCTCCAAACATGATCCGATCTTGATAGTTCTGGTCGGGTCAGTATCTGATAATGGAATTTCGACCAGCTCCTCGGCGGGCGACCCGCGCTCCTTCTCTTCCTCCCTTGGATCGAGAGAGGTCGTATGAGAAACGGTTGATACCGTACTTTTATTCTTCCCTCGTAGGGAAAGTTCGTAGCAACGACGGGCTTCCTGCTGATCTCCCTTGACTACGCCGATTCCTTCGTCGGTTTCGAACTTCATTGCAAGGTGATAGATGGACACGGCAGCTTTGAGGGCCCGCAGGATAGGGCGGCCGATAATGGCGTTATAGGCAGAGGGGGTATTTACGACAAGGAAGTCAATCATAATTATTTTCTGGTTTGGTTCTTCCCCGGCAGTAACTGGTAGAGTTATCTCCCCTTCGGGCATGATGCTGTCCCCTGTGAACCCGGTCAACGCTGTCTTGACCGGTCTCAGTCGGGATCGATCGATCTTCATTTTTTCGAACGCCGAAGCGTATAGGATATCAGCCGAACTGCCCGTGTCAACCATCATCCTGTGGAGTCTTTTATTGGCGACCACCGTCGCAACGACAAGGGAGTCGTCATGTGGGTGTACGACCCCGTGAGCATCCTCTTCGGTAAAAGTTATTGTTTGTGAGGTTACCTTTGCGACCTTTGCAGGTCGGCTGGTGATGTTAACAGAAGATCTCGGTAAGGATGTTCTTCCTTGTCGTACGTAGTTTTTGTGGGAGTTCCCCGTATCTCCAGTGGTCGGTCCTCCGAAGATCATGTGGATTTCTTCCACAGGGTTGTTGCTTTGTTCCTCAGTTAAGTCAGCGACCCGACCTTCATCCCTTCGCCCGTCTGAACGCTGGGCGATATAGTCTTTCAAGAAGCCTTGCTAGATGAGGGCTTCTATCTGTCGCTTCAGGTCAAAGCAATCCACGGTGTTGTGACCGTGGTCTTTGTGGTACAAACAGTACCTTGATTTCGACCTTCTATTGGGGTCGGTTTTTATCTTCGCAGGTCGTTCGAAATTGTATTTACCTTTCTCCGCTAAATATATTTGCTCGATGGTTTTGTTGAGCGGTGTGTACTTTTCGAACCGTGGTGCAGGTGATTTTGTTCTGTGAGCAGGTCCGTTCTGAGTCGGCGATCTTTGCTCTGACTTGCGTTCCGACCTGTGTCTTTTTGAACTGCTGCTATCCTGACGATCCTTATTCCTGGTCGTTGGTCGGTGAGCGTTAACCAGTTCCTCGGCGTTGATGTGTTTTGCCGCCCGATCTAAAAATTCTGCCACGGACTGAGGTGGCTCTTCCCCAACAGACCAAAGGAATCTTCGGTCCCACAGTCCTCCGATCATGGTGTGTAACAGTACGTCTTGCGAGAGATTTTCAATTTGAACAGCTTCGGAATTGAAGCGCGCGAGATAGTCTTTCAGGGACTCGTCTTCCTTTTGCTTAATCGCAGCGAGATGAGTTGAATGCTTCCTCGGGTCGGTGCTCCCGATGAACTGAGTGGCGAAAGCTCGACTTAATTGAGAGAACGAACTGATTGTGCGGGGTTTTAGGTTGCGAAACCAAGTCCATGCCGAGCTCGTTAAGGACAATGGTGTTAGAACTAGAGAATGAACATTCTCTGGAATGTTGTGTTTAGTTGCTCTGGGGTTCTGAATAATAGAAACATTCATAGACAATCACAAACATTCACAAAAATACACAAGAGAAGAGATTTCGCAAGGCGAACTTTATTCCAGAGATTCTGAGATCTTATACATTCCAAGCCGTGATCTGGCACGAGCCCTTAATTACATCGAATGATCGATGACCCTTGATTAAAAGGCAAGAGACTAGTCAGCGGGGACTATGGTTTCAGAGTTCATGGTCGCGGAGACCTGTGTTTGTATGGTCGCGGAGACCTGTATTTGTATGGTCGCGGAGACCTGTATTTGTTGTGTTTTGTTAAGGACTAACCCTTCTTTGTACGAGTTGGATGTCTATGTCCCATGTTCTGACCGGAGATCCGGGCTGAGACTATCAAGGTTTATGGCCGGGAAGGACGACTCTGGGCCCGCGCCTGTCAATGTATGGACAGGTGACCTCGAAAAGTCCATTCGCAGTCGTGTGGACCTGAGCAGCTCAACTAGCGGGTGCCGTTTTGGATGGGTAGGGCACCGACTGTTATTGAAGTGTCAATCTCTAACAAATTGTGTGTGATAGTTTAGAACTTTCCTGGTATGGTTTATCGTGGTAACCATAGTCCCCTTTGCTTAGTCCGGGCCTGAATCCGGGTCATGTTGTGATAGTACATGTAATGATGATGCATCAGTATGATTCTGGGCACTGGCGGCCTCTTTTCAGGAGAATTGCTCCGTTCAGCTCTTTGGATCGGATTAGACTCCGAAGGCTTGTATTCCGCTCCTTGGGCAGCCTGGATGAGTCATTTGACTGCTCCATCGCGTCCGGAATGCTCGAAATACCCAAAATAGGCTCAAACGGGGCTTGAAAACGTTGTAAAATGAAGATTTAAGGGTGCTGGAACGAATGCTCATGGTGCTGATTTTTGCGATCCGCTGGCCTGATTTTACTGATGCGCTGGGGCCAGCGCGTCCAAAAATGTATTTTTCTAATCCGCTGGCCTATTTTAGCGATGCGCTGGGGCCAGTGCGTCCTAAAAATAACTATTCGTGTATTTATCCAATCCGCTGGCCTATTTCGCGACGCGCTGGGGCCAGTGCGTTCAAAAAATGGCATTGTTTATGAATGATGTATTTTTTTGATCCGCTGGCCTATTTTAGCGATGCGCTGGGGCCAGTGCGTCCTAAAAATGGCATTGTTTATGATTGATTTATTTTTCTGATCCACTGGCCTATTTTGCGATGCGCTGGGGCCAGTGTGTCCTAAAAATAGCATTGTTTATGATTGATTTAATCCGCCGAGGATTTTTCTGATGCGCCGGATCACTTTTATGATGCGCTGGGATCAGCGCGTCGAAAAGGGTGACTTGTGTTATTTCATCTCCAGACCTGTTATGATCGGAGGTGCGATTTCCGGCGAGGGGATCCGGTGATCGGAAAAGGATTCCAGCGATCGGAAAAAGGATTTCCGGCGACGAGGTTCTCTCTCTCTCTCGCTGAATCGTGCAAATGAGGCGGTGGGGGGGTATTTATAGGCAAAGTCGCCCAATAGGCAGTCGACACGTGTAGCGCGTCGAGAAATTGGGTCAGCGCGTCGATTAAAGTCACTCGGCGCGTCTCAAAATGGCTGAGTTCGGAAGCTGATTTTCAGGGCGCGCTAGCCGTCAGTGCGTCCTAAAATTGGCTGATTTTTTGGATGCGCTGGATGAATTTTGGGGCGCGCTGGAGGTAGTGCGTCCTGTAATTCAAAATGATTGAATTACACGATGCGCTGGGTGAATTTGTGGATGCGCTGGAGGTAGTGCGTCCTGAAATTCAATCCGTCCGAATTTTCTGATGCGCTGGAGGATTTTTGTGATGCGCTGTGGGATTTTTGTGATGCGCTGGGGGTAGTGCACCCTTAAATTAATTTCTGGATGCACTGGAGGTATACGTGTCTCCCAAACTTGGGTTTTGCAAATTGGGGGATTTGTGGGGTCCGCCTCGCGATGAATGCTGATGCACTGCTCCTATCTTTTTATGATTGAGGTAATCCCCCTACATTTTGACAGTTTTGATCATGATGACCGGTGGGGTCCACCACTGGCTCAATTCCCTGCTCTTGGTCAAGTCTGATGCGTGTCGCGATTCGTGCCGCGATTTCCGATGCACTGGCCCTAACTTTGACCGAGTGATGGTTTGGGCATTTGGAATCATCGTTTCGGGGACCCTCACTTTTGGGACCGCAACAGATGCCCCTCCGATGCGTTGAGATGGACGAACGGCGATCCATGGCGACGCATCGGATTTTTCGGGTCCCACTATAAATAGAGGAATCCACGTCATTTCGTCATTTCACCGTTCATTTTCGACGACCAGAGCTCTCGGCCAGCGCGTCGATTTTTTCGCCAGCACATCGAATTATTATCTCCAGCGCATCGAAAATTAGGTAGAGCGTCGAGTTATTCGAACTTCGGGCATTTTGTCGATGCGCTACGCGTAGCGCGGCCTCTAATTGGACTTTTCTGATTTTATGAACGCGCCATAGGGCAGCGCATACAATAACTGGACGCGCTAGGCCCCGCGCGTTGTTTTAACTTTAAATCTTCCATTTTATCGACGCGCTAGGGTCAGCGCGTCCTCAATGCGTTTGTAGGGACTTATTTCATGACGCGCTGAGCCCAGCGCGGTTGCACTTGCATTTTTTCGATGCGCTAGCCCCAGCGCGTACCCGCGTGCCTGGGAAACATTATTTAATTGACGCGCTAAGGTGTGGCGCTCGTCAAAATTCATGACTTTAGTGAATTTACCATTTCTTGGACGCGCTGAGCCCGGTGCATCATGTTTTTTGGATTTGTGAATTTGCATGATTTTTTTGCGACGCGCTGGGCTCTGCGCATTGTGATTTTGGGACTTAGTGAAATTTATTGGATTGTTATGCAAACCGGCTCCCGTACATATTTCCAGATTTGGTTAATCGACCCGATTGTTGAGCGTATTAAAGCTGACGAGCACTGATTTCTGAGTTTTGAGAAGTTGTCCGATTCTAGTGTCCTATTTTAGTGTGCTTATCGTGGCTTAACACACTCATCTGCGGGTTCATTTGACCATTGCTCACGATATTTGGGACTTGTTCCGGGTACGCGGGGTCTCATGCACCCTCTTTATTAAACTAGATTTGCTTTGAGCATCACCAGGGTATGTGAAACCTCGCACACCTAGCCCGTGGGTCTCGGTGGAGTCTGTGGTTTCTGCGAATTTCGCGCCGGTGGTCCGCCGTGTCCCCAAAGGGTGTGAACCTCTATGCCTCTGTTTCGTATTCGCGTATGCGTGCCAATTGTCTTAGGGAGGCGTAGGGTCTCACGCACTTAGGAGACTTCCTGGCTGCTTTAATTTAATGGGCAATTCGAGAGGTGATTTAAAATGATGTTTCGAGCATACCTTTGCATGTCATTCCTCGGCTCCTCTGACTTTACGCGAGTGGCTTTGCGCGCTCTCTTTTGTCGGACTGCCTTATCTGGTTCATCCGTCTTGTTTTTAGCAGACAATGGTCATAACCCGTGCTTCCCTTCGCGCGGCCCGGGACTGCATGGGGCGGCTCCTGAATGATCTAGACCGCCCCGAGGCTTGGTCATCTCTTGCCGGTCAATGCGATGAGGTGGCCGAAGCCCTGACTCATCTTGGTGTCGAATCCCGCCCCACTCTCCGAGCTCTTCAGAATATCTCGGCGATGGCTTCTATCTCCGACGAACGCAAGGAGGCTATCTCTGGTTTTATCAGCGATTCTTCTCTCCTAGAGGAATTGGCGGTCCTAGAGGCGGTGGAGCCTTCTCTGGCTGCTTCCTTCCTTTCCCTCTCGAAGCGTCTCCACTTCCTAAAGGATGAGAAGAGGGAGAGCAGGAGGTTCCTGGCTTGGCTTATCCCCTTGGTGGAGGCCGAGTACCCGGATCGTCATGCCGGTATTTGGAGAATGGTTAGAGCGGCCATCCGGGAGCACGATGACCTGGCGATTGACTTGTCTACGATAAGGAACTACGCCGATGCTGAGCACTTGAACTTTGATCTTGTGCAACAATGCATCTCTATCCTGGTGGACTTGGTCTTTAAGGAGGCCCGGATTCAGGAGAAGGTCGATGAGCTGAGGGCTCGAGTTCTTCCTCTGGTGCAGGACTGAAATCTTCATTTTCTGGCTTCGAGGAGGGGTCCCCACAATTTTGGGTCATTTCATATTGACTGTCGATTTTTATCATTTTTAAACAATTGACATTTTAACGGTTTGGGCTTTGGCATAGCCCTCGTGGTTTAATGAATGTTAATTATACTTTTTCCGCTTTACTTCTGCCTCTCAAAAGTTTGTGTGTTTGCGATGATGTTGTTGCGGATGCTGTCGTTTCATTTCTTTTTTATTGGTTGATGATGTCGCGTAGTGGCCTGGATCGGTGCCTGTTCTTTGTCTACTTGTTGCTTCGTATGTCTTTGGATTTTGTGAATGTTTGACTGGGCTTTATGAGGATATTTTCATTTGCTCTGTATTTAAACCTTTTCATGCCGTTGCAGATTATAATGGCCAGCGATCCTTCGCAAGCCGGTCCTTCGGGTCCGTCTCAAACTCCATCCAAGCGTAAACGTGCTGCCCTCAAGCAGGCTTCCAGACCATCAGTTGAGAATCCGCAATGGTTTCTCCCGCCCGAGACATTTAACTTTTACGAACGTATTCTGACCCTTCCGAAGAATGTCCAGCGGAAGATACTCTGCGATAAGGCCTTACCGCCCCCTCCTGATGAGGGTACCCAGCAGGAATGGGACGCGTGGTACGCTCCCTTACAAGGTTTCCGGACTGATGAGGCTGTCGGGTCTGAAGAGGGCGAAGCGAGCCCGATTGCGCCCGTTCAATCTGCTAAGCGAGGTCGTCCAAAGACGACTGGGAAGAGCGCCAAGTAGATCTATATAGAGAACCAGACTAGGTCGAAGTCCGATAAGATGAGGGTTGTCTGGTCTTCTGTGAAGCTGCCCGTATCGTCTCTCGTGATTCGCAACCCTTACACGAAGCAATTCATCCGCTTTCTTAAAAGCTTCCAGAGATATCGTTCTCTGCCAAGCATTGAGCCCTCTGATATAAGCCGCGCGAATTCTTTCTACAGCGTCGACTGCTGGACGTCCATTCCGGAGACATTCGTTAACTGTGCTATATCTAAGAACGGCACGTTACAGTCTGTCCTCGGGGAGAAGGACATGATATTTCTGGAGCCAAACCACGACCTTCATCTGCCATTCCCAACACACTACTACGAGACCCTGCGCCAAAGGTTTCGTCCTCTGTCTGATGCAGAAATCTGGCCGACCGGGGGTTTCAGGACCCGAGGACATTTAAGCCCTCATCTCGGTTATGAAGCTTGGGCCAATCGAATAGTCGAGCTGCACGAAGAGACCTTGAAGCAAGTAGGTCTCCTCCGGGCCATCCAAGCGACGTCGAGCTACTTCCATCGAGAACCTTGCATCTATAAGGGGTTCCTGAACCATTGGAGTTCCATCACCAACTCCTTCCATCTACCTTGCGGGGAAATGAGTATCTCCCTCTGGGATCTGTATCGGATAGCAGGTCTTCCTATCCGTGGCAGAATCTACGATGAATGGACTCCTAGTGATGAGGAGCTGTCCAAGAAGAAGAAGGGTGCTGATGAAGGTTTTTATTCAGAGGCCTGCTACGAACTATTCGCGGAGCTTCCGCAATTTTTGGGTTCCAAGGATAAGGTGCCCTTTGAGGACTGGCTGGTTTACTTTAGTCACGGTCTGAAGTGAGTTTCTTCTCTCGTCTTGCACTGTTCGTGTCCTATTTCATTCCTTTCTTCCGCTGATGGTCTTCTTCCTGTCTCAGCTTAAATTACGGACCGTATGATGAAGGTCACAAGGACAAGTTGATCCTGGAGGCCAAAATGAAAAAGAAGTTCCCACAGCCAAACAAGCTCTCTCCCACCTGCGAGCTCGCTGGGTTTTTAGCCTACTGGCTGTGCTGTGTGGCCCTCAAGAGCTCCAAGCAGGCGGATAGTGTGAGGGTCTCCTGCTTTGCTGTTGCAGGAAGCCTGGCTAACGGCCATCGCTACGCATTGGCCTCGGTGGTATTGTGCTCCATATATCGGGCCTTTGGCGGCGTCATCAGCAATAAAGGTTCGGCTTCCTTTGGATTAAATTCTTCTTATTGTGGGTGGCACTTCTTCTCAGGATGGCTTGGGGTCTATTTCCCATGGGTCTATGGCATGGAGCTCAAGGACTTCATCCAGAGGGGATCTGTTCCGCTACACGCTTTTCAGAAACGGAAGATGATAAGCGGAAATTTAGAGACTATCGAGGCAAAGATAGCTCGCAATGATGACGTCGACTTCTTCCTCTTCTCGGGGACCAACAGCGAGGATCTAGACCTGCTTGATGATGATGAGAGCCTCAGTTCTTATCACCGCTCGTTCTTGGTGTCCATTCGCCCGAGCTCGCTGCCTTTAAGAGAGGGCGCTGAGTTTTGGAGAGAGCCATACTACCCGAACCGATTTGCCAGGCAGTTCGGTTATGATCAAGGGGTACCGCAATCGCTCGAACCGGTGACAAGAGAGCAGCGGGCATACGGCACAGGGCCGATCCATTGGAAGTGGATATGGCGACAGCTTCTGCTTACCAGGTCGGGTTTTTCTTTCATTCTCCCAGGCACAGAGTATGTCCCCGGCGCCACATATGGATGGATGCGGTGGTGGGCTCACCAATATTCCTTGATTCGCAACGTAACCGATCCTGTCTTCGTCTCCCCTCCGATTGTCAATCCTACTCCTGCCGACGGCTTAGGTTATGTGGCAGAGCAGCTCCGCCAATTGGCTACTCCGGGCGTACAGAAGTTCATGACCTCCTTGAACGTTATAATAGATCATGAGAAACCCGAGCACACGCTCGAAGGGTGGGTCACTTATGGCCAGAGGATCACGCTACAAGGTAACCCGGATTCCCCACTCGTCGGTCCCATGGCAGAGGGACAGAGGGAGCGTTATGACATTGGCGATGGCGATGATGGCGAAGCCGCTGGTGATGAGGACGGTGACGAGGAAGATGCTGCTGATGACGGCGGAGGAGACGAAAACGATGATGACGCTGGCGATGGCAATGATGGAGGGGGTGATATTGGTGAGGAGGTCACCAGAGAGGGTGGAGAGGGTGGCGACGAGGGAGATATTGTTGCGACTGCCGGTACTCCTCCGTCCGGTGGTCAGGGGGGTCGCGGCCAAAGCCCAGCAGGTCGGACGAGCCTGTCCAGACGTTCTGTTCCTGGGGATAGTGATTCCGAACTGTCTCCTGAACGTTCTGGGCCTCGCATAAAGACTGCTCCTCGCGTCTCTGTCGCCGACGGAGGAAAGAAGATAAAGGACCTGCTGAAGTTGTACAGGGCTGAGAAGGCGCGGAGCCAACTCCCCCGGGCTGCCGGCAGTGTCCCTTCTGATGATGTGAGCGGACCAAGGGAAGAGGGGGAGATGAGCTCGCAGGCGGACCTCAGCGGAGATCGTCCTGTGGAGGGAGGTGACGGTAGCGAGTCAGTATATGAGAGATCTGTTCCCGATGTAGACATAGAACCCGTCCCTATGGACATCGATGGTGAGCTGCGAGCTGAAGATCCCCCTCTTGCTGATCCTGTCAATATCGACGCTGCAGCGAACCCTGGCCCCGCTCCTGAGGCGAGACCTGTTGTTTCTATAGAAGAGGCCTCACTCCTACCCCGAGGAATCATGCTTGCAGAGGTCACTAGCGTTCCAGAGCCTATTGCAGAAGTGCCCCTGGCCGCTGAACCAGCCCGGACTATCTCTGCCTCTGAGGTCGTCATTCTTTCTTCCCCTGAAATGCCTGAGTCGGCAGCGGAAGTCGCGATTGGATGTGCTCCTAGCTCGTCGAGACCTGCTGCCTCAACCAGTGCACCGGGTGATGAAATCCCTACTGGTATACTACTTTCCTTTATCGTTTGCTCGCTTTTCTTCTCTCTCCAGTGTGCTAATGTTTACCGTTCCTTTTACCAGCCACTCCCCTGCCAGCGTCCCGGCTCCTGTAGCCTTGCCCGAGGCATTCCTCTCGTCTCTCCGAGGCTTATCAAGGACCAAGGCGAACCTTCTGAAGAGTTTACTGTCCGACATCGTCGATTCGCTTAGGAAAGGAGACGAAGGGTCTATCTTGGATGAGGCATTGCAGGCGTTGGAACTCACTGCTACGTGGCTTGGAGTCGACATTTCTTCGATAGTTAGCCATGTGTCACAATTCAAAGATGGTGTGGCTCAAGTGAACGATGCAAGGCACTTTAAGACTGACCCCTCTGTTGAAGAAAAATGCAGTCAGTTGCGGTCCCTTCTTCCGGAGCTAGAGTTGCACGAGGCGGGTGTGGCCACGGTACAGAAGGATTGGCGGGCTGTAGATACTGAGCACCAAGAGGTAACCAGGCGTCTCGCAGAAATTGAGGATGAGATGGCCCGATTACGTGCTGAACATTCTGTCGTCCATTTCAAACTTTCGAAACTCGGTGGTCAGAAAGCAAGCCT
The DNA here is from genome assembly GCA_003013855.2 of Liriodendron chinense. NCBI lineage: Eukaryota > Viridiplantae > Streptophyta > Magnoliopsida > Magnoliales > Magnoliaceae > Liriodendron > Liriodendron chinense. The sequence continues at coordinate 1,105,116 of PVNU02000133.1, read as the reverse complement.
GCAGTCTTCTATTGATCAACGCAAGGTGGAGTGTAACGCTGTGAGGGCACGAATTACGGAGCTGCAGCGGTCTCTCCAAGATACTCCTGACCCTGTCCTACTCTTGGCCGAGGCTGAGGCAAGACAGAAGGCAATCGCGGGGTCCGCAGTTAACCTATTGGAGCAGTGTTTGAGAACTTTAGATGGTTAGGCTGTAATAATAATGATTCTTTTGTAGTTTTAAAACACGTTGTAATGAGTGTCGTATCATTATGTATGCTATTGTGATGCTGAGTTCATATTGTGCTTCTTAGCCTGCTTGTCATTCCTCTTGAGTTTGAATGCAAAATAGATTGTGTCATTTAGAAAGGAACGCCCCCCTGTCAGGACTTAAACCTACGCATGTGCACGAGGATGTAGCCGGGTCTCGGCTTAGGGCTGATCTTGATTTGAATAATCTCGAAAAGGCCTGGTGTCCTGCTTGACGTGTCCCGAGCCTTGGTGACCCTTTCAATACCTGTGTAAACATAAAGCGGATGATTAGCATTTTAGTTTAGTCATTGCGCGACACCCTTTCTTTTGGCATCTACTCTATTACATTCCCTCCACTGGGGTATTTACAACTTGTGACGAGAAGTTTATGTCAGGTGTAATATCTTTTCAGGAATCGGCCATTCACTAGCAAACTGACACCCTGTCCTTTGCAATCTATTACCCGATAGGCTCCGTTGGAATACACTTCGTCGATGATGCAGACGGGATCCCACTTCGGGTCGAACTTGCTCTTCGTTCCTTGGAGCGGTGCCGGACTCTTCATCATTAGCACGAGATCGCCCTTCTTGAACGACCTGCCCCTAACGCGCTTATCGTACGCGGCTGAAATCTGTTTCTGATACATTTCGAGTCTTTGTTGGGCGGCGAGCCTTTTTTCATCTAGATTATCAAGTTCGACCATCCGGCTCTTGGCATTATGCTCGGTTGTCAGGGAGTGTCGGAGAGCGACCCGTAGTGATTCAACTTGTATTTCCATTGGGATCACGGCTTCTGTACCGTATACCAGTGAGTAGGGCGTAGCCCGGGTGGCCGTGCGGTGCGTAGTTCGATAAGCCCACAGTGCTTCGGGCAACCGTCTGTCCCAGTCCTTCTTATTTTTCGACACTGTCTTTTTCAGAATCTTCACAATAGTCTTGTTGAATGCTTCGGCCAGTCCATTCGCAGGAGGATAATAGGGCGATGAGTAGCAATGCTTGATCTTGAATTTTGCGCACAGTTTATCGATAGCAGCGTTCTTGAAGGATGTCCCGTTGTCCGTGATGATTCTCTCGGGGATACCATGTCGGTATAATATGGTGTGACAGATGAAACCTTCGACATGCTTGGCTTTCACATTTCTCAGGGCGACTGCTTCGGCCCATTTGGAGAAATAGTCGGTCGCCGCGAGGATGTACTGACGTCCCTGGGAGGATGGCAGACTAATCGGTCCCATCACGTCCATGCCCCAGGCTGCAAAAGGCCAGGACATCACTGACTGATGCAACTCTTTCGGTGGTGAATGTATGATATCGGCATGGATCTGGCACTGGTGACACTTCTTTACGTATTCTATCGCGTCCTTCGTCATTGTCGGCCAGTAGTAACCCATGTGTCGTACACGGTGGTGTAAGTTCTTCCCTCCCTGGTGAGCACCGCATTCTCCTCCGTGAGCTTCTTTCAAGGTGTTACGTGCCTCATCTTGGTTTAGACACCGTAGCAGCATTCCCTCGTACGATCGTTTATAAAGTACGTCATTTTGGAGTATGAATGAGTTGGCGCGTCTTCTTATTTGTGTGCGCATCTTGGGCTCTTCTGGTAGAAACCCGTACTTCAGATAGTCAATGAATGATTTTCTCCAATCATCTTCCGCTGTGACCTCAAAACAGCAAACGGGATTGGTACTCAATTCTCCGTTGCGCAGCGCAGTCGTTGGCAGGATTCTTCTTTCTTCAATCGTAACCTGAAGTGGGCTGCCTCCAGGGTCAGCTAAGCCAGCGGCTAAACTGGCGAGTGCATGAGCTCGTACATTCTCCTGCCTCGGTATATGTGAGATACTGCTGTTCCGAAACTGCTCAAACATGGACTGCGCTTGGTGGCAATAGGGTGATAATTCGGGTTTGCGGACTTCGTACTCTGTCGTCAATTGTCCGATGACAAGCCTAGAGTCACCGTAGATACGTATTTCCTTGATTTGCATTTCCAGGGCCAACTGTAACCCAATAATAAGAGCCTGGTACTCAGCTTCGTTATTGGTGTATGCCGGGACTAACGTGAATGAATAGGGTAGCAGGTCCCCTTGCGGACTGATGAATATAATTCCTGCCCCTGATCCTACCGCTCTGGCTACACCGTCGAAATACATCTCCCAATGGCGTGTTTCATTAGTTGCCATGACCTGCTCGTCTGGGAGGTCGTACTCTATTTCTTCACCGCTTGGTACTGGATGCGCGGCAAGGAAGTCCGCGATAGCTTGCCCTTTGACGGCCCGAGCCGGCATGTATGTCAAGTCGAATTCTGACAAGAGTAGGGCCCATTTGGCCAGCCGCCCAAACAACATGGGTCTGTTCATGAGAAACTTGAGGGGATCCGCTTTGGATATCAACGTTATCTGATGAGAGAGGCAATAATGTCTGAGTTTTTTGACGGCAAAGATCAATGCCAAACAAATTTTTTCAATTGCTGAGTAGTTAAACTCGGCTCCCACCAGTGTGCGGCTAAGGTAATAGAGTGCGCTTTCCTTCTCTTCTTTGTTCTTCTGGGCTAAGAGGGCTCCAAGTGAATTTTCGCCGATGGCAATGTAGAGAATTAGTGGCTCCCCTTTGATTGGTGCCGCAAGAACTGGAGATTTGTCGAGCACGTCTTTCAGAGAGTCGAACGCTTTCTGGCAAGCGTCATCCGACTCAAACCGTACTCCTTTCTTGTTGAGGCGCGAGAACGGTTGACAACGACCAGATAAATTCGAGATGAACCTTCTTAAGTACGCGACCCGGCCTTGGAAGCTTTTCAGCTCTTTGAGACTCTTCGGAGGTGGCATTTCCCTGATCGCCTTAATCTTCGTTGGATCAATTTCTATGCCTCGGTGTCTGATAACAAATCCTAAAAACTTGCCAGAGGAAACCCTGAATGCGCACTTTAACGAATTCATGCGGAGGCTTTTCTTTCTCAGTCTTTGGAACACTTGCCGTAGATGCTCTCTATGCTGCTTATGCCCGGCCGACCTTACTACCAGATCGTCTACATAACATTCGACATGCTTATGCATCATGTCCTGGAAGATTACTTGCATCGCACGCTGATATGTTGCCCCTGCATTCTTCAACCCGAACAGCATCACACGGTAACAGTATATGCCCAACGTTGTACGGAATGCTGTTGATTCCTCATCCTCTGGGGCCATACGAATCTGATTATACCCCGAGTAACCGTCCATAAAGGACATCACTGCGTATCCTGTAGTGCTGTCGATCAGTAGTTCCGGGATAGGCAGTGGGAAATCATCCTTAGGGCATGCTTCGTTGAGGTTCCAAAAGTCTACGCAGATTCGGATTTGACCGTTCTTTTTCTTGACCGGCACAATGTTTGAGATCCATTGTGGGTATTTGACTTCTCTGATGAATCCAGCTTGGATCAACTTTTCGACCTCCTCTTCGATTTTGGGCACTATGTTTGGGTAGAATCGTCGTTGAGGCTGTTTGACCGCTTTCTTCCCTTTCAAGATGCCCAACTTATGCATCGCGATTGTTGGACTGAGCCCTGGCATTTCTGAGTACGTCCAAGCGAACACATCCTGGTTCTCTTTCAACAGTTGAACGTATTTCTTTTTCTCTTCTCCTGGGACATTTTTGCTCAGGTATGTATTTCTGGGGTCTTCTGGGGTTCCCAGGTTTATTTCTTCAAGCCCATCTATCGTGGGCTGTCCCCCGTCTTCTATCTGTGCAGGTGCGGCACTGGGTTGAATAACATCAACTACCTCTTGTGGCTGTACCTCTTCCGCGGGATTGGTTGTCACCATGTTGACATGTCTAATCTTCATCTTTGCCCCTAACCCTTCTCTTCCGTGGTGAACTTTGGTGTTTTCTTCGAATGGTGCTAACATTCTACCACTCGAGGTCGATTCTGAGTAACAGAAGCCCATGTTCTTCATGATGTTACGGCTAACCTCACTGTACCTTTCCTCTTCTATTGGTTGAGGTAAATGGAGCAATTTTTCAGCCTCGTCTCCAGACTGCGCAGATTCACTTGTCGCTGAATAGAATTTGATTTCTTTCTTTGTATCGGCATTCAGCGGTACCACAAACTGGCTAGGAGCTCTTGGGAAAGGTCTAACCCTTCCTATTTTCGGTACTGGCATATTGAAGCTAGATTTGAGCACACTCATATGCTGATTCGATATCATCTCTAGGACGGACTGCCCGGGCTGTCGCAAGTGCTTCGGGATTATGTAAAATTTCTTGGTGGCCCTTTGAGGTTCTTCAGCTGGCTGACCTGCGGCTTCTTTCTGAGTAATGGACTGAGGTTTGCCTCTCTGTTCGAACTTGCTGACTTTTGGTTTTGCCCCTTGCTCTTTCTGCGTTTCATCGGGCTTCTTTGTGACTTCCCCTTCGTCGATCAAGTCGTAGTACCGGGCATCGGCCAAGAATGATTCTGCGATCGTATACGGCTTTGGATCTGCCGCCACTCTGTACTGAACTCCCTCTCTGTTGTATTTGAAGCACTGATGATAAGTTGAGGGAATGACGCGATTCTGATGGAGCCATGGCCTCCCTAGCAGAAGATTATATGTTGTTACTGCGTCGATTACTTGGCATGTTACTTTCGTCTTCAGCCTCTCAATCTCTAGCATCACAGTGATCGACCCTAGAGTACGCTGACTGTCTTGATTGAACCCTTGAATGACCATGGTGCTGGGTCGTAGGGCTGACGGTCTATAACCCAATCTCTGTAGTGTCTTTAACGACATGATGTTCACCGCGGATCCATCGTCAAGCATACATCGTTTAATTTCCGCGTCTCTAATCGTTCCTGTGACCATCAACGGACGGTTGTGGTCTGTTGCTTCAATTGTGTGGTCTTCTTCGGAGAATGTGATTACAGAGGGGTGATCTATCTGCATTGCTTGCTGAATTGGTGCGTTTCCTTCCCAAAACTTATCTGGGTCGCTCATTTCTGCTTCGATTTCTGCCATCATCACCTCTCTGGATTCACTGTCTAGCAGCACGTTGATCAGCATTTCCCTGTATGCCTTTGAGAGACACAGAGCGTCATATATACTCAGGCGAGCCGGGACCCTTCGTAGGTGTGACACGACATCATACACTACTGGTGTTACCCCTTGTCTTGGCTCCGGCCGACTGGTCGTGGCTTCGACAACTTTCTCTTTTAACCTCTGCCCCTGGGGCCTTGTTGAGGGTGTATCCGGGTTTCCGTCTTCTTGCATCGGATCGACTGGTTCTGGCCGAATGCGCTCTGCATCTGCCTTCCGGATCGGAGGATGACGGCATTGACTTCTTCTTTATCTGCCTGTAATGTCTCTTCTGTTGATGGCTGTTCTATAAACGACACCATTGCGCAATGTACCTGAGCCTCTATAAGTCGGCTCTTCCCTTGGCTATCCTTCTTTCTTGTCTCTTTCTTCTTGCGACTGAGGAGTCTTCTTCGATTCTCGAGTCTTTTACGGCTGCTAACCAAAGTCCAGGGTTCTTCAGGTTCGGGGAACGGAATGTACAATTGGGTGTTTTCGTCTGAGGGGAAGGTTGAAACTACCCCCGCTGCTTCCTTCGTTGTCATTTTCGGTGCCTTCATACTGATCACCCCTTGGTTGATCAACCCCTGTATCCTTCCTTTTAGGCTAAAACAGTCTTCTGTCTTGTGGCTCAGACACCGATGGTATTTGCAATACCGGGGATCATCTACCTTCCCAACCTCGTGGGGCCGAATCGGTTCTGGTAGGCGGATTACCTTTTCTTCCACCAATTGTTCCATGATGGGGATCAGGTCGTCCATGTCGAAGGTGTATGGGCCGTTGGCTCTTTCTCTCTCGGCTATTGTTATTCTCTGAGAAGCGTAGGGCCTCTTGCCTCTGTCTTGGGTAGGTGTTGCTTTCGTGTCTGTCTTAGGCTCCACGGCGGGCCGTTTCCGATCTATCGTACTTTTACCTTTGCTTATGTTGTGCGTTTCAGCAATCCTTACTCCTTCTCTTTTCTGCCTTTCTGGCCTGAGGTTCACCCGTGCTGCGGCTTCTTCTACCAGGTGTGCTTTGGTGGCCAATTCTCGGAAAGAGTGAAAACTGTTCCCTGACAATCCGTATGATATCATTGGGTCCAGGGCTCGCATGCACATCTTTATCTGTTCTTTCTCGCTGGGTAGCTCTTGACATTGAGCGGCTATCGTCCCCCATCGGTCCATGAATCTCTCCACGGGTTCACCCTGTCTCTGTCTGATCAAAGCCAGATCCGTCACTGATGTCTCTCTTTCTATAGAGAAGAATTTTGAGATAAAACTGTCTCTCATTTGCTCCCATGACTTCACTGATCCGGCTGGTAGCGACATGTACCATTGGAAAGCTTTCCCTGTCAGTGTTGACCCGAATAACCGCATACAGTACTGTGGGACGGTCGACCAGTTTCCCAATGCTGTGAGGAAGCGAGTGATATGTTCCTCTGGCGACCCCCTACCGTCAAATTTTTCGAAATCCGGACATCTGAAGTTGACCGAAAATGGTATTTCTTCCATTTCCAGAGGGTATGGGACCTGATATTTATACCCAGTTCCTCTTTCCTTCTCCTTCTCTTGTCGCATGAGATTTGTAATCGTTTGTGACAGTTCCTCTCTCGTCATTTGCGTAGTTGGGACTATTATTCGTTCCGCTGGAACTCTCTTGGCCTAGGTAAGTGGTTCGGCACTAGCTGGTGAAAGTGCGATTTTACCGCTTGTAGAGATACTTGGAGATATGTCTATGGACCTAGAGGGGGGGTGAATAGGACCTTTTTAAAATTCTTTTCGCCTACTGTTGGGGTCCCAAAAGTCAGTACCCTCTAAAAGAAATCAACTGGGCATGTGCTTCGAGAAAATTCCACAAAATACTACCCGACGCACCCAAATACCCAGATTTGCAAAGGATCCAGTACTTAGCCATTTTTGTCCGGTGGACCCCACGGATCACCGTGATCGAAACCGACCAGAATCAAGCGGAGGCATCCTTCATGAATTATGATAAGCAGTGCATGGCGATTCACCGAGAAACGGGCCCCACAAGCCTTCCATTTCGCAAAACCCAAAATTGCAAAACACGAGTACGTCAAGCGCACCCAATTATTCAGCTTGACGCACCCTTAAATTCATGAAAATTCAACAAGTGATTTAGGATGTATTTCACCTCTGACGCATCCGAAAAATAGCTTGACGCATCTGAAAAATACCTTCGACGCGTCCGTAAATTCAGAAAATACGAAACTGCAATTTTAGGGTGCATTGGACCCCAACGCACCCTAAAATTGCCAACGCGTCCAAAAATAGCCCAACGCACCCATAAAATCACAAAAGACCAGCGTTGCATTTTTTGGATGCATTGTACCTCAACGCACCCAAAAAATAGCCCGACGCACCCATAAACTCAGCACATCTCAGAATCTCATTTTGGAGTGCGTCAGAGCTCCCACGCGTCCATTGAAGGGTGCGTCAAAGGATATTCGGGGTGCGTCATACGTGGCAGCTCCTCATTGGTCGCTGTCCGGTATTCTCGGGTATAAATACCCCTCCCACTGTTCATTTGTACAGAATTTAAGAGACAGAGAGAGCTATTATCTCCTGAGTATTTGGATTTTACCATCGGAAACCCTCGCTGGAATCCTTTTCCGACTGCTGGAAAACTTTCCCGGTGACCAGAATTCTTTTCCGATCGCCGGCATCTTCCACCGGAAGGTCACACCGACCAACACCACCGCAGGTCCGGGTCACAAAAAAAAAATCACAAGTATGAGTGCGCACCTAAAAATAGTTCGACGCATCCAAAAAATGAACAAAAAAGCGAACATGTATTTTCAGGGTGCATTGGACTCCAACGCACCCGAAAATAACTCGACGCACCTGAAAATTCAACAAAAAGCGGATATGTATTTTCAGGGTGCATTGGACTCCAACGCACCCTAAAATTCAACATAATTCAGATATGTATTTTCAGGGTGCATTGGACTCCAACGCACCCGTAAAAATCAACAAAAAAACGGATATGTATTTTCAAGGTGCGTTGGACTCCCACGCACCCAAAAAATCAGCCAATTCTGAAAAATGTTCATGGGTGTACCGGGCTCAATTTTAAGTGTTTTCAAGTGCCGCTTGAGCCTATTTTGGGTATTTCGAGCGTTCCGGACGCAATGGAATGGTCAAACGGACATTCCAGGATCTCTAAATGAGCAGAATTGTGCATCTTCAAAGACCAATCTGATTCGACACGATGAACGAAACGACTCCTCGAAAGAGACGCCGCCAGCATCCAGAGTTATGCAAACATGTCATCATTCATATTTTCTGTAAAGACGTGATCCGATTTGAGTCAAAAGCTAGACGAACGGGACTATGGTTATCACGATAAACCATGCCAAAGAGTTTCAATTCACTACAAAACGATTGTTATGAACTACCACAACACAACAGTCGATGCCCTACCCATTAAAAACGGCATCCGTCGGTTGGGCTACGCAGGTATACACAACTGCAGAATGGACTTCCCGAGGTCACTTGTCCATACATTGATAGGCGCAGGCCCAGAGTCGTCCTTCTCAGTCATAAACCCTGATAGTCTCAGCCCGGATCTCCGGCCAAAACATGGGACATAGACATCTGACTAATACAAAGATGGTTCAGTCCATAACAAAACAAATACAGGTCTCTATGACCACAAACTCTCAGACCATAGTCCCTACTGACTAGTCTTTTGCCTTTTAATCAAGGGTCATCGATTATTTGATGTAATTAAGGGCTCGTGCCAGATCACGGCCTGGAATGTACAAGATCTCAGGATCTCTGGAATAAAATTCGCCTTGCGATATCCCTCCTTGTGTACTTTTATGAATGCCTGTGATTGTCTATGAATGTTTTCATTATTCAGAACCCCAGAGCAACAAAACACCACATTTCAAGAAAATGTAATCGTATTCATTTTCTAGTTCTAACACCTACTTATGCAATTCAACAGATTAAGCTATGTAAGCAAGAACACCTCGACATCCAAGCCTAGGTGGGTCCAATCACAAACTAGCAAAAGTATAAGCAATAAATAGTCCTAGTCTAAGCATGCATAGGAAGTAAAAGATTCAACTAATCAAACTCCTAACCTATGCAACTTGTGTAGACTTATGAGAGTGGATCAATGAGCTCAAGTCTACACAAGTAGTAAAGGTACATCTTGTGTGAGGATGCCTAAAAAGTGCCTAGCATGCATTCCTATCAAGCATTCATAATTAAGCAATTAAACTAACAATGCAAAGATATAATGTGCTCAAGAACAATCACAAACACAAGGATGTATAGTGGTTCGACTACGTGTCTACTCCACTCCCGGTTCAAGTACTCAACCCCTTTGAGCACACTGGCATTCACTATTGGAGGTTTTAAATGAGGTTCACCTCTCAACCTTTACACGGAGGTTTTGTTGGTTCACCTCTCAACCGTATCCAGAGTTTTAGACATAGGCTAACTCTCAACCTAATCGCACGTTTACTCCCGTGTCGGAGGCTCCCCCTTGGAGACTTAGTTTAGGCCCGGCTGACGGGCCAAGGAACTACTAACGTCCCTAGGTCGAGTTTGAAAAACAAACTCTAAAATGGACTCTCAAATAAGACAACCTACTTGTCGGATGAGCCCCTTGTTTAGTGCCGGATTGGGTTGCTTGATCTCCGCTCTCCCGTGCTTCAATCAGCTTCCCTTTGCTCCCTCGATCGTGTCGCCGTTGCGTCGCCAATGCCTCAGCCACATTCGATCAAACACCTTGCATGCGATGCCTTGAAATGCCCAATGTGCTAGGAGGATGGGTTTGAGAGCTCTACAACTTAGTGGGAATGGGTTTCCTAGAGTCTCTTACCTACAACGATCTCATCTTCGAGTTTAGGACAAGGATATGACAATCAAGAAGCTTCCTAACTCTAGAGATCAAGAGGGGATGAAGGTCATCTTCTTCATGAGCTTGGAATGCTCTTAATCTTGTGTTAAAGCACAAGGAAGATGCCTTGCATAGGTCAAGGAATAAGCCTCAAAAGAACTCCTTCAATGGTGGCTTTCCTTCCTCAAATCTCCCTCTTACAATGCCCAAAAACGGAGCTCTATATGTAGGAAAAGAGAGCCCCAACGGTCAGAAAACGGGCATAAAACGGCTATAAGCCGACCTGTCCCGACCGGTCATGACCGGTCGGACCCCCCTGCTGGAGAACATCAAGTGTATAGGCCAAATATATGGGCCGACCGGTCATGACCGGTCGGACCCCCTTTCTGGACAGCCCAAACACACTGGCCGACCGGTCATGACCGGTCAGACCCCCTTGCTGGACAAGCCTAATGCTTCAGGCCGACCGGTCATGACCGGTCGGCAGTACCTGCTGAAGCCTTGGATATATGAAAGGCCGACCGGTCATGACCGGTCGGCTGGCCTTGAAAGTGCAGCAAAGCTGCTGGCCGACCGGTCAAGACCGGTCGGACCAGCCTGGATCCCTTCTCCAATTTGCTGAATGCTTCACGCAACAGCCTATCCATTTAGGCCAAGTATAAGGTGATCAAATGGGACAGCTAGGGCCAATCTATGATGCCTAAAGGATTCCTAATATGGTCAAGGTTATCAAAGATACAAAGGGGTTGGGTTTTGGTCAAGGTTAAGGCACCAAGGCATCACATTTACCTGAAACTTCTTCCTTGATGCAGCCGAACGTCTTGAGTCTTCGGTCTTCGTCTTCATTGGGCTCAACCGACTCTAGACTCACTGTCGTAAGTGATTGACAAACAAGGTGCACTAGTATGCCACGAAAAAGTGCACTAACAATCTCCCCCTTTGTCAATTACTTACAAAAACTTAACCTACCAAAACAAATTACATGTTCAAGATATTACATAGATAAAACATAAAATACAGGACTCTTGACATGTCAAACTAAGCTGCTCCTCTTCAGTTTGCTCCCCCACAACCTGTCAATCCTTGCATCACAAAACATAGCAAACTAGTTTTGGTGGGATTTGATCTTTCTCCCCCTTTTTGTTAGCAATTGACAAACTATTCTCTCCCCCTTAATGATATGCCAATACGGTTAAGGTAAGAAAAGATAGTGTGTCGCAGTTATAACTATAAGCACATGCTAAAACGGAGAGTATAGGGTGCATGAATCATAAATACATGGAGCAAGCTAAGAAACATGATTAACAAGAAGATATACTATCTAAGCATAGTTAACCATGTAATATTGGTCAAGGACATACATTTGCAATGAAGCACAAAGGGCTTATAGCCCAATCAACCATCCTCCCCTAATGGTATATCAAGACCAATACTAAGCAAAGATTAGCATACAATGAAGCATAAAACTCAAGATGATTAGCTAATCTAAGCAGGAAGACAATCTAGCAAGCAAATGTATTAAATAAAGGCAAAGCTAAATCATCAAATCTGGGCGAATGAGGCTAGAATCCTCTGATTTGCCCATACATCCAAACATGAGGCTGAAATCCTCAGATTTTTCAATAAAAGCAAAACTAGCTACCCTCACTAACCATGTTAAGATTAAAAAGCCAAAGGGTAGCAAAATTCCACAACACCCTCATAGAATGTAGCATGAGGTGAGGGGTTGGGAACTCCTTCTTCTCCTAGAAGGGATAGCGGTTGGGATCCCCTCTTAAATAATCTGGTAAAGGGGTCGTGATGGAGGCTGAGAGAGCAAGATCTTTATGTTGGCTCTCATCATCAGATTCGGACTCCTCCGTATCATCCCAAGTAGCAGCCATTGCCTTTTTTCCTTTCGGTTTAGGCCCTTCCGGACATTCTGGGGCAATATGGCCGCGACGACTGCAACTGTAACAACGGACGGATGAGGATATGGATGATTTTCCTTTACGTGTATCACCCTTCTTGTCCTTCTTGTCACGGCTATTCCCTCTATCAAACTTGAGGAATCTCTTGAATTTTTTGTTCAATTTCTCTTCCTCATCATCCTCATCATCGCTATCTTCCTCCGACTCACTTTTGATTTTCTTGTGTTTGTGAGAGGACTTAAAGGCGATGTTTTTCTTTCTAGAGGGGGCTTTGAAGCCTAGCTCAAAGGTTTGTAGGGAACCTATGAGTTCTTCAACTTTCATTGTGTTTAGATCCCTACACTCTTCAATGGTGGTGACTTTAGAAGAGAACCGTTCCGGAAGAGATCTCAGAATTTTCCTACAAAGCCTATGTTCCGGAACCGGATCCCCTAAGCCCCACATATCATTTGTGATTTTGTTCAGTTTGGTATAAAATTCAGTAAACGTTTCATCCTCCTCCATAGTAATATTTTCAAATAGAGTGGAGAGGCGCTGGAGTTTGGAATTTTTAACAACATTCGTACCTTCATGGGTAACTTCAAGAATATCCCATGCTTGTTTACTGGTAGTGCAGTTTTGAATCCGACCAAATTCTTCTCAGATACTGAACAAAAAATGGCATTCAGGCCTTTGGCATTTTGGATACGTTGAGCTTTTTCATGATCAGTCCACAATGCCTTGTCTTTTGGCCTAAGAACATCCGGCTCACCCTCCTTAGAAATAGTGACCATTGGGGGTTCATATCCAAAATCAACCATGTCCCTCACATCCGAATCAATGGATTCCAAGAAGATGCGCATTCGGGCTTTCCAGTATGGATAATCTGACCCATCAAAGAAAGGAGGCTTAGTGACGGATGAAGAGTCATCTCTAGACATATTTTCAAGTTTCTCTTAGGATCACACTCCGGGTTTTTAAACCTGAACGGAGGAACCCTCTCTGATACCAATTGAAAGTGCGGTTTTACCGCTTGTAGAGATACTTGGAGATATGTCTATGGACCTAGAGGGGGGGTGAATAGGACCTTTTTAAAATTCTTTTCGCCTACTTATGCAATTCAACAGATTAAGCTATGTAAGCAAGAACACCTCGACATCCAAGCCTAGGTGGGTCCAATCACAAACTAGCAAAAGTATAAGCAATAAATAGTCCTAGTCTAAGCATGCATAGGAAGTAAAAGATTCAACTAATCAAACTCCTAACCTATGCAACTTGTGTAGACTTATGAGAGTAGATCAATGAGCTCAAGTCTACACAAGTAGTGAAGGTACATCTTGTGTGAGGATGCCTAAAAACTGCCTAGCATGCATTCCTATCAAGCATTCATAATTAAGCAATTAAACTAACAATGCAAAGATATAATGTGCTCAAGAACAATCACAAACACAAGGATGTATAGTGGTTCAACTACGTGTCTACTCCACTCCCGGTTCAAGTACTCAACCCCTTTGAGCACACTGGCATTCACTATTGGAGGTTTTAAATGAGGTTCACCTCTCAACCTTTACACGGAGGTTTTGTTGGTTCACCTCTCAACCGTATCCGGAGTTTTAGACATAGGCTAACTCTCAACCTAATCGCACGTTTACTCCCGTGTCGGAGGCTCCCCCTTGGAGACTTAGTTTAGGCCCGGCTGACTGGCCAAGGAACGACTAACGTCCCTAGGTCGAGTTCGAAAAATAAACTCTAAAATGGACTCTCAAATAAGACAACCTACTTGTCGGATGAGCCCCTTGTTTAGCGCCGGATTGGGTTGCTTGATCTCCGCTCTCCCGTGCTTCAATCAGCTTCCCTTTGCTCCCTCGATCGTGCCGCCGTTGCGTCGCCAATGCCTCAGCCACATTCGATCAAACACCTTGCATGCGATGCCTTGAAATGCCCAAGGTGCTAGGAGGATGGGTTTGAGAGCTCTACAACTTAGTGGGAATGGGTTTCCTAGAGTCTCTTACCTACAACGATCTCATCTTCGAGTTTAGGACAAGGATATGCCAATCAAGAAGCTTCCTAACTCTAGAGATCAAGAGGGGATGAAGGTCATCTTCTTCATGAGCTTGGAATGCTCTTAATCTTGTGTTAAAGCACAAGGAAGATGCCTTGCATAGGTCAAGGAATAAGCCTCAAAAGAACTCCTTCAATGGTGGCTTTCCTTCCTCAAATCTCCCTCTTACAATGCCAAAAAACGGAGCTCTATATGTTGGAAAAGAGAGCCCCAACGGTCAGAAAACGGGCATAAAACGGCTATAAGCCTACCTGTCCCGACCGGTCATGACCGGTCGGACCCCCCTGCTGGAGAACATCAAGTGTATAGGCCAAATATATGGGCCGACCGGTCATGACCGGTCGGACCCCCTTTCTGGACAGCCCAAACACACTGGCCGACCGGTCATGACTGGTCGGACCCCCTTGCTGGACAGGCCTAATGCTTCAGGCCGACCGGTCATGACCGGTCGGCGGTACCTGCTGAAGCCTTGGATATATGAAAGGCCGACCGGTCATGACCGGTCGACTGGCCTTGAAAGTGCAGCAAAGCTGCTGGCCGACCGGTCTTGACCGGTCGGACCAGCCTGGATCCCTTCTCCAATTTACTGAATGCTTCACGCAACAGCCTATCCATTTACGCCAAGTATAAGGTGATCAAATGGGACAGCTAGGGCCAATCTATGATGCCTAAAGGATTCCTAATATGGTCAAGGTCATCAAAGATACAAAGGGGTTGGGTTTTGGTCAAGGTTAAGGCACCAAGGCATCACATTTACCTGAAACTTCTTCCTTGATGCAGCCGAACGTCTTAAGTCTTCGGTCTTCGTCTTCATTGGGCTCAACCGACTCTAGACTCACTGTCGTAAGTGATTGACAAACAAGGTGCACTAGTATGCCACGAAAAAGTGCGCTAACAGCTGGCTCTTCTGCCGCCCCCTGAGATTCTTCGGCTAATGGGCGCGTAGGTGGTGCAAGGCTTCGGGTAGCATTCTGAGCTATTAAAGTGGTCAATGCTTCCTGAATCACCCTCATTCGTTCATTCGTTTCCCGATTAGCCTGAACTAATCTGTCGATCTGATCTTGGACTGTAGGCAGTTCGTCTGCTTCGTATGATCCCTCCTCTGCCTCTGCTACCTGAACCATTGCGATCATCACTGGTCGGGCTTTCTGAACTTGCCCCTGTCCTAGCTTGGGAATTACCACGGGTTGGGAGCTCCTCGCAATCGCAGTTTTGGTTGATTTATGTGTGGCATGGGTGGTCTTGGACAATGGCGGAAACTGTTCCATCGTCATTGCAGGCACCGAGGGCGTGTTTGATGCGGCTTGACAGTTGGTGGAGATCTTCTGCCCTTGTTTTGGTTGCCATTGTCTCTTGGTTGCGGAGCGAGGTCTTGCAACATTCACTTTCTTGTATGCTGCTAAGCTGGCTGCTTTCTTCTGCTCTTTCTTCTGCCGGAGCGTTTCGACCAACTGCCATCCTGAACTAGAAGCAGTCGTCGCGGTTGGGATGAAGCGAGGGAAGCTGAAGCCTCCAGTGGTAAGGAAGGTGCACAAACTGGTCATTGAGCATGCCATTTCTTCTGTCTATCCTAGTATCTTGCTAATTCTGGTACGTCATAAAAATCGTTAGAACAGTTCACAAGCGCGGTCGGGAGTATGAGCCCATCGATCGCAGTGCATAAACCGACAAAATAAGCAAGAAGGAGACAAAATACGTGTAGTTTGTGGAAATTGTGGGTTCGAAAACCTTTTTAAATGTCTATTGCCTTAAAGATGAAGGGAAGAACATTCCCGTTGAGAGTCGCCAGTTTGGCGCCCGAAGGGCGCCGAAACATTACGCCTCGCTGTAACTTTCTTATGCGTAGATTCGTGTTTGTAAGTAATTGATCTTAGAGCATTCCTATATTCAGATATGACCAGGGATTCTGGTATAGTTCGATCCCCAGGAGAGTCGCCAGTTTGTTAGAACTAGAGAATGAACATTCTCTGGAATGTGGTGTTTTGTTGCTCTGGGGTTCTGAATAATAGAAACATTCGTAGACAATCACAAACATTCACAAAAATACACAAGAGAAGAGATTTCGCAAGGCGAACTTTATTCCAGAGATTCTGAGATCTTGTACATTCTAGGCCGTGATCTGGCACGAGCCCTTAATTACATCGAATGATCGATGACCCTTGATTAAAAGGCAAGAGACTAGTCAGCGGGGACTATGGTTTTAGAGTTCATGGTCGCGGAGACCTGTGTTTGTATGGTCGCGGAGACCTGTATTTGTATGGTCGCGGAGACCTGTATTTGTATGGTCGCGGAGACCTGTATTTGTTGTGTTTTGTTAAGGACTAACCCTTCTTTGTACGAGTTGGATGTCTATGTCCCATGTTCTGATCGGAGATCCGGGCTGAGACTGTCAGGGTTTATGGCCGGGAAGGACGACTCTGGGCCCGCGCCTGTCAATGTATGGACAGGTGACCTCGGGAAGTCCATTCGCAGTCGTGTGGACCTGAGCAGCTCAACCAGCGGGTGCCGTTTTGGATGGGTAGGGCACCGACTGTTCTTGAAGTGTCAATCTCTAACAAATTGTGTGTGATAGTTTAGAACTTTCCTGGTATGGTTTATCGTGGTAACCATAGTCCCCTTTGCTTAGTCCGGGCCTGAATTCGGGTCATGTTGTGATAGTACATGTAATGATGATGCATTAGTATGATTCTGGGCACTGGCGGCCTCTTTTCAGGAGAATTGCTCCGTTCAACTCTTTGGATGGGATTAGACTCCGAATGCTTGTATTCCGCTCCCTGGGCAGCCTGGATGAGTCATTTGACTGCTCCATCGCGTCCGGGATGCTCGAAATACCCAAAATAGGCTCAAATGGGGCTTGAAAACGTTGTAAAATGAAGATTTAAGGGTGCTGGAATGAATGCTCATGGTGCTGATTTTTGCAATCCGCTGGCCTGATTTTACTGATGCGTTGGGGCCAGTGCATCCTAAAAATAACTATTCGTGTATTTATCCAATCCGCTGGCCTATTTCGCGACGCGCTGGGGCCAGTGCGTTAAAAAAATGACATTGTTTATGAATGATGTATTTTTCTGATCCGCTGGCCTATTTTAGCGATGTGCTGGGGCCAGTGCGTCCTAAAAATGGCATTGTTTATGATTGATTTATTTTTCTGATCCGCTGGCCTATTTTGCGATGCGCTGGGGCCAGTGCGTCCTAAAAATAGCATTGTTTATGATTGATTTAATCCGCCGAGGATTTTTCTGATGCGCCGGATCACTTTTATGATGCGCTGGGATCAGCGCGTCGAAAAGGGTGACTTGTGTTATTTCATCTCCAGACCTGTTATGATCGGAGGTGCGATTTCCGGCGAGGGGATCCGGTGATCGGAAAAGGATTCCGGCGATCGGAAAAAGGTTTTTCGGCGACGAGGTTCTCTCTCTCTCTCGCTGAATCGTGCAAATGAGGTAGTGGGGGGGGGGTATTTATAGGCAAAGTCGCCCAATAGGCGGTCGACACGTGTAGCGTGTCGAGAAATTGGGTCAGCGCGTCGATTAAAGTCACTCGGCGCGTCTCAAAATGGCTGAGTTCGGAAGCTGATTTTCAGGGCACGCTAGCCGTCAGTGCGTCCTGAAATTGGCTGATTTTTTGGATGCGCTGGACGAATTTTGGGGCGCGCTGGAGGTAGTGCGTCCTGTAATTCAAAATGACTGAATTACACGATGCGCTGGGTGAATTTGTGGATGCGCTGGAGGTAGTGCGTCCTGAAATTCAATCCGTCCGAATTTCCTGATGCGCTGGAGGATTTTTGTGATGCACTGTGGGATTTTTGTGTTGCGTTGGGGGTAGTGCGCCCTTAAATTAATTTCTGGATGCGCTGGAGGTATACGTGTCTCCCAAACTTGGGTTTTGCAAATTGGGGGATTTGTGGGGTCCGCCTCGCGATGAATGCTGATGCACTGCTCCTATCTTTTTATGATTGAGGTAATCCCCCTACATTTTAACAGTTTTGATCATGATGACCGGTGGGGTCCACCACTGGCTCAATTCCCTGCTCTTGGTCAAGTCTGATGCATGTCGCGATTCGTGCCGCGATTTCCGATGCACTGGCCCTAAATTTGACCGAGTGATGGTTTGGGCATTTGGAATCATCGTTTCGGAGACCCTCACTTTTGGGACCCCAACAAATGGAAAGGCCTTACACATAATGTGTCCGTTGGCCCCGAGGAGATCCATGCGGACTTTGAAGTTTTCTAAGTGTTCCGCCGGATCTCCTATCCCAGAGTACTGCTTCAACTGAGGAACCTTAAACCCTTTGGGAAGGGGCTCTTCACGAATCTCGTCGGTGAACGGTGACTCAGATGAGTCGATCAGTGCATCCACAGCGATTGGAGCTCGGGCTCGTTGTGCTCTCTGAATATCGGCCATTTGTTCCCGCAGTTCCCTCAGCTCGGCCTCTAGTGGGCTTAAGTTGTCGTCAACCCGGTTGCTGGCTCCAAGATCAGCTCGTTCGTGTGCGAGACGAGCTGTTCTTCGTTCCTCGAGCTTATGTCGTAGATCGGTGGCAGGCAAGCTTGTCGTTGGCCGAGACCTGGTCTCGGTTGCTTGGCTGGCGACCTCGTTTTCTTCTATCGGAGTGGGGTGTTGAGAACGCTGCGACGGCCAAGTTTGGTGAGAGTGCTGGGTTTGTTGAGGTTGAGAATGGGTATGCCGAGGCCCCTCATGGTCTTTACCATTCAACATGGTTGGATGGGCTAGACCAGTTAGCAGGACTTTAATTTCGTCCAGCCTCTAGTCCACGTAGCCCAGTCGTTCGTCGACCCCACCCAGTTTTTGGTTGACCCCTCCTACTGGTTCTTCGAGAAGGGACAACCTGACTCCTCTGTTGCGAGGTCTCTGTTGTCCCCCCTGCTGAGCGAAAAGAGGAGAGTTTCCACCGAGCTGGATAGCGGGGGTGTCGGGGAATGATCCTTCATTCTCAGAGATTTGATCGTCTGAAGGTCCATCGATCGCGGGTGCTTTCCCTTTATACTTTCTCTTTCCAGCCATAGCGAAAAAGAAGGAAGAAGTGGAGATTGTCTTTAGCGATTGGGCGAGAACACGGACTTCCTAATTAAAGGAAGAAGGCGCTTCCCACATACGGCACCAATCTGTTGATGCTGGAAATTCGTCAACAGATGAGGATGAAGATTTCTTGATATCAATGGTCGAATGATGCTGATCTTCTTCCTGAAGAAAGGTCGGATCCTGTAGAGCACAAAGGAAAGCTAAGGGGGGTGGCTGGGGTCCAGCCGTTAGCCCTCCGATGCCTAAGTCAGTGGGATCTTGAAGGATTAAATATCTATCTTTTGATCAGCTTTTGTATCGTACCTTGATAATGAAGAGAATGCTTCAATTTATAGACTTAGGTCGTGGAGTTGCGTTCCTAATTTGTTGCCGTGATGTTTGTAGAGGAAATCTCGGATCTCTGAGATTTCCTGAGCTGTCCCGTGATTTTCGAAGATATTTGGGGAGTTGGTTAGAGATTACCCGGATTCTTCTCCTCTTATCACGCACAAACTTAGAGAATGGCGGTAACGGAATCAGGTCGCTCTAATGAGAGCGGTCAGTCTTACGAGGTCGTCCACAGGGATCACCTCTCCTCCTTAGACCAGGTCGGTCAGACCTGACGACATGTGTTTGGGCCATTCCGTCTGTCGTCAGATCGGCTTCGAGCTGAGCAGGCTGAGCTGGATCTATCCCCAGGTCAGCTCGCATTCTTCTCGCAACAATACTGAGGTCAGCTCGTATTCTTCTCACAAGAGGAGGGTCTAGCGATTCTTCCTGGACTGTGACTATCCGGTAGGACACTACCAGAGAATCCCTTCGTGGGGAAGTCCAATCTAAAACCCTAGAGTCTCCGGGCAATGTTTCCTTCACTTCGGATGAAGTCACGTTTGTTGGTGCAATGGAGAGTCGATCTGGTAACCGGCCTCCATTTTTGGGGCTCCCAAAGTTGTAGAGTTCGCTGTAGATTCCATCTGGATGAGGACGTCCAAATCCGACTTGAGTTAGTGTTGAACCTCCAATTTATACATTGCATTGCCCATTACACAACAAGGTTTGCATGATTTTCATGGTTTAAAGGCCCACCTAACACATGTTTTTGTGATTATAGGGATGAGAGCGGACTTCATTCAAATACGAGACAAAAGAATGCATTTGAAGCTATTGCATTAAGTCCTAAGAAAACCAAAGAAAGAAGAAAGAAGAGAAGAAAAAGAAAGAAAGAAGAACAATTTGAAGAGGGCTGACAAGTCACGACCGGTCAGCCACGGTTGCTGATCACATAGAAGAAAAGGCCGACCGGTCAAGACCGGTCGGCCATGCATACTGGAAACTGGACAGAGGAGCCCGACCGGTCTTGACCGGTCGGCTGTATATGCTGAATGGATGGACAACTTGGTCCGACCGGTCATGACCGGTCGGCCACACTTGCTGATGAATGGACAGTCCACTCCGACCGGTCATGACCGGTCGGCGGTGCTCTCTGGAAGGTGTAAAACATCAGTCCGACCGGTCGTGACCGGTCGGCTCTGCGTAAGATCAGTCCTTTCTAAATCAGGACTCCGAAAAACACTGCGCAATGCGTAGCCTTTCGCAGAATTCGACGCAAGGGAGATTGTTTGCTATAAAAGGACACCTAGGGGCTCTTCCTAGGTCATCAGAGAGGCGAAGGAACGTGGCTTTGGAAAGCGAAGGCGATCGTGGAGCGGCTGCAACTCTCCTATTCGGGTTTTCCTGTTTTTATGCTTTATTTCAGAGTTTTTAGTTGTAGCATGACTATGCTCGGCTAAAACCTCTCAGCTAAGGCTGAGAGGTGAAGCTTGTAGCTAATTCTATGTTGGTTTCAGTTTAATTCAAGTAATTTACATTCAAGTTTGGATTTTTACATGATTTAGTTCCAAAAAGTGGTAGTTTGAGACGTCTTATCTGAGTTTATGTGCTCCGGACATGAATTCCTTTTAATTCTCTGAGATTATCATGTTTGTTTATCTAAATTCGGATTATAGTAATCCTTGAGCAGGCCATAGTCCAGAGGCATGGCTGTTACTCCGCAGGCTATAGTTTTGAGTTTGTATTGATTGAATGGAACTAGAACTTGGAAGTTCAGCTTGAATGTGATGGAATGTGTGTGAATGCTTTATTCTCCAGCTAGATCAGAGATAGGACTTCAAATCTAGTTGTGTTATCTACTTGGATTGACTGAATTGACATAGGATTGCTACAAGTGGATCCTTGAAAGCCTTAGTACTTTATATCTCTGATTTTTCATTAAATTCCTGAATTAAGTAATCACTTAATTAAATCTGATTTCTTTTTAAAAACTGAGTTGCTGGAGTGATTTGGTAGCTTTTACTATTTCCCTGTGGATCGACCTCGGTCTTACCGAGTTTTATTACTACATCGCAGCCTTACACTTGAGGCGAGCGAACAAGTTTTTGGCGCCGTTGCCGGGGATTTAGATAACGGTTTCCAAATAATCTCAGCGGCTGTAGAAGTAGCAGTAGATAGTTTTTCTGATTTTCTTAGAACTAACAAGTTTTTCTGTTTTGTAGGAATCTTTCCCTAGTTCAAGCGCATCAGGTGATACTCTTCTAACTTAGCTTCTGCAGAATTTTCTTTCAGAATAGTTTCAGATTTTAGTTTTCTAGGATAGGATTAGTTTCTGGTTGAGTGGTTTATGTCCCGTTGGGAACGTAATTACTCAAATCGTCTCTAATCTGAAGGTGGTTTAGTTGGACCATTGTCAGTCCATAGACGAGTCCGGAATTATCAAGAGCATTGTGAAAGTTTGGGGAGTATGGATCAAACACCTTTAAGGAATCCTCCCCCCCTACTCCAACTACAAACGCAAATCAGGAAGGAGTAGGAGAGAATGAGGTACATAATGTTCCTCCAATGAGATCACTACGGGATTACCTACAACCTGCTCGTACAATTACACCTTCTTGCATAGTTCTACCAGCTAACGGTGGGACCCTTGACATAAAACCGGGTGTAATCTAACTTTTACCTAAATTCCATGGGCTAGATTCTGACCGCCCATACTTACACTTGCAAGAATTCGAAAAAGTGTTGGCCACCTTGCATTATCCCAATGTTTCTGAGGATACAATCAGACTTAAACTTTTTCCCTTCACTTTGAAAGAAAGAGCCAAAGATTGGCTTCACTCTCTTAGACCACATTCGATTGGGTCATGGGTTGAGATGAACCGGGAATTCCTGAAAAAGTTCTTCCCGGCTCATAAAACAAACACTCTTCGAAGGGCCATAATGAATTTCTCAGCTAAAGAGGGTGAATCATTCTTTCAACGTTGGGAAAGATTTAAGGAACTCCTGCTTGCTTGCCCACATCATGGCTATGAGAGTTGGCGAGTTATAAATTTTTTCAATGATGGATTAAGTTCCAATATGCGCCAATTTGTGGAAATGATGTGCAATGGCGAGTTTATGAGTAAAAATCCAGATGATGCTTGGAGTTACTTGGACATGTTAGCTGAAAACGCCCAATCTTGGGATACCTCGGATAAACCCAAGAACCCCAAGCCCACTCAAGAGAAATGAGGGATATATGTCCTTAAAGAGGAAGATGATGTGAATGCAAGGATAGCCAACCTCACAAGGAAGGTTGAAGCCATGGAACTTAGCAAAAGTGGAGTTCCCAAGTCCAAGGAAGCTGTTGAAACCTCATGTGGGATTTGCCTCACCGACTTACATGCTACGCAAGATTGTCCCACAATTCCTGCATTTAAGGAAGTGCTACAAGAGACAGCCAATGCCACATATGGTTATCAACGGCCCTTCAATGGACCGGTAAGTAATACGTACAATGAGAGTTGGAAGAACCACCCAAATTTCAGTTGGAAGAATGCTCCTACGGGCAATCCTACCAACTCCCAAAGAGGGCCACCCATGCAAAATATGGGCCCACCTCAATTCTCATTGGAGGATACCTTGAAAATGTTTATGCAAGGGCAAGCGCAAATAAATGAATCGAATCAGCAAATGTTCCAAGAGCTGAAAGTCTCGGTTGATGAGATTAAGGGACATTTGAATGCTAGGGAAGGGACCTTTCCGGCCCAACCTCAGCCCAATCCAAAGCAAGTACATGAAGTGAGCATCCCTAATCCTTCCAACCAAAACATGGAGTAAGCTAAATCCATTACCACTCTTAGAAGTGGTAAACAAATTGACAAGACTATTCCGGTGAAGGCCGATGAGCCTAATGATCCGGTAAATTCTGAGGATGAAAATGGATCTAACTTAGCTCCACAACAACCGGAACGCATTTACAAGCCCGTAGCACCATTCCCTTCGAGATTGGTTGCTCCAAAATCTCTCCCAAACTCTCAAGATATTCTAGAGATTTTCAGACAAGTCAAGATCAATATCCCTTTGCTTGACGCCATCAAACAAATCCCCTCTTATGCCAAGTTTCTAAAAGACCTATGCACAACAAAACGCAAATATAATGTGCAGCAAAAGGCCTTCTTAACTGAGCAAGTGAGTGCTATCCTCACTCAAAAGACCCCCCCAAAATTCAAAGATCCCGGTAGTCCCACCGTCTCATGTATCATTGGAGACTACCGGATTGAACGTGCCTTGTTAGACTTGGGGGCAAGTGTGAACTTGATCCCATACTCGGTATATGAGCAATTGGGTCTTGGTGAATTAAAACCCACCAAAACCACGTTGCAACTCGCTGATAGATCTATTCGTGTACCGAGGGGGATAGTTGAGGATGTTCTAGTCCAAGTTGACAAATTCTACTACCCAGTAGATTTTATAGTCTTGGACACACAACCGGTTTTGGATGCTAGCACCCAAATACCGGTAATATTAGGCCGCCCATTCCTTGCCACATCAAACGCAATCATCAATTGCCGGAATGGGGTGATGCAACTATCTTTTGGAAACATGACACTAGAGGTGAATGTGTTTCACTTAGGCAAAAGACATAGGGATGTTGATGATGATGAGTTCTTCGAGATAAACATGCTTGAAACTTTTGAAGAAGAAGAACTTCTCCAACTTGAACCACTAGAAAGCTTGGAGACATGCTTAGCACATTTCATGGATTCTAAAGACCCCATCATTAGTGAGATTGTGCATGCATTAAATATAGAAAGACCGGTAGTTGATACTAGCCGGTGGAGGCCCCATTTTGAAAATTTACCACCAACCACATCAACGCCTCTACCGTCTAACATCAAACCACCGAAGCTTGACCTTAAACCATTACCATCCGAGCTTAAATACGTATATTTGGGTCAAGAGGAAACGTTCCCAGTTGTCATTGCCTCCCACCTAGAGAAAGACCAAGAGCTTAAGTTGATTGAGTTACTCAAAGAACATAGGGACGCCATAGGTTGGACAATAGCGGATCTCAAAGGGATAGATCCTTCAGTTTGCACTCACCGATTACACCTTGAAGAAAATGCAAAAACGACTAGACAACCTCAAAGACGGCTAAATCCAAACATGATGGAGGTTGTCAAAGCCGAGGTGTTAAAGCTATTGGATGTGGGTATCATCTACCCCATCTCAGATAGCCAATGGGTGAGTCCTACCCAAGTTGTCCCTAAGAAATCCGGTATTACCATCATTGAAAACGCCAACAACGAGCTTATACCGACTAGGGTGACCGCCGGTTGGCGTATGTGCATTGATTATAGGAAGCTCAACACAGTCACTAGAAAAGATCACTTCCCTCTCCCATTTATGGATCAAATTTTGGAGAGATTGGCAGGCCATTCTTATTATTGCTTCCTAGATGGCTATTCTGGATACAACCAAATTGAGATAGCTCCGGAAGACCAAGAGAAAACCACATTTACATGCCCGTTTGGTACCTTCGCTTACCGAAGGATGCCATTCGGGTTATGCAATGCACCCGCCACATTCCAACGATGCATGTTGAGTATTTTCTCAGACATGGTGGGTGAGTTTCCTGAGGTGTTCATGGATGACTTTTCTGTTTTTGGCTGTACATTTGATGAGTGTCTCGAGCACTTGAAGTTGGTCTTGATGAGGTGTGAGGAAAAGCAACTTGTATTAAACTGGGAAAAGTGTCATTTCATGGTACAAAGAGGAATAGTCCTTGGACATATCATCTCGTCCAATGGAATAGAGGTAGACCGGGCGAAAAATGACATAATTTCCAATCTACCACCACCCAAAAGCATACGCAATGTGCGGTCCTTCCTTGGACACGCCGGTTTCTATCGAAGGTTTATAAATGACTTTAGTCACATCTCAAGGCCTTTATGCAACCTTCTACAAAAGGAGAACCAATTTGAGTGGAGTGCCGAATGTCAATTAGCTTTTTCAAAGCTAAAAGACATGTTGACAACCGCTCCTATCATGCAACCACCAGATTGGTCCATGCCTTTTGAGTTGATGTGCGATGCGAGCGATTTTGCTATTGGGGCGGTGTTAGGACAAAAGAAAGATAAAAAGCCCCATGTCATTTACTACGCAAGTAGGACCTTGAATCCTGCCCAAGTTAATTATTCGACTACGGAGAAAGAGCTTCTAGCTGTCATTTTTGCCTTGGACAAATTCAAGCCATACTTAATAGGATCCAAAGTTATTGTGTATACGGATCATGCGGCGCTGAAATACCTTCTTTCTAAGAAGGATGCTAAGCCCCGCTTGCTTAGATGGATCCTACTCCTTCAAGAATTCGACTTGGAGATCAAAGATAAGAAGGGGGTAGAAAATGTGGTGGCGGATCATCTATCCCGCCTAGTCCTACCAAATTCCATTGACGAGTCACCTATTGAGGACTCATTCCCTGATGAGCAACTCTTTGTTACTATGCATCCACCATGGTACGCTGATATAGCCAATTATCTTTCCACAGGTGCGATGCCGACTCATTGGACTGTGCAAGACAAACGTAAATTTCTAAGGGAAGTGCGCAGATTTTTCTGGGATGAACCTCTATTGTTTAAATATTGCCCAGACCAAATTATAAGGAGATGTGTCCCCGATGATGAACACAATTCAGTCATCTCCTTTTGTCATGATCAAGCATGTGGGGGTCATTTTTCAGCCAAGAAAACAACTGCAAAAATTCTGCAATGTGGTTTTTATTGGCCCATGTTATTTAAGGACACCCACGAGTTTTGCAAAGCGTGCGAGCGCTGCCAGAAGCTAGGAGGATTATCCCGTCGAAATATGATGCCGCTCACCCCAATTCAACATCTTAAAGTCTTTGACTGTTGGGGCATCGATTTCATGGGACCATTCCCCTCATCTTTTGGGCATGTCTATATTCTGCTTGCCGTAGACTATGTGTCTAAATGGATAGAGGCTATCCCATGTAGAACCACTGATCATCGTACGGTTCTCAAGTTCCTCAAAGAAAATATACTTTCTAGATTTGGGATGCCTCGAGCCATTATTAGTGATGGTGGTTCTCACTTTTGCAATAGACCTTTTGAAACTTTGATGAAGAAATATGGTATTAGGCACAAAGTGAGTACCCCATACCACCCACAAACAAGTGGGCAAGCTGAAATCTCCAATAGGAAAATCAAACAGATTTTGGAAAAGACGGTGAGACCGGATCGCAAGGATTGGTCCCTAAGATTAGATGATGCACTTTGGGCTCACCGTACTGCCTACAAGACACCCATTGGAATGTCCCCTTATAGAATTGTCTATGGGAAAGCTTGTCACTTGCCTGTGGAGATAGAACACAAAGCTATTGGGCAATTCGGGCTCTAAATTTTGACATTGACAAGGCTAGCTCGCTTCGCAAACTTCAATTAAATGAGCTTGATGAGATCCGAAACGATGCATATGAGAATTCGAGAATTTACAAGAGCAAGATGAAGGCATTTCATGACAAGCACATCTTCAGAAAATCTTTCCATGAAGGACAGAAAGTGCTCTTGTATAATGCCCGACATCATCTTTTTCCGGAAAAATTATGATCTCGATGGACCGGCCCATATATTGTCAAAGAAGTTTTTCCTCATGGGGCTGTTAAGATTGAGAATGCAGCGAATGGTGACTGTTTCAAAGTTAATGGACAACGCCTTAAACCATTTGTTGAGAAATTTGATTCAGAGGACATGTCCATCTCCCTGAATGATCCTGTCTATCAGGATGATTGATCTCCTAGTCTGATGGAGGTATAGCATAGGTAGGTTTAGTTTTGTTTTCCTGCTTTCATAGGTTTTAGTTGTTGAGTTGGAGAATTCCATGATCACTCTCTCAGGTACTATTGTTCTCTCTCTCTCGTTGTTTACCATTGCTCTCATGTTCATGCTAATTGACTATCTTTTTACATTGAGGACAATGCAAGATTTGGTTGGGGGGTGAGATGTGATCCCTCATCTAGCATATTGCAACATTTCGAGCTTCATATGCATAAATTTTTTCGAATTTTCTAACATCTCAAAAATCTTTTAGAAAATCTTGTTTCTATACATTTGAGATGCTATGAGTATAAGAGGAGGAGATATGAAGTGTGCGATGTTGTCGTCTTGAATTTCTTCCAACATAATGGTTTTATATGTTAATTTCCCTATTGTTATGATTGATAGAAAATTTGAACACCTTTACACCAAGTTCACATTACACGATTTTCATGAGTGACAGGTTTATGTGATTTGTGGATTAGCTAGACTTTGATATAAAGGTGTTGAGAAACCAAGCCGGGGTATTTTGTCCATCCTTGTCCATGGGAAAATAATGAGAGATATGGATTTCTAAAAATCCTATCTAATTTAAAAGAAAAAGGAAAGAAAGGATGAAATCGGGACGGAAGGAAAAAATGTGAAAAATTCCGAAAAGGGCTACCTATTACCAACCGGGGGATGGTCGAACCGTAACCAAAGCCGGAAATGGAACGTAGTGTGAAAGCCATCGGAAGGACGGTAAGGCAAATTCCTGTCATAAGCTTGTTGTTGCTCTGTGCACCTTAAAATCATTGGTTTACCTAATCTATGAAGAAGATGATCCAGGAACTCATGAGATGAATTTTCACTATACACACTAGGTTGAATTTGTTCGAGTTCTTCTATTTATCAATCAATCAGCGGAAATTTCATGTAGACACGTCTTATGTTTTGGAGAACCCAAGGTTTCAGCTTCTATCACCAAATTTTTCCAAATTCTATACTCATATGTCTTGGAATGGATAGAAACATGGTTTCTAGAGGAGAGTTGGATTTGGAGGTTTGAACTTATTCACGCATGTTTTGCTCGGGACTAGCAAAAAGCTGGTTGGGGGGTGTGTTGAACCTCCAATTTATACATTGCATTGCCCATTACACAACAAGGTTTGCATGATTTTCATGGTTTAAAGGCCCACCTAACACATGTTTTTGTGATTATAGGGATGAGAGCGGACTTCATTCAAATACGAGACAAAAGAATGCATTTGAAGCTATTGCATTAAGTCCTAAGAGAACCAAAGAAAGAAGAAAGAAGAGAAGAAAAGGAAAGAAAGAAGAACAATTTGAAGAGGGCTGACCGGTCACGACTGGTCAGCCACGGTTGCTGATCACATAGAAGAAAAGGCCGACCGGTCAAGACCGGTCGGCCATGCATACTGGAAACTGGACAGAGGAGCCCGACCGGTCTTGACCGGTCGGCTGTATATGCTGAATGGATGGACAACTTGGTCCGACCGGTCATGACCGGTCGGCCACACTTGCTGATGAATGGACAGTCCACTCCGACCGGTCATGACCGGTCGGCGGTGCTCTCTGGAAGGTGTAAAACATCAGTCCGACCGGTCGTGACCGGTCGGCTCTGCGTAAGATCAGTCCTTTCTAAATCAAGACTCCGAAAAACACTGCGCAATGCGTAGCCTTTCGCAGAATTCGACGCAAGGGAGATTGTTTGCTATAAAAGGACACCTAGGGGCTCTTCCTAGGTCATCAGAGAGGCGAAGGAACGTGGCTTTGGAAAGCGAAGGCGATCGTGGAGCGGCTGCAACTCTCCTATTCGGGTTTTCCTGTTTTTATGCTTTATTTCAGAGTTTTTAGTTGTAGCATGACTATGCTCGGCTAAAACCTCTCAGCTAAGGCTGAGAGGTGAAGCTTGTAGCTAATTCTATGTTGGTTTCAGTTTAATTCAAGTAATTTACATTCAAGTTTGGATTTTTACATGATTTAGTTCCAAAAAGTGGTAGTTTGAGACGTCTTATCTGAGTTTATGTGCTCCGGACATGAATTCCTTTTAATTCTCTGAGATTATCATGTTTGTTTATCTAAATTCGGATTATAGTAATCCTTGAGCAGGCCATAGTCCAGAGGCATGGCTGTTACTCCGCAGGCTATAGTTTTGAGTTTGTATTGATTGAATGGAACTAGAACTTGGAAGTTCAGCTTGAATGTGATGGAATGTGTGTGAATGCTTTATTCTCCAACTAGATGAGAGATAGGACTTCAAATCTAGTTGTGTTATCTACTTGGATTGACTGAATTGACATAGGATTGCTACAAGTGGATCCTTGAAAGCCTTAGTACTTTATATCTCTGATTTTTCATTAAATTCCTGAATTAAGTAATCACTTAATTAAATCTGATTTCTTTTTAAAAACTGAGTTGCTGGAGTGATTTGGTAGCTTTTACTATTTCCCTGTGGATCGACCTCGGTCTTACCGAGTTTTATTACTACATCGCAGCCTTACACTTGAGGCGAGCGAACAATTAGCTCAGGGTAGTTTACCATATTCCCGGGCCCATCGGGCTTCATCTCCTAGGGTTGGACGATTTTCCGAGCAAACCGCGTGGGGATGAGGTCACGATATATTCCACGTTCTTCGAGAACGAATTCCGCCTTCCTCTTCATCCCGTTGTGCGGGAGTACTTGTTGGCCGTCAATCTGGCCCCAGGCCAACTCGTGCCTAATGCTTGGAGGGCATTAGTTAGTTATATAGTCCTTTGGAATCAGGTCCATGGTTCCGACCCGACGGCTGCGGAGTTAATACATCTATATCAGCTGAAGAGTCATCTTGGCTCCAAAGGCTAGTATTATATGTCTCTGAGGGGGAAAAAGAGTAAGCCTCTGATCGGCGGCCTTCCTTCGTTCGTCCATGGTTGAAAGGATGAGTGGTTTTTCGTGACCAAGGGCTGAGAGGCTTCCCGGGGTGAGGCTGAGTCCCTCTGTTGCAGAGTTCGCAACTAGTTCTCAGAGCCAAGTCGGATAGTGAGACGAACCTCTCTTTTTACACCTGACCCTTTTACGTAGGTCCATATCTGTTTTAACGGCCGATAGGTTTTCTTATTGCAGTTCGGAAAAAGGGGCCTGAGTTGAGCCATAACCTGCTGAAGCAGATAGAAGTGGTGTGTTAGTTGGATCCATCTTTCCATAGCTCGGACATTCTTCTTACTCTTGAGGCCTTGACAAATGCGGACATTAATCCAGCAAGTAACGAGCTTGCATTTTTTTTCTAGATCATGAATCACACTTTTTCCTTCTGCCATTTTTCTTGATCAATTCCACTTATTAGGCATGGCTCCTCCTGCTCTGAAGAAAAAGTCCGTCATTCTCACCGTGGAGGACAAGGAGCTCTTCCTCATGAATAAGAGGCAGAGGGTGGTGTTGAAGCGCATTGCGAGCCAAGCTCCTGTTGAACTCCGTCATTTTCACGTGTACATCGTTTGAACACCGAGTCAGTCAATAGCAGCCAACCACAATCACTCGTACATCATTTGAACACCGAGTCAGTCAATAGCAGCCAACCACGATCACGCGTACATCGTTTGAACACCGAGTCAGTCAATAGCAGCCAACCACGATCACGCGTACATCGTTTGAACACCGAGTCAGTCAATAGCAGCCAACCACGCGTGGTTCATCGTTTGAACACCGAGTCAGTCAATAGCAGCTAACCACAGCAAGAAAGAAAATCACAAATATAAATAGCATATGATGGCGTAAACATAACATGGTGTGGCCCCATCACTGAAAACGATGGAGAACCATCCAAAAACCTCCCAATTCATGTAAAGGCATCAGTCTTTCGTGATAAGTCCACTCTGATGGACGGGTTGGATGCTATGGAAAACACCCATGTGGGCCCGGCAAGCAGCACTTGTAGACTAAGCTTATTGAACACTAACTGGTCCCATAATATTACGAAATAATGCAAGAAATACCCAAGTGAAGAGGTTTGGTATCATGTCCACGTATTGTTGCAGGATAGTTCAGGACTATAGCCAGTGGATCCGGGTCAAAGCACAATGATCCAAACCGTTTACAATGTGTGCCTCACCATGGATGGGGGATACAAAATACTCTGGAACTGTGTCTTTCATCATATTAATGGTTTTGATTGTCAGAACTTGATCCAAATTCAGTGGCTAAAGTCTTCATCTATTCTGTGGTAATTTTTTGGGAAAAATTATTGCAAACCTCATATCTTATAAAAGAAACAAACAAACATACAAACAAACGATTTAGCATTGAGTTATTAAAAATGAGCTTCATGAACTGAAGTGGATATATCTCCCCGCACCACATGCAAAGATATTCAAGTAAACAGAGCCATACAAATTATGCGAGCGACTGGAAATGGCTCGCAATCTGATTGTCACACCTGAAAATAATGCACAACCTATTGTTATGACAATCGATACGTATTGTTGAATGCACTGACTCACATTCGCTCTACATGAATGGTCAGTGTTGATGCTGTAAATTCGTCAACAGACGATGGTGAAGACTCTTTGAAACTGATGGATGGATGCCGCAGATCTCCTTCTTGACAAATAGTTGGATCCTGTAGAACAAAAGGAAAACTAAGGGGGGTGGCTGGGGCCCAGCCGTTAGCCCTCCGAAGCTTAAGTTAGTGAGATCTCCCAAGATTGAATCTCTACCTTTTTCTTTTTAGTCTATGTTTTTTCGTACCTCAATAAAGAAGAAGACGTGTCTATTTATAGACCTAGGTTGCAGAGTCGTATTCCCTTTTGAAGCCATGATCTTAGGGGAGGGATCCCCGGATCTTTGGGATTTTAGGAGCTGTCCCGTGATCTTCGAGGATCTTTCGGCGAGTTGGTTAAAGACCTTCCGGATTTTCTTCCCCTTATCACGCACAAACTTAGAGGTTTGCGGAAACCAAATCAGGTCGCAAGGCGGTCGACCTGGTGATGTCGTTTCTGAAGGCTGCTTCTCTTCCTTGGGTCGGGTTGGTCAGACCCGGCGGCCCATAAGAGCTATTCCGTCTGTGATCAGATCGGTTATGAAATATGCGAGCTGAACTGGATCCGATCTTCAGGTCAGCTCGTATTCTCACCCCGGTGGTGTAGAGGTCAGCTCGTATTCTTCCCACAACAGAAGTCCCCCCACTCCCGAGTCTAGCTCGTCTGTCTCGGGAGTAGCTTGCTAAAGAAGATACGTCGATCTGGCTTCCCTTAATGTTTCACAGCTGTCGCGCTGTCGCGCCGTCATCTCAACGGGCGGGAAAGCGGTACTTAATGCGTCGTTCAAAAAATCGAGGCGTCATCATTCGCTTGTACGGCGTATCAGCGCCCAACAGAATATTATCGAACGGGGTGATGCCACGTGTCTGGGGTGGCACGTTACTTTTTGTACGCCTCAATCAAGAGCCGCCACGTGGGATCCTCGCATTAAATGCCGAATAGTCCTTTGGATATAAAACTCGAGAGTTAGCGGA
Organism: Liriodendron chinense; assembly: GCA_003013855.2. Classification (NCBI taxonomy): domain Eukaryota; kingdom Viridiplantae; phylum Streptophyta; class Magnoliopsida; order Magnoliales; family Magnoliaceae; genus Liriodendron; species Liriodendron chinense. Next base: position 1,072,396 of record PVNU02000133.1, on the reverse strand, counting down.
TTTCTGAAAAAATTCTTTTCTTCTCTGATCCTGCTTTCCTTCCTCTTTCTCTTTTCGGGTTCTCCTTCTCCATTCTCTGTCATCTCTCATCTGGCCGGCGTACCAGTCACTTAGGGTACGCTCTTCTCATCTTCTTAGAAGATCTTCTTCCTTTTTGTAATTTTCAGAATGTCGGAGACCTCCTGTTCTGATGCTATCCCGATGGTGAGGTTTGGAGATTCCGAATCGGACCCACCTCCACCAGAGCATCAGGATATCGATCCCAGAGAATCCCATTCCAGGACAGTCGATCCTGTGAATGAAGAGGAATCTGAGGTTCCTAAGCCAGGAGTTGGGGAGACGGCTCAGAGAGATGCCTTCGAGCTGGACGGGGTGGTCTCGCGGATTACCCAGAGAGACCTAGATAATGCGAGAAGGATGTACGGGATTCCGGAATCTGTTGGTCTCAGGATTCCGGACCGAGCTGATAGACCGAGCCGACCTCGCCGGGGAGAAACCGTTATCTCCCTGATGCACCTAGAGGCCGGGCTCAGGTTACCCCTGCACCCCTTTGTGCGAGAGGTCCTTAACACCCTAGGCCTCGCACCGAGCCAGCTCCAACCTAATGGCTGGAGGTGTATGGTGGGATGCTACATATTGTGGCAGAGAGTAGGGAATAATGACCTGACCTCGAACGAGCTGTTCTCCATGTACAGCCTTAAGTCCTTGGGAGGTCATGGTCTTTATTACCTCTCTTCCCACCCGGGCCATGGGGGTTCGATAGTGACCGGCCTGCCATCCTCGACCAGAATCTGGAAGAGGAAATGGTTTTTTGTGTCGGGGGATTGGGAGGCTTCGTCGGACGAGCTTCACCCTCTGGAGCATCGAGTCCGAGCTGATTTTGCTCTTCCAGGTCGAGCTATACTTAGAAAATTTTCAAATTTCTAATGCTTCTCACCTATCCCTTCTTTCCCTTATTCTGACACGTGTTTCTTTGTCTTTGCAGCCTCTGTGGCCATTAGAGTAGCTCTTTCTGCAGTCCAAGAGAGGCAGATCCGAGCTGCACGGGAGTACCCGCTCGTCGAAAGGAACTTCCGCAGCTTAATTACTGTGGAATCTGTCCTTGAATCAGGTCGGTAATGTAGATATTCGCGTTTTACTTTATTATTTTTCCAAGTGTTGTGCCCTGACACTTTGCCTCGTGTTTTGGACAGGCATGGCTCCGAAGGCGGTTTCTAAGTCCCGCCGAATCCCTGCTCGGCTCCTAGAGCGCGGGGAGAGCTCGGCGGAACCTCCGAGCAAGAGGATGGCCACGGAGGCTCAGGGGCAACAAAGGTTGCCCCGATCCTTTGTATGTGGGTCTGGTCAGCCTCAGGGGTCATCTCCCGCAGGGGGTGAGACTCCGGCTGCCCGGCCTCCTGCTTCCGGGGTTCCGGTTGTTAACGTACCGGACACCTCGGACTCCCGAGCCGATCCGTCGGCGGGTCGCCCAACAACTCGTGCCAGTTCTTCTGGTACTCCGACAGCATCGACTTCAGTGGGGCCTGCCCGCACCCCTGCTGAGGTCGGGTCGTCGCGACCTCCCACGGCTCCCCGGGCTTCTCGCCCTGCAAACGCTCCTGGGGCCGAGCAGCGCGAGGACCAGGTCGACATGCCTCCGGTAACGGAGCATTTTGCGACCTGGAAAGAGGGAGTTAACGCCTATATGGACGTTAATCAGAGCATCCCTCAGGATCTGAATTCTATCGCGACGTCAGATCCTGATCAGATGGTCGGTGTTGCCATCGAGAGCAGTCTCAGGGTAAGCTGACTGTCTCTGTCTCTCCTTCTTTTTCTTCATTCGTTCCACCATTATATTACTAACTGTTGTAGCTTGTCTTTGTAGGACTCGGCCTTGCTGATTATGATCCGCCAGAAGATGGCTGAGCGGACTCACCAGATGCAGAAAGCTCTGGTTGCCGCCTCTTCCTGGAAGAATAAGACTGAGGCGATGAAGACCGAGCTGAAGAAGAAGCTGTCTGAGTTGGCAACGGCTCAGACGGAGTTGCAGACAGCCCAAACTGAACTGCAGACAGCTCAGTCCGAGTTGAAGGTGGCCCAATCGGAGCTGGAAGTGTCTCAAGTACAAGTCCAGTATCTGGAGGAGGCGATGAGGGAGACCTCAGCCAAGGCCCAGTCTGAGGGTAACAAGGTTGAGTCGCTAGAGGCTGCTCTCAAGACAGCTGAGGAGGAGAAGGCGGACCTGGCCCGGCTTTTGAAGGAGGTCCAGATGAAGGCTCTGGCTGACGCCAAGGATGCAGAAGCCAAGTTTGAGAGGCATTTTATTCAAGTGTTGTGTACGCCAAGGGTAACTGTTTTTTTTTTTTTTTTTTTTTTACAATGTAAAGGAAGCTCTTTATTTTAATGTAAGCCCTCAGAGGCATTTTATTCAAGTGTTGTGTACTTCATTTTTTCTTTTTCATGCATACACAAGTCTCGAAGTGACTGAGCTCATTGTCATAAACTCGGCCATTATATTAAAACAGTCGTAGGGAGTAGTGCAGAATTCAGCTCGGAACGTTAACTCTGCTAGGCCGATCTGTTGTTTCACAATACTTAGGAAATTTTTGAAACAATTTTTACTGAACCATCACTTCGGAACATATATTTCAGACGAGATCCCGCCCGTTCATGGATAGTAGATCTTCAGGTGGTCAGCATTCCAGGGGTGGGAAAGGGGCCGACTGTGCATGTCTTCGAGCCAATAAGTACCAGGACGACGTGAGCCGAGTACCCTATAAGGCCCTTCCCAGTTAGGGCTGAAGGCAGCGATTTTGTCTTTAGTACCGACCTTTTTGAGAACCAGGTCGCCAGCTCGGAACCGCCGCTCCTTTACTCGAGAATTATAGTATCGCCTAATCCGTTGCTGGTAGGCTGCCAATCGTATTTGGGATGCTTCGCGAACTTCATCGAGTAGGTCCAAGTTTATCCGTAACTGTTCCTCGTTTCTGTCAGGTCGATGTTGGCTTGTCCTGCTCGTGGGCATCCCGACCTCTACTGGGACAACAGCTTCTGCTCCAAAAGCTAAAGAAAAAGGTGTTTCCCCAGTTGTGGACCGAGCTGTGGTCCGATAGGCCCAAAGTACTTCAGGAAGTTCGTCAGCCCAGGCACCTTTCTTCTCCCCGAGTTTTGTTTTGAGATGATTTTTAATAATCTTATTAACTGCCTCGACCTGACCGTTGGCTTGCGGGTGGTGGGGGAGAGGAATACACATTCTTGATACCCAGATCTTTACAGAAATTTCGGAACCTTTCGTTGTCAAACTGTCGCCCATTATCAGTGACTATTGTGTTCGGAATTCCGAATCGGCACACGATTGATTTCCAAATAAAATCTGTTGTTTTCTTCTCGGTAATGGTCGCCAACGGTTCTGCTTCTGCCCACTTTGTGAAATAATCGACGGCGACGATTGCGTATTTCACTTGTCCCTTCCCCATCGGAAGAGGGCCAATGATGTCGACTCCCCATTGAGCGAATGGCCATGGTCCAGACATGGGAATGAGCTCCTCGGGTGGCAAGTGAGGAATTGGGGCAAATCGTTGGCACCCGTCGCATCTCTTAACAATTTCCCGGGCGTCGTGCTGGATGGTAGGCCAATAGTATCCTTGCTTGATCACCTTCTGTGCTAGTGCTCGAGCTCCAGAATGATTTCCGCAACAACCAAAATGGATTTCACGCAACACGTAATCAGCTTCCTCGGCTCCCAAGCAACGCAAACATGGAAAAGAAAATCCTCTCTTGTAGAGGATCCCGTCGATCATAGTGTACCGAGCTGATCTATAACGAATTCGCCGAGCTTCTTTCTGATCGTTGGGCAGTTCGCCCGTCTGTAAAAACCGAATGATAGGGTCCCTCCAATCAGGGGTAGCTATTGCTGAAAAAATTCCCACTGCCTCGTTTGACAATATACTTCGTTGAGGGAGGAACTCGATGGGAACGATCCTACCGAGGTCGTCGTCGTCTGAAGAGGCGAGTTTCGCGAGAGAATCCGCGTTCATATTTTTGCTTCTCGGGACCTGAACAATTTTATACTGATCAAATCGTGACAGCAGCTCTTGAGTTTTTGTTAGGTAAGCTGACATTTTCCCCCCTTTCGCCTGGTATTCTGCGGTCACCTGTCCGACCACCAACTGAGAGTCACTATGTATTTTTATCGATCGGACCCCTACTTCAGAGGCGAGGCGGAGGCCAGCTAGAAGCGCTTCATACTCAGCTTCGTTGTTTGAGGCTCGAAATCCGAACCGGAGAGCATACTGAATTTGGATCCCGTCCGGTGCTGTCAGGACGAGACCGGCCCCGCAGCCTCGTGAATTGGAAGACCCATCGACGTGCAATAACCAGGTCGGAGCGCAGTACTTATTTTCTTGTGGCGACTCAGATTTGCTGTCGTCTTCCATTTCGAGAGGTTCAGTTAGTTCGACGATGAAATCGGCGAGGGCCTGACCTTTAATCGCAGTTCGAGGCCGATACTTGATGTCGAATTCACCGAGCTCGACGGCCCATTTAACGAGACGACCTGAGGTTTCTGGGTTCTGTAATACCTGCCGCAATGGTTGATCAGTCAGCACAGCTATCGGGTGCGCTTGGAAGTACGGTCTCAATTTCCGGGCTGAGGTGATTAGAGCCAAGGCTAGCTTCTCTATTATCGGGTATCGGGTTTCGGAATGGAGCAGGGCTTTGCTGACGTAGTAAACAGGCCTTTGGGTTCCTTTGTCGTCTCGGACTAATGCTGAGCTGACTGCCGCTGGAGAGACAGCTAAGTACAAGAGTAGTTCTTCTTTATGGGTTGGTTTAGACAATAGTGGCGGAGAGCCGAGGTATGCTTTCAATTCGCAGAAAGCTTGCTCACAGTCTGAGGTCCAAATCATCTCCTTGCACTTTCGTAGCTGCTTGAAGAAGGGGAGGCATCGATCTGTAGCCTTTGAGACGAATTTGTTGAGCGCCGCAATTCTTCCTGTGAGCCACTGGATATCCTTCATTGTGCGAGGCGAGCTCATGTCGAGGAGTGCTTGAATTTTTTCAGGGTTGGCTTCAATTCCCCGCTGGTTTACAATGAAGCCAAGGAATTTTCCTGAGCTTACCCCGAAAGCACATTTGCTGGGATTAAGCTTCATTTGATATTTCCGTAATATTCTGAACGCAGTGCAGAGGTCGCAGACATGGTTCTCTGATCGTTTGCTCTTCACGAGCATATCATCCACATATACTTCCATAGTTCTGCCAAGTTGGTCTGCGAACATCTTGTTTACTAGTCGCTGATAAGTCGCTCCGGCGTTTTTTAGCCCGAAGGGCATAACCTTATAACAGTAGAGCCCCCGATCTGTAATGAATGCTGTCTTTTGCCTGTCGGGTGCGTGCATTTGGATCTGATTATATCCAGAGTAAGCGTCCATGAAGCTGAGGAGCTCGTGCCCGGCGGTTGCGTCGACGAGCTGATCTATTCGTGGCAGAGGGAAGCTGTCTTTAGGACAGGCCTTGTTCAGGTCAGTGTAGTCTACACAGACTCTCCATTTCCCGTTGTTTTTTTTGACGAGGACAACGTTTGCGAGCCATTCCGGGTAGTATATTTCTTGGATGAATCCAGCCTTGCGCAGTTTCTGTACTTCCTCTTCGATGATCATGTATCTTTCTGTGTTGAAAGAACGTCTTTTCTGACGTATTGGTTTATTGGTTGGGTCGACGTTTAAACGATGGACCATCACTTCTGGGCAAATTCCAGGCATCTCTTCATGGGACCATGCAAAAACGTTCGCGTACTCCTTCAGGAAGGTGATCAGGTCCTCCCGCACCTTGCCTTCTAAACATGATCCGATTTTAATAGTTCTGGTCGGGTCGGTTTCAGACAACGGAATGTCGACCAGCTCTTCTGCGGGCGACCCGCGCTCCTTCTCTTCCTCTCTCGGATCAAGAGAAGTCGCATGAGAAACGGTTGATACTGCACTTTTATTCCTCCCTCGTAGGGAAAGTTCATAGCAACGACGGGCTTCCTGCTGATCTCCCCTGACCACGCCAATTTCTTCGTCGGTTTCGAATTTCATCGCAAGGTGATAGATGGAAACGGCAGCTTTGAGAGCTCGCAGGATAGGACGGCCGATAATGGCGTTATAAGCAGAGGGGGCATTTACGACAAGGAAGTCGGCCATTATTATTTTCTGGTTTGGTTCTTCTCCTGCGGTGACTGGCAGAGTTATCTCTCCTTCGGGCATGATGCTATCCCCCGTGAACCCAGTCAATGCTGTCTTGACTGGTCTAAGTCGAGATCGGTCGATCTTCATTTTTTCAAATGCCGACGCGTATAGGATATCGGCCGAACTGCCCGTGTCGACCATCATCCTGTGGAGTTTTTTATTGGCGACCATCAACGCAACGACAAGGGAGTCGTCATGTGGATGTATGACCCCTCGGGCGTCTTCTTCGGTGAAGGTTATTGTTTGTGAGGTTACCTTCGCGACCTTCGTAGGTCGGCTGGTGATATTGACAGTAGATTTTGGTAAGGACGTCCTTCCTTGCCGCACGTAGCTTTTGCGAGAATTTCCGGTGTCTCCCGTGGTCGGCCCTCCGAAAATCATGTGAATTTCTTCCACAGGGTTGTTGCTTTGTTCCCCTGTCAAGTCGGTGACCCGTCCTTCATCTCCTCGCCCATCCGAACGCTGAGCAATATAATCCTTCAAGAAGCCTTGCTGGATCAGGGCTTCTATCTGTCGCTTCAAATCAAAGCAGTCCACGGTGTTGTGACCGTGGTCTTTGTGGTACAAACAGTACCTCGATTTCGACCTCCTATTGGGGTCGGTCTTTATCTTTGCGGGTCGTTCGAAATTGTATTTTCCTTTCTCTGCTAAATACACTTGCTCGATGGTTTTGTTGAGCGGAGTGTACTTATCGAACCGTGGCGCAGGTGATTTCGTTCGACGAGCGGGTCTATTCCGGGTTGGCGATCTTTGCTCGGACTTTCGTTCAGACCTATGTCTTTTCGAGTTACTGCTATCCGATCGATCCTTATTTTTGGTCATCGGTCGATGGGCATTGACCAGCTCTTCGGCGTTGATGTGTTTTGCTGCCCGATCTAAAAGTTCTGCCACGGACTGAGGTGGCTCTTCTCCGACAGACCAAAGGAACCTTCGGTCCCGTAATCCTCCGATCATGGTGTGTAGCAGTACATCTTGCGAGAGGTTTTCAATTTGCACAGCTTCGGAATTGAAGCGCGCAAAGTAATCTTTCAGGGGCTCATCTTCCTTTTGCTTGATCGCAGCGAGATGAGTTGAATGCTTCCTCGGGTCAGTGCTCCCAATGAACTGAGTAGCGAAAGCTCGGCTTAGTTGAGAGAATGAACTGATCGTGCGGGGTTTTAGGTTGCGGAACCAAGTCCAGGCCGAACTTGTTAAGGACAACGGAAAGGCCTTGCACATGATATGCCCATTGGCCCCGAGGAGATCCATGCGGACTTTGAAGTTCTCTAAGTGTTCCGCCGGATCTCCAATTCCAGAGTACTGCTTCAACTGGGGAACTTTAAACCCTTTGGGAAGGGGTTCCTCACGAATCTCGTCGGTGAATGGTGACTCAAATGAATCGACCAGTGCATCTACGGCGATTGGGGCTCGGGCCCGTTGTGCTCTTTGGAGATCGCCCATTTGTTCTCGTAGTTCCTTCAGCTCGGCCTCCAATGGGCCCAAGTTGTCGTCAATCCTGTTGCTGGCTTCGTGATCAGCTCGTTCGTGTGCGAGACGAGCTGTTCTCCGTTCCTCGAGCCTGTGTCGCAGGTCGGTGGCGGGCAAGCTTGTCGTTAGTCGAGGTCTAGTCTCGGTTGCCCGGCTAGCGACCTCGTTTTCTTCCATCGGAGTGGGATGTTGAGAACGCTGCGACGGTCGGGCCTGGTGGGAGTGCAAGGTTTGTTGCGGCTGAGAACGGGTATGCCGAGATCCCTCGCGGTCTTTATCGTTCAACACGGTTGGGTGAGCTAGGCCAGTTAGCAGAGCTTTAATTTCGTCCAGTCGCTGGTCTACATAGCCCAACCGTTCGTCGACTCCCCCTAATTTTTGGTTTACTCCCCCTACTTGCTCTTCAAGAAGAGACAACCTGACCCCTCGGTTACGGGGTCTCTGTTGTCTCCCCTGTTGGGCGGAAAGAGGAGAGTTCCCTCCGAGCTGGATAGCGGGAATTTCGGGAAACGATCCTTCATTTTCCGATATCTGATCGTCTGAAGGTCCATCGATCGCGGGCGCTTTCCCTTTGTACTTTCTTTTCCCCACCATAGTAAAAAAGGGAAGATGAAGTTGAAATCGTCTTCAGTGATTGGGTGAGAACACGGCTTTCCTACTTAAAGGACTCTGCGAAGAAATTTCCCACAGACGGCGCCAATCTGTTGATGCTGTAAATTCGTCAACAGACGATGGTGAAGACTCTTTGAAACTGATGGATGGATGCCGCAGATCTCCTTCTTGACAAATAGTTGGATCCTGTAGAACAAAAGGAAAACTAAGGGGGGTGGCTGGGGCCCAGCCGTTAGCCCTCCGAAGCTTAAGTTAGTGAGATCTCCCAAGATTGAATCTCTACCTTTTTCTTTTTAGTCTATGTTTTTTCGTACCTCAATAAAGAAGAAGACGTGTCTATTTATAGACCTAGGTTGCAGAGTCGTATTCCCTTTTGAAGCCATGATCTTAGGGGAGGGATCCCCGGATCTTTGGGATTTTAGGAGCTGTCCCGTGATCTTCAAGGATCTTTCGGCGAGTTGGTTAAAGACCTTCCGGATTTTCTTCCCCTTATCACGCACAAACTTAGAGGTTTGCGGAAACCAAATCAGGTCGCAAGGCGGTCGACCTGGTGATGTCGTTTCTGAAGGCTGCTTCTCTTTCTTGGGTCGGGTTGGTCAGACCCGGCGGCCCATAAGAGCTATTCCGTCTGTGATCAGATCGGTTATGAAATATGCGAGCTGAACTGGATCCGATCTTCAGGTCAGCTCGTATTCTCACCCCGGTGGTGTAGAGGTCAGCTCGTATTCTTCCCACAACAGTCAGGATTGTATACAATAGGTGGACTGGAGGCCATTCTCAACTGCTCCCAATATTTGGACAACTAATCACGGAATCATCTCTAAATGTCGAGCCAAATGAGGCACATCATGCTAGTGAGCCCCAGTTACAATTATGCAAAAGGAATTGAAGAGATCGAGTATCTCACCCACAGTTGCAGTCTCGAAAGTTTTAAAACCACCAGCAACACGGTTGCCTGTTATGATGGTTCTAGCCATTCCGTCACCAATGAAAACAATGTTGGTCTTTTCATAACCAACTTCAACAATTTCGTCATAGACCCCAGCCTTAATGTACATAGTGAATGGTTGTGCACTGTGGCTGGGAGCAGGACACATTTTGAAAATTACCGGATCCATCAGTGGCCACTGTGAAATTTGCGTTTGCTTTGGAAATTGCTTCAATTGATTCCACAGAGAACAAGAGTGTAATGAGAAGAAGAAAAGGAAGGGATGATTTTTTTTTTTTTTTTTTTCCTTCAAAATGTGAAGAGATGATGAAGGGACGAAGGCATGGAAGTGACCGAGAACTGATGGCGTTAAATAGGATAGACAGCTTGGTTGGGATGTAAATAATGGCTCCTCCATGACTTAATTGTGAACTTATTTTTGGTATGATGAAAAAGTGGTAAATCCTAAAATAATTAAAGATGCGATATGATAGCTACGATGGGCCAATGGAAGGCTTTTACATGCGGAAAGAGTGAGCTACACATACAAAGCCCAGGTCGAACATGCCGAATGAACTTTCCCACGCCCATACTCGTGGACAAAGAAACTTGTGTGTGCTACCATGTGTGCCAACATGGATCCCATCCATCCATCAGGGGAGTCCCACTATGCAGAGAGATGCCTTGTTCCAAGACTCAGGTAGGCCCACTCATCAGGTTAGAGGCGCCCAAGTTGAAGAAAACATGATTGAAGTTTTCTAAACCGTCCACCTGTTCTAACATCATTTTCCACTTGATGAGTGCACCAGCATTATTATTTATTCGGCCATAACATCATCAAGGCTGGATCCACCTAGTGGACGGCTCAGATATTGCACCTACCTACAAGTTCGCACGTATGGTGGTGTCTAGATGGTATCCCTGGTAAAGGTCTATGGGGCTTAGCAAACCTCTAGGCCAATGACTATGGATGTGAGGCCAACTCCCTACCAAACGTAGGCTGGGGAGCCTGATGCAATCAAGCCCGTCGCTATTCTTCTTCTAATGGTAAAAAAAAGAATCATATTCTCCCTGCACTGAGGAATGGAATCCTCTGCAACCCCTCATGTAGGAAGTGCGTAAAACACCTGAGCTATGTGGGGCCCACTGTTATGCGTGTATGAAACCCACTCTGTACATGGGTTGAGCCACCTTACGTTCGTGGTGCAGAAAAACAATTAGCTAGTTCGATATTTCTAAGTGGTTCACACCGCGGAAACAACATAAAATCATAGAAACCTCTAAATCCATGTCATTTGGAACACCCGAGATTTTGGATGACGATGAATTTTGGGATGCCTTTTCATGATGGTAGGGCGCAACTGATGAACGGGTTGGATAGCATATAAACAAGATGGGAGGGGCTCCGGTAATGTTTCTGTGGTGGCTTTTGGCATGTCCACTGTTCCATGTGGCGTGGCCCACCTGAAAGTTCAATTGACATGATTATTCTAGTTATATCCAACCATCAATTTTCATAGCGGATGGACCGAGTGGATTTGACACAAAAAATCAAGGATGGCCCACAGAGCTCCGCTGTTGCACGCTCTTCCCACAATGGGGGTCGTAGTCGTAGAGAGGTTTTCCGGTTGCTCTGTGGGCCAAGGGGAGCGGATTAGGTGTTACCCTTATCGTGGGGCCCACCTTTATGCCTTGTTGTATATCCATGCCGTACACATTTTTTATATATCCCATTTTAGTACGCGTTACCAAAATTTATGCCGATAAAATTCTCAGGTGTACCACACCACATAAAATAGTGGTGATATAGTGCCTCACCATTAAAAACTCCAAAGGGATAATTGTAAGGTTTACATCATGCTTATTTACCATCCAATTTGTTGATAATTTCAAGAAGATTTGGATGGATGAAGGGAAAACACAAATATCATATTGATCCAAAACTTTTGTGGCCCATAAAAGTTTTTAATGGTCATTCATAACTGTTTCTGATGATATGGTCCACCTGAGATTTGGATATTATTAAGGTTTGGCATACATATTAACAATAGATTTAAACAACGATGGACAGTATGGATATACAAAATATAATAAAGGACGTCCCCAGACGGTTGGGGTAATACCCCACTAAGGTGTCACCCGGGTAACAGCTAATCCGCTCCCACACAGCTCAAGTTAGGACGATCACCTACAGTCGGCTGTATGATAACGTAGTATTTTGCCCTCATTTTTTCTACCAATTCAGCATAGATAATGGAAATAGGACTTCTGAAAACTTAGGCCCTACGATGAAGATTAATCATTTTGAAAATAATGCAGATGAATTAACTAGATCAGCCACATCTCGACTTTGAATTTGACAGTCAACAGTTCATTAATTTCAGTGGTATGGTGCGCCAAAATATTTGACTGATCTAATCACTATGGTAAGTATTAATGGTGGATCCAACATTTTTCATGGCTTGGATGATCTTATAAATTAATGTATCATATTTTGGACAAAGATGGGAGATGTATGCTTATTTTGACTATAGTGAGTTATATGTGATTAGTTCATGCATTGAATTGAACTTATTGTTTGGCATCCACGACAAGAGGATTTTCACAGCATACTCAGGTTTAAAGTTGTGAGAAGTGAGTCACATGGTTCATCAAACTCAAATCCAAACCATTGATCAATTGCGTCCCACTCTGGGAAGTCATGGTGTTTGTTGCAGCATCCCGACAAATTTAAAATTGAGAAACTTTGTAACAATTTGCATGAGAGAAGTGTAACACATGTATAGAATATTGGCTAGTCATTAGATGGAACTCAGTGAAGATCCTCTGAGCAAAAAGATGAACGAGTTGAACTAATCCGATTAGGCTAGCCATTCGAACATGTTGAACATACGCAGTTGATCATATCTCTCTTACCCGTCCATTCTGATCGACCTGAAGAATACACCAAGCTAATTTTTGCACTAGGACATATTTATGGTGGCCCCCAACTGCTAAGTGGAATGGATCTCATACACGTTCTATGATGGCACGTTCGCCATCTCTCCTCATGCAAATATGCTCCTTTTTTGGGGGGATAGAGTCTCTCCAAAGAGGTTTGATTCTTTGAAACTTCAAAACACATTTGCATAAACTAGCTAAATGAGAATAGATTGGGTACTGCTGGCAGTGCCATAAGCTTACTATATCAGAGCACCACTTTTCCTTACACGCTATCACATTTTTAGAACATCCAATCCATAAAAGAGAACGGCCCATCATGAAGATCACCAACTATGAAATACCATGTTGATCCACTCATTACATGGGTCAAACCATCAAAATCAATTCAGAACTTTACGATCTAACTAAACATACATATGTGGTGTGGATCAATTTGTTTTCACTTCGAATGATCTTTATAATCGGTGTGACTCTTTTCACGGTTCAAATTTCATGTAAGTGGGACATGTTTTTAGAAAAAGAAAAGTACAATAAGGTAAGCTTTGGGTGCTCTAGGAAGTAGCTGATCAATACTCGAATATAAGTTAGAAAAGATGAGAGTTGGCAAATGAAGGGATTCATGGACCATGCGCAGATACTTATAAATCACTCAGGATTTGCATTTATAAATTTCTTACAAATTAGATTCATGGCATAAAACTAAGTCAATCTAAACTGTCCAAACGATATTTCTTAGTTTAGATATATCATGAACCAAATATTATGCTTAATTAATTACTAACCAAGGGGTTGATAGATACTTTTTGAATGGTAAAATGGTCCTATTTCAATAGACAAGTGTCTCCAAATCAATTAAAATGGTCCTATTTCAGCAGACAAGTGTCTCCAAATCAATTATTCATCCCATCTGATTCTGGAGCTGTGACCTAACTAGTGTGGGATTTCATAACTTAGTCGGTTTAATTTGGGTGAATTTATGCTATGCGTGCAACTTCTTATAGTGCCTATAAGCGTTACATTTGGCCTGAGTATCATATATCTATGGTTTCAAGATTTGTCCAAGACAAGTGTGACTGGAGGAGTCGGCTTGGACTCAGTGAGACCCACGCCTCAGATTGGACACGACTTGGCTGCGACCCGGATCTAGCAATTTGAGTAGGACCCTAACCGTGGAGCCCACCTTGATGTATGTGTTCTATATCTACTCCATCAATTCATTTTTTCAGATCATTTTATACCATAGGCCCAAAAAATGAAGCAAATTCAATTCTCAGATTGACCATACCACAAGAAACAGTGGTGAATGACCATTAAAAACTTTTTATTGGCTACAAAAATTTTGGATCAAGCTGATATTTGTCTTTTCTCTTCATCCAACTTGTAAGACATTATCAAGAGGTTGGATGGCAAATAAACATTACAGTGGATCTAAGGAAACTTTTAATGGTGGGCATTCAGCGATCACTGCTTCCTATGATGTGGTCCACCTGAGATTTGTATCTGCTTTAGTTTGGGCTCATGCATTAAAATGATTTGGAAAAGGGATGGACGGCGTAGATATATAATGCATATATCAAGGTGGGCCTTTCGGTCAGGGTCCAACGGGTCCCAGCTAATTAAGTCGCCTGCCCAATTTCACTCCAATTTGGGCAAGTCAAACTGATTCAGCACGAGTCTATCCGAGTGGCCCACTCGTTTAACCATGCATGTGTCTCAACTTGACAAAATGAAAACTTTTATGTGACTTGCGGTGGCATCAAGGAGCATCATTTTTGTTGACATGGATGGATCAATTTCATTTGGAAGAGATTCGCATTGTTCATCAGGTCCTAATTGAAAAAGTCGGGCTAAACGAAAGAAACATTTGAGAATGGAAGCCCATTATTAAAATCGTCCAACTTGTGTGTGGGTGTAAATATGCCATCCAATCTATTCATCTAAGGCTTGCCATCAGAATGGGTTGCCCATAGATCAGGACATTCCATGAGTCACATGGGCCACATCACATGAATTTAGAGGTTTTAGGCATTATTTTACACTATTCCCTATGGTATGTCGTATGCCCCCACCTAATTCTTTGCATTGGAATAATATCTAGGATCTACAGTGAAAATGTAGTGGATGGATCTGACGTATGTTCCTTCCACATAGCAGTCAGCACAGATCATGCCCTCCCTTATGCCGGCCCGCACACAGGGAAGGAAGCCCACAGACCCAAAGCCCAAGAATCAGACCGTGGCGAAAGCAGCAGAGCAAGCACGGAGTCCAGCCCTACAGAGGATCTGTTGAAGCTAAGCCGACCGGGAGGGACACCCACAAGTCAGTCAACATTAGCAGCTCGGAGATAGGCCTCTAGGCTGGGCTGGGCCGAGCCGTGCACCTAGACAGCCCTGCCCGACCTGATGACCTGAAGATGGGAGCTCGGATCCCGAGTGGCAGGAAAGGACCGCCCCTATCGAAGCGGTGGCGCACGAGGCCCAAGGCATATCCTGTCGAGCCGGCTCATTACAACATATGGTGCATGTCAGGCCCACACCTACTGATTGTGGCAGGCCTAGCATGTCAGGCTAGGCCTGCTAGCACCAGGAGCTGCCCCACGTCCTATAATTGGAAAGTTGCAGGATAGAGTGTCCAGATGTCTCTGTCAAAACCAGGCACATTAACCAATCTCTATAAATAACACCACCACCTAAGGCCAAGGTATATAACTTAAGCAACACTTACCGAATTGCTACCCGACTTGAGACCCAACCTAACTAGGCATCAAAGGGTGCCCTGCCGCACTACAGCTCCTACATCTTCTTTGTTTGTGACTTGGTAGGACTACATTGGCGAAAGCAGGGCACATTGAATATATTAATTTTGTCAGGCCAGGCCCCGCCACCCGTAACGCTAGGGGTATCAATGGGCTGGGCTGGGGCCTGAAAAATCAGAATTTTGAATAGGGCCGGCCCAAAACAGTTCAGAATTCGGATAGAGACCCACTCAGGCCCAGCCCGTTGACAGCCCTACCTAACAGGCAAGTCCTTCTCCTTGTGTTAAGCGTGCACCACGTGTACATGTACAATCGTACTCTTGTACGTGCCACGAAATTGGTATTTTAGCGCACAAAATCTGGATCCAAACCGTCCATAAGTTACATGCCACTGCGTAGATTGTTTAAATGAAAACCAAAGCCGGTCCACTCATCATGTGGATCACAATGTTCAGAAACAAAATAGAAAAATTTGCCAACATATCATTATCCATCCATTTGTTTTTTAATCTATTGACTACTAGATTAGTTTATCAGTTTGAGCTTTTTGCCAGGGCACCCACGCAGTATGATCCACCAAGTAGACAATTTGGATCTTATTTCATGTGCAACGGTGGAGATTTTGAGTGTACTGTGAGATTTTCAGACGCTGGTGATCCTTCTCTTTCATCTGCAAAGCTACAGAATACGAGAGGGTTGGAAGAACCAAAATATGCGAGCGTCACCTCGAATCAATATATGTGGCAGTGTGATATTTCGATCGGGATTGTCCATATAGTGGGCCCTATTATGGATGGCAAATGTCTCAAGATGAAGCAGATAGGATGATTCTGGCCATTCATGAGATTGCCATTCAGAAAAACTGCTACTCTTCAACACCAAGGCCTTTAAGAATTGTGTAGCCAATATAACTAGTGCATCGTATAAGAAGCTAACTCAATTTGTAGTTTTGGGACAAATGGTTGGTCTATCCAAGCCACTGATCTAATGGCAGTCGTCATGGATGGACCATTCCAGAAAAAAATCTCCCAAAAGGGTGAACTCTAACCTTCTTATTAATGTCATGCAAATACTTGGTTAAAAAGAAATGCATGAATAAACCACATTCAATGGAGGGAAGGCCAAAGATTAGATTGCTTGGATCTTTTAATTTGGGAGATTTTTTTTTTTTTTCTTTTCAGGAATGGTCAATCCATGATGGGGCCATCAGATCAATGGCTCAGATAAACCAACAACAAGCACAAAATTTGCAAACTGAGTTTCAAATAGGGAACCTTGTGCAAATTGAATACAAAATGGACTCATTGTACATAGGGCTGTCAATGAGCTGGGCTCAGGCCAGCAAAATCAAAATTGTTAATAGGCCGGGCCCGCCATGCATGGCCCGAACAGTTCAAAATCAAGTCCCAAGCCAACCCCACACCCGGCCCATTGACAGCCCTATGTTTTGTAAGGCTGGCAATGGGCCAAGTAGCTCATTCGTCCCTGACGAGGTGGATTGGAAACTAGCGCTTGGCCCATAGGCTAGGCTTGGGCCACAATGCATGGCAGGATCAATTTTTGGGTCAAGCGGTAGTCATTTTAGCCCAACATAATCGGGCAACCTAGACTGTTTTTTTTTTTTTTTTTTCCTCATCTCCCATGCCTCTCTCACTCTCTTCCTAATGGACCCCACATCATTTATTGTCCAAAATAGTGATTGGAACTCTACTATAATTAGTATGCACCATTCGTTTTCCTATCCAACTTTATCAACTTTGAAGAGAGATTGAAAATTAAATGTGGGATTAAATCAAATCAATACTGAGGATGAATAGTTTGATTGGTCTTAAATTGAAGAAGAATGTCCAATTGGATTAATATTAAAGATCAACGGTCTCGATGTTTCAATGTTGAAGTTAAATAGTTTGATTCAAATGATACTGAAGAAGAAAGTAGGTTTTGTTTAAAATTGGAGATGAATAGTCTAATTGGACCGATCTTAAGGTTCAGCGTTCCAATTGGGCCAATGTTGAAGATGAATGGTGAGATTAGGACCAAAATTGCAAATAGATGTTTTGATTTGGCTAATATTGAAGATTAATTGTTGGATTGGGTGGATTTTGAAGAATAATAACCTAATCGATGTCAGGGTGGAATGTTTCCCATTGGAATGACATCAAAACTGATGGGTCTAATTAGGCTAATTGAGGATCAAGGGTTCAACTGGGCAGATATCGAAGATCAAGCATGAGTAGACTGATGGTAAAGTTAAATGGCCAGAATTTGCCAAAATTGGAGGTTAATGGTGCATTAATTAGTCGACGTTGAAGATTAACGGTCTGATTGGGCTGATATTAGTCATTGATATAATTGTACCAATATCAAAGATGAAGGGTCAGATCGAAGAAAATTAATAATGATTAGTTTGATTGAGCTGATATTGTCTGATTGGGCTAACATTGAAGATAAAGTGTGTGATTTGATTCGAATTATATTGGAATTCGATGGTTTAATTAGTTCAAAGTTGAAGATCAATGGTCATATAGAATTGATGACGATAATCAATGCTCTAATTGGCCTAATCATATCGTTAGCCTTTGATAAAGTTGAAGATCAATGGTCATATAGAATTGATGACGATGATCAATGCTCTAATTGGCCTAATCATATCGTTAGCCTTTGATAAAGTTGAAGATCAATGGTCATATAGAATTGATGACGATGATCAATGCTCTAATTGGCCTAATCATATCGTTAGCCTTTGATATCAACTTAATGATACCATTGATCTTCAATGTTAGACGAATCAAATTATTATTATTATTTTTTTTTTGTTTTATCTCCATGCCAAGGCAATCTGACCATTCACCTCCAATTTCAATTCAATAAAATGTTCATCTTTGATGTTGGTCCAATCAAATTGTTGATTTTCAATCATTTTTCCAATCAAATTGAAGTTATTGCTGTGGCCAACTGAACCACTCATCAGTCAAATTAGGCCATTCAGCTTTGACATTGGTCTAATAACAATGTTAATCTTCAATATAACCTAGTTGGATTATTAATTTTAATAGCCATATGATCAGACCATTCGTCTGCATTTCTATCTCAATGAATCATTAGTCTTCAATATTGGTCTAATTGGACAGTCAATCATCAACATCTTTTAAATCGGTCAGATAAATTTTTTATGTCAACCCAATTAGATTGTCAATCTTCATTTTCAACCCAATTGGATCCTTGGTCATCAGCATTGCCAATTAGGCCGTTTATTCCACTTTTGTCTCCATCAAACTTTTCATCTTTGATACCAGTCAATTCAAACAATTGATCTTTGATATTGACTCAAAATTAGTCCATTAATCACCAATTTCAGCCAAATCAAACCGTTGATCATCGATATTGGTTGAATCCAATAATTGATCTTGAACTTTGGCCTGATTAAACTTTTGAATTCAATATCATCCAAATTGGTCCATTTAACTTTGACATCAGTCCAATTAAATAGTTCAACTTCAATAATAGCAATAGGTCCATTGATATGAATATCAGCTAAATTGGACCAGGCATCTCCAATTTCGGACCAATTAAATCATTTATCTTTGATATTGGTCTACTCTGCTCATTGATTTTGAATTTCAACAATTTTGTATTTTACCAAGGAACATTTTCCTGGGTAAAAGTCATTACCGACGAAATTTAAGTTCACCGCTAAATATGACTTCTACCAACAAAAGATTTCGTGGCTATAGGTTTAATTCGTCGATAAGGAAAAGCGCAAAATTGTCCTCTGGTAAATGGTAGAAATAGCGATGAAATAGTTCCTTGGAAAAGGTAGTACTATTAACAACGAAATATTTACTTGGAAATGGTAATTACCAACGAATATTTATTTGCAAAATGTGTTTGCCAACAAAATATTTCCTCAAAATAGTTTTACCTAATAATATATGCAATTCACACCCACCTTAAAGCATTCGATCATATACCAATCAAATTATCATTCAACCGTAATAATGTTTTGAATAAAATCAAAATTTCAATCCCACCAATACATACATCGCACTAGTACATACGTCAAATACAAAAAATAAAAATAAAATCCATCAGCACAGCCATCCCTGCTGTCACCAACAAACAATCTGGAAAATAAAACAAAATACAATATTAGTAATTAATAACACTTATAATTACATTATGAAACCAAATAATTACAATGCCAAACTGAATCCCTTATTAAGTTCTTCAACTTTATCAATCACAAAACTCCAATTAGCCAAAACCCATCCCCACTTTTAAACTAACAACCGTTATTCCCCTCAATTTTGAACTTCAATCCTAAATATGAAACGAGTGACAAGAATGTGTTCTAGTTATTTATGAATTAGATATTCGGTAGGTGTACCTTCACAACAATTCTCAGAATAATGTCTTGATGTTGGGGAAGGTTTGAAACATTAGCCACCAACTCAGGTGCCATTTCAGACTTCTCTTGTAGCAAAAGGCACACATATTAGTGTTACTTCAAAATCAACAGAATCCAAATATGAGAAGTGTAAAACTAACCTCTACCGGTAAGCACTCAAATGCCATCTCAATATAGACAATGTAAAAATTCTTAACCATTGGTGTAGCATTAGCCTCCACATACATCTTCCATAACTCTAACAAAGGCAAGCCTATATGTGATTGGTGCTTCTCACTTGCTTATGTGACTAAGGATCTCCATCACCTATCGAGAATGAAATAAAATACGAGAAAATCTGTATAGGGAAATACAACAAAGGAAATCTATGAGCGAATTACCAGTGGAAAAGAGACATAGAGAAGTGTTCATACAGGAGATGGATGCATGCATTACATGAAAGGCAAATTGAAGAAATCTCTCCATAGTAATCCCTTAAAAAAGGTCTATTCACAATGGCCAAAGGCCAGGGATGAGAATACCCTATATTTTGAACTAGCCATCATTTCCACACATGGATCTTTCTTCCACTTGTCAAGCAAGCAGAAGCAATGAGGCTCAATAAAATTTTCCACAATGTATTAAGCTATTGTATTTAAGAAAAAGACCAAAAATCACAGCACTGCCGAGCATGGTTTGTCCAATGTACCTAATCTTCAACAGTTCTGAAACCTTGAACATGATAGCTTCATGAGTCCCATAGACAACACCAACAGCACCACCAATGGCACCACCCACTACGCAAAGCCCTCTGTTTTTTTTTTTTCATGGAATAAGAACCTGAATTAGTTCACACATTGTCTTATTACCAACCCCAAGATGTGATTTGAGTCCTAATGAGCTTGACATCAGTTACATAAGCTGAAACAACTCATATGAGATTTGGGAGATGACTCAAAACAGAAAGCAATATTATATAGGCCCTGCATCGGTGCTAACATGGAGTGTACAGCCTATTTCTTTCATAACCGACTCACCCATGTATTGCATAACAGGGATGGCTTATATGGTTACGATGCGGTCAATTCATCCATATCATACTTAATATTTAAAACAATGGCTTAAGGACACAAATAAATATTTTCAAATTAAAATAATTGATGGCTATGGAATTTGGATAAAAACTAGTCAAGAAAAAATAATAGTTAAGAGAACTTTGAATCTGTCTTAGAATTATAAACCACATTGACTTCTTTCTCTTTTATTCTAATAATAATCCACACATTGATTTACTTATTCTAAGAACCCAAATTGATGTTCTAAAAGGATTAAAAAAAGTCACCTGCAGAAGTGTGTACGCATTAAAGTGTCATAGAAAGGTCCTAACAAGAAACCAATAATGTATAAATGTTATAAATAGAGCTGGACACGAACTGAGTTTAACCGTTTGGATCGACTCTAATCGACTCGGTAAAACCCTGTTCGAACAGAAGTCTTATTGTTCGAACTTTGTTCTAACACACATGGTGTGTTCGAAAAAAAATTCAATTCAATTTCAAACACGGTCCTGTTCGACTCGACTCGAATATTGATCGACTCGACTCGTTCGTTCGACTTGATTATATATATATATATATATATATATATATATATATATATATATATAGAGAGAGAGAGAGAGAGAGAGAGAGAGAGAGAGAGAGAGAGAGATAAGGGTGGATGACAAATAAACGTGACTATGAGCCCAGGAAGGTTTCAATGGTAGACATCATTCTCCTCACTGTTTCCTGTGGTGTAGTCCATTTGAGTTTTGTATCAGTCATGCCTTAAAATAAGCTATACAAATGGATGGAGTGGATAAAACAAATACATCATGGTGGGACACACAGAACGAAAAAATCGATATTTACTATTCAGTAGTAGAAAAAATATTTTCAAGCGAAAAAAGCGAAATTGTTCGAACTTGTTCGAACTCGTAAAAATTGTTCGAAATCCATATGTTCGAACATGATTGTGCTAAACCAAATTGAGTTCGAACAGAGCCATCCTTTTCAAATGTTTGTTCGAACATTGTTCGAACACACCCACTCAAGCAGCCGAACAATCCGATCTGGTCTATGTTCGACTCAGATCGGATCGTTGTCCACCTCTAGTCATAAATGGATGAACAAATGGATCCTATTACTCGCGCATAAAGTTTGTACTCTGACATGTGAAATATTTCCAGCCTAACTTCCACAAGTGCCCCTACGTCTTCCAAAGAAACTTCGCCTTTTGCTCTTAGGAAACTGCAATAGAAAGGCAATGCTTAGGCTTAGAATGCAGATGACAAAAAACTAGCTCTTAACCAATCACTAGTCTACTCTCAATCAATAGCTGTAAGCAAATGTAAATAGAAGATAACCAAATATAAAGTGCAATCTAATCTTGAAAACGAAGCCCCAAAGTATACAACAATCAATGGTAACAATAGGCTTATATGGCCATCATTCAATGTTCAAATCAAATGGTTAGGATTTTCCATTGGCCTAATTTTTTTACCTTGTCACATACATAGTAGGGCCCATGGATTTTCCATTGGCCTAATTTTTTACCTTGTCACATACACAGTAGGGCCCATGTATGCGGTTAGATCCAACGTGTGCCTTGGTAAGATCTTGTGCACCAATACTGTTATGGAATACCTTGGCAAGATCTCATGCACAAACCAACACTACACTAAAATCGCTAATTAGGAAAGGTTAAAACCGTTCCTGAGGGTTTTAAGAACGGTTCATGATGGTTCATGAACCATGGCAAAAGAGGGTGTCGTTAAATATTTGGAAAGGTTATAAACCGTTCCTAACTTCAGTTTTTAGGAACGGTTATTAACCCTTCCTAATTTCCAGCACACTGTTGAAAAAATATATTAGGAACCCCTAGTTCCTAAAATTAGGAATAATTTAAAAATATATTTATATTAACAAAATTAGAAATGGGTATAGTTGGGATGTCAAACCATTAAAAAGATTATATGCAGATGAGATGCCAGGTAGAATGGAGGGAACTTGATGCTCCTCTTAACTATGAAGCTTGAATGGTGAATGTTGGAGACACCTAGGAATGCATTGAATGGAGGGAACTTGATGCTCCTCTTAACTATGAAGCTTGAATGGTGAATGTTGGAGACACTTAGGAATGCATTGAATGGATGTGAATAAACTCAAGATGTGCATTTAAGAGTTTCGTAGCCATTAATTCAATCTTGAGTTCATTGTTCAAAGATTTGAAATATTATCGAAAAGAATACTAGAAAACAATTCCCTTAATGGTGAATGTTGGAGACATTCACCAATGAATGGTGAATGTTGGAGACACCTAGGAATGCATTGAATGGAGGGAACTTGATGCTCCTCTTAACTATGAAGCTTGAATGGTGAATGTTGGAGACACTTAGGAATGCATTGAATGGATGTGAATAAACTCAAGATGTGCATTTAAGAGTTTGGTAGGCATTACTTCAATCTTGAGTTCATTGTTCAAAGATTTGAAATATTATCGAAAAGAATACTAGAAAACAATTCCCGCACAATTGCATTTCCAGAAACACAAACAGCAAAAAAATGGCAACACAAACTTTTTCCAAAGAAACAATGAAAGAGATTCCAAAAGATAAAATTTCAATTTAACAGCATAACATGATACTCCAGAAAAGAACACCTAAGTGAGTGGGTGTGGATTCAAAAAAAAAAAGTTCAGAAAAGTTTGTTGGGTTATGCAACATCCTGAATTATATATATATATATATATATATATATATATATATATATATATATATATATATATATATATATATATATATATATATATACCAAGAAAGACCAATGTCTTTTGATGTTTCCTCTCTATTGATCTTAATGTTCACAATTCAATTCACTTGTACATCCAAACAGCCTAAGAGTACAAGATCAAACAGTCCAACAATACAAGATAAGACTACAACATCCAAAGAAAAACCAACAAACTGTTGAATTCAATGTCCGCAATTCAATTCACTTGTACATACAAACAGGTCCTGGGAGGTTTTTAATGGTGGGTCCTGGGAGGTTTTTAATGGTGGTTGTTCAATCACCACTATTTCCTGTGGTATGGTGCACAGAAGCTTTGGATTTGCTTTATGTTTTTGCCCAGGCTCTAAATTAGTTGGCAAAATAGATGACTGGCATAGATACACAACACCTGCATTAAAGTGGGCCCCATGATCATGGCTTCACAAAGTTGGTGCTTTTAAACCTCACCTGAATCGCCAAGGTCCGAAAACACCAGATATAAAGTGGACTATAAACAGGTTGGATGCATGTGTTACAAACGCTAGCTCCCATGTCTGACGAGGTCTGGCCCTCAGCACGGAACGCCTGGTAATAGAAGATGCTGATGTTGAGGAAGAATATGAGAAGCAACGAGTAGAGAACATTCATCATCCAACTGCATATCCTATATATGCCAGTCAAAGAACAAGTTCCTCGGTCCTTGTAGGTATAGTGCTGGAAACTGCAAATGCAATAGTCAATATACCTGGACCATGGACACCTGCTATCAACGAAAGTATAAGCATGATGAAAAGGGATTCTTGAAATCTACCTGTAAGCAGACTTCTGAAGAAACATATTGCTCAAAAACTCCCAATGCATTAGCCATAAACCACATGCATCGATTTATTATATGTTCAAGTAGAGAAACAAAAAGGGACCACTTGATTCTCACCATCTGGGCAATCCTCTTGTAGCACCAGTGCCCATGGACAACAAGAAGTTGCTCCAGAAACTGGAACTGAGCAATAGTGAAGTCACTAGCCATCACAGCCTGCACAAAGCTGAAAATAAGTCTGACTGACCATGGCTTGACACAGTCACAATAGAGTCTGTACATTTCTGAAAATTATCTTGAGCATTGACCAATCAGACCAATTCTTTCTTTGATGTGATCCAAATCGACAACAAGAACTATCTTGTCACAAACAGATCGAGGGTCAACTACATCTATGATATAATAAGAAGGAAATGATATTGAGAAGAAATATGTAGCTGCCATAGGTATAATTCATGAAACACTGTTTGGATGCACTAGTGAACTGAATTGCAAACATTTGAATCAAGAGGAGGTGACAAATTTATTGATGTTTCATAGCATCCATACTCTCAAACTGTGGTTACATTTCTTTCAAGTCCAACTTGAAAGTAACAGAATTGCATATTAGACCCCACACCCTCAATATGAATGCCAATCAAATCACAACTTGGTTATTTCCACTTTGTTAGACTAATAATTGCCATTCAATTCATTAGTGCATCCAAATGCACCGTGAGTTTTCAGTCATGCTAACTACCACTTTTGAGCTGCCAACGCACTGCAAGATGCCACCAACCATGATGCCAACACAGTCACAAAGCAACTCGGCTTCTTCCATGGAATGTGCTGCCATCCAAATTCATATCTTACATTAAAATCTTCTAATATATTTAAAACAGGAAATACATTACCAATAATTCCACGTGATGCATGCAACTGGGGAAATGATGGACATTCAACCAAAACAAATTCAGAACATAAGAGTGGACAAGAAAATAATAATCATCATCATCTTATATAATTTTCCCAATAGATGCATGGGATGAAGTACAGAAATTTAAATTTATCATAGATGATTTCGTATCTTCAGTCTCATTAGTTCATTAGTCTTTTGAAAAAAAGGACAAGCAAACTCTGAAAAGAAAAAAAAAAAAAAAAAAACGAAAGACCCAAAAGAGAAGATCAAAGGCAATATTGGTTCTGAAAAATATTAAGGGCGTGCTGGTCACATCAAAGATCATGCATGATATTTGGCACAACCAACCTAAGTGTTAGCAATTTTGTTATTCCTAGTTGTAGAGCTTCCAAGATCCTACAATATGAGCATGACCCAAATATATGACATGTGACCTATACATGGGAAGATGCATAAGCAGCCTGCCTACAGGAACAACAAACCTGCATGCCTTCAACACCGCTGATACCTACACCAATGTCAGCCTCTTGAATCATGCCAACATCATTTGCACCGTCACCGATTGCTAAAGTGGTTTTTCCAGTTCCTTCTTTTACCAACCTAGTAACCTGGTGCATATGTCAGATGACAGATGGCTCACAAATCCTACCAGGGCTTTCTGCTTTGGAGAGACCCGGCAGCATATGACAGATGCACAATGAAATGCTTTGGAGAGACCCGGCAGCACAATGATTTATAGCAATCAAAATATGTTTGTAAATCCAAAAAGGATAGAGAGCGAGAGCATTGGTGTCCAACAAATTTAGCATTGGTAGTAGTTTCTAAGGCTACATTATATTCAGCATTTAATAAAAGGAAAAAAAAAAAAACTAAAATGATAGCTGACCCTGAATTCCATGCTTGCACACATACATAAAACATGATTCATACAGAAAACAGAATTCATAAAGCCAACCCTGAATTGAAGACAAGGCTAAGATGATCATCCGATGTGAGAAAATGAGTTAATGATAATCAGAAATCAATTTCAACACAGAGAGCTTAATTGAATAAGGATAAATGCATCTTCCAAACAGAAATTCCTAAAAAAGATTAAAATATTCTAAGCAAAATCTCTCGTCATTAGCTGGCTAAAAGGCTTGAATGCTTGTTACATACTTCAATTCATTAATTGTTGTTTTGACTTGGTGATGTTTCAGAGAAAATGGTTGCCTTTGCACACTCTTGCTGCATCAGGAGAGTTTTACCTTGTGGATATGTAAGTTGCTAAAACACAATATCAATATTAATGCTGCTGATAAGGTAGGTATTATGATCACTAGTTAACAGTCTTAATCTTTTGCCTCTATGTTTACTGTCTTATGGGATTTCTTACTGTAATGCACCTATTTTTTTAGTGAGAATCATGATTTTGAGAGTCTGTGGTTTTTTTTTTTAAACAGTATCTTTATTTCAAATAGAAGTAGTTATACAGAGTAGATACATTTCGGGCAAGAGCTCCCAACTCTTTTAGTTCTGTGGTTCCGTAACTGATTACATACTCTTTTAGTCTGCCAACTCTTTTAGTTCTGTAACTGATTACATACTTTCTATTTTCAGGATGCTTTGACGGCACTTCACAAAGCAATACTTGGCAAAAAACAGGCTATCACTATCTTTTGAGAGAATCAACAAATCCTTTTGTCTGTGATAAAGCGAGTACGAAACAAGAAGTTTGAGTGAAGTATCGGAAGAAAGGCAATTCCGAACAAAATGAGAAAGCTTTGACTATTGAGAAGCATGGGTTTTAATTATTTGATGAGAAACAAAATGTATCAATTTTAATTGCATTTTTGTTGCCCAAGCTAGAATGATTCTCATTGGCTTTAAGAAGGGCAAGTATAATTCATTGCCATGATTTTGATTTTAGAGAATGGTTCATACCTTTAAAATACTTGGCAGTTCCACCAAGAGATTGATTTTTTCCTTTAACACGTTGGCAGGCTGCTACAAATTCTCTTACATCTGTTTTAAAGTTACATGCTCCCAAGTAGCATGATTTTGGCAAGCTGTCAACGGATGGACAACAATCAATTGGCTGAGTTACCAAATATTTTTACTTAAGCCATTGATATGCAGGCTAGTTATTGATAATACAGCACAAAACCAATCATATAATGAGGAAATAAGAATTTAGATTCCATTCAAATACATGATATTCTTGGTAAACATTAATTTCTAAAGTGTTTTGGTACAATTTGATAGGGGAAAGCCCTATCATTTGACCGTGGTATTTCAAGACATATCCTGTCATCTTGAGATACCCTATCATCTGCCAAATACGGAGGAGTCTTGTCTATAATAACATGTTGACAAAAAAAAAATGGTCACCTCCAAGCATACCATGATAAAATACATAACAGTCACCTCCATTAGCATAGCATGGTTATAAAAAAAAATGGTCTAGAAGTAAAAGCAAAATCCAAACAATCAGATATTAGCCAAAAAAATTCAGAGACAAGTACCATGATTTCCCTGAGAATCCGCACGAACAAATCTGATGCCTTTACCAGGGTATATCTTGGCACCGTTGACGCGGCAGAGTTCAGTCATGAAAAGTATGCAATGAAGCTATAAATATGGACTATAAGAGTTTAAGACTGCAAGCATAAAAACATCACATGCTACACGAAATGTATGTGAAATATATATGCATTCAATCAAGTGTGGGTGTTTACTAACAGTGGGATGTGTGAACTAACCCCCCCCCCCCCCAAAAAAAAAAAAAAAAAAAAAAAAAAATATCCTGCTTGTGAACATATAGCATATTAGGATACCCAACCTAGAACATAGAGAAAAAAAAATGAAAAATTCATACAAGAGGACCCACACGCACAGTTTCCACCACATCAAGACATCTTTTCACCTTCTTCTTGCAAAAACAAAACAAAAATGAAAATTTTATACAACAGAAATCAACATAAATCACATATAAAGATAACCAATTGTTGTGGATGACGTTGAAGGTTCTATGGGTAACAAAGCTAATTCATTTCCTGTTGAGTCCACGCCAAAACCAGATGGCCAAAACCCATCAACTTCTACTTCCAAAAGAATCTGCACAAATAAACATATGTTAATAGAGTAACCAAATAAATAAATATGAGCGACTGAATGCACAAATCTAAGTGGGCAAAAGTCAATCACTTCAAACATTGTGTGTGCAATTTCTTAGGAATAGCTGTTGAAAAAGTTGAATTTAGGGAAAACCAGAACTTCTGTTCACAATTAGACTTCCAAACCCCCCCAAATTCAATGCACTTAATTACTAAAAAAAGAGGACCAAACGAGCCTCTCCTTGGAGTAGCATATAATTATAAAAATCTAATACAAAGGGAAACAAAAGAAAAAATTAAAAACTGAATTAGGTAACCAGATGACTTCAAAATCCATGACAATTGTGAAATATCCATAGTCCAAAATTAAGCTGCATAGCTAAAGTACTACTAAGATGTCACTACCATCACCCCTCACATCTTATTTCACATGTTCCAATTAATGCTAGATCTTAATCAGTGAAAAAGAATGACATAAAAAACCAAGACTAAAGCATTACGATTCCCCTTGTCCTGGCAGGATCTGATTACAATTACCAGGGACATCCCTGCATTTCTATTAGCTCGATCGTCTGCAATAGTAATTAACTTCAACACCAACAATGTGATCAGAGAATGAGAAAACCAGCCCCCAAGAATTAGAATGTGAAATATCATGAAAATTCCTGGTATTTGGTGCAACCAAAACACATCATTCAACAAAAACTGGGAAGAAATACCTGCCACTCTTGAGTCTCTTTGAATCATGACCATGACTCACATTACATCAAGTATATCTGTCGCACTGGGCCCAATGCTTCAACTTTTTCTGACTATAACTGCATTAGAACAATGAGAAATTTATTTGATAATAGAGTAGAAAATAAAGAAAAAGAACATATTACAGATTCATTTACAATCACATTTCCGTTCACAAAGTCTGAGAAACACAGTGTGGTTGAGGAATTTCATCAAACATGTAGAAAGCACGAAATTCAACTAGAAATCAGGCATGTTAAGCAAGTTGCCTGTTCTTAGTGACTTCTTCTTCTTCTAATTGTATGAAGAACATCGCCATATTCTTCTTCTTAACCATCTCGAATTAGAAAAGACTAGGATTTCCCTATAAAGCTGATTTTCAGGGGCATGGTCCCTCTGCGGTGGGATGCAACATACAAACGCCTGGATTACTGAATCATGGGCCCCATCTGAGCATACTTCGGAAAAGAAATTCCAAGAAAGACCACCAATGTCCCAATAAATAAAACCCAACCACCCAAAATCTATAAAAAAAAAAAAAAAAAGAAAAAAAAAGCTGAAATTTATTAAGGAAAAAGAAAGAAAGAAAGAAATCCGACCAAAAATACAGAGAATAAAATGGAAAAATCCTCACCTACTTCAAAGAGATGAGGAAGGTGAACTTAGCGCTGATCTCGGGTGCCCCAATCAGAAAAAAACGATCAGAATTCCAAGTCTAATTGCAGACAGAGAGATGGAGAGAAGAATCGAAGAACTTTTGCTTGGAGGAGTTAGGGTTTTTGGATGGAAAAGGCGGTGAGTTTGGGCGATCCGATCGCAGAGAGAGAGAGAGAGAGAGAGAGAGAGAGAGAGAGAGAGAGAGTCGGTTAGTTTTTTTTTAGGTGTGGAGGAAATGAGAAAAGAGATGAGATGAAGAGAGCGATTTCTGCTGTGATTTGGAAGAAGAATCACTGAGATTGGAAGAACGAGAGAGAGATTGGAAGAAGAATTGCAGAGATTCTGCCGCAGGAATGGAAGAAGTATGCAGGGAGATTAGAAGAACGAAAGAGATAAAAAATGAGAGAGAGAGAGATGGAAACGAGGGTTATCCTCATTAGTTTTAAAACCGTACTGTTTTTACCCTTTAAGATGGTTTAAAACCCATTCAAATTATGAACATCCCAAAGCCCTTCTCAAACCAAAGGCATAGCCGTTCCTAATCCAGGATTTTGGTGTTGTGCAAGTTTAAATGCATGCCTGTCCGCATTTAAGATTAAAATTCCCCGAAAAGGATGCATTCAAATACAGTATTGAATTGCATTGCAATTATGGAAAAAAAAAAATGTACATGTGTATCTAGAGCATGCCCCAAGTTGCAATCATGCTAGTTGCAAGTTGCACGTAGAAAGACCAAAACTGGAAATTGAAGGTGAGTTCTTCTTTATTAATATTTAATACTATGAAATATCATTAGCTTATCCGGCCCATTCCATTCCATTTAAACTGAATATATGCAATTTATGCATCCGTTTAAAATTGCATTAAAGCTCGCCCAAATGTAGAATCAAATTCAACCAATATTGACAGAGCCAATCCACATGATACTACAGCCCAACATCCTCCATTATAGAACAAAAAATCCAATAGAAATCACAACCCAAACAGAAACGAGATAAAATTCAAACTCAAGTAAGTGTAACACAACCAAAATCCAACTAAAACAAAAATGAGCATCCACATCTACACCATGATACACCTAAAAAGCTATGGGGGTGCATGCAGGGACAACCCTAAAGGATTAGTTTTGTGACTAGGGAAGAAAAAATTCATATTGCTTAAAGAGGAAGAGAGAAAGAAAAAAAAGAAAGAGGAAGCTTGTAAAAGGGAGATATTGCTTAAAGAGGTGATCTTCTGTACAATTGTCATCTCAGCGCTTTTACATCCTCATGATCGGTGAGATGTCTCCGTTTTCATTATTCTCTTATTGTTTATCCACTCCTACGTGAGTGAAGAAGGTTTGATTCAAGCAGTGTATGCTTGTGATCAATTGTAACGTTCTACTTCATAGTAAATTGTTACTCTAAACTAGGTCCTGTTATTTTTACCTCTTCAAGGGTTTTCCATGCAAAAATCTCTTGTGTCGTAAGGTTGTTGATTTGCTTTTCATTATTGCATTATCATAACCCATAATTCTAGTATATGGGGGGGACCTAAGGTTTTTGTGAAACGCACCCAACACTTTTCTCTCTACGGGGATTGACCGTCATAATGAAAATATAAAGAGTTAAAAGTAACGGTTCACATTCAATTGAACAAAGCCCAAATAGTTCGCAGTTTGGATCTCCAAATCCTGAATTTTTTTTTCAAGGGTCTTAAGTTCAGCTTGTGTTTTACCCATAATATAAGCTCCCTGCTCTCCAGTCTGGCTCATCCAGTTCGAGAGTAGATATGAGTAGAAGAGTTGACCTCATCATTTTCATTGTTGCCACCATAGATGGAAGAGGCGGAAAAGTCGCATTTAATGCATTGGTTCAAATTTTGAAGTGTTGTCATAATGGGCGTACGGCACAACAACTTTTTAGTGCTTCGGACGAATGGGAGGATGACCCGTGGCGGTGACAGTTTGAGGAGATGTTTCTTGTCAAGTCGGCCAATTGTAGCGCGCCACATGACGAAGCAGGTCGACCATTGTGTCGCTTCGATTCTCGAGGAGTCCTCGTATTGACACGTGGTGCCATCACAAGCTCGGTGCTAGCGCGCGGATGAGTATATTATGAGTTAGAAAAATTTTGATTCCCTTAGTTGTGGAGGACCGTTGACAGTCTGGGAATCCAGCCTCCACCTTTGGCACTACCGGGGCTCCCGAATTTGCGACTGATTCTATCAAATCTCAACTCACCAAGTCCGACCAGAGATAGCTCAAACATGACTATTGTATTCCTGGTCCAATAGGACTACGTCTTCCTATCAAGGGAGAGGTTCTAAGCCAACCTCGTGGGGACAAGTTCGCTCTCTTTTCATCATTCTTTGAGTGTGGCTTCCAACTCCCTCTACATCTAGACTTGTCTTCTCAAAGAACTTGGCTTGACCACACAACCTCATGCACTAAACTAGTGTCTACGAAATATGACAATTATACTGTGCTGAGCACTCACATTTTGTGCCTAGCACTTACAACTTCCTCATCATCATATTGGAGGGCGTGAGTCGGCCCAGCCCCCATCAATGCATTCCCCTTATTTCTCCTTCCTCTAGCCATTGGTGGTTTGAGAAAGGAAGTTTCTCGAAACGAGTTGAGAAGACGGTGAAAACTTCAAGACT
Source organism: Liriodendron chinense (assembly GCA_003013855.2). Lineage (NCBI taxonomy): Eukaryota > Viridiplantae > Streptophyta > Magnoliopsida > Magnoliales > Magnoliaceae > Liriodendron > Liriodendron chinense. Next base: position 1,040,441 of record PVNU02000133.1, on the reverse strand, counting down.
TGGTGAGAACACGACTTGATTGTCGGTTCCCACAGATGGTGCCAATCTATTGTTGCAGATTCTTGGTTAACAGATGAGGTGGGTGGAATGACCACCTAGGGATGGTCCGTGTCACTGATCTCTTGTTGGTGAGACAGTTGGACCTGAAAGGGAGATCCTACACATCGCAGAGAAGGCTATGAGGGTGGTTGGGGACCGGCCGTTAGTCCTCTGATGCCTATGTCAGATGAGTCTGATAGCAAAAAGTAGGTGATAACTCTTTAGGTAGATAGGTTTGCGTACCTTACAATGGAGGCAGATGCCTCTACTTATAGCCATCAGAGAGTGATCATGGACCACTATCATGGCCATGACTATGGGAGCAAGACCTATTGGCAGCGCGATTCCTAGAAATGTGGATTACGCTAGTAACAGGTAGAGACATGTCCGTCTCTTCCAGACACATCCCTGAACTTTTGCTCACAGCTATGGCAGTGATAGTTCAGGTCAGTCTACTAGTGGTTATGGTTGAGGCCGATCTCTGGTCAGATCATCCGTATCAATAAACAACCTGAGCTAGGTCTGTCTTTGATGTATCCAAAATGTCTATCATCAAGGCCAACATATTGTCGGATCAGCTCTAACCTCTAGCTTTCTTCTTGCCCATTGTCCTCCATTGGCCAACTATAATGGCGGAACCAAAGGGCCTAAGCCTGGGCCTATGGGCGGCAGGTATTGTCATGACCTAAGGTTAGCTCGGATTTTACCCATAACAGTGTTGATCATCAAAGTTATATGCAGTGAGCTCCACCTTTCCTTAACAAAATAAAAAATAAGAAAAAAAGGTCGTGATCCATCGTCTTTCATGCCATGCTGAAATCAGGGCCAAGACCATTTCTAGTGATTGCCCACGGCCTGAATTTTCAACGGTGGTAATTCAATACCCACTGTGCAGCCCTCCTGAGATTTGTATCTGCTTCATTTTTGGTACCATATGCCCTAAAATGAATTAGCAAAACAGATGGACGGCGTGCATATACAATACATGGACGCCCTGACTCAGGCGAGCGGCCCAGTCTAGTAAATGGGCCTTTTGACAGCCTAAGGAAAGTAAAGCAAAGTGATGGGCTTGGTTACCTTCCTGATTTTGAAAATTTATCTAACACGTGTTCTGGATGACATGGATTTACATTTTTATGTTCAGGCAAACCTTGGAAAAGGAAAACGTATTCTATACTTTTTATCATTTTTATTTTTATTTTTTTATTTTTTTGGAATGGAAGAAAGAATTTCATAGACAGTTTTTATTTTCAAGGTTTTCCATGTTCCCGAACGTCTCTCGAATTGCAACAAACGCATGTCATGGTCTAGGTAGGGAAGAGAGTCTTCAGTGGACTGGGCTTACAAGTCGAGTTATGGGTCCACGCAGCCACATATATCGTCCAGCCAAATTTCTGGACTCATGATTCCGTCTTGGTTGTAATGATTTTATTACGACTTTAGTTGTGTTTGCCTGCACAAATGAATTAAGTCGTGAACGTTCAGTTCAATCAATCAGAAAGTGTGACTATTAATTTCACTTTTTTTCACGTGCCTAAAATGAAAATAATGTATCCAAATCATAAGTGCTGCCTGCATATAAATTGGCCGCTAAAAAGGCCTCTCTGGGCGTTTGACGCCTGAACTAATCCCATTGCACAAGTTTTTGCAAACTAACATCCCGTGGAAAAAGCCCACTACCGGCCAAAAACCAATAAGAGTGGTTTTTTTTAAATCAGCCTACAGTATCAATATGCACTTGCTTTTTCAGGAAAGCCCTTTCTGCGGAAGTTGCATTCCAACGGCCCACCCAAACAGGCTAATTGCAATTCAATTGCTGTTCATTCCCTCAGTTCAAATGCTAAAGAAAATGCAATTTGGTGATTCTCAGTTTAGAATGATATTTTCAGTTCAATTAGTGCTTACCATTTTTCTATTCAGTGTTCTCTATAGGGGCGATTTTGTACATTATAACATTGGTGTAATCACTTGAAAAGCTGCTGGCGGATTTTTCATTATGGTAATAGCTGGGCACTTCTTTCTAGCACCATCTGGTAAATGGTATTATCTTTACAAACATTGGACTAGACTAGTGCACTTGAGGATGGACCCAAACCCTCACATCCGTGGGCACTGTTATGGATTTTTTTTTTAAAAAAAAACCCTCAAAATTCCCACCAACTAAAAGTAGAGGTGGGCAACGAACCGGGCCGGGCCCAGTTAGCCCTAGTTTGGATATGGCTTGTTTTGTGCCACCTCAGTTTGTAGATCAGCCTGATTTGGGTTTCGGGCTGACCCATGAGGCCCAGTTTGTTTTGCTCCAAAAAAATCTAGCTTGGGCCGAGATTGATTTGGTCGGAATTTTCGAACTAGGCCGGCTGAGTTCAAACAGGTGGCAACTCTTTTTTTGTTGTTTGTTTAAATAGAAAAGAATTTAAAAAGTCACAAAAAAATATAAAAGCATCTTACTACTTCATGTTTAACATCCTCTGGCACTGCAAGAGATTGGGTTCGGCCCGTTTATTAAACGGGCCACATTAGGGTGGCTCATCTGGCTCAAACTCCACTTCGAACAGGGTTTTTTCGATTATGCCGGGCCGAACTTCCGATCTGGCCCAGTTTGTGTCCAGCACTAACTAGAAGTTGCTAACTATTTGATGTGGGTTGGGCTTTGGTTGAGGCCTCCTTGGCCTGACCCTCCCATATAGGTTATCAATGGGCTGGCTAGATGACCAGGCCTGACTCGATCTAAAATCCAAAAACACTAAGGGGGCGTTTGGCATCTCTACTCTAATTCAATAAGAGCTTCTTGAATAAAAACTATTTGGATAAGCTCTTTTTGTTCTAGCTCTTGTTTTAAATAAGTCTATTTGATAAAATCTCAAAAAAAAAAGAAAAAAAAAGAAGCTCTTATTTAAAATAAGCACATTTTGTAAAACTTTCAAATAAGAGCTTTTTTAAGGGTAGTTGATGTCATTTTTAAAGATTACAATAACTTAAATATAAGAGCAATTCAAATGGTTGTTTAGGTGGACCGTCCATCATGCAAGGCCCAACATCAATGCTAATTGTCCTTTACATGGGGCCCCTCAATGTCCACTACCCATCACCATCACGTGGACTCCACATTTGATGTGTCTATTTTGTGGGACCTACCTTTGAACTTTATTGTCCATCATGTCGGGCCCAATTTTGATATACCATTCATCGTGTGAGGTGCACCTTCTATATGGATCATCCATCATACGGCCCACTTTGGGCATGGGTCATCCATCATGAAAGACCTTGGATGTGGACCGTTCATTAGGAATGGGGCCCACTTGATGTTAACTATTCATTATGAGGGCCACACTCTTATGTGAGCCATCCATCATGTGAAGCCCACTCCGTCCATTATGTGGGCCCACCTTAATATGGACCATTCTTTGTGTGGGGCCCCACCTTTGTTATGGGCCGTTCATCATGTGAGCCCATCTTTAATATCAACTGACCATCATGTGGGCCCACCTTCAATGACCATCATCCATCATGTGGATCCCACATTTGATGTGGACCGCCATTTAAATGCGACCTACTTGATGTGCATGTTCCGTTATGTTGGGCCACAATTTGATGTGGGCCATCTATCATGTGGGGCCTACCTTTGATGTGAACCTTTCATTACGTGGGCCCACCTTGATGTGGAGCCCCACTTCAATACGAGTCATTCATTATGAGGGGCCTATCTTTGATGTCAACCATCCATCATGTGGGTCCTACCTTTGTTGTGTATCACTATCATGTGGGGCCCACATCAAGTAGGTAGTCCATCATGTGTGACCCATTTGATGTCCACCATCCATCATGTAGGTCCCACCTTGGCTATGGATTGTCCATCATGTGGGGTCAAACCTTCAATATGGGTCATTCATCATGTAGGCCTACCTTTAATGTCAACCTTCCATCATGTGGTCCCACATTTAATATCCACCATCCATCACTTGGATCTTACCTTTGATGTGGACCATCCATCATATGGGTCCCACCTTTGTTGTGGACCATCTATCATGTGGGACCCACTTGATGTGGATAGTCCATCATGTGGGACCCACCTTTGATGTCCACCATCCATCATGTAGGTCCCACCTTTGCTATGGACCATCCATCATGTGGGGCCCAACCTTCAATATCCGTCATTCATCATGTGGTCCCACATTCAATGTCCACCATCCATCATGTGGGTCCCACCTTTGCTATGAACCATCCATCATATGGGGCCCACTTGATGTGGATAGTCCATCAATCACGCGGGGCCACATTTTAATGTGGATCATCCATCATGCGGGACCCTCCTTTGGTGCTCACCGTCAATCATGTGGGGCCCAACCTTCAATATGGGTTGTTCATCATGTGGGCTTACCTTTGATATCAACCTTCCATCATGTGATCCCACCTTCAATGTCCCTCATCCATCATGTAGGTCCCACCTTTGATGTGGGCGTTCATCATGTGGGCCCACCTTTGATGTGACCATGCATTATGTGGGCCCACCTTGATGTGGAAACCCACATTCATTGTGGGTTGTTCATCATGTGGGCCCACCTTAGAGATATTCTAAAGAAGAGAATAGGGCAAGATGAAAATTACTTAAAAAGTTGAAGGATAAACTTGCCCAAAAATTAATTAAAAACGTTTTCCTACTTAAGCTAAATAAGCTCTTAAAGAAAAAGTGACCTCCCTATCAATTGTTATTTAAGAGCTTTTTTACTAATTTCTAAAAAAATAAGCTCTAAAATGAAAGCTTTACCAAATGGTTTATTTTCATAATAAGAACTTATTTTTTTTAGAATAAGCGAATAAGCTATTATTAATAGATTTGCCAAACGCCCCTAATAGACAAATGGATATGATGTATCTATGTAGTGTGTATTCACTGGTAGGGCCAGGCCAGGCATGTCTTTTTGGCCTGACAATCCCTTCTTATGTATGTGTTGGCTTGTGCCACATTCAGTTGGGTTCGAGCGTGACTCAATTACAGGTTGGTCTGGGCCACAACCGCAATGGTGTGCGGGATGTGCTCAAGCCATAATTCTTGGTCCATTAGTGAATGGGTAGGGCTTGGGCCGACCAAGACCCCATCCTGACTCATTGCTACCCCTATCCTTAACATACCATGCATTTTGTAATATTATTTTAGTGGCGTCACCCGACTATTTACTACGTAGGTCTTAAGATCTATGGATAACCATCTGCATATCGAATCGATTGGACCACCGTACCTTCTTAGTGGTAGGCCTTTTCTGTGTGTTGCTTTTGCTGTCCATTTGTAGGTCACTGGTTTGATGATCAAATCGTTACATCACTCACATTGTTCTGTTATGACAAATCATGGTATATATATAGAAGAATGCTCACCTGGGCACTTCCAGTGAGAGAACTCGTGAGCACTTTTTCTTGGCTCATTACACATGATGTGAGCTCAAAATCTGAGCCGTCCATATGATGCAGCACCCCAAAAAACTCCTAGGGTTCATCTTTCAACTTGTTCCGGAACTTTGGTGGGCCATGAAAGAAGGAAACAGTTTTCTCCCTTGATTTGCCTCTTGCTTTATGCTGCAGACCACTAGAGTTTTGGATCAGGTTGAAAGATGGGCCCTAAGGGTTTTTTGGGGTGATGCATCACATGAACGACTTAGATTTTGAGCTCACATCATGTGCGATGAGCCATAAAAAAGTGTTCAGGAGTCTCTCTCACCAGTAGTGCCCAGGTGAGCATTCCTCATATATATATATATATATATATATATATATATATATATATATATATATATATATATATATATATATATATAAGTGCAGCATACGAGGTGACTAAATCTGGGAGCGGGCTAGCATGGGCCTTGACCTTGTCCACCCCACCTTGGGCTGGATTTTGTAAAGGCTAAATTGCCCCGGGATGGGCTTGGGCATGCGTTTTGAGACCCAATAACCATTCATCTTCATTATCAGCACAATCCGTCCCTTCATCTTCAATAGTGGCCGAATCAGTCCATAAATGGGACCATTCAATTCCAATTTTGGCCCAATTTGACCATGCATCTTTGATATTGGTCCACTCTAGTAATTGATCTTCAATATCAACCCAATCAAACTGCTGATATTAAATTTGATCAAATCAATCTGACCATTCATCTCTTTTTGTGGTCCAATCAAACCATTGATCTTTAACATGGTCCATATGGACCATTTATCTTCAACTTTGGGCCAATTAAACTGTTGAACTTCAATATCATTCGAATCATACCATTGGACTTCAAGATCAATCGAATCAGACCACTCATGGTTCAATGTTGGCCTAATAGGACCTTTGATCACCAGGGGGTGTTAATAGATTTTATTTTATTTTTTATGAAAAATGAAAGATAAACTGACCGCAGGAGAGGAGATATGGCTTTGCCAGTTAACTTTTACCTGGTTTCAAATAGCTCTCATCGCAGGAGCAAGAACTCAGATGGGCAGAATCAGCAGGAGTCACTTGAAAGGCCCTCTAAAAAAGTTTTTCTACAAAACTCTGTTTTATATTACAAATCTAGTTTTTCTTAGTCTGGCATAATTCATTTAGGGCCCGTCTGGATATCACCATATAAGTTACTTTTTCTACTTACAGCAGTAGATAAGTAACTTATTTGAGATAAATCAGTATGGTTTAAGATCAATTATAAGAAACATTTTTTTACTTAACATTAATCACTTCAGCATAATAGGTAGAAACCAAGATAAGCTACTTGAGGCATAAGTAGCTTATTTTAATTAACTTAATATACAAACGCCCTTATTGTCAGTGTTTTGTGTGTATTGTGTCAGTATTGCAAGTTGAAGAAGACATTTATTTTATTTTATTTTTTTGGTAGAAAAGAGTTGAGCTAAATCTGGAAGTGAATTTGCAGTCAGTTCTGTTACAAACTGATTTAACATTCAGTAGAGGGTAAATATTGCTATAAAGACAATGGTTGTGTCACATGCCTCGAGCCTTTATTTCTGTTTTCATCCAAATTTGGTATATTTCAACAAACAATCAAAATCAATAACAAGAACAAATGACATTAAACTATTACCGTGGCATGTCTAACGCCAATATCACCTGGCTCTTCAAACTATCATACCCGGTTGTATCACCAGCAGAATAATGTGACTGTTCACCTAGCAAGCTCTCCGTCTCTTCTACATTCTGTCGAACCCATGGATGTTGCTCGAACCTTCTCAATCCCTCTAGTTCTGATGCTACTTCCTTCATTGTAGGCCTTTCATCCCCCTTCACTCTCAAACATCTCTTTGCAAGTTCTGCAACTGCTAAGAGCTGTTGTATGCCCCCCTCATCCACAACTCGAGCCTCTATAATCTCAAAGAGACAATTTTCCTCCATTGACGAAATGAAATACATTGTCAAGTTTCTCTCTTTTTCTGATCTCTCGAATGAAAGTGGAGTCTTCCCAGTTATGAGCTCCACAAGAACTACTCCGAAGCTATAAACATCGCTTTTGTCCGTTAATTGGCTTGTAAGCAGGTATTCCGGGTCCAGGTACCCTAAGGTTCCTTGTACCAATGTAGTCAACTCAGCTTTATCGATGGGAACCAACTTCGATGCTCCAAAATCGGACACTTTGGCAGTATAATTATCATCTAATAGTATGTTGGTAGACTTGACATCTCTGTGAAAGATGGGTGTTGAAGCTGCAGAGTGCAAGTAGGCAAGTGCTCCTGCAGTTTCCGCAGCAATCCTTAAGCGGCTTTCCCAAGAGAGTGAGGAGATGTGGCCCTCATCATGGATGTGGTGGAAGAGAGTCCCATTAGATATGCATTCGTAAACCAACAGAGGAACTTCAGTCTCTAAACAACAGCCCAAGAGCTTTACCACGTTTCTGTGGTTGATTTGGGAAAGAATGGCAACCTCATTAATGAACTGCTCAATTTGGCTTTCATCAACTATTTTGGACTTCTTAATCGCGACTACTCTGTTGTCGGATAAGATTCCTTTATAAACTGTACCGTAGCCTCCCTTGCCGAGAATTCGACTCTCATGGTATTTGTTGGTTGCCTTTTCAAGCTCTTCTGCGGTGAATATCTTACTTGTCTCAGCAGCACTTTGGTGATGAGAGATTTGCTGTTGTAATAGCAAACCACCATTTTGCTTGAAGAATTTCTCCTTGAGTTGCATCAGCTTTCTTTTCTTTAATCCCCAGTATAACCAAGAGCTACCAATAAGTAGAAACAGGAGACCCAAACCGACACCTGCATCCACACAAACAGTCAGCTCATGACCAACAAAGAGAGATGTAATCAACAAAGAGCTGCCAGCAATCTGGTCTTCTTATTCACCTCCCTATGAAAGTCATTTTCCTGGGTATGCACCATTGCCTGTATTGGGCCAACCGTGTTGTGTGTGCCATCTAACCAATGGATTGAACCTCACCAGATGATGCACCACTCAAAAATCAGCCCTATCCATTCATTAGGTGGCCACACCATAAACGGAAAACCACCTAGAGCCTACACATTCATGTGGTGGTGGTGGCTGGATGATGGTTGGATCAACCTGATTTTTGGGGCGTCTAATTTTCACGACGGGCCAACTATGATGGACAGGTTGGAAGTCATGCAAACACCTAGGTGGACCCCAAGCACAGCATGTGTAGTTCATTCTACACAACTTATGTAGAGAAGCGACTTCAGTAAAATAATTTAAAAAAAAAAAAAACACTTTGTTTGCCCATATCCATTGTGTATCGTGACTCTGGGAACACTCGCATGCTAAGATTGTACTATAATTTGAAGCTTCCATATTCTCCATGATACCATTGATAACCTATTTTACCCTGACCACACTTCATCAATGATCCTACCCTTCAATTTTTCACTGAAAATTCAATTTTGGTTGTTCTAAATATATCTACGGATTGTCGTGATCTCAACAATACCTTACATTCTTAAGGTGGCAATCATCGAACAACTAAGCATGTGAGCCTAGTGGACTGTGTCACACTCTGGATATGCAACAGAGGCAAAACAAACTCTTTTGCCAGCGGGAGCCTTTTTCTATGAAGAAAAAACTTAACTTTCTGGTGTAATAGATGATACATACAATAAGAAATTACCGTAAGTGGCCACAACAAATACAAATAAATTGACCAAGTTATGAATTTTAGTTAGATGTGTCATGTAACAAGAGTCATGGTTATTTAATAATCAACCATCAGATTAGGAGACATTTATCAGATAGTTAAAAATGAAAAATCGAACAACCCTCTTTTAACTTTTAAGTGTAGCTGTATCAATGATTAATATATTTCCAAGAAATCTCAGGTTTGGAAAATGAATTACACTCTGCTAGGATATCAAATATTTTAATCTCTGCAGCCTTGACATTTTAAGAAAATCTTTGGTAGAGTATGATGGATGATACACATTGACAGAGAATTACACCAGTTACTCTGAAATAATTGAAATAAAATTATTCAAATCCAAGAATTGGAGATATTTATTGTACGGTTAAAAACAAAAATCCAATGGTCTTATTTCAGAAAACAGTTGTCCTTGAATCAGTGGCTAGAATTTCTCTATCAACCAAATTTTGGGAATGTGACTTAGAAATAATGATTTCCACAAGTTAAGCGGTTCAAAGGGAGCTAAGATATAACATTTGTACAACTTGGTCATGGATTTGATCATTTCTCATATTTTAAAGATCTTCTCATGACGAGAAAATGTTGTTAGTTTCAAATCAGAAGGTATTTCTTCTGACAGTAACTGAGAGGAGACTTACCTAGAATGACCTTAATTACTGGAAAAGATTTTCCCTTTCTGATGCAACCGTTTCCGTCAGTTTTACCATCCCCATAGGTGCCAGGTGGGCAAGAACAATAATAACTTCCCTTTGTATTATTGCAAATCTCTTTGCATTTACTGACTTCTGGATCCTTGCATTCGTTAATATCTGCAAGCACATGGAAACTCATTATATGGAATCAAGACACTTGTTGATTGAAAACTTTAGAAAATTCCACTTTCGCAAATCACTTCCATGACCAACTACAACAGATGATTGAAACTGTCCATGTTCTAGTGCTCTGCTATTCGGCCCTGAAGAATGTTGGGCTTGGTAGATGATTAAGAACTGCAATGTGATGACTTACAACATTAAAAACAAATTTTTTAATCACTAATATAGACTCCAAAAGGCAAAGGTCAGTATAATCACATAAATGTGATTATTGGACCATATCTTAGTTATAGGAGCACATAGATGCCCCCCATCATGAGTAGCATCAATATAAAAACACAAACTGTATCACCTACTTAAATATTGCATCCTAGTATGCTTATTTGGAGCTGATGGCTAAGGCCGGTTTCTCTGCAAGTCCTTGAGAAATAAGCTTATTCTACAAGGATGTAGGGGAGGCACACCATGGTTTGTGTGAACATGGCAACCACCCTGTTCAGCAGGGTTCTCTCATCAAGAAATTTGGGAACACTGAAAATCAGGCCGATTCAACCATTATATTGGCCACCATCTGAATTTGGAGGTTTTTGGGTGGCTATTCATTGTTTTTCATGGCATGCATGTCCGCCTTATAATTGAGTAGGCCTGACTCTTTTGGGGCATCCCGATGGGCGCTTAACATACAATTTTGTGGACTGCGCACAGGTAATAGTGTATAATTAGGTGCATGAATAGGTGAATAAGCTGGTGAATAACTTTTACATGCAGGTGAATAACTTGTTGATCAGAGGAACTGGCCTCACGGATGGTTACCCATTCTCTGAAAACATCGCCTCTGCCAGTGAATTGTGATAATTCCGAACCGGTGACGTAAAGAGTATAAAGATGAATGTTTGGAGGAGCAATCTCACTTACCTTGGCATCCTCCAGGGAGATAAGGATTCCCGTCATATCCATGAAGGCAATTGCAGAGGTATCCAGTACCATCGGCTGAGTCAGTGCAGTTGCTGTTGTCACCACATGCATAACGCGTCGAGAGTCTACTACCAGCTTTTTCACACGTCTCATTCCCCACCCGCCAGTCAAGCGCTACTGGAACATGGTCTGTGGCCCTATTGAAGAGTCCTGGGTCAGTGAGATTCGTCACGGAGAACGGGAAATGATCCTTCTCAGCCAGGAAAGCGAAGCTGCAATGATTGAAACCCCGAATAGGTTTGTCGTTGGATAGGCCAGGGGGCAATACCTCGAACCACCTGATACCCTTTGGAATGTTGGACTGGCAACAACCGTTGCCAGTGCAAGACCCACTGGTTTGGTTAGCACAGATCGGTGTGCAACCGGTCGTGAAGTTCAAGTTCAGATCCTCAGATCCACCGGTCAGTGCAAAGTTGTCACACCCAACGACCGTGAATTTGTTTCGAGTGTCAGAGAATGTGTACGGGGTACCGCGCAGGATGGTTGAGACATTAATGTAATTGACTATCCCGTTCGACTTACTGTAGCAGCTGTAAGAAATCAAGTTCTTTATGCGCACCACCCCTTGTAGCGATGCTTCGATGATTTCAAGGTTACCGGATCCTATGAACGGTTTGGGAGGTGAAAAAGAGTCATTACAATTGATCTGAAACCATTCACTTTCATCACTGTAACAGCCCTGGCCGATGCCGAATGGATAGGGAATGCTGATGTTCCCACATTTGTCTGGGCAGCCAGGCAACGCTTGCGATGCTGCTGAAGCTGCTGCTGCTGTTAGCCATAGGAGAAGAAACAACGGATGCAATGCCATCTCTCCTTTCTTTCTTTCTTTCTTTCTTCTGCCTTCGTTTGGAGTCCCCCATCAGATGTTATTTCTTTAATACAAGCCATCGTTGACGTGCTCCTCCTATCAACAGTGTTTTCAATAGTGAGTTGGTTGACTGAGTTTTCGATAAGCTACGCGGTAAACATAAACAAAGATGACGATAGACTAGACCCAGCAAAATTCAAATCGACCCGCTAACCCGACCCGATCCCAGCCGGCTTTTTCCAGTTTAGTGTTCGAAATTCTGACCCGAATTCAATTTTTGAGTTGACCCAACCCGGCCTGGATTTTTATGGGTTGGGTTAGGGTTAAACATGACTCGACCCGACCCGACTCGACCTGAATCATATTATAGGGGTTAAGTAGACTCTTATATATTAATTTTCTTATTAGTTAAATAATACATAGCTTTTTTCCTCACACACGCTGGGAACGATCCACATGTCTATCAATTTAATAAACATGTGCACACCAATGATCGCATTATATGATATATATATAGAACCAAAATATCATGAGATTTATTTAATTTCTAGTCCTCATTTATTGGAGAACTGAAATGGTAACTAATGGTCCATAAAATAAATAGTTAAATTATCTTAATAGTTATATTTATTTGATTGTTCATAGGAATTTATTGGATGGTTAAAATGAAAGGATCAAATGGTTCCATTCTAATAATGGTGTCCACAATTTAACTATTTAAAAAATTAAATATCAAATTGTCTTGTTAACTTTGTCCAATGATCAAAAAATAAAAATAGAATTGCTGGACATTAATTGAATGGTTCATATGAAATATTAATGTCAATTTCAAATTAGTTAGTTTAATCTACAAATTAATTACTTGATCATTAAAATGCAGGTTAACCCGACTTGACCCGGTTTAATTTTGGTTGTGTAAGGGTTGGAAAATCCAACTTGAATTCAATTTGGGTTAGGTTAGGGTTGAGGTGGAAATGACCTGACCCGAACTTGACCAGACCCGACCCGACCCATTGCCACCTCTACGATAGACTACCTTACCATCCCATCTTTGTCACACCAAACAACAGTTCAGACTTGTTTATATTAGAAGGAAAATAGTTGAATGATCTAAGGAATGAAATATTCTAATGAGAGATTTTATATATTTTAATTGATCCATCTTCTTAAGCATGTATTTACATGCCGACAATTTGAGCATGGTTGACCATGGGGGACAATATATTGATGCTATGGGCCTTTTTTTTTTTTTTTTTGGTTTTTTATTTTGTGTTTTAGTTTTTTATTTTCTGCAACGGCCCCTACATGTACGGTTGGGCATCTATAAGGAATCTCCCTCTCATCCCAAACGCAGATTGTCCCTTGCTACGAATGGACAGGGGCTGTAAGGGGCCACCGCGATGTATGGGTTTTATCCACACCGTCCATCCATTTTCCATATCATTTTAGGGTACAAGCCCAATGGCAGGCAGATCCAAGGCTCAAGTGGACCACACCACAGGAAGCTGCGGTGATAATGAACCCACCATTTAAACCTTCCTAGGGCCCACCGTGATGATTAATAACCATCCAACCTGTTCATAAGGTCACATACGATGAAGGGAAAATAAAAATATCAGCTTTCCGTGGCCCCCAAAAGATTTTCAACGGCACTTCCTCACTATGTGGTCCAGTTGATCAGCTTTGGAACTGCAGTTTTTTTTTTTTTAAAACCATAAAATTATATAGAAAAATGGATGGACGGTGTGGATAAAACTCATACATTGCGATGGAACATCAGAGCCCCTGTCCGTTCCTTGTTCGGAACAGGCGGAGGTGGTACCCTATCCGCGTTGGTCACAGGGAAGTCTACTCTGGGGTCCGCGGGTTGGCTGGTGACGCCAACACCAGCAAGCAAGCTGGTGTCAAAGCTCTGTGGGTCCCACCATGATGTATTTGTTTTATCCACTCCGTTCACCTATTTTTAAACATCATATTAAGGGATGAGACCAACTATTAGGGAGATACAAGGCTCAGGTGAACCACACCATAGGAAAAAGTGGTTATTTAAGCATTCACAGTGGTAAAAATTTTGGGGGCCACGGAAGTTTTGGATCAAGTTGATATTTGTGTTTCCCATTCATCCAGATATTTGTGACGTTATGAACAGGTTTGATGAGAAATAAATATCACTGTAGGCCCTAGGATGGTTTCAACGGTGGACATCATTTTCCTCACTGTTTCCTGTGGTGTGGTCCATTTGAGTTTTTTATCCACCTCATTTTTGTTCTCATGCATTAAACTGAGCTGTAAAAATGGATGGACGGCATGGATGAAGCAAATACATCATGGTGAGACCCAAGCTGCTTGGTGTTAGCCTCACCAGCCAACTAGTGGAGACGCGGCTTTCCTGCCAAAGGCTTTCGTATAAAGTTCCTGTACTTGGATGCTAGGTGGGCCCACCTTGATGTTTGTGAGAAATCTACCCTGTCCATCCGTTTTGAGAGATCATTTTAGGTCGTGCTATCAAGAATGAAGTGAATACAAAACTCAAGTGGACCATACGAGAGGGAAAACTGGAGCTTCAGTGACCACCGTTGAAACATTCATGCGGCCACAAAAATTTTCGTATCAGGATAAGTTTTTGGTGATTTCACTTCATCCCAGTGGCAATGATCTTATAAAAGGTTTGGATGTCATATAAACATCAAGGTAGAGCCCAAGAAAGTTTTAATGATAGGAAAATCTTTCCCAATTTTCCCTCTCCTGTATCCCACTTCAGTTTTGGGTGGATTTCTCACAAACATCACGTGGCCCACCTAGCATCCAAGCGCAGGAACTGTGCGGAAGGCTTTTGCAGATACCTGTGTCCATGTATGTGCTTTAAATCCACATCGCCCAACCATTTTGAAAGCTCGTTTCAGGGCATGATTCTAAGAATGAAGGTGACTCAAATCTTAGGTAGACCAAACCACTTGAAACAGTCGTGTGATTGAATCCCCATCATTAATAACTTCATGGATTCCACCCATATGTTTATTTGCCAACCTGTTGATAAGGTCGCAAACACTTGGATGAAGAGACAACACAAATATCATCTTTATCCAAAGCTTTTGTGGCCCACAATAAGCTTTTAATAGTCAATCACCATTGTTTCATGTAATATGGTCCATTTGGGATTTTTAACTTTTTGATATTTTGGTTCATTCTCTAAAATGAGTTTTCAATAGTGATGGATAGAGTAGATGTAGTCACATACATCAAAGTGGGGCCACAGTTACAGGTCTAACCCACGTCCATGGGGAGTGGTTTGGGTGGATCCCTAAGTGTGGGGCTCACTATGATATATTTTCTTTACATCCACATCATCCATCCATTTTGACAACTCATTTTAGGGCATGACCCAAAAATTGAAGCAGATCCAAACTTAGGAGACCATACCATAGGAAACCGTCTTGATTGAATCCTCACTATTAAAAACTTCTCCAAGGCCACTGGAATGTTTATTTTCCATCCAACCTACTAATAAGGTCACAAATACCTGGGTGAAGAGACCACACAAATATCAGGCTGATCCAAAGCTTTTGTGTCCCATTAGAAGATTTTAATGGTTGATTACTACTGTTTCCTGCATTGGTCCACCTGAGATTTGGATCTGCTTCGTTTTTGGTATAATGCCCTAAAATGAGTTATCAAAACAGATGGATGGCCGGGATATAAAGAACATATATCACAGTGGACCCTACGTTCAAGGATCCACTCCCTCGACCTATCCGAGGTCTCAACCTAATCCGCTCCCGGAGCTCTGACTCTAAAACATTTACCATAGAGTACCTTATTTTCACTGCCCATCTGGCAGAGTAAACGTTAGATTGAGACGGACATTATTCAAAAATCAAATGGATGGGCAATCATACCCATCCCGTCACTGGCCCTTCAAATTGATGATAAAAGCCAAAAATATTTCATAGTTAACCGTTGGAAGAGGTGAGAAAAAGAGATGGCTAGGAGAGGCGGGAACAAGAAAGGGCTAGAAGCTAGAATTGTACTATTAGTGGAATTTTTGGACCATAGATGATGTAGGGAAAGACATGATGAGGTTGTCTTCATCAAAAGATAACTATCTTGAATTCACAAAAGCTTTCTCAAATTCATGAAAGAAAAAACAACAAAAGTCAAAAAATTTAATTTATAATATAAGAGATAACCCAAACAATAAAATTAAAACTTAATGTTTAAATAGTCCAAGAAAACCTTAAAACGTAATTAAAACGCTACTAAATAAATAAGGAAACAATAATAAAACATACAAAACTCCGTCTTTTGTTGATCGCAGTTGGTCAATCGACCCGAGCTTTCAGGCGATCAATCGATTGACCGAGCAATCTGGTCGATCAACCAAATAGGTTCTAAAGTGTCCAGCAACCAACTTGAATTGTTTTGGTAGTTTTGATCGATCTACATTCGACTAAAAAGACCCAAAAGTGTCTAGAGAGCAATTTGGGTTTTCTTGCGTATTTTTAATTGATCAACTAAATTGGTCAGTCGACCGAACTATGTTGATTTTTGTTTCTTTCATTTGGGCTCCTTCCTCTGGTCCATCTGAGCCAAGAATGTGTCCGTAACCCATTTTACATCAATTCCCTCCACTTCAAAAGAACTCATTATTTAGTTATCTTCTGAAGTTGGCTTGTGATACTTGTAGTATAAGTCTGTGACGTTGAACGTTCGTGAGATCTACATATCGTTTGGAAGATTAACATTATAGATGTGCTGATTGATCTTATGAAGGATAGGTACCGGTTCAATCTTCTTGTTCTTCAACTTATTGTACGTCCCCGTTGAAAATCTCTCCTTGCGTAAATAAACCATGATGTTGTCGCCCACTTCGAACACCTTGGGCCACCAATGCTTGTTAGCTAACTCCTTATATTTATCATTAGAAATTTATAGCTTGGCTTGAACATCCGCATGAATGCCCATGATTCGATCCACCATATACTTTGCAGTAATACTCATGCCTAGGAGCTTGGGTAATGGAACCAAATAAAGTATGTCTAGGTATACGTCTATACACAAACTCAAACGAAAATTTGCCAATAGAACAATTCGGCATGTTATTGAAGGCAAATTTCGCCTGAGCCAAGGTTAAGTCCCACTGCTTTGGTTTATCGCCAGAGATGCACCGAATAAGGTTCCCAAGTATACGATTCACCACTTTAGTTTGTCCATTTATTTACGGATGGTATGCATTGCTAAACTAAAGTTAGGTGTCAAATTGCTTCTTTAAATTTTTCCGAAAGTGGTTGACGAACTTCGTGTCATGATCGGAAGTGATGGATTTAGGAACACCATTGATGTAGAACGGGTCACTGATTATTTCATGGCCCAGATGGATCAAAAGAAGACCGGTTGGGGTCGAAAGTGATCCGAACCATCAAGACCGTAAACCGGTCGTATCTCGCAATCTGGAATGAGTTTCTGGACATATAATATATCATTTAGGGTAGCTCGAGCTACTTTAGCCACCAACCCCGCTACGCCGGGTTACCCATGCCGGAATCGCGAGATTCGACCGTATCGATGGTCATTAGGCTAGCTTATTTTCAATTTTACTATTTATAGTAAGTTTTAATTCGATCATAACTTTGGATTCGTAGGGTTTTAGAGTTAGCGCCCAACATGAAAAGGACTTAGAATATTTAGTAGAACAACATGGTTGGGCCTGTTTGATATCCTTCTATTTTTGGTCGAAAACCAAGAGTTCTAGTAGGATTGAACAACTTCTATAAATAGTAAGTTTACTATTTATAGTAAGTTGCGTTTTCTAGGAGTTTGAGTTTGAGTTGGAGTCTGGTACTTTATCTAGGGTTTAGTTTCCTATTTATATGCATTGTAATTCCGATTTTATTCATTCAATTATAAAAGAAAAAATAATTATTCAAAATTAATTTTCTCTTTTTATTCTTTTATTTCTTCTCATGGATTTGAGAAACAATCGGTTAGGGAGACGATGATTGACCTACCACGTCCTCCCTGCATTAACCATGTAAACTCACAGCTTCTCAAAAGAACGAATTTGTAACATGCGTCGCATTGAGAGTCTTCTTGCACAGAATGAAGTGTGCCATCTTAAAAAATATGTTCACCATTACGAACACTAAATCCATGCCACGCTGGGTCTGTGATAGACTAAGCATGAACTCCATAAAAAAGTCTTTACAAGGGCTATTATGTACAGACAACGAAGTATAGAGACCTGTGTTCTGAGAATGCCCTTTAGAAGACTGACATGTGTGGCATCGCTACACCACTTTGGTAACATATCATTTCAACTACACCCAATAGTACCATTCCTCTACAAGAGCTCTAGTCTTGTCTTACCCTAGTTGATCGCTTCAGCCACCTCCATGCAGCTCTATGATGTGTTCCCTCAAGGAACTCTATGGGATGCAAACTGATTTTCTTTAAAGAAGAAACCATCTTGGATGTGAGGGTCACTAGGATAACCCTCCTAGCACTTGGTTCATACTTCCTTGAAGTCCTCATCTTCAACATACAGCTCCTGGAGGTAATTGAATCTGACCACCTTGTTGCTCATTGTAATCAGCAATGATGCACGACGGCCAAGTGCATCAACCACCTTATTATGCTGTCATGCCTTATGCTTCAAAACGAATGTAAATTTCTACAAAAATGATATCTATCTAGCATGCACATGATTCACATTAATCTGTTATTAATAAACTTAAGGGCCTAATGGTTTGTGTATAGAAAAAATTCTCTTTCAATCAAATAATGTCGCAAATGCTTGAACCACTGCGTACAACTCAAGCTCATACATCAATCATTTATTATATGCATCGTTGAGCTTGTCACTGTAGAAGGCTATCAACCTGCCTTCTTATGACAGAACTTTCCCAATTTCAATATTTGAGGCGTCACACTCGACCTTAAACAACTTGTCAAAATAGGGAAGAACAACAATTAGAGTTGTTGACAATTTGTGTTTAATTTCGGTGAAGCTTTTGTTAGCTTCAATTGGTGTACTAGATATATAGTAATGAAGAAATACAACAATGGTCACATTAACCTTAGAATTGCCAAAATTTCTACTCAAATATAATGCCAGTAAGTCTTGGACATTTTTAAACCTAACAAGAGAACCTTGACTATTTTAAATACCTCCTAAGACATTTGAAATACATTTAAAAAGATATTTTTGGAATGTGAAAATTTAGCTTGTATATATTGGACATGTCATATTTGATGTAGAGCCCATCACAAATGCATTCTTTGCACAACTGGATTAAAAGAAACCTGAACGGAAATGAAAATACTCTGTCAAATCCGAGCCCAATTCTACATAGGGCATGACATAACTAGGCCTCAGGCGTGTCAGAATTGAAGAAATTCATGCCAAGTAAAGAGAAATTACCATTTGAAGTGTGGACTGTAAATCAGTCATAACTTTTGATCTGTGCATATTCATGAAATGCATGACCTATCGATCTTTATGTAATGATGATTTTGGGGTCAATCAGCCCACTATGCTGACCAAATTCATCAATTTCGCCAGAAAACACAACTTTTTAATTCAAAACTACAATTTTAGTTAAATTTTAACTATTTTATAAGTTGTCTGTTGTAATTATGCTGAAAGTATTTCTGTGATTTCTATTCTATTCAAATTAGGATTTCTATTTTAAGGAGATTTACTATTTTAGGTAATTTTTATTCTATTCGAATTAAGACTTTTATTAAGGTTTTGAGTTTTCAATATAAGTGCAGGCTTTTCCTTAATTCTACAACATCTAATAACAGTGCGGGCAACAATTCTATGGACAATGCTCCAGGGAACAATCTTATAACAACAACAATTTTTGAAGTTTTCCAACGGGAGAAATTGTAAGCCATGCACGAACTACAAGTGACGATTAATCGTTTGATGGAGGTCTTAGGACAGACTCATGTTCATGCATGATGATGAGCAGCTTGAGATTGGCATTGAGGATTGTTGTTGTCATGTTCATGATGCGATACGGGTAGCAAATCATAGACCACCACCACCTGATGATGTTGGATCTAACGATGAGGAGATCGATGGTATGATTCTCCAGCAAGAAGAACAAAGAAACGCCAAACCAAATCGAGATAAAGATTTCAGAATGAAGGTTGATCTCCTGAGCTTCAATGGCAAATTCCACATTAAAAACATTCTCAATTGGCTTCTTGAAGTTGAATGTTTTTTTTTACTATATGGAGATTTTCGAGGAGAAAAATGACAATTTTTTCCCTACAAGTTGAAGGGTACAACCTCGGCTTGGTAAGAAAAACTCCAACTTTTACGAACCAAGCAATGAAAGCCTCAATTCGTAAGTAACAAGTCGATGCGAACACAATTCTTGATAAAAGACTATGATTACGTATTTCACTATTTATCCAACAAATAATTTCTGACTGTGCAACATCTAACCGTCCAATAGGTTGATTAAATCAATGGGATTACCTCGTTCTAAAATCACCTACATCCACTCTCGACAAGCAGAGCGCTTGTATTTTGTTACTTATCTATGGATGAATATTGTTTTATACATATGGTGTGTCCCAGCGGATGAGTGGATGAACATTTGTTTGGCATCCAAGTTGTACGTTCATAAGGTCACGGACCTGGATGAAGGGAAAACACAAACATCTGCCTGATCCCTAACTTACGTAGCCCCAAGAAGTGGTTCGTTCCTCACTCTTCGGCTGAACATTTGTTTGGCATCCAAGCTGTTCATTGGGTCACATACGCGGATGAAGGGAAAACACAAATATCAGCGTGATTCCATACCTCTTTAGCCCCTAAGTAATAGTTCATTCCTCACTCTTTTCTGTGGTGTGGTGTACTCGAACTTTGGATGTACCTTATTGTCTAGCTCATACCCTAAAACGAGCTGAAAAATAGACAGACGGCACATATAAAACACATACATCACAGTACTATCCACAAAGCTGGGCCACCAGGCAATCCGTGTCCGTATATTTGCATGCCGAGTGTATGACAAGGTGAATATGTATTGTTACACAATATGCGGGGATCATAACCGTGGATCAGGGGTGATGTTTCAAAGATCAAACCCGTTGATCTGGCCTTACACAAAGATAACAGTGGATGCCTAAAAAATCTAAAGAATTCAACGATCCCATCTTTGTCACATAGAATAACGGTTAAGACCGCATTTATATTAGAAGGAAAAATATATGAATAATCCAAGGTTTGAAATATTCATACGGGACATTTATTTTATTTTTATGTTTGTATATCCTCTACCCCATGCCCAGTCGTAAGCGGATTGCGTCTGACCCCGCTCGGGCGTCCCACCAGATTTGTGTGGGGGCCATCTGTTTATCCATGCCGTCCATCCCTTTTCTCAGATCATATTAAGCTTGTGGCCAAAAATGAGTCAGATCGAATGCTCGAGTGGACCACACCAGAGATGACTCTTGCATTTAATGCAGCCCAAGCTCACTATTTGGTATGGTCCACTTGAGCGTAGTATATGACTCATTTCTTGTTTTATACCTGAAAATGATTTGAAAAAATGGATGGACGGCATGGATGACAGATACATCATGGTGGGCCCCACAGGAGCCCACGGTCGGACGGCTTTTTGTCCGAGCAGTGTCGGACGCAATCCGCTTCCTGCACCTCAGGCCCAGATCATTGAAACATGACCCTGATCCAGCAGCTAATGTTCCGAAGAATCCCATATCGATCGGTTACTCCGGACTACAGTAGGGCTTCCTGGGGATATTAGAGGCAACTTGGTGTTGGATTGATCAGGAATTAGGCAACATCTGTCTATGAGAAGGTATTGTGGTTTTGCGTATGATTGCGTTGTGCATGTATGCTCCTCTTTCCCGTTTGTGTATAGCTTGTTGAGGAATAATGGGCGATCCAATGTACGCAAACAAGATGGGTGTACTGCCCATCTATGATTAGGTGCGAACAAATCAAGACCGTTGCTCGATGACTCAGAATCCTCCGATTGTGGTAACAAGTGTGCAAGATCGGAGCTGTTCATCAGGCTATTTCCACAGTGTATGGATGTCATGTGAAGCATCATGCCAATGTGATCGTTGGCCTTATATGCACGCATTGGAGACCATTTGCCAATTTATCTAGACTTTCACTTTTATTGATTTTTCCATTTGTTTGGACCACCTATATATATTTCCTGTCCGCAATTGAAAAACTTGAAGTAACTTTGACCAAGGTGGCCTGAGTTCTTTTTTTATGTTTACTCTTACAAAATGTCCTCAACAACCCAACCGAAGACTTTCCCTACGTACAGGTTTATTGAACTTGATTAAAGCAATTAAAAACTGCTGGCGTAGACTTTTAATGGAGTACCAGAGATTCACTGCTACCCTCACCAACCTCAAGAGACATAGTATACCCACATAGTCATTTGGTGGTAAATGAGTGTATTTCAATTTAGGATATGAAAGCTAATTTAGTTAAACAAATCTAAGTCTTGTAAATGTACCAAAGAATTCCAACACCCTCAAAATACAAGCTCTCAAATAGAAGAGTTGGATTCCAGTGCATTTCAGCCAAACACAAATGAAGATTGGGAATCACTTTCATTCTAATGTCATCATGATTTGAATTCCAATGCATTTCAAATCCAAGCTTACTAACGGGTGTTAGCGGGGCATATGGTTGGGTCCCGGTCCTTGGCTCATAGTAGACAGTCTCTTTTCAACACTGGAGACCAAAGATCGAGTGCCCATGTGGTGTGGGCCGGTGGGTGTGTGAGTGTGTGGGGGTGTGGGTGTGTTAAGAAAATAAAAAAAGTCAGCAGCGCATGTGGTTCAGTCATCTAGACCGGGGCTTTGTTCATTCGTTAATAGTAGGGACAAACATATGAATTTTATTTTTCTTTATAATTTTGCTACCTTTGAAGACATGGTCAAAAGTGGACACTGATTGCTTGTGAAAAGCCTTCCATAGGAACATCCTGCGACCGGAAGCTAAGTGGGGCCGGGCTAACATGATGTTTCTGAAAAATCCATCCATTTTTCATGTCATGTGAGTACATGGACCAAAAAATGAGCCAAATCCGAAGCTTAAGTGGACCGCACAATAGGAGATAGTGAGGATTTAACTTCCATTGTTCAGGCAAATATTTTTGTGTTTTCAGTTCATTCCAAAAGGAATGTTCTTATAAATGGTATGGATGACATATAAACATCACAGTGGACCCTGTAGGGTGGTTCCAAGTTGTAGGCATTTCCCTACCCACGGTGTCCTGTGTAGCGGCATTTCACAAACATCACGGTGGCCCCACATACCTTCCCATGGCAAGCAATCCGCGTTTGTCAAAAGATCGTTTTGACTACGGGTCAAGTCAATATTCAATCAAAACGTGAGTCTAGGCGTGGGTCTAGACACGAATCCAGATTGAAACCCCATTCTAAATCCCAACTCATGCCCGAAAATGAACACAGCAGGACCTAACCCAGATCGATTTGCAATTTAGATTATACCTCGTGTAGTAACGATACCAGGAGGATTTGATTCCCACGGTCGGATTCTTCATCGTTGTATCCAAGATATGCCTGATACAGCGAAGATAAATGTGACATAAAAAATAAAAATAAATAAAAGTCAATGAATGAATTGTGTGCAGGAACGCGAAAGAGTCCATGATGAGCATAATAATAATAAAATTATCTAAATATAATAATGCGGCGGCTATGAAAAAAAATAAAATAAATAAAGAGGGTGTCATCGTGCACAAATGTACCCTTTGCGCATTAAAGGCAGGCTGGGGTTGAAAAGGCCAAGTTTCCCATTCTCTGTTGTGTACCGAGTTTGTAGGTTAGGTATCAGGGTTGGTTTATACAGGCCATTAATCTGATGGACAGCATTATAGATGGACCATGCGTGAAAAATCCTCTGATGATTGAATCTTTTGTCTTTACCTCATTGAATATGGACTATTTGCCAACAATGGAAGCTAAGCTATAAAAGTTGACCAATTGAAAACAACTTTTGGGCATCGTTAATGATGAGGGACGTCAGATTGTTCCAATGGGCTCTATATGGTTGGCCAGACAGATTTCAGATGATAGGCTAATTTTTTGAAACCTGTAATTTATTTTTCATATGAAGCATTACTGGGTTGGATCCTTGCCTTGTTGGTAGACTCTGTAGAGTTTCAACAAAGGGGTTTTGGGTTCTAAACCTATTAGTTGTGAAATATTCATGCTGCTGACAACACCAGTGGGTGCGTTGCATGACCAAAAAAAAAAAAAATGAAACATTCGTGGGGTGCATTTATTAGATGGAACACACATGTATATAAATATAAAAAGTTAGAAAAAGAGAGAACCAATGATCTATGATTGGACACATGCTTTAGAGGTGACCATCTGATACATGCCACAGATCCATGCACATGTGCCACATTGTCACGGATAGTATGTTTCAGTTTGGTGCCTGGTGTATCTGAAATTGGCTTTCATCTGTCTTTTTATGCCATTGAGTTCCTAATTTAAATTCTTCTACCTGTACTAATTTCTGCAAATGTACGGGACAAGATAACAACAGAGGACTTCGAAGCCAATTGGTCTCTAGTTTTTCTTCTAAAGCAGCAGTTATAGTTGGTTTACAAATTAGTTAGGTCCAAAGAGGCAGGTTCCTCTGCAACGTCTGTCGAACAACCTTATTTTATAATGTGGTGTGTCGGGCCAACGGTGATGTGAGAATGACATCTAATCTTCAATAGGCGCCTTCTTAATGTTATGATCAGAGACCAAAAGTCACACTGATCCAAACTTAGGTGTTGTCACACCATGTTAAATTGTACATGAAACCTCCGAAATCAGGTGATGTGGCCTACCTGAGTTTTTTGAGTGGTCTATTTTTGGGGTGTTTGTGAATCTTGAGGGGCGTATCTTCTTAATGGAAGGGATAGAACATAGAAAACATAGCAACCCCACACTCAAGCCAGTACATTTTAATGGTGGGCAGCTCTATCCTAACTGCGCCATACGTTGTGACCCTTCTGTGAATTTGATCTTGCTAATTTCCGGGATACTGGAAACTTAGGGCCTGTTTGGTTGCAGAACCTAGATTCTAGAGAAAATTTAGATTCCATTGTTGGAATCCAATATTGCAGAAACCAGAGTGGAATCCAGGTTTCATCCGTAACTTGCTGTTCGGTTGAAAACAGTACAATAGAGATTCTGTTCTGTTGCTTGTGGCATGGCCTATTTGGACATCAGATCTGCCTGAGAACCTTACCCCTAGCTTATTGTAGTCCCATAAGACAGATGGCCAGGTTGGATGGCAAATAAACATTATAGTGGGCCCTAGGCAGTTTTTAATGGTGGACGTTCAATCAACACTGTTTTCTTGTGGTGTGGCCCACTTGAGATTTAGATCTGTCTCATTTTTTGTCCAATGTACTTAATTGACATTTCAAAACTAATGGATGGTGGGGATATAAAACACATGCAACATAGATGTACAACACATATATGGAGGTGGTGATGCTCACTTCCGCCTCTTTCCCTTCCATATAGAAACGGTCCGCCCACACCGTTTCCACTAATCCTGGTTCCACTCAATTTAGGTTTCCAGGTGGAATCTTGTTTGGCTGGGACTTGCCACCAAACACATCAGTTAAAATCGGATTATGCTGGAATTCAAATTTTAAGTTAGAAACGGTTTTCAGGTGCCAACAGGCCCTTAAAGGCTTTATTAAAGTAAATCGTACAGGTTAATAAAACCCCAGCCTTGGGGAGCAATTCCAAATTCATCTTCAATTTGCTCTCTCTCTCTCTCTCCCTCTCTCTCTCTCTCTCTCTCGTAGTGTTTTGAAAGGCCTTCTAAAAGCGTTGTTCTACAAAACTCTGTTCTGGTAGAGAGGAAGACTTGAACCGAACCTGGAAGTGAATTTGCCATCAGTTCTGATGCAAACTGATTTAACAATCGGTAGAGTGTAAATATTGCTTTAAATACAATGGTTGTGCGACATGCCTCAAGCCATTATTTTGTGTTTTTCTTCAATTTTAGAATCAAGACTAAGAAGAAATACAGATGATATTAAACTATTACCGTGGCATGTCTAACGCGAACACCTGGCTCTTCAAACTATCATACCCGATTGTATCACCAGCAGAATAATGTGACGGTTCGCCTAGCAAGTTCTCCGTCTCTTCTACATTCTGTTGAACCCATGGGTGTTGCTCGAACCTTCTCAATCCCTCTAGCTCTGAGGCTACTTCCTTCATTGTAGGCCTTTCATCCCCTTTCACTCTTAAACATCTCTTTGCAAGTTCTGCAACTGCTAAGAGCTGTTGTATGCCCCCCTCGTCCACAATTCGAGCCTCTAGAATCTCGAAGAGACGATTCTCTTTCATTGATGAAATGAAATACATTGATAAGTTTCTCTGTTCTTCAGATCTCTCGAATGAAAGTGGCGTCTTCCCAGTTAAGAGCTCCACGAGAACTACTCCGAAGCTATAAACATCACTTTTTTCTGTTAATTGGCTTGTAAGTAGATATTCTGGGTCCAGATATCCTAAGGTTCCTTGAACCAACGTAGTCATCTCAGCTTTATCGACAGGAACCAATCTTGACGCTCCAAAGTCTGACACTTTGGTAGTATAATTATCATCTAATAGAATGTTGGCAGACTTGACATCTCTATGAAAGATGGGTATTGAAGCTGCAGAGTGCAAGTAGGCAAGTGCTCCTGCAGTTTCTGCGGCAATCCTTAAGCGATTTTCCCAAGAGAGTGAGGAGAAATGGCCCTCATCATGGATGTGGTGGAAGAGAGTCCCATTAGATATGTATTCATAAACCAACAGAGGAACTTCAGTCTCTAAACAACAGCCCAAGAGCTTCACCACGTTTCTGTGGTTGATTTGGGAAAGAATGGCAACCTCATTAATGAACTGATCGATTTGGCTTTCATCAACTATTTTGGACTTCTTAATCGCGACTACTCTGTTGTCTGATAAAATTCCTTTATAAACTGTACCAAAGCCTCCCTTTCCGAGAATTCGACTCTCGTGGTAATTGTTAGTTGCCTTTTTGAGCTCTTCTGTGGTGAATATCTTACTTGTCTCAGCAGCACTTTGGTGATGAGAGATTTGCTGTTGTAATAGCAAACCACCATTTTGCTTGAAGAATTTCTCCTTGAGTTGCATCAGCTTTCTTTTCTTTAATCCCCAGTATAACCAAGAGCTACCAACAAGTAGAAACAAGAGACCCAAACAGACACCTGCATCCACGCAAACAGTAAGCTCATTAGTTTCATTATTTGTTCTAATCAACAAAGAGCCGACTGCAATCTGGTCTTTTGGTGCAGTAAACCCTCGCAAATGAGGTTTTCTTTTTCTAATCAAAACTCATGTTTCATGGAGCTAGGGACCATGTCACCAATCCCCTCCATGAAACAAAATGGTCAACTTTTAGGTTGGTTGAAACAATCATAGATTCTTGTGTGCGTTGTAATATCACCATCCCAACAAATAATAAATCAGTTTTCTAATTCAATTAGCTGGTATTATAAATGACATTTTCATATACAACAGGTGATTTGACTCGAAGCTTGGCCCAGTCAACTCGGCTACATTCAGACTGGGCATGACTTGTCAAGTCAGCTCACCTACTCAGTCAACTCGATACAAATCGGCATGACTAATATACTCTTGGTGGGAATCAAATTGGCAACCCCAAACAGAGGATACCACATCTACCAATAGGCCTAGCTACACTGATTTGGTGATTAGATTTGACTATTTTTATGCTCATTCTATCCGAACTACCTCTTATTAGTGTTGGAGGTGTCAGCAAACCCCTTGATATACATTATTCTACCATCTAGTGTTCAAGTAAAATTCGGTATTATAGGGTATCCGGTATTGTATCAACCGCCCGCACGTGAGGAGAGGTGTTGGAGGCGTAAGCAAATCCCCTGATATACATTGTTCGGTCATTCCCTAACAGCTCGAGCTTTTAGCGCAACCGGTCAGTAGCAATTAGAACATTGTTATTTATACTGTGTTGAGTCAAATCTAGTCGACCCGACCCAACTGGATATCGAGCTAAGTTTATGAGTTTTTAAACTATGACCTCAATTGTGCATCCAAATCAGTCTTGTCCATTGAGCTCTTCCACTCATACTCACAAGAGAAGCCCATAATTAGCAATTTGGCATATGGAAAAAAAATTCGGTATAGCAAAAGTTCAGCATCATTTGAGATATAGACATTGAAAAATATGGTTAAAAGTCTAGCCATAAAATACAGAAATAACAAAAAGTCGGTGATGATTGACTTTTTCGGGTGTAATACGGTTTTCTTGAAAAGATTGGGATAAAAATTGGGTCAGACACATGCATACATGCATGTTACTTGAGACTGTAAATTTAACCGTCGAAATGTAGAGATAGGTTCCTCTATGAATCAACATAGAAAGGTTTATTTCTGCAAGTTATCTACCTGCATGTAAAACTTCATTCACCTGACTGTAAAAGTCATTTTCCTGCAAATGCACTACTGCCTATGTTGGGCCCACCATATTGTGTATACCATCCAACCCATGAATTAAGCCCAACAGATGATAAGGTGACTCAAAAATTAGACCTATCCAATCATTATTAGGTGGGCTACTCCATAGAAGCCAATGGAAAACCACCCAAAAGCCCAACTTTCATGATGGCCAACTATGATGGATGGGTTGAATGTCATACAAACACCTAGGTGGGCCCCGTGCACAGCATATGTATATATAGAACAAGTTCATTGTACGCCAAACATGTAGAGGGAGCGGAAAAAAAAAACATATCAAGTGTTTGTTTGGTTTCCATACTCTCAATACTGCCACTAATAATCTCTTTTCCTATGACCACACCTCACTGATGATCTAACCTTTAATTTTCCACTGAAAAATCAATTTTACTTGTTCCAGATTGATCTAAAGATTGTCGGTCTCAACAATGCGCCCTGCCTAATTTTCTTAAGGTACTGGCAGTCTGGCCCATACAGAAAAGATTCAACATCATGAATGGTTTCAATCATTGAACAACTCTGCATGTGGGCCCAGAGGGCTTACCAGTACAAAATAAATTGACCAAGTTATGAATATTAATCTAGATGTATCAGAGTATCATACTTATTTAATAACCATTAGATTAGAGGACATTTATCAGATGGTTAAAAATGAAATATCTGACAGCTCTCTTTTAAGAAACAACTGTCCCCATATAAATGAATTAGATTGCTTAAGAAAACTTAGTTTTGAAATATGGCTCAAAGACAGTGATTTCTACAATTTAGTCAGCTCCGTTTGAGTAAATAGATAACAAGTATTATACTCTACCAAGCATTATGCATAATACTTTACCAGAGTATTATTTAATTTCTGAGTACTGGATTATCAAGCATTTTCTCTACCAGAGTATCATATATATTAATCATAGCAGCCCAACGCTTTTAGAAAAAAAAAACTTTGGCAGACTGATGTGTGATACACATGAACACAGAAATTGAATGAGTTACAAATAATTGAAGTCTTCAAATCACGGGTCCCAATTGAGATGTATCATGTACTAAAATTTATAGCTATGCTTATTTAACTAGGTAACCAAATTGGTGGATATTTATGAGACAGTCGCAAAAAAAAAAAAAAAAAAAAAAAAAAAATTTAATCGTTCAATTTCAAGAAACAAGTATCTAGAGTTGCTCTAACAATCTGGTTTTGGGAATGTGAGTTAGAAATAATGATTTTGACAGGTTACCTGATTCAATACGAATTAAAATACACCATCCGTACAAGTATTATGTAGAGGAGTATCAAATGTCGTCATACTCTGATAGAGTATTAGATCAAACCCACTTTTCTTTAGCTTTTGTAACATGAAACTGCACGGAGCAGGGAAAGAACAAGAGGAAGAAGAGAAAGGAGTTGCGGCTGTGTTTTTTCCATTCTCTTCTTCTTAACAGCATCATAGTATACACGGATTCATATAAATCATGTATAATACGCGTGTTTTATATGTCATTGATAATAAATACTCCAAGTAATCTGTACGTTAAAAAATATGACTATGGAGAAACCACGAATCAGTCTGATCCAAACTCAAATATAAACTGTATTTGTGTGCTCCCACCTTTCTGAAAAAAAATTTAAAAAAAATCTCATCCAAAACTTCGTTGGGTGGCAATGAAGAACAATGTAAAATCATGTATAAGACCTCTAAATTTACATATTGTTGCCTAACTAGATGTGGAATGGCCTTTTGTTGGGTTTGTCCCTTCATCCTAGTGGGGTGGGTCTGATGAATGGATTAGATTGAGTATGCACAATAAGGTGGGCTCCACAGCGTTGGAAGGTTTTATTGGTTTGGGCATCCCCTTCCTTGTGATTGTAGCCCACCTGAGTTTATTTTCGGGCTGGTTTTTGGCCCCAGGGCCTAATGGACGAGGTGGATTGGATGAACATTTGAGGTGGGCCCTACAGCAGCCCATTACCACCAAAAGTTATGGTGGCACAGGTACTATCTGGACCCGCACCTGGACCTACAAACTCAGGCATGCTCAGCTAGGACATCCAAGCCACACCAAAGGTAAGAACTCATCTGGATGGAAAGTCAGCTGGTCCACTCATCATGTAGCCAACACTATTCAAATCAATAGATGGCCTACATATGACTCGACATACTCATGTGGCCCACCAGATGATTGGATCAGCTTGGTTTGCGGGGCAACCGATATTTCATGGTTGGCCCACCATTCATATACTACTTGGATGTCCGACAAAGACTGGGTTGCGTGCTAGCTTAGCATGCTTGGGGTTGTTGATCAGTTCTTTCAATGATCTTGTCAAGTCGATAAGGTGTTGTTAGTTTCAAATTAGAAGAAATTTCTTATGGTTGTGATTGAGAGGAATTACCTAGAATGACCATAATCACTGGAAAAGATTTTTTCTTTCTGATGCAACCATCTCCGTCCGTTCTACCATCCCCATAGCTGCCGTGAGGGCAAGAACAATTGTAACTACCCTCAGTATTAGTGCAAATCTCTTGGCATAACTTGGCCTTTGGATTCGCGCACTCATTAATATCTGCAAGCACATAGAAACACATTATCAGGAATGAAGACAATCTATGATTAGAAACCGGAGAAATTTCAACTTTATCAAATCATTCCTTGACCAAATACAACAGATGATTGAAATTGTCCTTGTTCTGGTGCCCTGTTCTTTAGGCCGAAGAAAATTGAGCCCGCTGGATGATTCAGGTCACCACTGGAATGATTTACGACATTGAAAATAATTTTTTTAATGGCTCACATGGACTCCAAAAATCAAAGATTAGTATAATCACATGTGATTATTGGACTATAGCTTAGTTGTAAGAGCACATTGATGGTCCAGAACGTAAGAACAAGTCAGCATGTTGGCCCCAATGGACCGTAGCTTAGTTATAAGAGCACATTGATGGTCCAGACCATAGAGAGATGTCAGCATGTTGGCCCCAGTGGAGCCACACATGTTCACGATCATGACTCTCAGCATTGGAAAAACACAAACTGTATCATGTGCCGCCCTAGTCAAGTATTGGAACCCAAAATGTTTATATGGGACACTGGTTGAGGCTGGAAGGTTTGGTTGTTTATTCTACAAGGCTTGGAAGTGGGTTACACCATGGTTTGTCTACACAGGGCATCCAACATGTCCAGTAGGATTAATGCCTCACCAAGAAATTTAAAAACCCCAAAAATCAGGCTGATTCAACCATCCTAATGGTATGTCCATTGTTTTGTATGGCATATTCCACCTAATAATTCAACACGCCAAACTTTTGGGGCACCTCAGCATCATTGTTGGGCTCACTTAATGCAGGGATGGTATGAAATATAGAACTCTGTGGACCGCACACTGGTGATAGTGTATAATCAGGTGTATGAATAGGTGAATAGGCAGGTGAATAACTTATACACACAGGTTAATAACTTTTAGAACAGAGGAACCAGCCTTGTTAGATGGTTACCCCTGGAAGCATCGCCTCTGCCAGCAAATTATGATAATTCCAAAAACACCTAACTAACCTGATGAACGGGTGATGATAGAATGTAAAGATGAATGTTTGGAGGAGAAATCTCGCTTACCTTGGCATCCTCCAGGGAGATAAGGATTCCCTTGATACCCATCAAGGCAATTGCAGCGGTATCTAGTAGGGCTGAAAGTTGGGCGGGTTCAACCCGACCGACCCGTGACCGACCCGACATTGGGTTGGACTTGGGCAAGAAATATCGAACCCGATCTTGAGCTTGGGCTATGAAAACATCAACCCGATGAAGTTTGGGTTGGGCTTGGGTTGAGGTCTCGGGTTGCCCGACCCAACCCGAACCCGATCTATATACAAGTTACTTATACTTTTATTATACTTTGGTGAAGTAAACTTATAATGTTTACTTGTATTCTAACTTACTTGTTTAGGAAAAGTGAAGTTCTTTACATAAATAAATACATATATAATTGATAAAGCCATAGGTACCAAAAATAAGGCGTGTATTGAAACATAATAGACTAATGTAACAACGAAAATATTAGCATGTATCAACCCGACCAACCTGATCAACCCGACCGAGCCCCCTTGGGTTGGGCTTGGGTTGAGAATTCCCAACCCGAGGTTGGGCTGGGTTGGGTTAGGGTTGAGGTATAGGAACCTTGGGTTGGGTTAGGGTTCAGCACCAACCCGACCCAACCTGCCCGACTTTCAGCCCTAGTATCCAGGACCGTTGGCTGAGTCAGTGCAGTTGCTATTGTTACGACATGCAAAACTCGTTGAGTTTCTATTACGAGCTTCTTCACACGTCTCATTACCCACCGCCCAGTCAAGCGCCACTGGAACAACATCTCTGGTCCTATTAACAAAATTTGGGTCACTGAGATCAGTCAAAGAGAACTGGAACCGGTCCTGCTCAGCCAGGAAAGCGTAGCTGCATGGGTCGAAAGCCCAAATATCAGTGTGGTTCTTTATGCTGGCAGGCGATACCTGAAAAAACTTGAGACCCTTTGGAATGGCGATCTGGCAACAACCGATGCCATTGCAAGACCCATTGATCATGCTCTCTTGGCTAGAACAGAGAGAGATACAACCGCCCGTGAAGTTGAGGTCAGACGCTTGGATCAGTGCTAAGGTATCACACCCAAGGACCGTGAATTTGTTTAGAGTGTCGGAGAACGTGTATGGGGTCCCACGCAGGGCCATCCAGGGAGAATAATTAGAAACTAGCCCGCCGGACTCATTGTAGCAGTTGTAAGCTATCCAGTTCTTTATGCGCACCACCCCTTGTAGCGATGCTTCCATGACTTCAAGGTTACCGGATCCTATCAAGGGTTGGGGAGGTGAGAGAGTCACTGCAATTGATCCGAAACCATTCATTTTCGTCTCTGTAACAGCCATGGCCAATGCCGAATGGATAGGGAATACTGATGTTCCCACATTTGTCAGGGCAGCCGTGCAGCGCCTGTGATGCTGCTGAAGCTGCTGCTGTTAGCCATATGAGATGAAGCAACAGATGCACTGCCATCTCTCCTTTCTTTCCTTCTTCTGCCTTTGTTTGGAGTATCAAATTAAAGAGTGCGGATCGTCTGTGTTGAAAGCACAAGAAATTACAGTCGCTTCTCGTTCGGCCACGTCACTTCCGTTATCTCCATCTCACAAAATATCCCGTATTTGTCTATTCAGGTACAGTGCGTGCTGCATAGCACATCTTTTAAAGTATGGAACTTCACCGCCCTTCACCATAACCTTTTACTTACATCCACATCGTCTATCAATTTTTCCAAATAGATTTAGAGCATGGTTCCAAAAATAAGGTACATCCAAATCTCAAGTGGACCACACCAAAAGAAAGTAGTCAGGATTACACAAACTTTGGTTGAAACCTTCTTCGGGCCAAGCGTGAGGCTTCATCTAACATCTAACCAGTTCATAAGTCCATCCATACCTGGATGAAGGTACAACACAAATATCTGCTTGATCAAAGCCGTCTGGGCCCTAATAAGTTTTCAACGGTAGCATCAATTCCACTTTTTCCTATGGTGTGTTCCAGTTGAGCTTTGAATCTAATTTGTTTTTAGGTTTTTATCCTGGAAAGATCTGAAAAATTATATGGACGGTGTGGATCTAAGAAATAAGTCATCATGGGCCCGCGTAAATTTCCCACCTAAAGAAATTCCGCTCTACCGGAACAGTTGAAAGGTGGAACTTCTGTGGGGTCCATCATGATGTATGTATTCGATCCACACAGTCAAATCATTTTGTTTCATACCTTTCAGTCACAAGGCTGAAAATAAATCAGATCCAAGGCTCAAGTGGGCCACACGACGGGAAAGAGTGGGAAATGAACACTTATCATTGAAAACTTCTTCTTGCAATAGACAGCTCTGATCAAGCTGATGTTTGTGGTTTCCCTGAATCAAGGTCTAAGTGACCTTATGAAGGGGTTAGATGGCAAATAAACCTCAAAGTGGACCGTAGGAAGGTTTCGACGTTTCGTTCAATCCCATGCTTTCTGTTGTGTGGTCCACTTGAGCTTTGTATGTGCTTTGTTTTTTATCTTATGCTTTAGAATAATCTGAAAAAATTGATGGACGGTTCTGATCTAACAGATAAATTAGGATGAGGCCAAGGTAAATTCCACACTGTAAAAGTGGGTTATGTAGCACGCAATCCATACATGAGAGAGAAAATCGGCTGATTTTTTTACCTGACGTCATTGCCTATGACGTGTACCAATCGACGGCACTGAATTCTTCTGTGTTTTCAACACAGACGCTCCTCACTCCAAATTAAATGTTTTTTCTTTAATACTTCCCATCGTTGACGTGCTCCTCGACCGATGGGTTGGTTTTTTTACCGTTGGGTTGGTGGACTGAGTTTACAAGGTGAAAATGTTTTGTTATGCGATAAGCAGGTACCATAGCCGTGGATCAGGGGTCGTGTTTCAAATATCAAAGCCGTTGATCTGATCTAACACAAAGATAGGTGGGGCCGGCTGCCTCAAAAATCTAAAGAATTCGAAGATCCCATCTTTGTCCCACGAAACAAACGCTAACACGTGTTTATGTTCAGAGGGAAGGAGTTAAATTATCCAAGGGTTGAAATATTGTAACGGTAGATTTTTCCTTTTTTTTTAATTTTTTTTAATTTTTTATGTTCCTGTATTCCCATTCCCCGAAAGCCCGTCACATAACATCTTGGATTATTGAAATAGGACCAAATTCAGCAGCTAATGTAAACCTTCCAGGAGAGATTATAGGCAACTTGGCTTCTAATAAATCATGATTTGGCAGATGTAGTGCCATAAAATATATATATATATATATATATATATATATATATATATATATATATATATATATATAGAGGAAACTGTTTCCTTCTTTCATGGCCCACCAAAGTTCTGGAACAAGTTGAAAGATGGGCCCTGGGGTTTTTTGGGGTGCTACATCACGTGGACAACTCGGATTTTGGACTCACATCCTGTGCACCTTCTTAGGTGAGCATATATGTGCACCTTTGCACATTGTGGGCACAAAATCCGATCCGTCCTCATGATGCGGCATCCTATGAAACCTCCTTTGGCCCAACTTTCAGCCTAATCCAAAACTATGGTGGGCCACAGCTGTTTCATGTGAACTATTTGAATTTTGTGCCCATGACACATATGTGCAAAGGTGTGCATGGGTGCTCAACTAAGAAGGTCAAGCTTTGTGGGCCCCATTGTGACCTATGTCAGAAATCCACACTATGTAGTGGGTCCCATCTAAGTTTCGGGATATTCCAAAAATCAACCGTATATGGAACACAAGTGGTCCATGCCATCTCAAAATAGTGTAAAATCATGCATAAAACATCTAAAATCACTTGGTGAGACCTACCTAAGTTTTGGATATGGCTGATACTTGGTGTGACCCCTCATCCAAGTGGCACACACACAATTAGGGTTGTACATGAGTTGAGTCGAGTCCAACTTTGCCCTGCTCGTTGCTCAGCTCGAACCCCAGCCCTTGCTCAATACTCAACTCAACTTGGTCGAGTTGAGTTCTAGTTTGAGTCGAGTCTCAGTTTTCAAGCCGAGTCCAAGTTCGAGTCTTTCGAGCTGAGTTCAAGTTTGAGCTTTCGACCTAAAATCCATGTTAAAAAAAATGAGGGGAGAAGGGGATTATTGGATTCAAGCGGACAGGCAGGCTGAGCAGCTCGAGGGGTGGCCAGAGTCGAGCGAACAAGGTAGCTCAAGGGGTGGCCTAACGTCGAGTTGAGACTTACTCTTGAGAAAGAGGGAAGGAGGGAGGGAGTGGGCCGTGAGAGTGGTCAGGTGGGGCCGCGTGGGAGATTAGGGATTTTTTTTGGGTTTAGGGTTAGGGCGCTAGGGTAGTCAGGTGTTTTTTTTCTTCAAATGAAAAGAATAAGGATCTTTTTTTTTTTTATTTTTTTTTTATATTTATACTCTGAGTTACGATCCAAGTTGAGCCAAGTCAAATCGAGCCGATTTTGAGTCACCTAACGATCGAGCCAAGTTAATCAAACATGGCCCTGCTCGATGCTTAACTCGAATTCATTCGAGCACTCAAAATTTAACTCGACTCAGCTCAAACTCACTTTCAATTTGAGCCGAGTCAAGCATTTCCGAGCTGAGTTGAGTGAGCTTACTCGACTCGGGTACAGCTCATTGGCCTGAATGTCGAAACCACATCTCAATGGGCCCATGGCCAAACACGAAAGGATGCATTTGACTGATGGGGTGGATGTCCGTCACACATCATGGTGGGGCCCACAGAGCTCGACCCCATGAGAAGCTTCCCATGATGTCAACCTCATAGGACACGCGCTCATCTAACGTACACCCGTGTACTCTGTAATTAGCCTAGGAATAAGCAACATTCAATGTAGATGAGGGTCTGGTAAGGGCAGCGTATGCAATTTGGTATAGTTTATTTTATTTCAGTTTTATGACATATTGGTGATATCCGGATGAGACCAGCATATGCAATTTTGTATAGTTTTCCCAGAGGGTTTGGTATATGCCCTCAACTTCATAGGTATTTTCTTTATGGGAGTTTAAAAAAAAAAAAATCTACCTAATTAATATTATATAATTTGCATTTTCATATTTTTAGCAAATTTTTTTTTAGAAAACTACATAATAATTGATATAATTATCATTCCACTTTGGGTTGGTTTGTCGTGGGAGCATATGGGTCAGCTGGTTAGGTGGGCCTCACTGTGATGCTTAGGTAAAATCGACCCTGACCACCAGATGCATCACCTCATGTTAAGTTAAAGGCCTTCATCTATGATTCAAGTGGACCACATGATTCGAAAGAGTGTAATAGGCAACGGTCACCCTGCAAACTGTTTTCCTTGGTATGGGCCATGTGAATAACTACTGATCCTGACTTTTAGGTCTCAGGCATAAATTTTAGTGTGGCAGCTAATGGTTGGAGTGGATTTTATGTAATCATCACTGTGGGCCCTATAAAAATCAAGGGTGGGCGCCTCTCTCCTAAATATATTCTGTGGTGTGACCTACCAGGATCACATTTCAACCTTCTGTTTTTTCTTCTAGGCCTAGACTGGAATTACACGGCTAATGGTTGGAGTAGATTTTGCATACACAGCACGATGGCCCCGCCATATTTCAAGTCCCTACAATATCCCTCTCTAAACACCGGCCGGGATTATTTAAAAACAAAAATCTAATTAAATGCTACGGGATCTGCTCTTGATTTTGATAAGGCCCACCGTGTTGTTTGTGTTAGATCCACTCTGACCATTAGTTATTTTGTAAGTGCAGGAGATAGAAAATGAGGCTAACCCATGATTCTGGTGGGCTAAAACTAAAGGAAACAATTGGAAGAAATATGTCCACCCTTGATTTGATAGGACCCACTATGATAATTATATGAAATACACACCAACCATTAGATTCTACACAAAAGTTTAAGCTTATGGACCAAACATTATTTATGTGGGCACACTAATGGAAACAACTTAGAAGGCATGCATTTTACCTGGTATTGTTTCTAATCATGTGGTTAACTTGAACCACGGATGTAGCTAATATTTCGAGCCCTTGACCTAACATGGGGTGATGCACCTAGCGATCACGGTCAATTTTACATAAAAATAACAATGGGGCTTACCCAAGCCACCGGCCCATTTACTCATAGGGCAAATGGGCCTCTCGCAAAGTGGCCTAAATACATCAATTAATGAGGTAGTTATTTGAAAAAAATAAAAATAAATGGCATTGGAATGTAAATTTTATATTAATTTGGTAGGTTTTTTTTTTTTTTTTTTTTTTTTAATTAAAGAAAAAAATCCCTTTCTTCAATTTATCTTTTAAATTCACAGCAGGTCTTTTACTCGAAAAAGAGAAGAAAAAGGCACCAATATATTGCAGCAAACAGATCCTAATCCATCCATTAGGGTTAGCCACAAGCCAATCCATTCCTATTTCCTTTATGTGATTGTGCGGCAGACAGCTCCGACGACCAAACATGCAACCCTCGCTATCAAATCGATGGAGATTACCGCAAAGGGTCAGTGGTCCACATTCCTCAATTAGCATTACTTGCTATTGGTGATCCAATGTATGCGAACAAGATGGATGGATCGCCCATCTATGATTAAATTGGAGTAGAAACAAATCAAGACGGTTGGTTGCTCAGAGACCCAGAATCCTCTGGTTTTTGTAACTGCTAAATGCAGTTGACTAACGCACTTTAAAAGTTCACTTACCTCACAAGTAAAATTGATGAACAAGTATGCAAGATCAGAGCTGTTTATCAAGCCATCTCCACAGTGTAGATGTCATGTGAATAATTATGCCAATGAGGTCACTGGGTTGGCCCTAGATGTATGTATTGGTGATATAGGTTTGAGAGACTCATTTCATCCAAAGATGATGAAACAAATCATAGATCGTCTCAGAACTCTTGGTCTTCCGCACCTTATAAGGGAGTGGTTCTGAAAAGGCTCATTACAAGGCTTGGACCAAGTCAAATAATATGGAGTTTTCATTACAGCCATATTTGGGAGTTTTCATTACAGCCATATTTTGGTCCACAATTCATATGGAGTTTTCATTACAGCCATATTTGGGACCCTATTAAGGATGTGCACGGCCGTTTTTACCCTTAGAAACGAGCCATGCTTTAAATCATTCACAATCCTTCTTCTGATGACCAAGCTTATTGCAGAAGAAGTAGCCATCATTACGACCCTTTCTTTTCTTACTTAGGCTGATTGCCACCCGCAGGACCCGTAGAACTTTTGCTTGAAGTATGCTTTCTTTTCTTATTTCCTTTTCGTCCTTGACCAGATGTCACTAGGTGTGCACTTTGTGTCTTGCTCAATCTTCCAAGTCTCTCTTCCTCCTGAACGCACTGAGATATCAGTTCGTTCAATGTCCACTTTTCCTTTTGAGTATTGTAGCTGATTTGGAATTGATTGAATTGTGGAAGGAGGGAGTTCAGAACCAAGAAAATCAGGAGTTCATCCTCAATCTTAAAGTCTAATGCGCGGATTTTAGCCACCACATCAGACAATCCACCAATGTACTCCCTGATATTTCCTTGACCGTTATAGGTGGCTTGAGTCAATTTATGTAAAAGTGAACTCAGCTCAGCTTTATCCGATTTCTGAAATCGTTTTCCTATTTCAGTCAGGAAATCTTTAGCTTTCTCAGTGTCGGGCATGACACCCTGCATGGTCTCAGAAATCGAGTTCTTTATGATCTTGAGATACATCTTATTTGACTTGGTCCAAGCCTTGTAATGAGCCTTTTCAAAGTCCGAACTGGAGTCAGACGGAATGGAAGGCTCTACTTCCTCCAGGGCCAAGTTCAGGTCCAAGTCCATGCAACCTAAGACTATTTCAACGGACGACTTCCATTTGGAATAGTTGGACCCAGTAAGCAAAGGTATGGAATTGAATTGTGTTGGAATATTGAAAATAGTCATAGCTGGACATTCAAAGCATAAAACTCACATTAATAAACAAGTCCTATATAACAATGTATAAACATAAACCACAAATATCATGCATGTATATTCATTCGATTGATTTGGGCCTTCAATCAAATGACCCAGAATGATGATGGGCCATAGTCATCAAAATCTGGCAAGAGCCTAACGTATCATCACAATTCCTCCTCTGGGTGAAATTGTAACATGCAGGAGGCTCTACTGAACATGAAGCTGATCAATGCTAGTGAAATAAATCTAAGACGCCCATCATCTTTGGATGAAATGAGTCTCTCAAACCTATATCACCATCACCAATCACTTCATTCCGCTCACAGCTATATCACTACGCTCCTAGTGGCACCCTTTTTCCTTATTCCAGTCTGTTTACCTTTAATGCAATTAATACAAACCCCAAAGTCTGAGAAGTCCAGGGAGTGAAGAATTCCTTCACGTACAAGCCTTTTCAATCTCTCACGAGAGATATGGCCTAATCGTCTGTGCCATAGCATGGAGGAATTCTCACAATCTAAACTTCGTTTGATGCCTTTAGTGTTTCCATGTGATGAGTTAATGCTGTATACATGTGAAACATCCAAATCTAGCTGATAAAGGTTATTAACTAAAGTGCCAGAACCAATCACAACTGAATCATAGTAAATGCTTAATTTTCCATTTGCAAATTTAAACTCATAACCAAATTTGTCCAAACGAGAAATGGAAACCAAATTGTGCCTTATAGAAGGCACACAAATAGTATCTACTAGATCAAAAAAGTGTCCTGACGATAACCTAAGCCTACAGACTCCAATAGCTTCCACGTTTGCTCTAATGCCGTTCCCCATATAGACTGATCTCTCTGCATCAGTTGGCGTCCGGCTTTGGAGCATATCCTGCATGGAATTACAAATGTGAATAGTTGCACCAGAATCTATCCATCAGGAGTCTATGGACATATCAGCTAAATTTGATTCAAAACAGACTAAAATATGGTCTTTACCCTTAGAAACGAGCCATGCTTTAAAATCTTCACAATCCTTCTTCTGATGACCAGGCTTCTTGCAGAAGAAGCAGTCATCATTAGGACCCTTCCTTTTCTTCTTAAATGTCTTTCCAGACTTAGGCTGATTGCCACCCGCAGGATCCGTAGAACTTTTCCCTGAAGTGTGCTTTCTTTTCTTATTTCCTTTTCGTCCTTGACCAGATGTCACTAGGTGTGCACTTTGTGTCTTGCTCGACCTTCTGAGTCTCTCTTCCTCCTGAACGCACTGAGATATCAGCTCGTTCAATGTCCACTTTTCCTTTTGAGTATTGTAGCTGATTTGGAATTGACTGAATTGTGGAGGGAGGGAGTTCAGAACCAAGAAAATTAGGAGTTCATCCTCAATCTTAAGGTCTAATGCGCGGATTTTAGCCACCACATCAGACAATCCACCAATGTACTCCCTGATATTTCCTTGACCGTTATAGGTGGCTTGAGTCAATTTATGTAAAAGTGAACTCAGCTCAACTTTATCCGATTTCTGAAATCGTTTTCCTATTTCAGTCACGAAATCTTTGGCTTTCTCAGTGTCGGGCATGACACCCTGCATGGTCTCAGAAATCGAGTTCTTTATGATCTTGAGACATATCTTATTTGACTTGGTCCAGGCCTTGTAGTGAGCCTTTGCTGAATCCGTACTAGAATCAGTTGGAGTAAGTGGCTCTACTTCCTCCAGGGCCAAGTCCAAGTCCATGCAACCTAGGACTATTTAAACGGACAACTTCCATTTGGAATAGTTGGACCTAGTAAGCAAAGGTATGGAATTGAATTGTGTTGGAATATTGGAAATAGTCATAGCTGGACATTCAAAGCATAAAACTCACAGTAATAAACAAGTCCCATATAACAATGCATAAACATAAACCACAAATATCATGCATGTATGAACATTCGATTGATTTGGGCCTTCAATCAAATGACCCAGAATGACGATGGGCCATAGTCATCAAAATCTGGCAAGAGCCCAGCGTATCATCACAATTCCTCCTTTGGGTGAAATTGTAACATACAGGAGGCTCTACTGAACATGAAGCTGATCAATGCTAGTGAAATAAATCTAAGACGCCCATCATCTTTGGATGAAATGAGTCTCTCAAACCTATATCACCATCACCAATCACTTCATTTCGCTCACAGCTAGCCAAACGATGATACTTCTTTGTTCTGACCACCGTTGCCTGGCTATGAACGCAACTGAATGCAATCCTATAATGGAGGGTTACTGAATTCCAGGTACAGAAGTCTAGAAGTAGAAATCTTTGCCAATTGAGGTCACTTTGGTGGCTAACACAACTAGTTCCAATCTCCACTTCCAAACTCAAGGATTGCTGCATGGTCCTGCCCAAAATGGACCATTCTGTAAGAGTTTTGATTTGGCCCAAAACACAACTGACGTTGACCGCCCGTAGGCTCAAAACATATTCCAAAAGAATGGTTGATTTAATTTATTAATGGTCAACAACTAAATGTCAGTCTCAAACACATGGGTAATGGCCCCATTTTAGGCCAAATTTGAACTTAATATTAAATAACCATATCCACTGAAGTACTTGGGTCATTTATCAATAAGACCCACCAAAAATTAATTTATTTATTTGGCCCATGTATTCTTAATTAATGGTTCAACAACAATAAGCTTAAGACGGCTTGATCAGTGGCTTAAATGGGCCTGCAATTGGGCCTAAAGCAATATGAAATCCAGCACATGTTTATGACCCGATTGGATCCAACAGACAGCTAAAACTGGACCATTAAATGGACTGTGGATCAGTTTGAGATGCACTTAAATAACCTTATGCCCATAACTGATCAGTTTTACTCCAATAGCTGGAGTGGGCCTGATGGGCTGGATGAAGTAAAAAACAAGGCCTGATCCTAGCCATTACCGTATCACAGCATATTTGTGTTTCCCGTTTATTCCAGTAGTAGTGACATTACGAACGGTGTGGATTTATCAAAAAATCATCCAAAAATATCACAGTGGGCCCCACATAGGTTCCCAGCGTAGAAACTTTTTGCAGAAGGGTTTCAAAACAGCAATATGCCCTTTTAGAAACAGCAATACGCCCTTTTAACAACAGCAATACGCCCTTTTAGCAATATGACCAAAATAGCCTTGGAAATCTCCTTTTGAGCAGGGTGTTGCCGCTGTGAGCAGGGTGTTGCCGCTGCTCCTTTTAGAAACTGCCATCTAAAACCCTCGTCCAACGCCGATCAAAAGCACCCATGCTAAAAATGGAAATTTCCATTCTCGCCCGAATACACGCATCATCATCCATCGCCGAAACCCTAGCCGCCACAGACGTTCTTCCATCACCAGAATCAATGGCTACAACAGTCGATTCCGGCACCCAATCCACTGATCCAGCACAGTCCAGATATGATGAGAAGTCATCTCTCAATCCGATTGTATTCAGCAACATCGGCCGAGTTTGTCGCTGATTGGGAAGACGACAACCATCACCAAAACCCTCCGCCATTAAAATCGGTTGCAGCAGAGAGATCGGCAACGAGCAATGGAGGTGGGTTTGATCTTAAGCAAGCAAACTAGTTACCCTCGGGTAGCAGCCATGGCGAATGGGGTTCCGGCTGGCTAGCCGTGATACGGCGAATGGGGTTCCTGCGGCCGTGAAAATCCCCTGCCCATCTGGAGATGATTGCGGCTGCTACCGCTGATAGCAGAGGATTGGTTTTTTTTTTTTTTTTTTGTGTTCTGAATTTGCATGAAGCCGCTGCCGCCATCAATGGCCGTGGCAACGAACATCTCCGGTTCCGATTTGAGTCCGCGGCCTATGGCAGGCTGATTTGGAAAACCATTCTCCGGTTTCGGAAACAATGGTTGCTGTTTACAGCAACCCCTGATTACAGCAAACCCTGGTTTTTTTTTTTTTAAATCCAGATCTGATTGGCAGCCAATAATCCATTATCAAAATCTGATTTCCTCCCCGGATTGCAAAACTGCCGATGATCACGACTGATTTGGGGTTACACCAAAATAAAACAGATCCGGCCACTGATTAGCGATGGCAATGGATCTGATCTGATCTGATCTGGCAATGGTCTCTGATAATGGCTGATTTCAATGAGAAGCCGTGGCCTGATTAGGCACAATCCGGTGATAACTACCGTGGATGTGTAGATCATTGTATAAAATCACAGAGGTAGCCTCCAAAGTGGCATGCGATTCCATAGCAACGAGGTTACTATATAACCATCGATACATGACCACAGGGCCATGAGCCAACTAGAAGGATGGCTAGCCGATCATGAGTACGGTGCATAGGGAAGGCTCCAC
Organism: Liriodendron chinense; assembly: GCA_003013855.2. Taxonomy (NCBI): domain Eukaryota; kingdom Viridiplantae; phylum Streptophyta; class Magnoliopsida; order Magnoliales; family Magnoliaceae; genus Liriodendron; species Liriodendron chinense. The sequence goes on along the minus strand of PVNU02000133.1, from coordinate 996,294 downwards.
CAGATGCACGAATCCAACAGCCACATGTGATGCTAGAATCCATGAATCTACCAAGATTGATGCATAGTATGCTCTGATACCAACTGTAAGACTTAAACTTTTTGCGGAATAATCGGATTGTCTATGCATCAATAATAGAGATTCCATACTGTAATCTTAAAGCCATACCTGATTGGGAAGACATTCCCGATGCCGCCGTGTTGTTGAGAAGAACTCTTGGTCTTCCGCACCTAACACCTTTAGGAGAACCTCTCAATGGGGACTAGGGTTTTCTCTTGTGTGTTGGTGAGGGGACCAAGACGTATATTTATATGAAAGAGGGCCAGAGAAGCTTACCCATCACACTTCTCTCCTCTAGGGTCTCCACATCGTAGGTTTCCATATCTGGCTTAATAACCGCGCATAGGGACCACAGTTCAAGCGTCCCGCCCCAAACCTCTTTGCAATGATCACAACTGTAGTGGGGCCCACTGAATCACTCAATCTGAATAATCCAACGGTCATGATCTAAACTGATGATCATGTGTGGCCCACTTAATGGAGTCTTACATGTATTGGAGACCATTGGCCAATTTCTTTAAACCGTTCACTTAACTGCCATTTTTTTTATATGTTTGGACCACCTATCCACCCTATCCGTAATTTAAAAACTTGAAACAAAAAAAATTAGCCGGGTCGGCCCCATGTTTTGCATGTTTACAGTTTCAAAATCTCCTCAACAACCCAACCGAAGACTTTTCCATACCTCAAGGTTTATTGAACTTGATGAAAGCAATTGAAAACTGCAGGCGTCGACTTTTAATGGAGAATAAGATGCAGTGCTACCCTCACCAGCCACAGGGTAGCATAGTACCGTCAGGTTTCAGTTTGTGCAAGTGGGGCACATGGTTCGATCATCCAGACCATTAATCTGTTGAGACCTGTTGTAGATGGACCATGCCCCAAAAATTTCCCAAAAAATCGTCCATCAATAGTTGGCCCAACAAACGAGTGATCTGAATCATTGAACCATAGGTGCAGCGCCACTTTGACAAACTGAAAGGTATACTGTGCATATCTCTGTCCAGTTTCATTTGATTCCTCTGTATTTTGAACAGGGCCGTTGATCAGTTATTGGGATGGCGACCAAATGATTCCGATGGAGTAATCAAACATATGATTTTCTAGTTTTATCTTTCATCTAATTTTAGTTACTATCGAAAACGCAGTCTAAGGCAGGTTTTGAGTGCAGATCTGAATCCATAATCAAAACATGAATTTAGACACAGGTTTAGACCTGAATCCAGAACCAAACCCCATTCTAAATCCCAACTCATGCAGGATACTTAGCTCAGAAGGACCTAATGGGATAATCAGATCCATTTACCATTTAGATTAAGATGTACCTCATGTGCAGTACCACTATCAAAAGGATTTGATTAGTACAGTTGGATTTTGCACGCTTGTATACAAATTGAGCCAGTGCCATCCATGACGACTATGAAGGTAAAAAATAAAAAATAATAAAATAAAAAGTCATCAGCAATCGATGATTGTGTGGAAAGTCGAACGAGTCCGAGCATGATAATAATAATAAAATTATCCAAATATAATCTTGTGGCGGCTATGGAAAAAATAAAAAGGCTATATTTGTGTATCAAATGCACTCTTTGATCATTAAGGGCAGCAAAGGGCCCATGCCCTAGTCCCCAAAGTAGTGGTCCTTGCCCTAGTTGGGTTGACAAGGCCTTGGCCCTGTCCCCTGACCCTACCAGGTAGGGCCTGTCCATGGAAGAAGGCAAAATATGAACAAGTAGACCACAGAAATAGGAAAAATGCCTACTTGACCAAAGAAATCATAGAAATAAATCTTTCTAGTTTGAAAGGTTTAAGGTTGGCCAATTGAAGACTTTTTTTGCCCTGGTTGATGATGGTTTGGTACTAAAAAGGAAGTACACCACCCCTGGTCACAACCAGGGAACTCTGCCTAGCCAATGTGTTTGCTGGACACGATACGATAGAATACCTTCCCTCCACCATCCACTTGGGTTGGGACGGACCATGCTAAAATATCAAATGGATGGGCGATTGTATTCATTCAATCAGTGGGCCTTCGAATGGACGGTAAAAGGTAAAGATAGAACGTCCTTGACAATTAGGGAAGAGGTGAGGGCAAGAGATGGCTGGAGTTGTCCTATTAGTGGAATTTTCAAACCATAGACCATCCAAGCAGAGCTCACAGTGTGAATAGGTCCGAATCCGTTGTATTTCATGCCATGCCTAATATTTTATTGGCATCGTGCCTATACCTGGTTATAAGTTGCACCTGAATTCCAATCAAGCCCATGAGCTCAGAAATTAGGTTCCAGACTATTTCCAGGGATGCCCATTGGATGGGGAGGTATTAGTCAATGATCTGCCAGCAGTTTTCACTCTCAGATTTTCATTTTGAACCAGTAGGCCCTATGGTTCACTGATCCAAACTGTTGAACGTGTGGGAACACCATGGAAAGCCGTTGAACCAAAAATATTCCGAAAGTGTGGAATCGGGCCCTTCAATTGGTGGACTAGATAATTAGGAAGAACTTTAACAATTATTAACGATGTTCACATTAACCATTATCCTTAGAAATGCCAAAATCTCTTTCGTGTAACGCCAACCAATCTTGCACATATTTTGCCCCTGCAATTAGTTTTTCCTAGATAGAAAACCTTGACTATTTGAAGGAAATGTTAAAACGTACATTTGAAATATAGGTAAAGGATATTTTAAGAACTTGAAATTTTGGCTGGTATTCATCAGAGGGCTTAGATTTCACCTGTTGAAGCCCACAAACAGCTTATTGTGTAATCAGATAAAGCCTAACGTACAGCGAACTTCCTCTCCTCCCAAAGTAGGGGACCGATTTTTTCTCCAGAATTCCTCTCTTCATCCCTCTCTCTACATGCATTACACACCTATTAGAGCATGTTTGGTTGATGCTAAAAATAAGTTCATTTCATTTAGGTTAATCATAATTATGTATTAAATATCATACCCTTTTGGATAAGGGCTAAAAAAAATCCTTCATAACCGATAATCAAGATCAATAATACACAATATTGATAAACTAAAATAAGAACCCATTTTTAGGCATCTACCAAACAAGCCCTTAGTCATCCTCTACTTCTCAATATCTTAGTTTACTTCCCTGTGGGTGGTGAACTGGGGGAAAGATGTTAGAGAATTGTCTCCTTTTACATTTCAACATCAGTATAGTCATCTCCAAGGCACCTGTGGAAGTCAAAACAAAATTTGATAGGAACTTTACTTGGGTAGAAGATAAACGTGGGATTATTTTCTTGACTTGACGATTTAGGTTTCACATTTTAGGATATTTTTATGATTTAACTTAATCTTTCATTGGGTCGACATCCACTTCTTTGAAAATGTGTACCAAGTTGTCATTATTCATGCTTGTTTATAAAATGGTGTCTCTAATTCCCTTCACATATCATCTCTCATTTTTAAATCTTAGCCCTTAATTAAATATCTATTTAGATTTATTACTTGGGTAATTTGATTGGCCTTTATCAACCTTAGTTCCAATAATGTTTACTCTTCAATGTTAATTTTTTTGCTTTTAAATTAACCATATCAATTTTAGCTCTTATGTTGCCTGCACTTTTATGCTGCTTCATGTGGGTTATGGCATGTTTGGGTGCTACTTAGAAATGAGGTCATCTCAGTTAATCCTAATTATGTATTTCTTTTTAGTTAATTCTAATTATGTGTTAACTATGATCTCTAATGCCTAATTATGATAAACTAAAATGAGATGAACTCATTTCTTAAGTGGCAAAAAAAGTTCCAGGCAGGCACTCCAATTACGATTGCTACTCTCATGATTTTTTTTTTTTCCTCTTCATTTCAAACTTTAGAATTATCAACTGAAACGTTTATAAAACCTGTTCCAATGGCCAAATAATTAAATGCCTCCCCTTGAAAATTCAGAGGTTTAGAGTTAAAGTTAGATTCTGAATACCAATCTTCTATCAATGAAAGTTGTTGCTCACCTATTTCACTGAGTACCTCTCTTGTGCTTTAATGTTCAGGCATCTCCTTGCAATCTCTTTAACTGTTACCGGTTTCTCCATTTCCCTTCCTCAAGTATCCTTGCATCTAAATATCCAAAATGTTCTCTTAGATGACGTGCAAAAGGAAATACGTATCACCAGGCTACTATTGTCTTGAATTGGCTCATTAATTTGATTTCACTCGGTTAAAAGTTTATGTACGACAGGTAAAAGATGGCGCAGTGGAGGTAAGTCTGGCCATAAGTGGGCCTGGCCCTAAGGGCCCAACAAAATCATAATTTTGAGTAGGCTCAGCCTAAAGACCTGGCCCAATCTGGTCTAGACCCAATATATTAGTAGGCTTAATAGAGGGTCAGGATCGCATGAATTCTGCCAAAGGGGTCTTGATTGGTCAAAAATTGCTTAAACATAGCTTCCAATGAACATAACTTTGTGGGTGATTATCTGCCGTGTGTGTATGATATGCAGTTGAAAAGTAATCAATGAGATTTACGTGTTGGTCAATTATCACGTGTTCAGAGGTCCAAAGGACTTTTCAAATTTTCATTAGGTTGACAATGAACCTATTAACAAGGTAGATTGGAAAATGCTTGCCTCCATGACTTGCATAGTACCTGGGGCATGACTTTTGCTAACACGGAAGGAATCAACCGTCCCTCAGATGGCACACTTTTTCATTCAAAACTCAAGTATTAGTTTTGTGTGGAGCCCATGAATCAGAGATTAGAATTACTCAACTAGTCTGATTTTGGAATTATTACCTAGCAATGGTGGGTTCTATAATTTAGTTGGTTTAGATTTGAGTTAGCATATGTCGTGTACGTACATTCTCTAGTGCCTACTTATCAAGTGTCAGCGTAGCTCTTCTAGTAGTTAGGCCGCCAATGGGTCATGTTGAAATGGGTTCGTGTTGTCTCGTGTTTGTGTCACGTCAAAAATTTGCTCACCCAAACCTTACCCGTTAATTAACGAGTTGAAATTTAGAAACCCTAACACATTCATTAATTTAATGAGTAACTTTAATGAGTTACCTGTATCTTGGCCCGTTAAATAAACGGGCTGTTTTGGGTTGCATACGGGTTGACCCATTACGCTATCAACCTGTTACGAAATGAACCTGTTTGACCGGTCATATTGAGAAATGCATTGACCTAAACAAGCAACAAGCTTGCCATTAACAGTTTTTCCTTTCCAGAATAACACTTTTCTGAAATTCTGTTGACATTAACGATTTTAGTTTACTGACTGTCTTAGCTTAACTTATGGCTTTCTCACCACATTATGATTAATTACCAAAATTCTCTTACTAACACTTTTAATAGGTTTTGCAGGTGAAACAGTGAAACGACCCGTTATGTTAATGAGTCTTAATGGGCCAACTAGTTAGTGACCCAACACGATAAGGCTAGACCCAAACACTAGTTGTTTTGTACGGGTTTCGTGCGGATTGGCGAGTCGTGTGGAATTTTGTCAAGCCTACTAGTAGTTCCCCAAATATATGTTGAGGTTGAAAACTCTAAGGCTGACCAATGGTTCTATAATCCCAACAGTTCAACTAATGATGCCATTTAGGGGTGCACATGATTCAGTTCAATCTGGTTTTCGGGTGAAATCATAACTTAATCGTTTCCAATGGTTTTAGGAAAACCAAAATCAGAACTGAACTGTTTGCACCCTAGAACCCAACGGAACGAAAATGTGAAAAATCAGTTCCATTCTACGATTATGAGCTTTTTATTATCTAACCCAATTGCGTGGTTTGTTTTTATAATCCAGCTCAATTGCACGGTATTTTCTTTTTATAATCTATTCCATCCATACCTCAAGGCCCACCATGGGCATACCTTGATGTGTTTGTTAGATCTACACCATCCATCCTCATTGTCGGACAATGTTTAGGTGGGCCACATTAAAAATTCAAGTAGATCCAAATTTTAAGCAGGCTACTTGACATGAAACGGCGAGGGCTGACACACCCAGGGTTCGGTTCCACGGTTCGATCATGTGGTCCGATTCCACGGTTCTATGGTCATGTTTACAGTTTGATTCCAATCTACAAAACTTAAAATTGAGATCTGAACCCAACTAACCGGTTCTTTAATTTTTAGAATCGAAACTAGAACTGGTGCACTTCAAAACATGACTAAATTTAACCAAACTAATAGATTCCTGTCCGACTTATGGATTCCATCCGTTCCATGTGCACCCCTAATGCCATCACGGAGGGCCTGTCTCAAAATCAACTATCACTAGAGGTGGGCACAAACCAAGCCAACTTGAAAGCTCGGCTCGGATTGGTTCGAAAAAGCTTGGCTTGGATTGGTTCGAATGGAAGTTCAAACCAAACCAAGCCTTTGAGTCAAGCTTGTTTGAAAAACAAAACCAAGCTCAAACTAGGGCAGTACAGGCTCGGCTCAGCTCGAAGGTCGATTTGATTCGGCTCGTAGATTATAAGCACACTGTTTCCTGTGGTGTGATCCACTTGAGCTTTGTATATGATTCCATTTTTGGATCATGTCCTAAAATGATATGTAAAACAGATGGACAGCACGGATAATACATATACATGATGACACGGATAATACATAATATATATACATGAATGCACACTGTTTCCTTGCACTTGTAAAATTATGCTTGTGTACTTATGTTTGGAAAATACTCCTACATGTCTATTTTGAAGTTGCACTCCTTTGGAGGATGTTAAACATCATATGGTAAGATGCGTTTGTACTTTTTTTTTTTCTGACTTTTTAAATTCATTTCTAATTAAATAAACAAGGAGAAAAAGAGCTGCTGTCGGTTTGAACTCAGCCCAGCTCGGTTCGAAATTTTCGACCAAACTAATCCCGGCTCGAACCAAATTTTTCTGGAACAAACCAAACTCAGGCCGCATGGGTCAGCCCGAAACCCAAACCAAATCGATCCACAAACTGCAGTGGTACAAAAACAAGCCAAACCAAACTAGGGCTAACTCAGCTCGGCCCGGATCGTTGCCCACCTCTAACTATCACCGTTCTAAGACCCGATGGGTACCCGGCAGGAACTAGATTCTATCGAACCTGGAACTGATGGAACCGGACCGTATGGTACACCTCGACCCGACCCGTACTCTACTTTGTTGACAGCTGTATATTGCATGATATTGACCATCCATCCACCCAAATGTAAAAGATGGACACGGGTTGGTTATAACACCAGCCAGCAAGCTGGTGTCAAAGTTCTATGAGTCCCACCATGATGTATTTGTTTTATCCACGCCGTCCATCCATTTTTATAGCTTATTTTAAGGCATGAAATCCAAAGACTACACAGTGGGGCCCACAAGCTCCCAACCAGTGGACATGTGTTGTCCCCACTGTTTGTCTTGGTATGGCCCACTGGAATATCCTATATGGGCAATTTTTGGTCCTTAACCAGAAAACTTATTTATTAAGATATTGAACGAATTAAATTTCTCAAAATGTCATCAAATGAGTCCCAAAAGTGGACAGCAATCCAAAATCGGGCTGCCTCAACCATGTGTGTTGTTATCATTACTATTTTAAGTGGTGTGGGCCACCTAAGATTCGGATTTATCTGATTTTTGGACCCAAGTTGTAAAACATTATAATACAACATATGGTTGGCTTGGATTTACTGATTTCATCACAATGGGGTCTACGAGTGGACCGCTGTCCACGCCCAGAATTTCTATTTTTTTAAAATTCATTTTTATTTTATAATTTTTCACCATTAGTTTGTTTCAGGTGGTGTGGCCCCACTCGGACCTCAGTTTGGGTCCAAATTCGGACACGAGTCCTAAAATGAGATGTAGAAATAAATGGATGGAGTGGATTCACAAAATACATCAAAGTGGGTCCCACGAGTGGGGCCCCCACGTCATTTTTTTTTAAAGTTCAACGCTGGATGTCCAGCCACTTCTTTTCTTTTCTTTTTCTTCTTTTTTTTTCTTTATTATTATTATTATTATTATTATTATTATTATTATTATCATTATTTTATTAAAAGTTGTATGTGGGGTCTACGAGAGATCTGATCTGACCATTGGATCGGCCACCTCATTGTGGGCCCAATAAAATTTTGGAATACTATACATTCATCATAGTTGATTTAATAATGAAATAAAACCATAATAAAAGAATTATAAAGGCTATTATTCATCCAATCGATGTGGCCCATCTGAAGGTCCATTCGATCTGAATTTTGTGAACCATGTACATTTTGGCCTTATGGTCATTATGACCCGTCCAGATCAATTCCTGGCCTACCCAAATGATCCCCACCAATCACGATCATATATTCAAGGGTTACGATAGAATTAGGCTCCCTAGATCCGTATAATGAATGGACGGACGATCCGACCCGTTCATTGGTTGGATCTAGCCTACTAAAACGAAATAGAAAGAACACCTACTTGACTTAGTCGCAAGATCCCTCCATTCTTCCTTCTTTCTCTCATTTTATTTCCTTTATTTTACGATGGATGAATAACCCTCTCGTTCTTTCTCTTTTTAAAGAGAAGTTTGTTGGAATTTGTTGCGGATAAGATGGGTTGGTTGAGATAAGATAAGATAATTTTGAATTTTAAAATACGTATTTAGAGCAAAAAAGAAAAATTAAATTCTTGTTAGTAATAGGACTCAATCCCTAGTTTTCCCTCTCGCTTAAGAGAGCTTTAACCAATCAGTCCACGCTTTTCTTTTGTTTATTATCTAAAATTTATTTAGTTAAACTTATTATTGTTCCTAAAAGAAAAATTTTCTACCGAAATTTTAGGATCGTTACACTTTGTATTTTACATGAATTCAAATACCTCTTGCACGCATGAGCAAGAGCTTAGGCAGCAATAAACAGAATCACCAAGAGTCACTTGAAAGGGCTGATTGCCTTTGCACATTCAAGGCTTAAGGAATTCATCCGGGTCAATAAAAACCCAACCTTGGGAGAAATTCTAAATTCATCTTCAATTTACTCTCTCGAAGCCCTCTCTCCTCTTCCTAACCCTCACACTCATAGTCTTTTAGAAGGCCCTCTAAAAGTGTTATTCTACAAAACTATGTTTTATATACAAATCCAGTTTTCTTTTCTTTGCAAAATCGTTTAATGTCAGTGTTTGGTCGGTATTGCTTCAGTATTGCAAGTTGAAGAAGACAATTTTCTGGTAGAGGGGAAGACTTGAACTCAAACTGGAAGTGAATTTGCTGTTAGTTACATGCAAACCAATTTAACAATGGTCGTATAACATGCTTCAAGCTGTTATTTGTGCTTTCCTTCAATTTTGGGATAATTTAACTAACAATAAAGACGGAAAAGAAAAACAGTGATGTCAATCCAACGGGTAAGAAAATAGATAATGCTCAATCTGATGGTAGAGAAGAAAAAAAGAAGATCTAAATTGAAAATGGATTTGACAATACATTATAGATGTCTTGGAGATTCACTCACCTAAATACAATAAGAACTTTCAAAGATAATAAAAAGATCTTACAAAAAAAAGGAAAAATAAAATGCATTAGTGATTCTTCTCCACTTATAAACGATATTTAGGAAGGGAGAGGTAAAGGGGAGTAAATGAGGAGCCCAAGTTGACGGTTGAAGCCCCTCTCCGAAGCTACATCATACTGATTTCATCAAGCTATTACCGTGGCATTTCTAACTCCAAGATTGCATGGCTCTTCAAACTATCATACCCAGATGTATCACCAGCAGAATAATGTGAAGGTTCGCCTAGCAAGTTGTCCGTCTCTTCTACATTCTGTTGAACCCATGGATGTTGCTCAGACCTTCTCAATCCCTCTAGTTCTGAGGCTACTTCCTTCATTGTAGGCCTTTCATCCCCCTTCACTCTTAAACATCTCTTTGCAAGTTCCGCTACTGCTAAGAGATCTTGTATGCCCCCCTCATCCACAACTCGAGCCTCTAGAATCTCGAAGAGACGATTCCCTTTCATTGACGAAATGAAATACATTGATAAGTTTCTCTCTTCTTTGGATCTCTCGAATGAAAGTGGCGCCTTACCAGTTAAGAGCTCCACAAGAACAACTCCAAAGCTATAAACATCGCTTTTGTCCGTGAATTGGTTTGTAAGCATATATTCTGGGTCCAGATATCCAAAGGTTCCTTGCACTAATGTCGTCAACTCAGCTTTATCCACAGCAACCAACCTTGACGTTCCAAAGTCAGACACTTTAGCAATATAATTATCATCCAATAGTATGTTGGTAGACTTAACGTCTCTATGAAATATGGGTATTGAAGCAGCAGAGTGCAAGTAGGAAAGTGCTCCTGCAGTTTCTGCGGCAATCCTTAAGCGGTTTTCCCAGGAGAGGGAGGAGACATGGCCCTCATGATGGATGTGGTGGAAGAGAGTCCCATTAGGTATGTATTCATAAACCAATAGAGGAACTTGAGTCTCTAGACAACAGCCCAAGAGCTTGACCACGTGTCTATGGTTGATTTGGGAAAGAATAACAACTTCATTAATGAACTGCTCGATTTGGCTTTCATCAACTTTTTGGGACTTCTTAACCGCGACTACTCTATCGTCTGATAAAATTCCTTTGTAAACTGTACCGTAACCCCCCTTACCAAGAATTCGACTCTCATGGTATTTGTTGGTTGCCTTTTCAAGCTCTTCTGCGGTGAATATCTTACTTGTCTCAGCAACACTTTGGCAATGGGAGATTTGCTGTTTTAATATCAAGCCACCATTTTGCTTGAAGAATTTCTCCTTGAGTTGAATGAGCTTTCTTTTCCTTAATCCCCAGTATAACCAAGAGCTACCAACAAGTAGAAACAAGAGACCCAAACCGACACCTGCATCCACGCAAACAGTAAGCTCATGATTTTCGTTATTCGTCCTAATCAACAAAGAGCCACCATCAATCTGGTCTTTTGGTCTGAGTAAGCGCTGGCAAATAAAGTTTTCTTCTTCTTTCATTTTCTTTCTTTCTTTCTTTATTTATTTTTTTTAACTTTGAAAAGTGCAAATCTTATTAAGTTTTGGCTGATAGAAGTGGATTAGCAAATGGACCCACAATTTGTTGGGCACACTGCAACCAACACCGACGACCTGCCCTAAAAAAATATTATCAACTTATTAGTTGGGCCATACATGTTGTATGGTACGGATTGTTCGGAGAGCTTGCCCAAGGTCTATTGCAGGACAAAATGAGATTACATTTAGAGAGCAATTAGTTCTCTAAATCTATAGCTAGCTTCTTGACACCCCTAATCCGGACGCCGATTAAATTCTGACTTTTCAGGCCCAAGCCCGGCCCATTGACACCCTAATCCGGACGCCGATTTTGTGCTACCTCCGCCCGTCCCTAGCTAGTAACGGACAGGTTCTCCGAGGGGCTCCCATGGTGTATTGGTTTTATCCACACCGTGAATCCATTTTAACCTTTAATTTTAAGGTCTAATACAAAAAATGAGGCAGATCCAAGACAAGTGGACCACACAATGGGGATTCAACACCCGCCATTGAAAACTTCTTGGGGCACAGAAGTTCTGGAGCAAACTGATATCCCCCCTATCTAGGTCTATGTGACCTTATGAACAGGTATTAACCATCATTGTGGGCCTTGGGAATGTTTCAACGTTGGGTGTCATTATCACCACTGCTTCCTGTGGTGTGGTGGACTTGATCAACCTTGGACCTGCCTCATTTTTTGGCTTATATATGTTAGAGAAAATTGGATGAAGGGTGTGGATAAAATCCATACATCATGGTTGCCCCTCAGCAACCCTGTTGGTTCCTAGCTGGTAACAGGCTGGGCCATACCCACTCCGCATCTCTAACATCCGTTTCATGTTTCTCATGTTCACACTTCCGTGCAATTCAAAATTCAGCCCAATTCAAAACTCATGTAGGCCATACCATGTGAACAATATAAATCAACACTAAATACTTGAACTCCACTCGGTGTGGCCCACTTGAGTTTTGGATCAGTCTATTCTCTTTTAAGTGCCAGTTCATTTTCAGATGCTGAAAGGGTTGGATGAGATACTTTAAAGTCCCTTGGTATGCATTGATTAGCTATCCTTTAATGGCTCGAGCTTTTAAATCAAGTGGTGATTTGACAAGATATACTCACCATGGTCGTCTCTTCCTAGAAACCTATGGTTGGCATTCCCTCCCATTGGTGTGGCTAACCTGAGTTAGGGAGAGGGCTGATTTCTGGCTGGAGGGCTTACAGTTGAGGGACTTGGCTAATAACATAGTGGAGGTCACACTCATGACCCACGGTGCTTGGGGGACCATGTCATCAATCCCAATAAATATTCTTGCGTGATTTATGATATCACCATCCTTATAAATAATAAATCGGTATTTTGCTAATTTGCTTCCATGTAGCAGTATTTTGAGAGACATGATCACTCATGAGAGGTGGTTCAACTCAAAACCCAGCCCAGTCAACTCGACTCAGCTAGAAATCAAGCCAAGTGTGTATAAAATGCATTGGGGAGCTCCACTCGGTTCAGAGTCAGCATGACTCATCAAGTCAGATTGCCTTCACAGTTAACTCAACACAGCTTGGCACGACTCCAGCCAAACCGCTAGCCGATTTGACGCATCCTTAAATAAAAATGTATAGTTTGCCATTGGTGACAATCAAATCAACTCCCAACACCAAACATATTGGAAACCTTGTCTACCGGCAGGCCTACACTGCTTTAGTACTTAGATTTGCTTATTTTAAACTCATAATATTTGAACGAGCTCTTATTCGAAAAAAAAATTACTTATAATTTAATTATTAAATATTGAGTCAAGTTGGTTCAACCTAACTAAATATCAAGTTGAGTCGAGTTTTTGAGTTTTTAAATTATGACCTCAATTGCGCATCCAATCCACCCAATTCATTTTGTTCTCCCCCTCATACTCACCAGAGAAACTCATATAAGAAATTCGGTACACAGCAAAAATTCAGCCCGGCAAAAGCTCGAACACTATTCTATATAGACATTGACAAATATGGTTGATAATCCGGCCAAAAACTATGGAAACACCAAAAAGTGGGCTAATGGATTTTTTGGGGTACAAAACAGTATTTCTTGAAAGATGGGATAAAAAGTTTGGTGGAGCAAAATTTGGCTGTACACATGCATTCATGCAGTTTGCTAAGTGTAAATTCAATCATCCCAATGCAGGTTTCTCCACAAGTCCGGTCCTACTCACAGATAAGTGGCAGACTGCGTTTCAACATGAGGTTAGAGGTTTGAGTGCCCATGTGGTGTGTGTGGGTGTGTGTTAAGGGGTGAAAAAAAAGTTTCTTGGAATCCATGTAAAGGCTCTTTTCCAGGTTATCTGCCTGCTATAAAACGTTATTCGTCTTCCTATAAAACTTTATTCACTTGCTTATAAAAGTCATGGTCTACCTATGCACTGTTGTCTATTGGGCCAACTGTGTTGTGTTTGCATGCAAATCTGTGAATTGAGCCTCACCAAATGATGCAATGACTTGAAAATTATCCCTGTCCAATCATTAGGGAGCTGTACTATAAAAGCCAAAGGAAAACCACCCAAAGCCTCCAAACTCATGTGGTGGCCATGCTAATAGGATGGTTGAATGAGCCTAATTTTTTTAGCATCCAGCTTTCAAGGTGGGCTGACCATGATGGACGGGTTGCATGTCATACAAACACCTGGGTGATTCCATACATAATAAAAAGGAAGCAATTTCATTAATAAATAATAAAAAGGAAAAAAAAAACATTTTGTTTGGCCTTCATTTCCAGCATGTGCTGTGACTCTGGGAACACTCACATGCTTAGACTGTATTATGATTTGGATCTTCCATATTCTCAATATTACCGTTGATAATCTACTTTACCATGATAACACTTCATTGATGATCCTAATTTCTAACCTTTAATTTTCCATTGAAAAAGCAGTTTTAGTTGTTCTGGATTTATCTAAAGATAGTCGTAGTATCAACAATACATTACTTTATTTAGATGGCTCATACATAAAAGATTCAAATCATGGATTGTTTCAATCATCGAACAGATAAGCATGTGGGCCCAGTATGCCATGGGTCACGCTAGACCTCAATCCCGGCAAAGACGAACTCGTTTTCTAGTGGGAGCTTTTTTTTTTTTTTTATGTGAGAAGAAACTTTAATATTTTGGTGTGTAATGGATAATTACATACTCCTAGAAATTATATACGTGACCACAACAAATACAAATAAATTGATGAAGTTATGGATATTAGTTAGATGCATTCGTCATGTACCGAAAGTCATGGTTAAAGATCATTTGATCATTTCTCATATTTTAAAGATCTTGTCAAGACAACAATAATCAGAAGAAATTTCTGGCTGTGACTGAGGGGATACTTACCTATAGTAACCTTAATTACTGGGAATGGTTCATTATTTTCTGAAATGCAACTGCGGTCGTCCCTACTGTCCAAATAGGTTCCGTCTGGGCAAGAACAATTATAACTTCCCTCCGTATTAGTGCAAGTCCCTTGGCATTTTTCGGCTTTTGAATCCTTGCACTCGTCAATATCTGCAAGCACATGGAAACTCGTTATCTGAAATCAAGACACTAGTTGATAGAAAACCAGAGAAATTTCCACTTTCTCAAGTAATTTCCTTGACCAATTCTACAACAGATGATATTAAAACTGTCCGTGTTCTAATGCTCTGTTATTCGGCCTGGAAGAAGATTGGGATTGGTGGATGATTCAAGTCAGCACTGTGATAATTTACAACATTGAAAATAAAAATTTTAGTGGCTCATATGGACCCCAAAAATCAAAGGTCAGTATAATCACATAAATGTGATTATTGGACCATAGCTTAGTTATAGGAGCACATAGATGCCCCATCATGAGTAGCAGCTTTTGCAAAACGTACCCAAACTGTATCGCCTACTTCAGTATTGTTTCCCAATATGCTTATTTGGAATGGGTGGCTGAGACAAGTTTGCCTTGCAAGTCCTAGAAACATAAACATATTCTACAAGGCTTGCGAGGGACCACACCATTGTTTGTGTGTGCATGACATCCAACCTGTCCAGCAGGGTCGTATCACCAAGAAATTTGGACATCCCAAAAATCAGGCCTATTCAACCATCATATTAACCTCCATAGGAATTTAGAGGTTTTTGGGTGGCTGACTATTGTTTTTTACGCCGTGTCCAACATAATAATTGGGTAGGCCTGGGTTTTGAGGCATCCCGATATCATGGTCGGGCTCACTTAATGTGTGGATGGGATGAAATATACAACTCTGTGGACTGCACACGGGTAATAATGCATAATTAGGTGTATGAGAATAACTGGAGGTTACCAAGTTCCCCGAAACATTGTCTCTGCTAGCGAATTATGATAATTCCAAAAACGCTTCCATTAACCTGATGAACCGGTGACATAAGAGCATAAAGATGAATGTTTGGAGGAGCAATCTTACGTACCTTGGCATCCTCCAGGGAGATAAGGATTCCCGTCATACCCATTAAGGCAATTGCAGAGGTATCCAGTACCGTCGGCTGAGTCAGTGCAGTTGCTATTGTCACCACATGCATAGCTCGTCAAGTTTCTAGCTTTTTCACACGTCTCATTCCCCACCCGCCAGTCAAGTGCTATTGGAACATGATCTGTGGTCCTTTTGACGAAATCCGGGTCAGTGACATCCGTCACAGAGAACCCGAAATGGTCCTTCTCAGCCAGGAAAGCGAAGCTGCAATGGGTGAAATCCAAAATAGGAGTGGTGTTGTTTAGGCCTGGGGGCAATAACTCGAACCACCTGATAGCCTTTGGAATGTTGGACTGGCAACAACCCTTGCCATTGCAAGGCCCATTGGTCATGCTCTCTTGGTTAGCACAGATCGGTGTGCAACCGCTCGTGAAGTTCAAGTTCAGATCCTCAGATCCACCGGTCAGTTTGAAGGTGTCACACCCAACGACCGTGAATTTGTTTCGAGTGTCGGAGAATGTGTACGGGGTACCACGCAGGAGGAATGAGACATTACCATAATGGAGCATCCCGTTCGACTTATTGTAGCAGCTATAAGCTATGAAGTTTTTTATACGCACCACCCCTTGTAGTGATGCTTCGATGATTTCAAGGTTACTGGATCCTATGAACGGTTTGTGAGGCAAGAAAGACTCATTACAATTGATCCGAAACCATTCACTTTCATTACTGTAACAGCCTTTGCCGATGCCGAATGGATAAGGAATGATGATATCCCCACATTTGTCTGGGCAGCGGGGCAGCGCTTGTGATGCTGCTGAAGTTGCTGCTGCTGTTAGCCATATGAGATGAAACAAAAGATGCAATGCCATCTCTCCTTTCTTTCTTTCTTCTGCCTTTGTTTGGAGTCCCCCATCAGATGTTATTTCTTTAATACTCGCCATCGTTGACGTGCTCCTCCTATCAACAGTGTTTTCAATATTGAGTTGGTTGACTGAGTTTTCGATGAGCTACGCGGTAAACATAAACAAAGATGACGATAGACTAGACCTGGCAAAATTCAAATCGACCCGCTAACCTGACCCGATCCAAGCTGGCTTTTTCCAGTTTAGGGTTGGAAATTTTGACCCAAATTCAATTTTTGGGTTGAACCAACCCGACCCAGATTTTGGTGACCTGACCCGACCCGACCCGACCTGAATCATATTATAGGGGTTAAGTAGACTCTTATATATTGATTTTCTTATTAGTTAAATAATACATAGCTTTTTTTCTCACACACGCTAGGAACGGTCCACATGTTTATCAATTTAATAAACATGTGCACACCAATGATCGCATTATATGACATATAGAACCAAAATATCATGAGATTTATTTAATTTCTAGTCCTCATTTATTGGAGAACTGAAATGGTAACTAATGGTCCATAAAATAAATAATTAAATTATCTTAATGATTATATTTATTTGATTATTCATAGGATTTTATTGGATGGTTAAAATGAAAGGATCAAATGGTTCCATTCTAATAATTGTGTCCACAATTTAACTATTTAAAAAATTAAATATCAAATTGTCTTGTTAACTTGATTCAATGATCAAAAAATAAAAATAGAATTGCTAGACATTAATTAGATGGTTCATATGAAATATTAATGTCAATTTCAAATTAGTTATTTTAATCTACAAATTAATTACTTGATCATTAAAATGCAGGTTAACCTGACTTGACCCGGTTTAATTTTGGTTGTGTAAGGGTTGGAAAATCCAACTTGAATTCAATTTGGGTCAGGTTAGGGTTGAGGTGGAAATGCCTTGACCCGAACTTGACCAGACCCGACCCGACCCATTGCCACCTCTACGATAGACTACCTTACCATCCCATCTTTGTCACACCAAACAACAGTTCAGACTTGTTTATATTAGAAGGAAAATAGTTGAATAATCTAAGGAATGAAATATTCTAATGGGAGATTTTATATATTTTAATTGATCCATCTTCTTAAGCATGTATTTACATGCCGACAATTTGAGCATGGTTGACCATGGGGGACAATATATTGATGCTATGGGCCTTTTTTTTTTTTTTTTTTTGGTTTTTTATTTTGTGTTTTAGTTTTTTATTTTCTGCAACGGCCCCTACATGTACGGTTGGGCATCTACAAGGAATCTCCCCTCATCCCAAACGCAGATTGTCCCTTGCTACGAATGGACAGGGGCTGTAAGGGGCCACCACGATGTATGGGTTTTATCCACACCGTCCATCCATTTTCCATATCATTTTAGGGTACAAGCCCAATGGCAGGCAGATCCAAGGCTCAAGTGGACCACACCACAGGAAGCTGCGGTGATAATGAACCCACCATTTAAACCTTCCTAGGGCCCACCGTGATGATTAATAACCATCCAACCTGTTCATAAGGTCACATACGATGAAGGGAAAATAAAAATATCAGCTTTCCGTGGCCCCCAAAAGATTTTCAACGGCACTTCCTCACTATGTGGTCCAGTTGATCAGCTTTTGAACTGCAGTTTTTTTTTTTTTAAACCATAAAATTATATAGAAAAATGGATGGACGGTGTGGATAAAACTCATACATTGCGATGGAACATCAGAGCCCCTGTCCGTTCCTTGTTCGGAACAGGCGGAGGTGGTACCCTATCCGCCTTGGTCACAGGGAACTCTACTCTGGGGTCCGCGGGTTGGCTGGTGACGCCAACACCATTAAGCAATCTGGTGTCAAAGCTCTGTGGGTCCCACCATGATGTATTTGTTTTATCCACTCCGTTAACCTATTTTTAAACATCATATTAAGGGATGAGACCAACTATTAGGGAGATACAAGGCTCAGGTGAACCACACTATAGGAAAGAGTGGTTATTTGAACATTCACAGTGGTAAAAATTTTGGGGGCCACGGAAGTTTTGGATCAAGTTGATATTTGTGTTTTCCATTCATCCAGATATTTGTGAAGTTATGAACAGGTTTGATGAGAAATAAATATCACTGTAGGCCCTAGGATGGTTTCAATGGTGGACATCATTTTCCTCACTGTTTCCTGTGGTGTGGTCCATTTGAGTTTTTTATCCACCTCATTTTTGTTCTCATGCATTAAACTGAGCTGTAAAAATGGATGGACGGCATGGATAAAGCAAATACATCATGGTGAGACCCAAGCTGCTTGGTGTTCGCGTCACCAGCCAACTAGTGGAGACGCGGCTTTCCTGCCAAAGGCAAAGTTCCTGTACTTGGATGCTAGGTGGGCCTACCTTGATGTTTGTGAGAAATCTACCCTGTCCATCTGTTTTGAGAGATCATTTTAGGTCGTGCTATCAAGAATGAAGTGAATACAAAACTCAAGTGGACCATACGTGATGTAGGGGAAGAACCCCATGATCGAGGGCGTGGATCACGCACCTTCCTGCGGGAGATGGACAGGAAGAAAAACAAGAGAAAACTAAGGAATTTCATATTTTGGAGTTTCAACTCAAACAGGAAATTGTTATTCCCGTTTTTGAACTTCGGCCCAACTTGTGGGGTCCATCTTGATTATTTATGATGATCCATTCCATCCATTTTGTAGAGCTGCTCGACGCCGAGAAAACGCAATAAGTTTCACGTCGATCCGAGTTACGGATTGATCGTGGCGTCCAAAATGGTACGAACTGTCCAGAAAGTTCCGAATTCCGCCCACTGAAACTGGAGATGGTCCAGGTGGCCCAATACTACTGATATGGAGAATCTAAGCCGACCATCTTGAAGAGTACGTCAATATCAGTAAAACCACAAAGTTTCGTGGTAATTAGATATGTGGATTGCTCGTATCAGTGGAAGGAAGACGGTGCTGGCGTTATACAATTGCGCAGATTTTTCTATTTCTTTTCTAATTGTATTAGGATTCTTTTCTTCCTTTGCAAGTTAGTATTAAGTACGAATTTAGGATTTAATTTATTATTTAAAGCAAGTTAATTATGTTTATTTGATTCATTCATTCAATTATCAATAAATCAATTATTCGGAGTTTAATTCCTTAGTTTTCTCTTGTTTTTCTTCCTGTCTATCTCCCGCAGGAAGGTGCGTGATCCACGCCCTCGATCATGGGGTTCTTCCCCTACATCATTCTTCCCCACTTGAAAAAAACTCGTCCTCGAGTTTCGCTTTAGCTTAGGGCCATGATTTGCTTTTAACTTCGGAAGTTGATGCTTGCGGGCCCTATCCTGGAATGCAGCAAAAATTTTCTCCGACTTCTTCTCTACGCCAACATGAATAATTGCAATCTTCTCTGGCACATCAAAAGTTGGCTTTTTCTGAGAAAGGACAATTTTCTTCACAATGAACAATTCATCAGGAAGTTCGGCAACTCCGATCGCCTCGATTTTCTGCATTGCTGGTGTGACACTTTCTGAGATGCTCATGGATTCCGTCAAAACTGACTCCATAATGTCAGGAATAACTTTAGACTCTCCTTCCCTATCCTTTAAGACTGAAGTATTGATTTCCTCTACCCCTTCAAAATTTTGAACATCCTCTGAGATGGTGGTGGGTTGTACTTCAACGACCTGATTCGAAGTTACATTACCTCGAAAAGCTCTTTCAACATAATCCCCACGATCGTTCCTACACGCAGGCCGTCGTACGATGATGTCTTCGACCTCTTTATCATTGAGTTTTGAATCGTCTGGGGTAGCCCTGCAATAGGCCACCTGGGGTGCTCTACGGATCATGGGGTTATTCCGTACAGCAAGCACAGGTGGTTGTTGACTGTTGCCTTGGGCTTGGGGCAGATTTAATGCCGCTGCAATGCGGTTGAGGGTTGCTTGTATACCTTGCAAGATCAACCGATTTTCCTGTTGTGCTTCATCGAAAGCTGCCGCCGTGACATAATCCCTTGGAGCACCGTCCTTAGGATGAAGATCCAATCCTTTATTAGAGGCCATCATCCTGAGGAAGAAACCTCTCTCTGATACCAATGACGCAGGGAGGACGTGGTAGGTCGATGATGTAGGGGAAGAACCCCATGATCGAGGGCGTGGATCACGCACCTTCCTGCGGGAGATGGACAGGAAGAAAAACAAGAGAAAACTAAGGAATTTCATATTTTGGAGTTTCAACTCAAACAGGAAATTGTTATTCCCGTTTTTGAACTTCGGCCCAACTTGTGGGGTCCATCTTGATCATTTATGATGATCCATTCCGTCCATTTTGTAGAGCTGCTCGACGCCGAGAAAACGCAACAATTTCACGTCGATCCGAGTTACGAATTGTTCGTGGCGTCCAAAATGGTACGAACTGTCCAGAAAGTTTCGAATTCCGCCCACTGAAACTGGAGATGGTCCAGGTGGCCCAATACTACTGATATGAAGAATCTAAGCCGACCATCTTGAAGAGTACGTCAATATCAGTAAAACCACAAAGTTTCGTGGTAATTAGATATGTGGATTGCTCGTATCAGCGGAAGGAAGACGGTGCTGGCGTTATACAATTGCGCAGATTTTTCTATTTCTTTTCTAATTGTATTAGGATTCTTTTCTTCCTTTGCAAGTTAGTATTAAGTACGAATTTAGGATTTAATTTATTATTTAAAGCAAGTTAATTATGTTTATTTGATTATTCATTCAATTATCAATAAATCAATTATTCGGAATTTATTTCCTCTTTTTATCTTTTATTTCTTCTCGTGGATTCGAGAACTATCGGTTAGGAAGACGGTGATCGACCTACCACGTCCTCCCTGCGTCATTGGTATCAGAGCGAGGTTTCTTTCTCAGGATGATGGCCTCTAATAAAGGGTTGTATCTTCATCTTAAGGACGGTGCTCCAAGGGATTATGTCACGGCGGCAGCTTTCGATGAAGCACAACAGGAAAATCGGTTGATCCTGCAAGGTATACAGGCAACCCTCAACCGCATTGCAGCGGCATTAAATCTGCCCCAAGCCCAAGGCAACAGTCAACAACCACCTGTGCTTGCTGTACGGAATAACCCCATGATCCGTAAAGCACCCCAGGTGGCCTATTGCAAGGCTACCCCAGACGATTCAAAACTCAACGATAAAGAGGTCGAAGACATTATCGTACGACGGCCTGCGTATAGGAACGATCGTGGGGATTATGTTGAAAGAGCTTTTCGAGGTAATGTAACTTCGAATCAGGTCGTTGAAGTACAACCCACCACCATCTCAGAGGATGTTCAAAATTTTGAAGGGGTAGAGGAAATCAATACTTCAGTCTTAAAGGATAGGGAAGGAGAGTCTAAAGTTATTCCTGACATTATGGAGTCAGTTTTGACGGAATCCATGAGAATCTCAGAAAGTGTCACACCAGCAATGCAGGAAATCGAGGCGATCGGAGTTGCCGAACTTCCTGATGAATTGTTCATTGTGAAGAAAATTGTCCTTTCTCAGAAAAAGCCAACTTTTGATGTGCCAGAGAAGATTGCAATTATTTATGTTGGCGTGGAGAAGAAGTCGGAGAAAATTTTTGCTGCATTCCAGGATAGGGCCCGCAAGCATCGACTTCCGAAGTTAAAAGCAAATCATGGCCCTAAGCTAAAGCGAAACTCGAGGACGAGTTCTTTTCAAGTGAGGAAGAATGATGTAGGGGAAGAACCCCATGATCGAGGGCGTGGATCACGCACCTTCCTGCGGGAGATGGACAGGAAGAAAAACAAGAGAAAACTAAGGAATTTCATATTTTGGAGTTTCAACTCAAACAGAAAATTGTTATTCCCGTTTTTAAACTTCGGCCCAACTTGTGGGGTCCATCTTGATTATTTATGATGATCCATTCCATCCATTTTGTAGAGCTGCTCGACGCCGAGAAAACGCAACAAGTTTCACGTCGATCCGAGTTACGGATTGATCGTGGCGTCCAAAATGGTACGAACTGTCCAGAAAGTTTCGAATTCCACCCACTGAAACTGGAGATGGTCCAAGTGGCCCAATACTACTGATATGGAGAATTTAAGCCGACCATCTTGAAGAGTACGTCAATATCAGTAAAACCACAAAGTTTCGTGGTAATTAGATATGTGGATTGCTCGTATCAGCGGAAGGAAGACGGTGCTGGCGTTATACAATTGCGCAGATTTTTCTATTTCTTTTCTAATTGTATTAGGATTCTTTTCTTCCTTTGCAAGTTAGTATTAAGTACGAATTTAGGATTTAATTTATTATTTAAAGCAAGTTAATTATGTTTATTTGATTCATTCATTCAATTATCAATAAATCAATTATTCGGAATTTATTTCCTTTTTTATCTTTTATTTCTTCTCGTGGATTCGAGAAACACTCGGTTAGGGAGACGGTGATCAACCTACCACGTCCTCCCTGCGTCAATACGAGAGGGAAAACTGGAGCTTCAGTGACCACCGTTGAAACATTCATGCGGCCACAAAAATTTTCGTATCAGGATAAGTTTTTGGTGATTTCACTTCATCCCAGTGGCAATGATCTTATAAAAGGTTTGGATGTCATATAAACATCAAGGTAGAGCCCAAGAAAGTTTTAATGATAGGAAAATCTTTCCCAATTTTCCCTCTCCTGTAGCCCACTTCAGTTTTGGGTGGATTTCTCACAGACATCACGTGGCCCACCTAGCATACAAGCGCAGGAACTGTGCGGAAGGCTTTCGCAGATACCTGTGTCCATGTATGTGCTTTAAATCCACATCGCCCAATCATTTTGAAAGCTCGTTTCAGGGCATGATTCTAAGAATAAAGGTGACTCAAATCTTAGGTAGACCACACCACTTGAAACAGTCGTGTGATTGAATCCCCATCATTAATAACTTCATGGATTCCACCCATATGTTTATTTGCCAACCTGTTGATAAGGTCGCAAACATTTGGATGAAGATGCCACACAAATATCATCTTTATCCAAAGCTTTTGTGGCCCACAATAAGCTTTTAATAGTCAATCACCATTGTTTCATGTAATATATATGGTCCATTTGGGATTTTTAACTTCCTGATATTTTGGTTCATTTTCTAAAATGAGTTTTCAATAGTGATGGATAGAGTGGATGTAGTCACATACATTAAAGTGGGGCCACAGTTACGGGTCTAACCCACGTCAATGGGGGAGTGGTTTGGGTGGATCCCTAAGTGTGGGGCTCACTGTGATATATTTTCCTTACATCCACACCATCCATCGATTTTGACAGCTCATTTTAGGGCATGACCCAAAAATTGAAGCAGATCCAAACTTAGGAGACCATACCATAGGAAACCGTCTTGATTGAATCCTCACTATTAAAAACTTCTCCAGGGCCACAGGAATGTTTATTTTCCATCCAACCTACTGATAAGGTCACAAATACCTGGATGAAGAGACCACACAAATATCAGGCTGATCCAAAGCTTTTGTGTCCCATTAGAAGATTTTAATGGCCGGTTACTACTGTTTCCTGTATTGGTCCACCTGAGATTTGGATCTGCTTCATTTTTTGTATAATGCCCTAAAATGAGTTATCAACACAGATGGATGGCCAGTATATAAAGAACATACATCACAGTGGACCCTACGTTCAGGGATCCGCTCCCTTGACGAATCCGGGGTCTCAACCTAATCCGCTCCCGAAGCTTTGACTCTAAAACATTTACCACAAAGTACCTTATTTTCACTGTCCATCTGGTAGAGTAAACGTTAGATTGAGACGGACATTATTCAAAAATCAAATGGATGAGCAATGGTACCCATCCCGTCACTGGCCCTTCAAATTGATGGTAAAAGCCAAAAATAGTTCATAGTTAACCGTTGGAAGAGGTGAGAACAAGAGATGGCTAGAAGAGGTGGGAACAACAGAGGGCTAGAAGCTAAAATTTTCCTATTAGTGGAATTTTTGGACCATAGATGATGTAGGGAAAGACATGATGAGGTTGTCTTCGTCAAAAGATAACTATCTTGAATTCACAAAAGCTTTCTCAAATTCATGAAAGAAAAAACAACAAAAGTCAAAAAATTTAATTAATAATATAAGAGATAACTCAAACAACAAAATTAAAAATTAAATGTTTAAATACTCCAAGAAAACCTTAAAACATAATTAAAACGCTACTAAATAAATAAGGAAACAATAATAAAACATACAAAACTCCGTCTTCTGTCGATCACAGTCAGTCAACTGACCCGAGCTTTCAGGCGATCAATCGATCGACCAAATAGGTTCTAAAGTGTCCAGCAACCAACTTGAATTGTTTTGGTAGTTTTGATTGATCGATATTCGACTAAAAAGACCCAAAAGTGTCTAGAGAGCAATCTAGGTTTTCTTACGTATTTTTAATTGATCAAATAAATTGGTCAGTCGACCGAACTATGTTGATTTTTGTTTATTTCACTTGGGCTCCTTCCTCTGGTCCATCTAAGCCAAGAATGTGTCCGTAACCCATTTTACATCAATTCCCTCCACTTTAAAAGAATTCATCATTTAGTTATCTTCTGGAGTTGGCTCGTGATACTTGTAGTATAAGTCTGCGACATTGAATGTTCGTGAGATCTATATGTCGTCTGGAAGATCAACATTATAGATGTACTGATTGATCTTATGAAGGATAGGTACCGGTTCAATCTTCTTGTTCTTCAACTTATTGTACGTCCCGGTTGAAAATCTCTCCTTGCGTAAATAAACCATGACGTTGTCGCCCACTTCGAACACCTTGGGCCACCAATGCTTGTCAGCTAACTCCTTATATTTATCATTAGAAACTTATAGCTTGGCTTGAACATCTGCATGAATGCCCATGATTCGATCCACCATATACTTTACAGTAACACTCATGCCTAGGAGCTTGGGTAATGGAACCAAATAAAGTATGTCTAGGTACATGTCTATACACAAACTCAAACGAAAATTTGCCAATAGAACAGTTCGGCATGTTATTGAAGGCAAATTTCACCTGAGCCAAGGTTAAGTCCCACTACTTTGGTTTATCGCCAGAGATGCACCGAATAAGGTTCCCAAGTGTACGATTCACCACTTTAGTTCGCCCATCTATCTACGGATAGTATGCATTGCTAAACTAAAGTTAGATATCAAATTGCTTCCCTAAAGTTCTCCAAAAGTGGTTGACGAACTTCGTGTCATGATCAGAAGTGATGGATTTAGGAACACCATTGATGTAGAACGGGTCAATGATTATTTCATGGCCCAGATGGACCAAAAGAAGGCCGGTCGGGGTCGAAAGTGATCCGAACCATCAGGACCGTAAACCGGTCGTATCTCGCAATCTGGAATGAGTTTCTGGACATATAATATATCATTTTAGGGTAGCTCGAGCTACTTTAGCAACCCAACCCCGCTACGCCGGGTTACCCATGCCGGAATCGAGAGATTTGACCGTATCGATGGTTGTTAGGCTAGTTTATTTTCAGTTTTACTATTGATAGTAAGTTTTAATTTGATCATAACTTTGGATTCGTATGGTTTTAGAGTTAGTGCCCAACATGAAAAAGACTTAGAATATTTAGTAGAACAACATGGTTGGGCCCGTTTGATAACTTTCTATTTTTGGCTGAAAACTAAGAGTTCTAGTAGGATTGAATGACTTCTATAAATAATAAGTTTACTATTTATAGTAAGTTGCGTTTTCTAGGAGTTTGAGTTTGAGTTGGAGTCTGGTACTTTATCTACGATTTAGTTTCCTATTTATATGCATTGTAATTCTAATTTTATTCATTCAATTATATAAAAAAAATCAATTATTCAAAATTAATTTTCTCTTTTTATCCTTTTATTTCTTCTCGTGGATTCGAGAAACAATCGGTTAGGGAGATGGTGATCGACCTACCACGTCCTCCCTGCGTCAACCATGTAACCTCACAGCTTCTCAAAAGAACGAATTTGTAACATGCGTCGCATTGAGATTCTTCTTGCACGGAATGAAGTGTGCTATCTTAAAAAATATGTGCACCATTACGAACACTGAATCCATGCCACGCTGGGTCTGTGATAGACCAAGCACGAAGTCCACAAATAAATCTTTACAAGGGCTATCAGGTACGGACAACGAAGTATAGAGACCTGTGTTCTGAGATTGCCCTTTAGAAGACTGACATGTGTGGCATCGCTGCACCACTTTTTTAACATATCATTTCAACTACACCCAATAGTACCACTCCTCTACAATAGCTCTAGTCTTGTCTTACCCTAGTTGATCGCTGCAGCCACCTCCATGCAGCTCTATGATGTGTTCCCTCAAGGAACTCTATGGGATGCAGAACTGCTTTTCTTTAAAGAAGAAACCATCTTGGATGTGGGGGTCACTAGGATAACCCTCCTAGCACTTGGTTCATACTTTCTTGAAGTCCTCATCTTCAACATACAGCTCTTGGAGGTAATTGAATCCGGTCACCTTGTTGCTCATTGTAATCAGTAATGATGCATGATGGCCAAGTGCATCAACCACCTTGTCATGCTGTCATGCCTTATGCTTCAAAACGAATGCGAATTTCTACAAAAATGATATCTATCTAGTATGCACATGATTCACATTAATCTGTTATTAATAAACTTAAGGGCCTGATGGTTTGTGTATAGAACAAATTCTCTTTCAATCAAATAATGTCGCAAATGCTTGAACTACTGCGTACAACTCAAGCTCATACATCAATCATTTCTTACATGCATCGTTGAGCTTGTCACTATAGAAGGCTATTAACCCGTCTTCTTATGACAGAACTTTCCCAATTTCGACATTTGAGGCGTCACACTCGACCTCAAACAACTTGTCAAAACTGGGAAGAACAACAATTAGAGTTGTTGACAATTTGTGTTTAATTTCGGTGAAGCTTTTGTTAGCTTCAATTGGTGTACTAGATATATAGTAATGAAGAAATACAACAATGGTCACATTAACCTTAGAATTGCCAAAATTTCTACTCAAATATAACGCCAGTAAGTTTTGGACATTTTTAAACCTAACAAGAGAACCTTGACTATTTTAAATACCTCATAAGACATTTGAAATACATTTAAAAAGATATTTTTAGAAAGTGAAAATTTAGCTTGTACATATTGGACATGTCATATTTGATGTAGAGCCCATCGCAAACGCATTCTTTGCACAATTGGATTAAAAGAAGCCTGAACGGAAGCAAATTAGGGTATGGCATAATTCTTTGCACAATAGTTTGTCAGATCCGAGCCTAATTCTATGTAGGGTATGGCATAATTAGGCTTTAGGCGTGTCAGAATTGAAGAAATTCATGCCGAGTAAAGAGAAATTACCATTTGAAGTGTGGACTGTAAATCAGTCGTAACTTTTGATCCGTGCATCTTCATGAAATGCATGACCTATCGATCTTTATGTAATGATGATCTTGGGGTCAATCAGCCCACTATGCTGACCAAATTCATCAGTTTCGCCAGAAAACACAGCTTTTTAATTCAAAACTACAATTTTAGTTAAAATTTAACTATTTTATAAGTTTTGTCTGTTGTAATTATGCTGAAAGTATTTTTGTAATTTTCCTCAATTCTACGGCATCTAATAATAGTGCGGGCAACAATTCTATAGACAATGCTCAAGGGAACAATCTTATAACAACAACAATTCTTTAAGTTTTCCAGCAAGAGAAATTGTAAGCTATGCAAGAACTACAAGTGACGATTAATCGTTTAATGGAGGTCTTAGGACAGACTCATGTTCATGCATGATGATGAGCAGCTTGAGATTGGCATTGAGGATTGTTGTTGTCATGTTCATGATGCGATACAGGTAGCAAATTATAGACCACCACCACCTAATGATGCTGGATCTAACGATGAGGAGATCGATTGTATGATTCTCCAGCAAGAAGAACAAAGAAACGCCAAACCAAATCGAGATAAAGATTTCAGAATGAAGGTTGATCTCCTGAGCTTCAATAGCAAACTCCATATAAAAAACTTTCTCAATTACCTTCTTGAAGTTGAATGATTTTTTTTACTATATGGAGATTTTCGAGGAGGAAAATGACAAATTTTTTCCCTACAAGGTGAAGGGTACAACCTCGGCTTGGTAAGAAAAACTCCAACTTTTATGAACCAAGCAATGAAAGCCTCAATTCGTAAGTAACAATGAATGAAGCAGTTGATGCGAACACAATTGTTGACAAATGACTAGGATTAGGTATTTCACTATTTATCCAACAAATAATTTCTGACTGTGCAACATCTAACCGTCCAATAGGTTGATTAAATCAATGGGATTACCTCATTCTAAAATCACCTACACCCACTCTCGACAAGCAGAGCGCTTGTATTTTGTTACTTATCTATGGATGAATTTTGTTTTTTATATATATGGTGTGTCCCAGCGGATGAGTGGATGAACATTTGTTTGGCATCCAAGTTGTACGTTCATAAGGTCACGGACCTGGATGAAGGGAAAACACAAACATCTGCGTGATCCCAAACTTATGTAGCCCTAGGAAGTGGCTCATTCCTCACTTTACGGCTGAACATTTGTTTGGATCCAAGCTGCTCATAGGGTCACATACGTGGATGAAGGGAAAACACAAATATCAGCGTGATCCCAAACTTCTGTAGCCCCTAAGAAATAGTTCATTCGTCGCTCTTTACTGTGGTGTGGTCTACTCGAACTTTGGATGTATCTCATTTTTGAGCTTATACCCTAAAACGAGCTGAAAAATAGACAGACGGCACATATACAACACATACATCACAGTGCTATCGGCGAAGCTTGGCCACCAGGCAATCCGCGTCCGTATATTTGCATGTCGAGTGTATGACAAGGTGAATATGTATTGTTACACAACATGCGGGGATCATAACCGTGGATCAGGGGTGATGTTTCAAAGATCAAACCCGTTGATCTGGCCTTACACAAAGATAACGGTGGATGCCTATAAAAATCTAAAGAATTCAACGAACCCATCTTTGTCACATAGAATAACGGTTAAGACTGCATTTATATTAGAAGGAAAAATATATGAATAATCCAAGGTTTGAAATATTCATACGGGACATTTATTTTATTTTTATGTTTGTATATCCTCTACCCCATGCCCAGTCGTAAGCGGATTGCGTCTGACCTCGCTCGGGCGTCCCACCAGATTTGTGTGGGGGCCATCTGTTTATCTATGCCGTCCATCCCTTTTCTCATATCATCTTAAGCTTGTGGCCAAAAATGAGTCAGATCAAATGCTCGAGTGGACCACACCAGAGATGACTCTTGCATTTAATGCAGCCCAAGCTCACTATTTGGTATGGTCCACTTGAGCATTGTATATGGCTCATTTCTTGTTTTATACCTGAAAATGATTTGGGAAAATGGATGGACGGCATGGATAACAGATACACCATGGTGGGCCCCACAGGAGCCCATGGTGGGACGGCTTTTTGTCCGAGCAGTGTCGGACGCAATCCGCTTCCTGCACCTCAGGCCCAGATCATTGAAACATGACCCTGACCCAGCAGCTAATGTTCCAAAGAATCCCATATCGATTGGTTCCTCCGGACTACAGTAGGGCTTCCTGGGGATATTAGAGGCAACTTGGTGTTGGATTGATCAGGAATTAGGCAACATCTTGCGTATGATTGCGTTGTGCATGTATGATCCTCTTTCCCGTTTGTGTATAGCTTGTTGAGGAATAATGGGCGATCCAATGTACGCAAACAAGATGGGTGTACTGCCCATCTATGATTAGGTGCGAACAAATCAAGACCGTTGCTCGATGACTCAGATTCCTCCAATTGTGGTAACAAGTGTGCAAGATCGGAGCTGTTCATCAGGCTATTTCCAGTGTATGGATGTCATGTGAAGCATCATGCCAATGTGATCGTTGGCCTTATATGCACACATTGGAGACCATTTGCCAATTTATCTAGACTTTCACTTTTATTGATTTTTCCATTTGTTTGGACCACCTATATATATTCCCTGTCCGCAATTGAAAAACTTGAAGAAACTTTGACCAAGGTGGCCTGAGTTCTTTTTTTATGTTTACTCTTACAAAATGTCCTCAACAACCCAACCGAAGACTTTCCATCCATATAGGTTTATTGAACTTGATTAAAGCAATTAAAAACAGCTGGCGTAGACTTTTAATGGAGTACCAAAGATTCACTGCTACCCTCACCAACACTACAAGAAATATGACCTTTACCCAGGAAATATTTACCAAGGATATGAATTTCCTAGGTAATAATACACTTTTACCGACGAAAGTAGAATTTCCTAGGTAAATATTGCTCCGCTTTTTACCAAGGGAAATTTTCCTTGGTAAAAGTGACAAATATCGACGAAATTTAAATTTTGTGGTTAAATAGATGATTAT
This sequence comes from Liriodendron chinense, assembly GCA_003013855.2. NCBI lineage: Eukaryota > Viridiplantae > Streptophyta > Magnoliopsida > Magnoliales > Magnoliaceae > Liriodendron > Liriodendron chinense. The sequence goes on along the minus strand of PVNU02000133.1, from coordinate 965,522 downwards.
TTCGTGACTAAAAATATAAAGATTTTTAAAATTTTTGATTAATTTTACCGAGGAAATAATTCCTAAGTAAAAGCTCACAATTACTTAGGAAATTATTATTTTGTTGGTAATTGTCACTTTTACCGATGAAATATTTCTTAGGTAAAAGGTCCCTTTTGCCAAGGAAAACATTCCTCGGTAAAAGTGATAATTCCCATCAAAATACTAATTTCCTCTGTAATTGTAAGCTTTTATCTAAGAATTGTTTTCCCAAGTAAAATATTATAAGAAATTTCCTATTTACCAACGAATCATCAAGGTGGGCCCCATAATAGGGATAACACCCACTAAGTTGTTACCTTGATGACACCTAATTGCTCCATTAAGGCGGAGCACATCATAAGAAATAATGGTAATTTATTGCTCATATTAAAAAAATCCAAAATGCACATAAAGTTTTAGTAATGTTTATTTACAATCGAACCGGTTGATAATGTCCAAAAAATCTAGATGAAAGGTAAATATAAATATTAGCTTAATTGAAAACATATGTGACCCGCGAACGGTTTTATGACCATTCATTATTGTTTTTAGTGGTATGTTGCACCTAAGATTTGAATATTTCTAAGGTTTAGTATTATGTTCTAAAATGATATTAAAGAATCGACGGATGAGATGGATATTAATAAAATACATCAACGTAGGCCTCACACAGTTATGATAACAGATGCGAATTGGCTATTGACCCTCTACTAACTAAATGGCTAGTGGTCGGTGGTTTGTGGTCCCACCATGATCTATGTATTTCATCCACATTGTCTATACATCTTTCAAGATCATTTTATGGTATGAGTTTAGAATTAAGGTAGATCGAAATCTCAAGTGGACCACATCACAAGAAACAGTGTTAATTGAACTTCAACCATTAAAAGCTTTCAGGGGCCATGGAAGTTTTCGATCAAGCTGATATTTGTTTATTCCCTACCCAGATATGTGTCACCTAATCAATAGGTTGGATGTGAAATAAACATTACAGCGGACCATATGAGGTTTTTAAGAGTGGACATTCAATCACTAATGTTTTCTCATGGTGTGGTCCACCTGTAGATCTGCTCATTTTTGGAATCACGCCTAAAATGAATTTTAATAAATTAATGGATGACATGGACGAAACAAATACATCATAGTGGGGCCCACAGGAAAGTTTCAATGGTGGGCATTAAAGTGGACCCACCTCAATGTATCCACGCAGTCCATCCATTTTTCCATCATCATGCAGTGGTTATTCTCTTCCTGTTCCCTTCTAGCTCCACGTGAGTCTCACGTGCTATGGCCCTGCAGTGTCCATGAATTCAAACATTGAAAGGCTTCATCTGCCCGTGATTCATGCTGTCCAATGGACTGAGGACATTCGTACCATTGCAGATCTAGTGGGGCCCACACGTTCATGTTAGGTGGGGAAAATGCCTCGAAACAAATACGACTTACACGTGTGTGGCCTGCCTGATGAATGGGCTAGCTGGGTTCTTTTGGGGCAGGGCATCTTCGAGGTGTGCCCATATGCCATGGGCCCCATGTCTCTGATATCTTCATCCATGTCTTTGCAACCTCATCAACAGGTTGGATGACAAATAAACACCACTGTGGGGCTTAGGAACGTTTCAACGGTGGATGTCACTATCCCCACTGTTTCCTTTTGTGTGGTCCACTTGAGCTTTGGATATGCTTCAATTTTACGATCATGTCCTAAGATGATCTGATAAAATGGATGGACGCGTGGATGAGACACGTACATCACATCGGGCCCCACAGAGTTTCCACACATAATCCGGTCCGATGCCCTCTCTCTCTCTCTCTCTCTCTCTCTCTCTCTCTCTCTCAAAATCGTCCAACGCTCTATCAGATCACCTACAGAGCCAATGCCCTCTCTCTCTCTCTCAACAAAAGAAACCCTAAAATTTCCCTTTCAAGCTCCACATGCATCTCCTATTCTGCTCAAAATCCTCGGTTTTGAAATCTTCTCGCTCAAAATCAGCAATCTACCTCGATTCCAACACAATCTCCCTGCGTTTCCACCTCCGATCGTTTGGAAAATGCTAGAATTTGAAGAGATTCGGCTTGATTTCGATGGGAAGAGGGAAAATCGACAAGATCGACGGATTCTCATCCTCTAAAGGTAGAGCGTGAGCGTTTTGAGCTTTGGTTGTCTGAAAACCCTAGGTCTTGAATTAACACAATCTCAAATTCCTGCATGAGTATGTGAGGAATTATGAGACAGTTCTTATGTACTATTTTTTTCCCCCACTAAGCTACGCCTCTCTCTCTGTGCATCGGAGTAAGAGTTCCCTAGATTATTGAATCCTTCTTCTTCCTCTTTTATAGATATCGATCTCACAAGGAGATCGAGAGATCTGGTGAGGAAGGAATGGCGAGGAAGAAGATCAGAGAGTTAGATTCGAAGCGACTGTTGAAGGAGCATCTAAAAAGGCTTGCAAGGATTGGACTGGAGATCTGCTTTTCTCAGGTAATTTCCTAATCCGATCTACTTTCTTGATCTTTCAGGTTTTTTCTTACTTTTTTTTTTTTTTGGTGTTTAAATTTCTGATTTTTCTTACTACCATTTGGGTTTTCTGAATAGAATATTGTGACTTGCATAGTAGTCTATTTCAGGCCTTATCTTGCTAGTAAATTGCAACTCAGTTCTGTTGTGTATCTGAACTCACCCTGATTTATTAATTCTTTCTCATTGAATTCCTAACTCCTAACTAATGTTTACTAATGGTCTGTTCTCGAACTTGAAATACAGACATATGGCTTCTGTTGCTGCAGGAAACCGTGGGATTCCAGTCATTGTTGTTGGGCATCGTTTTGGGAATGCAAGAGGCATGGCTCCTCGTGCACAGTAATTGATTAAACTCTAGTTTAGACTATTAATGTGTTTGTAGTAGCAAAGTGGATATGTTTATGTGGTCTCTAGAAATTTTTATGTACTTTTTTTTTTCGGTCAATCTGTTTTAGCATTGCTGTTTACAAGGCATTGTACAATAGCTTCGGAGGCTTTGCTACAGATGTAGGTGCCTTCTTTGGAATGCATTGTCTAAATCAATTTTAATACCCAAAATTAGCATATGTGACATTTGATGTAAGATGGTGCTCTTTCCATTTTAGGAATCGATGTGTTATGATCAACTTTGAGATGTGGTAGCCAAACAGAGACTTGGTTGGGAGCACTTATAGGAAGTGGGTGTCAATCATGTGTGGTGATTGATTAGTTCAAATTGATATGCACTATCTGTACTTATTTTTTTCATAAGAGATAGTATCACTATGACAATCATCTATTCCTAGTGGAGTTTCTGTATCTGGGTTTAGGCATACATGATGTCAGATTACTCAAGTACTACATCTTCATTTCAGTAGATTATTATTTTTCGTTTGGTGTTGATTACATACTTATTAGCTTTTAGTTGCATACTTATTTTCCTTTTGCGTCGATTCCTTTTCTTATCAGTAGATTATTATTTTTCCTTTGGCATTGCTTACATACTACATCCATTCATAGGAGGTGGTGATTCTGTTGCAGCAAAGCATTGGCTACAGTTATTGTCCTTGAGACATGCCTTGGGCTTCAAGTATTGGCTACGTATCCAACAGTTATCGTCCTAACGTTTCTAGTAGAAACACATTTGGCTTTATTCTAGCATCTCTCATTTACTGCCCATTGCAGATGGAACATCCCACTATCTCAACTATTGATTCTTTTTGTTGAATTTGAATGGCTGACCAATTTACTTTTCAACGTCCATATGATGGCCACTAGCTGGACGGGAATATGATCCATCAAGAGCCATTAATGTGAGTTGTTGCTTTTTGTTTCTCAGCCATTACTTTTTGGGCCATTTATTAAAGGTTTAGGATTGTCTTTGTTGGCAATGTAAACTCATTTTGTTCAAGAGAGCTAAGTTTAGAAAAAAGATATGCTAAAGTAGAATATTGGAATTTAAATAAATTCGGAGATGTGCTAAAAGTGATTATTGTGATTGTGCTAAAAGTTGGAGATTTCACTCCCACTGGAATAGGGGAACCACCATTAGCAAAAGTAGTCTCTTGTGTATATACCCAACTTAAAACATGCTCCATTGTCTTTGCATGAAAATAATTTAAAAGAAATTGAAGGTGGAGTTGTCTTAGAAAGCCAGGTAATTTCATAGTCCTACACCATACCTATGGGATCTCTGTCTAACCATGCATTAATTAGCCTAAGCAAGGTACTAGATTTCAGTACCTTGCTTTAGATATCCTTAGGTATGCATAAAATTTACAAACAATCTTTAACTGACAGAAGCAAATTCATCCTTTCTACATATATTGTAATAACCTGATTTTTCTTCTTCTTCTTTTTCTTCTCTTTTTTCTTGCAGTTCATATCACACCAGGGTCACTAGCCAAGAGCCTTCACAGCCTTAACTTATCAAGGAACAAGATCTCCGCGCAATAGGAGCTTTACTTGACTTCTTTCCCAACAAGTGCTAGCTGGATCCAAGAGTTATTCAAACTTCCTATGCAGCTCCGTAACATACATATTTCATTGCTTCAAAAGACTACTCAGTCCGGATCTCTAGTTGACTTACACCACCCTTTCACACCATTTCCCGATGAGATGGCTCTATTAAACCTTGATCAAATATATATCAATGAGGAAGACAGCCACAGTGGAGTAAGACTAACAGGGCAGACAAAGCTTGCAAAGAGCAACCCATGCCAAACTGGTCCTAAGATTCAGACAGTTTTCCTCCCATTCAGTTTGATTGTCACGACTTGCAGAGGCCAACTGCCCATCAAACACCTGTGGAACCCAACCGTAATGCATCAGGCTTTATGACTGTCACTTCATGTCTCCTGTTTGTCTGTTCGGGCCTACCAATGGCCCTATTTTCGGTAATTGTAGCATAGGTGGGCATCTGTTGCGCTCATACCAACTTATGGCCACTTCCAAGATACACTGATTAGGCTAGGTAATTGTTTCTAAGAATGTGGTTAGTTTCTGATGTTTTCCCATTATGTGGTGTTAGTTGTTTGGAGGACCGCTTCTGCCCTCTTGAAATGCTCCATGTGATAAAATGGTGTTAATAATACCTTCCAAAACGAAAAAAAAAATGGTGTTAATGATAAAAGAAGGCCTTGCACTCCTAAACGTTCAAGCCACCCTTTCCCCCTCACCACCTTAAGCTGAAGTCCTTTAAGATCTTCCTCTCATCTCTGATTAGGAGTGCAACACGGGCTTGGGTCGGGTTGACGGTCAACCTCAGCCTGATCCAGCTTCGAGTAAACCCAACCCACAGGCCAACCCAGCCAGAATTCCACCCTGAAGCACCAATCCAATTTCCTTTATACTCAACCCTAAACAGAACCAATCTCATGCTACCCGGACCTGAACTGACCCACATACATGCAATTATTCCCAACTTGATCTAACCAAACAGCCATCTAGAAGACTTTGGATCAAATTTGCATTTGCCTGGATGGATATTTTGGCATGAATTTTTGGAGTGCTGAAAAAGAATTCATGCATGGATTTTTTTCCTTTACCATCAATGAAGTGCTTTAATAGTCGCTTTGTTGCAGGATAAAACTAAGTTCTTACAAAACAAGTTAGACAATGGTCCAAATCGAGCCAGAAAAATCAGCTGGTTCAGGCAATCTTAGCATTAGAGGCATGGATCTGCTTGGAAACAAGGGCAGACTTGGGATCTCTAGACTGGGAGCTTGTTGACACATGAACCATACATATGTATTATGCTAAAATGCAAATCCCAAGTTCGTGAGCGTGAAATGCAAATCGACTTCAGACGAGAAATGTTTCAGCGGCCACTCCATTGATGTCTTTCGGTTGGTTTGGGAGAATCTACACAACAACTTATATCCTTACGCATTAAGAAGGTAGGCTTATTGATATGGTTTTGAATGTTTGTAAAATAATCCTTCTTTTTTTTCTTTTTCTTTTTTTCATTCTTGGGCTGAATCTTGTGGTGTTTGTAGGTTGGACGCAGAAGATCTGTCCAAGACAATGATAGTTCAAAGCTGTCTTCACCTAACTAGATATATTCACCCAATAGAAGAAAGGTAAAAAATCAACAACTTACAGTAGCAAGAAACATTACAAATTTAACCTTTTCATCTCAAATTTTGAACTTTGCCTTCTGGATTTGGTTTGAATTGCTAACATTTCAACTGAAATATAGGAATTTGAATGCGCGAACTATTAATGAGTGAACTGCATATTTTATTTATAAGTTATTAATTACTAATATTTTATTTTGCAGATTGTTTGTTGGCGATAACGGGGATGTTCGTGCTGATTGATTTTTTTTTTTTTTTGTATTGGTTGTATGTACTAGCGGGATTGACATTTCGATTTTATTCAAAACATTATTACAGTTGAATGGTCATTTTGATTGGTATACGATTGAATGTTCAATTAGGTGATTAGGATATTGAATATTGAATGTTCTAAAGAAATATTGAATATTGAATGGTAGGGATATTGGATGTTCCAAAGAAATATTACGTTTACAATGAAGAGGTAATTCTAATGCCTTTTGCAAGGAAATGTTCTACTACCTTTTCCAAGGAAACATTTCCTTGGTCATAGCTTTTTCCAAGGAAAGTTTTCCTCGGTAATAGTCGCATAATTACCAACGAATTAAACAATAGCCACGAAATTGTTGACTTTTACCAAGGAAATTTTTTGTTGGAAATAGTCAACTATTTACCGACAAAAAATTAAATTTCATCCGTAAATGTTTTTCCCCAGGGTGATGTTTCGACGAAAACCGCGACGAGCATTTTCATTAGTAATAACTTTTACCCAGGAAATTATGACATTTAGCCAGGAAAAATTTCCTTGGTAAATGTCATATTTCTTGTAGTGCAACCTCAAGAGACATAGTACACGACATAGTCATTTGGTGGTAAATGAGTGTATTTCAATTTGGGATATGAAAGTTAATTTAGTTAAACAAATCTAAGTCCTGTAAATGTACCAAAGAATTCCAATAGCCTCAAAATACAAGCTCTCAAATAGAAGAGTTGGATTCCAGTGCATTTCAGCCAAACACAAATGAAGATTGGGAATCACCTTTTCTAATGTCATCATGATTTGAATTCCAATGCATTTCAAATCCAAGCTTACTAACGGGTGTAAGCGGGGCATATGGTTGGGTCCCGGTCCTTGACTCATAGTAGACGGTCTCTTTTCAACACTGGAGACCAAAGATCTAGTGCCCATGTGGTGTGGGCCGGTGGGTGTGTGAGTGTGTGGGGTGTGGGTGTGTTAAGAAAATTAAAAAAGTCAGCAGCGCATGTGGTTCAGTCATCCAGACTGGGGCCTTGTTCATTCGTCAATAGTAGGGACAAACATATGAATTTTATTTTTCTTTATACTTTTGCTACCTTCGAAGACATGGTCAAAAGTGGACACTGATTGCTCGTGAAAAGCCTTCCGTAGGAACATCCTGCGACCGGAAGCTAAGTGGGGCCGGGCTAACATGATGTTTCTGAAAAATCGAACCATTTTTCATGTCATGTGAGTACATGGACCAAAAAATGAGCCAAATCCAAAGCTTAAGTGGACCGCACAACAGGAGATAGTGAGGATTTAACTTCCATTGTTCAGGCAAATATTTTTGTGTTTTCAGTTCATTCCAAAAGGAATGTTCTTATAAATGGTATGGATGACATATAAACATCACAGTGAACCCTGTAGGGTGGTTCCAAGTTGTAGGCATTTCCCTACCCACGGTGTCCTGTGTAGCGGCATTTCACAAACATCACGGTGGCCCCACATACCTTCCCATGGCAGGCAATCCGCGTTTGTCAAAAGATCGTTTGACTACGGGTCAAGTCAATATTCAATCAAAACGTGAGTCTAGGCGTGGGTCTAGACACGAATCCAGATTGAAACCCCATTCTAAATCCCAACTCATGCCTGAAAATGAACACAGTAGGACCTAACCCAGATCGATTTGCAATTTAGATTATACCTCATGTGTAGAAACGATACCAGGAGGATTTGATTCCCACGGTCGGATTCTTCATCGTTGTATCCAAGATATGCCTGATCCAGCGAAGATGAATGTGACATAAAAAATAAAAATAAATAAAAGTCACTTGCAATGAATGAATTGTGTGCAGGAACGCGAAAGAGTCCATGATGAGCACAATAATAATAAAATTATCTAAATATAATAATGCGGCGGCTATGAAAAAAAAATAAAAAAATAAAGAGGGTGTCATTGTGCACAAATGTACCCTTTGCGCATTAAGGGCAGGCTGGGGTTGAAAAGGCCAAGTTTCCCATTCTCGGTTGTGTACCTAGTTTGTACATTAGGTATCAGGGTTGGTTTATACAGGCCATTAATCTGATGGACAGCATTATGGATGGACCATGCGTGAAAAATCCTCTAATGATTGAATCTTTTGTCTTTACTTCATTGAATATGGACTATTTGCCAACAATGGAAGCTAAGCTATAAAAGTTGACCAATTGAAAACAACTGTTGGGCATCGTTATTGATGAGGGACGTCAGATTGTTCCAATGGGCCCTCTATGGTTGGCCAGACAGATTTCAGATGATAGACTAATTTTTCAAAACCTGTAATTTATTTTTCATATGAAGCATCTACTTGGTTGGGGTCCTTGCCTTGTTGGTAGACTCTGCAGAGTTTCAACAAAGGGGTTTTGGGTTCTAAACGTATTAGTGGTGAAATATTCACGCTGCTGACAACACCAATGGGTGTGTTGCATAACCAAAAAAAAAAAATGAAACATTCGTGGGGTGCATTTATTAGATGGAACACACATGTATATAAATATAAAAAGTTAGAAAAAGAGAGAACCAATGATCTATGATTGGACACATGCTTTAGAGGTGACCATCTGATACATGCCACAGATCCATGCACATGTGCCACATTGTCACGGATAGTATGTTTCAGTTTGGTGCCTGGTGTATCTGAAATTGGCTTTCATCTGTCTTTTTATGCCATTGAGTTCCTAATTTAAATTCTTCTACCTGTACTAATTTCTGCAAATGTACTGGACAAGATAACAACAGAGGACTTCGAAGCCAATTGGTCTCTAGTTTTTCTTCTAAAGCAGCAGTTATAGTTGGTTTACAAATTAGTTAGGTCCAAAGAGGCAGGTTCCTCTGCAACATCTGTCGAACAAGCTTATTTTATAATTTGGTGTGTCGGGCCAACGGTGATGTGAGAATGACATCTAATCTTCAATAGGTGCCTTCTTAATGTTATGATCAGAGACCAAAAGTTACACTGATCCAAACTTAGGTGTTGTCACACCATGTTAAATTGTACATGAAACCTCCTAAATCAGGTGATGTGGCCTACCTGAGTTTTTTGAATGGTCTATTTTTCGGGTGTTTGTGAATCTTGAGGGGCGTATCTTCTTAATGGAAGGGATAGAACATAGAAAACATAGCAACCCCACACTCAAGCCGGTAGGTTTTAATGGTGGGCAGCTCTATCCTATCTGCGCCATACGTTGTGACCCTTCTGTGAATTTGATCCTGCTAATTTTCGGGATACTGGAAAGTTAGGGCCTGTTTGGTTGCAGAACCTAGATTCTAGAGAAAATCTAGATTCCATTGTTGGAATCCAAAACTGCAGAAACCAGAGTGGAATCCAGGTTTCATCCGTAACTTGCTGTTTGGTTGAAAGCAGTACAATAGAGATTCTGTTCTGTTGCTTGTGGCATGGCCCACTTGGGCATCAGATCCGCCTGAGAACCTTACCCCTAGTCTATTGTAGTCCCGTAAGACAGATGGCCAGGTTGGATGGCAAATAAACATTATAGTGGGCCTTAGGCAGTTTTTAATGCTGGATGTTCAATCAACACTGTTTTCTTGTGGTGTGGCCCACTTGAGATTTAGATCTGCCTCATTTTTTGTCCAATATACTTAATTGAGATTTCAAAACTAATGGACGGTGGGGATATAAAACACATGCAACATAGATGTACAACACATATACGGAGGTGGTGATGCTCACTTCCGCCTCTTTCCCTTCCATAGAAACGGTCCACCCACACCGTTTCCACTAATCCTGGTTCCACTCAATTTAGGTTTCCAGGTGGAATCTTGTTTGGCTGGGACTTGCCAGCAAACACATGAGTTAAAATCGGATTATGCTGGAATTCAGATTTTAAGCTTAGAAACGGTTTTCAGGTGCCAACAGGCCCTTAAAGGCTTTATTAAAGTAAATCATACAGGTTAATAAAACCCCAGCCTTGGGGAGCAATTCCAAATTCATCTTCAATTTGCTCTCTCTCTCTCTCTCTCTCTCTCTCTCTCTCTCTCGTAGTGTTTTAAAAGGCCTTCTAAAAGCGTTGTTCTACAAAACTCTGTTCTGGTAGAGAGGAAGACTTGAACCGAACCTGGAAGTGAATTTGCCATCAGTTCTGATGCAAACTGATTTAACAATCGGTAGAGTGTAAATATTGCTTTAAATACAATGGTTGTGCGACATGCCTCAAGCCATTATTTTGTGTTTTTCTTCAATTTTAGAATCAAGACCAAGAAGAAATACAGATGATATTAAACTATTACCGTGGCATGTCTAACGCGAACACCTGGCTCTTCAAACTATCATACCCTATTGTATCACCAGCAGAATAATGTGACGGTTCGCCTAGCAAGTTCTCCGTCTCTTCTACATTCTGTTGAACCCATGGATGTTGCTCGAACCTCCTCAATCCCTCTATCTCTGAGGCTACTTCCTTCATTGTAGGCCTTTCATCCCCCTTCACTCTTAAACATCTCTTTGCAAGTTCCGCAACTGCTAAGAGCTGTTGTATGCCCCCCTCATCCACAATTCGAGCCTCTAGAATCTCGAAGAGACGATTCTCTTTCATTGATGAAATGAAATACATTGACAAGTTTCTCTGTTCTTCATATCTCTCGAATGAAAGCGGCGTCTTCCCAGTTAAGAGCTCCACCAGAACTACTCCGAAGCTATAAACATCACTTTTTTCTGTTAATTGGCTTGTAAGTAGATATTCTGGGTCCAGATATCCTAAGGTTCCTTGAACCAACGTAGTCATCTCAGCTTTATCGACAGGAACCAATCTTGACGCTCCAAAATCTGACACTTTGGTAGTATAATTATCATCTAATAGAATGTTGGCAGACTTGACATCTCTATCAAAGATGGGTATTGAAGCTGCAGAGTGCAAGTAGGCAAGTGCTCCTGCAGTTTCTGCGGCAATCCTTAAGCGATTTTCCCAAGAGAGTGAGGAGAAATGGCCCTCATCATGGATGTGGTGGAAGAGAGTCCCATTAGATATGTATTCATAAACCAACAGAGGAACTTCAGTCTCTAAACAACAGCCCAAGAGCTTCACCACGTTTCTGTGGTTGATTTGGGAAAGAATGGCAACCTCATTAATGAACTGATCGATTTGGCTTTCATCAACTATTTTGGACTTCTTAATCGCGACTACTCTGTTATCTGATAAAATTCCTTTATAAACTGTACCAAAGCCTCCCTTTCCGAGAATTCGACTCTCGTGGTAATTGTTAGTTGCCTTTTTGAGCTCTTCTGTGGTGAATATCTTACTTGTCTCAGCAGCACTTTGGTGATGAGAGATTTGCTGTTGTAATAGCAAACCACCATTTTGCTTGAAGAATTTCTCCTTGAGTTGCATCAGCTTTCTTTTCTTTAATCCCCAGTATAACCAAGAGCTACCAACAAGTAGAAACAAGAGACCCAAACAGACACCTGCATCCACGCAAACAGTAAGCTCATTAGTTTCATTATTTGTTCTAATCAACAAAGAGCCGACTGCAATCTGGTCTTTTGGTGCAGTAAACCCTCGCAAATGAGGTTTTCTTTTTCTAATCAAAACTCATGTTTCATGGAGCTAGGGACCATGTCACCAATCCCCTCCATGAAACAAAATGGTCAACTTTTAGGTTGGTTGAAACAATCATAGATTCTTGTGTGCGTTGTAATATCACCATCCCAACAAATAATAAATCCGTTTTCTAATTCAATTAGCTGGTATTATAAATGACATTTTCATATACAACAGGTGATTTGACTCGAAGCTTGGCCCAGTCAACTCGGCTACATTCAGACTGGGCATGACTTGTCAAGTCAGCTCACCTACTCAGTCAACTCGATACAAATCGGCATGACTAATCTACTCTTGGTGGGAATCAAATTGGCAACCCCAAACAGAGGATACCACATCTACCAATAGGCCTAGCTACACTGATTTGGTGATTAGATTTGACTATTTTTATGCTCATTCTATTCGAACTATCTCTTATTAGTGTTGGAGGTGTCAGCAAACCCCTCGATATACATTATTCTTCCATCTAGTGTTCAAGTAAAATTCTGTATTATAGGGTATCCGGTATTGTATCAACCGCCCGCACGTGAGGAGAGGTGTTGGAGGCGTAAGCAAACCCCCTGATATACATTGTTCGGTCATTCCCTAACAGCTCGAGCTTTTAGCGCAACCAGTCAGTAAAGATTCAACATCATGAATGGTTTCAATCATTGAACAACTCTGCATGTGGGCCCAGAGGGCTTACCAGTACAAAATAAATTGACCAAGTTATGAATATTAATTTAGATGTATCAGAGTATCATACTTATTTAATAACCATTAGATTAGAGGACATTTATCAGATGGTTAAAAATGAAATATCTGACAGCTCTCTTTTAAGAAACAACTGTCCCCATATAAATGAATTAGATTGCTTAAGAAAACTTAGTTTTGAAATATGGCTTAAAGACAGCGATTTCTACAATTTAGTCAGCTCCGTTTGAGTTAATAGATCACAAGTATTATACTCTACCAAGCATATGCATTATACTTTACAAGAGTATTATTTTAATTTCTGAGTACTGGCTTATCAAGCATTATCTCTACCAGAGTATCAAATAGATTAATCATAGCAGCCCAACGCTTTTAGAAAAAAAAAAAACACTTTGGCAGACTGTGATGTGTGATACACATTAGCACAGAAATTGAATGAGTTACAAGTAATTGAAGTCTTCAAATCACGGTTCCCAATTGAGATGTATCATGTACTAAAATTTATACCTATGCTTATTTAACTAGGTAACCAAATTGGTGGATATTTATGAGACAGTCGCAAAAAAAAAAAAAAAAAAAAAAAAAAAAAAAAAAAAAATCCAATCGTCCAATTTCAAGAAACAAGTATCTAGAGTTGCTCTAACAATCTGGTTTTGGGAATGTGACTTAGAAATAATGATTTCAACAGGTTACCTGATTCAATACGAATTAAAATACACCATACGTACAAGTATTATGTAGAGGAGTATCAAATGTCGTCATACTCTGATAGAGTATTAGATCAAACCCACTTTTCTTTAGCTTTTGTAACATGAAACTGCACGGAGCAGGGAAAGAACAAGAGGAAGAAGAGAAAGGAGTTGCGGCTGTGTTTTTTCCATTCTCTTCTTCTTAACAGCATCATAGTATACACGGATTCATATAAATCATGTATTATACGCGTGTTTTATATATCATTGATAATAAATACTCCAAGTAATCAGTACGTTAAAAAATATAACTATGGAGAAACCACGAATCAGTCTGATCCAAACTCAAATATAAACTGTATTTGTGTGCTCCCACCTTTCTGAAAAAAATTAAAAAAAAAATCTCATCCAAAACTTCGTTGGGTGGCAATGAAGAACAATGTAAAATCATGTATAAGACCTCTAAATTTACATATTGTTGCCTAACTAGATGTGGAATGGCCTTTTGTTGGGTTTGTCCCTTCATCCTAGTGGGGTGGGTCTGATGAATGGATTAGATTGAGTATGCACAATAAGGTGGGCTCCACAGCGTTGGAAGGTTTTATTGGTTTGGGCATCCCCTTCCTTGCGATTGTAGTCCACCTGAGTTTATTTTCGGGCTGGTTTTTGGCCCCAGGGCCTAATGGACAAGGTGGATTGGATGAACATTTGAGGTGGGCCCTACAGCAGCCCATTACCACCAAAAGTTATGGTGGCACAGGTACTATCTGGACCCTGGACCTACAAACTCAGGCATGCTCAGCTAGGACATCCAAGCCACACCAAAGGTAAGAACTCATCTGGATGGAAAGTCAGCTGGTCCACTCATCATGTAGCCAACACTATTCAAATCAATAGATGGCCTACATATGACTCAACATACTCATGTGGCCCACCAGATGATTGGATCAGCTTGGTTTGCGGGGCAACCGATATTTCATGGTTGGCCCACCATTCATATTCTGCTTGGATGTCCGACAAAGACTGGGTTGTGTGCTAGCTTAGCATGCTTGGGGTTGTTGATCAGTTCTTTTAATGATCATGTCAAGTCGATAAGGTGTTGTTAGTTTCAAATTAGAAGAAATTTCTTATGGTTGTGATTGAGAGGAATTACCTAGAATGACCATTATTACTGGAAAAGATTTTTTCTTTCTGATGCAACCATCTCCGTCCGTTCTACCATCCCCATAGCTGCCGCGAGGGCAAGAACAATTGTAACTACCCTCAGTATTAGTGCAAATCTCTTGGCATAAATTGGCCTTTGGATTTGCGCACTCATTAATATCTGCAAGCACATAGAAACACATTATCAGGAATGAAGACAATCTATGATTCGAAACCGGAGAAATTTCAACTTTATCAAATCATTCCTTGACCAAATACAACAGATGATTGAAATTGTCCTTGTTCTGGTGCCCTGTTCTTTAGGCCGAAGAAAATTGAGCCCGCCGGATGATTCAGGTCACCACTGGAATGATTTACGACATTGAAAATAATTTTTTTAATGGCTCACATGGACTCCAAAAATCAAAGATTAGTATAATCACATGTGATTATTGGGCTATAGCTTAGTTGTAAGAGCACATTGATGGTCCAGAACATAAGAACAAGTCAGCATGTTGGCCCCAATGGACCGTAGCTTAGTTATAAGAGCACATTGATGGTCCAGACCATAGAGAGATGTCAGCATGTTGGCCCCAATGGAGCCACACATGTTCACGATCATGACTCTCAGCATTGGAAAAACACAAACTGTATCATGTGCCGCCCTAGTCAAGTATTGGAACCCAAAATGTTTATATGGGGCACTGGTTGAGGCTGGAAGGTTTGGTTGTTTATTCTACAAGGCTTGGAAGTGGGTTACACCATGGTTTGTCTACACAGGGCATCCAACATGTCCAGTAGGATTAATGCCTCACCAAGAAATTTAAAAACCCCAAAAATCAGGCTGATTCAACCATCCTAATGGTATGTCCATTGTTTTGTATGGCATATTCCACCTAATAATTCAACACGCCAGACTTTTGGGGCATCTCAGCATCATTGTTGGGCTCACTTAATGCAGGGATGGTATGAAATATAGAACTCTGTGGACCGCACACAGGTGATAGTGTATAATCAGGTGTATGAATAGGTGAATAGGCAGGTGAATAACTTGTACACACAGGTTAATAACTTTTAGAACAGAGGAACCAGCCTTGTTAGATGGTTACCCCTGGAAGCATCGCCTCTGCCAGCAAATTATGATAATTCCAAAAACACCTAACTAACCTGATGAATGTTTGGAGGAGCAATCTCAC
This sequence comes from Liriodendron chinense, assembly GCA_003013855.2. Lineage (NCBI taxonomy): Eukaryota > Viridiplantae > Streptophyta > Magnoliopsida > Magnoliales > Magnoliaceae > Liriodendron > Liriodendron chinense. Next base: position 949,890 of record PVNU02000133.1, on the reverse strand, counting down.
TTACCTTGACATCCTCCAGGCAGATAAGGATTCCCTTGATACCCATCAAGGCAATTGCAGCGGTATCCAGGACCGTTGGCTGAGTCAGTGCAGTTGCTATTGTTACGACATGCAAAACTCGTTGAGTTTCTATTACGAGCTTCTTCACACGTCTCATTACCCACCGCCCAGTCAAGCGCCACTGGAACAACATCTCTGGTCCTATTAACAAAATTTGGGTCACTGAGATCTGTCAAAGAGAACTGGAACCGGTCCTGCTCAGCCAGGAAAGCGTAGCTGCATGGGTCGAAAGCCCAAATATCAGTGTGGTTCTTTATGCTGGCAGGCGTTACCTGAAAAAACTTGAGACCCTTTGGAATGGCGATCTGGCAACAACCGATGCCATTGCAAGACCCATCGATCATGCTCTCTTGGCTAGAACAGAAAGAGACGCAACCGCCTGTGAAGTTGAGGTCAGACGCTTGGATCAGTCCTAAGGTATCACACCCAAGGACCGTGAATTTGTTTAGAGTGTCGGAGAACGTGTATGGGGTCCCACGCAGGGCCATCCAGGGAGAAGAGTTAGAAACTAGCCCGCCGGACTCATTGTAGCAGTTGGAAGCTATCCAGTTCTTTATGCGCACCACCCCTTGTAGCGATGCTTCGATGACTTCAAGGTTACTGGATCCTATCAAGGGTTGGGGAGGTGAGAAAGAGTCACTGCAATTGATCCGAAACCATTCATTTTCGTCTCTGTAACAGCCATGGCCAATGCCGAATGGATAGGGAATACTGATGTTTCCACATTTGTCAGGGCAGCCGGGCAGCGCCTGTGATGCTGCTGAAGCTGCTGCTGTTAGCCATATGAGATGAAGCAACAGATGCAATGCCATCTCTCCTTTCTTTCCTTCTTCTGCCTTTGTTTGGAGTATCAAATTAAATGTTCTTTCTTTAATACTTCCCAGCGTTGACGTGCTCCTCGATCACCAGTGCTTTTTTACCATTAGGTTGGTTTTTTTACCATTGGGTTGGTGGACTGAGTAATTTACAAGGTGAAAATGTTTTGTTATCCGATAAGCAGGTACCATAGCCGTGGATCAGGGGTCGTGTTTCAAATATCAAAGCCGTTGATCTGACCTAACACAAAGATAGGTGGGGCCAGCTGCCTCAAAAATCTAAAGAATTCGACGATCCCATCTTTGTCCCACGAAACAAACGTTAGCACGTGTTTATGTTCAGAGGGAAGGAGTTAAATTACCCAGGGTTCAAATATTGTAACGGTAGATTTTTAATTCTTTTTTTTTTCTTTTTTTTTTTTCTTTTTTTTTTTTTATGTTCCTGTATTCCCATGCCTCGAAAGCCGGTCACATAACATCTTGGATTATTGAAATAGGACCAAATCCAGCAGCTAATGTAGACCTTCCAGGAGATATATATATATATATATATATATATATATATATATATATATATATATATATATATGATGCTCACTTGGGCATTGCTCTTGTGATAAACTCAAGAGCACTTTTTCATGGCTCATTGCACATGATGTGAGTCCAAAATCTGAGTCATCCATGTGATGCAGCACCCTAAGAAACCCTTACGACCCATCTTTCAACCTGATCCAGAACTCTAATAGGCCGCAGTAGAAAGCAAGAGACAAATCAATGGAGGAAACTGTTTCCTTCTTTCATGGCCCACCAAAGTTCTAGAACAAATTGAAAGATGGGCGTAAGATTTTTTGGGGTGCTGCATCACGTGGACGACTCAGATTTTGGGCTCACATCCTGTGCACCTTCTTAGGTGAGCAACTATGTGCACCTTTGCACATTGTGGGCACAAAATCCGATCCGTCCTCATGATGCGGCATCCCATGAAACCTCCTCAGGTCTAACTTTCACCCTAATCCAAAACTATGGTGGGCTACGGCTGTTTCACTTGAACTATTTGAATTTTGTGCCCATAACACATGTGCAAAGGTGTGCACGGGTGCTCAACTAAGAAGGTCAAGCTTTGTGGGGCCCATTGTGACCTATGTCAGAAATCCACACTATGTAGTGGGTCCCATCTAAGTTACGGGATATTCCAAAAATCAACAGTATATGGAACACAAGTGGTCCATGCCATCTCAAAATCATGTAAAATCATGCATAAAACATCTAACAGCACTTGGTGAGACCTACCTAAGTTTTGGATATGGCTGATACTTGGTGTGACCCCTCATCCAAGTGGCACACACACAATTAGGGCTATACATGAGTTGAGTAGAGTCCAACTTTGCCCTGCTCATTGCTCGGCTCGAACCACCCAGCCCTTGCTCAACACTCAACTCAACTCGGTCGAGTCGAGTTCTAGTTTGAGTCGAGTCTAAGTTTTCAAGCCGAGTCCAAGTTCGAGTCTTTCGAGCTGAGTTCGAGTTTGAGTTTTCGCCCTAAAATCCATGTAAAAAAAATGAGGGGGAGAAGGGGATTCTTGGCGTCAAGCGGACAGGCAGGCAGAGCAGCTCGAGGGGTGGCCAGAGTCGAGCGAACAAGGTAGCTCAAGGGGTGGCCAACGTCGAGTTGAGACTTACTCTTGAGAGGGAGGGAGGGAGGGAGGGAGGGAGGGAGTGGGCCGTGGGAGTGGTCAGGTGGGGCCGCGTAGGAGATTAGGGATTTTTTTTGGGTTTAGGGTTAGGGCGCTAGGGTAGTCAGGGATTTTTTTTCTTCAAATGAAAAGAATAAGGATTTTTTTTTTTTTTTTTTTTGAGGGTATTTATACTCTGAGTCACGATACGAGTTGAGCCAAGTCAAATCGAGCCGATTTTGAGTCACCTAAATATCGAGCCTGAGTTCATTAAACATGGCCATGCTCGATGCTCAACTCGAATTCATTCGAGCACTCAAAATTTAACTCGATTCAGCTCAATCTCACTTCCAATTTGAGCCGAGTCAAGCATTTCCGAGCTGAGTCAAGCGAGCTTACTCGACTCAGGTACCGCTCATTGGCCTGAATGTCGAAACCACATCTCAATGGGCCCATGGCCAAACACGAAAGGATGCATTTGACTGATGGGGTGGATGTCCATCACACATCATGGTGGGGCCCACAGAGTTCGACCCCATGAGAAGCTTCCCATGAGGTCAACCTCACAGGACACGCGCTCATCTAACGTACACCCGTGTACTCTGTAATTAGCCTAGGAATAAGCAACATTCAATGTAGATGAGAGTCTGGTAAGGGCAGCGTATGCAATTTGGTATAGTTTATTTTATTTCAGTTTTATGACATATTGGTGATATCCGGATGAGACCAGCATATGCAATTTTGTATAGTTTTCCCAGAGCGTTTGGTTTATGCCCTCAACTTCATAGGTATTTTCTTTATGGGAGTCTTTAAAAAAAAATCTACCAAATTAATATTATATAATTTGCATTTCCATATTTTTAACAAATTTTTTTTTAGAAAACTACCTAATAATTGATATAATTATTCCACTTTGGGTTGGTTTGTCGTGGGAACATATGAGTCAGCTGCTTAGGTGGGCCTCACTGTGATGTTTAGGTAAAATCGACCCTGACCACCAGATGCATCACCTCATGTTAAGTCAAAGGCCTTCATCTATGATTCAAGTGGACCATATGATTCGAAAGAGTGTAATAGGCAACGGTCACCCTGCAAACTGTTTTACTTGGTATGGACCATCTGAATAACTACTGGTCCTGACTTTTAGGTCTCTGGCATAAATTTTAGTGTGGCAGCTAATGGTTGGCGTGGATTTTATGTAATCATCACTGTGGGCCCTATAAAAATCAAGGGTGGGCGTCTCTCTCCTAAATATATTCTGTGGTGTGACCTACCAGGATCACATTTCAACCTTCTGTTTTTTCTTTTAGGCCTAGACTGGAATTACATGTCTAATGGTTGGAGTAGATTTTGCATACACATCACGATGGCCCCGCCATATTTCAAGTCCCTACAATATCCCTCTCTAAACACTGGCAGGGATTATTTAAAAACGAAAATCTAATTAAATGCTATGGGATCTGCTCTTGATTTTGATAAGGCACACCGTGTTGTTTGTGATAGATCCACTCTGACCATTACTTATTTTGTAAGTGCAGAGATAGAAAATGAGGCTAACCCATGATTCTGGTGGGCTACAACTAAAGGAAACAATTGGAAGAAATATGTCCACCCTTGATTTGATAGGACCCACCATGATAATTATATGAAATACACGCCAACCATTAGATTCTACACAAAAGTTTAAGCTTATGGACCAAACATTATACTCATTCATTATTTATGTGGGCACACTAATGGAAACAACTTGGAAGGCATGCATTTTCCCTTGTATTGTTTCCAATCATGTGGTTAACTTGAACCATGGATGTAGCTAATATTTCGAGCCCTTGACCTAACATGGAGTGATGCACCTAGCGATATGGCCAATTTTACATAAAAATAACAATGGGGCTTACCCAAGCCACCGGCCCGTTTACTCATAGGGCAAATGGGCCTCTGGCAAAGTGGCCTAAATACATCAATTAATGAGGTAGTTATTTGAAAAAAAATAAAAATAAATGGCATTGGAATGTAAATTTTATATTAATTAGGTAGGGTTTTTTTTTTTTTTTTTTTTTTGGTTGAAGAAAAAAAACCCTTTCTTCAATTTATCTTTTAAATACACAGCAGGTCTTTTACTCAAAAAAGAGAAGAAAAAGGCACCAATATATTGCAGCAAACAGATCCTAATCCATCCATTAGGGTTAGCCACAAGCCAATCCATTCCTATTTCCTTTATGTGATTGTGCGGCAGACAGCTCCGACGACTAAACATGCAACCCTCGCTATCAAATTGATGGAGATTGCCACAAAAGGTCAGTGGTCCACATTCCTCAATTAGCATTACTTGCTATTGGTGATCCAATGTACGCGAACAAGATGGATGGATCGCCCATCTATGATTAAATTGGAGTAGAAACAAATCAAGACGGTTGGTTGCTCAAAGACCCAGAATCCTCTGGTTTTTGTGACTGCTAAATGCAGTTGACTAACGCACTTTAAAAGTTCACTCACCTCACAAGTGAAATTGATGAACAAGTGTGCAAGATCAGAGCAGTTTATCAAGCCATCTCCACAGTGTAGATGTCATGTGAATAATCATGCCAATGAGGTCACTGGGTTGGCCCTAGATGTATGTATTGGAGACCATTGGCCAATTTCTCTAAACCGTTCACTTACAGCCATTTTTTTATATGTTTGGACCACCTATCCACCCTATCCGTAATTTAAAAACTTGAAAGAAAAAAAATTAGCCGGGTCGGCCCCATGTTTTGCATGTTTACCGTTTCAAAATCTCCTCAACAACCCAACCGAAGACTTTTCCATACCTCAAGGTTTATTGAACTTGATGAAAGCAATTGAAAACTGCAGGCGTCGACTTTTAATGGAGAATAAGATGCAGTGCTACCCTCACCAGCCACAGGGTAGCATATAACCGTCAGGTTTCAGTTTGTGCAAGTGGGGCACATGGTTCGATCATCCAGACCATTAATCTGTTGAGACCTGTTGTAGATGGACCATGCCACAAAAATTTCGCAAAAAATCGTCCATCAATAGTTGGCCCAACAAACCAGTGATCTGAATCACTGAACCATAGGTGCAGTGCCACTTTCACAAACTGAAGGGTATACTGTGCATATCTCTGTCCAGTTTTATTTGATTCCTCTGTATTTTGAACAGGGCCGTTGATCAGTTATTGGGATGGCGACCAAATGATTCCGATGGAGTAATCAAACATATGATTTTCTAGTTTTATATTTCGTCTAATTTTAGTTACTATCGAAAACGCAGTCTAAGGCAGGTTTTGAGTACAGATCTGAATCCATAACCAAAACATGAATTTAGACACAGGTTTAGACCTGAATCCAGATCCAATCCCCATTCTAAATCCCAACTCATGCAGGATACTTAGCTCAGAAGGACCTAATGGGATAATCAGATCCATTCACCATTTAGATTAAGATGTACCTCATGTGTAGTACCACTATCAAAAGGATTTGATTAGTACAGTTGGATTTTGCACACTTGTATACAAATTGAGCCAGTGCCATCCATGATGACTATGAAAGTAAAAAATAAAAAATAATAAAATAAAGAGTCATCAGCAATCGCTGATTGTGTGGAAAGGCAAACGAGTCCAAGCATGATAATAATAATAAAATTATCCAGATATAATCTTGTGGCAGCTATGGAAACAATAAAAAGGCTATCATTGTGTATCAAATGCACTCTTTGATCATTAAGGGCAGCAAAGGGCCCATGCCCTAGTCCCCAAAGTAGTGGTCCTTGCCCTAGTTGGGTTGACAAGGCCTTGGCCCTGTCCCCTGACCCTACCAGGTAGGGCCCGTCCATGGAAGAAGGCTAAATATGAACAAGTAGACCATAGAAAGAGGAAAAATCCCTAGTTGACCAAAGAAATCATAGAAATAAATCTTTCTAGCTTGAAAGGTTTAAGGTTGGGCGATTGAAGACTTTTTTTGCCATGGTTAATGATAGTGTGGTACTAAGAAGGAAGTACACCACCCCTGGTCACAACCAGGGAACTCTGCCTAGCCAATGTGTTTGCTGGACATGATACAATAGAATACCTTCCCTCCACCATCCACTTGGGTTGGGACGGACCATGCTAAAATATCAAATGGATGGGCGATTGTATTCATCCAATCAGTGGGCCTTCGAATGGACAGTAAAAGGTAAAGATGGAACCTCCTCGACAATTAGGGAAGAGGTGAGGGCAAGAGATGGCTGGAGTTGTCCTATTAGTGGAATTTTCAAACCATAGACCATCTAAGCAGAGCCCACAGTGTGACTAGGTCCGAATCCATTGCATTTCATGCCATGCCTAATATTTTATTGGCATCGTGCCTATACCTGGTTATAAGTTGGACCTGAATTCCAATCAAGCCCATGAGCTCAGAAATCAGGTTCCAGACCATTTCCAGGGATGCCCATTGGATGGGGAGGTATTAGTCAATGATCTGCCAGCAGTTTTCACTCTACTCTCAGATTTTCATTTTGAACCAGTAGGCCCTATGGTTCACTGATCCAAACTGTTGAACGTGTGGGAACACCATGGAAAGCCGTTGAACCAAAAATATTCCGAAAGTGTGGAATCGGGCCCTTCAATTGGTGGACTAGATACTTAGGAAGAACTTTAACAATTATTAACGATGGTCACATTAACCATTATCCTTAGAAAGGCCAAAATCTCTTTCGTGTAGTGCCAACCAATCTTGCACTTATTTTGCCCCTGTAATTAGTTTTTCCTAGATAGAAAACCTAGAATATTTGAAGGAAATGTTAAGACGTACATTTGAAATATAGGTAAAGAATATTTTAAGAACTTGAAATTTTGGCTGGTATTCATCAGACGGCTTAGATTTCACCTGTTGAAGCCCACAAACAGCTTATTGTGTAATCAGATAAAGCCTAACGTACAGCAAACTTCCTCTCTCCCCAAATTAGAGGACCGATTTTTTCTCCAGAATTCCTCTCTTCATCCCTCTCTCTACATGCATTACACACATATTAGAGCATGTTTGGTTGATGCTAAAAAAAAGTTTATTTCATTTAGGTTAATCATAATTATGTATTAAAGATCAAACCCTTTTGGATAAGGACTAAAAAAATCCTTCATAACCGATAATCAAGATCAATAATACATGATATTGATAAACTAAAATAAGAACCCATTTTTAGGCATCTACCAAACAAGCCCTTAGTCATCCTCTACTTCTCAATATCTTAGTTTACTTCCCTGTGGGTGGTGAACGGGGGAAAGATGTTAGAGAATTGTCTCCTTTTACATTTCAACATCAGTATAGTCATCTCCAAGGCGCCTGTGGAAGCCAAAACAAAATTTGATAGGAACTTTACTTGGGTAGAAGATGACTTGGGTAGAAGATAAACGTGAGATTATTTTCTTGACCTGACGATTTAGGTTTCACATTTTAGGATTTGTTTAGGGTTTAACTTAATCTTTCATTGGGTCGACATCCACGTCATTGAAAATGTGTACCAAGTTGTCATTATTCATGCTTGTTTATAAAGTGGTATCTCTAATCCCCTTAACATATCATATCTCATTTTTAAATCTTAGCCCTTAATTAAATATCTATTTAGATTTATCACTTGGGTAATTTGATTGGCCTTTATCAACCTTAGTTCCAATAATGTTTACTCTTCAATGTTAATTTTTTTGCTTTTAAATTAACCATATCAATTTTAGCTCTTATGTTGCCTGCACTTTTATGCTGCTTCATGCGGGTTATGGCATGTTTGGGTGCTACTTAGAAATGAGGTCATCTAAGTTAATCCTAATTATGTATTTCTTTTTAGTTAATTCTAATTATGTGTTAACTATGATCTCTAATGCCTATTATGATAAACTAAAATGAGATGAACTCATTTCTTAAGTGGCAAAAAAAGTTCCAGGCAGGCACTCCAATTACGATTGCGACTCTCATGATTTTTTTTTTCTTCATTTCAAACTTTGGAATTATCAACTGAAACGTTTATAAAACCTGTTCCAATGGCCAAATAATTAAATCCCTCCCCTTGAAAATTCAGAGGTTTAGAGTTAAAGTTAGATTCTGAATACCAATCTTCTATCAATGAAAGTTGTTGCTCACCTATTTCACTGAGTACCTCTCTTGTGCTTTAATGTTCAGGCATCTCCTTGCAATCTCTACAACTGTTACCGGTTTCTCCATTTTCCCTTCCTCAAGTATCATTGCATCTAAATATCCAAAATGTTCTCTTAGATGACGTGCTATTAATTTGATTTCACTCGGTTTTTATGTAGGACAGGTAAAAGATGTCTCAGTGGAGGTAAGTCTGGCCATAAGTGGGATTGGCCCTAAGGGCCCAACAAAATCATAATGAGTAGGCCCAGCCTAAAGACCTGGCCCAATCTGGTCTAGACTCAATATATTGATAGGCTTAATAGAGGGTCAGGATCGCATGAATTCTGCCAAAGGGGTCTTGATTGGTCAAAAATTGCTTAAACATAGCTTCCAATGAACATAACTTTGTGGGTGATTATCTGCCGTGTGTGTATGATATGCAGTTGAAAAGTAATCAATGAGATTTACGTGTTGGTCAATTATCACGTGTTCATAGGTCCAAAGGACTTTTCAAACTTTCATTAGGTTGACAATGAATCTATTAACAAGGTAGATTGGAAAATGCTTGCGTCCATGACTTGCATAGTACTTGGGGCATGACTTTTGCTAACACGGAAGGAATCAACCGTCCCTCAGATGGCACACTTTTTCATTCAAAACTCAAGTGCTGTACACGATGATGGGAATAATTGAAATTGCAACGTTCACCATTAGTTTTGTGTGGAGCCCATGAATCAGAGATTAGAATTACTCAACTAGTCTGATTTTGGAATTATTACCTAGCAATGGTGGGTTCTATAATTTAGTTGGTTTAGATTTGAGTTAGCATATGTCATGTGTACATTCTCTAGTGCCTACTTATCAAGTGTCATCGTAGCTCTTCTAGTAGTTAGGCCTGCCAACGGGTCATGTTGAACTGGGTTCATGTTGTGTCGTGTCAAAAATTTGCTCACCCAAACCTGACCCTTTAATTAACGAGTTAAAATTTAGAAACCCTAACACATTCGTTAATTTAATGAGTTACTTGTAACTTGGCTCATTTAACACGTTAAATGAACGGCCGTTTTGGGTTGGATACAGGTTGACCCATTACGCTATCAACCTGTTACGAAATGAACCTGTTTGACAGGTCATATTGAGAAATGCATCGACCTAAACAAGCAACAAGCTTGCCATTAACAGCTTTTCCTTTCCAGAATAATACTTTTCTGAAATTCTGTTGACATTAACGATTTTAGTTTACTGACTGTCTTAGCTTAACTTATGGCTTTCTCACCACATTATGATTAATTACCAAAATTCCCTTACTAACACTTTTAATAGGTTTTGCGGGTGAAACATTGAAATGACCCGTTATGTTAACGGGTCTTAATGGGCCAACTAGTTAGTGACCCAACACGATAAGGCTAAACCCAAACATTAGTTGTTTTGTACGGGTTTCTTGCGAATTGGCGAGTCGTGTGGAATTTTGTCAAGCCTACTAGTAGTTCCCCAAATATATGTTGAGGTTGAAAACTCTAAGGCGGACTAATGGTTCTATAATCCCAACAGTTCAACTAATGATGCCATCTAGGGGTGCACATGATTCAGTTCAATCTGGTTTTCGGGTGAAATCATAACTTAATCGTATCCAATGGTTTTAGGAAAACCAAAATCAGAACTGAACTGTTTGCACCTTAGAACCGAACGGAACCAAAATGTGAAAAATCAGTTCCATTCTATGATTATGAGCTTTTTATTATCTAACCCAATTGCATGGTTTGTTTTTATAATCCAGCTCAATTGCACGGTATTTTCTTTTTATAATCTATTCCATCCGTACCTCAGGGCCCACCATGGGCATACCTTGATGTGTTTGTTAGATCTACACCGTCCATCCTTATTGTTGGACAATGTTTAGGTGGGCCACATTAAAAATTCAGCTAGATCCAAATTTTAAGCAGACTACTTGACATGAGACAGCGAGGGCTGACACACCCAGGGTTCGGTTCCACGGTTTGATCATGTGGTCCGATTCCACGGTTCTATGGTCATGTTTACAGTTTGATTCGATTCTACAAAACTTAAAATTGAGATCTGAAGCCAACTAACTGGTTCTTTAATTTTTAGAACCGAAGCTAGAACTGGTGCACTTCAAAACATGACGAAATTTAACCAAGCTAATCGATTCCCGTCCAATTTATGGATTCCATCCGTTCCATGTGCACCCCTAATGACATCACGGAGGGCCTGTCTCAAAATCAACTATCACCGTTGTAAGACCCGATGGGTACCCGGCAGGAACCAGATTCTATCGATCCTGGAACTGATGGAACCGGACCGTATGGTACACCTCGACCCGATCCGTACTCTACTTTGTTGACAGCTGCAGATTGCATGATATTGACCATCCATCCACCCAAATGTAAAAGATGGACGCGGGTTGGCTATAACACCAGCCAGCAAGCTGGTGTCAAAGTTCTATGAGTCCCACTATTATGTATTTGTTTTATCCACGCCATTCATTCATTTTTACAGCTCATTTTAAGGCATGAATTTAAAAATGAGGCAGATATAAAGTCAAGTGGACCACACGAAAGGATACAGTGAGGGAATGATATCCACCGTTGAAACCTTCCTAGGGCTCACAGTGATGTTTATTTGTCATCCACCCTGTTCATGAGACACGAAAATCTAGATGAATGGAAAGCACAAATATCAAATTGATCCAAAACTTTTGTGGCCCCCCAAAAAATTTCCTACGGCGCATGTTCAATTGCCACCGTTTACTATGGTGTGGTCCACTTGAGATCTGTATCTGCCTCATGTTTTGTATCATTCCTTAAAATGATCTGTACAAATGGATGGACGGCGTGGATAAAACAAATACATCATGGTGGGACCCACAGAGCTTTGACACAGATTGCTGGCCGATGTTCGCGTCACCCAGCCAACCCGCGTCCATAAAAGATGGTCTGCGATCCACATCCACGAAAGGTAAAACGACCCGGATATTGGATGGTTAGGGGGGACGAACTAAGGTGATAGTTCAACAATAAATTCTAAGCCGTAGATTCACATAAAAGTACACGTGGCATTCATGTAAGGAAATCCAGATGGTCCAAACTCCAAATTGCGGGCCCCGATGTGGACGGAGTTGAACGTGCACTTCACACAGATTGAACTATCTCAACCATTTCATTTCACCGATGGAATTTGGACAACTGAACATTTTTTATCTATAGCTGTCCATTTCATAGCCACCGTATGGATCGTTTTTCATGCTAAAAGCTAACCACAATGGGTCCCAAAATTTGAATCATATGTGTGGTGGTTGAGACGTCACAACTAAGAAAATGATTTGTGAGCTGTCCCCGGTTTTTTGCTCCATGGGAATTGGATGGTGACCCCAACACCACCTATATACCTGATGACCGGATTCTTTGGGGCACACCATGATGTATCTGTTTCATCCACACTGTGCATCCGTTTTGCCAGCTCATTTTAGGGCATGAGCCAAAAATTGAAGCAAATCCAAGGTTCAAGTAGACCACACCTTCTTAGGGCTCACTGTGAGGTTTATTTGCCATCCAACCTGTTCATAATGTCACACAGACCTTGATGAAGTGAAAACACAAATATCAGCATGATCCAAAACCTCCGTGGTCCCATGAAGTTCTAACAGTAGGCATCCAATCTCTACAGTTTTCTATGGCGTAGTCCACTTAAGCCTTCTTTATGCTTCAATATTGGGCTCATGCCCTAAAATGAGCTTGTAAAATGGTTGGGTGGACTGGATAAACACATAATACATCACAGTAGCCCCACAGTGTTGGGGTGACCACCCAATCAGCTTCCACTTAGGGTGTCAATGGGCCAGATTGGCTCATCAGGCTTTTGGGCCGAGCTTAGGCTGAAGCATCAAGCCCAAGGGAACAAGCTCAGGCTTAAATTTCAAGCCCAATTATAAACGGGCCAAGCTTGGGCTAAGAAGTCCAAAACCCCATCTTCCTGGCCCGGGCCCGCTAGGTTTTAGCAGTGTCCTTCAAGGTGTGGCAGGGATTAGTGGATGAGGCCTTACTGTGGGCCACTTTGATATATGTATTGTATATCAAACCATATATCAATTTCACCTTATCATTTTTGGGCATTGTCCAAAAATGAGACAGATCCAAATCTCATGTGGACCAGGGGAACACAATGGTGATTGGACGCCCACCGTTGAAAACTTCCTAAAGCCCACTGTAACATATATTTGCTATCCAACCTGTTGATAAGGTCCCACAAACCTGGACGAAGTGAAAACACAAATATCAGCTTAATCCAAAATTCTTATGGCACTTAAGATCACCCTTATTTTTTGGGACCATGTCCTAAAATCATCTAGAAAAACAGATAAATGGCATCGTTATAGAACATATACATGAGGTGGACATACATATGAGATGGGCCTTACTGTCAAGACTTTACGGCCGGTTGGACTTCCGAGGCCTCATTAACGTCAATGCAGTGGAAGGAGAGTAGGGGCTGTTAGGCCTATGGGTCTCACCATGGTGTTTATGTAAAATTCACCGTGACCTTAATATGTGTCACACCATGTACTTAAGCCCAAAGGCATAAACCCAGCACCATCCCTGTTTCAAGTGGACTACGTCTTTGAAGATAGGGTACATGGAAATATTCACCCTCCAAACTGTTATCATTTGCATGTTCCATGGAATAATGGCTGGGGGGCCTGGAATTTGGGCCTCAAGCCTAGGTTTGGGTATGGTATCCAAAGTTCGGAGTGGATTTTATATATTCATCACAATGGGCCAGTAAATATCAATGGACTCTCTCTCTCTCTCTCTCTCTCTCTCTCTCTCTCTCTCTCTCCCTAACTATTTTCCTTCCTATTATGCACCTGAGCGACAGGAGTCAGCCTGATTTTTTTGACCACCGGCCCCTAAAATAGGATTACAAATCTAATAGCTGGATAGGACTTCACGTAGATACCAAGGTTGACCTCCTAAAAAAAAAAAGAGCGCGTGTAAGGAGAGTTATTGACATATCCCACGCATGATGGGGAAAAAGATGAGCTATTTTCAGGCTTTTTTTGGAAAAAGGGTTCCGTTGCTTGGGTGGGCTCTAACTTAGAGTTGATGTAGAATCCACCTTATTCAGTAGGTGTGTCCCTCCATGTTCTCTATGGTTAAAAAATCTGTTCCATTCATAATTCAAGTGGGCCTATGCTGATTCCACTTAAATGGAAACAGGAAATAACTTAATGAAATAACTCTTCGTAAAGGAACCTCATACTTGGTATGTAGATTTTCTCTATCGGCAGAGACAAATTCTCAATACCATGCAATTTGCATTGGGATGAGGTGCGTACTTTGTCGCTATCTTGGAGATAATTTGTGCCCCTCGATGCAAAGAATCAGTGCAGAAGGTTGTCGACATATCTACTCCCAGGATACAATTCTCTAGAAACGTTCCCTCAGAGTGTCCACAAGCTCTGAGAAAACCTAACAATACAACCATCATAGAACATCGCCATTTCCTTTGCCCAAGGTAAAATCGATTCGCCCAAGGAAGACCGGAGAAGAAGAAGAAGTCTCTATCTTATCTAGGGCTGGTCATGAGCCGAGTCAGCTCGAGAAACTCGATCGACTCGACTCGAAAAAGCTCTCCTCGGCTCAACTCGACTCAGTAGAACAAGTCAAGCCAAGCTTTATTTAGGAGCTCGAGTCAGAAATCGAGTCAAGTTCGACCATTAGGTCACTCGACTCGACTCGACTCAAAACTCGACTCGATTCAAGCTCAACTCGGCTCGAGCTCGAGCTCGACTCGTTTCATATGGATATTTGTTTAAAAAAAAAAAAAAAAAAACCCTAATCTTCTTATTTCTTAGTTGTCTCTCCCCCCTCCCCCACACACATATTAGGGTCCAAGCTTAGCACATATAAAACCCTAACATGTTGGGGGGGTTTCTTAATTAATTTTATTATTTTGTTCAAGGTAAGAACATTCCTTGTTGAGCATATTTGATGGATTGAGTAATTTCAAGTACAAAACATAGTGAGCACACACTGGTTGTGTGTTTTACACGCTACACAGACACAGATGCTACGGTGAGACCACACACCATACCTATCTACAAAACAGGGGCTATGGTTAGACCAAACACCATATGCAACTATTGATTGCAATTTTACGAGGGAGGTGGTGCATCTGATCCATGAATCAGCTGGGCCTCATCATGGAGATGGTCCACACAATAATTAGGGTAGTCCATTCATGTGGTGAGCTATGCATGTATTGTATTACTTATGGTTCATAAAATATTACTAGTGGTCTACATTCAATGCATGTGTGACTTGGCCAAAGAAAAAACCGATCAGAGCTAGGTCATTTTAATGGTGGGGTCCCACCTATAGAAATATTATTCTCCCCTAATATATGTGTGACTTCTTGAACGTATTGTTGTTGACTTTTAATTTGTATTTTGTAGTAAAAAATATAATAAATTGAGGTGGGGGCAAGCTCGACTTGACTCGAGGTAAGCTCGCCTCGACTCAATCCACTAGCTCGCCTCGAGCTCGCCTCGAAAGTTTTAGCAAACAAGGCAAGCTCCAATGGTAAGCTCGAGTGTGAGCACGAACTCAAGGAGAGCACAGACAAGTCAAGCCAAGCTTGGCCCACCTCGACTCGACTCGGCTCGATGTATAACCCTAATCTTATCTCCGGAAACCCTAACCTTTTATAAAACCCCAAAAGGACAATAGGTCGAAAAAGACTCGTTAAGAGCATGTTTTATAAATACGCCCGGTTAAAGGTTTTCTGACTAGTTATTCCGCCGGTCATACCCTCTCTACGCACATATATGAGCTTTGGTATAGTTCAAGATACTTTACAAAGGCTTATATTGGGCAAAGGTATATAAACCATTTTTCTTTCTCCCACTTTATCCGATGTGAGACTAAAGAAAACCATAAAAAAAAAAAAAGCAATAAAAACTTGTTTTGTTTGAAATACACATAACAGGCCAAATAAATCAAAATAGTATATAAGGAAGGCTTAGGACCTGCCTGTTAACATTGAAAATTGTTACTTAATGGAGAATTCAGAAAATGCTCGGTGTTTAGCATTGTTTGTTAACACCGAATGTGGAAAGCACTCTGTAATTTTTTGTTGAGTTTTTTCGATGACGAAGTTTTAGCCTAATGGTGGATTCAGAATTCACTCTGCAACTTTTTCTAAAAAAATCCAAAATTGCCCATGCGCAAGAGAGATTTTCTCATTTGCATAATGCATAACCTAACTTTTAATGTGTGACACTTCTTTAGGCCACCATTATTTATGTGTTAGATCCACACCATGCATCAACTTTTCCGTAATATTCTAAAGCATGATCTTAAAAAATGAGGCATATCAAAAACTCAAGTCAACCACTCCACATATAGTAGTGGGAAAGACACGACTATCGTTAAAACCTTCTTGGGGTCTATTGTGAAGTTCATTTGCCATCTAACCTCTTCATAAGGTCACACAAACCTAGATGAAGGGAAAACATAAAAATCAGCTTGATCAGAGCCTTCTTTGGCCCCAAGAAGTTTTCAATGGTAGGCACCCAATTCCCACTGTTTCTTGTAGTGTGGCCCACTTGAGCCTTAGATCTTCCTTATTTTTTGTCTTGTCCCAAAAAATTATATGAAACAAATGGATGGATGGTGTGGATAAAACATATACATCATAGTAGGCCCTACAGAGTTCTTTGATAGGATCGTCCGTCTCTAGCTAGATCCGGGTGGGGGCAGTGCGCAATCCCTACCCAAATTTGGGACACCAATTAGCTATCGCAGCTGAGTACCAAAATTTGTTGCTGAATTGATGTCACCAAGTTCTGTGGGCCCCACCATGATATATGTGTTATATCCACACCAGTCATCCATTTGGAGAGATCATTTTAGGGCATGAGCTAAAGAATGAGGCAAATCCAAAGCTCAAGTGGACACCACCACAAAAAATAGTGGGGGACAATGACGGCCACTGTTGAGACCTTCCTAAGGCCCACCATGGTGTTTTGTTGAGATCCAACCTATTCATAAGCTAACAGAATATGGAAGAAGGGAAAACACAAATATCAGCTTGATCGAAAACTTTTGTGGCCCCTAGGAAGTTTTTAATAGTAGGCATTCAATCCCCAGTACTTTCTGTGGTGGGGTTCACTTGAGCTTTGGACCTCCGTCATTCTTTAGCTCATGCCCTATAATGATCTCTCTGAATGGATGGATGGTGTGGATATAACACATAAATCATGATAGGGCCCACGGAACCGGTGACATCACTTCATAGCCAAATTGGCTATACTATGATAGTAGCTAATTCACATCCTTGGATTTTGAGGGGAGCGAATTAGGTGTTACCTAGGTAACAACTTAGTGGGTGTTAACCCTACCAAGGGGCACACCTTGATGATTTTTTTGTATATCCATGCTGTCCATCCATTTCTCCGGACCATTTTAGGATGGAGTAGATTCAAATTTCTAGTGTACCACATCACAAAAAACAATGGTGATTGATTACCTCACCATTAAAAATTCCAAAGGGCCCATCATAACGTGATCTTATTTTTTATTTGCAATCCAACCTGTTGATAATGTTAAAAAGATTTGGTTGGGAAATTAGAAAGATCAGATTGATCCAAAACTTTTTTGGCCCACGAAATGTTTTTAATGGTTACTCATCATTGTTTCTATTGGTATAGTTCACTTGAGAATTGGATCTTCTTATGATATGGGATCATGCCCTAAAATGAGAAGGAAAAACAGATGGAAGAGCTAGATATACAAAAAATACATCAAGATAGGCCCCACACGGTTAGGGTAACACCCACTAAGTTGTTATCTGAGTAATAGCTAATTCGCTCCTCATTTTTTTATCATCCTAAGTTCTAGGCCGAATGGGATTTGGATCATCCTCATTTTTTGGGGTCATTCCCTAAAATAATTTGGAAAAATGGATGGACGGTGTGGATAAAATGCATACATTACGATGTGGGCCACTCAACACTGTCCAGTAGCTAGGGCCTATTGACATCATCAGTACGTAATTTTGGATCCATTGAGGTGGGTGGGACCCTGATCGTAAGGCCCACTGTGATGTATGTGACTACATCCATGCTATCCATATCCATATTAAAAGCTTATTCTTGGGCATGGTGGAAAAAATGAAGCAGATTTGGATCTTAAATGGAAATGGTACAAGAAACAGTGGTAAATGACCATTAAAATTTTCTTATAGGTTATAAAAGCTTTGGATTAAGATGATATTTGTGTGGTCTCTTGATCAAGGTCTTTTTTAATTTATCAATAGGTTAGATGGCAAATAAGTATTCCGGTCGAATTATGAAGTTTTTAATAATAGGGATTTAATTATGACTGATTCATATGGACAAATGTATCACATTAACATATTTTAAACATTTTAGACGTTAGTTAACAAACAGTTTATTCTAGATTCAATACTAGTTTCCTGACTTCAAATTTAGATTTTAAATTAAAATTTCAAGTTTAGACTTTAGACTTCAGATTTAACAAACAGGCCCTTACCCTCCACACTATCTCCCTTAGTGTGGCCTGCCTAAATGACGGATGGTCCTGATTTTTGGATACTATGTCTAATTAGTTTAGCATCTAACATTTGGACTGGATTTTATATAATAATTACCGCGGGCATTGTAATAACCAAAGGTAAACATTTCTTACATAAGCTTCCTTTGGTGTGGCCCATCTGAATAATAGATACCTGAATTACAGAAAAGTCTGATTTTTTTGTCTGTTCCAAAATTCATATTGATAGAATGATCTCAACCATCTCATTTTACTCACTGAATTTGAACAACTGATTATTGTATCTGTAATTCTCAAATTGATAGCCACCAACAATTCCGCAAACAAATGTCCAAGTAAGCTGAGGTTATGATTGTACAACGCATGCATATGATTGTAGGGCTATGCCTCATTTAAACTGGTCCAACAATTTGATCAATCCGATTTGAAGTATGTGTACAGGAGCTGTATGCATGCATGTGGATCTTCACACACTGTCAGAGTATCAATATACCTTATAAGCTTGAACGTACGCCCAAACTCCTCACATGCTCGGTGTCTCCAAAATGAAACTAAATGGATGGTTCGAAACTCTAATTAAGGGACCCAGGTTACAGAATTCATGTTAACCGTCTATTAGATGTGCGCCAAACTGGCAGTTGGCTACTCTTTGACTTTCTAGCAACAAATCCAAACCGTTAGTTACCAAAATACAATCGCAACCTTTCGTTTCTGACATTCTCTTGATCAGATGTATGCAAGCACATCAGCCTTATTCTGTTTTTGTGTTCTTTTATTTTTAAGGTACGTTGGAATTGGATGCGCAGCTAGTGGCAGAGACATGCTCTCCCCATTATAGCTTTTGCTGAAGGAGTACGGAGATCTATGTAATCCACTTTCTACGCATAAAAGGAAGGGACAGCATCTAAACCATCGATCTTGTGCTTTAATCTTTGGAAAAGAACAGCCAAAATAGTCATGGGTCACCCTCTCCCACACGCGATTTACGTTTAGCACACGTGTCGGAATCTGTGCATAAGGTTGGCTATAGCAGGCCAATATCCTCTACAACGCCTGTTGTACGCAGCCGGTAAAACACACGAACCCGGTGGGGCCATTGGGTTGTGCATTTGAAATCTGCTCCGTCCATCAGCTGTGTCCCTCCAATTTAGATCATGAGGCCAAACATTAGCCGGATCCACAACTGATGTGGATCATACCATTGGGAACAATAGGAAGGGGACGCAAACCATAAGTTTGGTGGTAGGACCCACCATAGTGTGCATAATCCATCCGACCCGTTTATCAGGTGCGTCTCACTAGGATGAATAGAACATTCAAAACTCAGGACCACCTGAGATTTGGGCCTTGTCGATTTTTTATGTACGGTCAAAATTAGAAGGCTCACCTTATGGAGGGAGTGGATTCGACACGCGCAATAAAGTGGCCCTTGGATGTTTTATCCTCTGCGTACAACAGGTGTTGTATAGGATTTCGGTCCGCTAAAACAAGAAGATAACGCGCCCGAAAATTCAGGCCACTCCACTTATCAGTAGTCCTGGCAAGTGGCAATGGGCAGACCTCCGGCTATGATTTTGAACCAAGGCAGGAGCCCAGACCAAAAATTGAGAAAATTCCTATTTTCTAATTGGATGTTCAGATTTGTAGGATATAACACACTTAATTATAAAGTCAGGTCCGGCCTGGCTGAATCAGATAAAATGACTTGAGCCACTTCCGAACCAAAAATTAGTCGGGCCATGCATGCATGTGAGACCGAAGCCTGGCCCACTAGCCAGCTACCCAGCCCATGTGACCCTTAATTCCTTCCCAGCTTTTGAGTGTCATTGGGGCAGTTACGAAGCTAATATAAAAAAAATCTGAAATATTTAATGTTGACTGGAGGTGATTCCATGTGACAAACCCATGTGAAATGTGCCCTTTGTCCGACTGAAAGTAGATTTTGAAAAGAAAAAAAAATGCAAAACGAAGAAAAGTTATGGAACTAAAGTGCCAAATTCCACCATTGATCTCATTGCGATTCCCACTTCCTCATGCTCTTTCCCTGTTTCACGTACAGGTATGGCCCACCTAATCACTGGATCAGCCTGATTTTGGTACCAAGAGACAGCCCAGATGTTGTACACACTACATATGCCTTGGTAGATAGTAAATTTCTATGATTGAGATGTTCATTACCATTGCTCCTTCACAATTATGAGATAAATGTTAAGAGCATAGGATATTTATGTAGTGCTGTACATGCACAGTTATATATATTATACATGAGCATAAGATATACAGACGCATAACTCTTAAGATCTCTCCAAATATTATCTCACCGCTTCTATACATTCCAGCCATTCTCATCATATCCTTTAACAATAAAAAAGGGGAGAAAAAAACATACCTTTCACCTGCTATTAACCAGTACCCGACCTTCGTTTACACACCACAGAAGCATTGAAATTGCACTTGCGTGTGATTTAATCCTAAACGCCCTCATCTAACCCAGATCCGAGCCAATCTTGGAACCAAGGTTTGATCACCTGTTGGGTACTAGATGGGTACCCAAACTTAATCAGATCCAGTACTAGGTCCATCAAAACAACCTTGGCCTGAAAGGACCGGGACCTAGCAAAGACCCAAACCCAGTAAGCCCAGGTGTGTCCGGGTGGGTACTCTAGGAACCATCTAAATTGGACCTGTTGATTGCCTCTTCTCTACTACTTAAAGCGGAAGTAGTTTGGGGTAAATTTTCACGCAACTGGTTTGAACAAAATCCTTTACAAAAGCTGTTATAGTAGGTTATGAGGACAACGCCCAACTTTGTGGGCCCCCCATGTTCTGTGTGACATCTAATCCATCCAACAAGAGGGCCACTTGATGTTTGGATTTGGGAAAAATAATCAGCCCGATCTACGTACAGCTCAGGTGGTCTGCGCCACAAGAAACAATTGGGAGAATGCCAACTGTAGGTTTGTATGTTCGTGCTAACATGATGTTTATATTCCGTCTACCTCATGTTGTGAAGGCCTCATTACTGTGCAAAATCAGAGTCCACTGACTGGTCGTTTGACCGGTCGGCCAGTGGACAAAGTGGTGCAGTTTGAAGCCCAAACTCTGGACATTTTTTGGCATTTTGAGACCGGTCATCAAACCGGTCGCAGGAGGCTCAGACCAATCGTTAGACAGGTCTGAGTTGAGGCAACAAGGTTGAAGTTTTGGCGAAAACTCTCTGGACTGTTTGTGACTGGTCGTCCGACCGGTCTGCGGGATTTGATTGTGTTGCATGGTTTCGCGCTACAAGTTTCTAATTCCGGGTTTTCTCTTATATATATGTTTCTTAATCATGTTAGACTCCATGCTAACCAATTCCTAGGTGATCTAAACGAGATTAGAGTTATTGGGAGAGAGGATTGAGAGTTTTGTGTGCCTTATTCATCTTTGGGATCTACTCGGGTAGTTCTAGTTCTGTAATCATCTGAGATTCATAGTGGAGGTGTTGCTTTATGCCGTGGTTTTTTCCCGCAAGGGTTTTCCATGTAAAATTCGTGTGCTTTTGCGTTGTGTGCTTGTTTGGCTGTTTGTGATTGTTTGATCTTCTTCGGTGCTTCCGCTGACCGGATTTCCAACAACTTATTCATTAAATTATACTCACCAAGATGGAGGAGTACTCTGACAAGTCAGCCTAATCCAAACTCAGGCTAGACACACCGTGTGAACTTAGAACTTGCAGGTTTTGAGTGTGATTTTACATTGTTTTGCATGGTTGTGGCCTACTGGTGATCATAACGGGTTGCACTTTGGTGCGGAGACCCAACAAGCCTGGCTGCCCCACATGGAAGATTGTGGCTCAACAATCCCTGGATTGGGTGAGAGTAGAGGATGGGAATGAGGACGTTGCATTGGTCCCACATCGAAAGAGCAACCGTTAAGGATCGGGTCCATATGATGGAACCCATATCCCTTAAGGCATGACACATTTTCAGTGGAAACCCAAGGGAGGGAGGGGGTGGAGGTATTTGCAGGGACCACCGGAGTAGGGTAATCTTTGCATTTCATAGCTCTTATGGTCAAGGTCACGAACATAGTAGCGGAAGCCAGAGCAATGATAGATGATCTCGAGATTTGCAGATCCTTGGAGCTTGGCGCAGCCGTAGGTGGGACAAGATCGAGCATCATCTCTCTCGTACGATAACCGATCTGAATCCACGGATCAATCGAACAACAATTCGATCTTCCTTGATTACTCAAGGGGCAACTTGAAGAACACAAGCCCAATAGAGATAACTTGAATAGAAATTGTATTAAAAAAATGCAATGTTCTTAAAAACAAAAATTAAAACAGTATTTATAACCCCTAAACCCTAAGCTTCATAGCCTAGGTGTCCTACTTACAATAAGGAAAGCAAAACCAAGCAAAAATGAGAAAGAAAATTTGAAAAATATAAAGTTCGCAGGTTTTCTGGACAGTGGACGGCCGGCCAGACCGGTCGGATTTCACCCAAATTAGTCCAGAGAGTTCAGCCCCTCTCTGGAGAAGGACCGACCGGTCAGCCGGCCGGCCGGGGTAGGTCGGTCAATCCGACTGGCCGATTTTGGCAAAAAACAGTCCAGAGAGTTTAGACTATTTTTCACTGGGGTTCGGTCGGTCAGCTGCTGGGTCCGACTGGTCGGTTAGTGCATTTTCTGAGCTGTCTTCGTAGCTTTAAGCTCGAGCTTAGTGGTCTTCCATTGATCTTTCTTACAGTCCATCTTTATCATATAGAGGACAGCCACGCCCTCTACATCAGTCTCCCCTCCCTGAAAAGAATTTGACCTCGAATTCGCGGTATCTTCTGGCTCATGGTATTCGTACAAGTCGACGACGTTGAATGTGAGGGAGATCTTAAACTCCTCGGGAAGATCAACTACATAAGCATTATTGTTGATCTTTCGAAGGATAAGTAACGGACCAATCTTTTTATATTTGAACTTGTTGTAAGTACCGGAGGGAAAGCGTTCCTTGCGTAAGTGGACCATAACTTAATCACCGATTTTGAAGTTCTTTTCACGGCTTGTCAGCATCTTGCTTGTACTTTTGATTCAATTTTGACAACTTTTTACGGACTTCCGCATGCACTTCCTTAATTCGTTCGGCCATGTTTTCCGCTGCTATGCTTCTTCCTCGTATTGTTGGCAACCGTACCAAGTCGAGCGTATGGCGGGGGGTCCGCCCATACACTACTTGGAATGGGGACTTCCCTGTTGATCTATTCGTCATATTGTTAAAAGCAAACTCAACTTGAGGCAGGGCCAAGTCCCATTGTCTCGGCTTATCCCCTGAAATGCTTCGAATGAGATTTCCCAACGTTCGGTTCACCACTTCAGTCTGTTCGTTTGTCTGTTGATGATACACACTATTAAATTGAAGTTGTGTATCGAATTTGCTCTACAAAGTCCGCCAAAAGTGGCTAACGAACTTCGTATCTCGATCCGATGTAACGGTCTTTGGAACCCCGTGTAATCGCACAATCTCCTTGAAGAACAAATTGGCTACATTTGAGGCGTTGAACTTCTTCTTGCACGGAACAAAGTAGGTCATCTTCGAAAATTTGTCTACTACCACAAACACAGAATCTACACCGCGTTGTGTTTGTGGGAGAACCAAGATGAAGTCCATGGAAATATCCTCCCACGGACCTTCTGGTATAGGCAATGGAGTGTAGGGGCCTATATTCTGTTAATGTCCTTTGGCAGCTTGACAAATGTGACACCTCGCAACCATCTTCCCCACATCTCGGCCTAAGTGAGGCCAATAATAACGCTCCTCCACTAGAATCTTCATCTTGTCACAACCCAAATGGCCCCCTAATCCACTACCATGGAGTTTGAGTATTATTTTATCGTGAAGGGAACATTGTGGGATGCATAACCGGTTCCCATAAAATAAGAATCCATCTTGAACATGAAAGTTGCTGGGATGGTTGTCCTTACTTTGGGTCCATGCTTCTTTGAAATCTTTATCCGAGGCATACAACTCCTTGAGGCAATCAAACCTAGTCACCTCATTGGATAACGTGACAAGGAGGGAGGTTTGGTGGCTCAAAGCATCTGCTACTTTATTCTGTTGTCCTGACTTGTGTTTTAATACAAAAGTGAACTCCTGCAAAAATGTAACCCACCTAGCATGCACATGACTGATACTAGTCTGACTATTTATAAACTTTAAAGCTTGGTGGTCAGTGTTTAGAATGAACTCCCTCTGAATGAGGTTGTGCCGCCAATGCCGGAGAGCTTGTACTACGGCGTACAACTCTATCTCATACGTGGACCACTTCTTTCTAACATCGCTGAGTTTTTCATTATAGAAGGCTACGGGCTTGCCTTCCTGAGATAATACAGCTCCAATCCCCATATATGACGCATCACAGTCTATCGTAAAACTTTGTCGAAGTTAGACAACACGAGGATTAGAGTAGAGGACAGCTTGTGCTTGATTTCAGCGAAAGTACGGTTGGCTTCCTCAGTCCACTGAAAAGGCCCTTTCTTCATGCAATCTATGAGTGACGCGACTATCGTACTGAAGTTCTTGATGAAACGGCGGTAGAAGGTGGCCAACCCATGAAAGCTATGCACTTCATGTATGTTGGTTGGGGTGGGCCACTCGCGTATGGCCTTTACCTTGTCGTCGTCAACTCGGATGCCCGTGGATAATATGACGAAACCCAAGAATAATAAGTGATCCGTCAGAAAATCACATTTTTTTCAGATTCAAGTAAATTTGTTATCTTGGAGCACTTGAAGTACTTCCTTGAGGTGTGCCACATGAGATACTTTATCTTGACTATAAATCAGAATATCATCGAAGTAAACCACCATAAACCGGCCAATGAACGGCTTCAACACTTGATTCATAAGTCGCATGAAGGTACTCGGTGCATTTGATAACCCAAATGGCATGACAAGTCATTCATATAGACCCTCCTTGGTCTTAAAGGCTGTTTTCCATTCATCTCCCGGACTGACCCAAATTCGATAATATCCGCTTCTCAAGTCTAGCTTGGAAAATATCTTGGAACCCTCTAGCATATCCAACATGTCATCCAGTCGAGGAATCGAAAATCTGTACTTTATAGTAATTTTATTGATTGCTTGGCTGTCAACGCACATTCGCTAACTCCCATCTTTCTTGGGAGTTAATAGCGCCGGAACGGCGCAGGGTCTTATGCTCTCTCTCAACGTCCCTTTCTTCAGTAACTCATCCACTTGGCCTTGGAGAATTTCAGTCTCCTTGGAGCTTAACTGATAGTGTGGTCGGTTAGGCAAGCTTGCCCCTGGGATAGAATCGATGTGATGTTTTATATCCCGCATCGGGGGTAGTCCTTGAGGAAGTTCTTCGGGCGACGTATCGCTGAACTCATTGAGTAAAGGACGAAGGCTCGAGGGGATAACATGTTCTTGGGAGCCTTCCCCTTTTACCACTATAGCATAGATTTCGCCCGTCTCTTGGCAAGGAAAGATCATGGCAAGGAAAGAGCTTCCTCTCTCATGGCAAGGAAAGATCATGGCAAGGAAAGAGCTTCCTCTCTCATGGCAAGGAAAGAGCTTCCCTCCATTACGAAAGTTTTGGGGTCGCTCTCGGGTGACATAAGAGTGAGAATAGGCTTCCTTCCATTATTTACAAAAATATAGACGTTGTCACGCCCATGATGAGTAGCGTCTCGATCCGATTGCAATGGACGGCCAAGGATAATGTGACATGCTTCCATTTCGATAAGATCACATAATACATCATCCTTGTAGCCTCTACCAATGGAAAACGAGATCAAGCATTGTTATGTTACCTTGGTGTCACTAACTTTTTTGATCCAGCCAATAGAGTATGGAGTGTGATGCTTTGTCGTCGGTAACTTGAGCTGGTCCACTATCACTTTGGATACTATATTCTCGCTGCTTCCACCATCGATGATAACCTCGCAAATTTTTTCATTTACAGTGCATCGGGTGTGAAAGATGTTATGGCATTGGGGATGGGCTTCTACTCTTGGAGTGTAACACAGGTGTCTCACCACCAAAGACATAGTCTTATTCAATCATTTCAGCTTACTCATCACACTCTTCATTGGCTTGGTGATACTCCCATCCTTGGGCTCTTTCTCAGCGAATTCTCCTTCTTTCGTAGCCAAATTAGTCACTGGGCAATTTGGACATGTATTGGATAGGTGACCTGGCTGGCCACATCTCCAACAAGGATTGGGTCGGGGCCATGCATAAGAGTTTGGAGCTTGATTCGGTCCAGCTATGGGTGGTACATTGCGTTGCAGTCTTGGAGCCTCGACTGCCGCTCCTCAAGACGTGGTTATGAGAGGGGGTTGGACTTGCCCTCCAATGGGTTCTTTTCCTTTGGTCTGGGGTACTTCTTGTTCCACTGTGGTAAGAGGTGCACGAGATGGATGATATAATCACGCAAGAACTCTTGTAAGTCGAGTTTTAGTGTGATTGGCGGATTGTAACGCATCTTCTACTGTCCATACTGTTACATGTGTACTTGATCCTGAATATTGAGTCATAAACCACCAACAAACCTTGCAGTCCTCTGTGCCTCTGCCTCAGCTAAATCGTTACGGGTGGATAGCCGATAGAATTCGGCGGCATATTCTTCAACAATTCGATTGCCTTAACGACAATTTTGGTATTTCTGGAATAGTAATTGCTCATAATCAAGGGAAAGGAAGCGCGATCGAATGCATTTTCGCATCCGAAGCCATGATCGGATGGGCAATTTATTTTTTCGAGTGCGAAAGAGTTGTAATTACTCCCAACATGCCGAAGCACCCGATTTCAACTTGTATGTAACGAGTTTAACCTTTCGATCCTCCGGGACTTCTATGTGATCAAAAAATTTCTCTACTTCTACTAGCCAATCTAGAAATTTTTCAATCCTAAGCATGCCATTAAAAGAAGAGAGTTCTTCCTTACCTCTATACCTATAATTGTTATGATCCCCTCGTTCATTACCATGCACCTGAGGTCATGCAAGGATGTCATCAACCTCGTCGTCGCTGTTATCCGAAGTTGCATACTCATGACGCCGAATAGCGGTCGAGAGGGGTGGACGGATCGCTAGATTACCCTCAACACCCACTGCGAATGGTTGAGCAACCACCGGAGCTTGTTGTGGCGTCAATGCAGCAGTGAGTTAATCGATGGATTTCCATAACTCTTGCATTGAAGTCTCCATCGATCTCTAAAGAAGATCCATCTTCTCTGCTAGAAACATAATCCCCTGATCACTGTCAGCGGGATTGTTGCCTCGATTGTCGCAAGAAGCCATCACCTGAGGGAAAGTCTTGCTCTAATACCAACTTGGTGCAGCCGTAGGCGGGATAAGATCAAGCACCGTCTCTCTCGTAGGATAACCGATCCAAATCCACGGATCAATCGAACAACAATTCGATCTTCCTTGATTACTCAAAGGGCAGCTTGAAGAACACAAACCAAACAAAGATAACTCCAATAGAAATTGTATTAAACATATGCAATGTCCTTAAAAACGAAAATTAAAATAATATTTATAACCCTAAACCTTAAGCTTCGTAGCCTAGGTGTCCTACTTCTAATAGGAAAGCAAAACCAAGCAAAAACAAGAAAGGAAATTTGAAAAATAGAAAGTTCGCAGGTTTTCTAGATGCTGGTCGGTCGGCCGGACAGGGGGGTCCTGTAGGTCGGATTTCGCCCAAATCAGTCCAGAGAGTTCAGCCCCTCTCCGGTTGGTCGGATTTCGTCCAAATCAGTCCAGAGAGTTTAGCCCCTATCTGGAGGAGGACCGATCGATCAGCTGGTCCACCGAGGTAGGTCGATCAGTGCATCCGGCCGGCTGGTTTTGGCCAAAAACTGTCCAAAGAGTTTGGACTGTTTTTCAATAGGGGGTCCGGTCGGTCAGACGATCAATCGGCTAGTTTATTTTCTGAGCTGTCTTTGTGGATTTAAGCTCGAGCTTGGTGGTCTTCCACTGATCTTTCTTGTGGTCCATCTTCATCATGTAGAGGTCAGCCACGCCCTCTACATCAGAGCTTCAGAACATCATAGTTGAGACCGATTCCTTTATAATTGTGAAAGCTGCCAACAACCCCCTTTCTCACCACCCCACTTCTATTTGGTACATATTAAGCACTTTTCTCCTCCTTCATTAATCCATGCAACTAAAGATAATGCATGTGTTGAGAGAAGGGAATGCGGTTGCCGACGCATGGGTAGTGGTGGTGCTCCCAACCAACGGTTCTGTAGTAGATCAGACATTCCCAGAATAGTCAGGGGCTCAATTACTCTTGACAATGTAGGGATCGGCGATATCCGCAAAAACTAAAGGTGTTGTCCCAGTTCTTGTTGATTTTGGTTTTGTTTTTCTTAGTGGGCTCCCTTCTCTCGAGCATAGGATAGGTGAGGTGGTTGATCTTTTTCTAGCCCCTGCCTAAATCTCAGTGTTAACGTCAGTTTTTGTAACGAGATCCTCCGGCTTTTTTCCTTCGCTCCAGGAGGGATTTCCACCACCAGATCTGAAACAAGACAGCGAAAAAGGGTGGCTGGGGACCAGCCGTTAGCCCTCCGACGCTTAAGTTAGGCCACAGAAGAAAAGCCAAGCCAAACGGGACCAAGATTGAATGATGAGTACGTACCTCCTATTCAGGGGAGCCATCCCCTTATATAGATCCGAAACGATCCAATCTGTTACGTGAGATGTCGAAATCCCGCTGATATCGCATACGATACTGAGAATCCGCTGATTACGTGGGATAAGATCCTATCTTTTTAGTCAGATCCAAGCCAATGATTTCTTCCAACAATCACGCCCCTAGATGGCAATCCCTTAAAATCCGGATGGATTCGGCCAGAAGCCATAGTTAGAGTCATGGCCTCCGAAAAGGAAGGAGACGCCCGCAGCTAGGAGTCATGACCTCCGAAAAGGAAGGAGACGCCCGCAATAAAGCTGCTCGCAGGTTAAAATGTGGTCGCGAGTCCACGTACATACTTTGGGTGTAATATCTTTCAACGACTTGTGAGAAGGTCTACTCGCGAATCTAGTTTTCCGTATTTTGACTATCCATGACTCCTGACTAGATGATCTCGAGAGTCGAATGGGCGTCCCGCTCTTGTCCAATATTCGACTCTCGATCAGATGATCTCGAGAGTCGAATGGGCGTCCCGCTCTTGTCCAATATTCGACTCTCGATCAGATGATCTCGAGAGTCGAATGGACATTTCCACGTGAAATCTTATCTCCACCATTTTGCCTATAACAGATGCCCCCCAAGTCCTTACCGTCTAAGGATTCTTAAGGAAAGGACTTAGCTCACTTTCACACGAAACCGCTCGCTACCTTCATCGAGAATGACACCCCTCATGATGGGCTGAAATTAATGAGCGCCAGCTTTTCGCAGCCTTTTCGCTGATGGGAAATGAAGGGGCGCTCGCCACGTGCTTGAGGAGTTAATGGGCGTGCCTGCTCGAGCGCTGCGTCCAACGAGGGACTGCCACGTGCCATCAGATACGGCGGAATGATTGCCTATAAATATACGGAGTCCGCCATTTCTTTGAGTTTCTACAGAATTTTTTCGAAAGAAACCTGCAACCTTTTCTTTCCATTCTTCTTCCGGTGCTCAATCTCTCTTTCTTGGTATTACTTCCTTTTTCTTCTTTTTTTATTTTCATCTCCCCATGGCTGGGAACTCTGACGAGACCACTGTCCCCCTTGGCGATGCCACTCCGGAGTCTTCTGCCTCCAGCAGTGCAAGGGTTTCGGCGGGGAGATACACAGCAGCCGGGTATCCTTCCGTTTTATCGGAGGACCGGCTGGCTGAGCTCCGGGAGAGATACCAAATCCCTGCCTCTGTAACTCTCCGCTTGCCCGGAGGTGGAGAAACACCCGACTCCCCCCCCCCAGGATGCGTAGCATTTTACGAGTACCAGCTCATCTTGGGGGTACGCCTTCCCCTCCATCCCTTTGTTCGCGATGTATTACGATGTTACAAGATTGCCCCTGGGCAACTTATTGTGAACGGGTGGAGGGTGGTGTTGGGCTCCTTTGCCCTTTGGGCTCAGGCTGGCAACGGGGAACTCACAGCGGAGGAGTTCCTCCGTATGTTCCGCCTGAAGAAAGCTCCATCCAGCGAAGGCTGGTATTATTTATGCTACTGGCACCGGGATAACTTCGTGTTGGGTAAGCCCTCCTCGAACTATCCCGGCTGGAGGAAGCGGTGGTTCTATGCTTCCGGGAGCTGGGAGTCTGCCTCCTCCAGGGGTCCAGGAGTGACCCGGTTTTTCTGTGAAGGTAGACAATCCCGTATTGTGCAGTTTCCTTAAAATAAATTTTTAGGGTTTTGTTTTGACCATGATTTGTGCTCGCAGGTATCCCAGCTTTGCGGAAACCGAATTTGAAGGGCGGGATCAACGAGAAGATCGTCCGAGTATACAAGGTGCCTGTCGGAGATAGGCATATCGAGGCTTGCTTATCGCCTCAGCGACTTGCAGCAGCAGGCCTCATATCCAGAAGAGAAGTCGAAATGACGAAGGCTGGAGAGAAGAGAGGCCTACTGCCCCGTCTAAAGGGCACAGGTTCCAAAAGGCAGAAGAGGACCCCTGCCGAACCATCTCAACCTTCCATCCGCGCGGGCAGCGATCAGCCTGCCCTTCCCGCGAGTGTGGCGGGGGCCCAAGCTGAGCCTACTGTCCCCTCACTGGTGGTCGCACCTGGGCCACCAGTGATCAACATTGCAGACAATTCCCCAGATGGGGTGGGGTCCAGCTGCCCCCCAGCTGAAGAGGCTCGAGAGCAGGTAGAGCCTCAAGGGTCAACTCCTGCTCGGGAACTGGTCCCAGCTGCCGAGCAGGGACCTGCTCGCGAGTCCATGCCTCCGCCACGCGAGCAGACTGGTTTGGTCGTTGCCCAACCGTCAGGGAGCGGGACGTACTCGATTCCACGCCACCTCCACCCTGTGTGCAAGTTCTTGTTCGAGAACGTTCCACCTCACGCCTTCGGCTCTCTTCCCGAGCCAAGCCCTGAGAACCTTATCCTTGAAGCGGGGATGAGGATGGTTCAGGTAAGACTGTCAAAATCTGTTTCGACCTGTCGATACATTCCAGAAATCTTATACTTTTCATCTCTGTGCAGGGTTTAGATCTGATTCTGCGAACGAGGCGTGATATCGTTGCCGCCCGTCGCACGATAGAGGAGGCCGAGGGGAAGAGGACTGCCTTGGAAAAGGCAGTTCAAGGAAGAGATCAACTGCTCAAGGCTCGTGAGGCAGTGATCTCGAAGAGAGATGAGGAGAAAAAGATCCTCATTGAGAAGATCCAAGTCCTGACCGACAGGTATCAGGCCTTGGACTCAGACTACGCGAAGCTCACGGGTCTGAAGGAGAAGGCAGAGAGAGAGAGGGAGATCTTCCGGCAGGACAAGATCTCATTAGAGGAGCAATTCGCGGGAGCCAGGTCGCAGCTCAAGGAGGCCTACGACAACTTGACTAGGGAGCGCACCGCTCTTGCGCAGCTTAAGGACGACTCGATCCACTGGGACGAGGAGAGAGTCGCCCTTGTAAAAATGCTCTCGGAGGAAGGTACTCGGGCAGTTTCCGAGTTTCGGACTTCGCAGCTGTATGACGATGAACGATATGAGTCATACGATGCTGGTCGAGACTTTGCACTGAGAGTAGTGCAACGAATGATCCCATCCTTCGATATGGGGGAATTCGGTCGAGTCGCGACCATCATCGCTGCAGAAGAGCAAGCTGCTGCCGAGAACGAGGTGACCGAAGCCACGCAGGCTGGAGGGGCTCCTGAAATGGGCCCTGAAGTCGAGAGCGTGGCTCCTCCTAGCGATTGATTTCCTTTTATTTTCTTCTCTTGTATCTACGATCATGTATATGTAATCATATGATTATCAATGAAAAGATATTTTTGGAAGTATTGCTGTTTCGTTGCTGTTCTCCTTTCATCTTTCATTTTTGGCTTGTTAATCTTGAATGGATTCGTCAGAGATGTGACCCTTTAATTTGAGCATGGACTAAGCTGCTCGCGATCAGGATGTGACCCCTTAATTCGAGTATGAATTAAGCTGCTCGCGATCAGGATGTGACCCCGTTCAATGCCTTAATTTGGGCACGAGCTGTGGTGCTCGCATTTTGGAGTGCGATTCCTCCTCACCAATCGCGAGTAACTAACTCATGAAAAAATGAATTAGACTCAATCCGGGGGTCGTGAGACCATGTCCGCGTTGAGATAGACTGATCTATCGATTGAGGTTTTGATTCTACCAAGGGCAGAAGGTTGGTCAAGAGATGGTATCCATTCTCTTCGGGGCTGTTCAGGTCCATGAGAATGGAGAAGCGACCAACTAGTAATGATTTCAGCCCTACCAAGGGTAGGCAATTGGCCAAGAGGATGTGTAAGCACTCTTCAGGGCTATTCGAGTCCATGAGAATGGAGAAGCGACCAAAAGATATTTCACTTTATTCATAAAATGTTATGATAAAACTACATCGACTCTAGGGGTAGTATCTTAGCAAATGCTCTACGTGCCAAGGGCGACGTACAGGCTTCCCTTGCATGTCTTCAAGATAATAAGTACCGGGTCGCACAACCCTAATAACCCGATATGGGCCTTCCCAATTCGGATCCAACGAACGAACAGGAACTCCAAGATTTCGCCTTAGAACCAAATCTCCGAACTGGAAGGATCTAGGTCGAACCTTTGCATTTCGATAACGAGCAATACGTTGTTGATATGCTGCCACTCGTACTTGGGAAGCATTTCTTCGCTCTTCCAAGAGATCGAGATGAAGTCGGATATTTTCCTGATTGCTCGCGGGATCATACTGTTCGATCCGATATGAGGGCACTTGAATTTCCACTGGTACCACTGCGTCAACACCAAATGCTAAGGAAAAAGGAGTTTCACCTGTCGATGTACAAGCCGTGGTTCTATAGGCCCATAACACTTCTGGCAGAAGTTCTGGCCACCCCCCTTTACATTCATTTAGCTTGGTCTTTAAATGATGCTTTATAATTTTATTCACTGCCTCGACTTGCCCATTCGCCTGTGGATGATATGGAGAAGTGCGGAGATTACGTATCTTCCATTTGTCGCAAAATTCATCAAAGGCTGCGTTGTCAAACTGCGTTCCGTTATCGGTAATTATGGTATGAGGAAGTCCGAAGCGACATATAATATTTCTCCACATAAACTTAGTAGTTTGTTTTTCAGTAATTTTGGCTAATGGTTCTGCCTCGGCCCATTTGGTGAAATAATCAACCGCCACGATCGCGAACCTATTCTGTCCCTTTCCCATAGGTAAGGGACCGATGATATCGATCCCCCACTGAGCAAAAGGCCAAGGGCTGTCGACTGGGGTCATCCGCTCAGACCGTACGCGAGGTATAGGTTGATATCGTTGACACTTGTCGCATTTTTTAGAAAATGCTATGGCGTCTGCTTTCATAGTAGGCCAATAATATCCTTGCCTCATCGCTTTATATGCTAGAGATCGCCCCCGGGGATGATTACCACATGCCCCCTGGTGTACTTCATCTAGAACACGATGTGCTTCTTCTGGATGAAGACACCTCAAATAAGGCAAGGAGAAGCTTTTCCGCAACAAGATTCCTTCTTGTATGGTGTATCTGGCAGCTCGAAGCTGAATTTGTCTTGCAGCTTTCTTGTCTTCTGGTAGGTATCCATCTCTAAGATAAAGGATGATAGGATCCATCCAGCATGGAGACGATTGTAACGATATAACTTGCTCGGGAGTCACTTGGTCGATACTCGAGTGTTGACGGTGCTCGATGGGGATCGAATGTGATAGTTCTGATTCTGGTGCAGAAGCGAGTTTTGCCAAGGAATCGGCCAGTTGATTCTGCTCGCGAGGGATATGGAATATTTTGTAAGTCTTCAGTTTGGCGAGCAGGATGAGAACACGAGACTTGTATAAGGCCATTCTTTCTTCTTTGGTTTCGAATTCGCCAAGAACTTGGTTGACAATGAGCTGGGAATCGCTATGAATTATCAAATTCTGGACTGCGAGGACAACGGCTAGCTCGAGGCCGACAATAAGGGCCTCATATTCTGCTTCATTATTGGAGACGCGTGATTCAAAACGCAGAGCGTATTGAAAATGCGACCCGTCTGGAGCCACTAAAATCAGGCCCGCTCCACTGCCGCTGGCCCGTGACGACCCGTCTACAAAGAGTGACCAAGAAGGTTGTTCGCTGGTCATACCACTGTCTTCAGAATATGTAAATTCGGCGATGAAGTCAGCCACAGCCTGGCCTTTGACTGCGGTCCTAGGACAGAATGAAATATCATGCTCGCTGATCTCGACCGCCCATTTAGTTAAACGCCCGGAAGCCTCAGGCTTTTGAAGGACTTGACGTAGTGGATGATTTGTTGGTACTAAAATGGCATGGGCTTGAAAGTACGGTCGCAATTTTCGAACTGCCGTGATTAAGGCTAGGGCCAATTTCTCCAAATCAGAATACCTAGTTTCTGCATCAACCATTGCTCGACTGACATAATAAACGGGCCTTTGTACCCCGGAATCTTCTCTTATTAAAGCGGCACTAACGGCCGTAGAAGACACAGATAAATAAAGAATGAGTTGCTCATGCGCCATAGGCTTAGATAAAATGGGGGGAGCACTCATATATTGCTTCAGTTGTTGAAAAGCTTCTTCACATTGAGGTGTCCACCTCCAATCAGACTTGGCCGTTGCACGGAGGAGTTTGAAAAAGGGCAGGCACTTGTCGGATGCTCGCGAGATGAACCTGTTCAATGATGTGATGCGACCAGCTAGACGCTGAACGTCCTTCAGAGTCACTGGGGATTTCATCTCTATCAACGCTTTAATCTTTTCTGGATTCGCCTCAATTCCGCGTTGGCCAACCATGAATCCAAGAAATTTTCCAGCAGATACTCCAAACGCACATTTTTCTGGATTTAATTTCATCTGATACTTCCTCATCAGATCAAAGGCTTCTCGAAGATCTGGAATGTGGTCATCTTCATTGATGCTTTTCACGAGCATATCGTCGACGTATACTTCCATGTTCCTACCGATTTGAGCAGCAAATATTTTGTTGACAAGACGCTGATAAGTGGCCCCTGCATTTTTAAGTCCAAACGGCATTACCTGGTAGCAATATAGTCCTCGATCTGTGATGAAGGCAGTATGCTGGCTATCAGGTGGATGCATCATAATCTGGTTGTAACCAGAATAAGCATCCATAAAGCTGAGGAGAGCATGTCCAGCTGTCGAGTCGACCAACTGGTCGATCCGCGGTGTCGGAAAGCTATCTTTGGGGCACGCTTTGTTCAAATCTGAATAGTCGACACACATCCTCCATTTGCCATTAGCTTTCCGGACGAGAACTACGTTCGCGACCCACTCTGGGTAGTCAACTTCCTTTATGAAATTAGCCGCGAGTAGCTTTTCGACTTCAGTTTTGATTGCCATTTGTCTTTCTGCAGTAAAGGCACGTCGACGCTGATGTACGGGTTTATGCTTCGGGTCAATGTTGAGACGATGTGCGATGACATCAGGATCGATGCCTGGCATATCTTTATGAGACCAAGCAAACACATCCTTGTATTCGGTGAGGAAACTGATCAAATTTTCACGATGGACAGTGGTCAAGGAGGACCCGATGCACACGATCTTAGATGGATCGTCTTCGGTCAGGTGGATTGCCACTGTTTCCTCCCCTGGAGTTCCCGACTTCAGAGCATTTTCTCTCGGATCCAACGAGGTGGTCGAGGGAACACCAGGCGATCCTTGAGTTATTTCTAGGACGGGCGTCGTTTGAGCCTTCTTCCGATCTTGGAGGGCTATCTGGTAACAGGACCGTGCCTCCTGCTGACTTCCTCGTACGACCCCGATGCCATTTGGGGTTGGAAATTTAACGCATAAATATGAAGGGTGCAAGGCCGCTCCAACCTTAGTTAGTGACGGTCTCCCCAAGATGGCGTTATACGCTGATTTTCGATCCACGACGAGGAAGTTTACGAAGACGGTGGTCTTCGCTGGATTCTCCCCAAAGGTGACTGGGAGATCGATGCTTCCTTCTGGTGTCACCACTTCTCCTCCAAAGCCGACAAGAGGGGTCGATACTGGCTTGAGGAGGTTTCTGGCTAGTGCCATCTTGTCGAAAGCCTCCAAATACAGAATATCGGCCGAGCTACCTGTATCCACCATAATTCGATGAGTCAGATAATTTGATACCTTTAGTGTGACTACGATGGAATCTTCATGAGGGAAATGAATTCCCGCTGCATCTTCGAGGGTGAAAGAAATTGGGGGGTGGTTAGCTTTCGAAGAATTGGAAGTTTGTTCCAGCCAATAGATCTGCTGGGGTTCTTTGGACGCCTTCCGGGCGTATGCCTTTCTTGAAGCTTGAGAATCACCCCCGCAAGCTGGACCCCCGACGATAGTGCGAATTTCTCCAGTGGGCTCAGCGTCCTCTTGATCGGTTTGATGATGAGATGGTTCCTTCTGGCGAGATGAGGTCTTCGCCCTTTCTGGTGACCGATTTTTACGAGCAACATAATCTTGGAGATGACCTTTTCGAATAAGGGCTTCGATATGATCTCGTAGAGAGATACAGTCCTGGGTCCTATGCCCGTGATCTTTATGAAAGTAACAGAACTTGCTCTTATCCCTCTTCTCGGGATCGGATTTGATCTTTGCGGGCCACTTCACATATGGCTTGTGTTTGATCTCCATTAGAACCTTTTCAGGGGACCGATCAAGAGGAGTGTAATTATGATATTTACCAGAGTAAGGCTTCCTGGGAGAACGATCGCGCTGATCACGACGGTATTTCTTATCTGTAGAAGTTCCCTCTGGCTTGCGTTTCTTACTTTGTACTCCATGGCGTGTCAATGCGACTTCTTCCGCATTGATATATTTCTGAGCTTTGGCTTGGAATTCCGCCATAGTTTTCGGCGGGCTTTTATCTAAGGCGAACCTGAATTTCTCGCTTGTTATTCCAGCGATGAGGGCTGTGAGACCCTTTTCTTCAGTGTAACTCTCGGTTTGAACGGCTTCAGCAGTGAACCGTACTGTGAACTCTTTTATTGTCTCCCCATGTTGCTGTTTCAGATTCATCAGATGGGAGGCCGGCTTCTTAATGCGAATACTTCCCATGAATTGAGAAAGAAATATTTCTGATAATTGAGGAAAGGAACTGATGGAACGAGGCTTTAACCCCCGAAACCACGTACGAGCCGCTTCTTTCAACGTAAGGGGAAAAGCCCTACACATGATTTCCGAACCATGTCCCTCCAACTCCATGAGGGACCTGTATGTTTCCAAATGTTCCAGAGGATCGCCAATGCCTGTATACGGAGCGATAACAGGCGCTCGATACTTTCTGGGCAACGGGGCTTCCATGACCTCGCTAGTGAAGGGAGATTCAGATTGATGTATTGCCGCCGTAACGGGAGATGGCCGATTTGCCTGGTATCTCTGTTCCATGACATCAAAACGATCTTGGATTCTCTTGAGATCACCTTCCCACGGTAGGGTATAGCTAGATGTTTCGGCGATGGAGCCTTGCGGTTGAGGTTGTCGAGACGAACTAGAATGTATAGAATGTGGAGACGGCACAGGGAGATGGCCGCCAAGTGGCGGGACCTGTGGTTCATCCATAGAATGCCTGGAAGCAACTGGTATAGGTGGCGGTGGTAACCCTTCGGAGGGTTGTCTTTGCGGTTCAGGGAAGTGCTGATCAAGTCGATTTGACAATGCTTGAACTCCGGCGTTTAGAGTTAGGAGAGTGTTCCCGAGGAATCGTAGGACATCATCCTGATTTCCAGAAGCCTCCAATAATGGATTTGTCGATGGCATATTTGGGGCTCCTGGTGGGATATCCGTCGGAACAGGTGGGAGGGCAGGTGCGGATTCCGTCTCACCGGGCGGAGGTGGTGCCTGCCTCGAAGTTGAAGGATGAACTGTCTTTTTAGGAGGCATCACCGAAGGATTTTGATTGGTGGTTAACACGATTGTTTTTGATAATCAAATCGCTTCCCACAGACGGCGCCAAACTGTTAACGTCAGTTTTTGTAACGAGATCCTCCGGCTTTTTTCCTTCGCTCCAGGAGGGATTTCCACCACCAGATCTGAAACAAGACAGCGAAAAAGGGTGGCTGGGGACCAGCCGTTAGCCCTCCGACGCTTAAGTTAGGCCACAGAAGAAAAGCCAAGCCAAACGGGACCAAGATTGAATGATGAGTACGTACCTCCTATTCAGGGGAGCCATCCCCTTATATAGATCCGAAACGATCCAATCTGTTACGTGAGATGTCGAAATCCCGCTGATATCGCATACGATACTGAGAATCCGCTGATTACGTGGGATAAGATCCTATCTTTTTAGTCAGATCCAAGCCAATGATTTCTTCCAACAATCACGCCCCTAGATGGCAATCCCTTAAAATCCGGATGGATTCGGCCAGAAGCCATAGTTAGAGTCATGGCCTCCGAAAAGGAAGGAGACGCCCGCAGCTAGGAGTCATGACCTCCGAAAAGGAAGGAGACGCCCGCAATAAAGCTGCTCGCAGGTTAAAATGTGGTCGCGAGTCCACGTACATACTTTGGGTGTAATATCTTTCAACGACTTGTGAGAAGGTCTACTCGCGAATCTAGTTTTCCGTATTTTGACTATCCATGACTCCTGACTAGATGATCTCGAGAGTCGAATGGGCGTCCCGCTCTTGTCCAATATTCGACTCTCGATCAGATGATCTCGAGAGTCGAATGGGCGTCCCGCTCTTGTCCAATATTCGACTCTCGATCAGATGATCTCGAGAGTCGAATGGACATTTCCACGTGAAATCTTATCTCCACCATTTTGCCTATAACACTCAGCGATGTACATTCCAGTTTCTTTATACAATCCCTCAAGTGGGTCTCCCATCTGTTAAAAAAAAAAAAAAAATTAGTGAGAGAAACAAAGTCATGAGCCCAACCTAGTGAATTCCAGGTCGGCCAAAGTGGACAATATGGTGCTTCAGGATCGGCCTTTCATCAAATGGTATTAGAGTCGAGGACAGCTTCCCTTTCTAGATGGGGTGAATGGTGCGGATACCCAAGTTCCTGGATTGGGTAAGAGTAGGGGATGGGGATGAGGGTGTTGCATTAGTCTCACGTCGGAAGAACAACCGTTAAGGATATCGTGTGTGGGGACCTTAGGATCCGCCCTACATCACGCTTAATTGACAGAGTGTATGTCACACATAACCGATGGGCCCAATAGAGCTTGGGTGTTGTACATGCTGTGTATAAAAGGTATTATTGAGGAATCCAGTCCAAATGTTTATGGATGATCCAACAAGGCCGGCTCCTCGACAATGTTGTAGAATCAGCTTATTCTACTACACTTGTTCCAGGCGAGTAAAAGGTATTTTCCTGCATATAAAAGCCATCACCTTTGTCGAAAACTTATTCACCCACGTGAAGAGTCATTCACCTGTCTGCGTGGAATCTACTATCTCGTGTCTATGCCATGCAACTCACACATAAAATAAGTCTCACTATGATGATGGATCCGAAAAATTCAGGCACATCCAATTGCAAGTTGCTTATTCGAAGGGCGCGTAATACTTTCATGGTGGGGTGAAGCATATGGATGGGTTAGATTTCCATGCACCCGACCGTAGAACTCACATGAAAAGTGACGTAGAGCAAGCTTAATCTACATTGTTGCGTAGAAACCGCCCTTTACTTGAATGATGCATTATAGAGAAATTAGAATAGCTTTTTAAAACAACTAGGGCATTCTGATAACTAAGTTGAATCCGTCTTCAACCAACTCAAGTGCGCCGTCCGCTGAAAAAAGGCTAAACTGATTGATAGTTCACCACCGTTTTCAAATTGGTGACTGAGCTTCTCACTTTCTTGTTTTGTTTTTGCATTTGTTAGATCTACACCTTAGGTGGAGCAGTTACTCTTTTTCTCTTTCTTTTTTTTTTCTTTTTTTTCCTTGGGCACCTGCCCAAATGAATGTACAAAGCATTTTCCCCTATAATAAGTACAGGGGTTGAGCACCCACCTTTTATACTTTGTTTGAATTTATTTTCCTTTATGGCCCGTTAGGCACCATGGATTTGAGGAGAAGTGAGGAGAAGTGGATTCCATGATATGAATTCTCATCGATTCTAGCTCTTACCAATTCCAGATTTTCTGTTTGGCAGTCAAGATTTGGAGAGAAATCAAACATGAAGGAATGGACGGTGTAAATTTTAATCCCACCGTATGCCCACCGTATGCCCACCGCATTAGCCTCGATTTTTAAATCCATGCCATTCATCTATTTTTACAAATCATTTTATGCCAAGATCCAAAAAATAAAGCAAATCCACATCTAAAGTGGACCATAAAACAAGAAAAAATGGAGAGTGAAACCTTTATGATGCACAAAGTTTTGGATTAAACTGAAATTTGTATGGTCCCTTCATCTAGGTCTTTGTGACCTGATCAACAAGTTGGATGGAAAATATACATCAGGTTGGGTCCCATAGTTAGGGACACATTACGGTGGGTCCCATGTTGAGAATGATTTCTCTTCAAATCTTACCTTTTTTGAGGGATTTGAAAAAGGGCTAAAAGTGCCTTTTTGAGTTCTCCTGGATTCCTCTCAAATCCACTTCTCATCAAATCCATGGTGCCAAACAGAATAAAGCAACAAATTTCTCCTCCTTTCTCCTAGAATCCATGGTGCCAAACGGGCCATTAGATTATTCTCCTGTTGCATGTGGATGGTGGATTGTTCTAATGTGCGGAAAGATTCTTAAATTAGAATTCGAGGTTTGCGGGAATGCACACAGAAATATGATACGTTGAGACTTCAACCTTTGAATCCGAGGTCACATCCATGATCCAACACATTTAAATGATGCGTCATAGTTTTTATGGTGGATGGAGGTCAAATAAAAGCTATTGAATTATTTCAGTCATTTATGGTTTAGTGCTTTTGTTGTCTATATGAATGGTCAACTTAAACCTTAGCTGATTAAAGTGTAGAAATGCAATTAATCTGAGAGTGAATTTTTGATACGCCATGTCCTAAGGTGAGCCCTACACATAAACGGTTTGGGCTATTG
Source organism: Liriodendron chinense (assembly GCA_003013855.2). Taxonomy (NCBI): domain Eukaryota; kingdom Viridiplantae; phylum Streptophyta; class Magnoliopsida; order Magnoliales; family Magnoliaceae; genus Liriodendron; species Liriodendron chinense. The sequence continues at coordinate 908,530 of PVNU02000133.1, read as the reverse complement.
AAAAGAATCCAAATGGAACTAATGAATTCCGGACGTATCATATACGTTGGTTTGAATTCTAGAAACCTTCTAGAAGAATGACAATGTCAATCGCACACTCCCAAAACAGACACGTGCATCATCAAGATCGGGAGCGGATTTGGTATTACCCCGGCTAACACACCTAGTGGGTGTTTCCCTGACCGTGTGGCCCACCTTGATGTATTTGGTGTATATCCATTCCTTCCATCAATTTTTCCACCTTATTTTAGAGCATGGTCCAAAAAATGAAGCAGATCCAAATCTCAAGTGGACCACACAGTAGGGATTGAACGCCACCATTAAAAACTTCTCAGGCGCCACAAAAGTTTGAATGAAGTAACATTTGTGTTTTTCCCTTCATACAGGTGACCTTATCAACAGGTTGGATGGCAAATAGACATTACGGTTGGCTCTATGAAGTTTTTAATGATGGGCATTCAATAACCAGTATTTACTGTGGTGTGGTCCACTTGAAAGTTGGATTCGCTTTATTTTTGGTTTGGTGCCCTAAAATGAGCTGGAAAAACTGATGGACGGCATGGATGTACAGAAAATACATCAAGGTGGGTCCCATAGTTAGGAAAACACCCACAAGATCATCCGGAGCAAAAATCAGGTTGGTCCACACATTTGAGTGTGATGATCCCAACATAAAATTTGGCCAAGTCACGGTTCTAATCCTGGCCATTCCCAACATAAATGGATAATAGTATTATGTCTTACTCATGTCATCCCAAGGGCATCTTCGCAGTTGCATCTCAAATAAAAGCACGTGATGTTAAAGAGTCCTGTTGTGGTTGCCTGCCAGGCTAGCCGTCCAAATCCGACGCGGATTTCCTGCGAAAGCCTTGCAGAGGAAGTTCCTGCTCTGGGAACTTAGGTGGAGTCCACCGTAATGTTTGTGAGAAATCTACCCGTCCATCCGTTTTTAGAGCTCATATTAGGGCATGAGACTAAAAATGAGCCGGATCCAATACTAAAATGGGCCGCACTAAAGGAAAAGGTGGGTAGGAAAATTCCTACCCTTAAAACCTCCCTAGGATCCAGAGATGTTTATATGACATCCATAACGTTCATAACGTCATTCCTACTGGGATGAACTGTAAAATCAAATATTAGACTGATTCAAAACTTCCGTAGCCCCACGAATATTTCAACTGTGATGTTCAATCCTCATGTTTTCGGCCCACTTGAGTCTTTGATCCGGTTCAGTTTTGGTCTCAAATCCTAAATTGAGCCCCTAAAACCGGATGAACGGGGTTGATTTCTCACAAACATAATGATGGCCCCACCTTGGTTCCCAGGTGGAACTTCCTGCGCAAGGCTTTCTGCAGGAAGTCCGCGACCGTCCAAAACTTTCCTCACATGTTAGCACATTTGCACATCAACCTGTCAGCTTTAGTATATGCTTTGTTAACCGAAAATTAGGCCAACCTAATCATTACGTGGGCCATACGTGTGCATAAAATGATTTTTGATGCTCTAATCTTTTCTGTCCATTTACTAATACACATGTGGGCCTTCTTATGACCAGACCAGCCTTACTTTTGGACCCCCACACACACTTGGTGTACCAGATGACTCCCACATGCACATACCTGCATTGGCAAGTGTTTCGGATAGAAGGATTCTGTTGGTCGAATTCCTGAAATGTTAATAATATCTTCCATTCCAAACAAAACCCTAATCTTCTTTGGAATAAATTCCATCAAATGCTATATAGAGTATCGGTCATTCAATCCCTCTTGATCGTTGCACCTCAGGAATCCACCCAACTTACATATTCTCTCCTTTGTGCAATTGAGCAAAAGCAGATGCTCAAGAGAACCTTTGATTATTCAAGCAAAGTAATTTCAAAACAAACTTGCTTGTTTCTTCCAACCTCCATTTAAACACCATACTGATCTCCTCCTTCCATAAACAATTTCAAAGACATAAAAACCAGAAAACACCCATGAAGCTCGACAAAGAGATCTTTCACCCCTCCCACCCCCAACACAAGCTCAAGATCCAGTACACAGAGACCCCGTTCAGCTGTGACGGGTGCAAGGAAGCGGGCATTGGCCTCAAATACAAATGCGATGTATGTGAATTCGACCTACACAACGTATGTGCCATGGCACCTTCTAGCATCGCCCACCCCTTCTACAAGAAATGTGAATTCCAGTTGCACATCAACCCTCCGGGCACTGTGATGAGCATATGTGACGCGTGCGGGAAAGATGTTCTTGGGCTGGTATATCACTGTAAAATGTGTGGTTATGACCTGCATCCATGCTGTGCCAACCTCCCACACATGCTCGACGATGGGGAGCGAAACCTCTACCTCAGCATGAAGCTCTCCAGCGCTTGCCATCGGTGTGGTGGAAAAGGGATCGGTTGGTCTTATAGGTCTGAGTGCAAAAGCTACAACTTGCATGTGTCATGTGTGAAGGATCTGCTTGTGGAGAGCTGGCAAGCTATGCATCTGAACGTGGATAAGAACAAGATGAGGGAGATACAGACAAAGATTCCGAGCCTGAGAGGTGCAATGGAAGTTCAGCCTAAGGTGAAGCTGGGGAAGGTACACAAGTGTTGCCAGATTGCTGGTGGTGCCGTTCGGGTGATCGTCTCAGCTATTCTCGGAGATCCTACTCCTATAATAGCTGGTGTGGTACAGGGACTAATGCCCAAGTAGTAATGAAAAATATAAAGAAAAAACCCAAGTTGCAAGGTGACTTTGTTGTTATTTTCATTTGTGTTTGGGTGCTGATGATTGCATGAAATTGAGTATGTAGACAGATTAACTTTGTACATGATATTGTTCCAATTGGTGGCACTGGGCAACATATACAACAGAGAAAGATGGCGAGCAAACGACGTCAAGAAGAAATGTGGATGACACATACAAAGGGACCTATAGGAAGACCAAGAACTTCAGCACTCTTTCACACTCACAATAGTTAAGAAAGGGAACTTTAAATTTTATTTAAAAACCAATGCCCAGTGCTCTCTATGGGAGCATACTTATTAATAATTATAGAAGTTCTTTACCTCCATAGACCTATACTCCCTGCAAAATCAAAATTCTTTTCTAATCATAAGGATCAATGAAACAGAAACTAAAATAATTACAATACTAAGTCATTTGACGGTGACCCTAAGTCACAGAGTTACCATTTGGGCATTCGAGCAATATGATCATTGCAGGCGGTGAGCCTTTTTGTGAATGGGGAGGGATGTTTTTTTTTGTTTTCAACTGCAATTTCTCTGCCATGACCCTCAGAGACAATATTCCCGCTGCTTCCACTATCTATGATCACATCACAGACTTTCTGATTCACTATAAACCTTGTTTGAAAGATGTTATCTCATTGTGGGTGTACCTCCTTTTTCGACGTATGCAATAGTCTTCTCATGACTAGAGATTCGTTGTGATCTTGCGGAACCTAATCTGCTTCGTCAACCCTATCATCCGTTGCATTCTAAACTTCATCAATCTCAAGATCTTCCCCTATATCTTTAGTGCCCCCATCATTAATGGCTAGATTAACCACTTACCACCGACGACTCGTATTTAATAGATGACCCGGTTGGCCATATGGGTAGAAATGGTTTGGCCTTGGTTGGCCGACCGTAGGGGTTCAGGATCCTCCTTAGACTGAGAGGAGTGGTCACTGCTCTTTAGGGCCTCACTTGGCCACGCCCCGAATCTCGGTTCGCGGGTGTAGAAGGTTGAGGACACCCCATACGGGTTCTTTCTCCTTGGCGAGTGATGTACCCTGCGCAGAGCTTGAAATGGTTACCCGATTCGCAGGATATGACTGAGTATTGGATTGTTCAAGTTGTGTCTCTGCTCGGTTGGCTAGTTTGATTGCTTCATTCATCGTCCAGACAACCTGCATTTGAACCCAATCCTAGATCATAATACACAACCACTGATGAATCGGGCGACTTATTGTGATTTAGTTTCAACTAAATCGTTTCGCACTGCCAAATGGTAGAATTCTTTTGCATAGTTTCTCACCGATCAGCTACCTTGCCGACAATTTTAGTATTACTAGAACAATAACTGATTGTAATCGCTAAGGAGGAATCAAGCACACATCAGATTCTTTACCAACTGCCATATGTGGATTGACATCTTCATTTGTCTCGTTCGGATGAGCTGAAGTTGCTCCCACCAAGCCGAGGTTCCACCTTTCAACTTGTAAGCTACAAGTTTAACATTCTTCTCTTCAGGGATCTCCATATACTAAAAAATGCTCGACTTCAAATAGCGAAACGAGGAAATCCTCGATGTGGGTTTGGTCGTTAAAGCTAGAAGGATCAACCTTCATCCTAAAATCTCAATATGTTTGATCTACACGATCGCCTCCTTATTTATCTTGTTAAAGGACCACGTCGTTGATCTCCTTATCATTAGATCCTACATCATCATGTGTGATTTTAAGATTCACTGCTGACATCGTATAGCGAATGGCACGATTGTGATTTACAGCGTCCATCAGAGGCGAATCATCGACCCGGATACGGAGTTGCCTCTATTATGCGGTCGAGAGTCGCCTGCATCCCTTGCATGGCTTGCTGATTCTCCCGTTAGAAGCACTTCCATTATAGACTTGATTCCTGAAGCACCATCATTAGAAGACATTGATCCGAGGAAAATCCTCGCTCTGATACCAACTAAAATAGGGAAGGACATGATGAGGATGATTATCATCTTCCTCAATCAATAAATACCTTGAATCCACAAGGCACTCTTAAATCTGCAAGAGAATTCTCGAATCAACGAGAGAAAATTGGTAGAAATCATAGATTTCTAATTGAATAATATGATGAATAATGATAAATGAGTTTTAACAACCTTATATACCCTAAAATATAATTAAGAGAGTCCTAATCAAATAAAAAAAGAAAATGAGAAAACGCCCAATTCTGCATTGTCCGTCGATTGATCGTCAACCAATTGATTCGACAGGTCAAACTAACCCAAAAAAACATCTAAAGACTAAAACTGAAAATTATATGAATTTGACCTGTCGACCCAATCTATCGACCTATCGAATCTAGACTTCGACCTGTCTAAATGAATTTTAACCTGTCTAAACTGGTAGAAATTATCCAAGAACCAATCTAGAATTTTTGGTGGAATTTCGACCGGTCGGCCTTGATTGGTCGATCGGTCAAACTATGTGGAATTTCGATAATGTCTTTTTGGGCTTCTTTCGATCCATGTGTGTTAGAAACATGCTTGATCCATGTCACTCTCTCGTGGGAAAATCCCGTACCTTTGATCACTGGACTATAAACGGTTGCTGTAAATTCTCTGGTAAGCCATTTATTTATACGCTTTTGCAACATTGAAGATTATGAGAGCATCTCTCATCCATAATGAATCCCATCAGACAACGTGTCTTGACTATCGACTGCAAGAGAAGTGGGATCCACACTCAAAGTATCCTCTGCGCCAGCAAATTATTCATTTGAACTAAGTTCAAGGCACTATGTGATGGCAGACATGACATTTCATGAGATGGCTTTTCTTCCCAATTTTGGACCCAAACGTAGGACCACTAAGATTAGCCAATAAACTCTAACAATGACTGCGCCTCCGCGTATTTCTAGGCCACAACACGTCTGGTGGAATCACCAGATGAATGGTGCAGGTTTAGTGCACGCATTCTACTCTTGCAAGTGGCTACAGCCGTCCTCTTGTCCGTATGAGCCTTGTTTAACTAAAACCAATACACACAACGCTTGAAAATATCAAAATACGGAGCCGGACCCATTTGGGAAGCAAGCAGATCCCAACTATGGGATTATATCCTACTGAAATTTTTGACATTGCTGCCTTCCAACTGACTTGATTACTAATGTCCATATCAGAGCAATTATATGTATCCTGCTAACCTTACATTTCTTCTCAATATGGCCGTCAATTGGTCTGGCCCACTGGCTCTGGATCTTCGCCTCAAGTTTAGACCCGCATTTGGAGTCCATCAAGATCTAGGCCTTACCATCTGATAGCTAATCAGGTTGGAAGTATGTTGACTCTGGTCCACGCAGACACGACCCATTGGCACAAAGGTGACTTCCCCACAACCCTGGGTTCGAGGAATCCCTTGTAACGCTAAGCTCCATGGGCTGCTATGATGTCCTTCCTATATCTCAAAAATCAAGTGGATCCCAAAATCAAGTGGGCTACAAAACACAAAACAATGGGGATTGAATGGTCGCCATTGAAAACTTCTTAGGAGCCACCAAATTAGTTCTGGATCAGGATGATAATTGTCTTTTCCCATCATCTCAGTGAAAAACACCTTATAAATGGATTGAATGGCATATAATCATAACAGTAGCCCCAAGAATGTTTAAATTATTTGACATAGCATAAAAACACCTTAACCAAGGATGTTTTCTAACTTTTTCCTATGTTGTGGTTCACTTGAGTTTCAATTGTATGATTTTTAGTCTCATGTCCTAAATTGACATGGTGAAATGGATCACTAGAGTGGATATAACACAAAAATCACTGTGGTCAAACAGAGTTTAGGATACAAGGGACTCATGTAACCCCAGCTGACAAAGTCCCGTCCCATTCACACCTCTAGCATGAACATGTACAATTGATCAGTACACTGACACCGTACGTTTGGCACATATATGGACGTTGACAGGAGCTATTTATCCAATTAGGGGCGTCAATGGGCCAGGTTTGGGCCTGAAAAATTAAAATTTTGAGTAGGGCCAGCCTGATGGCCCGGCCGGAAACAATTCAAAATCCGGGTCAAGACCTACCCTAGGCCTGGCCCATTGACAGCCTTATATCCCATGCATGGAACACATAGATAGAGAGCATGTCTGTGGATATTATTTTCCTTTTTCTCATTCATTTCATGTCATCCAGGGGGGGCGGCTATCAATTCAATACCATTCCTGGCTTGTGTTTGATCCAAAATGTGGACGACAATTTGAAAAGTTTGGATTGAGGTTCACGTAAACCACGTGTTCAGTAGCTGCGTGTTCATACTCTGCGACTGTTTAAAATAACTCAAACATGAAAGATAAGTGTCCTCTGCTATTAAAAAAAAAAAAAAATCACTAACTAGTTCATCTTTTTAACAAAATATCTTCTTATATATATCCACAAAGAAATCATTCACAAACTACATCACAAGTTTTACATCTTAGCATTTCTCTTCATAACAGAACATCACAATATGAGGATTATAATAACCAATCCCATGAAGCTATAAACACTACTATGACCACACAACATATCTTCCAAAGATCACAGGACACTCACACACAAATCTTGTAAGCAAACACTTCCATCATTTTGTTACCCCACCCTTACCCTTATCAATATTATCAATTATAGCTCCTCCAACCCCTTCTCCAATCCCCTCAATCAGCCCACCTATAAGACCAATAACAGCATGAGATGCGATCCGGGCAGCAGAACCTAGCATGCTGGGCTTTTCTGGAGCCCTTATGCCATGCATATAGAGCCCATTAACCATGTCTTTGGCACAAACAGCATGAAGATAGTAGCCGCAAATAGTGCAATAATAGACTCGCCCTGATCGCTTCCTATGGCACTCGCCACAAAAGAAACTAGAATCGCCGCTTGGGATTGCCGATACAGGTAAGAGAATCATGGTATGTGGATGCGTTGGGAAATCCATTTGGGGATAGAGCATGGTGCAACAGGGGTGCATCTCAACATTACACGTGACGCATCGGTAGGCATATCCTTTAGTGGCCTTGCTGCAGGCTTCACATTTCGATCGCAGAAACCCACCTTTAAGTTAGGAAAAAAAAAAAAAACAATATTATTGTTTAGAAAATTACAATGAGAGCGAACTAGCAAGGCCCGAAAATCATAATGCTAATGAGAATGCAACTACAGTGCACGGCTTTTGGAATTCTACAGGAGTTGCCGAAATCTCTCATGTAGTACGTATGTTATGTGATCAAGACAGTTAATTTGGATCGGATTGTGATTACCATCTAATCAGTGGCACGTAAAGGAACAGAGAACTTATGAAATTTGACCTATGATCCATGTCTTCAGCGTGCAAATCGTCAAATCGCTATGATTCGATAGCTTGTCCATGCCACTAGATCAATGGTCCCAATCGCCATACATGTTTTCTGTGTATGGTTGACTTCATAGTTCATAGAACTTCCATGAGGCACAAAAAATTTCTCCAAGGCTAATGATCCCACAAGGAGATCCGTCATAAGTCACTGTACAATTAAAACAGGCCAATGTGGCTTATGGTTAGGGTTCAAATGGGCCAGTCTGCATTCAGGTAACTCGGTGAAGGTCCAACCAAAGTTGTGTTATATGAGTTGGGCCAGGAATCTTGAGGCAATCTGGACCCCATGTTAGGCTCGTTTCAGTTATCAGGCCTTAAAACTCGCAACCAGCTTACTTCAAATCCAGCCAGAAGTAGGCTGGGCGAGGGTAGACCCTAGACCAGCCATGCCCACTTCTGACCGTACTTGTTGGACACCATATAATCCCCTATCATCTCATTAGTCAGAGGTATTTTGTATAAAGTGAAATGTGAAACAGGGTTTCGATAGAACCCAGTGCCAGGGTCACAGCTACCATGGAGGATCATTCAGTATTGGCCCACTAATCAGGTAGATAAGAATTTACTATAGAAAAAAAGATGGACTGAAAAATTAAAAAAAAATAAAAAATAAAAAATTCCAATGATAAAATTGAATGTCCATGGATCGCTCACTTGATGCGTCCTATCCTGATTTTTGGTAAATAACATGTTCAATATGCAATAGCTAAGGTCAGGTTGATGGCATGGGTGCTATCTGATGTGGAACAAAGCCTCACATGGTAGCTGGGATGCAGTGCTCTATCAAATTCATGTATCGGTTGTTTCGGGTGCAGCAAAAGAATACCAAATGAGAATTAGATTAGAAAAAATAAGGCAGTATGCAATAGTCAGGCAGTCATATAATGCTTGATACGCAGGTGCCCAGATTTTGCACATAGGGCATACATTAACTCAAATTAAGCCAACTAAATTGTGGAACCAACAATCTCTAAATCAAAGTCCCAATATCAAATTGGTTAGACAATCCTAAGCTCTGATTCACAGACCCTACTTCGTTGAAATATGACCTTTTGTCAAATAACAACTTGCTCTAAAAGCTCAAGGATAATATGACCTTAGAGCAAGTGGTTATTTGACACCTTGGATTTTTGTTCATTTTAAACCGCCAGTAACTCATCTTTCAGGAAAAAGAAAGCCGCCAATAACTGTTCACTGATCTGACAATTAGATAATCAAATAAGCATCAACTTTTTTTTTTTTTTTTGTTAGTCATGAAAGGCACGTACCCTGTTAGTTGCGCCCACACAGTTATTAACAAGATGCACCCACCCACCGGCGGGGTTAGTGCGTCTCCTCAGCACTCGAATTGAGACCTGCTGTTGAGACGCCAAGGCGTCTTCCAGCTGGGCTAGCAGGCGAGACACAAATAAGCATCAACTTACAATTCCTGATGCATCTAATTTGGGAGCCATAATTTGGGCAGCTTAATTTGACTAATATGCCATGAAGGCGAACCCAAGTACTTGAGATCAGCGTTAGAGACGGTGACCATGATATGCAGAATTTCCGAGTAATTTCTAACTGCCTGCGTATCATATATGACATTCTGCCAGAGTATCAAAGTCTTTTCTTTGAAAGAAGAAAGGATGTATAATAACTCACTGGGTTTGGTATAGAAAATAAGCTGGTGTTGGCTGTGAAGAGGATGTCTTCGTATGGATGGAGGAGGGAAGGCGCAGAGGTCATGTAGATTAAAGTCGCATGTTTGGCATTGGAACCTCGTTCCCGCGCCGTATTCCTTGCAACCCATGCACGTGAAGAGGAAGGGCAAGTTAACTTGCACTAGATGGTGTTGTGGGTGACTGAAATGGATAATCCCATCTCCTTGAATTGGATTTGTCGAGGTTAGGTTTTTGACTGAGGGTGATTTCTTTGAGACAAATGATCTTGATTTCTTCAACCCTGGATTGGCCATCCTTCCCAACCGTTTAACCTCTTTTGCAAGCATAGCATATGTTTGGTTCCCATATGACAAAGCAGATTTATACTCAGGAAAGGTAGATCCTTCACATCATGGAAGATGCCAGATGTCTTCATGGGAGCGGTTGGAATTATTAGGAAGAAAGACTTCTCAAAAAAAAAAAAAATTTATTATTAGGAAGAAATATTAGGGTCCGCAGGAACATTCTAAAGTGTAGTCCCTCGTGGTCTCCAATGTACACCACGCCCATGTATCGTGATCAAAACCGTTCATCACATATCTCCCAATAAGGATGATCTAGGCTGAAAAATCTCATTGATTGGACTACCTACTGGGCCCACCACCATTGCCGATGCATGTACAATCAAAACCAAAATGCCAGCTGCTCACAATCTACAAGCAAGTCCTTTAAATAGATAGGAACCAAGAACTGCCGGTGGGTGTACTTGTTGCACCGTAAGCTATTCGGATCAACGGTACCAATCAGGTAATCTAATACATAGAGGGTATGAGGATTACAATTTAGGATACTTCGACGTATGATTCATTTGGTTCAGACGCGTGGAGTCTTTTCATCGCACTGGTTTGAAGGTTCTTGCAAAGTTTCTACGAGGAAACTTGATACTCTTGATAAGTGCGAAGGATAATACGTGAGCACCAAGGAATTAATTAAAACTTGCACCCATCTGAGCATTTATTGGACGTTTTAAAATGTAAATTATCTAATGGTAGATATTTTTTGAACAGATAAAAATGAAAGGATCCCAAGGTAGACAAACTTTCAAAATGTAATTTATGCCATGATCAGATTCCAAGAAGCATTGCATGCGCCAACAAGAGGTTAAGATTGTACAACCAATCTGATTTTAGGACTGACTTAGCAAAAAGTAGGTTCCTGATTTTAGGACTGACTTAGCAAAAAGTAGGTTCCATAGTTTGGTCTGGTTAATTTGATCTAATGCAAACCATTTTTTTTTTTCTAAATGGTTGTGTATCAAGCGTCGATGCACTGCTTGAGTACAGTATAGGCTCCTGGAACATATTTTCCACACATGTTTTTGAAGAAAATTACAAAAGCAAGAATTTTTAATTATAACGTAAAAAGAGGCTTTAAAATCATAATTTTCCACGTGTTTTCTAGAAAATCACAAAATTAAGAAAAAAAAATTTAATTATACTGAAAGAAGAGGCTTCTAAAACATAATTTCCACACATTTAGTTAACTCGCTAAGGTTTCATGATTGCCTTCAAGTTATGACTATGATTTAGAGAAGAAGGAAACTAACGTACGTGCAAAAAAATAAAAATAAAAAAACCAAGAAGATCGTTTATCTAATATGCCTAGAAATCCAATATGGAAATATAAGTGGGCCACTGCATGATTGGGTCTGGCCCACCCACGGAGTTTTGGATTCCCGATGGGATAAAGTAAGGAGAAAAATTAGAGACCATAGCACGAAAGTCTATTGCCTCTTGCCTTTATGACAGACCATTCAATGTGATTGGACAGTGCTTCTTTTCATTTCTTTTACCCTTTCAAATTTAATTACTGCGTGCCACTATGCTTCTTTTAATTTCTCCTACCCTTTCAAATTTTATTACTGCACGCACTCTTCATCTTTCCTAACGAACCCTATTGCCCCTTCAGCTTTTGAATGCTTCCAATAGTAAGGAGACCTCACCCTCTCACACTAATGGGAACATTTGTACACTTAAAATTCACTGGCAACGTTAACAGAAACAATCATATATAAATCAACACGAACTAGCATGGAAAGAGGTTTAATTGCCCTGCATGCACTTTTACATGGATGTGTATGTGCGATAAAGATGACCATAATAAGATCTTTTAAAATATGATGCCGCATCAATGAATTTTGGCATCTATATGTTAATTGCGACTCAAGTTTGATGTAGGGTCAGGATCAAGGACAATTTCATGTACGCCTATGATAGGAAGAAATTGAGATAAAAAGTTCAATCCTAGAGAGTCTAGGCACCTACCATAGCTTCGAAGGAACATAGGCTTACAATTGGTTGTCCTTATCATGGAATAATACGCCGGTAGAGTTAGTGATGAGCTCTATGTCCAAGCTAACTAGTTCTCCAATTAAGTTGTTTTAAGTGCTAATTTTGAGAATAAAGTTAAATTTTACTATTTTAATAAGGTACGAATTTTACAATTTTTAGCATTGTTTAAGGTTTGAAAAATGCTTAAAGTTCTTTTTAAGTAATGTGAAAGAGTTTAAGCCAATTTAAAAGTTATTAACTACTTTTAGCAAATTTACTATTTTAATTTTTTTTACTATTTTGGAAGTTATCAGGTAATCTAAATACATAGAGGAGATGAGGACTACAATTTAGGATATTTCCACCCATGATTCATTTGGTTCAGACGTGAGGAGTCTTTTCATCACACTGATTTGATTGTTCTTGTAAAGTTGAAATCTACAAAGAAAATATGTTAACGGAGGAAACTTGATACTCTTGACAAGTGCTAAGAATATTACGTGGGCACTTAGAAATTACTTAGAACTTGCACCCATTTCAACATTTATTAGACAGTTTAGACTGAAAATTATCTAATGGTAGATATTTATTGAACAGCTAAAAATAAAAGGATCCCATTATAGACAAACGGCTCAAAATGAAAATTATGCCATGATCGTATTCCAACAAGCATGCATCCACCAATCAGAGATTAGGATTGTACAACCAACTGACTTAGCTTAAGTAGGTTCCTGATTTTAGGACTGACTTGGTGAAATTAGGTTCCATAATTTGGTTTGTTTAATTTGATCTAATGCAAGTCATTTTTCATTTTCTGAGTGCTTATGTATCAAGAATCGATGCACTGCTTGAGTACAGTATAGGCTTCTGGAATATATTTTCCACACATGTTTTTGAAGAAAATCACGAAAGCAAGAATTTTTAATTATAATGAAAGAAGAGTCTTTAAAATCACACTTTTCCACACGTTTCTTTGAGAAAATCACAAAATTAAGAAAAAAAAATTTAATTATATTGAAAGAAGAGGCTTCTAAAACATATTTTTCCACACATTTTCTTGGGAAAATCACAAAATCAAGAATTTTTTTATTATTCTGAGTTAACTCACTATTGTTTTATGCTTCCCTTCACCAGGTTATGACTATGCCTTAGAGGAGAAGGAAACTAACGTGCAAAAAAAAAAAAAAAACTAGTTGATCGTTTATATAGTATGCCTAGAAATCCGATATGGAAATATAAGTGGGCCACCGCATGATTGGATCTGGCCCACCCGCGGTGTTTTGGATTCCTGATGGGATAAAGTAAGGAGAAAAATTAGAGACCATAGCACGAAAGTCTCAGTTGCCTTTTGCCTTTATGACAGGCCGTTCCATATGATTTGACAGTCCTTTTCATTTCTTTTAACCCTTCAAATATTATTATTGCACTGCTTTTCATCTTTTCTAACTGACCATATTGCCCCTTCAGCTTTTGAATGCTTTCAATAGTAAGGAGACTTCACCTTCTCACACTAATGGGCACCTTTGTATACTTGAAAAATCACTGGCAACGTGAATAGAAACAATCAACTATAAATGCAACACAAACTAGAATGAAAAGAGGTTTAATAGCCCCACAGATACTTTTACAGGGTTTGTATGTGCCATCAAGATGACCATAATAAGATCTTTTAAAATATGATGCTGATGCTGATGCTGCATCAATGAATTTTGGCACCATACTGTAATTGTAACTCAAGTTTGATGTAGGCCAAGATCAAGGATAATTTCATGTACGGTTATGATAAAAAAAGAAATTGAGCTAAAAAGTTCCATCCAAAGGCCTAGGCACCTACAAAAGCTTTGAGTGAACATACATATACAATTGGTTATCCTTATCATACAATAATATATCGGTAGAGTTAGTGATGAGCTCTATGTCCTAGCCAACTAGTTCTTCAAAATAAAGTTGTTTTAAGTGATAATTTTGAGAATAAAGTTAAAATTTACTTATTAAAATGAATTTTACTATTTTTAGTATTGTTTAGGGTTTGAAAAATGCTTAAAGCTCTTTTTAAGTAATGTGAAAGGGTTTAAACCAATTTAAAAGTCATTAACTACTTTTAATAAATTTAATGTTTTAGAAAAAAAAATACTATTTTAAAAGTTTAGAATTTAATTATTGAATTTATATAATGGAAAGTACCAAATAGAGCTGTAAATGGGTCAGTGGACCCGATGGGGTACCCGGACCCAACCCATTTAGACCCGACCCATTTGTTAAATGGTACGGGTTTGGGTCTAAGAACAGACCTAGTTGTCAAACGGGTCTGGGTCTGGTTTCCTTTATATTAGGCCCGACCCGACCCAACTCGACCCGACCCGAACCCATTTAGTAAGTGGGCTGGTTTGGTCTATGTTTCAAGGGACCCGTCCAGACCCGGTTTTAAGCCTTGTAAAATGCTTGCATACTTAATTTAGACCCGGACCCATTAGACCCGACCCATTTATAAATGGGTCTAGGTGGATCTCCCTCTACCAGACCCGGACCCATTTATAAATGGGTCTGATGGGTTGACTCGGACTTGACCCGGACCCGCCCATTTAGTAAAAGGGTCTGGGTCTAAAATTTGGACTCAGACCCGTTTAGTAAATGGGCGGGTCTGGTTTTAGCTAAACCCGCCCCGAACCCGCCCATTTACAGCCCTCGTACCAAAATTAATAATAATTAACCTAGGTAATAGACGGCTACTACTACATGGTACTTGGGGAGCTCTATAAATATTCACATTGGTGGCCCATGCTTAGATAAAAGAGAAATGTTGCATTGTCTTAGTACTTAGAGTGAATTTTTTGTCATAACTTTCATCATAAATCCTAACTACACGACATTTTAAACTCATGTTGATGTAGAGAGGCGACTCCTTGATCGAGGAAGGAATAAAGCCAATAAAATGACCTAAGAGTGGGCACAAATGAGCCCAAGGAAGGACAGAATGGAGCAGAGAAGTCAGAAAAATATCAAGTCGACAGCCACTGACGACCGATCAGCCGCTCCAACGATCGGTCCTCATGACCAGTCGAATTTTAGCAGGAAGGTAGCCCAACTTGTAGGACTGCAAGGGCCAACAACGACCGATCGTGAGATCCGAAGACCGATCCCCATACCGGTCAAATTTTGTCATGGGGACAGCCTAGCTTGCTAGATTATCTTGGAACTTTGATGACAAGTCGACAGTGGCTCATGATCGATTGTCTAACGTGTGGGTCTGCGCACGAATCAACTCCAAACTTGCTATTTTTGAATTTTTTTTTTTCTTTCCTAGTTTGTTTTGGATTCTTATTTTACGTATATTAGGGTTTCATTTACTAGACCTAGGTTATAAATACTTGTTTTAATTGATTTTTAAATTATTATTGAATATTATCTCTTTTATTGGAAAAACTTCAATTTTCTCTATCTTTTCTTCGTGAACTTGAAGATAGATATCATGGATTTGAGAAAGATCGGTTGAAAAGTACCAATAATTTCAAGAATTTGAAATAATTATCGTACGAGAGAGATGCTAGGGCATTCCTAAAAGTATAGCCTTTCATAAAGTGCAATGACGGATGATATATATGCAGCCGACTGCAATTAATTAGTTGGGATAAGACTTGATGATGATGACCAAGGATTCACACCTGTGCTATATGCTCCAAATTGCAATTACAATAATTTCAAGTGGATTATAATTATTAAAAAAAATGCAATTGAGGGTTATTCTTTATCATGCATGCTAGGAAATATCATTCTAACTTCAGATTTTTTTTTCCTTTAGTCACTTATGCATCGAAACGCCAGCAGCCTTTGGTCACGTGACAAGGGTGTTTTGGACATTATAGAGACATTCGTGAGGACAGAAATTTGACTCCATTCAAAATAGAAAGGACATAAGAGTAATTTCACAAAAGGATGAGATATGCTTCCCATTTGGTCATTCTTCCAAATCCATGTGACCCAAATCCTTGTCCATCCAAGGGCTTTTTATTCGATTCCATGCACCATCTAAGAGAAAATTTGCCAGCCTTTTGCCACCTTCATTCAGTCCTAAAAGCTGGCGTATATAATAATCATTAGAGACTGAAATCCCAAACCAGATGCCTTATCTTCAAACGCTTAATATAAACCCACCAAACGTGCCAACTTGTGTGGGATCCAGGACGTTCATCAGGTAGTAAACTCGTTCCATGCAATATTATCCTAGAAATCAAGCTAACCACTCACGAGGTGAACAATCACATATGCATTGAATATAATCGTAGGTTGTCATTTGCGTAACCTTTCGTCTCTTCATTTAGGTGTGGCCCACCTGATAAATGGACCACCTGGATTTTGGGTTATGGACTATACACTGTAGGGAGCAACTTATGAACTTCCTGTATCCACGACACACGTGTCACAGTTGAAAGTGGGGTGCATTTGTGCACGCCGCGCCTCTCGTGCTGAGACCTTTGGACTCGGCATTCGTCACCTTAATTAGTATCGATCTTCGTATCAAGGCCAGGTCCAAGTGCTGCCTGTGGGGCCCACTGAGGTACTTGCATGGTATCCAAACTTTCCACCAGGGTCGCCCCCAACCTGAAAGCTGGATGGCCTGAAATGAGGCAGATCCAACCATCATGTGAACCACCGTTTGAATTTAGAGGCTTTCCAATTATTATTTATTATTTTGCCCACCAAATAGCTATATAGGTCTCATTTTGGTGCATTTACGTCATCATGGGGTCACGTAATTCATGTGTTAGATGGAAATGCACATAATACGGTGGGCCTCACTATAAAAATATCCGACAACGATCCAGAAACCTCTAAATTTGTGCAGTGGCTCTAATGTAGCCTGATTTTTTGGGCATCTAACTTTGATGACGGGAGAGACCCTGCTGGACAAGGTAGATGCCATACGCACGCCACAAGGGGCCCCACGCGCAGCACTGGTAGAATAGGCTTATTTTATGGAGACTTTAGAGGTACCGGGCCCCATGGTTTGATGATATTTTATATATTTTGCATGGGAATGAGTTGGACAGCATTTAAATGTAATTAAAAATATGCTTTTCTTAAACAGGAATTAAGATCGTTGATTCCTATTTATAGCCGCCATTCTAGACGAGTTTCCACCATTAATCTCCTTTGAGCAGATTCCCTGCCTATGAAGGCGGGACATTTTCCGGCCACCATGTCATTCTAAATACATGGCACACATCCATCAGATCAAAACCGTCTATTTCATGCTTTCAATATTGATAGATCCATGGTCCAAAAATTACAGTTTTTAGACAGCTATTGCCCTTTATTTGTTAGCATACAAATTAATACTAAAAGAAAAAAATCAGCAACGGCTAATATTAAGATAGAAAAGGCCCATTTATTAGATGGTTAAGATATAACAATCAAATAAAAGATTGGTAATCGATGTATGGTTCAGATAACATACACAAGTGCCAGGTATGTGGTAAACAATCTGGAGTGAGGAAACTACCGTATCTCAACAGGCAAGCAATCCAATATCATACGGACCACTATTAAGTGAGAAAAGATCCATTTATTATATGCTTAAGATGGTCTAATCAAAGAAATTTGGGTTAGGGTTAATTGACAGCCGAGCCCACAAGATGTCTAGTTCAGATCATAGTACAAATGTGTTCAGATCATGGTACAAATGTGTCATGTATGTGTTACATGATCTGGAGACACGAAAATGCGGTGACTCAAGGGGCAGCCAATCGGTTCCCATAATCAGAAAGTATAAAAATTAAAAAGGAGCTTTGTAAGCCCCGGCGCATGTCAGTCAGTTAATACGCATGCCAGCACATATGCCAGCATGGCCAACAGGTGAAATATCCAAGCCATCTATCAGGTGGAACTCACAATATGGACGTTATTGCCTAATGATAGAGGTGGTCCATTCAATAGTTGAACTATTATATTAGAAATAAATTGTTGAGTTAGATAACTTCGGCTGATTTTTTTTTTTTTTTTTTTTTGGCAATAACTGTGGCCGGCCTGACCAACCGACGGATCTGAATATGAGCCTGTAGAATCTACATAGTGGTACCCTTCCGAATGGATGGCTTGGATATTATGCCTGCTCACTACGCTACATTAGCTGACTTGTATAGGAGAGTGGACTTAGCAAAGCTCGCATAAAAGAAGAACAAAACCTTTCTCACATGTGGGTTCTCTCCTCCATGTGTTGGAGGATGGGGAGCGAGCACATGTGGGTATGATGAGATGATCAGAACTGTGTATACTTGGTCCTGGAGTAGATGAACCAGATATTGGCCTTCCATGTTGGCAGCATCAGAAATTTCAGTGGACCAAATTTCGAGTAGAAGAAGATTGTGGGCTAAGATTTCTAATTAATGCAGTTTTTGATGGATTGATCCATCTGTTGTTGTGGGGAAATTCGAGCTGACCGTAATCCGCCACGAAAACCCACGGGCCCAAGGGGACCAAATATAAGCCCTCGAGTTCATGTAGGTCTATCAGATCAAGGGACGCTAATCTCAAACATCAGGTGGTCGACCTTAACAGTGATGAGAGCTGAGAACGAGGATGAGGACTACGACAGTTCGGCATTTACAAAGGTCATTTTGAATACATCAAACAACCCAAGCCGAGTTGTTCTACTGAACACTGCTGACGAGCCATAAGCTCGGTCCTCAGTCGTGGAATCACCAGGCCTTCACATCTTAGCAACGACCAATGACTTCAACCTAAAATATATTTCTGAGTCAAGGAGCTCGCCCAAGGAGCTCCGCCTTTAGGCCGACCTAGCCCACGACCGCCATACAAGCGCGCGATAATCTAGGGATGAGCCCAAATAAACCAAACATGTTTCCGGCAGTTACAGACGTGATCCACGTCATCGAGAATCACAACAGTCATTATGAGCATAATGCCCACGTCAATTGCCCTCTACAACTCTCCAATAACCCTATAAATAGGGGACTCTCCTACAGGTTGAGGTATGAACAATCTCCCTTAGACTTTGCCTCTACTTTCTCAAACCTTTTGCCTGACTTAAGCATCAAAATGCTAATAGTAAAACCCCGGCCGGACCCCTAATTAGCTTTCTTTGGTGATTTGCATGGCTCAGATGATCTCTCATCTGGATCCAGTCCATTCATCCTAGTAGATTAGAGGCTACAACTTGTATTGCAGCAGAGATCAATTGATTTGTCCATTATCCTAATATCAAGCAAAATAATCGATGTACAAGACCAGCCGTGGTGGGGGCGGAAAAGCCTGGTCCAAAATGTCGAACGAGGACGACCGCATCAGCCGAGCTATACCAGCTCAAGCATGGACTGCAACAAAGCTTGACAAGTCTGATCAATGCCATACATTAGAAGAGAGGTGACAAGCCCGGAAGGGTATGGCCTGAGAACACGTGGCGGAAAGCAATGCCCCTTGGGAGGCCAAACTATGCTAGCTTAGGGAGCGGCTCAATGACATGCGGCAGGCATATAAAGTCGAGGCTCCAATCTCTATAAATGCTCTCGTTGAATAGATCAAATCTCTGTTTATCGACGACATAATGGCAAAGTAGCTATCAAAGGAGTTCAAGATACCTCAGATCAAGCACTACATAGGTGTGGGGGATCCCACAGAACACCTAGAATCGTTCCGAGCCTGGATGGGACTGCACAATGCTACCGAGTCCATCATCTTCAAGGCTTTCCTAGTGACGTTGACTGACTTTGCTCGAATGTGGTTTTGAAACTTAAAGCTGAAATCTATAAGCTCGTTCATGCAGCTCAGTAAGGCCTTTGCTACAGAGTTTATCAGAAGCACAAATACAAGAAAACATTCAACTCACCTCGTGTCGGTGAAGCAAAGAGATGAGAGTGACGATATGTCGCTCAAAGATTACTTGGCTTAATTCAATGCAGAAGTCATTCAAATCGAAGGCTTGACCGACCAAGTAATTCTTCTCATAATGGTAGTCGGATTGAAGTAAGGGAAATTCCTCTGGTTAGTCAGCAAAAACCCATCAGCCACTGTGTCAGAGATCTTGGATAGGGCTCAAAAGTAAACGAATGATGAGGAGCTGGTCAACTCCCATAAGGCTGGGACCAACTCGTCCAAAAAGAGGAAAGAAGATAAGGAAGAATCCAACCATGACCGAAAGCGGCAGAGGGATGACCGCAACTCGTCTAATCAAGGCAGTGCTTCCCGATCACCTAAGGCCTCATCAAGCCACTTCGAGCGTTATATACCGCTAAACACCCCTATCGAGCAGGTGTTCATGGCAATAAGAGAAAGAAAGATCCTCAAATGGCCATCCAAGTTGAAGATGAATCCAGAGAAGAGAAGTAAGTCAAAATATTGCCTCTTCCATAAAGACCACGATCAAAATACTGCTCACTGTTTCAACATAAAGGAACTGATCGAGACCCTCATCCAATAGGGTTTCTTATGGGAGTATGTCGCCAGGAGCAATAGGAGGAAAGAATTAACAACGAACCAATAGGGGAGATCCGCACAATCTTCAGCGAACCCACTGGGGGTGACTCCAAAATTCACGCTGAGCATATGCTCAGAATGCAAAGTTACCGAAAATGTCCACTTGATCAACCTCACCAAATGACCAAGCAAGGAACCCAAGGTCGACTCATGTCCCATTATTTTTACCAAGGAGGATGCAAGAGGGGTCATCCACCCCATTTTGATGTAATAGTCCACTACGTGAAAAAGTGCTAAATTCGACGGTCCGCGCCGTCGAAAAAAAGCCGTTGTAGATCAGCCAGTGTAGAAAAAAATTCGACGGTCCATAACCGTCGATTAATATTCGACGGTCTCTAACCGTCAGTTCAAATTCGACGGTCAATCGGTTAACACTCGACTGTTCTTACCCGTCGGTTAATATTCGACGGTCCATGACAGTCGAAAAATTTCGACGGTCCACACCCGTCGAACTCGTATTTGCATAATCGGCGGTTGTGAACCGTCGAAAAAAATTCGACGGTCCATAACCGTCGTCTACGGTTCGAATATCATAGAATATTTCGACGGCTACTAGCCGTCGGAAAAAATTCGACTGTCCTAACCCGCCGTTTCTGGGAAAAATTATAGTAAATTTCGACGGTCCTAAGCCGCCGTTCTTGGCAAAAATTATAGGAAATTTCGACGATCCTAGACCGTTGAAAAATAAATTCGACGGTCTAGGACCGTCGAATTTTTGCCTGCACGAAAAAAAAATAACCTGTATTTTGGTAGGGGTTTTACCCCAATACATCCTATAATTCGTAAATAATTTAGAAAACTGCAACATTTACTAACACAATGTACAAGTACAATCCTCCACATACATAACATGACATTCACAATCCTCCACAATCACATTACATAACCAACACAATACAACCACAATCACATTACATAACCAACACAATCCTCCACAACCACAAACCTCCGCAACCATAATCCTCCACAACTACAAACCTCCGCAACCACAATCCTCCGAAACCACAATCCTCCTCAAATACAAACAATCCACAACCACATTCTCCACATGTACCAAAGAGTACAATCAACTTACAATATACCATCAACCAATTGAATTTATGTTTGCATGAAAAAAAAATAACCTGATTTAATGAAGGTTGTGCCCCAATACATCTTGTAAATCTGTAATTCATAAATAATTTAGAAAACTACAACATTTACTAACACAATATACAAGTACAATCCCATCATCAAAGGCTTATCACTTCCTAGTTGGTTAAAGGCTTCAATTAATGCTGATCCTGAAACTCGGACCAATGCCTGAGGCAGTTTCTAAACACTGGTCATTTTCTTATATATTGGTAGTTTGAAACACAACCTGTACAAGCAGCTATTATTTGCAATTGAGCAAAACAGATCACTTCTAGTGGTACAAACTTTATTGACATATCTAGTCGGAACAAATTAGCCACACAACACCTGGTATTGCAGGGAATATTCTTAATATAATATGCATGAGCTATATGAAAGGAGTACACGACACCTGGTAACTTGAAAATACAACAATATAAGCTAAGCTAAGAAAAGAAGAAGAAAACCCACGGCTGAATGTCCTCATTTTCAGCCATCTTTTATATGGAGCCTGTATAAGCAACCATGAATCAAAACAGTTATGTATGAGCATGTTAGATGGAAAATACAATTGGGTTTTTTTCCACTTTATTGAACTAATAATAATTTGCAATTTAATTGGATAGTGCATCCAAACACACCTTCAATTGACAAAGTTAGATAATAGACATATTTACACATTTATCCAAGTAAAAAGCTACGTACGATTAAAAACTTCGATTGTACACTTTCAGATTTTGAACACAGTTGATTCGTCGGCTCCTATGGTTGGAGAGATGCACATGGCCACATGTTTTCTTGCATAAAAGCCACTAATCAAGGGCTGTGAAAGTCTGAAAAGAATCTACGGTTTGAAATGGATCCAAAAGCACAGTTTTTCAATTCAAAGAAATCAGGCTTCTGTTTATTCTTACTAAGAAAAGTCTCTATTTTTTCAAGGTTGCACCTAAAAGTTCACAACAATTCCATCAAGGACCATGTTCATGCAATCAGGACCACAAACCTAATCTAATCTCTCACTAATCTATCAATAAAAATGACCTGTTCTTGCTCGATCCTGCCCGCTTGTTGCTGCATTGCAGAAATTATCTGATTCTGCAGAGTTCCGTAGTTGTTCGTTATCTCATCCAACATGCTTCTCAGCTTTCGATTCTCATCATTCATCCGTTCTAGCTCGATTTTGAGTGTAATCAACTACAAAACAAATCAAAATCCTAAATCTTAAGAAAAAAATAAATGAAAAATCAAGCACCTCAATAGATCTTTAATCCAATCCACTAATTCAATGAACCATGTATAGTCACCTTATTCTTGGGTTTCTCTTCAATCACCGATCGACGGCTCCAAGAGTCTAAAGTTGATCAGGGGAGGAGCAAAAGAATCTCCCAGGTTAAAGGTTCGTAGCCCTTAAATCAGTGCCTAGAAATAGGCAGTGGCTGGAAAAATACAGCAACAGTGCAAATTCGGCTGAATAATATGTACCAAAGATTGAAGTGTTAAAATCTTCCAATCTTGCAGACTCTTTCAGGGTCAGCCCCATCAAATCAGCGGTCCGGATAACTGAACTACAAACCCCACATTTATGGAATTTACACTTCAGCAAACTTACATTCTAGAGAATCTTGCACCTAGAGGGTCAGGACCTGATATTTCATTTTCCTTTAGAACAGAAAAAGTGGAAATATCCTTCAAAAAGGGGAATCATACATACCCAGTGGGATCCGCTGTGGTGCTTGTGAAGTTCTCGGTGGATGACCAGCCACTGCATCTGTGTCCCTAGAGTTCTTGCATGACTCTTCTGGGACTTGCCGATCTTTGCATGAAGCGAAAATTGGCTGTTCTCTTGGGGGGATTGTATTTGAATGGACAACTGTAGATCTGCAAATAAAATAGCCAATCAGTAATTGAACGATGATAAAAGATTTGAGCAAATCAATGGAAGAAGCTTGTTTAAAGGCATGCTACAGCCCGTTGGTGGCATAGCACAACCTTTAATTCAAATTAACCAACAGTGTATGGGAATCAACCCATAACATTTGACAAACTAAAGGACGGGAAGGGAAACTGAAAAATGCAACAAGCTGCATGGCAATCAGCCTCTTCTACATGTAGGGGGTATGAGCATGCATGTATAAAATGTATGCACTCAGCTCCATGTCTGTCATGTCTGCATTAACCTATGCAAGAAGGTATTGCAGGTTTAGGGTGGTTGGAGGCAATATAATCCTCAGTATGTATCGGGCAATCTGTATCTGTTGATGGTTTTTAATATTTTATTTCATTTTTCTGTACAGCAAAGGACTCATATTCATAATAAACAAGAAAGTTGGCATTGGCCTTGAAAACTTGAATAAGGAAATCCTTGAGAGAACCCATCAATCAAAATCAAAAGAACACTGTGGCATCACCTTGTCCACACTTCATTTAAATTGACCAATGCATGTGGCTAGAAACAATTCCCCTCCCCACAAACGTCAAAAATCTTGGATGGTCCAATACAAAAAGAAAAAGTTCAACAGGATTTACCTTGGGAGGGAAACATGCTTCCTCTCCAATGGAATCACTGGCCCACTTTAACCACCATTTTCCTCGAGATGAGCAACCTGCTTCCGAAATTGATCAATGGCACTGCACAAGAACAATATACAGAAAATGAATCTAACAATAGAAAAGAAAACATCATTCAGCGACATCATGCGAAATATGAAAACCAAGCAGGCAGTAATAAAACCTTGGATAGAGGAAGTTTGTCCTTTCAGTTCCTTTGAGGTAGTCCTTAAGCAGTTGAGGATGGTACTCTAGTATTTCCCGGAATATAAGTTCCCTAATGTCTTCTTTTGTCACCCTACGCCGCTCAAACTCAAACTCAATCTTAGAGATCGGTTGACAAGATGGTTCTCTCTCCACTTTGGCCAGGCCCTTGAAGTAAGGATCAGCCAGTGCCTGTGTATTACAAACACAAACATCCCCAATGAAGGATAAATATCAACAGAATATACAAGCAGGAGAGAAAAATAAAATCTCCATGCTCCATTCATATGACAGAAGGACCAACAGATGCAATACCATCATATGACAGCATGGCCATCAACTGCAATATCCTCTTAATATGACAGCATGGCCAACTGGTGCAATATCCAAGCCGTCCATCAGGTGGATCTGACCATTTAGATGCTCTCACCCAAAAATAGACCTGGCCCATTCAGCAGGATGCTAAAAGTAGTTGGACAGTTTAAAAAAAATCAGCCAAATTCCCAGCCATCATTTGCTTTGTAAACTGCTGCCACCTGATGAGAGGGCCAACCTGATTCTTGGGCGAGATTATCTACACAGTAGCACTCTAATAAATGGATTGGATCAAATACCAATGGTCATGCTGGCACATGTGTCACATGAACATGAGCTGCCTGGTTCATATGTGTGGGCTTATATCAAAGTTCTACAAGAATGTCACTATATCAGATTTCGATGATCAGGAAAAATGAAATGAGCTCAAGCTCTGGTATTCTTCAGAACAGAAAAAGATTCCAAAACAACAGACAACACAAATCCAGAAACAATTAGCCAGGCATTTCTAAAATCTAATAGAAAAATGATATCCTGTCAGAAACTAACCTCTTCGGCAGTTGGCCAATCCTTTGGATCAAATGCTAACAGTCTTTCCAGCAGTTTGATTGCTAATGGATCTTCCTTCCTCTCTCCATCCACATGCATTGCATGTGTCATACCCCTAGTGATATTAAAAAAAGATATGTGGAAATTGTCGGGTACATGGAAAAGCAATTCTTTTTTTCTTTTCTTTTCTTTTCTTTTCTTTTCACGGAAAAGCAGTCTTATATAGTCCATGATTTCATGGCGCCACATGAAAACTGGTGTGCATAAATACCCGTATTCTGTTTTGTAACAACTTCTATTGAGTGAATAATGGGAGTTAATTGACAAAATAATGGCTCTTGTTATTTAACTAGTGTTTTTTTTTTTTTGTTACAGAGCTGAATGTAGACCGACTGTTCCCTTTGTAATGGCTGTCATAACAGGTGTGATAGTGAGATTTTAGGCCCTGCTAGCGGATGACCGGCGATTGGATCCATGTGTTCATATATTATCATGTGGTGCTTCAAGAATTGAAAGAAATTGAAATTCAAAATTCTTTACTCCTGAGAAGTAAGAAAGCAGTTTGATGATGATGATGATATGAACAGCAGCTAAGGCCCATTTGGATGTTGTACAATGTTATTTAATTGAGAGCATTCGGCCTGATCCTGTTTTGATTTTTTCAGGTGGTTTTGGCGATCCCCAAGTCAGCATTGGAACCAACACAATACAGATCGGAATCCTTGACAACAGATGTTTTTGCTAGCAGCTACACCACCTGAGATCTATGGGGCCCACTGTTATTTGTACAACATCCACTGTCCACCAGGTGCACCCCCTGACCATTGGGCCAGAAGTCAGCCCAAACCACAACTCCGGTGGGCCACAGCACAGGGAACAATAGGGATGGGGACACTATTGAACCCTTGTAGGAGAGTTCAACACTCCTTCCTGAACAAGCAGTTTTTAAATTACTAGGCATAATTACTTCTTAAAAGCACGTTGAACAAATCCTCTACATAAATTGCAATCACTACACAGCAAACAAAGCTATTATCCACGATAACAGTGAAAACTGAAATAACACAACCAAATCTTTAAAGGCAGACAGATAATCTTTAAAGGCTACTAAAAGGTTATCTTTTAAGGAAACAGATACATCCATTCTGTCCAAGTAGGCACGTGATTCGATGATCCAGACCGTTGATATTACCTCAACCATTCATTACGACGCATATCTCTTATTCCAAACCGCTTATTTATTCAGGACAGATCATATACACGTTCCCAAATGTGTCAATATAGCAGATAGCTGCATAATCCCAGCCATCCATCAGTTGGCCAACCTTTTAGACAGGACAGAAAACAGTACATCGCTGTTGGATGGATTAGATCTCTCACCCAGGTGTTATAGGCGCGAAATCCCAGCCATACATAAAGGTATCCTGATCCAATAGATACTCTTGTCCCAAAAACAAATCCGGTCCATTCATCACGTGGGCCCATATATTTGAAACAGATGGACGGGTTAAGATACTTCATCCAAGTTTTTCTCACCCGTACATTTCTTTCACAAACCGTTCTCTATCGGGCCAGGGCATCTCTGTTAACTCCTCTGTTAACAGATCCAATTGGGCGGTGGATCTACTTATTTTTTGGGCAAATACTACAAACTGATCCCCCAAAATGGATGGATGGATAAATCATATACATCAAAGTGAGGCCGACAGAGATCCTGTCTAGATGAGTCCGTTCAGGGGAAGGACCCAATCCGCGTCTCGTGGAAGAGCCGAGGATTGGGACCCAACCATGATGCTCTTACATTTTCCAATTCAAGAAAACATCATAAGTGGGGAATGCATTGGGGACACATTCATGCTTGGGGTCCACCATGATGATGGTGGGCCACATCATGAAGATAACCTGGGGCAAAAATCAGGCCCGTCCACTCACTTGACGGGCCACACCGTTCAAAGCATTGAACGGCTAACCTAAACAGTGGATCGACCTCTTTCTTGCAGTGTTGATTAAAAGAAGTCAGGCCCGTCCACTCACTTGACAGGCCACACCGTTCAAAGCATTGAACGGCTAACCTAAACAGTGGATCGACCTCTTTCTTGCAGTGTTGATTAAAAGAAGAAATGAAAGGGAATCCATACCTTTCTAAAAGGGTTTGTGAAAGAGAGCCGAGAGAGGGAGAGGAGAGGGAGCGTGAGAGGGAGGGAGGGACTGTGAGACTGAGGGAACTGAGAGAGGGAGATGAGAGGGAGGGAGAAATCCCTTTCTATATTTTTTATTCTTTTTTCACGTCCGCACACGGTGTGCGTTTTCCACACACGTGGCTTTTGGCCAATGACGCTGCCACGTGTCTGTGGACTCCACCATGATGTATCTGTTTCATCCATGCCGTCTATTAATTTATTAAAAATTATTTTAGGCTAGATTTCGAAAATGAGGTAGATCTAAATCTTAGGTGGACCACACCATGAGAAATCAGTAGTGATTGAATGTCCACTATTGAAAACCTCCTATGGCCCACTGTAATGTTTATTTCACATCCAACCTCTTGATTAGGTCATACAAACCTGGATGTAGGGGGAAAACAAATATCAGCTTGATCCAAAACTTACATGGCCCCTACAAAGCTTTTAATGGTGGGCGTCCAATTAACATTGTTTCCTGTGATGTGGTCCACCTGAGATTTGGATCTACCTCAGTTTTGGACTTGTACCATAAAATGATCTAGAAAAATGTATGGATGACGTAGATGAAACACACATTATGGTGGAACCACATAAATGGTACACTTAAGACAGGCAATTTGGAATTTTTAATGGTGAGGCACTAAATTATATACCATTATTTCTTGTGATGTGGTTTACTTTAAATTTGGATCTATCTCAATTTTGGGCTCATACCATAAAATAATATGAAAAAAATGTATGGACGGTGTGGATGAAACACATACATCATCGTAGGGCCCATAGGGTACCAATCACTAACCAGTGGCTAGTCAAGGTCACTAGCCAATCCATGCACACTACTTTAACAGTGTGAGTCCAAGTTGATATATTTTATTTATATTTATCCCGTTCATTTGTTCTTAAATATCATTTTATGATGCCATACCAAATTTTAAGACTTAAAATCCAAATCTCAATGGCTAGATTAGAGTTTAGAGAATGAAGAAAGAGGGGAAGAGGGGGGTTTTGAGAGATTGCATGCATGCTGTATCTGTTCCGTTCATAAGTGCGGCGTAAACTAAGTTGGGCCCACCTAGAATGTATGCGCTTTATTTGTTCCGTCCATATGTTTTTCCAGCTCATTTTAGTGGCTGACCCCAAATTTTAAGCATATCCAAAACTCAAGTGGACCATGCCACGAGAAGCAGTGGGAATAATGATTTCCACCATTAAAACCTTCCCAGGCCCTACAGTGATGTTTATTTGTCATCCAACCTGTTCATAAGATCACATGGATATGGATGAAGGGAAAACACAAATATCAGCTTGATCCAAAACTTCTGTGTCGATCCTGAATTTTTCAATGGTAGACATTCAGTTCACACATTTCTTGTGGTGTGGTCCACTTTAGATTTTGATATGCTTCATTTTTTGGCACCATACCTAAAATTTTCTACTAACATGGATGGACGGAGTGAATAAAATACGTAAATCACATGGGCCCCACATAGTTTACTCCGCACGCTAGCGTGCGGAGTTACTCAGTACTCAATATGCTTCCAGGGGGCGTGAATTAGGTGTTACCCCAGGAACAGCTTAGTGGGTGTTACCCCCACCATATGGCCCACATGGATGATATTTTGTATATCCATGCCGTCCATCTATTTCTACATCCCATTTTAGGATAGTGTTCCAAAAATTATGTAGATCCAAATCTCAAGTGAACCATAACACTAGAAATAGTGTGATTGAGTGCCCCACCATTAAAAATTCCAAAGAGCCCACCGTAAGGTTTTTGTAATGTTTATTTGCAATCCAAGCTCTTGATAATGTCAATAAAGTCTTGATGAAGGGAAAATATAAAGATCAGCTTGATCCAAAACTTTTGTGTCCTCCGAGAATTTTTCAATGGTAGACATTCAGTTCACACTTTTCTTGTGGTGAGTGGATAAAATACGTAAATCACTATGGGCCCCACAGAGTTTACTCCGCAAGCTAGCGTGCGGAGTTACTCAATATGCAATCCGCTTCCGGTTTTGAGAGGGAGAAGGAAAGATGGTTATACTATTAACAAAGAGTGATTTTGATACTCCGGCAGAGTGGTGGATGATACACAGGTACTCATTACCTCTTTTTCAATTGAATGTGGACCGTCGCCAGAATCATCTAACCTCTAACCATTCTTATCTTGAAAATCCAAATATCAAGTGGACCATACCACTAGAAAGAGTTCTGATTGAGTGTCACACCATTAAAAATTCAAAAGAGCCCCATCGTAAGGTTTTGGTAATGTTTATTTGCAATCCAATCTCTTGATAATGTAACTAAGGTCTGGATGAAGCGAAAATTTAAAGATGAGCTTGATCTATAACTTTTGTGGTCCATAAAATGTTTTTAATGATTATTCATCACTCTAATTTCCGTTGGTATGGTCCACTTGAGATTTGGTTCTTCTTATCATTTTGGATCACGTCCTAAACTAATTATATAGAAAAACAAATGGACAGGGATATACAAAAAATACATCAAGGTAGGGGCCGGTAACGTACACCCATTAGTGGACCACCAAGAGAAAACATTAGTGATTGAATGTCCACTATTGAAAACCTCATAGGGCCCACTGTAATGTTTATTTGACATCTAACCTCTTAAATAGGGCAAAAGTCCAAATATCAGCTTCATCCAAAACTTTCGTGGCCCCGAAGAAGCTTTTAATGGTGGACATTTAATTAACATTGTTTCTTGTGATTGGGTCCATCTGATCGAGATTTAGATCTACTTGAGATTTGGACTCATACCATAAAATGATCTGGGAAAATGTATAGATGGCGTGAATGAAACACATACATTATGGTGGAACCATAGAAATGGTACACTTGAGACAGGCAATTTGGAATTTTTAATGGTGAGGCACTAAATTACCATTATTTCTTATGATGTGGTCCACTTTAGATTTGGATCTATCTCAATTTTGGGCTCATACCATAAAATAATTTGAAAAAATGTATGGATGGTGTGGATAAAACACATACTTCATGGTAGGGCCCATAAAGCACCGATCAGTACTAACTAGTGGCTAGTTAGGGTCACTAGCCAATCCATGCACACTACTTTAACCGTGTGAGTACCAAGTTGAAATATTTTATGTATATTATATCTCGTTCATCTATTCTTAAATATCATTTTATGATGCCATACCAAATCTCAAGACTTAAAATCTAAATCTCAACAACTAAATTAGAGTTTAGGGTCCAATGACTGCACATTTCTTGGATTTTCATAAGGTCAGCAAGTCCCAATGCAATTTTGAACAAAACATTTGGATCAATTTAGAATTTTGATCCAGTAATTACTTTATTCTACTCATCAATATCTTCGATTTGACTAGTCACTACTCACCTTGATCGGATTTCGAATGAGAAAGATATTAGGCGGACAAAATTGATCAACAATATGATGGGTCATATCTTGCAATCCAACAGTTAGATTTGACTAAAATTTAATCTAAACGTCTAAAGTCATTTACTATTCAATCTTGACCGATCAGATTGTCCAAAATCTGTCTAGATCTAGACAAACTAATCGTGCCCATTTAAAGAGTGTTTTGGACGGATCTAATTCGTTTCATATCAGATTGGGCTGAATTTTGTTCTATAACCTATTCAGCACGTTCCAAATATATTTGACCTTTCAGATCAACTTTACGATTACCTGATTATAGAATTTAATCAATCTCATCATTATAAGTTATTCTTGTAATTACACATCATTATACTTAGGCCCTCATTTTTGGTACAAGTGAATTAACTTGTGGGTATGCATAAACCAATATGATAAACTCAATGACTGTAATTTTTAATTTTCAACCATTCAATAAATGTCTACTAGTAAATTTTGTCCACTCATTTCAAATTTCTTAATTTTTTTCAATCTCAAAAAAATATTTTTAAATATTTTTTTCAAACATTTCAATTTTGTTAAAAAGCTCAATTTTTTTTTTCAAAATCTCAGTATTTTTTAAAATCCCAATTGTTTTTTTTTTTTCCAAACTTTTGAAAATTTTCAAACTTATCATAAAACATTTTTTTTCAAATTTATCAATTCTATTCAAACATATCAATTTTTTCAAGATGTAATTTTTTAAAATGTTTTTTTTTAAATTTCAATTGTTTTTTTTCAAAATCTATTTTTCTCCAAACATTGCCAAATAATTTTCAAACTTATAAACCTTTTCTTTTCTCAAAATCAAAATTTTTTAAAATATTTAATTTCCTTATTCAAAATGTTAATTTTTGTGTCAAAACCCCAGTGATTTTTTAAATCTCAAATTTTCTCAAATATCGCTTATTTTCTTTTTCCAAAATCCTAGTTTTCTTTTTTTTAACTTTAGCTATTTTGTTTTTAAATCATAATCTTTTTTGATGTTGGATTTTCAAGAATTCGACGGTTCTAGACCGTCGACGTTTTAAAGGTGCTATATTCGACGGCTTTAGACCGTCGATTTTTTTCGCGCGTAAACGAATTTTTTCGCGCGTATAACGAAAATTTTCGCGCGTAAACGAATTTTTTCGCGCGCTAATTTCCGACTGTGCTAATTCGACGGTCATTAACTGTCGAATTTAATGCCCTAAATTCGACGTCTTTGGACCGTCGAATGTTTTTGCTTGTTAATTTCGACTGAGATAATTCGACTGTCAGTACCAGTCGAATTTTAGGTCCTAAATTCGACAGTTATGAACCGTCGAATTTTTTCGCGCGTTAATTTGACTGGGCTAATTCGACTGTCAGCAACAGTCGAATTTCAGGTCTTAAATTCGACGTCTTTGAACCGTCGAATTTTTTCTAGTGTTAATTTCGACTGAGCTAATTCGACTGTCAGTAACAGTCGAATTTCAGGTCATTAATTCGACGGGTCCGGACCGTCGAAGTTTTTCGCGCGTTATATTCGACGGTTCAGGACCGTCGAATTTAGCGCTTTTTCACGTAGTGGTCGTGACAATGGTCGTCGCCAATCAGGATATGTTCTGGATGTTGATTGATACCGGAAGCTCACCCGATATCCTTTGTATGTCGACTTTTGACAAGATGAAGATCGATATAGCAAGGATCTGATCGATGAAATCCTGGTTGGTCGAGTTTACCGATGAGAGCATCATGCTAGAGGGAAGCACCACCCTTCCGATCACCGTAAGAGAGGCCCCTCACTAGGTCCTCCTTATGGTAGATTTTCTGGTGGTCGACACACCCTCGTTTACAACGCCATTCTCGATCGACCTTCCCAAAGGGCCTTGAAAGCAGTTGTTTTTATTTATCATATGATGATGAAATTCTCGACTGAGGGAGGGGTCAGAAGAGTCAAGGGAGACTAAAAAGAAGTTCGACGGTGCTACATAATGGCCCTCCGAGGTAACACCCATTATGCAGGACACCACTTTAAACCTTAGAGAGGAGTCCACGGAGAGAGGCTTACCTGCTGAAGACCTTCTCACCATACAAGTTGCTGAGGATGACCCGATGAGAACAATATAGATTGAGTCTCAGCTCGACCCTGGGCTTCAGCAGGAGCTCAGTAATCTTCTAAAAGAGTACTCAGACGTGTACAATTGGTCTCACCAAGCCATGCCTGGCATAGACCCGAACGTCATGGTCCATCGTCAAAACGTGGACCCGGATCACAAGGCTGTTCACCAGAAGTAACGACCATTTGATGCAGAAAGATACGCGGCCATCAATGCGTAGGTCGATAAACTCCTCCGAGTCGGCTTCATTGTTGAGAGCTACTATCTTGACTGGCTCGCCAATGTCATGTTAGTCAAAAAGGCGAATGGAAAATGTAGGGTTTGTATGGATTACACCGACCAGAAAAGGCCTGCCCAAAGGACAACTTTCCTCTCCCCCGAATTGATCAACTCGTTGATGCGATGACAAGCTATGCGTTACTTAGTTTCATGGATGTGTATTCCAGTTATAACCAGATCTAGATGCACCATCGAGACAAGTAGAAGACAACCTTCATCACTGATCAAGGTATGTACTGCTACAAGGTGCCTTTGTATAAATAGGGTAAGACAAGAGCCATATTCCAATATTAGACAAGAGAGACAGAAAAAGCATTCATCACTTTATTTTATTCATTTACTGAGTTCTTCATAAATTCCATATTTACATTATCCCTTCATACATTATATCCAACCCCTAAATGGCGAATGGCCAGGAAGATATAGTCTAATGTAACTCTTTGGGCGCCATATGAATAACATCGCCATGAATTTGGCATTCATAGCATCTTTTTGCAAAATTGATAGTGTCCTGGAACATTGTCAGCTAATAGTATCACATGCGATGTACACGATTAAAGAAATTTCTACCCACCTGGTGAGCTCTACATTCTCCTAAATGAGTTTCTCGTAACATTTCTTTGCCTTCGCCTCTATTTAGGCATCTCAATAACAACTCATTATATGATTTTTTATATAACATATCATGAAGTAATTGCCCTTTACGGCTCTCCGATAACCCTATAAATAGGGGACTTTCTGTCACGCTCCAAAATTCAGTACCCGAGTTTGTTTGACTCGACTCCG
Source organism: Liriodendron chinense (assembly GCA_003013855.2). Lineage (NCBI taxonomy): Eukaryota > Viridiplantae > Streptophyta > Magnoliopsida > Magnoliales > Magnoliaceae > Liriodendron > Liriodendron chinense. The sequence continues at coordinate 874,485 of PVNU02000133.1, read as the reverse complement.
AATTTCAAGTCATGATTAAATTTTTAAGTAGTAACAACCACAATTTAATATAAATTTCATTACAGTAAATCTTTCTTCTTACAATAGATTGGTGTTACTTTCAAACTCTTACTATCCAATTTAGATTTTTTTTCAATACAAAAAAAAAACTATAACTATATATTTGCTCGTTCTACTCCTATGATTAAATCCTATACCCTGTAAAACTGTTTAAATGGGCATGAGTATAACAGTTTGTGGGATCATATCCAACTCAAATCTGAACTTTGTAGATTATCAAATATATAGTCAATAGAAATATTTTGATTAAATTTGAAATACGAATTAAAATATTGAATTGCAAGATAACATGAATGTAATGCTGAAATCGTAAAGATACTACAAATACTTTTAATAAACTTTCATCAATAATAAAGGAAATAACATCATTTCTTACAACACCATACTCAAGTGGATGACCACATTGCATTAACGCCCACGCACCGGTATCTCGTGGTGAGGGGCTCATTTATATATTAGCTGGTCAGACTACTGCTCTAGTTGTACCTCTGAAGTTTGTCCGCGCACATAATTGTACTCATACGCCATACACAGAGGAGACTCCAAAGGATCCAATGAGTTTTAGGGTCTTTCACCCAAGGGACACGATCGCCCTACTTGCTGGCTTTAGAGTCTTCCACCTAAGGGACACGATTACCCTATTTACTAGCTTTAGGGTCTCTCACCCAAGGGACACGATCGCCCTACTTGCTAAACATTTATCTCTTTTTTTTTAATTTTTTTTCTACCATTCAATAATCAATAGAAATGCATGTGTATCATGAATGATTTAAAATTAATGATAAAACAATTCAATAATTCAGATTATAATGCAGGTTCTATTTAAAAATGTAAAAATTTAATAGTATGTATTAAAATTTAGTCATTGAAATTTTTATAAGGTAAAGTTATTATTAATATTTTTTTTAAGTTTGAAATTTTTTCTTTATATATTTTTTTCAAAAATTCCTAAAAGTACTGAAAATTCAATATACGTCTAAAAATCTCTTTTATATATTAAATTTGTTTAAATATGAATATAATCCAACTATTAATATAAATTCTCAAATCTCTTTAATAAAATATAGAGATTATTATTATAAACATATTAATTAAAATTATTTAAGTTAATTTTTTTTGTTTACTCAAGAGTTGAATTAGAAAGAAAAACTACTAGATTTTAATTTAATATTGAATTTTATTAAAATCTCAGCTCAATCAAATTATACAACTATATGCAACAATTATTTTTAATTCAGCGAAATCTAGAATTTAATTTATGAAAAGTGATCAAATCTTAATTTTTTTTAACAAATAAGAAATAACTCAACATATTTCATGAAAAATAAACATTCAGAATTCTAGTGATGACTATGAAAGTAGAATTTCAAACTATTGTACGATCAATCACCATAGTATTATTTCCTAGTAAATCATATATTCAATATTTCTAAAATTATGAAATAATAATCTGAAAATTTCAGATCAAGTACGAATCACCTACTTAGACAAAACTTCAAAAAGCTTCAATTCTTCTTCATTTTTTTTAAACTTTTTTTATTTTCTTTTTCTTTTTTTCTCTCTTTTTTCTTTCTTTCTTTCCTTACCACTCTCACGTGAACACCATAAAGCAAACTCCCCCCCCCCCCCCCCCTCTCTCTCTCTCTCTCTCTCTCTCTCATCACCTCACGTCACACAAGTGAGTAATACTCCCCCTCTCACCCTCTATTTATACTTTTTTTTTTCACATGTGCTAATTGCAACTAAATGCAACATAGCTAGTAAATGCTTCTATTTTCTTTTTCTTTTTCTTTAAAGAATGTGTTAGGTCTAATGTTGTATACACATGTGCGACATCAAGCCACATGCATGTCATAAAAAAGTGTGTATGTCAAATGTACAATGGACACACACGGTGTGAAAAATGTGAAGCGTTCATGAATGCATGGTATAGGATGAATGGATAAATAAGCGTATGGTCAAATGAGTGAGTGCATGAACGGCGACTAGACTTCATGATGTACATGTGAATTGGAGGTGAGATAGTCGATCGGCTAGGATATAAGTATGGGTTAGATGAAAAAGTGATGAACGATGGTAATTGTGGTTCATTGATGTTTAGAGAGGTGAATGTACGACTGAATTTGGAAATAGATTCTCATATTAGAACTTATGGCGTGTACGAACATAAAATTAAATGTATGAGTGCATGTATGAAGAAATTTTTACTTTAAAAAAAATTAATGAATGAGAGGTTTCTCCTTGTATTTTGTTTTTTTTAAATCTCGATAGGAACCATAAACAACACCAATGTAGCCCAGTATAGAAACTAATCCAGTGCAATTGACAATGTATCCATCTTGATATGAACCGTTAAAATTCTATTCACATGAGTCATTTGATGGCTACAAGATTATATGTGATGGACGATTGGATGAATATAAAAAATGAGATTTAAGTATACCATTGGGTAACTCGATAAGTGGAGAAGTCGATGTACAGTTGATTTTATGAATTGGTTACTTAGTTATGAGATGTGGGGTGTCGAATGTGGGGTTGTGTGTGTGTAACGTTTTCTCCTCTTTACAAATTACAAGTTTGTCAGCAATACATGTATTTGACTTATGGGCCCCTAAAACTTGTTCTATCGTGTTCCAATGTAAGAAGTGATCCAATAAATTTGTTAGGGAAAATGCGAAGTTCATCATAGTGAATTTTGTTTGATTTTTGGTTGACTCGGTTGATTAATCAAAGTATGATGTAAGGTTAAATGATAAGATATGAGTGGAATAATCCGACGATTAAGAGCTTAATCTTATATACATAAGGTTACTTCTATACTTAGGTGTAAGATGGATTTTTTTTTTTTTTTTTTTTTTTGAATCGAGTAGATAAATTGTCATATGAACATCTTATATTGATAATCTAAAAATTTAAACTGCAATCCAAAAAATGAATGGATGAGTGAGTGATAGCATACTTTGTATGGCGAATGAAAGGATAAGTTTAGTGCATGTTTTACAATTATACTTAAGTTGATGAATGAATAAATGGTTTATCTTAGGTGTATAAGTGAAGAGAGTGCATGTACACACACACACACACACACACACACACACACCAAAATCATACAATTTCAATAAGTGGGACACTAAATAAATCAATCACACATATCAATGGTTGCTCCTTACAAAAATCAATGGATGTGTGTATATATGAAGGTATGGATGAATAGATGAATTATATGTATATGCATTCACGTGTACACATACACACCAAAATACTGGGTCATTACACTTTCCTACAGGTTGAGGTACGCACAATCTCCCCCAAACTCTGCCCCTACTTTCTCAAATCATTTGCCTAACTTAAGCATCGAAGGGCTAACAGCCAGACCCCTTAGCTTTTTTTGGTGATTTGCAGGACCCAGAGGATCTCCCATCCGGATCTAGTCCTTTCATCCTAACAGATCGAAGTCAACAACTCGTGTAGTGGTGGAGATCAACTGATCGATCTGTTGTCCCAAAATCAAGCGACAACAGCATCTACGGTGGACTCATGAGATTTAACGGTTTGAATCGTTGTGACATTCATCAACTTTGGCCCTATCATAGATCTCTCTACTTTGCAGCCCCTTATGTACCAACCAGCGCAGGATCAACACTTCTGATTGTCCACTTACCATGAAGGACGTGGATTTAAGACTCCACAACTCGGGCTGAGTCATCCATTCTGGACTTAGTCGGTGAATCGGCCTGAATCGCCTGGAATCAAGGGTGCCTCATCCGGGTGACTAGGGGTGTCGAACTGGAGCAGATCCGACTGAGTCCAACTCAACTCGGATAAATCGCACAGTACTGATCACCTGAATCTTAAAACCATGATGTGGGGGCCAGCTCGATCGCTAGTCAGTCTTTCTCTAAATCAGAGATGTGAGGCCAGCTCTAGACTGCTTGCTACCACCGGATGATATTGTTGCCAGGCCCAGTCCATTACGTTCTTATAAACGGCTGTAAGCTCAAGCACAGCCTCGCTAGGAAAAGTTGTCAGAACCTGTGAACAGGCCAATCCATTCATTGATCAGGCCTCAAATTCAGCTCCTAGCTAGCCACGTACACACACACACACACACACAAAAAAAAAAGATCCTGGCAATCCCACAGCCTCAATAAAACGGGGAGCTGCTGGTCAACTGGGCCAACCTGCTTCTGTTGTGGGTTTTTCGCCAGGCTAAATGGGTAGCGGTTCAGGTTCGGGTTCAAAAAATGTGGCTTGTTTAAGGATGCCCTGTTTAAGAAAATGGGTCGCACTCATCTTGAACCCTGCTCAAGACAACCATATAGTTATTAATGGGCTGGGGCATACGTCCCAATCTACCCATATAGTTATTAGTGGGCTGCACCAGATGTCCTGATCCAACCCTATCCAAAGCCCAAAAGAATTAATAGATTATAATTGGATATATGCACATAATATACCTACGAACGTGCGTATTGATTCACTAATTGGACTACGCTGAAGAAATGTAGCCCCATATGCCTTTCTTAAACCCAAGAGTGGTTGGTCTGATCAGGTCAGATTTGTCAAGCCCAACCCGATTGCAATTAAATGGGTCCGGTCATGTTGGGCTTCGATTTGATGAATGCTTAGCTTGGGTTGGGCCACAGGGTAATGGATCACAGGTAGGGTCCGTTCCAGAGAATTCATGGACAGTGTAGACCACGCATGGCGTGATGTAGCCCAGGCCAGTGCCCTTTTTGGTCCACTAGTGCACATGTAAGTGTGCTCGCATGCGTGCTTTGGGATGCAATCCAATTGTTGCTCAGTGGCGAGGCTATTGTTGCAATACACCATTGTCGAATTTTCTTAATAACTCAAAACTCTCAATTTTAAAGGCGTGTTTGAATTTTCATTTATTTTTGTAAATACCTAGAAATAGGTCATGGTCATTACTTACCTATGTAATTCCTACAGCAGCAGCACAACAAGCGGAAACTGCTAAAATCCAGGATGGGAAATAGATTGTGTGCAAAAACTGTGGGGCCCACCATTATGTATGTGTATGATCCACACTGTCCATCCATTTTATCTGCTCATATTAGGGTATGAGGCCAAAAATGAGGCAAATCTAAAGTGCAAGTAGACCACACCCTAGGAAGCAGGGGGAATCAAACGCCTACTTGGGGACAACAAGTTTTGGATCAAGCTGAGATTTGTGTATTCCATTCATCCATGTCTTTGTGACCTTATGAACAGGTTGGATGACATATAAACATTCTTTGGGCCCTATTAAGGTTGTAGCTTTCAATCATGGACGTTATTTTTCCCCTTTTTGGTTGTGTCATCCACTTGAGCTTAGAATCTGCCTCATTTTTTAGCTCATGTGTTAAAATGACTTAATAAAACCGAATAACGGAATGGATCAAACACATACATTATGATGGGACCCACTACAATGACCTCTACATAATTCATGTTTCATTTCTTACATGCAATTACTGTTTTTTGAGTTATAGTTACAAAATTATTTCACTCTCCACCATACCAAACGCTGCAAAAATGTCCTAATTATTTATTTCCCACAATTTAGTACGTATGGGAATGGAAAACTAAACTCCCCCTAGGCTTATATGTATGAGGAATGCATGTGTTTATCCATGTATGTGCAAGGACACACACATAAATAGGAGGCCAACAGTGGTGCCCCCTAGCTTCGTTGTTTCTTCTAGATTTTTTCTTCTAGGTTTATGAGCTCTTGCCTTTGATTTTTGTGGGTTTTTTTTTTTTTTTTTTTTTTTGTACAGGAGCTTGTGGGTATTGGATAGGTGGGTCGGGTTCTTTTTGTTGCGCCTGCCCGAATCAAGTTGTACAGCTTCTGGCTTCTTTAATAAATTCGGCGCTGAGTGCTTTCCTTTAAAAAAGAATATAGTCCTGCTCTCCTATGGGCCAGTGCTCATGGGAACTCGTGAGTAACTTTTTGAGTATCACACGTGATGTGAGCCCAAAATTTGAGCCATCCATGTGATGAAGCACCTCAAAAAAGCTCCAGGGCCTAGATTTCAACCAGATCCAAAACTTTAGTAGGCCGTAGCAGATAGAGGGAGGCATATCAAGGGACAAAACTGTTTCCTTTTTCCATGGCCCACCAAAGTTTTGGATTAGGTTGAAAGTTAGACCCTAGAGGTTTTTTGAGGTGCTGCATCACGTGGACAGCTCTGATTTTAGGCTCACATGATATGTGATGAGTTCTCGAACCGGTGCTTACTACAAAGTGGGAGAGCATCTCTCTTGCTCTCTCAAACGCACACTGTGTATATGTGTGTGTGTGTGTGCGCACGCACATGTGTGTGGGTCGGGGAGAGAGAGAGAGAGATAGAGAGAGATTAGTCATAAGATCAATTGAAAGCGTAACCTATGGGACCACACGGCATGCACATCTAAGCAGCATAGCCATAGAAAGAGACGTTACATGGAGAATGAAAGAGACCTGAACAAGTATTTAGACTTCAATGTGAATGAAAAAAAAGGAATAAGAAAAGCGACCTGAACGAGTATATAGATTGTGATTTGAATCACAAAAAGAGTTACAAAGTCATATTCTTTAAGAAATAAGATACTTGTCTTCGAAACGAGTTAGCCACAATTCATTCTCAAGATAAAATGTGTTCCCACATGTTGGTAGACTCTTGCAGAGTTTCAACAATGGGTCTTGGTCTCGAAACCATCAGTAGTGAAATATCTACGCTGTTGACAGCACTAGTGGGTGCATTGCATGACTGACTGGGTGGGTGTGTTGTGTGATTGACTAGGGTAGGTGGGTTGCATGACTAACAAAAAAAATAGAAAAAAAAAGAGTTAGCAACAATTCATTTTCAAGATAAAATGTGTTCCCACAATTCAATCAAACACGAGGCTACATATACAAGTGAGGGCTTGTATTTGATTATCATGTGCGATTAGTAAAGTGCAGGCATGCAAGAGTAGTACTCAACTCAATGTTTGACTAAATGTTGGTAATCCCGCACTTAGATGGACCATTTAAGAGTGAATTTTAGGACTCAGCCACATTCATCAGCTATTGGTTGTAACAGTGATACAATGATTTGCTAGAAACACCTTTGATCCTTCAGCAACTATTTTGGCCATTTGACCAAACTTAACTGCCATCCGAGCGTGCCAGATCATGCAATGTCCAACTCAGTCAACCGTCCTACTAGGCAGCACCAGATCAACTGGATCAAGCAACTCATTGAGCAATATCAAGCTGCGGGTCAGACCCTAATTCGTTCACATCAATATGGTTCAAACCGGTAGCCTTGAAAATTTTTAAGGCTCCTAAACATGATTCACGGTGCAAAGTGGAGGTACCCAAGCAACCAAGCAACTCACTGACCAATAACCATGCACTTTTTTTTTCTTTTAAAATGATAAAAGTTTCATTCACATTAAGGAACTTTAATTACATTCAGGCGAGCCTTTAGCTCATAAATGCCTGGTGAGAAACACAACTAGACAGAGAAGAAAAACTAATTCTATGATAGGCCTAGGCCTCTCTAATATTCCCCAGCCCCACCCGGTCAATGACCATGCACTTCATTTCACAAGAGTATGACTGAGTGAACAGCACTTTTTGCTGTTCTTTAGGGAACTTAAAACCTTGGTCTAGATGGAAATAGCTTACAAAACTATTCTTCCTTTTGATACTTTCTGGAAGAAAGTAATTTTCAAAACAAAAATTTTGTTTTGGGATGGAAATGAAAATGTTTTACAACTATATTAAAAAAAAAAAGAAATTGAAAAAAAAAGATAACCCTTAATGTCCATTTGATTTACTCAACTGTTTTCCACTGTCTTCAAAATCATTGATTAAATGTTTCTAAATCAAATTTGGATTGTATATAAACATATTAAGTTGTCTTTTGAACTTGTACCTTCACTTAATGAAAATACATTAAAATTTGTGAAGATGGTTCATAGCGGTTCTTCTGAACATAAGGCAATCTTAATGAAAACTGCCAATTTGTTATTACATTATAATCACTCTCGATTTCTAAGGAAAAACCAAAATATAAAAGACACGGCTGTGTATTATGCCGCTACTAGTAACTGAAATTTATAATCCATTAACCAACACTAGTATACCAGTAACAAAAACTTTTATAGACATTAGATTTTATTTGATGACATCCAACAACGAGTCTGTTATAAAAAAGAAGTTACCGGTCCAGTGTAAAGGTTGCATTTCGATGCTTTTTTCCACCCCAAAATCAATATATCAGCTTTCTTCCAGCTGACAGCTGGAAGATAATCAAGATCAATTTGGTCGGAGCACATCCCATCACCACCGAAAGCTGGAGTACCCAAATGGGCCTTTATCAATATAATGTAAGGAGTACGCATAACCGTACCTTGCCAATGAAACCCTAGATTTGCTATTAAAAAAATAAAATAAAAATGGAACAGGAAATGTTTGGAAATAAAAGAGTTGACATTATTATATTAATTTTTTATTTTTCTTTTTCTTTTTTTCCCCTCGATTATGTTATGTCCTATGACATGCATTAAGCTAAGGTACGTAATGGCCACATATGCTTATTAATGATATTAATAAGATCTTGTGAAGCGTACTTTTCAAGGGGTTTTGGTAAGGTGGTGTATAAGGGTTGATTTCCACCCCTGAAGTGCATCCTTAGATTGATCCCAATTGTTCACATTCTCATGATCAAGCTTGATCATGGATGATCCTGGACTTTGAATTTTGTATTTGAATATGAGTGGTTGTGAACCATGTTGAGTGTGGAGAAAACACATCAGACCATGGTCGGGCGCCTGGACGGTCTGATAACTGGGCGTCCGATATTCACTAATTTGGGCCATAGGCTGCTGGCCTGTTTTGAGGGTAGCCGGGCGCCCGACGGTCAAAGTGACCGGGCGCCCGAAATTCAACCTGTTTCTATCATCAATCCACTGGACTGTTTTGTGAACGGCCGGGCGCCCGACGGTCAAAGTGACCCGGCGCCCGACCGACCGCGGGCTTAAGACGCGGGTTTCCTATTTAGAGTTCTAATTGCGGGGTTTACTATATAAAAGGGTGTAAACCGGGATTAGACATGGGGATTAGGGCTTCTATACGTCTTAAGTGAGAAAAAGGCAAGAGGATTAGCAAAATGGCCATCTCTGTGCATGAGAGTATAGGAGAAGGTAAGTGTATTGCTTGTAACTTTGTTTTTTCTTCATAGTGAAATTTGCACCCGTGGTTTTTTACCCTTGTTGGGATTTTTCCACGTAAATCTCTGTCTTGTAGATTGTTGGTTTGTGTGATTCTTTTCTAGTTATTATTTTCTTCCTGTTTATCGTTTGTGGGTGAGACCGGAGATTGGATCTTGATTCACCGGCGTTGTTAGCGTGCTGTGTAACAAACCATTCATGGTCTGTATTATATGCTACCTGGACTTTAAATCTTGTATTTGAATAGCACACAGACCATGAATGGTTCAAATTAAGATGCACGCTGGGGTTGGAAACCGTCTCCCTACCACAATGTGGTGGGGGCATCGTACCCTGTCAAAACCCCTCTTCAAATGGGCCCTATATTACTTCATTGGTTGACCTTGCAATCCTCTCTCTCTCATGTCCAGTTTCGATCTTCCTACGCGTGGGTGAGATGTAGACCTATGCCTGCACTAAACTCTTAAAAAATTGCACACGTATTAGATTCTTCAGGTAGGACAAAAGTTTAAAGTGAATTTGGACCACTATCATTTTCATTGGGTTCAGCTGATGTGTAGACGGGCCTTCATTTTGTGTCAGGGAATATTTACCCTTGCCCTTTATCTCATAAATGCCCAGGGGTCTTGCACACGTCTGCTGAGCTGGGACGTTTAAGGCGAGGCCCCTTCTCAATCTTCGTCACGCTGGCTAGGATTTGATTCGACCGTCCCCCAAAATCGATAAACATAAAACGATGGATGAAGAGCGTGTCACTGTCGGCTGCTTGTCTTGGCTTCCGTCATCAGGGTTTTGATAGAACGCAGGGCCCTCCATGCCGGAAGCGGATTAGCTAGTGCATCCTACACCAGCTACGTTGCTGCTGTAGGGAGGTGGCGGACGCAGAGTGAGTACGCAGTCCTCGATCACCGTATTTGTATGAACGGTTCAAATAAGATTAAGGCTATGTGGACCCCACAATGATGTATTTCGTATATCCAAACCGTCCATCCATTTGGCGAGATCATTTTAGTCATAATACCTAAAATGAGCCATATCCAAAATTCAAGTGGACCACACCACTAAGGGCAGTGGGGACAATGATTCTCACCGTTAAAACATACCCAGGGTCCACCATGATGTTTATTTGTCATCCAAACTGTTCATAAGGTCACACGGACCTGGATGAAGGGTAAAATTAAATATCAGACTGATCCAAAACTTCTGAGACGTTCAAGAAGGTTTCAATGGTATATGTTCAATCTCCCGCTGCTTTCTGCAGTGTGGTCCACTGGATCCTTGGATCTATCTTATTTTTTGGGTCAAGCCTTAAAATGATCCCAAATCATGGACGGACGGTTTGGATATAACAAGTACCTCATGGTGGGACCCACAGAACTTGATGATGTCACTACACCAGCAACCTTGCTGGTCTAGGGTGCACCAGCCAATCCGCGTCTGCCACCTACCATGCTACCAGATACGGTTCCCACCGTAATGTGGGGCGCGGATCGGCTAGTCCCAGCATAAGGGGTGGTTTCAAATCTCTGTGGGCCCCACCATGATGTATGTGTTTTATCCACGCCGTCCATCTATTTTTCCATCTTATTTTAAGGCATGAGCCCAAAAATGAGATAGATCCAAATCTTAGGTGGACCACACCACAGGAAAACAGTGGGGATTGAACTTCCACCATTAAAATCTTCCTAGAGCCTACTGTAATGTTTATTTTCCATCCAACCTCTTGATAAGGCCACATAGATCTAGATAAAGGGAAAAATACAAATACCAGCTTGATACCAAACTTGTGTGGCTCCCAAAAAGTTTTCAACTTTAAGCGTCAATCCCTACTGTTTTCCTGTGGTGTGGTACACCTGAGATTTGGATCTGTCTCATTTTTGGATTCGTGCCTTATAATAATATGGAAAATGGATCGGAGGCATGGATAAAACACATACATCATGGTGGGGCCCAGGGAGATTTGAAACCACCCCTTATGCTAGACCCAATGGGACTAGCTGATCCGCGCCCCGTAATATGGCATACGTGTCGTAGATCGGAACCATGAACCATTTATTAAGTAGCACACAGTCGACATCCCATATGTCAAAAATCAAGGCTGCACACATTGAATTTGGACCATTGGAAGTTTCCTTTTTTATTTTTTTATTTTTTTTAGCTGCGCATTTTTCTCATGCGAATTCATTGAAAATTTCTTTTATCTTTTTTTTTTTTTTTCAACTGCACATTTTTCTCATGCAGGTTGTACTACTTGGTCAAGAATAAGATGTAAGCTATATGGTACGTGCCACGCATAAAAACAAATAGACACGTATCAAACAATTCCCCCCAACTACTACATTATTATACATTGCTTGTCAACATCTATTGGCTCCCTCTCTAGGCGTAATGAAAGAGCCCCATCTGCATCTGTCGAATGTGCTAAAGTAATGAAAAATAAATATTCTCCTAACTAGAGCGAAACATTTGCCCTTTTAGTGGTGAGCCTGCATCTAAGCAGCCTGCATGACTTCCAGCCACATCAGGTATGCAAGTCACCAAACTTCACAACAGCCCTAATAGCATTACGCATCCCTTTCTTATGGTACCATCTTCGCTATCCAAGCAAGTTGTATCATTCTAATCAAAGAGTTGCCGCATGTGCGACTAATCTATGCTCAAGAGTTATATAATGACATGATCAGCCTATGGCCCACATTTCTCCGTCATATCATCGGAATGGATGGTTGAAAAACCTAATACAAGAGTACAAGCCATCTTATGGACCCAAGTGTGAGGCAGGCCAAGATTGCATGAGCCTAGAAGAAGGCCCAATATTGGAAGAACGCATTGCTAGAATGCGGAAATAATTTGTCCACTCTCCCTAGAAAACCTATTGGAATGTAGAAATCATTTTTCCTGTGCCTAGTGGTCTCATCGGTGGAGGTCAAGAAGTATGCACATCAAGCAGTCGGACCCACCAAAATGGAAATAGTTTTTCATTGCCCATCTTTGGAATGCGAAAATTCTCTCTCAACCTTATGACTTATTCCTTAGCTTTTTAAGTTGCTTTTACATCTTTTCTTGTTAATCCATTAGATTATAATGTATTTTGATTAGTGGAGAGAGGTTTTCTCCTTGTCTCCGAGTAGATTACGTAGAAAAGGAGTATGGTTTATAATAAATAGGCTCCAAGGTGAGCCCTAAACATTCGTTTTTTGTATAAAATTTCCAACGCTTTCTTTTCTGTGACATGAGGGACGACTTAAATGTGGGTCCCTTCTTTTGAGCCATCTCCAAGCCTCCTTTGCTTGATATCCTTCGCTAGCTGTGATTCTCTACTGTGCACGTTGCTGATTCCAGGCAATCGAGTTGACATCACCATCTCCCTCTCTGTCAGGCATCCACTTTGCTTCTAAGTATCATTTCGTAAATGATATCAATCTTATTACTAATAGGGCCAGGAAACTTATAGATCAATCATGTGACTAAAAGCTAGACCACTGTAGTGGTGGGCCAATGATACAAAATTGATAGAACGGATGTGTTTAACCATTTGATCTGTACAAGTTTTCATGGAATGTTGTTCCGATATTCGTACACAACTGCAATCATGAAATTTAGGTCCATGGATTTCCCAAGAGGTGATCTACGGATTGGATGGTGCAGATTCATTACCAAAATGCAGCAGTGCAAGTGTTTGCAGGGTTGACACCTTTGTTGAATGGTAATGAACGCACACTTTGATCACAAGAGTTGAAATAACGTGTGAGGAGCCGTATTATGGTGTAACGTTGCCGTTATTAAAAAGTCCTTGAGATCAAATCCCAAAATCCTCTTCTGAAGTTGAAAAATACAAGAAAGCTTCAAGAAGCTTCCTTTTTGGCAATTATCTATGGTTATCCTTGTTGACAATCCAATTCGCTGCTTCAACCGTGCCTCGTAGCCGCGTTGAAGTTGCCGTTGGTGGGTTGAGCCTAACCACATCAACATCAGCCCCCCTTGTTTTACCAAGGAATGAGAATTTTAACGCCAGCCTCTCACCGTAGTGATACACGACACACTGGTGATAGGACCCAGCATTTTTTTAATTTTTATTTTATGTTATGCCATCTTATCCATCTGTGAATGAATTTGGAGATCTGACTATTTTACTTTTGACCACCCATTTTATGGGTAACAGTACTTGAATGGTTAGGATCGTTCGAGCAGTGATTTTCATGATACATTTCATCCACGAATAGCTCTTGTCATGACTTGGAATGTCTGGACTGAAATGCCTCTACACCACGTGTGCGGTGGATGAGACGCCACAACTTTAAATCCGGATGTTGAACTAGCACCTTGTCTTATATCTCACAAGTCATCTCCCAATATGTGGTCTTTTTTTTTTCTTTTTTTTTTTTTTGAAAAATAAAAGAACACATACCTTAATTATCTGTATGAGTTACTCTTGCACGCGTTCAGATCATCACCAGGCTTTGCGCAATGAGGTCCATGTGGAGAATGGTCTGATATTCACAACAGTCTGTTTCCAAGTATACGAATCAATGGTAAAACTAAGTTTATTACTGTAACCATAACAAGGATAATCCCAATTACGAGGCCCATCTTCACATATATATGGGTCCAATCCGGAAGCGCGAGTAATTATGTGTAGAGCTGTCAACAGGCATCTGTGTGAAATGTTGGCAATGATTTGGAAGCTTCTTAAATAAATAATTTCATTGATTGAATTTTTTAATTGGCTGACTCTTGAGTATTCAATACACGGTAAGAACGAAAGAAGTCAATGGTCCAAATCTAACAAGCAAAAACCTATCAATAGAAGGTTAGGATCGTCACATGAATCTCGGTTTTGGATGATGGCCCATCTAAAGTTGTTTCCATAGCTTAGAGAATTTAATTGAATCCACGCATGCGATGTGGGCAATTCCGGAGTGCCTGAGTATTAACCATCCCACCCTGGTAGATTATCAAAGAATTTCCCACTGTAACCCCTTCTACCCTTCCATTTCGCAGTATTGCAAGCCACTTCCTCTCTCTGTGTGTATTCCATAGTTCCTCGAGTCAAATTCTTGAAATTCGTATTCGCATTTCATAGTTTGACTGTAGAAATATCTTAAATGGACAAAAATGGCCGGGGCACTTGGAATTGAACATCCCTAGAGGTAGAAATGCAGGGTCCAGCCCGAACCTGGCCCTAGCCCAAGCCCAGCCTTTTACATAGAGAGAAATTATCCAATGTGAAAAAAATTATCAACACACTATAAAAAAAAAATAAAAGAAGTTTTAAAAAGGAGATAAATTTTTAGAAAAAATTTGTATGCAATTTAAAATTTGAAAGGAGGGTAAATATTTTAATTTAAATTTTAAATTAAAACATATATTCGGGTGGGGCCGGGTTATTGGGCTTTTGAACAGCTAGACCAAGTCCATCCCGTTTGAAAAACGGGCTTACACTTTAGGCCCGAACCCGACCCGCTGGCCTGATAGTCTAGTCCAAGCCCGGCCCAAGACGGGCCAGGCCCGATAGAGGACCTATCACCGTGTGAATGGTCTTAACCGTCAATATTAAAGACTGTTGATTAAATGGTTATATTTGTCAGATTAGCTAGCGTGAGGTTTGCATGGTAACCATGAGATGTGCTGGACCTAATGAACAGTCTGGATCAATGGATTGGACTGTCCAAGTGTTCCGATGAAATCAGGAGCACTATAGATTGGTGCATTTCTCTTCGTGATTAATCAGTCCAATATCATGAAATTTCATGATATTTGATGCAACCAAATGGACATAGTCAATGTAAGGGTGTTGGAAATACCGAGTATGGTTGATCGATCATTCAACACAAGGGGGGTGCAAAAACCGAGCATCTTTGCTCGATGCTTGTGCTTCACACGGTAAGAGATAGAGCTTTTAAAATTCAATCTTGCAGCCTTTGAGCTGGTGGGATTTGGATGGCTTTGTCGCTTTTTTTCTTCATTTTTAAAATGCATGTGGGCGTTCTGATCATTGATTTAAATATAATAAATAAACATAGAAATTGAAAGAATCAACCAAAGCAAATCACCTGGCAAAATATAAAATATAAGCTGAGGCAAGAGGAGGGAAAGCTTCATTTGTTTATTATAATTTTCACAACAACTCAATAATCATCCTCCACTTGCGAAAATGATTCAATAGTGTCATCTCCATTGAAATTCCAATTACTATAATTTTAGATTGTTCAGTATGTAGGACGATGAGTCAGTAGACCTGTACATATAGTGGGCCCCACATGGACGGTGCACCCTGATGAGGCGATCCTAGCTATCCTTTTTCTCCTGGTCGTGATGTACGGTTAGGGAAATATATTGTCCTGCTTATCAGCACCATGTACAATGTGCATGTGTCAGATGCTTTAGTGACCCAAACTACAAATCTGATGGGCCACACTGTGGATAGAAAGTTAAGAACCCTTGAATCAATGGCCTGCTAATGCAATGGCTAACATCAAATGCAGGAAAGTCCAATGATTAAAGGGGTGCCTTCCTACTGTACACGTAGCACATATCTCAAATCCGACCGTCCAACAGTGTGATTCAATATTGTAGATGGAATGGAACCTCAAAACCGCACTCAGAGCAAAATTCAGGATCGCCTAGTGAATCTGATTTATAGGGATATGAACTCTACATTGGGGGTCCCACTATTTGAGCGTTCGGAGTTGATGTACGTGCGAAGGGTACAGCAGGGCAGATCCACCACATGAGCACGTGTGGCAGTCATCGAGTGACAAAATTTCGTTTTCGCTGCTTTGCTTGGATTGGGATAGGCAGCCGGTAAGGCCTAAAATAATTGACCGGCTTCCATTGACTGGAGAAATTCCAAAATAAGAAGTCACCCAATTCTGACTAGGGGCCAACATCGACTCTCGGTGTTTGCTAGGACATCTCCCCAAGTACTGCAATTTGATACCTCAGGGTATAGCCCTTGGACCCAGGGTCCTATTCAGTGATCCAAACCGTTTAGAAACAAGTTTGATGGAAGATATAAGAATACTTTAACACTTTGATTATTTAAAATTCTTATGTTTAATAGGACAGTCTCTTTGGCTATTGCTTTGTGGGCCATTTGATGTAGAGCGGACTGTAGATGTATTCTTGACATTGATGGACTGAAAGAAGCTTGAACACAAGCGGACGTAGTCCATCAAATTTGAGCCTAGTCCAACATAGGGCATGACGTAACTGGCCCCAGACGCATTCGATGCGAACCGTAAATCAACTATAAATTTTTATCCACGTATCCTTATGAGATGCATGACCTATGAATTTTGATTAAAACAGGCCATTTGGAGCCAACTAACATCATAAGTAGATCGCATCACTTCGTTTTGCAAGAAAATGTGCCTTTTAATTCAAAATCATAGTTCTTAGTAAGATTTAGGTTTGACATATCTCCTTTGTATTTGAGTTCAAATATATGATGTCTTCTTAGGAATTATTTTCTAATCATGCAAAGAATCATCCCACATAATTAAATTGGAACTTTCAATTTTTATTAAATTTTATTATTTTAAGTAAATTCTAGTTTAATTGAATTAGAACTTTGAATTAGGGTTTGCATTTTATCATTAAAGCATTTGTAGACACCCCACTCTCAGGAGACTACCAACGGGCCCCACTCTCTGATAAAGGGACCAACGGTCCCACTCTCTGACAAGAAGGAATCAGCAGTCCTTAGAAGACCGATGACGATTCTTTGAGAACCGGCGGTGGTTTTCTCAGGGCCGCGGGTTGCACCCTAACTCCTTGGTGGCCACTGGCACCCTCTGGCTGTATGCGAAGCTGATTGATGTACCGCCTCGCACCTGTCACCCACTCTGTAATCACTGTTGAACTCTATCATCTACAGTTGCCCAACAGTGGCTGGCAGCCGCTATTTTTACCTATAAATACTTGCATTCGCTGATCAGAAAAAGGGGGAAGAAAAAAAAAAGAGCGATAAGGGGCATACGATCAAGGTGATGGGCGGTGCGAATGAGCGGTCCGAAACAAAAGAAAGAGTGAAAAGAGAGAGCCAGAGAGAAGCAGTGAGAACTTTCGGCTAGAGACCTATGGCCAGAAAATCATCCAAGTCCTTAGTCTCGAACCATGATAGATCAAAATGCTTGTCGAAAATTCTCCTCATTATAGAGTGCAATCCTAACGTATATTAGGGTCATCACCAAGGGCTAGTGCTACTAAATCTCCAACAAACATCAAACGGCAACTACCACAGCTCGAGTGAAGAGTAGGGGACACGATGAGGGACGTTCGATCATCTTTCCTACATAAAGAGGGTATTTGATTTCCCCTCTCCTCTTCGGCTCTTCAGAACCAATCTACTCCAGTTCCACACATTTCAATTACTCTATCTCATTGCTAAACCTGCTTATTTTTACTTTATTTGGCAAGTCACTGTAAAACTTTCCTCAAAAAAATCATAGAAACATCGTAAAGTAGAGACCGTGCACTGCACGGGTGGAGAAGGGTGCCTAACCCATTCCTTCTCCATAATCGAGGCTCTTACCCTGATTTAACGGTGCATATCATTTCAGAAGTCATTTTAGATGAAGGATTCCTTGTCTCTTCCATCATTTGGCTATCCTACTGCCCTAGCTAACTATAGAATTCAAAGTTATTTTCCGGCTAGTGGCGACTCTATACAGCCCATCGACCTTAACTAAAATCATATACATTTGACGTGCTAAACACAAGTATTGTGATGACCGCCAAATAGGCATCCTAATCATCCCTCTCTCCTTGCCTCGTGCCCAGATGAGAGGAACATTTAAGGCGTGCTTCTAAGAGTGTTGGGGGAGGGCATTCAAGCATTTTAATTTCGTTTTAGAGAGGATATTAATAAGATATTTCAAATTTTCCTTTGTTTCTTGTAGATTTAATAGCCATTATGGTTTGTAGATTCAAGGTTCATACCATGAAGAGGAAACAGTGTTCTTCCTTTATTCCTCTCACCATTGAAAGTGAAAGTATACATTTTTCAATCTTGATGATTATCGACACATCCATCTTCATCACTGTATTTTGTCAAATGAACAGTTTGGATCACTGAATATGACCCTAGATCCTACAGCTATAATGTCGAGGTATCTTGTTAGTGATGGAGTTGGCCCGTATGTACCCCCTCATTGAGAGACGCGCTTCTACCATCTTTCTGCGTTTCTGTACTTATTTGTATTCCAAAAAGTAGAAAAGAGGGGTGTAACTAACATCCAGGGTGGGTTTAGATGTCCTCTTTTTACATTTGCAATTTTCATTATAGAGTGGCCCGCACAGCTCAACATTCGGGTCAAAGCCAACCCCAACCCTGTGATGGAGTTTTCCTCCTCATTACTGTCAGAGGAGAGAATGTGCAACAGGGTGAGGTCGGGCGCCCGGGCCAGTTAGTGGCCGGGCGACCGAAATTCCCACCAGAAGGCAGTTTTACTGTTGGACAGATTTGGCCTAAGCCGGGCGCCCGACGGTCAAAGTGACCGGGCGCCCGATGACTCGGCTGGGCGCCCGAAATTCAGTTTTCTCTTGGTTTTATTGCTGGACTGTTTTTGAGTTGGCCGGGCGCCCGACGGTCTGGTGACTGGGCGCCCGACCCGGCGCGAACTGCTTAGACGCAGTTTCCTAATCTGGCTATGTCTCTTCCGTTTTTGGTACTTAAGTGTTCTAAAACGGGATTAGGGTATCCCATGGTGTTGTAAACACGTCCAAGGTGAGAAAGAGAGAAAAAGAGGAAGAGAGAAAGAGAAGAGAAGAGAAGAGAGAGAGAGAGAGAGAGCTTGGAGAAGGGAGAAGTTGCTTGAAGAAGGATTCTTCTGCGCAACCGTCGTCTCATTGCTTTGACGTCCTCAGGATTGGTGAGATCACTCCTCCTTTACTATTCTCTTGTTGTTTATCCACCCCTGCGTGGGTGAAGAAGTTTGATCCAAGCGGTGTGTGCTTGTGATCGGTTGTAACAGTTCCCTGAGATAGTGGATTGTTGATCTGGGCTAGGTCCGTGGTTTTACCTCTTTTGAGAGTTTTCCACGTAAAAACTCCTTGTGTCGTGTGGTTGATGTTTATTCTTGATTATTGCATTAGCATAGTCCATAATTCTAGTGTATTGAGGGGCGAGATCCGAAGGTTTGAGTGAAACACACCCAACACCCTGCCCGTTGACGGCCCTACTGGGAAGCCCTAGAATTTTCATCGGTTGAAACAGTGTGATCCACCCGTGTTAAGTTGGGACCGTGGTAATACAGAGTATGTCCGCCAGTTTTAGCTCATTCGAGAGGTGATTCAAGAGGTGAATCCTAACAGAGGTAAATATGGCCCAGGAGTGGGAGATCTGAACCAGTCATTAGGTGGGACAAACCATGAAAATACACTTACCCAACTAATACAAGTCAATCAATTCATCAATTACACAAAACTAACAATGAAAATGGACGGTTAGAAAGAAATCAATGATGGTATAGTTCCCATGTAATTGTACCTTGTTGATTCGAGTTCCTGGTGATTCGACCAGACTAGGTTTGCCATTCACGTTTATGATGAGCCCCACATGGTACATGGTTGGAATCTCACATGTCCGTCAAATTGGGACGCGGGTACTACCCCCACCAGGACCTAGCTAGAGATCGGATGGTCTTGTTAGGGGCTCTGTGAGGACCACCGTGATGTATGTGTTTTATCCATATCGTTCATCCATTTTGAAAAAATGATTTTAGGTGAGGACCCCAAAAATGAGGAAAAACAAATGCTCAACTGGACTGCACCACCAGAAACTGTAGGGATTGAACACCTAGTGCCCAAAACCTCTTGGAAGGCGGGCTGCAGAAGTTTTGGATTAAGCTGATGTTTTCTTTTTCCCTTCATCCAGGCCAATGTGACCTTATGAACACGTTGGATGGCAAATAAACATTGCAGCTGGCCTCGGAAGTTTTCAACGATAAGAGTTCAATCCCCATTGTTTCCTGTGGTGTGATCCACTTGAGCCTTTGACCTGCCTCTTTTTCTGGGCATCACCTAAAATGATCTTTTTTTCCAAAATGGATGGATGACATAGATAAAACACATACATCACGGTGGGCCCCATAGAGCCCTCGATGGGATTGTCCATCTCTAGCTAGGTCCCGGCGGGGGGTTGTACCCAATTTGCGCTCATTAAAATTGGTGCCTATTCTATGATAGGTATGGGTCCATGAATTTAGCCTGCTCGTCCAATGTGAGGCTGTCATGCCCTTGTAGCCGTGGGATAAAACTTTTAAAGGGAAATCAAGCTCTTGCATCATTTGTTGGACACTACGGCTCTCTTTGAGTTTTAGAACATATGAGACGTTTAGGAGATAAAAATTAATCATTTTTTGGAGGGTTTTATCTTCAAACATTAGCCTTGAGCCTAACATTGGATTACCCATCCAATGGTAGAAGTAGATCTCACATACACACCACAGTAAGCTCATTTTACAGGACACGTGCAATTGATTTTTTTATAGGCCCACGTGATGTTTATGTGAGATCCACTCCAACCATTAAATGCATAATTCCAAGTAGGTCCACAACTAAAATGTTGGGCTGACCTAGGATGCAAGTGAGCCATACTAAAGGAAACAATTAGGAGAGAGACGTCCGCCCTTGATTTTTACAGGCCTGCGATGAAGATTATTTGAAATCCATTTCAACTAGATGCCACACTAAAATTTAAGTCTAAGGCACAAACATTAGGTTAGTCCATGATTCAGGTGGGCCACACCAAGGAAAATGGTTTGAAGGTAAGAGTTGTTGTGTACATTATTTCTAATCACCCGATTCACCTAAATTAAAGATGGGGCTAATTTTTTTACACGGGCCTAACATTGGGTGGCATTTCTAGTTGTTCAAGTGGATTTTACATAAACATCTTGATGGGTAGGGCTGTTAATGGTACGGATCTTGATCCGTATCCGATCCGATTTAATCGGATTCGGATCAATAATTGGATAATCGGGTCGGATACGGATATCCAAAGATGATCCGTTTAATATTCGGGTTGGATTCGGATCAACCTTGATTCGGCCCGTTAATGACCCGACCTGATAAATAAATAAAATAAAATAAAATAAATTAAAAACAAACAGAGTTTCTCTCTCTCTCGGATATCCGGTCGGATCACAATCGGATCGGAAACGGATTTCGAAAAATTTAAACGGGTCGGGTTCGGATCACATACTTGTGATCTGGGTCGAATTCGGGTCGGATATATCCTTAATTGGGTCGGATATGGATCATCACTGATCCAGCCAGTATCTGAACTGTTGACAGCCCTATTAACGGGGCTCACCCAAGCTGTTAAACCCTTTCCTCCCAGGCTGACCCCAAAATCGAATGGAAGGTATTCCAGCGATAATTACTTAAATTGATTGGGTAACTTTTTGAAAATACTATGAAAAAAAAAAAAAAAAAAAAAGGAACCGAACGTAAATTCTCTCAGGTAGGTAACTTTTTTTTGTTTTCAAATCTCCTTAAAAGAAAAGAAAAGAAAAAAAAAAAAAAAAAAAAAAAAGGCCTCTGACCAAATTCAGCTTCCGAGCAGCCTGCAAATAACCTTCCAAATGCCAAGTGCATGTGAGAAGTCCACTATTTTGGTAGATGTCTTTGATTACAAGTTCAAGGGATCCGAGACGCTGATCAGGGAGGACTCGCCTTGTGTGTTTTTGTCCGGGAATCCGCCCATCAGATTGTATGAACAGTAAAAAAAGAATATCCAAAGCGTCCACATTCAACATGCTTTTGGGGACCATCAGATAACTGCTTCAAATAATGTAATGCTTACTTGATGAAAGGCTTGGATCTATCAATATACGCCACGTGTGAAGCAATTGACCATTGAGCCCAATAGAAATTTCACTCGTGCGCGAGAACGCAATGGGGACGTATCTTCCAAGAAGAGAGACATCTATCAGCCCGGACAACGACGGCGACCGGCGAGGCAATTTTAAAAGACGAAAAGGAGGTGAGAAATTATATGATACTCAGTTAGAGTATAACACTCGATACGCAGGCACTCAGAAATTGTATATGCAGCAGCTCTTAACAGCATTAAAACCGACTACATTGTGCAGCCCACTGTTTCCAAATCATAAGACAATTATCAGATTGGTTGAACGATCCTAACCTCTGATATATGGAAACTTCTTTGTGGAATTAGGACCGTTGGATATTTTCATTTTTTACTGTTAAATAGATGTCCACCAATCTCAATAGTCGGATAATTAAACAAGGTCATTTTTTGTTCATGATACATCTGCACAGTGTGCCATAATTTTGGACGGTTTAATTTGACTATTAAGTAATTTCTAAGTGCCTGCGTATCATCCATCACATTCTGCCAGAGTATTAAAGTTTTTTCTGAAAGAAAATCAAAGCGATAAGAAAGAAAAAAAAAAACTTCAACACCAGACCCTCTCTCTCTGAGAAGATAAAAGAACCAAAGGGCTGAATCACCCTCTTCTGCCTTCCAAATCCCGAAAATGGGTACACCGAAAAACCTCCACAGACCCACCATCTTTCTCCTCCTCCTAACCTACCTCTCCATCTGCACTGCTCAAAATCTCGACGTCGACAGCCGCATCTTTGGTCCTTTCGACAGCACCTACTACGACTTCTTCTCCGTCGAAAAAGACGCAACGATCAGCGGCCAGGCCCTCCAGATCACCCCCGACACCATCAACGGCAACTTCGCCCTCTTCAACCGCTCTGGCCGCATCATCTACAATAAATCCTACAAGCTCTGGGAAGACGAGAAGAACACCTCCTCCCCTCAATCCATTGTCTCCTTCAATTCCTCTTTCCTCATCAACATCTACCGCCCCAATAATGAGACGGCTGGGGAAGGCCTCGCTTTTGTCATCGTGCCCAACCTCGAAATCCCGAATGGCAGCGATGGGCAATGGCTCGGCCTCACCAACGCCACCATCGACGGCAACTCATCCAACCAGTTCATCGCGATTGAGCTCGATACGGTGAAGCAAAGCTTCGACATCAACGACAACCACATCGGACTCGACATCAACAGCATCAGATCGGACGTGGAATACAACCTCTCCCGAATAGGGATCCAGATCGCCCCTGAAGTTGCAGCTAACTACACGATCTGGGTCGAGTACAATGGAAAATCCACGGTCTTGGCCGTCTACATAGCTAAAGAAGGAGATCCCAAGCCTGCGAATCCCGTCATCAACAGAACCATAAACATAAAGGAGATACTGAACCAGAACTCGTACTTCGGGTTCGCGGCATCGACGGGGAGCACGTCGCAGCTCAACTGCGTGCTTAGATGGAATCTGAGCGTGGAGATCATTCCCAAGGATAAGGATCTGTCAGTGGCTGTGCTGGTGGTGGCGATCGTGGTGCCGATCGTGGGAGTGGTGGTTATTATAGCAGGTATCGTGGTGTATTGTATGTACAGGAAGAGGAGGAAAGATGATTCGGCGATAGTGGGGACGTTGAAGAGCTTGCCTGGTACGCCTCGGGAGTTTCGGTTTAGGGATCTGAAGAAAGCGACGAATAATTTCGACGAGAGATTGAAGCTTGGGCAAGGAGGGTTTGGGGTTGTGTATAAGGGGGTTTTACCCAAGGAGAATACAGAGGTCGCTGTGAAGAAGTTCTCCAGAGAGAATATGAAGGGGAAGGACGATTTCTTGGCGGAGCTCAGCATCATCAACCGACTCCGACACAAGCATCTCGTCCGATTAGTTGGTGCGTTTCGTTTCTCTTTTCTCTCCTTCCTTTTTAACATTTTCATTTTTTACTTTCTTCGTCTTTTTTCTCCTTTATTTTCTTTAAAATATTTTTATTCTAATTACGAGAAATTTATAACCATTCTCTACCCGCCGGTGATTCGCTAGTACTTTTGCCTGGCGCGACCCGTGCTTCTATCATCCTGCCTGTTGAGCTGTTGGGACCCCAGTTCTGATAGTCTATGTGCTAAAAAATGTCATTTATTATAGGACAAGCCATCCTTTTGATTCTGTGGCCTATTGATGTACGGTTAATGAGAGAAATACAAAGAAAGCTTACATTCAGCTGGTGGATAGGATCGGGGAGTGATACGTCCTGGGACTCAAGAGATCAATGGGACGGATTACTCAACCGTGGACCCCATAAGCTATAAATCGGAGCATATTCTGTACAGTGGGGATTTGTCCTATCGCTACTATTTCCCATACCTATCCGTATGGTGTGGCCCACCACTAGCAGTCAGGGTCACTAGAAATGTTTGGGGGCCGGTGTAACCATCGTATCTCCACAGACGTGGCCACGTGCACGGTTATATTGCAGAGGGGGAAAACATCCATGGGGAAGGGCCAATAGCTACACCGTTCGGATTTCGTAACTATTGTATCGGTGGACACTGCGAGGTTTTAAAAAAAAAAACTGACAATTAACGCATAGTGGATTTTGGGTCCGTTCAGATGGATGGTAGGGCCCACAATTTTTAGATCAGTATAGTTTTCATATGGTGCTAAGCATTTGTGTCCGCGATTGGACGGACTGGATTGGCATGATGCACGCTTGCATTGGGTGGGAGTGGGGACAATGCAGGGGAAGTAGATTGGGTGTTGAGTGCTGTGAGCCCACCGTGATGTTTATTGGCCATCCAACCTGTTTATAAAGTCCCGTAGACTTGGATGAACGAAAAACACAAATATAAGCTTGATCAAAACCTGCTCGGCTCTTAAGAAGTTTTTAGTGGTGCAACTTCAATTTCTATTAGAGCATTAGATCTACATTTTTTTTTTATGTCTCAAACCCTATAATGATCTGGAAAAAAAAAAAAAAAAAATGGATTGATAGCATGAATAAGCCCTTATATCATGGTGGTCCCAGCAGAACCGCCGCCTTGATGTAATCCGCTTCCTCTTATCGACTCTAGATGGAATGTATTTCTAGATCACATATTTCAAGCAGGTCATGGCACGGGTGGAATGCACGCATCTGACGGTGGGATTTGGTGAGCATATGATAGTTTCCAGCTAGGTTAAAAGCAAAGGAGCACGGATTAGGTGAGGACCACTCAGCGGGTGAGACCTTGACCTTCAGCCTACCTGTAAGTATGTGTTGTATATCCACATCGATCCGATTTGCCTGATCATTTGCTGGACATGATCCCAAAAACGAGGCAGATCCAAATATTAGGTGGACTAGGTAGTAGATATTGAATTCCCAGCATTAAAAACTTCTTGAGGCCACAACTTTTGAACCAAGCTATTATTTGTGTTTTAGCTTCATTTAAACCTGCATGACCTTATTGTAGGTTGGATGGTAAATAATTATTACAGTGGGCCTTAAGATGTTTTTATCGTGGACATCCAATTACCAATGTCTTCCTATGGTGTGGTCTATGTGAGATTTGTTTCTACCTTATTTTTAGGACGATGCCCTAAAATGAGCAAGTAAAATGGATGGAAGGCATGGATATACAACTAGGGCTAAAAGTTGGACGGGTTCAATCCAACCGATCCATGACCAACCCAACATTGGGTTGGGCTTGGGCAAGAAGTATCAAACCTGATTTCGAGCTTGGGCTATGCAAATGTCAACCCAATAAAGCTTGGGTTAGGCTTGGATTGAGGTCTTGGGTTGCCCGACCCAATCCAAACCTGATCTCTATACAAATTACTTATAATTTTATTATACTTTAGTTAAATAAACTTAGTAGTTTATATTACTTTAATAAGTAAACTTATAATGTTTGAAATTTGATATGCTTGAATTTGATATGTTGCAGTGTTAAAAGAGTAGTTATCCTATATTTTAGCTTATTTGTATATTAAAAAAAAAGTGAAGTTCTTTAAAATAAATAATTAATAAAGTTATAGCTAAAAAAATAAAAAAAGACTTGCATTAAAACATAATAAACTAATGTAATAATGAAAATATTAGCATGTGTCAATCCGACGAAGCCTGCTTGAGTTGGGCTTGGGTTGAGAATTCCCAAGCCATAGTTGGGTTAGGTTGGGTTGAGGTATAAGAATCTTGGGTTGAATTAGGGTTGAGCACCAACCCAACCTGCCTACTTTTAACTCTATATACAACACATACATCTAAGTGAGCCATGTGGTTAGGACATCACCCACTAAGTTGTTACCCCAGTCTCATCTAATCCGCGCCCAAAGAGAAATGGCAGAAGTCCTCTCTCATAGGAGACGTGATTTTCAGGCCATGGCCTTTGGGTCAAATCAAATTAACCGCGTGGATCGCATTCACATGTAGTAAATCAGTCAATCCTCTTCACGTGGTCGCGTACACATCCCGTCCTATTCGTTACAGAATTCTGACAGGTGAACTGGCATGAAACACAAATTTCACAATAGCGACGCACATCACCTACATCAGATAACATTTAAAAAAAGAAAAAATAATAAAGGTGTCACCTTGCTTTTAGTCTTGACGCGAGGTCTAAAAAGCAGCCCCGCTATAAAAGGCGGGTGGGACCCATGTCCCTACCGGACCCACTTCTCAGCCCAAAGCTAGCCTCTTTATCTAAATGGACATGTCCATTTCTTGACACTAACTAAAGCACGATATACGTAGGGTCTAATCGTATTCCTTTTTTTGGCTTTTTTTTCCTTCGTTATCAGGATGGTGTCACAAGAACGGGATGCTTCTGTTGGTGTACGACTATATGCCCAATGGGAGCCTCGACGCTCACCTCTTCGGCGGACCTGAAAAGATATTAAACTGGGCACGGAGATACAACATCATAGCCGGCGTGGTGTCCGCCCTGCACTACCTCCACGACGAGTACGATCAAAAGGTGGTGCACCGAGACCTCAAAGCCAGCAACGTATTGCTTGACTCCGACTACAATGCGCGCCTGGGTGACTTCGGTCTCGCACGTGCCCTAGACAACGAGAAGACTTCGTACGCTGAGCTGGAAGGCGTCCCCGGCACCATGGGCTACATTGCGCCGGAGTGCTTCCACACTGGTAAGGCCACGCGCGAGTCCGACGTCTATGGTTTTGGAGCCGTGGTGCTCGAGATCGTGTGCGGGCAGCGTCCAAGAGTCAATATCTCGGGCTTCCAGTTTCTCGTTGACTGGGTATGGACTCTGTATCGGGAGGGGCGCATTTTAGATGCGGTCGATGAGAGGCTGGGCGAGGATTTCGTGCCGGAGGAGGCGGAGCGTCTGCTGAAGCTGGGGCTGGCGTGCTCGCATCCCGCGCCGAGCGAGCGCCCCAAAACGCAGAGCATTGTCCAGATAATATCGGGATCCGTGCAACCGCCTTACGTCCCTCCGATCAAGCCCGCGTTCGTATGGCCCATGGATATTAGCTCCAGCGTCGACATCAGTTCACTGCTCACGAGCGATACCACGCCCATGACGTCCTCCTATTACGGCTCAGGGTGGACCCCTCAATATCAAAGCCAGGACAGTAATGCGGGACCTAGTAACACATCCACCGCTGGGTAATGTAGACAGAGAAAGAAAAAGGTCTGACAAAAGATGGGCGTTTCTGTGAGAAAAAAAGGTTCCAATGGAACATTGGAATATGTTCAGCTTTTCTTTTTCTTTATTATTATTATCTTTTTCATTATTTTTTTTTAAAAGCCATAAATTATGTATTCTTCTTTCTTTTTCTTTTCTTTTTTTTTTTCTTTTTTCTTTGTTCTTTTTTCCTTTCTTTCACATGGGACTGAAGGGAAGATCCCTGGTCGTAATGGGAAATGGGAAGAGTTTTGATTTGAAACTGGGGAGGATTGAATGTTTTGAGTTTTG
Source organism: Liriodendron chinense (assembly GCA_003013855.2). Classification (NCBI taxonomy): domain Eukaryota; kingdom Viridiplantae; phylum Streptophyta; class Magnoliopsida; order Magnoliales; family Magnoliaceae; genus Liriodendron; species Liriodendron chinense. Next base: position 846,458 of record PVNU02000133.1, on the reverse strand, counting down.
TATAAAGTGGAAAAAGAATATGGTCATTGTGGTTCATTTGTATACATATTTGATATATGTAGACTCCATTAGTGTGACTTTGTTTTGAAGTTATTGTGTTAGGCATGGTGAATTATTATTCCATTTCTATTCATTTCGGTATAGTTGTCTGTACGTGTAGATTAGTGTGTCAATGGGCCGGGTTAGGGCCGGGCCAAACTTTGTTCAAGCCTGGCCCACCTCTCTTGACTTATGCCTAAACCTGGCCCGAACCCGTGATGGGCCACAATAGTCTTGCCTAAGCCCGGCCCAAGATACAAATGTAAATTCTATCCTCAGCCTAAGCCCGGCCTTTCACATAAAGAAAGAAATTGTCAGTTAATCTGGTATTTTTTCATATATAAAAAAATCAACAACACTATGGAGAATAAAATGAGTTTTAGGAAGGAGATGATTTTTCAGAAAAATTTGTGTAAATTTTAAAATTTAAAAGGAAGAAAAATATTTTAATTTAAATTTTAAATTAAAAAATATATTCAGCTTGGGCTAAGTTGTCGGGCTTTTGAACGGCCCGTTTAAAAAACTGGCTTATACTTTAGGGCTGAACCCAACCCGTGGGCCTGACACTCTAGTCCAAGCCCGGCCCAATGCAGGCCTGGCCCAAAAGTCCGTCAGGCCAACCCAGTCCATTGACAGCCCTAGTGTAGATGGTCCAACGAATTAGCCACCTCTTTGGTGCGCTATATACCAAAGTCGTACCCATCGGATGGTGGTAACGGCCTAATCAGAATGCATACTTTGTGGAATAGAACCAAACTCCTATATTAGTTTTGTATCATTTAAAAATGGCGGTGACTCTTCAAACTCACGCATGAGCTAGTTGCAGATAATATTTAATCATTTGATTTTTCCTCAAATTTGAACCACTCAGTTTTTACTTTTAACCATCCACTTCTTAGCCATTAATTGAATGATCAGGATTATGTGACAAGTATGACATTAGAGCTATGCTCCATCCATAATGAGTTCACAATTTGGATGGTCTGGATAAATGTAAGTCAGCACCACATATATATATGAGGAGGATGAGTCACCAACAATTTAAGAGGCTAGACTAGAGAGTTAGACTAAAGAAATTAAATATTTGTTGGAATAGTAAAAAATAGTTTTAAGATGTGAGTTGGAGTGGTATGTTTCCGCACCAGAAAAGGTCCACCATTGAACGGTTTACACATTTCGGAGTGGTCAATTGCAAGGACCTGAGAAATAGAGTTGAAAACTTCAAACGTCGACAACTCCAGTTAGATCGATTCAAAGGATCAACTAAGTCTTCGCTTGACTCTACTCCTATATATAATAATCCAATTAGAGATGCTCACTGCAATGGAAGACGTTTAAAATATGTACTTCATTGTAATAGATATAAAATAGCCATAAGCGTATGAAAGGCATATCCCTTGTTGGTATGATGGTCATGGGGGGTTTCCATGTGACTCGGTTGGAAGCCTAGTAGGGTTGAGTGGACTTAGGCTGAGTTTCGAATCAAGTCACCGAGTTTTTGAGCACCCTGTTGTGGGTGTATACCTAAAGTCACATCATTTCTGACGTATACCTTAGATAGTGACATCATTTTTTTATGTATTGTTGAGATAGATTATTCCTTGTTCATGGCCCGTGATGGAGAATTATTCCTCATTAAGGATACAAGGAAGAGAGAAAGTCAAAGATGATCAGCTTCGCTCACGTGATGGAAAAACAGCAATTAAAAGGCTTGCAAAGGAGCAGTGCACATGAAGGTTTGGTGTGACAACTACATATACCGTATAAACAGCAATTAAAATGCTTGCAATTACTTTTTTACTGAATAATTTTTTTGAAAAAAAAAAATGCTTTGCATTTGAAAGTATTTGAAAAGCAATCTTGTATATGAAAATCATTTTCTCTCAAATTTAGCTAATAATTTAACTTTTGAAATATAAAATTTAACTCCTTTGTTGAGGTAAGGAAGGCAAAGGTAAATAATTCATTGTAATATCCTTTGCTAAAAATATTTTGCCAACATAAATTGAATGCTTCTCTTAGTTTACCCTTAAATACAAATAATCCCAATGTTTTTTCTTTCTTTCTTTTTTTTTTTTTTTCACATGCATTTACACACGCGCAAACTCACACCACAATGAGCACTTGATTCCATGACCTTATGTTGAAACTCTTGAGAGTTTGCCACTGAGCCATAAGGTCACAGGCAATAGGCGAGAGGTTTACTTAGCTCAGTTGTTAATTTAAGCCATAGTAACAAATCTTTTTTTAGCAATTTCTCGGCCATGAAATTTCTCTAGAGATAATCATATTTTGAGGTTTATATATCTTGAGATATTAGCAGAAAATTCTCATTGAAAATAAAATATATAAAATATTTAATATAAGTTAGTAAACAAATTACTCAATATTTTGATATATTCTATATTTGAAAATCTCACAATAATTTTATTTTCTATATTTTTTTTTGCAAAATTATCATGAGATCTTCAAAATCTATGAGATATTCGTGACACCGGTTTAAGCTTGTGTACGATTGGGGTGGAAGCCCAACCCCGATAATTCCCATGATTCGAACTTTAGGTGTGTCAAATCATTACAATCTTTTGGCATACAGGGAATCGTGGTTGTCTCCAGCGAGTGAAAGTTTCGGATCATCATAAGCATACGGCACACGTATGGTATAGAACTCTTGTCGCTGAGGCTTTTTTTTTTTTTTTTTGGTCGAGCGTTTGAATGTATTTGGTGTGGAATACACGTTCTTATCTATTTCTATACTTCTCTTTCTTGCAAGAGTTTTCTGACTTGTTCAAGTCTCAAGAAGCTTCTTGGAATACTCCTATCAATGCATTGGATCGTTTCTATGACTGAGAAAATACGCGGCATTGAATGCATATATCCAAATAACCTGAAATGCAGTATTTTTTTTTCTAGAATGTGAAGAAAGATTTTGGTCAATCTCATAGGAAACTAGACAATCAACTTTCCTAGGATCTCTTGGGAGGAAAGTTACTCAATTTCATTTACGGTCGTGATTCAGCCAGGTCTATCTTGCAAGGGGGCTGAGTACGTGTCATAGATCCATGTGTATGGCACATGCCAGAGATCCGGACCATTTATAATTTGGAACCGTTTGAACTTGGAATATATCAAAAGTCAATATAGCATGTCATCAAGTAAGCCAAACATGTGTATTAAAGTTTCATGGTATTTATTTGTTTATTCTAACTACTCACCCTTGGTGACATGAGTTTTTCTAATCAGCAACCAGCAATATCCTTGTTATGGCATGATGAATGGCTTGGATCTCCTACATAGTCTTGCTTAGCTTGTGATTTTAAAAACCAATGTTATTAGATCTCAATTAATATTATGATGATTTTTAGTTAATTTTTATGGAATATGTTTACGTGTGTTTGAGAGGTATAGCCTCTTATGCTCTTAGGCATTTGAGATTTGACACAATGGCTTAGTAGCCAAAGAAGATTTGTGATCCATGGATCTTACTGCCCTGACCATGATCACACAGGTTCCAAAGCATACCCTGATAAGTTAAATGGTCATCTAATGTGAAGGACTGACTTGGTGTCAAGATAGGCAGTCTTCGCCCATCAGGACTGCCTTGGTGTCAATTTGCCTTCTTCCTTATGGTACGCTACGTAGAGTACTTAAGGGTGTTTATTTTATAAGGTGATATAGGACGAGGATCAAACACCTTTCTATCACACATGGATTGGAAAATACCTAAAGAAAAGTCGACAAAATTTAGTTAGTCGATAAAAAATCTATCAGAAAGTCCTGAGAGGTCGCTGGACAAAATTTTGCAACTTCGATTGATCGAAAATCTCGCCAGAATTTCAGTTTAGCCTTTAGACACTTTCAGGTCTCTTCGATTGATCGATCAATCGATCGATCGATAGAACGATCAATCAATCGACCGATTGGTTTGATCGACTAACGGATGATGCGAACTTGCATTCTTTTTTCCGTTTTCTTTCCTTTTCTTTTATTAGGACTCTTATGATTCGTTTCTAAAGTTTTGCTTAGAGTATTTAATGTCTCCTAAGCTCATTGTTATTCGTCAAACTCTCTTATTATCAATTGAAATTTCTGACTTTTATCATTTCTTTTCTTGTGTATTCGATAAAGCTCTTGTGGATTCAAGGTAGTTATCCCTAAGGAAGACGGTGATCAACCTAATCATGCCCCTCCCTGCATCATAAGGACTTTGGACACTTGCATTGGCCAAGATTGCTTACAAGCATTAAGCATGGGAGATCCATTATGCTTAGATTTGAATAGACTTATCGTTACATTAGCTCTTTAAATCCTTATGACCTGAGGATGTGTAGATGGAGAGGCAGTAATTGATGTTTTTTTTCTCTCCTAAAAAAGCTACTACATTGCTAATTAAAATGGGTGTAGCAAGGAATCTTCATTAAGGTCCTAGAAGTATCCATGATCCAACCGGGAATCTAGTTGGTCTATGCAGGACATAAGTAGATGGTTGATTTTAAGGTTTAGAGTGTCTATCAAGTATTTAAAAGGACAACCGATACATCTGAGGTTTCCTATTGGTTAAGTGTGTGATTTTTCAACAATTAACTTTTATTTTTAACTGCTAATTTATTTTAAAATAATGCTTGATAGATATTCACTTGTTGAAATATGATTTGATCCACACCCTGGGTGGCATGTGAATTGCTCAAGGATGATGACCGTGTGTAATAAAAGGATTTGGACGATTGAGATGCATGGATTAGGAAGGCAAGGAAACATCATTTACAGTCTGATACACAAGTGTTTTATAGGGTGGCAAAGTACCATATGGTGCTCTCTCCTCTGGAACTCTAACCCCTCCTTACATGATCCTATCTAAGAGAGAGAAAAAGCTTGGACGTCCCCACCTTCTCCTCATGGGATGTCTCCACTAGAGCTAGTGGAGAAAGAAAAGTGTGAGAAGAGAGTGCAAGTGAGCCATGCCCACATGCCCTTAGGTTCACATGTTCATACATGTCAATGTGTGATTTGTCATACAGACGACTCTCATCAAGTTTGGCCCTTATCAAAATTCTAATAAAAGCTCTTGCCTCTTGTCATCTTAGATAGATTTGAGAGGGATTTCATCATATTGGGAGATCGACAACGATAAATGATCAATGAATCTACTTCAAATTAGAAAAGTATAATTTACTTCTTCTTTGAAAAACTTGAGATGATTTAGCAGGAAACCTATTGAAATCAGAATTGAATTTTTTAAAAACCTTTAAATTTCACCCCGTTTCACAACAAAATCTATCAGTTTTGTCCCCTTCACATGAGGGCCATTAAATGAGTTACATTATTTCATTTTAACCTTTTCATTCCATAATTCATTAAAAGGCTATTTTTTTTTCTTTTTAATTATAAGCATTTTTTTTAAATAACTTCCTACCTTTTAGGCTATGAACTGAAAATCATTTAATTTTAAAGCTAATCATTTTTCTTTCTAATTATAGGTATTTTTTTCAAGTATTTGGCTGTTCTTAGGCTATAAATAAAAAATTGCTTACTTTTAAACTATTTTAATCGAGCCACTTGCCTTTTCAAGGTACAACGCTTAACTGCCTATGTCGACTTTGATTGATGGACCCTTAGAAAAAAGGTCATTAAGTGTGAAAATAATGGGTTTCCCATTACAATGGTGACTTTTCACGGTTGTGTTGGAGTTATGTCCAGAAAAACCCATGTGAGCCCTAATTCATTGACCATTTGGATGTGATGGGTTGGACTTCAACCATTAGCCTTGATGACTATAAGTACTTTTGAACATATGTGATATGCACTTAACTATGTCTAGTGTTGCCTTAAATTGATTATCTTTTAGAATATGTAAGGATTTGACGCACGGAAGGACATGATGAGGTCGATCACCATCTTCCTCAAAGGATAATTACTTTGAATCCACGAGGTATTCTTAAATCCACGAGAGAAAAGTGGTAAAAATTAGAATTTTATTAAGAATAATAATAAAATAATAATGAAAAATGAATTTAACAACCTTATATAACCCTAAATAAACCTTACTTCTAAAAGTAGTAAGTTTTCCAAAATAGAAAGTTACTAAAAGTAGTAAACTACTAATTAAAGACTATTATTAAGTAAAGTCTTTCTAAAACTTATTATTAAGAAAAAGTAGGAACTTTTAAATAAACAAAACTCTAAAAATAAGGAAATACTAACAAAATTGAAATTACTAAAAATAGTATTTTTTTCCTACAATCCCCATTTTGAGCTGTAATTGCACGTTTTATTACGAAACAAACTAACGTGGCCTACCTGGTGGGACGGTTGCCTCCAAATGGCCTGTTCTAGTCCAAATTCATAAGTTGTACGTCCCGTAGTGATACTCGAATCAAAAGTTATGGTCAATTTACGGTTCACCCTCTTTTGGTCCATTCATGTAAAGAATGCATCTATGTCACATCTTACATCAGACCCCTCCACTTGGAAAAAAAAAACTCGTCTTCGAATTCTTTATTGGACTTGAGCCATGATACGCATTCGAGTTCTTCAATGGACTTGGTTCACGATATGCATTCTTAACCTCTTTCTAGCACAATCGCCCCAACTCCTGCAACTCTGCCTTGACATCTTTTAGGATGTTCACAAACTCTTCCTCTTTTTTCTTTACAACCAAGGTATTGATCTCCTCCATCTTCTCAGAAATTTGTATAATTTTTGAGATATTGGTGGGTTTTTTTTTTTCTTTTTCTAATTTATTAATTTCTCCCATTTCATCATATTCTTTAGCCCTCGCTGACAAATAATAGAAAATTCTCTACATAACCCCTCATCGATCAGTTATTCTGCCATTAATTTTGGAATTGCTGGAATAGTACCTGATCATCATCGTTGTATAGAAATTGTACCTACATTAGTCGCTTCAGCCACTACCACATGTGGATTGGCGCCTTAATTTATCACGTCCGCTCATGTTGTAGTTGCCCCCACCAAGCGGAAGCGTTGCCCTTCAACTTGTAAGCCACAAACTTATTCTTCTTCTCCTCAGGGATCTGCATGGAATTGAAGAAGTGTTCGACTTTAAAAAGCGAATTCTCAATGTAAAGTTGGTCATTGAAGCTAGGAAGATCAACCTTCCTCCTGAAGGCTCAATCCATCTAATCCACCCGATCGTCACGAACACGGAGTGGCAATAAGGTTTCCGTTAGTAGTCGAGGTTAGCATGCATCCCTTGCATGGCTAGCCAATTCTCCCAGTAAGCCACCACGAAAGTTGTCACGAAAGGAGCCACTGTTGAAGGATAATTCCCTAGAGCACTGCCAATGGGATTGTTGCCCAAACCTTCGTTAAAAGATACTATCCCAAGGAAAAATCTCGCTCTAATACCAATTGACGTAGGGAAAGACGTAATGAGGTTGATCACCTTGAATCCATAAGGTGCTTTTAAATTTATAGGAGAAAATTTGTAAAAACCAGAATTTTATTAAGAGTAAAAATGAGAATAGAAAGTTTTCCGAAATAAAAAAGTACTTAAAATAGTAAACTCCTAGCTAAAGATTATTACTAAGTAAAGTCTTTCTAAAACTTATTCTTAAACAAAAGTAGAAATTTCTAAATAAACAAAACTCTATAAAACACGAAAATACTACAAAACTTTAAATTATTAAAAATAGTATTTTTTCCTAAAATCCTGTTTTTGAGTTGTAACCGCCCGTTTTCTTGCGAAACGGATTGACGCGGCCCAGTTTGTGGGTTGGTTCGCCCCATATGTCTCGTTTTGGTCCAAATACATAGGTTGTGCATCCTGTAATGATGCCCGGATAAAAAGTTATGGTCGATCTACGATTCGCCCTCTTTTAGTCAATCCATGTAAAAAATGCACCTATACTACGTCCTACATCTAAATTAAATCATTTAGTCTTTGGAAATTTGAGATTGGACACATTTCGCCCTCTTTTAGTCAATCCACGTAAAGAATGCATCTATACCACGTCCTACATCTAGATTAAATCATTTAGTCTTTGGGAATTTGAGATTGGACACATTGGTCACTGACCAAAGAAAGTTGTATTCCTTAAATCTCAACATCTAATGTTCTATGACTTGGATAAATGCTTAAGACATGTCTGTGGTTATCGATCTTTGAGATGCATGTACAGTCATCTTGTGTGAGGATATTTACTTGGGTTAGGACGGAGGGCCTCCACCATCAAGAGTTGCCTTGGTGACAGCAAGGCCTTTTCCCTTACCCTACATGGGAGTATGAGTATGTGATCTATACAGGATCCCAATGTGGACCTTTTTTAGACACGTATATTGAAAATATCAAAGTTCAAATCAATAGTGTGGGGGCCCATTTGCTTGAACTTCAATTATTTTATTGTGAATTTGATGGTGCATGAAAAGTGAGTAGATCCTTAGACTTGAGAATATGTACGGGTGATGACCTTAACTAGGTAGTTTTGGCTCACTTTACAAAATCATTGAATGGGATTGAAGGTAGAGATGATTGCATGTGATTGAAAGTAGCCAATGCTACGTACATGTATTAAGATTCATTGATTCTTACATGAGTCAATGAGGAATCCACTAGGTATTCAATGAAACTTATTTATGGTTAGATCTATTAGATTAGAGAAGCATCAAATTATTTTACCCTTGTGTCCTGCACTTAAAAGGTTTTCATTGACTTTATAAAAGTTTTAATTCAAATAATGTTAAAGGTTTATTTTAATAGTTAAAAGTGGTTTTCTAATAGCCCAAATCTGATGATCTATCACTTGATCAATGTGGGATCTAAATCAATGATGGATAGTCATGATAAGAGAGGAATTGAATCACAATTGCTTGTATGAATGAGGCATTTTAACGAACTTCCTTTACAATAGAGTATAAAGAAGTTTGTAAGTGGCGAAGTACAATACCAACGTACACTTTTAAAACTTTAAACTACTTGTATAAGATGTTATTGCAGAGAGGAGAGATGTGCGTTTTCTTGCTCCATTATTCTTATTCCTCATCCCTTCACACGTATGCTATTATGGGTCCATATTTGTGGATGGTTTTCATTGATCTCCACCCCCTACTAAAGATCAAGGTTAAGTTCATTTATCTTCCCAAATTGCAATAGATTGGGAAGAGATTATTCAATTAGGAAAGTGACCTTGATAAAATCTTCGTCAAGGGGTGTTTATTTTTCCATTTACATGTGTAAATGGTGGTAAATGATAGTAAAAAAGTTATTGTTACTTGCAAAATGAATTCTTGTTAGCATCACTAGAGCTGGACATCGAGCAAAATCGAGTTGAGTTGGGCCTAGCTCGGCTCAGCTCAACTCGACCAACAAATAACTAGGCTCGAGCTCAAGCTCGAGCTCGGCCATCAAGCTAGAATGCCATGCTCGGCTTGGTTTGGTTGAGCTTTCAAGCCAAGTTTGAGCCACTTCAAGCCTAGAAATGCCCAAATTTTGAATAGGCCCGTCTCAAAAGCCCAACGTAAAATGGTTCAAAATCTAGGTTCGTTGACACCCGTTATTGCTGCTTTTATAAACAACTTTCCATTTTATTCCTTTGCTCACATCCGATGTAAACCTTACTTTCCAACTACGTGAGTCGAGTCAAACTCGAACAAAGTCAACACGAAACAAGCTTCAAGTCTAGCCAAATCGAGTTCGGTCCATCTCCAACTCCACTCGATTTTTTTCCAAACCACACTTGCCTAACTCAACTCGGCTTGAACTCAGCAATGGTTTTTTTCGAGCTGAGCCGAGTCAAGTTAACCGAGTTGGCCCAGCTCGCATCCAACTCTAAGCTTTGCCACCACGTTGATAACTATTGGCTTTTGACACTAATAACAAGGAGAAAATAAAAATCTTTAGCCCATTGTGATGTATGTGTCTGATTCATGTTGTCCATCCGTTTTACCATTTCATTTTAGGAGATGAGCCCAAAAACAAGAAGGATCCAAGGTGCAAGTGGACCACACCACTTGAAACAATGGCATAAAACGCCTATCATTGAAAACTTATTTGGGGCCACATAGGTTTTGAATGCTAATATTTTCATTTACCATTCATCCATTACTGTCTGACCTCATGAACAAGTTGGATGATCGATACAAGTCATCGTGGGCCCTAGAAAGGTTCCAGAGTTTCAATGGTGGATGTCATTATCTACCCTATTCCTGTCGTGTGGTCCATTGGAGTTTATACTCTGTCTCATTTTTTAGAATGAGCTGGTAAAATGGATGGACTGCCTGGATCAGATAGATACATCAGTGGGAACCACATATTTCACTCACACCATCTTCCATTTTTTTTTAAAAAGTGAACTCGAAAATAAAAAAAAGCTCAACACACGATAATTATTAATTTTTCCAAACGGCATTCAAATATTATCATTACTCATTTATCATATTTCACTCGCACCATCTTCATCCATTTTTTAAAAAAAAGTGAACTCGAAAATAAAAAAAGCTCAACACACGATAATTATTAATTTTGCCAAACCACATTCAAATATTATCATTACTCATTTATCACCGTTTACAGTGGTAAATGAAAAAACAAACACCCCCTGAGAAAGCATATGTGTGATCTTTCACGTCTAAGAATGATTTAAATCATCCATATAGCTAATGATTCTTAAAAATATGATGATATTGCATTTCGGATGACGCTGATATTGAATCCATTGAAAACATACAAACTGTGTATCTACTACATCCATGCCCAATGACCTAACAGGTTTTACTCCCATCTGACGGGGACATGCATTGTCTGGTTTACAAACCATTTAAGGACCGCCGAAAAAATCATGGGAGTTATCATGATGATTTTGACAAAAGCAGTAAATCTAAAACTCAGGCAGGCCACATGGCAGGAAACGGTGGGTATTGAACGTCCATCGTTAAAACACTCTCCCCTTCCCTTGGGTATCCAATAAGGGATGGCTGAAAAAGTCATGGAGCTCAATGTGATAATATTCTTTTGAGAAACCACCCTATACACCATTTTAGCAAGATTATTTTAGGGTTGGCCTAAAAATGAGACAAATCTAAAACTCATGTTGGAGGCCACACAGCAGGAAACATTGGGTATTGAATCCCTACCACTAAAACATTTGCAAGGCCAACATGATGTTTTTGAAAAATCCACTCCATCCATTAGTTCTTTCAAACCAAAAAATGAAGCAGATCCAAAGCTCAAATGGGCCACAGGAGAGTAAATAGTGGATATTGAATGACCATCGTTTAAACACTCAGGACCCACCGTTATGTTTTTGAGAAATCCTCCCTGTCCACCTTTTGTGGCCAGATAATTTAGGGGGTGGGCCGAAAAAACAGGCAAATCCAAATTTTAAGTGGGCCATACGGAAAGAAATAGTTGGTATTTAATGCCTACCACCGAACCATATATTCATGAGGCAATCATGGTCTCATAGAAGTTTTGTATCAGGCTACTATATTTGTTCTTTTTGTTTTTTTGTTTTTGTATTTTTTGTTTTTTTCAAGCTCATCCCAGTGGGGAATGGCCTTATGACTGGCTTCGATGCAATGAAAACAACACTCGATGTTTTTCAATTATTCACATTATTCTTACACCAGTAGCTTTCCCGATGACTTTCCAAAATATATTGGAAATTAGACTTTGATAAAGGGAGTAAAACTATTCAACACATCTCTCGTAGCAACTATTTACAAATTCCAACTTGAAAGAAAAGTAACTAAAAATAAGGGATCCGCTATTGATATTCTCGGGCCCACTAATTTGCCTGCCAACTTCGTGTCATCATAATTGGGACGGCTCGGATCTCAGACACATGTGCCAAGCTGCTACATTTAGACCTGGAAAATACCTATGGTATAAATAGCAGCAAGGATGATACTTCCAAGCATCCATCCACAAAGGCCACCCTCAATGACTTATCTGTGCCAACAGGGCACACGTGAGAGAGACCTATGCAGTTTATCACATGGATCACACAGTGGATATACCCTAGCCCAAAAATGGGCCAGCAAAGATCACATGCATGGTAAGCTAATCATGCCCCAACCTGATCTGGGCTTATGGCAAATTGGGCAATGATGATATTAGGCCCAAAACATTTACAGATGCCAATTTTGCCACATGTGGGGAGATTGCTTTCAGAATGTATAGATGGACGGTTGCAAGAAGCATTCCCATGTGGCAAAGCTTTGTTACATGCCGAAAGCAAAGATAACCTAGTAGGGCTGCAAAGGAGTCAAGTCATGGGCCATAGATTGTCCGGCGACAGTTATCATCATCTAGGCCTTATCCCAGTGAATTGGGGGTCGGTTAAACGAATCATATTCCACCATTCCATTCCATCAGGGTACCTTCAGTTAGACTATGAGTCATCAAGTTTTTTTTTTTATTACTATGCAGGTCCATGTTCTTTTGGGCCTTTTCCTCGCCTTTTTAAAGTCTTGAACTTATACCAACTCTCTACCAGTGCGGTTCTTAGTCTCCGTTCTAGATCCATTTCTCTAGCTTCATATATTCTCTCAAGCCCTAGTGATCATCAACTTGGGAATGTACCAAGCCCGGTAATGATCAATATGCAGAGCTGGTAGTGATTTCCTGTTGGGCTTGTTGGGCCTTCATTGCAGATTGAAGATTCTGCCCCAGCCCAATTAGTTATCTGGTCTGAAATCTGAGGATCTCCTCACTTTTGCAGGGGGGAAACCTCAAAAACCCCAAGGAGACTCTATACTGATATCAGTTATGCAAGAAATTTGTAATATTATCAGCTATAGAAGAAACCATGCATAGAAAATCCCTGAAGGAAACAGGGATGAGAAGGAAGTCTGTAGAGGAGACTGAGGCTGCGTCTGGATTCACTTTAATCAAAGGGGAAATGATAAAAACATAATGTCGTTTCCTATCATTCTATACAAAAGTAGCAGTCACATTGCAGTTCTGTTTCCTGTAAATCCGACTTGAAAGTACATTCATTCTAATTTGGATCCAGAATATGAATATCAAGGAAGGAATGTTCACTTGATCTTAATTCATGTGGATGTTGTATCCAAATGCAAGAAGGCGTTTACGATGGATAGAACGCGTGGGACTGCAACTGGGCTAGTCTGAGCCATAGTCTTAAGACTCGGGTGATTGCCCTACAGCTCTTCCAAGACAAGTCGGACTTGGCCCGACCCCGTCAAGTATGGCACCGCTAGTTCACTTGAACAAGTCACCCCTGATCACTTCGCCAAGTCCCAACTTGGCTTGAGACCAGACGAGTCAGTCTTGAGTCACCATGTCTTTTAACCATAGTCCAAGCCCAACTTAAGGCTCTACACCCTTTTTTTTACACACACTCAAACCCACACACACCACAATGGGCACTCGAACCCATGACCTCAGTGTTAAAACTCACAGTGTCTACCACTGAGACATGAGTAGGGATCCGATGCTGGTAAAAGAGATCATGAGGTGGGCCATGGCCCAGTGAATAAGCAGGATGGGCAAGACCATAGCCTTCCGACCTGAATCGATTTGATTCACAAGCATCAGCTTGACCCAGCCTTGCAGATTTGTAGCCCCCATAAAAGTCTGATTCCAGGTTATCACATGCGAATCCTTGAAAAAGGCCTATGTATAGATGGAAGTTTTACAATCCAATCAAAGAGACTCAGTCCTTGTTTGGTAGACAGCAAAAACTGAGTTAATCTCATTTTAGTTAACAACAATATATAATGAGTTCATGTCAACAATAATTATGTTTTCAAGGCCGAGATTTCTAATCCATAATTAGTGTTAACTAAAATATGAAGAACACATTTTAGACATATACCCAATTAAGCCTTATTTTTACTACGAAAAGAGTCGTCCAAAGATGAAAAAGAGCTAATGGATTCTCTCCCCAATATCACCACCACACAAGCAAGCTGTAGCACTGTACCTGATTGTCTGTTATAATTGCTAATCTTGTTTTGTTGATGTGAAGTAATACCTAGATGACAGAGACATAATTTTCAAACGATTTCCTGGAAAAGCTTTGTGTGTGGCTTGAATGGCACAAATGTGACATCTACAATAAATACAAACGTACAAGAATCAATAGAGTGCCACGTGGCAGTTTCACAACTTAATACTGACAGCAGGAAATGATTTTGTTAACCTTCAGCACAGGGTCAGGTGTATTACGAATCACCAACCCTTCATCGACCATCCTTGGTGGCTGTGTTCATCTCCTTCAGCCACCCATTAGATAGGCCACCTCTTGGATGGGGTATATCAAGGGATGTTGGAAAGCAAAGAAACCCAAGAGAGAGAGAGAGAGAGAGAGAGAGAGAGAGAGAAAAGAAAAAAAAAAAAAAAAAAAAAAAAAAGAAAAGAAAAGAAAAAAAGAGGACTTGGCTGAAAAAGGAGAAAAGTAGATTTAGTGAAAAGAACAAGTCAAAAGAATAGTGATGATTCCTTGACTGTAGATAAAGAAGGAAAAAGAGCATCGAGTAAGCCATGTGCTGTGTTTAACATGCCCTTTTCCTGCTAGCACGTGTAATTCATGCGTGTGCCAAGGCAAAAATTTGAGAGACTAGGTTAGATGGAACTCAATTTTTGTTTTTAATTTTCCATAATAAGATGTGAACCATTTTTCTTAATCATAAAATGTCTATGTGATTAGGCGTTTGGTTTGGATTTTATTTTGTTTATGAAGCTACTAATGCATTTTATTAGTTTGTGTGCCGATTGTGTCCCAAAATGATCCTACTTTTGCTCACTAAACCCTTTGGGTGTGCATGCTATATAGTTTTGTTGGGGTTGGGTTGGCATGTGAGCCATGTTGGGGTGAGCCTGTGACATGGCCAATTATAGGGTCGGGGTAAAAGAGGAAGATTGATCTAGGGTGAGGCCCATCCTTCACTTTTTAACGAATCTTGTCTTTAAAAGCCAACCACGAATTGCTGGAAGAAAGCCTATAAAGATGATGAAGCTACCGCCGGTTTAGTTAGGGATTAGGAAGTGTGGAGAAAGTTATTAAAGTAACCACACATTGCAAATGGTATACACATGTACTACTGCCGATTAACTTGATGGCTTTCGTAGTTTTAGTAGGAGATATGAGCATTGATTTTGTCTCTTCTAATAAGGTTGACAATCTGCTGCAAGCATTTTCACCATCGTGTTCTGAGATCTAAGCGTTCCATGAGATAGGCCACTGTATTTAGATTTTCTGGCCTGAAAATGCCGCTTGGCTGGCAAGTGAGTCACAATCTACACAACAAATGAATGGCCAGAAAACATGTTTTCACTGAAGGTTCAGTGCATAGTTGAACGCACTGGGAGTGATATCAGCTCATGTTATGCTGGAAGATCTTATCAGTGTAGCCCACCTGATGGAAAACTTGAATCTTCCGAAAGGGTCTCAGATTGGCCATTGATCTTGTGTGCTGTGCAGTCCTCTGAGCAAATGTGGGCTTAGCCCACCTCTCTTTTGTTGAATTGTTCAAGAGGGGGAAAGGAATGTGCAGTACTCTGCCATGCATGTGGCCTTGGCTTCCATCAAACATCTCTCTTGCCATGTGTCATGTCATCAACAATGTAATGTAATGGTAGGTATCGGTCGGTTGAGCACTCATGACCTTATGACCTCTGGCACCAAATCATCTGTAAGATCAGACCTATAAAGGTTGACTTGACTGTCTAACTACTAATGTGCAATGATCAAGCAATTTAGAGAGAAAGGGTTAATTCTTCTGAATGAATTTTTTTTATTTTTGCCTTGAGCCAAATGCTTTTCTCTTAAAGGTGATCACGGGACTTAAAGGATTTCCAGTAATATGATAATGGATGGAAATAATTAAAACTCAATACTTAATTGTCAATTCTATTAATTTATAATGAAGTTCAATACACTAAGTGGCCTGTGATCTCCTTTAAGAGAAAAGTCATTGGCTTTATTGTTTAATCTATAGAATCGGCAATTAAATCTTCAATAATGCAGTAATGGATAGAAAGAATTAAAAACTAAAGATTTAATCACCAATTCTATTAATTTATAATGAAGTTCATTACATTCAACGAGGATATAAATAAAAGATAAAACTTGCGATCATTTGTATATATGGACAAACAATTGAGGTGGATGGTTAATTGAGATGTGATATTTCAAGTATGGATTTGGTTGATTAGGGATCCGGGGATTCGACGATGGTAGATCATAGATATTTCCACTACTCTTAGCTAGGCATACTACAGTGCTGGTGCTAGACAACATCGATTTAAGTTATCATAGAAGTGGAGGGATTTAAAGCTAAAACTAAGCTAAGACAACGTTGCGCTTAAGAGGTTGTATGATGGCTTGGTTGGTGCCCTGTGTTCTTTGTAGTGTGCTCCTTGTATAGATTGGGGGTGACAACTATATTGGGTTTCCTTGTTAACGTGGGATCCTCGAAGGTCACAAAATTAGATTGTATCTCAGTCGGACTCGGATTCACCATTGCATCCTTTAATTCCTTTTTGGTTTTGGGATGAACCGGCTATTTGAACCTTTGTAGTTGCCATGAAAGCAATTTATCACAATGTTTTTATAAGCAACTTTTTCAAATTTTGTTACACTTCTTATCTTAATAGATCTTTATAAGCTTATCAAGCATGCTGCTTTCAACTATACGTAACAATCATGCAAGGGCTATGTGTCCTTCGTCAAAGTGTTTCGCTTGTGAGCATGTGTATGGCTCAGAGTCATTCTACTTTTAGCGGGTGATGTATCGCCGAAGGATATGAAATGAAAGATATACTTGAGGCGATATGTAGTACTAACACATGACAATATTTCATTAATCTATATTGATGCGCCCAGACAGTTGTAAACACCTTTTAACCTTTGACTTAAAGCAAGCCACTTCTTCTAACTAATGTGGTTCCCGGTTTTGTTAGAGACAACCAAAAACCATTAAAGCCCAATTTCTCCTATTTTACCATCTATTAGAGTTACTTGTAGATTCTCCCAAAAATAAGTTGTCAAGCACAACTATCAGCATAAAAACTACAACATATCATGTCAATGGCATTTTGAGCGTTTCTCATGAGTGAACCATGACACACCACGGGCACCCAACAGCATACTTTTCACATGTGCCACCCCATCGTTATCAGCATCCAAAACCACACGTGTGTTTGGGATGATCCAAATGTGGCCACATAGAGCTGGCAAGGTAGTATATCTATAAATAAATATAAAATTTACCTGTATGCGTTGCATAAGCTCTGGCACTTGTTCCATATATGGAGTGGTGGTTGCATAGAAAGATGAATAAACCACACATAAGTACAAAACCTAACCGGTCCCCCTTGTTCGGACGAGGGACATGATTTGGAATTTGGTTGGCCTCATTGATGTTTGGTTTGGGTCAGCTAATGAATAAAGAAAAATATAAAATTGAAGGCTACCGAACCGCTGCCGACACACCCTATAGCGTAAACATAAACAAAAAGGGTGCTATATCTATATGGAAAGCGGATTGCAATTGCTCCTGGGCACATAAATATACCTGTGACCGGGGTTGTGTGGAGACCACAGAGATGTCTATCACAAATCCACTCTGTCCAGCTGTTTTTAAAGACCACAGTATGATAGGAATCTAAAAATAAGGCATATCCAAAACCCATGTGGGTCATACCACATGAAACAGTGGGAATTGAACGCCTGGGGGTGACGGATGCTATGTATCAGGATGATATGTGTTGCTACAGTTTATCTGAGTGGTAATAACCATATGAACGGTTTGGATGGCATATAAACATCATGGTCAACTCCATCATGGTCAACTCCAGGAAGGTTTCAAAGGTGGATGTTTCCCGTTCCCACTTTATCATTTGTAGTGGCCCACATAATTTTTGGATCATCCTACTTTTAGAATCAAAAATAGAGAGTGGAGTTGTCACGGAGCTCTCCGTGGGACCCACACAGTACCGGGCACAGGTATACCTTTGTGCCGTCGGCACATGCAATCCGTTCTCTACCAGGTCCTGAGGTCCATACTCCATATAAGATGCTTCCCTTTCAGTGACGGTGCCGTTAAAAGCTTTATTTTAAATGCTGACGAGCTATTTTATGCGTTAATTAGCAGGTGTATGGTGAATCATGCGCTTGCAGGGGTACGCTGGGAGGGTGTGATCGATGTTTCCTTTCTTTGTGGGATGCGGGGCCTACTTTACATTAAATGAGCCATCAAAATCATGGGACCCACTGTATATGGGTCATAAATTAACAATTACACTGCAATGGATTCATATTTGGATGGATGGTGAGTAAAAATTCGACAGTTCCCATTTGATCCATTAATCAGATTTTAGGGTTATAGGCTAACAAAGGAGAGGGAATAAAAATCGCTCAACTCGTACTAACTGTATGCCACATTGCTGCTTTTACCATTTCTCAATACATGACTATGAACTGTCACATTCTTCCCGAGTCTGTAACTTATCACATGCGTGCCTTAATCCTAACCACTCCAACCATTGGTCACTGTGACAGAGCATGATTCTAAATGCATAAAATACAAATGGAATTCATTTTGCCTCTGTCGCGACTTACGATCTGGCTTGCATGCCACCTACCATAAATAGGCTGTGTTCTGATTATTAAATCTCAATGATACTCCTGGGCTTGGATTTTAAATAGGATGGGTGGATCGCTGACTATGGGGCCCACCGTGGTGTATGTGCCTTACATCCACGCCATCCATTCGTTTTGACAGCTCTGTTTAGGGCATGATCCAAAAAAATGAAGCAGATCCAAATCTTAGGTGGACCACATCAGAGGAAACAGTGGTGATTGGATACCCACCATTAATAACTTCTTCGGGGCCACTGGAATGTTTATTTGTCATCCAACCTGTTGGTAAGGCGATAAAGACTTGGGTGAAGGGACCACACAAATACCAGCTTGATTCAAAACTTGTGTACCACAAAAAGTTTTTAATGGCCAATCACCACTCTTTCCTGTGGTATGGCCCACCTGGTATTTGGATCTACTGCATTTTTTTTAATCATGTCTGTTATGGGAATATTTCGAGCTATCCCATAACCCATGTGAGGAAGCCCACTCCAAAAAGTTTATGTTACTAATGTAAAATGGGTCGATGATTATTTCATGGCCCAGATGGACCAAAAGAAGACCAATCAGGGTCGAAAGTGATCTGAACCGTCAGGACCGTAAAACGGTCGTATCTCGCAATCCAGAATGAGTTTCTGGATATATAATATATGATTTTGGGGTAACTCGAGCTACTTTAGCCACCCAACCGCTACGCCGAGTTGCCCATGCCGGAATCGCAAGATTCGACCATATCGACGGCCATTAGGCTAGTTTATTTTCATTTTTACTATTTATAGTAAGTTTTAATTCGATCATAACTTTTAATCCGTAGGGTTTTAGAGTTAGTGCCCAACATGAAAATGGCTTAGAATATTTAGTAGAACAACATGATTGGGCCTGTTTGAAAATTTTATATTATTGGCCGAAAACCAAGAGTTCTAATAGGATTGAGCAACTTCTATTAATAGTAAGTTGCGTTTTCTAGGAGTTTAAGTTTGAGTTGGAGTCTAGTACTTTACCTAGGGTTTAGTTTCCTATTTGCATGCATTGTAATTTTGTTTCTATTCATTCAATCTATCAAAAACAATTCTTGGGAATTAATTTCCTCTTTTTATCCTTTTATTTCTTCTGGTGGATTCGAGAAACAATCAATTAGGGAGACAGTGATCGACTTACCACATCCTCCTTGTGTCAGTTACAATCCTCGGCTTCCGAATCACTTGAGTACATACCACGGCTATTTGATAAAGCTTAGTTGTCGGTTGTTGCTAATGATTGTAGAACATCGACAATCCTCCGTGCAGGAGATGAATGCTATCGAGGACCTCGCATCAACAACCAAGTCCTCAATCCAACCACCTGAAGGCAATCACAATATCTGTGGAGATCTGGATACCTTTCCAAATACTCTAGATCCTTTCTATTTTTACACCGTCGCCCCGACATGACGGGAATGCAAAATTTTACTAAAATAGGGACTTTACCAACGTATCCTAAACGGATCCGACTCTCTAGAATTGCATCTCAAGTTTTATAAATAGGACTGGGATCTCCACCTCAAAGGTATGAAACATCTTAACCCTCAAACCCTAGTCTTCCTTGTTTACGTCGAATTCTGTAACAGGGTCCTCCGAATGTTCACCTTCTCTCTAAGGGATTTTCTCCGTGGACCTGAAAGAAACAGGAAGCAAATAAGGGTGGCTGGCGTCCAGCCGTTAGCCCTCCGATGCTTAAATTAGATCGGAAAAAAAGGAAGGAATGATCAAATCGAAGTTAAAGATTGAATATCGTGTACCTTTATCATCAGTAGAGTTATCTATTTATACAGATCTCAATGATCCAAATCACTACGCAAGCTGTTAGATTAGAACTGATTTCATGGGATAGGGAGCTTATCTCGCTTAAT
Source organism: Liriodendron chinense (assembly GCA_003013855.2). Classification (NCBI taxonomy): domain Eukaryota; kingdom Viridiplantae; phylum Streptophyta; class Magnoliopsida; order Magnoliales; family Magnoliaceae; genus Liriodendron; species Liriodendron chinense. The sequence continues at coordinate 825,962 of PVNU02000133.1, read as the reverse complement.
CCTTGAATAAAGATGTAGTCAAAACATCCTAGACGTCTAGCTGATTACATCTCTGGATATTCGGAGCTAAAAATAGATAAAAACCAAAACTGGCCTATACGGGCTGCTGGTACTAGTAGACGAAGCCCTTCCATATCAGAAGTCATGAACCACAATCATTCAGATGCCGGGGGCTGCTCATATCTAGAATACTCGTATTTAACATACGGGATGCGACCCCTCCTGTCGAGCGAGAGCCGGGCTCCTCGCATTCTGGATGTGCGACCCCTTCTATCGAGCCCGAGCTGAGTTGCTCGCATTCCGGATGTGCGACCCATTCTGTCGAGCCCGAGCTAAGCTGCTCGCATTCCGGATGTGCGACCCCTTCTGTCGAGCGCGAGCTGAGCTGCTCGCATTCCGGATGTGCGACCCCTTCTATCGAGCCCGAGCTGAGCTGCTCGCATTATGGATGTGCGACCTCTTCTGCCGCGCCCGAGCTGAGTTGCTCGCATTCCTTTTACATGCCAAACTTATCTACAACATTCCTTGTTTCCAGATATGACTTAAGCATTGGAGAGTTCCCCACCATACAGCGGCACCTCTCCCTACCTATTCACCTTCTCCTTGCAGGTTTTGCGGTCCAAGGAAGCTCTCACATGTTAATTGAAGGCTACATGGCTAATCGATTCATTGTCCAGAACCTTGTGACAACAATGCCCTAAAATGAGCTGTCAAAACGTATGGACAGCATCAATGAAAGGCACATACATCATGGTGGGCTCCACAGTCACAGATCCACCTAAGCCACGCCCAGAAAAATGAACTCTTATAATAGAAAATTTGTTGTTTGAGTTAGGACTGCTGAGTTTTCTCTTAATTGTCCATGTGATGACCACTGATTAGATAGCTAAAATCCTCTGATCAATGAGAATTTTAGACTGTGCCATATATAGTAGACTGTGCCATTATTCCATTCCGGAGCCCTTTTATATAAACACTATCGGCTGACTAAGGTTGCAATATTTCGCTAGGATGGTGCATCCACAGGTTTTTGCTAAGCCCAAGCTACATGCTACTCTATGTGCTTAGGGGTAAAATGTGTTTGAAATCTGATCCATCCATCTTGTGGATCCGACTGTATGGTGTCATTATGGAAAAGTCAGTCCATGCACAGATCAAGAGCCAAAATGCGAACGAACATTTGATTAAAAAAAAAAAAAAAACTCATCTAAAGGCCTCTTTGGTAGATGCTGGAATAAAATGAGGTCATTCCATTTTATTTAATCATAAATATCTATTAGAGATTGTGATACATAGTCGCATCTAAATAAATCACAGTTGTGTATTAGAAATCATAATCTTTAATAGTCTCTGGCACACAAGTATTTTAAACTAAAACGAAATAAATCCACTTAAAAATTGTACAGATGAAGAAAAAATTAATCTATTGGATTATCTGACGAATCGTTTCAGTTCTAATTTACTGGTTTGCTTGGGATTGTGACAGGGTCAGTAGGATGCATAATCTAGTTTACTATAGGACATGTGTACAATTCTGATTGCCAGCACACCAAGTGTCAAGGTAGCCGGAGTATCATATAACTCTTAAAACGTGTGAGAGCAACAGTGTCGTACCTGATCGAACCGGAGTTGGCTACGGCACCTCTGGTAGTCAGGGCGTAAGTCAACCAAGTCTGTGGGACCCATCATGTTGTAAATCGAAAATCCACTCTGTCCATCAGGTTGTATCCTCTATATTAGATCTTTTCAAAAACCAAAAAATTCCTAACTCATGTGGGTCATAGCACATGGAAAATTGGAAATGGAATGCCAACCATAGGTTCGTGTGTAGGGTAACATGTCTGCATCGTTCATCAAAAGCGTCAAGATTAAAATAAAAGTCAGGCTGATTAAAATCACAGGCAGCCCGCAACGTTTGACTTGACAATTCTTGCTCCCCTTGGTGTGTCCCAGGTGGGCTTTTTAGTCGGGTTCATCCTGTCCACTTACGGTTGAAATAGAAGGGCTCGTTTGGCATCTCTACTCTAATTCAATAAGAACTTTTTGAATAAGAATTAATTCAATAAGTTCTTTTTGTTCGGGCTCTGTTTTAAATAAGCTTGTTTGGTAAAATCTCAAGAAAAAAAAAAAAAAAAAAACTTATTCAAAATAAGCATGTTTGGTAAAACTTTTAAATAAGAGCTTTTTTCAAAGTCATTTTTAAATATTACAACAACTTTAATATAAGACCAATCCAAATGGTTGTTTTGGTGGACCATCCATCATGTGGGGCCCAACGTCATTCCTAATTGTTTTTTATGTGAGGCCCCTCAATGTCCACTACCCATCACCCATCACGTGGACTCCACATTTGATGTGTTCATAGTGTGAGCCACACCTTTGAAGTGGATTGTCCATCATGTGGGGCCCACTTTTGATTTCCACCATTCATCATGTGGGGTGCATCTTCTATGAGGATCATCCATCATACGGCCCACTTTGGATATGGGTAATCCATCATGAGAGACCTTGGATGTGGACCGTCCATTAAGTGGGGCCCACTTGATGTGAATTGTCCATTATGAAGGACCATACTTTTATGTGGGCCATCCATCATGTGAAGCCTACTAAGTCCATTATGTGGGCCCACCTTGATGTAGACCATTCATTGTGTGGGGCCCCACCTTCATTATGTGTCGTTCATCATGTGGGCCCACCTTCAATGACCATCATTCATCATGTGGGTCCCACCTTTGATGTGGATTGTCCATCAAATGGGACCCACTTGATGCGCATGTTCCATCATGTTGGGTCAGACTTTGATACAGGTCATCTATCATGTGGGACCCACCTTTAATGTGAACCTTTCATTACGTGGGCCTATCTTGATGTGGGGTCCCACTTTAATATGAGTCATTCATCATGAGGGGCCCGTCTTTGATGTCCACCATCCATTATGTGGGTCCCACCTTTGTTGTGGACCACTATCATGTGGGGCCAACTTGATGTAGATAGTCCATCATGTGGGACCTACCTTTGATGTCCACCATCCATCATGTAGGTCCCACCTTGGCTGTGGACTGTCCATCATGTGGGGCCCAACCTTTAATATGGGTCATTCATCATGTAGGCACACCTTTAATGTCAACCTTCCATCATGTGATCTCACATTCAATGTCCACCATCCATCATGTGGGTCCCATATTTGTTTTGGACCATCTATCATGTGGGGCCCACTTGATGTGAATAGTTCATCATGTGGGACCCACCTTTGATGTCCACCATCTATCATGTAGGTCCCACCTTTGCTATGGACTGCCCATCATGTGGGGCTCAACCTTAAATATGGGTCATTCATCATGTGGGCCCACTTTTAATGTCAATCTTCCATCATGTGGTCCCACATTCAATGTCCACCATCTATCGTGTGGGTCCCACATTTGATGTGAACCATCATCAGGTAGGGCTTGCTTGATGTGGATCATTCATCATGTAGGGCCACACTTTGAAGCAAGCCATCCATCATGTGGGGCTCACCTTTGATGTGACTGTGTATTATGTAGGCCCACCTTTAATATGGACCATTCATCATGTGGGGCCCACTTTCAATTTGGGTCGTTCATCACGTGGGCCTGAAGAAATTGTAAAGAGAAGAGAAGAGGGTAAGATGAGAATTACTTGAAATTTAAGGGTAAACTTGTCTAAAAATTAGTCCAAAATCTTTACCCGCTTAAGCTAAATAAGCTCCGTTTCAAAAAGTAACCCCTCTCCAACTTGTTAAATTAGAGTTTATTTGCTACTTTCTAAAAAAAAACACTTCATTAGACTTTTATCAAATGGTCTAAAAGCTTATTATTTTAGAAATAAGCCAATAAGCTCTTCTTTGTAGAGATGTCAAACACCCCCATAGTTTTCATCTTATCGATGGTCTAGGTTTTACATAAAAAACATGGGGCCACGAGTTGACTAGAACCTGGAACCAGCTATGTGGGTGTTGCCCTGTCCCTTAGAGCCACCAGGTGAGTGACTATTAAAAACTTTTTGTAGGCCATAAGAAGTTTTAGATCAAGCTGATATTTGTGTTTTCCCTCATCCAATTTTATGTGACCTTATCAACAAGTTGGATGGAAAATAAACATTACATTAAGACTTAGAAAGTTTTTTAATGGTGAGCATTCTATTAAGAAAAGACCAGCAATAGAAGCAAAGATGAACACATAACAGCAAATAAAATCAAACGAGCAACACAATGTAATCATACATATATGCAATCAATCACACAGAGACAATCCAATTTTACGTGGAAAAACCTCTCACAGGTAAAAATCCGCGGCATAAAGCGACACCAATCCACTATGATATCAGAAGTTACAAGAGATTGAATCTAAAACCCAGATTACAAGCCCACACAAGAAAAATCTCAAGCTTTTCAAAAAAGAAAACATTCTTCTCAAGCTCTTTCTCTCACCTAGAACCTCTCTCAATCCTCTTTCATGTCTAGGATAACACTAATCCCGTATTATACTCCTTAAATAGGAGAAAACCAAAATTAGAAATCTTTGCGCAAAACCACGCAAGAAACCAACTCAAACAAAGAAACTTGTCGACCGGTCGGTGCTCCACAATTGTACAAAGAGTTGTTGTCCTGGCTCTTGAATTTTCGACTGGTCAGTCGCCATCCACGACCGATCAATGGCCTCTGTTGCGGCAAATTTGAGTCGATTCCACCAATCTCCACCACAACTCCAATCTTCATGCAACATATTGCCACGCACAATCCTCCACTTTTACTTCGTCATCATTATAGTCTTATTACTTCTCATGCTCCATCGACTTTATTCTTGCACCTTCACGCGCCTTGTCACTCTTCTCATGTGGCCCTTTAGCTCTTGCCACATACGAGCAACTGTGGATCCCGCTACCGATTCCGCAGCTCCACCATGAATAGTGCTCCCGATCACCTTATAAAGATGACCACACCTCTGTGCTTTCATTCACACAAGTGCCCCCTTCATCACTTTACAATATAAATCGCAGCCGATGAACCTGCACCCTTTCGCCTTGAATGCACCAAGAGATATCGCATTCTTCTTCATCTCAGGGACATGCTTCACACCTTCAAGAATGCGTTCTATCTCATTGAACATTTTAATACGCACCGAACTAGTACCCACCACCTTGCGAGCGTAGCCATCACTCAAAAACACCAATCCACCATCATACTCCCCGCATGTCATAAATAAACTCTTGTCAGCACATACATGACATGATGCACCTGAATCTAAGAGTCACTCTCCACCGAGAGACCCCTTGCCGGATACAGTCAATACATCGCAAACATCATACTCATCCTCCATGAATTTTTCGGTATTAACCCCATCCCTAGAAAAATCTCTATATTTCTCTTACCTTTCCTGGGATTCAGACAATCTCTCTTCACGTGCCCTTCTTCACCACAGCCCCAACACTTCATCTTGCTCCCCCTTGGATTTAGATATCGATGATGAAGATCCCCCATCCCTCTCAGAATTCCTCCCCCGCATAACTAATGCTTAGTCTGTAGAGGAACCCACGCAACTACTTTTCTTTTTCATCGCCTTCGACTGAAGGGCTGAGATAACGATCTTCACACCAATGGTTTCCCTACTTACATACAACGAGTCCTTGAATGACTCATATGAATCTGGAAGAGAGTTCAACAAGGTAAACGCTTGATCACCGTCCTTCATCGGTTTATCTACATCCATCAACTTGCAAATGAGCCTATTGAAATTGCTGATGTGGCTCGTAACATCGATCCCCTCCGTCATCCTCAGATTATACAACTGAAGCTTCAGATATATGCAAATTTTCAAAGATTTCTTCATGTAAATATTCTCTAACTTCGCCCATGTTTCAGTCATAGTTTTCACTTTCATGACGTTATACAAGACCTCATTTGCCAGGCACAATTAGATTGAGACATTGGCTTTTTAATCGATCATCTTCCACTCTTTTTTTTTCGTAACATCCTATCTCTTTCCAATGAGCGCATCTTGCAGCCCTTACTGAACTAGAAAGCATTTCATCTTCACCTTCCAAAGTTCAAAATTATTTTTTCCCGAATAGTTCTTGATGTCGAATCTTATGCTCGAAGACGCCATTGATGCCTCGCCTTAGATTCTCTTTGCCTCCTCCTCAACTTTAGCTCTGATACCACTTGTTGGGGTGGGAGGCCCGGCAGCAAAAGCGAGAAGAACAAGCGAGCGACAATCACACAACGGCCACACACAAGAAGGTAATCCGAATTTAACATGGAAAAACTTCTCACGAGTAAAAAAATCACGCACAAAGCGACACCAATCCACTATGATATCAGAAGTTACAAGAGATGGAATCAAAAACCCGAATCACAAGCTCACACAAAAGAAATCTCAAACTTTCCCAAGAAGAAAAGCCTCTTCTCAAGCTCTTTCTCTTACCTAGAACCTCTCTCAATCCCTTTACCCATCTAGGATACCACTAATCCCATATTACACTCCTTAAATAAGAAAAAATCGAAATTAGAAACTATTTACACAAAACCGCACAAGAAATCAACTGAGTTGGATTTGGATCCGGCTAAGATTTTCGGACTTGAGTTAGAGCCAATTGGATCCAATCTAGATCCCACCCATTGAGAGTCCTAAACATGGCAGACTCCATACATGTTACGGGCGCGACTTGGCGAGACCCAAACAAGAGTGACCCTGCCCGTGGAGCTTGCCTTGATGCGTGAGTTCTATATCTCCATGTGCATCCATTTTTCCAAATCATTTTATAGCATTATAAAAAATGAAATGAAAACAAATCTCAGGTGGACCACACGACTGGATATGAAGGTGAGTGACTAGTAAAAACTTTTTGTAGGTTAAGTTTTGGAGCAAGTTGATATTTGTATTTACCTTCATTCAGTTTTGTGTGACCGTATTAACAGGTTGGATGGAAAATGAACATTATGGTAGGACTCATAAAGTTTTTAATGGTTAGTGCTCAATGACCACTGTTTCCTACAGTGTGGTCCATCTGAAATTTTTATTTGCTTATTTTCTTTTGACTCATGCCATAAAATAAACTAAAAAAACGGTTGGACGGCGTGGATAGACAGCGCATACATCGAAATAGCCCCAACGGTCAAGTTACAACCCAGCTCCGGGTACGATTTGAGTCCTGCGCCACGTTTCAGGCTACGCTTGGCGTTCCGTGTTTGAGGTCTCGACGTGTGGCGTATTCATAAGAATGTGCCGACACGTATTGCACAAAGGCACAGGCCCAGGGGCGGGAATTAGGTGTTACCCCGGGAACAGTTTAGTGGGTGTTACCCCTACCGTATGGCACACATGGATGATTTTTTGTATATCCACGCCGTCCATCCGTTTCTACCGATCATTTTAGGATGAAGTTCCAAAAATTACTGATCCAAATATCAAGTGGACCATACCACTAGAAACAGTGTGATTGAGTGCCCCACCATTAAAATTTTCAAAGAGCCCATCTTAAAGTTTTGGTAGTTTTTATTTGCAATCCAAGCTCTTGATAATATCAATAAGGTCTTGGTAAAAGGAAAATATAAAGATAAGATTTCTCCAAAACTTTTGTGGCCCATAAAACTTTTTTAATGGTTATTCATAACTGTTTCTAGTGGTATGGTTCACCTGAGATTTTGATCCTTTTAGGATTTTGGATCACATCCTAAAATGATATGACAAAACAGATAGACAGCATTGATATATAAAAAATAAATCAATATGAGTCCCACACAGTAGGGGTAACACCCCCTAAGCTGTTCCCGGGGTAACACCTAATTCGCGCCCAGGCACAGGCACAGGCACAGGCACAGGCACAGGCACAGGCACACGTCTGGCACGACAGCAGAGGAAACAGTTGCTCATTAGGTCAAAGATTAGATTGGCATTACAGGAGAAGCTTTTTGCTCCAAAATACAGGACGCGGATTGGCTGCGAAAGCCTTTCGCAGCGCTTGGAATCTAGGTGGGGCCCACCGTGATGTTTGTGAGAAATCTACACCGTCCAAACGTTTTGTGAGATCATTGTAGGCGTTGCGACCAAAAATGAATGGGATCCAAGACTCAAGTGGGCCGCATAAAGCAAAAAGTGGGTAAGAAAATTCCTACCGTTGAAACCTCGTGGGTTCCACAGTGATGTTTGTATGCCATCCATACCGTTCATAATGTCATTCCTACTAAGATGAACTGAAAACACAGATATTATCCTGATTCGAAACTTCTGTGGCCCTATGAAAATTTCAACTATGGAAGTTCAATCGTCACGTTTCGGCCCACTCGAGTCTTGGATCCCGTTCATTTTGTTCGCAACGCCTAAAAGGAGCTCAAAAAACGGTTGGACGGCGTGGATTTCTCACAAACATCACGGTAGGCCCCACCTAGATTCCGAGCAGACCTAGATTCCGAGCGCAGGAGATGCCTGCAAAAGGCTTTCGCAGGCAATCCGCGTCCCAAAATACATGCCAAATGTCAAAATCCCTTACGTACCGGAATTCAGCTTTTACACGACGAGTCGGGGTTGTTTGCAATGATCTAGACCGTTTACACGATGAAGCTCCAATCGTGTGGCAGGTAGACAACCAATAAATTGAATTGTTTTCGACCATTTGAAATTTTTGAGATGATAGGTTTGGATCATTTAGGAAAAAAAATTCCAACTGAAATGGATAAAAGTCGGAAGACATGACATATCCATAGGTAGGGAATGTATGGGGCAACCATCTGGCGGAGATTTATTTCAAACATACCCTTACGCTTGCATATCCGCAGCTACTTGAGATGTCGGATACAGTAGAAAAGCCGTCGGTGGATGGACAAGAATCCAATAATTTCATTGAATTAGAAAAAGATGGCGTTGGAGTGTGGCTCTCATGCTCCAGTTCCAGGCCATCATCTGGTGGCCCCTGCATATAAAATGTCAAGTGACAAAATCAAGCTCGTCCAGTCATTACCTACAACTATCATTCATGTCCTTGCGTGGCCCACCTGATGAACAGCGTGGAACTAGAGCAAGTGTGACAATAGTACGATTTGGATGGCTGCTGGAGTATCCCTAGCTCTAGTCCATGTGGAAGAAAATGGCGGAAGTCGTAAAGCCCTTTGTTCTCACGACCGACACAATACAGTACTACAGTTGAATCCATCTGCCATCTCTCTTAGAAGAAGACATCCATATCGTTAACGCCTTGTATAACATGGATCATCCATTAGTCACTGTTCTTAACTGTTCTTCGTTCCATCCGAATTGTATCTCGGTCATTGGCTCTTTACTTTTATGGCAATAGCCATCTAAAATCATCATCGTTAAGGTCCTATAATTTGATTGGAGGTAAATGAAAGTAATTGTGGTAAAAATATAATGATGATTTTCACCGCTCATTTGATAGAGATGGAATTCCACCTCTAAAAGGATGCAAATTTCTACATCTTTTCAAAGCAAAACTTTATATGCCCCACTATGATGTATATGTTATATCCACATTGCTTATTCATTGTTACAAATCATTTTAGTACACCGATATGAAAATAAGACAAATCCAAAGATCAAGTAGACCACACCATCGATAACAGTAAGTTCAATAGTAGATGTAATTATTTTTAATGTGTACTACTTGGAGTTTTGAATCTGCCTCATTTCTCAACTTATGCCTTAAAATAATTTAGAAAAATTAACAAACGGCAAGGATATATCATGCATGTACCTAATGTAAGAAAATTTACTTTTATTTCTTGGCTATCAAGGAGGCCCTAAAAGTTTAATTCTCGCGGATTAGTTACTACCCCACCCGACCGGGCTCCAAAAAGGCTGAGGATCTAAGGGGCTTATGAGTTTATCTACACCATCCATTCATTCTGTCATTTTATTTTAGAATATAGCCTCAAAAATCAGGTAAATGCAAGGCTCAAGTGGAGCATATAGAGAAGATTAAATGCACACCATTAAAATGTTTGCAAGAGCTGTAGAAGTTTTGGATCAAGCCGGTATATGTGATTTGAGTTCTACATGAACTTATGAATAAGTTGGATGGCAAATAAACATAATGATGAGCCTTAAGAAGGTTTCAACATAGCTCTCATTATCCCCGCTTCTTCCTTTGGTGTAGTCTACTTAATTCTTGGATCTACCATATGTTTGGGCTTGTAATCTAATATAATAATACAAAAAAAAAAAAAAAAAAAAAGGAAGGATGAACTGAATCTACCTTATGATTGGGCTTATATCCCTAATATAAAAATATAAAAACATGGATGAACGGTGTTGATAAACTATACATCACGGTGGGCCTCTCTGAGCTTCAGCCTGTTACCAGCTCGGGACTGGTCGGGTAGCTATTCCGCGTCCCCGGATTCTCGCCGTTTACCAAAGTCCAAGCAAGAAAGAATAATTGGTACTCTAGCTTCCCTGAAGGTTCATACACATGTACCTACAAACTCTACTCTCGGCAGACATTTTCCTTAAATAGGCCGTTCACATCGTAGGGAACAATTTATGCGTAATAAAAACTAAAAATTCCACTGAAAGGATGTTGTAGCCGTATGATTGGCTGAAATCAATTTTGACGGTGAAGATAAAATGTATTAACCAAGTGGATTTGAGATACACAAATATTAGGGCTCTTAATGGAGCAGGTCAAATCCGAGATCCGATTCGCTCCAAATTCATATAATGCAGATTTGGATCTCAAAATAGGTTTGATTAGATAAATGGATCGGATTTGGATCTTAAAATAGGTCCAATTACTTAAATGAACCGGGTTTGGATGCACATGAACATATCCAAGTTCGATCTAAATCCCATTAAGATCCGACTCATTGTCACCTTACTGTATATGTTATATTTATGCTGGCCATTAGGGCTGAAAGTCGAGCGGGTTGGGTCGGGTTGGTGCTGAACCCTAACTCAACCCAAGGTTCCTATACCTCAACACTAACCCAACCCAACCCAACCTCGGGTTGGGAATTCTCAACCCAAGCCCAACCCAAGCGGGCTCGGTCGGGTTGATTGGGTTGGTCGGGTTGATACATGCTAATATTTTCGTTGTTACATTAGTTTATTATGTTTCAATACACGCCTTATTTTTAGTACTTATGGCTTTATTAATTATATATGTACTTATTTATGTAAAGAACTTCACTTTTTTTTAAACAAATAAGTTAAAATACAAGTAAACATTATAAGTTTACTTCACTAAAGTATAATAAAAGTATAAGTAACTTGTATATAGATCGGGTTCGGGTTGGGTCGGGCAACCCGAGACCTCAACCCAAGCCCGACCCAAACTTCATCGGGTTGATGTTTTCATAGCCCAAGCTCACGATCGGGTTCGATACTTCTTGCCCAAGCCCAACCCAATGTCGGGTCGGTCACGGGTCGGTCGGGTTGAACCTGCCCAACTTTCAGCCCTACTGGCCATTCGTTTTACATATTATTTTAAACCATGTCTCAGACACGCTACTCTTAAGTCAACCATACCACAGTAAATAGTAGGATTTCATCATTTTTCTACCAAATTAAATATATTATATTATATATTTTTTTAGATATGTAATGGAGGTGGGACCCGAATCCCATGGTTATATGGATTTTGGATGAGAAATGGATCTAACAACCTTCTGGATCTGAGTTGGATCCGAATCCGATCAGAATCCGTCTATAGATGTACCGACTTGGAGCTGGATCCAATTGGATCTAATCCACATCTGACCCAGTAAGAGCCCTAACAAATATTATTTTTAGGATTTTTTTTCTTTTTTAATCTTCTATTAGGTTTACATATGTGTAGTATGTGGACGGTTGGGCTTGACACTTATGGGCGCGGCTTCGCTGGATCCCCTGATCCATTGAGGCCGGTGGATCTCTTACCTTGCCGTCCACGGTGTGATGTGTGTGTATTACATCTATGTCATCCATTCATTTTGAAAGCACATTTCAAAGCATGATTCAAAAAAATGGAGTAGATTCAAATCTCTAAGTAGACCACAATACAGTAAACAATGGTACTCAACCATTAAAAGCTTCTCGTGGGTCACAGAAGTTTTGGGTAAAGCTGATATTTGTTTGGTATCTTCATCTAGATCTCTGTGAACTTTTCAACAGGTTGAATGGAAAATAAACATTTCAGTGGCCCCATAAAATTTTTAATGGTGTAGATTCAATCACTACTATTTCATGTGGTATGTTCCACCTAAGATTTGGATCTGCTTCATCTTTTGGGACAATGCCCTAAAATAGCTTTAAAAATGCATGGACGGTATAGATGTAAGGTACATGTATCACAGTGGCCACACAGTTGGGGATCCATCCAAACCGCGACCGACTCTTATTGGTGCAAGCTTACCAACCATTAAACCCCTTCGTAATTTCAACAAACTCCAAGCCCCTTTCCATTAGAAGAACACCACAAAAACCCCAAACCCAAACCAGCCTCACTCCCCTCTCCACATCATCATCGTTGTCGTCATCATCATCTTCCCCGGAAACGCCATGAGGAAAGAGGGCGGAGGAGCTGCAACGACCACCGTATCCCTCTCCCACAGCTGCTTTGAGATGAAACCTTTCATCGCAACCCTCGTAATCCTCACCCTCCTCATCGCCCTCTACCAGCTTCCTCCCCCAGCAGCCACCACCCTCCTCGCTTCTCCCCACCATCCTCCTGAAAAGCTCTCCACACCTCCTCAACGCCCGCTGCAGCTGAGATCCACAACCCCATCCGACCCCAACAAGCGTCTCTTCCAATCCTACGGCAATGCCGCTGCTCTCTTCGTCCAGATGGGCGCTTACCGCGGCGGACCCTCCACCTTCGCCGTCATCGGCCTTGCCTCGAAACCCCTCCACGTATATGCCCGCCCTTGGTTCAAATGCGAGTACATCTCCAACAATCGTTCGACGAAAAGCCTTAAAGCCAAAGCCTATAAAATGCTCCCCGATTGGGGCTACGGCCGCGTCTACACCGTCGTCATTGTCAATTGCACCTTCTCCGAAAAGCCCAATGCCGACAATGCCGGCGGCAAGCTCGTCATCTACGCTTACTACGGCGAGTCCCCCAAGCGCTACGAGAAGATAGTTGCTTTGGAAGAAGCCCCTAATTCCTTCGACGAGTCCAAGTTCAGACCACCGTATAAATACGAGTATTTGTACTGCGGGTCATCTTTATATGGAAATCTCAGTGCGGCGAGGATCCGGGAGTGGATGGCCTACCACACGTATTTCTTTGGACCCAAGTCGCATTTTGTGTTCCACGATGCAGGAGGGGTCTCACCGGAGGTGCGGGCCGTGCTCGAGCCATGGGTGCGGGCGGGGCGTGCGACGGTGCAGGACATCAGGGCGCAGGCGGAATACGATGGTTATTACTATAATCAGTTCTTGGTGGTCAATGACTGCTTGCACCGCTACAGGCACGCAGCGAATTGGACATTCTATTTCGATGTGGATGAGTATATCTATTTGCCTGATGGGAATACATTGGAATCGGTTTTGAATGAGTTCTCGGACTATACCCAGTTCACAATCGAGCAGAATCCGATGTCGAGCAAGCTCTGCGTATCGGATGACAAACAGGACTATTCCAAGTAAGTATCCGTTACAAGAAGAAAAATTTTTTTTACTCTTTTTCTCCTTATTTATTATCTAAAAGCTGTCTGAGGTTGGAAACGTTTCTGATACGTATCGGGCGTTTCGGTCTACTTGAATAACGAAAATGCCGGTGGTTTTGTAGTCTACCGCATCTTGGTTTTTCTTCTTTCCTTTGAGGAAATTAGAAAATGTTAGCTTATAGCAGGAAAAATCCATTATTAATTAAAAAATGAAAGATAAAAAAATGCAGAGAAAACCCAAATAAAAGCACTGGAAACCAGCTGTTTTTCGCTGTTGTCGGCTCCATTGTGCAGTGGCAATCCGTATCGGAATCGGCCGATATGTTTGTGAACCGGAAACGGCAAAAGAAATTTCTGATTTCCATTTGGTCTTTGCGGAATTCTTATTTTGGGAAATTTTCAGGCAATGGGGGTTCGAGAAGCTGGTATTTCGGGAATCGCGTACCGGTATACGCCGAGATAGAAAATACGCTATACAAGCGAAGAATGCATACGCTACTGGAGTGCATATGTCGGAGAACGTGAAAGGGAAGACCCTCCACAAGACCGAGACGAAGATCCGTTACTACCACTACCACAACTCCATCTCCGTAACGGGCGAGCCGTGCCGGGTGTTCATCCCCAAGCCCGCCCAGGACAATGTCACGTGGTTCGAGAAGCTTCCCTACGTATTCGACGGCAACATGAAGGCAGTCGCCGAGACGGTGAAGAGGTTTGAGCAGGAAACGATCGGAGCCGTCCACGTGTAACGCCACGATATGTAGCCTCGTAGGTATTCGTTGCTGGTCCCAGCGCTTTCAGCTCGTGTCATGAGTGGGTGGGGCGTCCTTTTCTGTAAAATGAAATATTTTCTTTAGGAGCCTTTGTTTTTTAGTCGCTGGTTGTCAGATGATGTTGTCTTTGGACGATGACAGGAATACGGCCGCCGGGATCTGACGCACCGGCAGCAGTTATAACGAGGGAGGAAGGGGAAACGTCCACTTGATTTATGTAAATGTGTCGATTTTACTTACTTGTACTCACATTCCTTGGATTCATGTAAAGCGGTTTTGTGCCTATTCTCTGTTTCCTTTCCTTTTCAAGTCGTATTTCCTATCCTTTCTCTCTATTTCCTTGCTTTCGCTTTAGACACTTTGATCCCACTTTAATAGCTTCTGTTGAGAAGATAACGTTGATTTTATGGAACACATAAAAGCCCACGCAAACACACTAGAATTACTGACTGGTTTTGCTTTCTAGGGTGTGAGAGAGTGAGGGTTATTGCATGTCTTGGGAAAAGGAAATGATTGAGGCTTCACATCTACGATTTGTGGTGTGGCCCACCCACATGGGGGAGAAAGCGAGTCAGCCTCTTGTTGTTGGGGATGGGACCCAGCTGTTATGCCGCAACGAGGTGCTTTTATTGTGTGGAGGTAGAGCCGTAGAGGGTGAGGTGCTCCGCTGGGACCCACTTCAACAAAAAGGATGGGTCTATCCAATGCATGTAGGCTTCAGTCTAATGCCTTTTTTTTCCCTACCCCTTTCTAGACTAGTCTTAACATGTTATGTCTCCAAATGTGAAATGAGCCCCGCTTAGTACCTCAACCATCGAGATCCCACGCAGCTGGAATTTTCACGAGATCCATCCGGTCAATCAGGTTACGCTGCCTTATTTTCACCTTGGAATCCATAAATCATGGCCATCCATTACTGGGGTCGCTACAAACTAGGAAAAAATTGGGATGCAGGCGGACCATGAACTCGGGTAGCCACAAACTAGGAAAATGTTGGGATGTGCCATAATTAGTTTTGTGAAGGGCCCACCTGAAAATTGAATAAGACTAGATTTTGGGACGTAGGTTTTAGAAAGAGACGATGTGCCTGATGGACTGGGTGGATAGACAAAAGTGACCCCGGTGTGTACCTACACGAGGTACAGAAGCCTATGCAAGGTGCACAAAGTCTTTTATATAAAAATTCTGGAAAGTCTGATTTTTTTTATAGTTTTTTTTTCTCCGGTGAGAGGAAAATGCAGCAGCATCAATAATTGAAGGGTGTGAGTGGTGGTGGGCCATGGGTGCCAGGCCAGTATCTGTCGTATATGATGCTTGGTTTTCAATACACTTTCCGAATGTGTGACGGAAACCCCTTTCCAAGGTGAGATATATGAACGAAGGAGACTTGGAAAGGTTTCTCATATGTTGATGAGTCTATAAAACTGTTCAAAATTTAAGTACACCCACCGGTCGGCTAGTGGAAGTTTTCTCACAACATGGCTCTGGACAGATTTTGGAGGTCTCAGATTAGTCGGCCAATTAGTTTGCAGGAGGCTCCAACCAGTCGACTTATGTGGATTCAAGACAGTTTTTTTTTAGCAAAACTCTCTAGACTTTTTAGTCAGTTGTCGACCGGTAGGACGATGTGCGGGAGAAATTTTCTTTTACACCTAAACGCGTGGTTTGCTTATAATTTCGAACGGAGGTCTATACAAACACCTCCTAACTTGTATTAAAAGTATCCTAATCACATCCAAGGTGTCCAAACTCAGATTTTGGGAGAGTGATTTATGAGGTTTTGAGAGCTTTAGTTTATATTTGGGATCTACTTTCTGGGTAGATTGGCTTTGTAATCGTCTGAGATTCGTAATGAAGGTGTCGCTTTGTGCCGTGACCACGTAAAATTCGTATGTTTTGCGTTGATTGCTTGTATGGCTGTATGGTGATTGTTTGATCTTCTTCGTTGCTTCTGCTGATCGAATTTTCAACAAATGGTATCAAAGCTATCGTTGGAAGGTTAAAGAAGTTTTTTGAGACAATCTCATGACTTCAAGTACGAAGTTCGACGTCGAGAAGTTTTCGAGTAAAAATAACTTTGAGTTGTGGAAAGTGAAGATGAGAACCATCCTAACTCAGTAAGGGGTCGTGAACGCCCTTGGAAAGCGACTTACTGACATGGAAGATAATGCGTGGACCAAAATGGATGAGAAGATTATGGCTTCAATTCAATTATGCCTTGTTGATGACATCCTCTATAACGTCATGAAGGAGATGACCGCTGTAGACACATGGACCAAGCTAGAGAGCATGAAGAAGTCTCAAGAAAATCGCATGTATTTAATGATGCAACTCTTCACTTTGAAGATGGCGGAGGAAACAGATGCGGAGGACCACATTAGCACGTTCAACAAGTTGATTTACAAGTTACTTAATTTTGGTAAACAAATGAAGTACGAGTATTAAGTATTAATCCTGCTGAACTCGCTTCCTAGTTCATATGAGTCACTCAGGGACTCGTTGTGCGTGGGTAGGGACATTATTAGTGTTGAGACCGTTGTCTCAGCCCTTTAGTCGAAGCCGATGAGAGACAGAAGAGTGGTGATGTTAATTCTTCCTTCGATGCACTGATTATGAGAGGAAAGAATTCGGAGCGGGGTGAATGATCGTCACATTCTTGATCAAAGTCGAAGGGTAAAGGCAAAGCAAAGTTAAAATGTTGGGGATGTGGCCAAGTTGAGCACATGAAGAAGGATTGCAAGAGTTCTAAATATAAGAAGGAGAAGTCAGGAGACTCCTCTAGGGAAGCCAATACCGCTGAAGCTGAAGAAGGTGGTAGCAATGTGTGTGAGGTCTTGACGGCGTCCAAGATGAGATCTCTCAGTAATGAGTGGATCATGGACTCCGAGGTTTCGTATCACATATGCCAGGAAAGAAGAGTCTTTACTTCCTACAGGGAGTATGTTGGAGGCTCGGTATTTCTAGGCGATGACTACGCTTGCAAGGTTGTGGAAATTGGTACTGTGCGCATCAAGATGTTCGATGGGATCTAACGGACCTTGATGGAAGTGAGGCACGCTCCCAGGTTGAGAAAGAATGTAATTTTCGTTGGTGCACTCGAGGCATTACGGTGTAAGTTCACTGGTTTTGACCGATTCTACAAAGTTTCAAACGGGGCCCTTGTAATTATGAAGGGGTAGAGGCATGAAAATATTTACAGGCTGATTGGGAGCACTTCAGTAGGTGGAGCTGCAGCAATTGTAGCTGATTATACGTCTGCACGTATGTGGCATACACGATTAGGCCACATGAGCGAGCGGGGCATGAAGGTACTCTCTGAACGATCTTTGATTCCTTCCTTTAAATCTGTAGACTTTAATATATGTGAATACTGCATGTATGAGAAATAGTCTAGATTGTCTTTTAAAGGGGGGAAACATGTATGTAAAGGGGTGCTTGAATATGTCCATTCCGATGTATGGGGGCCATCGCCCGTTATTTCTGTTGGGGGGTCATCGTGGTTCGTGTCTTTTATCGATGACTATAGCAGGAAGGTTTAGGTTTATTTTCTGAAAAATAAATCTGGTGTCTTCATGACCTTCAAATATTGGAAGGTGATGATGGAGAATAAGTTAGGGTAAAAATCGAAAGTTTTGAGAACCGACAATGGAGGTGAGTTCACTTTCAAGGAGTTTAACACATATTGTAAGGAGAATGAGATCGTGAGGCACAACATAGTGCGCCACACGTCAAAGCAGAATGGTGTGGCAAAGTGGATGAATCAGACTCTCTTGGAGAGAGCCCGATCTATGATTAGTAATGCTGGGTTGGACAAAGAGCTGTGGACTGAGGCCGTTATCACGGCTTGTTACTTGATAAATTGGTCTCCCTCTTTAGCAATTGAATGTAAAATCCCTTAAGAAGTGTGGAGTGGTCGTACGCTAGACTACTCAAGTCTACGGGTCTTTAGTTGTGAGGCTTACTCTTATATACCATCAGTTGAGAGAGATAAGCTAGATCATAGGGCCAGAAAATGGATCTTTGTGAGCTATGGTAATGGTGTGAAGGGTTATCGCATATATGACCCTGTGACACGAAAAATCACCTTAAGCCGTGATGTCAAATTTGATGATGGTTTTTTGTTCCGAAAGGATGCTACAAAGGAACCAGAAAAATCAGAAATTGTTAATACACAAGATGACAGAGATGAGACATGGGCCGATATTAAGACGCAGACAAATGTACATGATCAGGTGGAGCAGCCACTTGTGCGAAGAAATCCACCTAGGGATCGCAGGTTACCGACAAGGTATAAGGATAACTCGAATATTACATTTGCCCTCATTATGGATAAGAGGGATCCGTCTAACTTTAAGGAGGCACTACAAGATGTAGATGCTGAAAAGTGGAAGACGGCAATGCAAGACGAGATAGACTCCCTGTACAAGAATGAAACTTGGGAGCTTGTGGAGCTTCTAGTGGGCCGAAAAATGATTGGGTGTAAGTTGATTTTTCGGAAGAAACAGGATAGATACAAGGCAAGGTTGGTAGCAAAAGGGTATGCTCAGCGTGAAGGCGTGGACTTCAGTGAGATTTTTGCGCCGGTTGTGTAGTAAGTATCTGTCAGGTTCGTGTTGGCGCTGGTTGCCTAATACGACCTCAAGCTAGAATAGATGGACATAAAAACTACTTTCCTACATAGGAAATTAGAAGAGCAGATTTGTATGGTACAATCAGAAGGTTATACAGTGCAAGGGGTCGAGAATAAGGTTTGCAGGTTGAAGAGATCGTTGTATGGTTTCAAACAGTCGCCTAGGCAGTGGTACAAGAAATTTGATTCCTTCATGATAAGTCAGGGCTTTTCCAGGAGCGAGTATGATCACTGTGTCTATTTCAAAACACTGAATGATGAGAAGTTTCTCATGCTGGTGTTATACGTCGATGACATGCTTATCTCCAGTCATAGTATGTCTGACATCGATGTGTTGAAGACTCAGCTTTTAAGGACATTTGAGATGAAGGATCTGGGAGCTACAAAGATATTCATAAAGACAAGAAGAGGAGTAGGTTGTGGTTATCTCAGGAAGAATACCTTGAGAATGTGTGAAAGAAGTATGAGATAGACAAGTCTAAACCGGTTAGCGTTCCCCACGCGGTTCACTTCAAGCTTTCTTCTGAACAATGTCTCAAGACAGATGAAGAAAAGCATGTTATGTCTCATGTGCCCTATTCAAGTGTTGTGGGTAGTTTAATGTATGTCATGGTCTGTACAAGACCGGATATTTCACATGCTATGGGTGTTGTTAGTCGATTCATGTCTAACCCGAGAAGACAACATTGAGAAGATATGAAATGGCTACTTTGATATATTCGGGGTACGCGGTACTTTATCTTGAAGTTTGAAAAGTCCAAGGATAAGTTGGTTAGTTGCGACGATTCTGATTACGCAGATAGTATGGATAGTAGGAGATCGACTTCATGATATTCATTTGTGTTAGCGGGTGGAGCGATTAGTTAGATGTCTAAGCTTCAGTCTGTGGTGGCTCTTTCCATTACTGAAGTTGAGTATATGGCAGTGACAGAAGTATTCAAAGAGGCTATTTGGTTGAAAGGAATGATAAATCAGTTAGGGCTTCAGTAGAAAGTCGTGTCAGTTAATTGTGACAGCTATAGTATTATCGATTTAGCTAAAAATTATGTTTATCACTCTCGTACTAAACACATTGATGTGCATCACCATTTTATTCGACATATGCTTGAGGAATGAGATGTGACTCTGGACAAGATTCACACTACCTTGAATCCGACGGATATGCTAAGCAAGGTAATCCCAACAGAGAAGTTTAAGTTCAGCGTAACTTCTTTAATATTGACAAATGCTTAATGAAGACGCAATGATGCATGAAAAGTGGCGACATTGTAATTGTTGATAAGCTGATTTATGAAGAGAAGAGAAAATGATTTGAAGTTTTGAAACCTTGGTGGAGTTTGTTGATGAGTCTACGAAACTATGCAAAATTTGAGTCCACCGGTCGGTCGGCTAGTGGGAGTTTTCTCACAGCGTGGCTCTGGACAGATTCTGGAGGTCTCAGACCGATCAGCCGATCGGTCTGCAGGAGGCTCCGACCTGTTGCCTAACCAGTCGAATTATGTGCCTTCAAGACAATTTTTTTTTTTTAGCAAAACTCTCTGAACATTTTTAGTCAGTTGTCGACCGGTTAGACGACGTGCGGGAGAAATTTTCTCTTACGTGTAAACGTGTAGTTTGTTTCTAATTTAGAACGGAGGTCTATATAAACACCTCCCAACTTGTATTAGCGGTAACTCGGATTAGGATTTTGGGAGAGTGATTTGTGAGGTTTTGAGAGCTTTAGTTCATCTTTAGGATTTACTTTATGGGTAGATTGGTTTTGTAATCATCTGAGATTCATAGTGGAGGTGTCGCTTTGTGTCGTGGTTTTTCCCGCAAGGGTTTTCTACGTAAATTTTGTGTCTTGCGTTGATTGCTTGTATGGCTGTGTTTGTTTAATCTTTTTCATAGCTTCCACTGGCAGTATTTCCAACATCATATGTATTTCAATAAATAGCTAACATTAAAAAAAATAAAAAAAATAAAAAATAAAAAATAAAAAAAAAAGGTGGGGCAGGGCTTCCACATACCAACCACAGGTTTGTCCTTGGCTTGGCCACCGTCTAACCAGCTATATGTGAACCCCTTTTAATTATATTTTATTTTATTGCGGTTGGGCATGGGTGTCAGGTTGAATGATGGTAATGGTACACATAGGAGGGTGGGGACCACTTCAATCATAGGTCGGGCAATAAAGTGAGGCATGGGTGAGTGCGTGAGAGGTATACAACTATATATAGATACAATTAGGGCATATGATATGTGCACATGGGATATAATCAGCTAGCCGGGGTTATAAGAGATTCCTGTAACCCTGATTACAGGTCCGTGCATGTGCATAGACCTTGCTCTAAAAACAAGTCACCTTCATCTAAAAACAAAAACGCACAACTTTGTACGATGAACTGCAATTTTCATGTTTACGCAATGTCTGCATTAGTTATCATAGCACTCGATATTTGTGGAGAGCAAGGCATGAGATAATCCATATTTCTTGTGATAAATGTGCCGATTAATGGTGGGTTATTTTGAAACCAATTATTATAAGTTTTCAAATTGAGTTTAGGGATGCATTTGGTTGCACCAAATATCATGAAATTTCATGATTAATCAGTTTGAGTTGGTGCAAAATAGCATAGAATTTATTGCTGCCAAACACTAAAACATTTTTCAAAAACCAGAAATATGATAAAACGGAGAGCTTCTTGGTGTGCATGATTCTGTATCTAGATGGGTCATTGGGGCTGTCAAGTGGTGGGGCTTGGGCTACAACAAGGTCACTCCAAGCCTAGCCCACAGACTAGAACCAAGGCCTAAGCCCTGCACAGGCCCTAGATGAGCCAAAACGACCATGCCTGAGTCTAGCCCAAGATGATCATGCATGGTCTGAGCCTGCTCTACCCACTTTTGTGCAGCTTACTGTGCCCATCATGCATGATATGTGACAAACATGCCCTTCAAATCCCAAATGCGCTGGGCTGGACTGGGTTGACAGGCTCTTTAAATGAAAGCTAGAGCTTGACCTGATTATTAAATCGTCTAAAATTTTACCCGGTCCTGGCCCTTGGGACTAAATTCCAGAACAAGCCCAGCCCAAAGTGGCCCAGGCTAGAAAAGGTCCGACAGGCCAGCCTGACCCATTGACAGCCCTAGTGGCCATGGTTAAGTGATCCGAGACATTCATTTAATTCGATATTCTTGCTGTGTCAACGCGATCAGCTGCCTGAGAAGGGACCTGATGATGATTCTATATGTATAATTGCCAAAGGAAATCAATGGTTGGGATTCTCCTTCTATAATAAATTTGCAGGCACCCAAAAGAATGTCTAATCCTAGTCCCCTCCATGAATACAATGTCTTCTGCTCCCCAAATGAATGACTAATTCTATAATTATTCTTTCGAGATGCAGTGGTTGGATTTAAAGAGGGGGGAAGACCCACCGTGAAAATTTGATTCATGTAAATCCGGTGGGTCTTGGGCTAATTAATAAATAGGTTGGGTGGGCCGTTTATGCTAAATTTTCAATGAGGCCTGACCTAAGCCGGATTAAAATTATGGTCAGTCTTGGGCTGACCCTACATAGCCCAGACCCAGCCAGGAAATCTCTTCGCCAACAGTGATTAATTGTAGGGTTGCAGCTTACAATTTGATACATGTGACAATGCATGCAGGGTATGACTCATGTGATCGGTGTCCCACGTAGGCAAATATATGTTATACATGTGCACTTTGAGAAGGGATGCAACACACTACAAACTCGGTATGGGTGAGTTAGGGAGAACCGTAGATATCATTGCTTCAACACGATCAAGGTGGGCCATTTTTGCTGATGATCTTTAGTGAAGGTTGCTCCTATTATCAGCCAGCCCAACCCCTTGGGAAAAGAAGGGAGCAGTAAGGCCATCAAACGGGAAAGAAAGAGACCACTAGAAATGGGGTCTGCTCTCCACATGAACTTGTACTGGTGGTGCACACACCATCACAGTCAAGTTGGCTTACTGAATCAGTTGTCTAGACAAGACACAGTCGACTTGTCACTCAAAGTGAGTCATTCGGTTTATTTGTTGAGATTTGTTTAAAAGACTTATTTAGTTTCTAACCGTGACTTCCAGAAAATGAATGTCCCTATCCACCAGAACGCTAGCCATGTTGTTCATTATTTTTTAGTCATCTCATAGTCATGCATCTGAATTGTTTATAACTATTTTAAATACTTACTGCCATTTCAAATATTTTTAATTTAAATGTTTAATATGAGTAAACTCAACCAAATGGAGTCAAGTTTTTGGGTTCTTGATCACTGTGGCCATAATCAAGTATTGGTACCTGTTACAGTTAGTTTTCTCCTGTATTATCTATAACAAACCTAGAGCTGTCCTTATCTCTATAACAATGTAACAACTTTGTAACTACTTGAAGTTATCATGTACCCTTGATGTATTATATAAAGGAATATACATTCATTCTCTCCTCAGGTTAATGCAGAGAGAAATCAGATACAATCTTATTCAGATTTCTTTAGTCCCTTCTTAGAATGGACAATTAGGCAATCATTAGGACAGTTAAAATAAGCAGCAATACATATACCAGGAAGGTTCCATGCAAGTCGTTACTCAAGACTTTTCAACACCACAGGTCAGAATTTAAAATAGGCATTGACTCGGCGCCACAGAACAGAATGAATCCTTCCACATCGTCTGACTCTTAAAACCATAACCTATGCAATGACGGTAATTATTTGATCCTTGACCCAAAGATAGGGCTGGAAATTTGGGATTTTAGATTGAACAAGTGGGCTCCATGGCAGTGGTCTTGACCGGTTACTATGAGTCCCACTTGAAACCTTGAATGGGATCATACCAGAAAAATCTCCCATATTGGATAATCCTATCTCCCAATCCTGGTAATTTTCTTCGTAACCCACCAGTGGTGTATTTTCTTTTTAACCATCTATTGGCAGTACCAAAATTGGAAGCCCACACATGAGAAACTTAATGGAATGTAGTCAATCCAACCTGGGGCCCAACAGGCTTCTGAATCATGGGTACCATGGATCTACAACTTAAGTGTATATCATGCTATAACTACTCACAGGAGCTAGAACAAGCACAGCCCCCATCTACTGTCAACCTCGAGCCAGTTTGCTAGACAAGTGTTCATTCTAGCATTGTTATATATAGTCGGGTCTGGCTGTTATTCATGTCAAACCTTTATGTGTATCCAAACATAGGCCCGCCATTTCATTTATTGAACCTTTTTCATTAGCAACACAGGCCCCGTCCATTTAGTTACTGGGCCCTAAAAACTCATTCCAATGTCCGGTCCAAAGGAGGCTGGATACTAATCAGACATTGGCTAGCCAGGCCCAATTGCAACACCAGAGGTGCGATCAGTTGGGTTTTTTTTTTTTTTTTTTCTCACTGTCCATCTCTTCCTTGGACTAGGTACCCACTGGTGCACATGGACCTCAACGTAAGACTAGTGTTTCGGGTCCAAACTTGGGTGTCGGACCTGGACCTGATGGAAGAGGGCTGCCAGCTAATACAAAATGTTGTTTTCCTTCAAGTAAATCAGAAATGGTCACACAGATCCACATAGATTAGTATGATTAGCAACGGGCCATTAGGCCCAACAAATTCCATTTGTTTGTCTGAATAGATCCAGCTCAAGCCGTTGAAATGTGCATGGAAGAAAAAGAACTACAATGGGGGATATTTTGGTTGTGTTTCACATAAAATTAGGGCTGTAAATGGGTCGGTGGACCTGATGGGATATCCAGACCCAACGCATTTAGACCTGACCCATACCCGACCCATTTGTTAAATGGTATAGGTCTGGGTTCAAGAACAAACTCAGTTGCTAAATGGGTCTGGATATGGTTTCCTTTATATTAGGCCCAAGCCGATCCGACCTGAACCCATTTAGTAAGTGGAGAGGTTTGTTCTATGTTGCAAGGGACCCATCCAGGCTGAACCTATCCAGACCCGGTTTTAAACCTAGTAAAAATGCTTGCATACCAAATTCAGACCTAGACCTATTAGACCCGACCCATTTATAAATGGGTCTGATGGGTTGATTTAGACCCGCCCATTTAGTAAAAGGGTCTGGATCTAAAATTTGGACCCAGGCCCATTTAGTAAATGGGCAGGTCTGGTTTTGGCTAAACCCAACCATTTACAGCCCTAAATAAAATAGAATTTGATTTTTTTAATTAGTATTTGATGATTTCACAATTCAAAATAGATTCTGATTGGCATTCACTCTGTTTGGCTATCATGTCGCCAAATTGCAATTTGGCTTACATGTCTGTTTGGTGGGTTCAATTCAATATCCAATTTGGCTTGTAAATTTTACTTAGATAGCATTAGATGTACATGTCATATGAGAGTGTAAGATCCATTGCAACCATCCAAGCAATGGCCAACAACTATGGTCCAAATCATTATCAACTAAATTAGCAGCCCCCTGTATTTTTGGCTCCGACTCCCTCAATGTTTCATGGGTCATTAGAGATCTCTACGCTGATTTTACCTATCCGGAATAATAATTCTAGATTCATAGGGTGTAATGTCAATTAATATAAAATGTAGAGAGTTATGCTTTGTTTTTTACAAAATCATGCTTACATTTAATCATTGATCATGGCTCTTACATTCCGTTGACCATGGCTCTTAATAATCACATTGATCGAATTATTCTAACCATCCATTTAATGGGTAGGAAAATAGATGGCCCAAATTGATTCTACTTGAAAATATCTAGTCATTGATTATGGAGTGGCCCCAACATTTAATTGCTCATATCTCTAAAAGTTTACTTCCAAATAATTATTCTAAAACATTTGACCAGTGGCCAAATTGGATTGTCCAAATAATTACACCAAAAAATTCTAATCAATCAATCTAGACCATCCATCATTTTGGGTCCACCTTTGATTGCTCAAGATTCTTAATAATCAATTTGATTGGACGATTCTAACCATCAAATCAACTACCTAAAAATGGGCAGACCAATTTATTATATTGGAATTTTTTTTATCATTGATCTAGACCATTTATCATGTAGGACCTCCTTCGAATGGACATACCTCTGTTACGTAGGTACCTCCTTTTTAATTAACAGTAATGCTCAAGAAGGCTTTGAATAGGTGACTCTTACTGTCTGATTATGGCCAACAAAATGGAGTGTCCAAATTGATTATCTTAAAAAGATTTAAACCATTAATCTGGATTGTCCATTACATATTCTGACAATACTCTCAAGAATTACTTTGATTTAGAGGTGGGCAACGATTCGATCCGAGTCGAATATGGACCCGATTGGAACGTTGAGCTGCTTGAGTGGGTGTGTTCAAACAATGATCGAACAAACATTCAACAAAGTGGCTCTATTCAAACTCGATTTGATCTTGCCAAATCATATTCAAACATTTTCGAACATATGAATTTCGGATAATTTTTACGAATTCGAATAAGTTCAAATAATTTCACTTCTTTTCATCGGAAAATATTTTTTCTACCATTAAATGGTAAATATTAATTTGTTCACAAATTACATATCACAAATGACAAATCACAAGGTTTAGCCACAACTAAATCTCCAATGAACCACACCATAGGAATAACATTATGATGGCATTAAACATCACTGTGGTAGGAATCTCCAATGGACTCCAGGGAGATTTCAACGGTAGGAATTTCCCAACCACATTTTCCTTTAGTGCGGCTCACTTGAGTTTTGGATCCAGATCATTTTTTTGTCTTACATTCTAAAATGATCTTACAAAATGGATGGATGGCCTGGATTCCTCACAAACATCATGGTGGACTCCACCTAGATTTCCAGCGCAAGAACTGCCCATGACTGGTGATGTGAACACCCACCAACAAGTTGGTGTCAAAGCTCTATGGGCCCCACCATGATGTATTTGTTTTATCTACTCCGTCCATGCATTTGTACAACTCATTTTAAGACATTAAACAAAAAATGAGGCAGATACAAAGCTCAAGTGGACAAGACCACCATTGAAACCTTCCTAGGGCCCAGTCATATTTATTTGTATCCAACCTTCTCTCTCTCTCTCTCTCTCTCTCTCTCTCTCTCTCTCTATATATATATATATATATATATATATATATATATATATATATATAAACACACACACAAACCGAGTCAAACGAACGAGTTGAGTTGGGTTGGTCAATATTTGAGACGAGTTCGAGTTTGAGTCGAGTCCAACAGGACTATAATTGAAACTGACTCGATTTTTTTTTCAAACACATGCATGTTTGAACAAAGTTCGAACAAGAAGACTTTGTATTCAAACAGAGTTTTACTAAATCGATTCAAGTCGATCCGAACGGTTAAACTTGATTAATGTCCAGCTCTACTTTGATTGGATTAATCTAACTACCAAATTTATCACTAGGAACATAAATGGTCCATATTATTGGAAAGGTTATGATTATTGATCCGGACTATCTATCTTCTAGACCTCAATTTTGATTATCCACGCCTCTCAAGAACAACTATGATCAGACGATCCAGACCTCAGATTGATGACCAAGAAAATCGATTGTACAAATTGATTACATTAGAAAGGTTTGATCATTGATCTGGACCATCTGTCATGCGGACTCTGCCTTTGCTTTTCCATGACTTTCAATAATCAATTTGATCAAATGATCGGACCTGTTTGATCAATAGATAGACGGTCCTGACCAATAGTATTGGAAAAGGGCCATCATTAATATTGTTGGACTCATATTTGATTGCGAATCCGACCAATAAATAAATAATTTTGATACAATGAACATAACCATCCAGTCTATGGCCGGGAAAGTGGACACTCTAGATGGATTATATTATAAAAGATCCGATTACCACAATAACATGTGGGGGCAATCCTTTGATTGCTTGCTTGTCTCATGAATTGCTTGATCAGGCGATCCTAAGTATTTCATCAAATTCAAGTAAAATATATTGTCCTCATCAACTATAATAATAATAATTAAAAAAAAGAGAGTCATACCATCCATCTAGACTATCCATCATGTACCCAACCTTTGCCTTCATGAATGACTCTCAAGAATCACCTTGATCGAATAATTCTAGCCATCCAGTATTGGCCAAGAAAAAAAGTTGTCTAGATTGAATGCCCAGGCTTCACAAAAATTACTTTGATTTGATAATCTGGACCATCAGATGAATATCCATGAAATTGGTCTGTCGACATTGATAATGCTTATGATATCAATCATGTGAGCCCTTAATTAGTGTTAATGGGCCCGGCTAGGGTGGGGCGTCAAATTAATATTCCGGCCCACTGATGTCACGTTTTCTTTTGCTTTCTCCTTATATTTCCCTAGTTTACTTTCAATTAAAACAGGCCCTAAAGGTCCAATAAGGGTGCTGAGAGGTTGCAATTCCAGCATTATCACATCTAGTCACTGTAGCTACATGTGTGCAAGGCATGCGATCAGGATGACACCACGTGTGCTGTCGTGGCAGACAGGTACAATATCGAAGGTGCCCATCCGGTGGGTCTCATTGGTGCAAGCAAATATCAGTCTGGTCACTCATCAAGTGTACCATTCATTTGTTTCATAGTCTACGGTGGGATAATTCAGCACCCAGCACCCAGGTGGGCCTACCCTAAAAAAAATTATACCTTTAGCACTGCCCACATGAGTTTTGGATGATCATGATTGTCCGGTTCAACTGGGTTCAATTGAGAAAACGTAACTGATGGATTATGGATGGGGCGGATCTCATGACAGTTAGGCCCACGTGGCTAACCCTCGACTTTTAGGACCAGGGCTTTGGCCTCTAAACTTCATCTGAGGGCCGGGTTAGACCTGTCTACTGATGAATGGCTCAGTCCAATCATCAAGTAGGCAACCTTTGGGGAACTTTTAAAGGAAAAAATAAAAAGTTCGAGGCGGGACAAGCCAACCAAGGCCTTTTAGCCCAATTTAGGTCCAGGGTTCAGACAAAACTAGGGCTTCAAAGAGTAGGAATGGGCTAGGGCCTTAGTTAATCCCCACACCGAGAACTTTAAGCCCTAGGGTGGTGGGATGAGGATGGGGTGGGTCTAAACACTCATCAACCCGGCCCAGTTACAAGTTCTTTTATCACTTTTACTTTCTTGTACCTTCCAAAACTAAAACTTACAACTGGATCGGGTTGGTAAGTTTGTTTAGACCCAGCCCATCCTAGGCCCCGCAATGATGTTTATTTGTCATCTAACCATAAAGTCATTCAGATATGATGGAGGGAATAAAATATCAGCTCGATCCAAACCTCATGTGTCCTCAGGAAATTTTCAACAGTAGGAGTTCAATTCACACTGCTTTTTTTTTTTTTTTTGTATGGCCTGCTTGAGCTATGCTTGAATTTTAGGCCCATGCCCGACAGTGTTGATAAAACACGTCTTATAGTGGCCTCACAAAGTTTACTCAATATGTTGCAGTGTACCGAGTTGCTCAGTATGCAGTCCGCTTCCATGATCCAGCTGCAGCCGCGCCCAATTCCAGTGGGCCCACGGGATGCAGATTGCGAGAGTGGTTTGGTTGCGGCCCCGACTGTGGGGCCCACCTTAATATATGTATTGCATATCCACGCCATCCATATGTTTTGACAGCTCACTTTAGCGCATGATGCCAAAAATAAGCAAATCCAAATCTCAAATGCACCAC
Organism: Liriodendron chinense; assembly: GCA_003013855.2. Classification (NCBI taxonomy): domain Eukaryota; kingdom Viridiplantae; phylum Streptophyta; class Magnoliopsida; order Magnoliales; family Magnoliaceae; genus Liriodendron; species Liriodendron chinense. The sequence goes on along the minus strand of PVNU02000133.1, from coordinate 796,267 downwards.
ATCATAGGAAGCAACGGCTATTGAACGCTCAGCATTAAAAATTCCTAAGGGCCACTGTAATGTTTATTTGCCATCTAATCTGTTGGTAAGGTCACATCTACGTGGATGAAGGGTAAAAAAATGAATATAAGCTTGACCCAAATATTGTCCCACATAAAAGTTTTTAATATTTAAGCACCATTGTTTCCTTATGTGTAGTCTACTTGAGATATGTATCTGATTTGTTTTTCTTATCTGATTTGTTTTTGTAATCATGACCTAAAATAGTTTGACGAAATAGATGTACGGTGTAGATATGTGATACATGCAGTAAGGTGGGCCCATGTTCAAGGCCGCACTGTGTTGGGTATGGCCGGGGCGCACCTGATCTGTCCTAGGGAGTGCCTATTGACACTGCTCGTTAGGCCCACCGTGATGCATGTATATTATCCACACCTTTCATCCATTTTGCCACCTCATTTTAAGGTACAAGCCCAAATACAAGGGGGGTCAAAATCTCAAGTGGACCATATTACAAGAAAACATTAAGGAATGAACACCTACCATTAAAAACATTTTGGGCCCACAAAAGTTTTGGATCAAGCTGATGTTTGTGTTTTCCCTTCATCAAGGTCTGTCAACAAGTTGAATGGCAAATAAACATCATACTGGACCGAAGTTTTTAATAATAGGCATTCAATCACCACTATTTTTCTCATGGTGTGGTCCACCTTTAATTTGGATCTGCTTCATTTTATGGCCTCACGACCTTAAAATAATGATCCAAAATAGATGGACAGTGTGGATAAAATGCATACATCATTGTAAGGCCCACGAAGCTGGGCAGTGTTAGTAGGCAATTCACATCCTAGCTCACCTTAAATGTATATTTTGTATATCTATACCCTCCATGAATTTTTCCAGCTCATTTAGGGCATGGGCTCCAATACCATTTTCTTTTTATCCATGCACTCATTTGACAGTTCATAGAAGTGGGAAAATATCTTCTCCAATGAGTCAACGCAATTTAATTTATTCTTTTTCATAGTATTTCTTATTATATATAATTATTAATTTTAATTAATATTAATTTTATTAATACTTTAAATAAATAAATAAATAAAGCCTCATTTGGATCCTCGCCTAAGGCTCCAACTTACCTTGAGACGGCCCTGACTGTAAAGATATCATATTCCCGAAATCCAATCCAGGGCACGTGGTTTTTAGACTGTTGGTGGGCTTTGAGTCCATTACAACGATATATAGTAATACCATACTCGCTGCACATGCCAGCTTGACATTTGTGAGGGTACCTTTGGAGAATGCATGGCATGGTCCCCCACTCTGTAGACGACCTTACATTTATCATCCTGGTCAACTCATCAGGTGGGCCACACTTTAAAAAACGACGGACGGATTGGGGATGTTTCCTCATTCAATATAGACTTGTGGCCAACCGAACTGACCTAATGTTTGGATCAGGTTACCTACAGAGTAGATCCCAACTAAATGCAGGGCTCGGATGTCTCCAGAAAGAAGCCATATATAGAGGTGCGTGCACAAGGACCACATAAAATGACTCTTGATTCGAGCCACGGCCAATGGGCTTTTAGGCTGAGCCACCCTTGGGCTGCAGAAGTAGGCCCGGCAGGAGGTACCCAGGATCTAACAGTCCTGAGTTTCTAACTCATGGGCCGAGCTTCCTAAAGCTTGCGTCCACCTAACTTGGATGCTCCCTTCAATACCGTTTGAGCACAAATCCCGTTCCATCTGCAGAGATTCGATTGCTATTGGTGTTGTAGTGGAATCTGGACCATCTACCTTTCATGAGCTATAAGCTAGTTAACCAAAATCATCACCCATCGTGGTCCATTTGGTGGAACCCTCTTGGATTACTTGTATTTTCTGAAGGATCATTTTACTCGGATGATCTTGACCACGTGATCTTTGGCCTGTAACCTAGATAGTTATAATTGAAAAGCTAACTGGTTGGATGGTTACAATCAAGTTAGCGTGAATTTCACAAGGTGGTCCATGAAGAGTGGGCTACAATAGATGTACGTTGCACATAAATGTTGGGGGCTCACTTCATAAGATCAGGGTTTCATGGCCTTGGATTCACTTTAAATCCCAAATGAATGTTGGGAATAGGATTAGATGTACCATGCTGGGTAAGCAAACCAAGACGCTTGCATGACAGGAGGAGACTTTCACTGATCTGTATACATGGAACGATTTCATGTGGATGAGATCCACCCTATCCATCAAGTGGGCCATTCTTTGTTTGAACTAGGGCTAAAAATTTGGCCAATTCAAAACTCAGGCGAACTATCACCAAGGGAAATAGCTGAAATGGATAGTCCCGCCACTAAAATCATCCTAATTGTGTATGGAGTCCAACCTGGTGTATACAGGCTATCCATTCTATTCATTGCACTGCACTAGGATGAAGGAATTCCCAAAAATTAGAACATTTCAAGATTCATGTGGACCACACCGCATGATTTTACACTGTTCCCAGTGGTGTGGTCCAATTAAATCTTGGATTTGATTGGTTTTTAGGAGCCATGGTGAAAATGTGGTGATGCTATAAGAGTTATATCATGGCCCAACCCCATTTAGGGAAAGCTCCAGTTTATGACTTTAATGCAAGATTGGGCAAACAATTAAAGGCCCTCTTACTAAACAGGTGGACCCGGGACTCCTTTGTAGGCCCAACTAAAAAAACAGGTTTTTGGGCGTAGCCCAGATGCCCGAACCTATCCTGCCCAACCCCACTTTTTTTTTTTTTTTTTTTTTTTAATCGACACCTTGTGGCTCACACCTCGAGATCAGAAAGGTTCCTGCGTTCTGAGGAAAGAGATATTGAAGAGGTCGATCGCGGGACACATACGGATATGGCATAGTAGTGCAAAATCTGGGACAACCATTAGATAAGGCTCACCATAAACGTAGTATGGACCACAGATCAAGCTAATTCATTCATTAGGTGGGCCACACCCAATAGAATGAAAATGGATGGTTACCAAATGTCCTCTATTAATGTATTCATGCAGCCCACTGTGAGAGTCGTCCATCCAGGCTGGCTCTTATGGGATGGCATCCCCACATAGAGACTCAGCTACTGAATGGCTCAGATGTTTCGATGTATGTCACTTTGAAAAGTGCATCGCAGCTAACCTCTTCAATCTCCCGATCATTCTACCAAGAGAAGGACTGATCCTCAATGCACACACGCATGCACTGAGGAATTGTATCTGAAGCACACGTGCAAATCAATCTAACTAGCAAGCCCCACTCTACAAGTTACACTTAACTGTTGTAGTTAACTGCCCTTTTTGGTGGACCTCTAAATAAATAAACGGCTGAAATGAAAAAAATACTCAATGATGTTAGCAAACAAATGTCAATTAATCAGAGACTAGACTGCTTTCCTCAACCAAAGATGATCAGAAAGGTAGGACCCACAATGAACAGTTCATCGCTAAAGTAAGAGTTTCCACAAAAGATACTAGCTTTCGATTTTTAAACCGATAGAACTTTAGAATGGTCCACTACTTACAGTCAAGTCCCATCTTTTTGAACTGTTCATATAATCACTAGAAAAAAAAAAGAAATAAATAATAACCATCTATATATCATTGTCAAGCTGACCTTTTATACACATGTTCCATGGGCGGGCTACGATTTCACTTCATAGTCCGAGGATAGCTGCCTTTTCTTTATAGAGGAAGATGGGCTCAATCTAAGAAACGGACACAGCCGCAGGATGGCGTAGTCTGCGGTGCGGCTCTTTCATCAAGTACGCTTTTAGCAGTTGAAGCGGCCGTATGAGTTAACGTCATTTCAGGGTCCACTTATGTCATTTTCTTCCGAAAGTAAGGGCTGTTTTTCCATTCAGTCAACTTTGGAAAGCAGCCTACATTTTCAAATGCTACCCCACCCATCTTCTCCATCACTTGCCACATATGTACTAGCTCAATCAAGACCGTCCAAGCTGTATATCCAGTCATGGATGTTTCTTCGCTCGAAATTATGATGAATTCGAAATTTTATCGCTATGATTATCTGAACATAAATTGGACGGTTCAATTTCTTTTTAAAACTGACCAAATTTAGTGGGAGAAAACCGGGGGTCGTGATCTTCCGTTCAGTGTCGTTTTAGTCTTGCTTACCATCCTCAAGATAATCTACAGATTGGACGGTCTGGATTTCTCTTTGTAGATTCTACGTGTGCGTCGGATGAGCGACTGCTATATTGAAAACAGTGGACCATGGTCACTTTGACTGACCCATTTTCGTAACTTTCCTTGGCTTCCGGGACCCACAAATAAAAAGAAGAAAAGGGGGTAATGTGAAGGAGATGAAAAGGTGAGGAGTGTTTATGTAAAAGAAAGTGGAAGCAGGAGGGGGAGGGGGGGGGGGGGGGGGGAGGTGTGCATATGTCCATAGGCGGCTACGCTAGATGTCCGTCACTGACACAACGAATCGCCTGAACACCACCTGACACGCGTACAAACGCAGCATTATACACGTGTGGTTATCCTGGAGAGGATAAGCCAGGCGTTTGCACGTGCGTCGTCGAAACAGAGACCCTAACGCTGACGTGACCATCAATGGCGGCAAAAAAGTCGGCGCTACGCATCCATAAAGGGCAGGTCTTTACGCCGTTATATCTGGTGGGGAACGAACGGCTTGCTAAACGGAACGGCGTCAATCTTTAACAGAAGACAGATACCTCCGTTCTCCGTTTCCAGACGGTAATTTGGCAAAAAAGTGAAAAGTAAACTCGATGAGAAATTTCCAGACTAATTTACCGTTGATTTGTCGCGCGAAATTGGAGAAGCGTTTTCGCGCAAAAAATCTTTGAACCGTTGTACCGAATTTCAGAATCCAGTCCGTCCATCTGTTGGGGCCACCATTGGATAAATCATCACCCAGAAATCTCCGAGATTGGATAATCTGGACGGTTGCGTATTTCTCTTCTGAACCGTCTATTGGCAGACAACCATTTTAGCCGTTAGGATCTTCCTCTTCAAATTTTCTTTTTAAAGCACGGGCCATCAGCAATTTGGGCCAACATGCCAATGGTGTAGATTACTGGAGCATCAGGCCTACAAGTACTAATTAAGAAAGCAAGAGTAAGATATGATCAATCTTTCATTTTCACTTTAAAAGGAAAGAGTACGGTATACCTTTGCCAGGGCTTGGTAAGGTGTGGCAATTCATATGCCGTTCAATACGAATACATGCAAGCTAATCGGAACCATCCAAATTGTGTGCTACATTAGAGATGGCCCATGAGCCACAGAACTACGTGGATCCATATGGCTTTGGCTCGTCAAATAGGTAGTTGACATTAGGGCTGTGCACGGTTCGGTCGGTTCGGTTTTGAGGGAAAATATCTAACCCAACCGACTTAGTCGGTTTTGAATATGTAACAACCAAACCGAACCGATGAACTAGCACCAACCAAACCAAACCGGATAAATTCGGGTCAGTTCGGTTGTCGGTTTATTGGTTTGGGCCTCAATCCAAAACTTTTGTGGCCCATTAAATGCTTCTAATGGTTATTCATCATTGTTTCCAATGGTATTGTTTACTTGATTTGGATCTTCTCAAGGTTTGGAATCATGTCTTAAAATGATAGACGAAAACAAATTAACTGAATAGATATACAAAACATACATCAAGGTGGGCTCCACACAGTTAGGATAACACCCACTGAACTGTTACCCTAATTCGCTTCCTTATTGTGCTGCAGAGTTCGCGTCTATATAAAATTCCTTTACTTGACATGAGGTAATTGGTAATGTAGTTTAAATGGGCCCAACTATCATGCATTTTAAAAATCCACTCCAACTAGCAAGTGACTAACCCAATTTTAGGCCCAAAGATGAGAAACCAACGTCATCTTTGATACAGGCGGACCACATGATTGGAAATAGTGTACAGGCCACATTACCCTCCAAACTCTTTTAATTTTCTTGGTGTGGCCCACTTGAATTAGAGATAAAGATGATATTTCAGTCTTGGACCTGACTTGGGGTGGCACCCTTACTAGTTAGAGTGGATTTCACGTAAATATTGAAGTGGGGCCAACCTCAACTTGTCACACACACACACACACACAGATCGGTTCGGTTCGGTTGAAAACGGTTTATAATTTTCATAAACCGACAAACGAACCGACACTCTTGGTTTTTTATATTAAAAAATCGACCCGACCCGAAGTAGATTGGAAAACCGACCGAAATCGATCGGTTCGGTCGGTTTTATCGATTTTGTCGGTTTTTTGAACAGCTCTAGTTGACATAAAAATGGTTAGAGGTTCATCCTCCAACTGTTTAAGAAGTTCTTAATGGTGCTATTGGTCATGCTAATAGGACTGCTTGGGTTTAATTAGCTGAATATGTGCCTGACAAACACCCACTTAAAGTCTTGCTTGGATAGCAAGAACTAAATTTCTTGAAATGTTTAGCAAACCTGCTAGAATTTGATTTTATTCTTTGTCTTTTCATTTATTTATTTTTAGTCATTTAAGAGTTGAACTAGGGACTTAGCTGAGGAAGCAAATCATCACACCCATGGTCCAGCCAATTACGACAAATTAATCAGTTAAATGTAAATATGTCTTAATTTGAAAAATAGACAAGGGTGATTAAAACTAATTAATCCATGGGTTAATAAAAGCACCATGTACCATGAAACCTAGCTTTCTCCTATGGTTAGTGTGGTCTTATGTGAAGCGAGACAAGGTAGTGGTCAGTTAGTGATTAATTATTATTGGCTAATAAGATTGTCAAAATCTAAATATCATATAGACCTCCAAAAATTGAAGGACTTACTTGTTTCAAAAGAAATGTGTAATTATTACATATTACCTTGCTTTCTTGATAGCATCTACATTTGGCTACTGATTTTCATATTTGGTTTATTCATGTTGAAATCATAATAACAACATTTTTATATTATTTTAATTTCAAATCACCATTAAAATATACTGATAATATTATTTAGATTTAAAAACTTTATGCTGGGTTCGAGCCTTTACCTCGTTGGAAGACTCTGAGGAGTTTCAACAAGAGGTCTAGGAATCAAAACCCATAGGGTGAAACTCCCACTGCTAACCATACTAGTGGGTGCGACGTATGACTGACCTGGTAGGTGTGTACATGATAGGCTAGGCCATAACCCGACATGCAAACTAGCCCTTTTTTTCCTTTTTGGCACATGCAAGCTTGCCCTTGTTCAGTGCTCTTACTTACCAAATATTTAAGCCAAAGTACCTATTTACTTTGAGGCATTGCTCTTGAATGATAACACAAATGATGAATCAATGCATGGTACTGAGCCATCTCTTTATCTTCTTGTCAAGAAAGTTTATCAAAAGAAAGTTATAAACTAGAATAGAAGGTTATTTAGATTTTTAATGAATATCATGTTACCTCATTTCTTATGCCAAGGAATTCTAACCATAGATAAAACTATGTGGAATCTGTATCCAAACAACCTAATTGGCTTGGCTGTAGAAAATAATTTCCATTTCCACTTAGATTCCTTATATCCAGGATAATGGCTTCGAAAAAGCGGGCTTAAATATGGCACTTGGTCTGTAAGTGTCTTCAACCATTCCAATGTGGGTTTCGCACAAACTTTTGCTCCGCTAGCCTATTTTTAGCCCTAACAATAAACTTTACCTTGTTAACGATCGAATTAATGTCAGATGCAGTTTTGCAACGTGGCGCCTGCACTAGATACCAGACATATTAGAAAAGGGGAGAGGAGAAACAAAATTGTTTAACTAACCACTTCATGCAATTTGTCATAATTTCCCGCGATTCAACATGGATACTTGTTTTAAGCAACAAGCTTTACGTGGCCTCACACCGGATACCTAGGATACTATAAAAGGCACCGCAACATTCAAATTAGAACTCGACATGTTACCTAATTTAAAATACTAAATAAATATGGTAATTGGCCAAGTGGCTTAGCTGCCTTATAAGGCCAGGCTTGAGCCTCTAAACTAGGCTCTGAGGTCTGGGGTCAAATTGATGATTGATGGCTTGGCTTGGCTTGGCTTGGCTCATTAGTTTGATCTAGTGACCAAGTGAGCAACCATTTGTAAAAAAGAGTGGACAATTTAAAGTCACTTGTGAGCAATTCTCATTCAATATACATCAAATCATCAAAACTATTTATATGATAGGATTGGTCATAGATGGGGATAATTAAAAAGAAATTCTTAGATTAAACCATTTTAAAACTTATAATCATTTAAAGACTTTTTTTTTTTTTTTTAAATATGGGTTAACTTTTAAACTGACCCTTTAGGGCTACAATCATACAATTTCAACATGATTACAGCTGGGCCCAAGGCTTAAGGAACTAGGGTTAAACTTAGGTGGACAAGTTGCCACTTATGGATAGAATGTGTATATTGTTTAGTAAATTTCTCTCTCTCTCTCTCTCTCTCTCTCTCTGTTTTTTTTTTTTATTTATAGGGAAATGGTGAGCACTGATAAGTAATAGTAAATGCAAGTAAGTAGGTGTAAAAAGGTAATTATTATTATTTTCTTATATTTGAGTTAACGAGTATTTTCTTATGTTTGATTCAATGAGTATACTTCTCGATGTAAAAAAGGCTTTGAAAAGAATTGGCGTACATTCGTGGGCCCCATTATGATGTATGTGACATATCTGCACCGTCCATCTATTTTATTGAAACATTCTAGGCTATTAGCAAAAAAAAAAACAGATAATCCAAACCTCAAGTGACTCACGCCATAAAAAATTGTCGCTGTAAAAGGCTTTTAATGGTAGACATTCAACCCACTGTTTCGTGTGGCATAGTCTACTTAAATTTTGAATTTGCCTTAATTTTAGGTTCATGCACTAAAATCACCTCTCAAAATGGATAGACGGAATGGATAAATAGTGGGCACTACAAAAAAATCCACACTCTTCTTGATATTCATGCACAAAAAGTAAACATTAGTTGCCAATATTGAAAGATGGGTACGAAAATACATGATAAATCATCATTACCTATTTATCATGTATTTATCTCAAGCAAATTAAAACGAACAGGCCATAAATTGCATTGGGACACTCAAATCCTCCAAATGATTAATCCAAACCGTCCACTAAGTTTAAATGCCTATATGGTAATTCACACCAATGGTGCATTCTCACAATCTCATCAATTCTTAGAAGACAGTCAAGATCATTTATATAAAGTTAGGTCTAATCAACAATTTGAAACATTCATTTGTTGGGCCCATCTACCTGCCATAGAAAATGGATGGCTAAAAAGGAGAGAGAATTTTACTGATGGACAGATTGGACTTATTTGCCGGACCTAATGGACAGTCGAGATCAATCCAAGTGTCCACGTAGAACTAAGAGCACTGTTAACTCATAGTAATGTAAGAGCATCGGGATCATTTCTCTATTTTCATTTTTATTTTTTTAAATGAATAAGATAAAATAGCAAAGAGTTTGCTGCAACGAAGCAAAAATGCTCCAACTTCCACAAGTTTGAAAAGGAGAAATGCGAAAATATCGGGGGATTTTCGTTTCATTCATGCACAGTAAATAGCTTACAAAACGCTAAGTAGGTATTTAGCAATAGGCTTACGTTTCCATTGACCGACCATTAAAGATTTTTTTTAAAAAATTTTTATTATTAGTATTTAAATATAATTTCTTTCTTACATATAAATATAAATATATATAAATCTCAAATGTAATAATATTTTGGAAGAGTCGGGAGAAGGAATCTCGTTTGCTGTCTCTGTTTCCCTTCCGCCGATAAATTCGCCGGCGAAAATCCTCAGCACGTTTCCTCTTTTTCAGCATCTCTCTCCTTTTCTCTCTTCAATCTCTCTCTCTCGCTCTCTCTCCGAGTTCTGCAGCAATTCCCGATTCAGACTCAGACTCAGACTCGTTCCTGGAGGTAGTGATTTCCGAGAAACCCCTTTCTCCGGTTTTCTTTTTCATTCTCGCCTTTTGGGTTTTTTTAGCTCTGGTCTTGAAAAGCTGCTTTTTTTTTTTTTTTTTCCTCTTTTGAAATGTGGGTTTCTTTATCTTTTCTCACCTTCTTTTGTTTATAGCTGCACAAGCTGGCTATCGAGAATCAGCCTAAGGTTGGTGTTGCAAGTACTAAACAGAAGAAAATCATGGTAATAGCATCTCATAAAACTTCCATCCTCTTTTTTTTTTTTTTTTCGCTTTCTTTCTTCTCGTCTTTTGGAAGTGTATTTTGATTTGTTTTGGGGTTTTTTTTTCTTTTGATTTTAAGGTGGGTCCGATGATTCGACTGTCGAGTGAGGATTTGGGTCCTCCATGGTTGATGCCTATGTTGAAGACGAGCTACTTCATTTCCTGTGAAATCCATGGAGATTCCAGCAAGAACGAATGCAATATGTATTGCTTGGACTGCATGGGAAATGCTCTGTGTTCTTACTGTTTGGCCCATCACAAAGAGCACCGCATTGTTCAGGTCGGTTCTTTGGTCTTTCCCCATCCTAAAATCTTGCAATGGAAAAAACCCATGATCGGTTTTCTTACGTTCTTGCCTTCCTTGATTTCAGATAAGGCGATCTTCGTACCATAACGTGATCAGGGTCTCTGAAGTTCAGAAATTCCTTGATATCTCCGGTGTTCAGACCTACATTATCAACAGCGCAAGGATCCTCTTCCTCAATGCAAGGCCACAGCCAAGGCCTGGAAAGGGCGTCACCAAGACGTGCGAGATTTGTCGCAGGAGCCTTCTCGATTCGTTCAGGTTCTGTTCCCTTGGATGCAAGGTGAGTTCTGAGAAACACCCATTTCTCGTTTCGAGATCAAATCCGTAGTAGATTTTCTACTTGTGTTCTGATTATGATTTTGGCATGTTCTTCAGCTGATTTAGGGAACACCCATTTTCTCTGATTGAAAAATCTTTGATCGGATTCGTCTTTTTTTATTAACCCCTCTTTTTTTCTTTTCCTTTTTTTTTTTTTTTTAATCTTCTTCTTCTATCTATCTATTTGGCAATGCCCCATTTCGTATTTCAATCTTGAAATCCAATTTTTATATAGTTTCTGCTTGTTTCTATTGATTTCTGGAATGGAACATTTCGTTCATTTGGGGTTTCCATGCATCTCCTATTGCTTGATTCAATCTCCAATGCGTTTTTTTTTTTTTCCTTTTTTTTCTTTTTTTCTAATTTTCTTTCCAATGAAAGTATCGATTTTTCTTGGATTATACGCAGTACCCATTTCTTATTTTGGGTTGCAGTCTTCCGTTAATTTCTTCATTGGATTTTGTACTTCTTTTAGGAAGGTTTGTGATAGCGAATCTTGTTCGGAAGCTGCAGTGGGCTGTTACATGAAATTTTCCACCTTCTTCGATATCTACGCAACACCCATTTCTTCTTTTTCAATGTCCACTGCAGTTCTCCCATGTCTAGTAAATACCCTTTCCTTGTTTTCTTCAATCCTTCATTGGAATTTTTTTCTTCTTATTATTTTCATGAAATTTCCTACTTCTAAATGTTTCCAAGCAATACCCATTTCATTTTATTTCATATTTCGATGCACGGATTTCAATCTTTCTATTTTCTGCTACCCCTTTCCAGCTCTCCTACCTGCTCTGTTTCTACTTCCATTTTATCGTAAATTTACTAAAATGCCCTTCTGTTTTCATCAGCTGGATGGCATGAAGCGCGACCCACGGCTCACCTTCGCGGTGCGGCCGAAACTCAACCGAGACGCAATGTTTCCCGAGTCTGAATCAGAGGAATCGTCCACTCCAACTAAACTCCGTAAGACGTCCGCTCCCAACCGTTCGATCCATTCTACCATCACATCTGACGGCAACAAATACGCTGGCGAGAACTACTCTAGCTCCGGCGACGATGCTGGAGATTTGGCTACCAGCATTTATCCGGGGACTCCTCCGATCATCAACTACCGGACGGCCAGGAGACGAAAGGGTATTCCTCACCGAGCTCCATTTTAGAAAAATAAAATAAAATAAAAATATCGAATAAAGGAATTTCCAAAAAGAAAGAAAAAAAAAAAAGACAATATCCTTCGAAATAAATGTGGAAAGACATATATACCCATATAAAGAAAATGAAAAGGAAAAAAGAAGTGGGAAAAACCCTAGTTTTGGTTACTTTTGTAAATATAAGGGGAAATGGGGGCATACTTTACTGGTTGGACTTGAACCTAGTCTTCTTTCGTAAGCTTGGAAATCTCTCAAATCTATGTTGTTAAAATAAAAAATAAAAAATAAAAAAAGAAGAAGAAGAAGAAGAAGAAGAATAGAAATGCTTAGATATTCTTTTATTTTCACCGTATTTCTGTGGTCTGTACAGCTGAATGTGGAAAGAAAAGAAAGTAGGGGGTGTGGTATTTTCGTACATGTACAAAGAACTTGATAAAATACCGTAGAAAGTTTAAAAAAAAATGTATTTGCGTATTGTATTTTAATTTCTCTTACTGTTAGTTGAAATGAAGAGAATAGTTAGTTTATATACTCCAGCAGGGTATGGTGAACTTCAAATTGGACCGTCCAAATAGTAGTTCCCGATGTAGATGGCCCATGACCCAAAAATCAGAGTAATCAACGTTTTTTGTTGAATTTTATGGATGGTCATTCACTGCTTTTCACATTAGCCGTTCCTTTTTAGACATCGACGAATGTTCCACAATTGATATCATGAGAAATCTTCACATACAATGTTGTATTGGATCTCGCGCATGGGACGGTTTCTTTTCCGCCAATGTGTTAGTTGGTGGGACATATCATTAAAAGATCTCCTGGGTGATGGTCTACACTGATGGTCTGACTCAAATGTTCGTGTTTGGCCCACATAAGAAGTGGATTGCTCTTATTCTTGATGGAGATGATGATCTTCATGCTATGTCCTACCATTTTCAAGGCTCGGATGTTCCACGCTACTCCACACTTTTGCATAAGGAAATAGGTTGAGGTTCTTTTGTAATGGGAGTGGATGAACATTTCTCTGGTATCGCATGTAAAATGGTGGTTTTTGGGTCGTGGCCCATCTACAATGCAGTCATGATTTATTTGGACAGTTTCATTTGAGGTATAATGCAACGTGTACAATTTCTGTGTGCATGCATTTCTGAAATGACACACTGCCACTGTCAATCTTTTTATTTATTTTATTTTATTTTACTTGTTTTGATGAAATGGAAATGGCGATATAATTTATGAGACGGTAGTGGCCGTTACGTGTCCCTGGATTTCAAGAGCCAGAGATAGTGAGCGAGCAAATCGGGCTAAATCCAGAATCCTTTAAACATAGAAGATACACAAAAACCCCCGCATTGGTGGATTTCATTTACAATTTTAGTTAATGGCTTCCTATATTTATATTTTCTACTTTATTGCAATATCAGATACTTTTTTACGACAATGGACATAGACACCTCATTAACTAGTGGTTTACTGGCCCCAGGTGCCACTTCTTTCACACACTACACCCAGCACACGTGCCTACCTACGTTTTGTATTGGAAATCTGGGTGCACTGATGCGTCTGGGATGCGGATTGCCTTGCCTTGCCTGGGGACCCAACACCACCAGATAAGTTGGTGGTGCCGGAATGCAGTAAATTTTGATTAGGCCATATACTGCTGTTAGAGATGATGCTGGCCGAGCTGAGCTCATGCTAGACCTAGCAACTTTCAAACATAGTTTATATGTGGCACATCTCTAACAGCCGCATGGTCTTTTTTGGTGAAGAGGATTGCACACTAGAATCAAGCTCATCCATTCACCATGTAGTCTATATATGCACATACCATAAAAATATATGGATTAGAAAAGTTGCCAGTGTTTGGCCCACCTTATTAGTGGACTTGACTTTACATAATTTGCCCATCCATGTTACTCATCCGACCGTACATCTTGGTATTGTGCCACGAACATCAGGAGATCCAAAAATGTTCATCTTTTGGTCATACCATCATGAATCGGGTCCCCTCAAAAAGTGCACAGTAATCTCACTAGCGGAGTACTCGATCAGTTTTAGGTAATATGGCCCATTCATGGTGGTAGGGTCAGACAAATCAAAAGTCCGTATGTTGCACATTTGTGTCACGGGTTCCGAGATAAAGAGTGGTGGATGAATGACCTCAGATACAAATGGCTTTAGGAATCATCATTTGCCAAATGACCAAGTATATATTATGTTTGTTTTAAGCCGAGATATGGGTCCACCCAGCATTAGTTAGTAGAATTTGGATACTACTACTATTTGATGTTCCTGACGTATTAATCTGATTTGAGACGTGATTAGACTTCCCTTGCGGGGGCCTTGATTTGACTTGGGTGAGGTTCTTAGCTATCCGTGGATGAGTTCTGAGTTGACTCGGTACATCTTTTCAAAGAGTCCGTAACCTGCAGTTGAAGTCCGGCTCTAAGAGTACGTAAATGGTTGGCTGCACGCATAAAACACTGTTACATAAGGTGACCAAAAAGTCGAGTGCCAGAAACTATCGGGGTGAATAAACCAACATCATCAGTGGATAGACTGATGATATTGAGTCGACTCGTTGAGTTTTAAAACCTGTCAAAATCGGGCTTTCACATCACTCATTAACTTGGGAGGCACGCACGCCCTATGAAAGAGATGGGCTCCTTGCGATGTTCCTCTCATTGAGGAGCCGTGAGGAATCTGATAGCCCAAGTGTCTCACTTTTTCCTTTTTTTTCTTTCTTTTTTTTTTTTTTTTTTGTTTTTCTTTTTTATCTTACTTTATTTTTTTTCAGTATTTTAATGGAGGCCGTGGCTTTCTATTCCACGAGAGAGGAGAGAGATGTGATCGTTTTGCCTTGGTCGCCCATTACAATCCTCACAATTTGTCGCCTCATGGGGCCCACATGAAGAGATGGATAGATAATCAGAATCTTCCATCCAGTGGATTTCATTTTAAATGACTCATGATCCCGTAATCACGTTGCCAATAATTATCCTGACCATTGATTTATTTGGTTAAATGTGAACCATTGCGAATTTTCTTTTCACCTGTCCATATTCAGATAGTTATGTCAAATGATCACAACCATCCATTCTGCGTAAGTTTCTTATTGTGTCCCACCTGAGTAGAATACATGATATGGACGGTTTTGATTACCAGAAAATATGTGCAAGTGGGTCCCTAAAGAAGCGACACATTTTTAAGAACCTTCAGTCGCGATTTACGCAAGCCGAACTAAATGGAGATTAGGGAGGAGTTTTGTCATGTGGGGACCCGTGATGTCTCAAAAGCAAAGAAGAGCGTTCGAGCTTGTGTTCGTTTCGGACCGTGCCACGACAGTCGCTCTCCTCCTCTCCTCGCTTGACACGTGGCAGGCCACCTGTCGCTGAATGCTTCCGTTTTATCTAGATTATATATCG
The DNA here is from genome assembly GCA_003013855.2 of Liriodendron chinense. Lineage (NCBI taxonomy): Eukaryota > Viridiplantae > Streptophyta > Magnoliopsida > Magnoliales > Magnoliaceae > Liriodendron > Liriodendron chinense. The sequence continues at coordinate 780,866 of PVNU02000133.1, read as the reverse complement.
ATTAACGATCAGCACCCTGTCTAGATAATACCCTCTCTCTCTCTCTCTCTCTCTCTCTCTTTATCCTGGAGATTGGACGGTAGATACGTGAGGACTGAATATGGGGGCAGCAACCTCTCCTGGTACATGTGGCTTCTGGATCTTTAATCTGGAACTTTTATATATATAAACGTCTACTCTAGATCAATGAGAGATATTTGAAAAATTGCAAATGATATGTGATTTTTGAACAAAAGTGCCATCCATTCTATAGGCCACCAGATCAACGGTCCCGATTGATGCATCGCTCTACCACAATCGCTGTTGAGTCAATAGATAGACTGTCCTAAATAGTGAAATATCAGATTACGGCACTACCATATCACTCTTCCTTTTATAACTTTCGTCTACTTTTAGCCATTTTCAGCTGAAGCACGCTCAAGTTGTTTTGTGCTGGTACCACCCGTAAGCTTCCTGTGGTACCGAGAAGATGTGCGGCCCGCAGATGTTTAAAGGCCATCCAACCCGTCCATCAGATACCTCATCTCATATTAGCTCCAAGTGCCAAAACTCCACCTGATCCACCGCTCACATTGGCCTCAACAAAGGGACAAATATGAGAGGGGACGAGCACCCTTTATTTACAAGTTCATCCATACCAGATGACGATTCTGAATGGCTTGGATTCTGTATACACAGCGAGTTGGGTCCTCCACTAAATCAAGGATTGTTCCCTGTCGCGTCGGCCACATAATTAACGCATTATCCTGATTTTAGATCAGATTGAGTTAAATGCTGTGAATCATATGATGGACGGGTTGGATTTTATTTATGAATCAGGTGGGCCGCATCTTCCCTGTACTACTGGAGCGCCTAAAATAGATAGTCGGAGACCTCGATTGCATAGCCAAGCCTTCTCTCTGCCATTTTAAAGTTTTTTGGCAGTTGGTATCGTTATATTAGATGGACAACGCTGACGAGAAAATATGGTTAATTTGCTTCCTTTGTCAGTCTGTACAGGTAACTCGTGTGATTCATGTTTCATTGATCCAAACCATTCATTTTATGACCCCCACTATGGATGGCATATACACTGGGAGCGGATTAGGTACAACCCGAGCCTATCCTGAGCTCAGGGCAGGCCCATCATGGCACCTACGTGTCACATTTGTATTGGTGCAGGGTCAGAGGTGACCTGCCACATCAGCAAGCCCAACACAGCAATGTCATGCCTCCTCTCCTCAATGCCCACATGCCACGTACTAGCTTATCCTGAACTCAGGTTTTGTATATATATATATATATATATATATATATATATATATATATATATATATATATATATATATATATCAAATAAAAAAACTTAACTCTTTCAGTTGTTGGCTATTAAGGAAAAACGGTGTTCAACTGGAAAAGAAGAAACCTTTTTCGATGGCTAGGATCTGCCATTCTGGAGATTTTTGGTGCATAGGGACTTCATAGTGGGTCCCATAATTTCAAACGGTTCGGATCATATAACTATAATGCTCTTTAGATTCTCCAGTCGAGCATTGACTCTCATAAAAAAAGTTATATGTTGGTCCCTTGCATTTTACATGTAGGGAACACGTGTGTTGATTATTGGGCCGCCACGTAGTAGATTGTATCTTTGAAAGAAACATATTCAAACAGGCCCTCGGAATAAACGGTCCACATTCCACAAGCAAACTAATGAAGAATTGATGGGCCAAGCAAATGGTCCACATCCAATTACTGATATTTTTGGCTTACAATCATTCCGCAGTGGTCCACCATATCAACAGCCCTGATCGTTAAAAAGTGGTTGCTACTTGCTTGCACCGTTAAGGTGGGAGAGCTGTGTAGTAGCGTAATATAGAATAAATTATCAATTTGGTGTAGATGCATCTCCCCTAAGAGATAGAAATAGCATTTACTGTATTGGCGTGTTAAGTGAAAAGACAAAAACATTTCTACTCCAGCGTAAAAGTGCTGGATGATACACAGGCACTTCTAAATTGCATAAAAGTAATTGAAATTAAAATGTCCAAATTATGGGTCCCATTAGTTTTAATGTTTCACGAACCAAAAAATTGGCTTTTTTGATGATTTGACTATTAATTGGTGGGCATTTATTGAACGGTTACTAGATGCTAACATATGATACTCCTATTTTAATAAAAAGGCGTCCAGTGAGAATTACGGTTATTCAACCAATCTGATCAATTGGGACTGTGACAGTGTGTGATCAGATTCTACCTACTCTAGTCTCTCAGTCATGTGCTCTTTCCAGAGTTATTTGATACTTTGGCTGCATACAACGCTTGATAGGCAGGCACTTAGAAACAATACACGTGACTTATATTAACTCAAATTAAATTAATCAAATTATGGAACCCACTGGAACCCACTGTCACTGAGTCACAATCTACAAATCAGATTGGTTGATCAACCACTGATTTGTGGATTTTTTTTTCTTCTTTAAATAAGAACATTCGTTGTATTTTCATTTTTAACCGTACCAGTATCCAGAAATTTAATAGCTAGGCAACCAAATAAAAGTATCTTTTTATTCAATGTACATCTAAACGTACAGCCACGATTGCAAATATTAGTAATTTCTAACCCGGATCTTCCGTACTCTCTCAGCATCCACATCGACCATCCATTAGGTCCAGTCCACTCCTCTTAGCTTATCAAGCAAAAATTACAGCAATGTGGATGGTTTCTGCGACTGGACCCATCTAACGCAAACGTTCTTATCATACATTTCTTTTTAAGTTTAGATCGTCCTCTTCATTTGATTTTTTCAAGGAAGTCTATGAACGGTGGGTAGAGCCAAACAGACAATCCAGATAGATGGTAGGATTTGTACATATCTTCCAATTGCAATTAGTTACGTGGAAAGGTTTCCATGCTCGTTAGTCTAAGGGGTCATTTCTCAGTAAATTGACAGCGTAGGCAAGACCGCGTGTGTACTGTTTTAGTCCGCTGGATCATTTATCACTGAAAGGGCATGAATCATGTCGCAACGGCCTCAGGTGTAAATAAAATAAAATAGAAGTGGCTAGAAGAGGAGTATGGCATGGGCTTAGGGCTCTCAGTGGGTCGTATCTGGATCGGATCCAACTGTATACATGTAGATGGATTAGGATTGGATTTAGATCCAAAAGGTGATATCCATATAAATCCAATCCATTTATAAATGGTTAGATTCATTTCCGATCCAAAATCCATATGACCATCGGATTTGGGCCGAACCTAGGTCCAAATTCACCCCATCACAAATCTAAAAAAATATATAATATAATATATTTAATTTAGTAGAAAAATGATGCAAATCCCACTATTTACTGTGGTATGGTTGGCCTAAGAGTGACATGTCTCAATTTTAAGACATGGCCTAAATATAATATGGAAAACGGATGGCCAGCATGAATATAACATATACAATAAGGTGACAATGACCTTGGATATGCTTCTGTGAATCCAAATCTAGTCCATTTAAGTAATCGGACCTATTTTAAGATCCAAATCCGGCCCATTTAACTAATCCAACCTAATTTAAGATCCAAATCCGCATTACACGAATTCGGAGCGAATTGGATCTCGGATCTGACTAGCTCCATTGAGAGCCCTACATGGGCTTCTCCTTGGAGTTTATCTGTGTTTGGGACGCCAGATTTCCTGCAAAAGCCTTCAGCAGGTAGTTCCTGCACTGGGATGCTAAGTAGGGCATACAATGATATTTGTGAGAAATCCATCCCATCCATCCGTATTGTGAGTTCATTTTAGGACATGAAATAAAAAATGAGGTTGATCCAAAACTCAAGTGAGCCACACGAGAGGAAACATTGGGGATTCAGTTACCACTGTTGAAACATTTGCATGGCCACAAAAGTTTCGTATAAGTGAATGCCTTCCCAACATGTGGCGCAATGCCCCTAAAGGTTCCTCCCGTCTTGATACGAGGCAAGAGAAGAGGATTAGGTCGCCCATATGACGGTTGTCACAATTTTTGTGTTTAACATGTCAGATATATGTGCTTTCACTTAAGGCAAATTTGACGGCCTTGGTTGTTCAAACCTTAAGTAAGGCGGTAAAAATGGCCGGTGGGCCGTATGGAGTCTCCACAAGTTGGGAAATGACTTTGAATTCTACGGTTGGCTAGGGACCATAAAATTGCCAAATGATAAACGAGGAACCTCTCGCCTGAAATGACTCTTGTATTGATCTGTACTGTGACTCGGTATAAGGGCCTCAATTAAGAAAAATGAAGGGGTTAGGCATCCTTATGCACCCGTGCAATGCAAGGTCTTTACTTTATGGGGCTTTAATGATTTCTTTAGAGGAAAGTTTTATAGTGACTTGCCAAATAAAATAAAAATAAGCAGGCTTAGAAATTAGATGGAGAGATAGACATGTGTAGAACTGGAATGGAGTGGTTTTGAAGAGATGAAAATGAGAGGGGAAATCAAATACTCCTCTTACACGGAGAAGATAATCGGACATCCCCAACCATATCCATACTCTTCACCCGAGCTGCATTGATAATTTGTCATCATAGATGTTTGCTGGAGACCGGACACTGCTAGATTTCAGTGAGAGCTCTCAAGCACACTTGATTTGCTTCTAGCATGGTAGAAATTTAGATGAGTGGTTTCGATCATTCCTGGTTTGAGACCAGTGATCAGAATGGCTCTCTGGACTGAAGTCCCTAGCTAAAAGCTCTCTGTGTTGGCAAAGGTTTTGATCAGACGGTTTGCTCGACTTTGTCTCCAAACCAATGGCATAACTGTCTCCACTGGCTGAAAGACTCTGACCGCCGATCCTTCTCTTTCTCTGTTACACACACCCTCTCATTTTGTCTTTCTCATATGCTCATCTCTCGGTTCCTTTGATCACGCCCTCCTATCAACTGACCAGCTAACTGCATGCATTTATAGGTAAGAGTGGCACTGTTTGGTGACTACTGGCTATTGTATTCAATAGTGTTGGCAGGCGGGCGTCCAGCGTGAGGTCGGCACATCAATCAGCTCGTAGCCAGGGGATAGATCAACGATAGTCTCGAGGTTGTTGCAACCAGCGGCCATTAGAGAACCGCTGCCGGCTCTTATAGGAACGGTGGTTTCCCTGGTTCTCTCCCAAGGTGGGGTGTCTCCATTATCATGCTAAGTTTTCTGTATTTTCACTTAATCCCATAGGGAATGAATTTATTAATGTTTTGGATGGAATATAAACATCAAGGTGAAGCTTAGAAAGATTTCAATGGTAGCAAACTTTCCCCAATTTTCCCTCTTTTGTGGCTCACTTGAAGGAATCAGATTGAGTACTGAGTAAACTCTGTGGGACCCACCGTGATCTATGTATTTTATCCACTCCGTCCATCCATTGTAAGGGCTAATTTTAGGTCTTGAGACAAAAAATGAAGCGTATACAAGTCTCAAATGTAACACATCAAAGGAAACATTATGAATTAAATATCTACTGTTGAAAACTTATTAGGGGCCACAGAAGTTTTTTGTGTTTTCCTTTCATCCATGTCTTTGTGGTCTAATGAACAGGTTGGATGACAAATAAACATCAATGTGGGCCCTAGGAGGGTTTTAACGGCGGAAATTATTATTCCCACTGTTTCCTGTGGTATATATATTCTACTTCAGCTTTGTATATGCTTCAATTTTAGGTTCAACCCCTAAAATGAGCTGTAAAAGAAGATGAACGGCATTGATGGACCACATACACTCATGGTGAGCCCAATAGAGTTTACTCAGTATGATAAGAGTTACTCAGGTTGGCAATCCGATTACAAAATTGAAAGAGATCCAAATCTCAGATAAACCCTATTATAGGAAAAAGTGGTGATTGAACCTCCCACAATTAAAAACTTCCTAGGGAGCACCATGATGTTTCGAAAATGTTTATTTGCCATCCAACCTGCTGATAAGGTCACACAAACTTGTATTAAAGGTAAAAGGCAAGTATCAGCTTGATCCAAAACTTATGCGGCCCACAAAAAAAGTGGTTCTAATGGTATGGTTGGCCTGAAATTTGGATCTAGTTTATGTTTTGGATCATGCCCTAAAATTATATAAAAAAAAATGGATGGATAGCATGGATATAGAATACATACATCAAGGTGGGCCCCACGGTCCACTCCCCTTCTCCCAAGGGCACACTGGAGCAGACTAACATGTCACTTGGCCGCCATCTACCAGGCATAGGATGTAGTTCATAAAACGAATGGGTCTGACAGGTAGTCCTACGAAAGTTCTTCAGATTGATGGTAGATATTAAGAACGTTAATAGTCTATATATCGTGATTGTAGGTAGTTGCAGAAGATTGATCATTCTCAAGTTTGAGTCGGTAGCGACCAGTCGCTTCTTGCACGCGTTGGTCAGGTTCGATTGTAAGGCTATGTAGCTTTACGTGTCTTTTTCTTGGCTACCTGCTGTGGATATTGTTGTGGCTTTGTATTCCCCTCTATTTTTGTTTGTTTTCTTAAGCTGTTGTGGATTTATATGATAGGTAAAGGCCATCTTTTTTGCAGACCCCACCCAAAATTGTGCACTGCATGCGAGAATTTACATTCAAAGATTCAGGTGTTGAGCTCCCCTAAAAAATCAAACGAAAGAAAAGGTTGCAAAAGATTAATGATTAAGATTGTAATTTCTGATAATTGGCCATCTATTGTATTTGTATGGACAACTTCCGTTGCTACCTATTCTGCCTTACGTTGGTTGTATGGCCCTGAACAATACACATGCAGCATGTGCTAACATGGATGATTGTACTTCTTCTATGACCCTGATAAAATCATAACATTTAATTTTACCGAGGGGCCATGTTTGACAACCACATGTGGCGCTTTCTTATTTAGTCACGTCAGGGCACATGGTTGCAACTCCAATTCTTGCGGTCCACCCACGATGACATTTGCGTCTTATCCTTTTTGTACACCTAATTTTCAAATCATTTTAAGACCATGTTTTTTTTAATGGGTTAGTTCACACACCCCATTGTTAGTACACCCACCCACGCCTATTAGTCACATCACAGTCTTAGCCACCCCCAGGATACCATTACCTTAGTGTTGAAACGAGGCTATCTTCGCTCAATCTGCCACTTGAGCTGTGGACCTGACTGTTTAATATTTTAAGACATAATTGCAAAGATTTAAGGAGATTCAATATTTAAGTGGGCCACGCCTCATGAAACAGTGAGGATAGAAAGAACCACCACTAACCTTTTCTTGGGCTCACCATGATGTTTCTATGCCATGCAACTAATGGATGGAAAACAAAAACATCAAACTCATCCAAAACTTCTATAAACCCCGAGAAGTCATCAAGGTGAGCATTCAATCCCAATTATTTCTTGCAATGTGTGGCCCCTTAATTTTTCATATCCCACCTATTTATGTTCATGTCATAAATGAATTGGCGGAATGGATGGATGGAGTGGTCCCACAGGGCATGGGATTATAATTAAGTTGCTTTCGTATTAAATCTGATTTGGCCAAGTAACAGGGTCCAGAACAGTTATATTGTAACTCAAATATTAGTACACAAAGTACGAACCTAACTCCACTGTTCAGCCACTTTTAATGGGGACCCAGGTTGTACGAAAAAAAAGCACCATCATGCGGACCTTCAGTAAAAAAGGCAAAATCATCCTCTTATGCAAAGAAAATTTTCACTTTTCTCATGGGACCACATCAAAGTGGCAAGTGGTTCCTCTATGTCTAATGGACTATAAAACAGAAGGTAATAAATAGTCAAAATCTTTTGAGAAAGATGTTCATTAATTAGAGGTAAAGATTGTCTTATTAATCTAATTTTGAGCAAACCATTAATTTACAGTCAAGTCCACTAATGACCGGTTTGGATTAAACGTAAATGACACGTATGTAGGGAGGTTACCTGGATCTTACATACGTGGTATCGTGCAGTGCCATAAGAATAACGAGGACGAACAACTATTCCCTGTCGGTTGTGGTAGGGATGCAGTGTAACAAAAAGTTCTTTTGGGACCAACTTGAAGCATGTATCTACTCCGTCCATCATTTGTGCCAGCTTCTGTTAAGACATGATTTCAAAATTAAATCCGATTAAAAAAATTAATTAGGCCACAACTAAGGAAAGAATAAGGATGTAAACAACAACCATTGGAACTTTCGCATGTTTTTAACGATAGACATTACCATCCAACTTTTTCCGTCTTAGCCCCGCTTTAATTTTGGAGGAGCGTTATTTTAACAGGAGACGGTGAAAATGGAAGGCACGCAACCGTGTCTTCCACGGGAGCGGATTGCCTATTACCCACGGTAGCTGGGAAGGTTTCAAAGGTGAAAATCATTATTCCCATTGTTTCCTGTGGCATGGTCCACTTGAGATTTGCATATGCTTAAATTTTGGGCTCAACTCCTAGAATGAGCAGGAAAAATATATGGACGATATGGATAAAGCACATACATTCTAGGTGTGCCTAGGGCTGTCAATGGCACGGATCTTGATCCGTATCCGATCCCTATCCGATCCGATTTAATCGGATTCGGATCAATAATCGGATAATCGGGTCGGATACGGATATCCAAAGATGATCCGTTTAATATTCGGGTCGGATTCGGATCAACCTTGATCCGGCCCGTTAACGATCCGACCCGATAAAAAAAATAAATAAACAAAATAAAATAAAATAAAATAAAATAAAAACATATGATAATCTCTCTTTCTCTCTCTCTCTCTCTCTCTCTCTCTCGGATATCCGGTCGGATATCGGGTCGGATCATAATCGGATCGGAAACGGATTTTGAAAATTTTAATCGGGTCGGGTTCGGATCATATACTTGTGATCCGAATCGGATTCGGGTCGGATTCGGGTCGGATATATTCTTAATCGGGTCGGATTCGGATCATCACTGATCCAGCCCGTATCCGACCCGTTGACAGCCCTAGGTGTGCCCAACAGAGTTTACTCCGCACAATCAGAGCATGCGGAGTTACAAGCCTGTCACCTTTTCACCGGTTCACTAAGAGGATTAGGTACTACTACGCTGGGAACCAAGGTGGGCCCACAATAAATTTTTTGATAAATCCACACTGTCCATTCATTTTGGGAGCTCATTTTTGGATATGAAAACAAAAATGAACTGGATCCAAGACTCAAGTGGGCTGAAAACGTGAGATTTGAACGTCCACAGTTGAAATATTTGTGGAGCCACAGGAGTTTCGAATCAGGATAATATTTGTTTTTCCAGTTCATCCCAGTAGTAGTGACATTATGAACGGTATGGATGTCATATAAACATCACTGTAGACCCCAGGGAGGTTTCAACGGTAGTAATTTACCTACCCACCTTTTCCTTTAGTGAGGCCCACTTGAGTCTTGGATCCGGTTCATTTTTGTATTCATGTCCTAAAATGAGCTCCCAAAACGGATGGACGGTGGATTTATAAAAAAAAAAATCAATGTGGCCCCCACCGTGGGCATGGGGGTAGATGAGGTGTGACATGATTGTATCAGGCTTGCCGACGTGGCAGGTCTCTTGTGACAATGTGCCATTCACCCATACAAATGTGACACGTATGTGCCACGTTAGGCCTGTCTTGAGCAAGGAACAGGCACGGGTAGTACCTAATCCGAGCTCGTTCTGGGCTGAAGCTCAAAAAAAGTAAAGATATCGTAGACGCGGATTTCCTGGGAAGCCTTTTGCAACGTGAAGTTAGGTGGAGCCCACCATTATGTTTGTTAGAAATCCACTCCGTCCTTCTGTTTCACCAGATCATGTTAGGACAGGAGTCCAAAAATTAGATAGATCCAAGACTCTAAGTGGTCCGTACAAAACGAAGCATTCCAGGATTGAACCCACACTGTTAAAGCATTCATGGGGCCACAAAATTTTTGAATCGTGGTAATGCTTTTGTGTTTTCGATTCATTTCAATAAGAATAACCTTATGAGCCGTATGTATAGCATGTAAACATCACGGTGGACCTAAGAAAGTTTCAACAGTAGGCATTTCCTCACCCACGGTTTTGGATCTGCCTCATTTTCGAGCCCATGTATTAAATGATTCTAGAAAAATGAATGTACAGGTAAGATTTTTCAGTAACATAATGGTGGGGCCCACTTCGGTTCCCAGAGTAGGAAGTTCCTCATGAAAGGCTTTGCAAGGCAATCGGCGTCCAGATATTGTTGCGCTTACATAAATGCTCACGTGAAAGATAAAAGCGTCACGTGCGTTGAAAAATTAGGACACCCATTGATTGGGTTGAATGAGATGAAAAGTCGGCACACCACGCGTTTTCTTTCGACTCCGAATGCAAACGAAGGCTATGCATCCGACGCCGATTCTGTGGATATGAGAAACCAATGTGGCTAGCAGATCTATGACTGTGGGGCCCATCCTAATGTATGTGTTTTATATCCATGTTACTCATCAGTTTCACTAGCCCATTTTTAGGCATGAATAAAAAAAGAAGCAGGTCCAAATCTCAGGTGGACCACACCACAGGAAATAATGGTGATTGAACACCCACCATTAAAAACTTCCCATGGTGTGGTCCACATTGGATTTGGATCTACTTCAATTTTTATCTCATTCCCATAAAGTGAGTTGGCAAAACGGATGGATGGCATGGATATAAAACAAATACATCATGGTGGGTCTGCAATTACTGATCCACCGGCCTTGATGGTTCTCCGAATCCACCCGATCCGCTACATAACACGTGCAGTAACTCATTAACTGTACACGTGACAGGTATTCCTGGGAGACTGTTGGCCTCATCGTAGATGCAGCATCATAGGCCGTTGATTAAATGATTAGATGATCTCAACCTTCTAATTTAGCTCATTAATTACGCTACCTTTATTGGAAAGTTAGGCCTTGCTTCGCAACCTACAAGCAACAACGATGTATTTGTGCATTTAACACAATTTACATGATTCAATGATAGTCCAATTTTATATTGAGGTAACTTTTGACGCAGGGAGATACGTGGTAAGTCGATCACCGTCTTCCTAACCGATAGTTTCTCGAATCCACGAGAAGAAATAAAAGATAAAAAGAGGAAATAAATTCTAAATAATTGAATAATTGATAATTGAATGAATAATAACGGAATTACAATGCATATAAATAGGAAACTAAACCCTAGGTAAAGTATCAAAATCCAACTCCAACTAAAACTCCTAGAAAATGCAACTTACTATAAATAGTAAACTTACTATTTATAGAAGTCGTTCAATCCTACTAGAACTCTTGGTTTTCGGCCAAAAATAGAAAGTTATCAAACGGCCTCAACCACGCTGTTCTACGAAATATTCTAAGCCCTTTTCATGTTGGGCACTAACTCTAAAACCCTACAGATGCAAAGTTATGATCGAATTAAAACTTACTATAAATAGTAAAAATGAAAATAAACTAGCCTAATGACCGTCAATACGGTCGATTCTCGCGATTCCGGGTTGGGCAACCCGGCGTAGCCCGGCGTAGCTGGGTTGGTTGGCTAAAGTAGCTCGAGCTACCCTAAATTGATATATTATACGTCCCGTAACTCATTCCGGATTGTGAGATACGATCAATTCACGGTCCTGACGGTCCGGATCACTTTCGGCCCCGTCCGGTCTTCTTTTGCTCCATCTGGGCCATGAAATAGTCAGCGACCCGTCCTACATCAGTCTCCTCCACTTCGAAAGAACTCGACCCCGAGTTCTCGTCCAGCTTTGGTTCATGATATTCGTACAGATCTGCCACGTTGAAAGTCCTTGAAATCTCCATGTCATCTGGAAGATCAACAACGTAGGCATTGTCATTGATCTTGCGAATGATCGGTACCGGTCCAATCTTCTTGTGTTTCAACTTGTTGTAGGTCTCGGTAGGAAATTGCTCTTTACGTAGGTGGACCATCACCTGATCTCCTATTTCGAACACTTTGGCGCGCCGATGCTTGTCGGCCGCTTCTTTGTACTTCTCGTTCGAAGCCTGTAATTTGTTGCGCACGTCTGCATGTATGTCCATGATTCGGTCTGCCATATGTTCAGCTGTAACGCTCATGCCCGGAAGCTTGGGCAGGGGAACCAAATCGAGTGTGTGACGAGGAACGCACCCATAAACAATCTGGAACGGAGATTTTCCTGTCGATCGATTTACCATGTTGTTGAACGCAAACTCTGCTTGAGCCAGGGCCATGTCCCACTGCTTCGGTTTGTCACCTGAAAGGCAACGGATGAGATTGCCCAATGTGCGGTTGACGACCTCAGTCTGTCCATCTTTTTGTGGATGATAAGCACTGCTGAAGTGAAGTCGTGTACCGAACCGATTCCACAAGGCTCGCCAAAAGTGGCTAACGAACTTTGTGTCCCGGTCTGAAGTGATCGTCTTAGGAATCCCATGTAGTCGCACAACCTCTCTGAAGAAAAGGTTCGCAACGTGTATCGCATCAAAGGTCTTCTTGCACGGAATGAAGTGTGCCATCTTGGAGAATCGGTCTACCACCACGAACACTGAGTCCATGCCGCGTTGTGTATGTGGGAGCCCTAATATAAAATCCATAGATAAATCCTCCCAAGGGGCATCTGGCACGGGTAACGGCGTGTAAAGACCTGTATTTTGAGATTATCCCTTAGCGGTTTGACAAATATGACATCGTTGTACCGCCCTGCCCACATCACGAGCAAGTTGCGGCCAGTAATACCGCTCTTCCACCATCGCTCGAGTCTTATCTCGTCCTAGATGACCGCCGAGGCCACCGCCGTGCAGCTCGATAATAATTTTGTCCCGTAACGAACTCTGCGGGATGCAAAGTCGATTTCCTTTGAAGAGGAAACCATCTTGAATTAGAAGGTCACTCGGGTGCCCTTCTTGGCACTTTTTCCATGCATCTGCAAAATCCTCGTCCTTGGCATAAAGTTCCTTGAGGCAGTCGAACCCGATCACCTCACTGCTCACTGTAATAAGAAGGGATGCACGTCGGCTTAGTGCATCTGCCACCTTGTTTTGCTGCCCTGATTTGTGTTTCAGAACGAACGTGAATTCCTGTAAAAATGAAATCCATCTAGCATGCATACGATTCACGTTAGTCTGAGTATTGATAAATTTTAAGGCCTGATGATCAGTGTACAGTATAAATTCCCTTTGAATAAGATAATGGCGCCAATGGCGCAGTGCTTGAACCACTGCATATAATTCAAGTTCATAGGTCGACCACTTCTGTCGTGCGTCGCTGAGTTTCTCACTGTAAAAGGCAACCGGCCTGCCCTCCTGAGAAAGGACTCCCCCAATGCCGACAATAGATGCGTCGCATTCTACCTCAAATAGCTTGTCGAAATTAGAGAGTACCAGAACCGGGGTAGTGGACAACCGATGTTTAATTTCTGCAAAGCTCTTCTCAGCCCCTTCGGTCCATTGAAACGGACCCTTCTTCATACAGTCGGTAATCGGCGCGACGATACTGCTGAAGTTCCGTACAAATCGACGATAGAAGGTCGCCAACCCATGAAAACTTCGTACCTCATGAATGTTTGTCGGAGTCGGCCAATCCCGAATAGCTCGTACCTTTTCTTCGTCCACTCGGATACCCGTGGACGACACGATGAACCCCAGAAACAATAATTGATCAGTTAAGAAGCTACACTTTTTCAGATTTAAGTATAGCTTGTTGTCGGCCAACACTTGTAGCACTTTTCTGATGTGGGTCATGTGCTCCGTTTCATCCTGACTGTATATTAGAATGTCGTCAAAGTAAACGACAACGAAACGGCCAATGAACGGCTTCAACACTTGGTTCATTAAACGCATGAAGGTGCTTGGTGCGTTGGTCAAACCGAAGGGCATAACCAGCCACTCATATAGCCCTTCATTGGTCTTGAAGGCCGTTTTCCACTCGTCACCTGGCCTAATACGGATTTGATGGTATCCACTCCGTAAGTCCAGTTTCGAGAACACCTTGGAGCCATCGAGCATGTCCAGTATGTCATCTAACCGCGGTATTGGAAATCGATATTTAACTGTTATTTTATTGATCGTGCGGCTATCGATGCACATACGCCATGTTCCGTCCTTCTTTGGGGTAAGGAGTGCCGGAACGGCACACAGGCTCATGCTCTCTTTGATAAGACCCTTACGGATCAGTTCCTCCACCTATCCTTGTAGAATTTCACACTCTTTCGGACTCATCCGATAGTGCGGTCGGTTGGGTAGACTGGACCCTGGGATAAGGTCGATGTGATGTTGTATGTCTCGCATGGGAGGCAACTCATCAGGTAACTCTCCAGGCCAAGTACTTCGAAATTCTTCTAGCAGTGGTTTAAGGCGTTGAGGAATATTAGAGGATCCTGGCTCCTCGCCTTTTACCATAACGGCATAAATCTCTCCCGTTTCCTTTGATTCCTTAACAAACTCGCAAATGGTAAGGAGAGAGTTCCCCTCCACTTTAGAAGCTTCAGGGTGTTTGTCTGGTGTCATAGGGGCCAAAACAATTTTCCGACCATCTTTGGTGAACATGTATATGTTTTCCCGTCCATTGTGGGTCACATCTCGATCCGATTGCCATGGCCGCCCAAGTAACATGTGGCAGACTTCCATGTCAACCACATCACAGAGGACCTCGTCCTTATAGCTTTTACCAATGGAAAATGAGATAATGCATTGATGAGTTACCTTAGTTTCGTTCACCTTCTTGATCCAACCGATAGAGTAAGGGGTAGGGTGCTTCGTCATAGGCAGATGTAACTTATCCACCATAATTCTCAAGAAAATATTTTCGCTACTCCCACTGTCTATGATCACGTCACAGATTTTGCCCTGCACGGTACACTTTGTGCGAAAAATATTATGTCGTTGTGGGTGCACTTCCTTCCTAGGAGCGTAAAGTAGTCGTCTTACTACTAGCGATTCCCCATGATCTTCAGTCAGCCAATCGACATCTTCTGTGTCCCCCTCTTCGGCCTGTTCCAATTCAGGGTTGTCTTCTGTTAACTCGCCTTCCACGCCGCCTTCATTCGTAGTTAAGTGTGCTGCAGGGCGTTGGGGGCAAGCGTTCGACCAGTGACCTGGTTGGCCACAACGGAGACAATGGTCTGGTCTTGGCCGACCATATGGGTTGGGGATCCTGCTGGAACCTGCTGTAGTGGGAGCTGTACGTTGAGGTCTTGAGGAACCGCTTCCCCCGTCCCGGTTCGTGACCGTAGGAGGTTGAGGACGCCCTCCTATAGGCTCCTTGCCTTTGGCCAGCGTTGTATCTTGAGTGGGTTCGGTGTTGGGATTTCGTGTTGCCGGATAGGGTCGAGCAAGGGGCCGTGACAACTGTGTTTCTGCTCGAGTGGCCAATTGGTTGGCCTCACTCAACGTCCATACCGGATGCATCTGGACTCGATCCTGGATTGCAAATCGCAATCCACCAATGAATCGTGATACCTGTTGTGCCTCTGATTCCGATAAATTATTCCGTGTAGCCAATCGTTGGAATTCTTCAAGATATTCGGCTACGGTTCGATTTCCCTGACGACAATTTTGGTATTGTTGGAACAAAATTTGTTCATAGTCGCTAGGGAGGAATCGAGCTCTAAGAAGTTGTCTCATTCTAGGCCATGTTCGGATGGGTGCCTTATTCTGACGGGTGCGGGAAACCTGTAGGTTTTCCCACCATGCTGAAGCACCGGATTTAAATTTATAAGCAATTAGTTTTACCTTCTTGTCGTCCGGCACTTCCATATAGTCGAAGTATCGCTCGACCTCTGCCAGCCAGTCGAGGAACTCTTCTATTCGAAGTAGGCCATTAAAGCTGGGAAGATCAGCTTTGCCCCGATAGTCTCGTTCTGCTCGTTCCACACGCTCATTCCCTAGCGCAGGTCGTCGTACCAAAATGTCTTCGACCTCATCATCGCTTGGTTCTGAATCGTCTGGTGTAGCCCTACGATTATCCACCTGGGGTGCTCTACGGACAACATGATTGTCCCGTATAGCAACGGTTGGTGGTTGTTGGTCGCCTTGGGCTCGAAGCGGAGCTAGCGATGCTACAATCTGGTCGAGGGTTGCCTGTATACCTTGCAGGATCAACCGGTTCTCCCGTTGCGCTGCTTCGAAAGCTGTCGTCGTTAGATAGTCCCTTGGAGCACCGTCCTTAGGATGAGGATCCATCCCTTCATTAGAGGTCATCGTCCTGAGGAAGAAACCTCTCTCTGATACCAATGACGCAGGGAGATACGTGGTAGGTCGATCACCGTCTCCCTAACCGATAGTTTCTCGAATCCACGAGAAGAAATAAAAGATAAAAAGAGGAAATAAATTCCGAATAATTGAATAATTGATAATTGAATGAATAATAACGGAATTACAGTGCATATAAATAGGAAACTAAACCCTAGGTAAAGTATCAAAATCCAACTCCAACTAAAACTCCTAGAAAACGCAACTTACTATAAATAGTAAACTTACTATTTATAGAAGTCGTTCAATCCTACTAGAACTCTTGGTTTTCGGCCAAAAATAGAAAGTTATCAAACGGCCTCAACCACGCTGTTCTACGAAATATTCTAAGCCCTTTTCATGTTGGGCACTAACTCTAAAACCCTACAGATGCAAAGTTATGATCGAATTAAAACTTACTATAAATAGTAAAAACGAAAATAAACTAGCCTAATGACCGTCGATACGGTCGATTCTCGTGATTCCGGGTTGGGCAACCCGGTGTAGCCCGGCGTAGCTGGGTTGGTTGGCTAAAGTAGCTCGAGCTACCCCAAATTGATATATTATACGTCCCGTAACTCATTCCGGATTGTGAGATACGACCAATTCACGGTCCTGATGGTCCGGATCACTTTCGGCCCCGTCCGGTCTTCTTTTGCTCCATCTGGGCCATGAAATAGTCAGCGACCCGTCCTACATCAACTTTGATACTCTGGCTCAGTGTCATGCATGATACGCAGGTACTTAAGCATTGCTTAGAATTTTTTCTTTATTATTATTATTTTTTTTTTACACACACACTCACACCCACAGCCACACCCATAGCACATGGTCACTCATCCCATAATCTTAATGTTGAAACAAAGTCTGTTTATAGCTGAGCTAGAGAGCCCGGCCTAAACACTTGGAGTATAGGTAATTTAAATTGTGAAACTCTATTTAGATGTATCATAACCGGTAATCATGCTTAGTCAAATTGGTATTATTAGAAGTTTTATTTATTTATTTATTATTATTATTATTTTTTAAGTTAGTCATGCAACACACCCACCTTGTTAGCTGGGCGGCACACCCACTTGGTTAGTCATACGATGCACCCACCCACTAGTGGGGTTAGTGTCTCCTTAGCAGCACTTGAACCTGAGACCTGCTGTTGAAACGCCTTATTTAGATGTATTATTAGAAGGTTAAGGATGATAAAAAAACATACTAATCCTAGTTTGACAAACAATTGTTCATAAATCAGAGGTTAGGATTTGTCTAATGAATCTGACATGGGGACTTGAACCCGGAAAGAATAAGTATCATAGTCTGTTAATTTATGAGGGCCTGCGTTTTAAGTTTTCACCCAAAGTAGCAAGTCATTTTATGATTGAGAAGTTGCCGCGGGTTAGGCAGTTAAACAGTCTCATGGGGACGGATTATACACTGCCTTTGTACAGTTTTTTTTTTTTTTTTTTTCTTTTTTCCCAATGACGAGGGCCATCCAGAGCATGTGATGTCTTTTTTAGATATTTAAAATATTAAGTATCTTTACCCACCCACTTGCAGTGCTCCAGATTCTAAGTTTATTAAAGTACCATTTTCAGGACTTCTTTTTTACTATTTAATAGTTATATTTTCTTTCCCAGAGGATTCTGCATCCATACACCCAAAGTGCCCAATGCGGCACACTTGCTGGGACCAGGCCGTCCGTCACAAGGTTACATTGTCAAGTAGTGAAATCTCAATCGTCTAGTTTCCAATATCAAATAGCTTTTTAATCAGAGGATACAATTCCTTAAGCTGTGGGCTTTCGTTATGTTAGGCCACTTATGATGGACGGTCTAGAAGCACTAGAGGTACAAACAGTTGTACAATGGAGTAGCATCAACCCGACAGTACTGGTTGAGTACTGTGCAACCGACATCAAAGCTCCGATTTTTATTTTATTTTTTAATCGAACAGATGTAAATATGTTTTTATCACTTGAATGAATTTTTACTTCTGATTACATAAAATTAAGCAGGAAGAAGAAAAGGAAAAGGAAAAGGGATAAAGATCAAAATACACTTCCTTTAATGTTTTCATTCCAGCAAAACCCTGTATTTAACGAAATGCTCCTTAAACCATCTTTCTTACTTCTTCTTCTTCTTTTTCTTCTTTTTCTCCCCCAAAATGCCCTCCATTCTTTTCTTTCTCAATGAGAGAAGTAATTATTTAAAAATTAAAATAAATATCTCTTCTTTTTTCGTTTCCTACTTTTCCCGTACATCAGATATAGTACCTAATTATGTGTTACTGAATCAATCTTAGGATTCATTAATGCACAAGTCCCATGTGAAATGTGGATGGAATATTTTAAGCTTATTTCTCGATTTTTCACGTGTTTAAGCTTGTCCTTATTTCTTAATTTTTCTAAATTAATTTATTTTCTGAGATCAGAAATTCTCAACAAAACGTGGATGAAATATTTTAGGCTTTCATATGGTTTGAACTAATATTTGAATCTTATTCTAAACTAATTAGGTAAGGCGACATATTAGGTGGCCAGAAATGTACAAAGTAAATTCTTAGGCGTCCACTTCTTATGATGAACTATAGTCTACCTGTAATTATAAAAAAAAAAAAAAAAATGCCTCAATTTTAGGCCAAATGATCTGAAAGGCGTAGCCCACTAGATGCAAAGCTTAAATCCTGCATATGTGACTGCTTATGCGGGTGATGAAAGCATTTCTGTGCGAAAAGCTAAACAAAGCAAGTCTAATATATATTTTGGACATGCATGAATTAACACAAGCTTAAAAAGCGTCTTCTATATATAGATGACAGAAGAAGACAATTGGTACTCGCTCTCTCTCCACTTCTTTTAAATTAGTTATCTTATGGAGTTGGAATTCTGCATGACTTCTTACATTACACTTGTAATCTTTTACTATCAATTTTTTTCTTTCATAAAGAAAGTTTTTTAGGACAATCCTTGTAGGTACTTGAATGGCAAGCAGTACTTACAGGAAACAATAGAATGAAATGCGATGTGTATCTTACATCATAATTGATAACCAGTTCATCAGTTGGGGCTCAAAAACATGGAGGGATGTTGAAAGAATCAGGCTGAAGCAAAACTTTGAGAGGCCACACCATATATATAGCCCATTTGGATTTATTTTTCTCCCATTAGCTGATATTTTCTACATACAGAAAATATAAGGGTCATCACTTGATCGTCGAAGTGGATTTCACATATATAAAATGTTGGACCCAATGAAGCTTCCTTTTTTCTTTTCTTTTTTTCAATGCACACACACCCCTCACACACCCACACACTCACATGACTGTCTTTTTCATACCACAATGGGTACTCGGACCCATGACCTCTGTTGAAACTCTTGTGAGTGGATCACTAAGGCCTAAGTAATTAAGGACCCAATGAAGCTTATATGTCTGAAACATGGCCTAGAAGTAGTGTTCATGACATATAGCTGGAATAAATCAAAATAAAAACGCTACTTCACCATCAACATTAACAGCAGGGGGTAAATGGGATTATTAAGTAGATTCGGGGAGCGGGCTGGAATAAAAATAATAGGAAGAGGCGGTCGGTCCTGGAAACCGGAAGAAGGGGGCATTTGATATTTACCTCATAGAAAATCTTTGATTCCCACTCAGCTAACATTTACCACGTGATTGTTTGTCCATTACCAAAAGAGGTGGTCTCTGGTCCGTTGCATTTAGGTCCATCACTTGACACATCGATGATGGGGCTCTTGTCATCATGTGAGTCTCTCACCGCCTCTCTAATGAGCCCTGTAGTGACGATCCTATCCACTCTATTGCTGGCCTTCAATTGGTGCGCTTGAAAAGGTAAGAGTCCACGTCATCATATAGGCTTGCAATCACATTACATCCTCAGTGCAACCTCATCACATGATATCATCTGGATGACGTCGACCAATAAAAAGATGCAAACAGGGATTTTCTGTTTGCACTCAACAGAGGCCTGTTCTCTTTGGATTATCCAAACCATCCATCTAGGTGGGTCCTGCAGTGGTTGGGGTGAATGGAGGAAAAACAAGCCAGCATGATAAATCCAAGCCCTAGATTTTCGCTTTGGATATAGAGTATGGACTGTGGATCCTTTACAACTTTCCTTTTGGTATGTCTATTTGTAAGTTTATAAAAGATATTGCTGGCAAACAATCCAAAATCTAAATTAGAATTATCCCAAAGCCCAGAGGATAACTCCCATATCTCAACATATCCCAGAGGATAACCCTCATATCTCAACACATTCCTTAAATATGGTTGATCAACGGCCTGGATTATTAGGCCTCTCGAACAATGAACTGGACGACCAAGGAAATTATACACATACTCAGACCTAATAATTTCTGACGAAAATAATAAAATATTGAGGCAAAATGCACAAAGCACAACGTCCATTGTTCCCGTAACTGCAATAAAATAATGCTCTCTCTCTAATGCTCAGGCTGCATATGGCTGCATATGATGCTTCATACGCAGGCACGCATAAACTGTATACGTGGCATAAAATAAGTAAAGTAAACCAACTAAATGATGGAACTTACTGTCATTAATTCACGATCCCAAAATCAATTCGTTGAAAAATCATATTATTGAAATAGGACCATTGGTTTTTTTTTTTTTTTTTTTTTAACCATACAATAAATGCTGATGAATTTAATGGTCAGATAACTGAATAAGCATAATTTTTGGTTTATGGTACATTTGAATTAGGACCCATAATTTGGACAGTTTTGATTTAACTTGCTTCTATATATGATACATAAGTAATTTGTAAGTGGTCGCATATCATCCATCAGTCTGCCAGAGTATCGTCTTCTTTTTTTATTTTCTCTTTACGATGGTGTAGAAGTGCTTCCCTGCGGTTTTGGTCCTTTCAGAGCGGTCCTCCTTTTCCTGAGCACTTGTGGTCCCACCCATCTTTACACGCATCAAACGTGCCAAATTGGAACACGTGTATATGGAATTCAACGCGAGTGTTTCTAAGCGCTCCTTTGCTTTCGTCCAGTGGACCAGCATAAATATAAAAGAGTCGGGATCATTAAATCCGTATGCTGGTAGGCTACCCATACCGGCATGTATTAACTAGTGAAAGGACAATTGAGATTGATACGATTGGATTGTCCAAGTAAGTATGCCTGTGATACATCAAGTTGTATTCCATCCTTACGTTTCTTCAAGTTGTGGGCCATAACCATCGAGTCTTTACGCCAAACAGAACTGTCCTTGTGGCCGAATGGGTGAACCCCAACTCCAATCGCATTGACACTCCTAACTCAAAAGTCACAGTCTATTTTGTCTCATCCCCAACTTTTCTAACTCAACACGCATCGGACCCGCTGTTCATTTATCAACTGGACCACAATCATGGCCTATAAGAATTGCATTTCTGAGGCTTCACATCAAGATGTAGATAGCTTCCCTTGGCTTTTACGAGCCAATAATTAGGCACCCAAAACATATAGGACACCCCACATGAATATGTTGTTTTGGGGTAGCCGTCAAGGAAGTTACTTCCCCCAATAATTTATAAAGTGTGACCCATTGCTGAAGAGGGGAAATCTAATTCCCACCAGTCAGCAATGATGTGGGCCATGTTCTGGGATGTCAGAGATATGGTGGTTTCCACTAGTTAGCACGCACCCTTTGTTGGTTAAAATGGTTTTTTGTTTGCTTTTATTTAAGATTTAGGGTAGTAATTAGGTAACTCTACTTTGTCTTATTATTTATGCTAATGAGATTAGAAGTTATGAGGTTTAAATTGAATAGGTTTTAAGTGTAGAGTAAATAGTTGCTTTACATTATAATTGAGGAGGGAGTTAAATGAAATGAATTTGAATTCTCATTTGAGAGAAGGAAACAAAGGAGGTGGGGATTCCCTTTCTTTGTTCTTCCATTTTGAAGTTTCTTTTCTTTTTATATTAATTAGTGCTCAAGTTGGTCATAGATCACCATCTTAATTTGAAGGTTTTCTTGTTATCCTCAGGTCGCTCACATGAACTGGAAATCTTGACACATGTCAGCTGCCCCGTGGATCCGGTCGCTTATACATGAACTGAAAATCTTGCTGCGTGTCAGCTGCACCATGGATTCGGTCACTTACATGAACTGGAAATCTTGCCTCAGGTCACTCTTGTGGATCCGGTGTTATTGAGCCTGCAAATTCCATCATTTCACTTTTATTCCAGTTTTTAGATTTTTTTTTTTTTTTCCTTGTGGATTCAAGGCTTATCATGGGGAAAAAGGTGATCTTCTCCTAGTCTTTTCTCCATCCTCCTGGTATGTTACAAATACAAAGTTTATAGACTACAGCAGCCATGACCCTCCTTTATATAGATTTTACAACTCACTTTCTTGTACCTATTGCATTTGGGATTAAAAAATAAAGCTAAATTAGCAAATGGCTAGAAGACTGGACTAAAGCTAAGAAAACGACCCACAAGTGTGACCCACTAAGATTGACTAATAACTGCCATCGGATTACTACTCTGGGCTAACAATAACTTTTAACATGATGTTGTTTTATTTCTCTTATCAACAAAAGTGATTTTCCAGTGAAGGGACTCTCACGGCATGGTCTATCTAGGGTGGGACTCAATAGACTAGTGGCCTAGATTTTAACCATTGATGAGACCCACCGGTTCAAATTAAAAACTTCGTGCTCGAATTAGGATCTTATAATTGATATGAAGAGTCACTTTATCTTTGCGAGCCAGTCGAGAAAGTCCTCAATGAAAGGATACCCACCAAAGGAAGGGAGATCTACCTTGGTAGTTTCAATCTTGTCCAACGCCTTCTTGCCCTCGGTGCTGAAAGATAATATCGCCTATTCCCTCATCGCTAGACATGTTGCAAATGTCTGTGATTTATGATTTGGCATAGGTGATGGATCTGTTCAACTACCAACGAGCTAACTGCGAGCTCCTTTGTTGTTCGTGAGTCGTTCCTTACCACTGCTTTGGCTACGACCCATGATCCTAGTCAACCAAGCAATCACCACTTGCAGTTTCTTTATGGCTGTCTACATGTTGAGGTACTGCATAAGCAATTATAAAGTAGAATCAAACAAGCAATGAACAAACATAATAAAGCAATTCAAAAAACACATAATTTTACGTAGGAAAAACCCTTACAAAAAAAAAAAAAAAAATGACGACATAAACTGACAAAGAATCTATTATGAAAATGAAATTACAAGAGATAAAATCAAACTTACAAATATAAAAAACCCTAGCCTTCCCGCTTACAAACCCTAAAAATGATTTAAATTTTTTTGAAACTTATCATAATCCTACATTACACCCATATATATAACGTTACACCCGAAATAGGAAACATTTTATGCACTTACATAAAACCGTGCGAACCGTTGATTAATCGGTCAATCGATCAACGACTCCTTAATCGCTCAACAACTCAATGTTTGATCACCCAAAACTGTCCAAAAAATTTGCAATATAAACATGATTATTTTGATCAATCAAGCCTCCAAGTTTGATTGACCGAACTTGTCTAAAACGGTCCATAGACTAATCTATATAATTTAGGGTATTTGTAATCAATCGACCACAACTGTCGATCAATCAATGACCCCTTAAACTGTAGATTGAAGACTCCAATCAACACTCTACACCACTGCGAACTCTGCCCTAGTAACAATTGGATTCTCTAAAATGTACCATTCGAATAACTGTTGCTACTTGATTCACTAATGGAAGCTATGACCCGTGAAAAAAAGCCTCATTTTGATACTAACTTACATAATAGTTGCACGAATAAATTAAAAGAAAAAGAAGAAGAAGAGATCACCTTCTTTTCAAAAGATAGTTCTTGAATCCACAATGACATAAATCTCTAAAGTGAGAATAATGTTGATGTTATTGATGGAATTAGGCTGTTTACAATGTATCTCATGTTCTTACATAAGAAAAATCAACCTAAACTCTAATTTAATTGAAAATGGGACACATTTTCAATATAGTAAAAATTAAAAAAATAATAAAGACATGTCTGATCATACTAAAACTCGCAAACAACCATTAAATGGTAAAAATAAAAACTTGAGATCACAATTAAACCCCTAAAGTACTAAAATAGAAAGAAAAAAGAAAGAAAAAAAAAAAAAAAAAACTCATTAAAAACAATAAATTTTAACAGTAAAATTGTAAGATAATCCTTAAAACTAATCAATTTTACGAATCCATTTTGAGGTCAACATACTTTTGGTGGTTTTCTATGTGTAGAGTTCATCGCTATTTTTCCAATGATATTTCATATGCATGAAATTGATACCATCATAAAATTATGGCCATCAAAAGCTATGAATACACATTTAAACTGCTTTTGCCCAATTGGGGTTTTACGGCCCCACATCTTTTGTTCCTGACCATACATAAAATCATCGGTCACTAGTACGACATCATAGAAAATGACGTTTAATGTGGGAAAATAAATGCCATTACTGTTACTGCCTAAATGTCAATAAAGGGCTTAAAATGAGGTCGGTTTGACGGGGAAGCATCTTATCTATGATGCAAAATTCAATGTCTACGCCTCTAAGGCGTACATATAAGACAGACATCTAATCACCAGCAAACGCAACACTTGCATGGGAAATCAGTACCATGAAAATGACTGGCCCTACGATGAAGATCACCCTCGTATAAAATAAGGCTGATCCATGAACTAGGTGGGTCAAACCTTTATGTTGATCCAGACCGTTAATTATCCACTGGAATAGTTGATTCAAGCGGTGTGGCCCAGTTTATGGACGGACTGGCTTGATTTTTGTCCCAGGACAGCTTCATTGTTGGGACCACGGCTTTCAAGGTACCGATATTGTACAAAAGTCGTGTGTTAGTGGGAAAGACTTTACCGTACCATAACTTGTGTTACCATGAATCTCATACACTTTTCCTTTTTTTTTATCGGTTGAGAAAGGTGCTTGATAGCCAAGCAAAAGCAAAATATCCATTGAAACGGGAGGGAGTGACGTCATCACCAACTAACATTACCTATCTTCAAGGGACATGTCTTAGAGATGTCACTTTCTTTTTCTTGGGTTTTGATAGAATGATGGCCCACCTCGCAGCTACTATACAAGGCCTCGTTACCATTGGTGGATTTGCGATCGACTCGGCCATTCATTAGTTCCTGCACACTAGGTGACCCTGCTATCTGCCCAAAATCAGGCTACCGCACTCCGCTGGTGGGTCAGATACACCAACCGTTCTCCCCATACAAGTGTCATCCGCCTTCATCAAGGGACCAAAAAATATATATTGCTGCATGTTCATATTGCACTACCAAATGAATGGACCGGATCAATCACACATGCACCGTCAAAGTAGATGTGAGTGGACCCGAATTCTATCAGAACCCTGTAATCTGATATGTACCATCTAATTTTCATAAACCAAACTTGAAGTAAGCGGATTAGAGAAGCTTTCCAGTTAGTGGTACCCCTATGGTACATGTGCCTTGAGATTCGTAAATCCGAACCATCTAACTGGTGGGCCTGTCCATGGATGGCCCACAGTTCTTAAATCACTCTGATTGAATGATATTAGCATCTGATCAATGGACTCTTCAAACTTGAATCTGGACCGTTGACATTTCTGGGCCTCCCACTTCCATTTTTTGGGCTACAAATGGACAGATAGTATTAATTGCATGTTTCTTTTTCTACCGTGGATCATCCACAGTAGAGTCGACCTGATCGATGTTGCAGAATGATCACCAACCATTCAAGGAGAGAGTGGAGATGAACCATGGCTTGTTCATTCTAAGAACGGTCTAAAAAAGATATGACGTACGTGAATGAATAAATGACAAATGAAAGATTAAGTCTAACTCAATAGATTATTAAGCTTAGGGAGAGCCTAATTTTCAATGTTCATCTGCCTAAGCTATTGTGACATGGGTTTAGCCACATAGACGGCCACGATTTTTCCTCCTTTTTTCATCTTCCAATTCCAATTCCTAGTTGTACATACCTCTCCAGTCATTGACCGATCGATGAACCGTCCATCGCCACCTTTTAGATGCTGATCAGAGATCGGCCCTACAAGTAGGCATAAAAGTGCATCAATCCCTCGTGGATTGGACATGGCCTAAAAATCTGTCTGATTGAACAATCCCACCCGTTCAATTACCGACCATCAATTAGGCAGCTAAAAATAAACCGATCTGCAGTTCAAATTCAAAATGCAAAATCAGATGTTTAGAGTGCCTGATCGATCAGCGTGCCTTGCATTGCTTAGCCCACAATTTGGACGGTGTGGATTGACGTACATGTATGCCGTGGATGATTCACCCACAGACTATGTACTGATGATACCCTTGTGGGTTGGATAATGAGCGTTGAGAAGCAATTGGGATGAGAGGGATTTCCAAGCTAAGAAACCCCAATACATCATTCCTTTCTTATGATTTCTGCAATTGGACTTGCTTCCTTGTGTTCTTCTTCTTTGGCTTACGTGGAGTGTTTGTGAAGAGGGAAAGGAACATCACTCACCTTTCAATGAAAACATACTAGTAACTACTAAAACGAGAATGTAGACATTAACAAGATCCTCACTTCTTACTTGTCCCACAAGGACGCGTGAAGGAGCAGATGAGTCCCAGCTACAATATAGACTATAACCATTTTATTATAGGAACCATGGATCTCTGTGGCCCAAAACATTCATGATTGGGCGATCTCACTGATTTCACTATGGGTTATGGGATCCTTCTGTCCATTCCACAAGACTTGCCCATATGGTAAGTAATCCAATGAAGGTAACGGGGCGAGCACTTGGGTCTCTGCACAAGAACTTGGATCTAATAACATAAGAACAATCCGTACTGTATCACTGTCATGAATTAAGGCAATTAAAGGGGATGGCATAGATGTGGAAACAGACTAGTTCGACCCAATGAGATTTGGGCCCAGCTTGCGCGACACGGCCTCTTTTTAACTTTTTCGGCTCACCCGTGGGCTCAGCCTATTTTTAACTTTTCGGGCTGGCTGCATAACAGGTAGGATCAAACGGTAGCTTGCCAGGCCCACTGGCTCTATACTGGGATTAAAAATAGACTGTATTTATGCCTTTCTTTTTCATAGTTTCTTTTGAAAGAAAGAGATTTTTACATGGAAGGTTCCAGCATGGGCTCTATCTGGATACAGGATCCCGCCCAGCCCAAAATACAACCATATTCTTTGGTGGGACAGATTCCGGCATTTCATGGATATTCCCACCAAACCAACCATAGTTCAAGTAAATTCGCCAGGAATGGATCACATCTTTTGGCCCAAAGCCAGGCTTGCGATGTTAGCACATACGGGATTGGTTTCGACTGGCTCCATCTCTCACTTTATCCCCACATTGAACTTAACTCCCAAATTGAATGCCACACTCACCAGCCATGGATACTATTTGATCCGCGTATAAAAGCCCACCAAGCTATAACCCTTCAATTTTCTAATATTGGCCATGGATGGGATATCTGGGATCAACTGATCGAAGTGACAGTGGCAGACCATCATGGACAGACCAAGTTGATGATTGGACCATTTTGGATATAATTGGTTTAAAGTGGGCCTATTGACAGCAGTCTCAATTAGTATATATTGATGTTTGGAACTGTTTTCCCTGTATAATGTGGATTATACATTTTTTTGGTCCATTCATCAGATGGTTAGGATCAATGTTAATTATACATTTTCTTGGGTCATTGATTAGATTTATTCTTGAGACTTGAGAGGCATGTGAAATCATTAGTGGTCAGATAATGGACAATGCAAGTTGGTAAGTGAAGTTTTGCACCGATTTCGGTTGATTTCTACGCACTTGCACTTCTGTGACCATTAGCCAGATGATTAGGATCATATGGTTGAAGTGATTCTTGACATGCATAGACAATTAAAAGTGGGAAACACATGGTGAATAGTCCAACGGAAATATTGGACCCAGTTTAGATGTACCATGAAACAAATTGATGCTCGACTTTTTCCTTCATGATTAATATGAAGGTATGAACCATCCATCTTACTACCATTTTACACAGAATGGTCACGATGGTGCAATTTAAGGGGTTCTTGAGAGGCTTGGGAAATCAAAGTGGAGCCCACGTAATTGACAGCCAACTTGATGTTTGGACGTTTTGTTATAATTAGTTTGGATGATCCAATATTGTTTGATGAAAATGACCTGAGAGAGCAAAGTAACAGATGTCTTCCAACACTTTGTAAATCACATGATATTGTTATGAAATACAATCGTAAATTATATTTTAAATAATAAAAAAAAAAAATCCACTTTCATATACTAAATTTCTTGCGAATTCATCATGAAATTGCCATTACTTTGATTAGAGAACTTTGATACTCTGGCAAGGTGTGATAGACAATACGCAAGCACTTGGACACTCCTTAGAAATTGCATACATGGAATACAAGTAATTTGAATTATACTGTCCAAATTAAAGGGAACCACTTTAGATGTACCATCACCCAAAAATTACGAGAGGGTATCTACCCCAGCGATATGCGTTCGTTGCTAGGAAAAGCAGTCGATCAAGGGATCGTTGTGTTCTTCATTTAGTTAAAATCATAGCACTCTCTCCCAAATGTTTATCACGTCCTAGGCAAGCAGTCAGTCAAGCGATTGTTGCGTTCTTCATTTAGTTAAAATCATAGCACCCTCTCCCAATTGTTCTATATGGAGTTTCCCCGGGTTTGGTCCCATTGGAGGGATACTATCATGCACCGCCAAACACGCCCAACTATTTGAGAAGTGTCCTCCGGGCATGAAGATGTGCCAGTAAGCATTCTTTTGAATTTGTGCTCTTCCACAAATGTGCATCGACGAACACATAATTGAGGGTGGCTGACCCTGTAGGACTAGGCCCCAATCACCTCAACTGAGCTTGAAATCTAGACTCAGAACCTAGGCCCATTTGCCCGCAGGCCGGTAATGCATGGCCTAGTCCAATCATCAACTGGACCACTGTTATATAGAAAGAATGGGTGGTTTAAAGACACCTTTTTGAATTTCTATTTAATAAACTTGCAGTTTAACGGCACCGTAGATCCCTGTTGATATTTTAATGATAAAACCATTTATATGATGTGACCACTGTTATATAGAAAGAATGGGTGGTTTAAAGACACCTTTTTGAATTTCTATTTAATAAACTTGCAGTTTAACGGCACCGTAGATCCCTGTTGATATTTTAATGATAAAACCATTTATATGATGTGACTCATTGTGGATGGAGGGTATTCTCATTTCTCTAATTGAATTATTTTAAACTTTTGATCATTTAACACTTTTCCTTTTAGGGCCCGTTTGGATACTACCAAATAAGTTAGTTTTCGACTGAACTTAAGACGTAAGTTAGGGTATGTTTGGTAAAACTTAATTAGAACTTATCATTGAAATATGCTATTTTTTTTATATTTCAGACCGTTTGGTAATGAAAAGATATTAAGTGCTTAATTGAAAAAATCACTTAAAATTTAAGGCTTTTTTTAAGTTATGACTCATTGGCTTAAAACTTATAGCTGAATACGGTAAGTGATTTACTTTTAAAATTTTGGATCAATTTTGACAAAAAATATCCTTACCAACTTTTATATCATTTAAAACGACGCGGATTGCTTTGTGACGTGTGGCTAATGAACAATGCTATATAGGACCCATTATGATGTATGCATGTATCCATGCCATCCATATATTTTTTATAAGTAATTTTTGGCATGATCCAAAAAATAAGGCAGATTCAAGTCTCTAGTGAACCACACCACAATAAAATTGTAGTCATAGAAGGCCAACCAATAAAAACTCACCAGGGCTGTTAGAACTAGAAAAAATGAACTCCAAAGGGGACATTTTCCCTTGAAATGTGGTGTTTTGGTGCTCTGGGGTTCTGAATAATGGAAACATTCATAGACAATCACCAACATTCATAAAAGTACACAAGGAGAGATATCGCAAGGCGAATTTTATTCCAGAGATCCTGAGATCTTGTACATTCCAGGCCGTGATCTGGCAGGAGCCCTTAATTACATCGAATGATCGATGACCCTTGATTAAAAGGCAAAAGACTAGTTAGCAGGGATTATGGTCTGAGAGTTTATGGTCATAGAGACCTGTATTTGTTTTGTCATGGACTGAACCATCTTTGTATTAGTCAGATGTCTATGTCCCATGTTTTGGCCGGAGATCCGGGCTGAGACTATCAGGGTTTATGACTGAGAAGGACGACTCTGGGCCTGCGCCTATCAATGTATGGACAGGTGACCTCGGGGAGTCCACTCTGCAGTTGTGTATACCTGCGTAGCCCAACCGACGGATGCCGTTTTTAATGGGTAGGGCATCGACTGTTGTGTTGTGGTAGTTCATAACAATCGTTTTGTAGTGAATTGAAACTCTTTGGTATGGTTTATCGTGATAACCATAGTCCCGTTCGTCTAGCTTTTGACTCAAATCGGATCACATCTTTACAGAAAATATGAATGATGACATGTTTGCATAATTCTGGATGCTGGCGGTGTCTCTTTCGAGAAGTCGTTTCGTTCATCTTGTCGAATCAGATTGATCTTTGAAGATGCACAATTCTGCTCATTTAAAATCCTGGAATGTCCGTTTGAGCATTCCATTGCGTCCGGAACGCTCGAAATACCTAAAATAGGCTCAAGCGGCACTTGAAAATACTTAAAATTGAGTCCGGCGCACCCCTGAGCATGTTCTGGAATTGGCTGATTTTTTGGGTGCGTGGGATATAATTTATGGGTGCGTGGGAGTCCAACGCACCTTGAAAATACATGTCTCAATTATGTTGATTTTACGGATGCGTGGAGTAATTTTCGGATGCGTTGGAGTCCAATGCACCCTGAAAATACAAATCCGCTTTTTGTTGAATTTTCGGGTGCGTCGAGTTATTTTCGGGTGCGCGGGAGTCCAATGCACCCTGAAAATATATGTCCGCTTTTTGTTGAATTTTCGGGTGCGCCGAGTTATTTTCGGATGCGCCGGAGTCCAATGCACCCTGAAAATACATGTCCGCTTTTTTGTTGAATTTTCGGGTGCGCCGAGTTATTTTCGGGTGCGCACTCACACTTATGATTTTTTCATAATCCGGACCTGCGGTGGTGTTGGTCGGAGTGACCTTCCGGTGGAAGATGCCGACGATCGGAAAAGAATTCTGGTCACCGGGAAAGTTTTCCGGCAGTCGGAAAAGGATTCCGGCGAGGGTTTCTGATGGCAAAATCCAAATACTCAGGAGATAATAGCTCTCTCTCTCTCTTAATCTGTACAAATGAACAG
This sequence comes from Liriodendron chinense, assembly GCA_003013855.2. Taxonomy (NCBI): domain Eukaryota; kingdom Viridiplantae; phylum Streptophyta; class Magnoliopsida; order Magnoliales; family Magnoliaceae; genus Liriodendron; species Liriodendron chinense. The sequence goes on along the minus strand of PVNU02000133.1, from coordinate 749,357 downwards.
TGGGAGGGGGTATTTATACCCAAGAATACCGGACAACGACCAATGAGGAGCTGCCACGTATGACGCACCCCAAATATCCTTTGACGCACCCTTAAATGGACGCGTGGGAGCTCTGACGCACCCCAAAATGAGATTCTGAGATGTGCTGATTTTATGGGTGCGTCGAGATATTTTTGGGTGCGTTGAGGTACAATGCATCCAAAAAATGCAATGCTGGTCCTTTGTGATTTTATGGGTGCGTTGGGCTATTTTTGGACGCGTTGGCAATTTTAGGGTGCGTTGGGGTCCAATGCACCCTAAAATTGCAGTTTCGTATTTTCTAAATTTACGGACGCGTCGAAGGTATTTTTTAGATGCGTCAAGCTATTTTTCAGATGCGTCAGAGGTGAAATACATCCTAAATCACTTGTTGAATTTTCATGAATTTAAGGGTGCGTCAAGCTGAATAATTGGGTGCGCTTGACGTACTCGTGTTTTGCAATTTTGGGTTTTGCGAAATGGAAGGCTTGTGGGGCCCGTTTCTCGGTGAATCGCCATGCACTGCTTATCATAATTCTTGAAGGATGCCTCCGCTTGATTCTGGTCGGTTTCGATCACGGTGATCCGTGGGGTCCACCGGACAAAAATGGCTAAGTACTGGATCCTTTGCAAATCTGGGTATTTGGGTGCGTCGGTAGTATTTTGTGGAATTTTCTTGAAGCACGTGCCCAGTTGATTTATTTTAGAGGGTACTGACTTTTGGGACCCCAACAAGGGCTCACTGTAATATTTATTTGCCATCCAACCTGTTGATTATGTCAGGAACACTTGGATCAAGGGAAATGACAACTATCAACTTCATCTTCTAGTGTTGTGTCCCCCAAAAAAATTTAATGGTGGGCGTCAATCACCAAGGTTTCCTGTAGTGCGGTTCATGTGAGATTTGGATATGCCTGAATTATGGGTTCATATCCTAAAATATTCTGCAAAAAAATGAATGAACGGTGTGGATAAAACATATACATCATGGTAGGGCCCATAGAGCACCACCCAATACCCCACACTGAGCAATCCACATCCGCTTCCAGAGGCAACTAGAGGTTGCGGCTTTTTCGTGGATTCATGGATCCACCCACCTAACCACGGGACCCACTGTGATGTATATTACTTAAATCTATGCCGTCCAAACATTTTTAAAGCTCAACTTAGAACATAATCCCAAAAATTAAGGTGACTTAAATCTTAGGTGAACCACACCACTAGAAACTGTCGTAATTGAATCCCACCATTAAAAACTTTATGGTTTCCACCAAATTGTTTATTTACCATCCAACCTATTGATAAGGTCACAAACACCCAAATGAAAAGACCACACAAATATCATCTTGATCCAAAGATTTTGTGGCCCACATAATACAGTCAATCACCATTATTTCATGTACTATGGTCCATCTTGCATTCGGAATTGCTTCATTTTTTGGATCACGTCCTAAAATGAGCTTTTAATACACATGGACAGAATGGATTTAATCAAATACATCACAGTAGGTCCCACTGTGGATTCAGGGTCTCCCAGCGAATTTGGTGGCGCGAATTATGAGCACAATTTGCTGCGACCCAAAACCAGCGATGTAGGTGAGACCCTGACATTAAGGCCCACCTTGTACATACATTGCACATCTATGCCATCCATTTGTTTTTTCAACTCATTTTAAGATATCTTCCTAAAAATGAAGCAGATACAAATTTCAGGTGGACCACACCATAGGAAAGAGTGGTCATTGAAGGCTTGCCATTAAAACCTTCCTATCGTATACTGTAAATGCTTATTGACCATCCAACCCGTTGATAAGGTCTCACAATCCTAGATGAAACAAAAAAAAAAAAAAAAAAATCTTGATCTAAAACTTTTATGGCCCATGAAAGGATTTAAATGGTCAATAAACATTGTTTTTTAATGGTGTTTTCCACCTGAAATTTTCATTTTCTTCATTTTTGGAAAAATAGTCTAAAATAAGCTGGGAAAATAGATGAATCGCTTGGATATACAATGCACAAATCAAGGTGAGCCCCTACGGTCAAGGTCTCACCCACAAAGCTAGTTATGGTCGCACTCTATGATTGAGTACTACCCTCACTAGGACCTAGCTATAGAGATGGACAATATGGTTAGGGTCTTTGTAAGTCTCACCATGATACATGTGGTTTATCCAAGCTGTTCATCCATTTTGATAGATAATTTTAGGGAATGAGTCCAAAAAGGAGGAATACAAAAGGCATGAGTATTTGACAACACTGTAAGCAATGATGTTTATATGCTATTCCTATAAGATAGAAATTAAGATAATAGGGGCAAATATGACAAATTACCAATTTTAAGATATTTTGCAGTTTATTTTTACCAAACAAGTTTTTGTGAAAAAAGTACTTATTTTAAAATATAAGCACTTTTTTCAAACAAATTACCAAACGATTTTTTTCAGTACTCACAGGTACTTAAATTCAACACTTTAAGATTTCAGCACTTAAATTAATTTTTGGACTTCATTTTTCAGTTTGCCAAAACCTTACTTTTGGCAATTAAGTTTGTTTGATAAGTATAATTGAAAAATAACTTATCTCTTAAAAATTACTTATCTTAATAAGTATTTTTTTTAGCTTTTTGACTTTTGACTTTTCTACTTATCTCTCCCATGTCACGCTTTTGCTCCTTTTTTTATTTTTTGGGTTAGCACACACCCACACCGTTGGTCACCCTCCAATGTTAATTAACCACCTTCCAATTTGGCTTTTCTACTTGTCTCTCTCAGGTCGCGCTACATATCAAAGTTCTCTCTCATGGTTCACTCAATTACTACTCTCTCATACCATCCATATCAAAGGAGGCCCTACATGATGGACTGTACCACCAAAAGTGGGGCTCACACAGTGGACGGCCCACAGCAAAGATGGGCCCTACATTAATTGCTGCAAGATCCAATCCACCAATCAGGTTGATTTGATCTTCTACATCTTTACCAAACATGGTTCTAGTCCACTCACCATGTGGACCGACTATTGTAAACAAGTGAATGGGTTAGAAAACTTCAGCCAAGTCTTCCAGAGCCGTACATTTGTTTTGCAGACTGTGGCCCACCTGATCAGTGGATCAACCTGATTCTTGTGCTAGGGCATCCATATAGTGGTCCCGTTCCGATGGATGGAATGTATCTCGGACCAATCGTGCTATGCTATCACATGCATGGCATGTACATGAGCTTTATTGCATGCACATAGGATTAGAAAAGCTCATTCTGTTAGGAAAACTGTCTCAACGCTTAGCTTTTTCTTTTCATGTCAATATGTTGCTTATTATATGTAGATTTGAAATTTTCTTTGGAAAGGTTACTTATCAATGTGTTATTACCAAACATACTTATTTACTTATTGGCTGATAAGTATGTTGTTTACCAAACATATTTGTCTGCTTAATAAGTAAAAACCAAGATAAGTAACTTATCCGATAAGTAGCTTATCTTAAGTAACTTACAATCCAAATGGGCCTTTAGTGTTAGCCCATGGGGCCAAAGCCTTTGTAGATTCAGTGGGGAGAATGCTACAGCCAAAGCCTTTTTAGCTCAATTGTGGACAAGGTTGGCACCAAGGTCCTTTTAGCTTGATTCGGGCCAGGCTAGGATTTTGAGGACAAGGCTAACCCTGGCCCAGTCCTAGCCAGGTCCATTGCCATACCTACACATTGCATTAGTAACCTTTCATGACTAAAAGCATTCCTCTTAATTCATCACTGCAAGAGGACATTTCAGCACTAGAAAGATGCTCTTTAGATGCTTAATAGGTAACAAGACAATGTCTGATGGTCAACAATTTGAGGATTGCCAACAACTGTTTTTTAAGCCCTAACACTATATGAGAGAAATGATCACTGTTAGAGTACACACATTGCAATTTTGATCTATTAGTCTGATAGGCTTTTTTTATTTCCCTTTTGACAAAGGGCTGCTGATCATTAAACAGGTCACAATTAAGGCCTAAGTAAACTAAATTTTTAGTGCATCATGTTTACATCTTCATCTTCGACGTAGGAGGTCCACGATCACCTATAGGTCACTCACCCACCTAATTTGTTCCAACTTCAGCCCGCGAGAAGATAGTTCCAATTGAATTGGACATCTCCATGTTCAAGTAAAGTTCGAGATAAATTGGACAATTTCAAAATGGTTTGAAATTAGTTTCATTTGAATGCCCATTGATCTAACTTTCAAATGAACCGAAGATCATATAATTCTCATACCGTTGGGCGAGTTACAATGAGTTTAATGGAGTCATATAAGTTTATGGCGTGATTAAGGGACATCACTTTTAATATTTTATTGAAAGATGGCTAAAATTATATTGAAGTTCTTTTCAGTTTGGAAAAATGTGTGCGTGGGTAGAGTTTAAAAAAAGAGTTTATTTTAATTTTGAATTGATACAAGAAAGGTTGAGCTATGTCTCCCCGCTTTTTCAGCATGCACTTATTTGTGAACCCATGCCATTTAATGAGTACGGTGTTTGAAATTATTCAAACTTCACAACAATCTTATGAGGGTTTGTTTAGCAGCCACCAAAATCTTGGATTTTGGACAAGTGGGAATCAAAATCCAGGATTTGTAAGTAGACTAGTTTGTGGCCCAAGCGTTAGCGGGATGGAATTCATCACCGTCTCTTCCAGTAGATAACCGATCCAAATCCACGGATCTCCTAAAAGCCTTGATTAGGGCTTCCTTGAAACAATCAAGGGGCACTCAAAGAACACGAACAAACAGAGAGAAATCTATAAAATAATTGTATTAAAGTGTTGAATGAATCCTCCACAACGAAAATAAACATGTTTAACTAGTCTAGCAACTAAAGAGTAGCCTTAAAACGAGATTAGGAAGAATCCCAATAAAAAATAGAAGTAATCAAATAAAAAACGAAACGTTTGTGTGTAACTCGGCGCCGCAGGTGACTGGTCGTCAGGGGGCTACGACCGGTCGCAGACACCTTGCAAATGTCCAGAGAGTTTACACTAGACTCTCCTCGAAATTCGATCGGTCGGCTGAGAGTGGCAACTGGTCGGTTGGAAGCGACGACCAGTCACCGGGGGCTATTTTGGTCTAGCAATAAGAGGTTTGTTCAACCTAAAATTTGACTGGTCCTTGGGCAATCGACGATCGGTCACCCGGTGCTGAAGACCGGTCGACAGAAGCTATCAAGTTGCAAATTCTGTGGTTCTTTTGCCCCTTTTGGTCCTTCCTTTAAGTCTTTCTTTGGTCCAACTTCTCCATGAAGAGTTCAGCAACCTCCTCTACATCAGTCCCTCCTCCTTTGAAAGAACTTAACTTCAAGTCCTCGTTCGCCTCTGGTTCATGATACTTGAATATGTCGGCGACGTTGAAAGTGCGTGAGATCTCGAATTCTTCTGGAAGGTCGACAACATAAGCGTTGTCGTTGACCTTTCTCAGAATCAGAACGGGTCCAATCTTCCTGTGCTTGAGTTTATTGTATGTGCCAGCAAGGAAGCATTCTTTGTGCAAATGAACCATCACTTGATCCTCAACCTTGAACACTCTGGACTGACGATGTTTGTCCGCATCCTCCTTGTATTTCATATTCGACTCCAACAACTTGTTTCACACTTCACCATGAATTTTTATGATCCCATCAACCATATTCTCAGCGGCAATACTCTTGATCAGAAACTTAGGTAATAGAACCGAGTCGAGAGTGTGGCGGGGAACTCGCCCATAGATGATCTGGAAAGGTAATTTCTTTGTAGATCAGTTCACCATATTATTGAAAGCGAACTCGGCTTGAGACAGGGCTAAGTCCTACTGCTTCGGCTTGTCCCCTGAGATGCAACGTATGAGATTATCCAAGGTTCAGTTCACCACTTCAGTTTGTCCATCAGTTTGTGGATGATACACATTAATAAATTGTAACTACATACCAAACCGACTCCATAAAGTTCACAAAAATTACTAACAAACTTTGTATCATGGTTGGATATGATGGTCTTTTGAATGCCATGCAATCTTTCAACCTCTTGGAAGAAGAGATTGGATACGCTTGTCGCATCGTAGGTCTTCTTGCATGGGATGAAGTGAGCCATTTTCAAAAACATGTCTACCACCACGAACACGGAGTCCATGCCGCGCTATATTCATGGGAGACCTAGAACGAAGTCTATAGAAATATCTTCACAAGGGCCTTTGGGAATGGGTAGTGGAGTGTAAAGTCCAGTATTCTGCAAATGACCCTTTGAGGGTTAACACATGTAACATCGTTGCACCATCCTTTCAACTGTCGCGGCCTAGGTGAGGCCAAAAGTAACGTTCTTCAACAAATGCCTTGGACTTATCACGGCCCAAGTAACCACCTAGTCCACCACAATGGAGCTCGAGGATCAATTGTTCCCGTAAAGAACACTACAGGATACACAATCGATTACCTAAAATAAAAACCCCTCCTGAATATGAAAATCACTATAGTGACTGCTACAATCCGAAAATTGCACACTCAAGTACAATTAGCGAAGTAGTAAAATACTCGGTGAGGCCGAGGTCGAACCACAAGGATTAAGGTTAAGAACACTTAGAGGAATTAGTTTAGGTAGGGAAGATAAAATCTGAATTATCCACGAGAGTGGAGCAAAGTTGTGTGTGATGAAAGATAGAAATAGAAAAAGGGCTAAGGCATTAGGGATCCACCTTTGATTTGTCCACAAAATTTGATTCATTGGTCCAACTATAACTCAATTGGAATCGAATAAAGATCTGTTCCAATAGAAAGATAAAGTTGTTAAGCCACTTGCATATTTCATAAAAGATGGTGATCTAAACCGATTGATTTGACCATGAAACACTCATTAGTTGATCGCAAGGAATTTCAAGCATCCACTATGCCCAGAGTCGACAATGGATCAAGGAATTGTATAGATTAACAACTTTGCCAACAAGTCAACCAATAAGATCACAAATCATACGATCAAATGCATACTTACAAGATAGGAGGCTTTGATTGACCGATCCAACCAGTTGAGATCCCGTCCATCGATCGCAGGGAATCCAAAGCATTCGATGTGCCCGGAGTCTACAATGGATCAAGGAATTTTACAGATTGATGACTTTACCTACACTAGCTCGATGACCGTAGGGAATCCAAAGCATCCATCATGCCCGGAGTCGACGATGGATTAAGGGACTTTATCGATCATGAACTAGGTAATTGGTATGCAAGGGATCCCAAGCATCCAACGTGCCCGGAGTCGACGATGGATAAAGGGGCTTACACAACAATAGCGTCTGTCGAAGTGGATAACCAAACCAATCAACTAAAGAGAACTCCAACATTCAAGCACAACTGTTGAACCAAAAGAACCAAAGCTTGCAAATTTCTTCAAAGGCTTCACCCCTAGCCTTAACTAGAGGTTTAGCCAACCATGCTACAGTGGAAGACTAAATTCTCTACAAAAGAAAAACTACACTACTCTAAGAAAACTAAGAAGAGAGGATTTGGATTGTGGGACAACTAAAGAGAACTCCAATATATTTGCTTTTTAGGTTTGGGTTAGGAGTTAGGCTTGGAATGCCCAAAGCAAACTTTCCTTTTTGGTTTGGAGCTTATGAATGAAAGATGATGGAGAGAGCATTTGCTTGGCACAAGGATGGAAGGTAACTAGGTGAGTTAACTGGTCCACATGAGTTGGAGTTAACTGGGTCTACATGGAGAATTTGGACAATCTGGACCGTCCGTTGCTGTTGGAAGTGTGTTCATTGGATGGACGGTGGAAATGTTGCATGAGTGGAGCCCATCTTGATGGACGGAGTGGGGATTGATGTGGTGAAGGGTTGTTGGCTTCGGCAGTTGCAATTTGATCTTCATTAGCTACACATGTGTAGTGGATGTGTAGTTGGAGGTGGGACGCTGCTTGTTGAGATAGGGTCTAGTGGCTGGACTGATGAAAATTTGATGAACGGCTGGAGGGGTGGAGGCCTGGACGGACGTCCACTGCTTGGACGACTGGAGTTGCAATTGATGTTCGGACGGTGTCTGATGGTTCCTGCTGATGATGGGTATGGTGGAAGCTGCTGGACGTTGATGAAGGCTCCATACACTGCACACGTGCTGGAGATGAAGGAAATCAGCTGCACGTGTGGATGAGTTGAAGAATGGACGGTTACAGATTGGAGATGTGCACTTTGACTGATCCTGGGGTCCACCTTGCTGTACGTTGCTGGGAGTCAGCACGTGTGAAGGTGGGGAATGTTCTTCAACAACAGTTGCTGTGGACGGTGATGGAGGCATGAGCTTAGTTGTGCCTCCCTGATGAACGGCTGGAAACAGTCCAGCGTCTTGGACGGACGGACGGTTGGGAAAGCTTGAAATCAGTTGCTGCCTTGGACGGGATCTGCACAATTGCAGCGTTGAATTGCTAAGGTCCACATGACAGCTGGATGTTAATCGTTCGTGAAAGCTTCTTGTTTGGTGATGTACGTGGGAGAGCTGCATGCTGGACGGCTGATCTGGGTTACACATTGGATGGTTGGATGGTTAACTGAGGGACAATTGGGCAATCTAGATGAGCCCACATGTGGTGGTCCAATCTTGACCATCTAAGGTTGTGTGATTGCTCAATCACAATCATCCATACATTGACAGCCTGGACCTCCATATGAACGTGGTTGCGATGCGGTCTTGTTTTCTTCAAAATCTCCTCCATACTTAATCTTAATCACCGTAGAACATAATGCTCCTTTGATCTTTATGGTTCGACTTCCTTCAGGATCGCCACATACTTTATTTTGATCACTTTAAGGCCTTTAATCGCCCTGATTGACTCGAATCTTGTCCAACCTCTCCTGATCACCTGAAGATAGAAAATTTACCTAATGAGGGATAATTAACCGGAAAAGCAATGATAATGCCCTTAACAACTAGGGTTAATTATACAATATTAGGTACTTATCAATGACCTTCAGTACATCTCAGCCACATGTCCTTGAAGTCCTCATCTTCGTCATATAGGTCCTTGATGCGATCAAAGCCAACGACATTGATGCTCAAAGTGATTAGGAGATCGGCGCTGCAACTAAGACTGTCGGCAACCTTATTTTGCTCACCCAACTTGTGCTTCAATATAAAAGTGAATTCCTACAAAAATAAAATCCACCTAGCATGCACATGCTGATATTAGTTTGGACTATTAATAAATTTTAAAGCCTTATGGTCGGTAAACAAAATAAATTTCCTTTGAATGAGGTAGTCTCGCGAATGCCATAGGGCATGTACCACTTGCATTGAGTTCAATCTCATACATGGACCATTTCTTTCTTGCATCATTGAGCTTCTCACTGTAAAAGTCAATAGGCTTGGCTTCTTAAGATAATACGACCCTAATGCCTCACATATGAAGCGTCGCAATCTACCTCGAAGATTTTATCAAAATTGGGCAATACGAGGACTAGCGTAGATGACAACTTGTGCTTAATCTCATTAAAACTACGATCGGCTCCCTCAGTCCATTGAAACGGGCCTTTCTTCATGCAATCCGTTATAGGGGTTACTATCGTACTAAAATGCTGAACAAGATGATAGAAAGTAGTCACCCCATGAAAGCTGTATACTTCATGGATGTTAGTTGGAGTAGGCCACTCATGTATAACCTTCACTTTCTCTTCGTCCACCTGAATGCCTGTAGATGACACTACAAACCCCAAAAACAATAAGCGATCTGTTATAAGAAAGTCGTACTTCTTCATATTCAAGTACAATTTGTTGTCGCGAAGTACTTGGAGGACTTCTTTGAGATGCACCATGTGATCGAACTCACTCTGGCTGTCGATCATAATGTCATCTGAGTACACTACTACAAATCGGACAATCAATAACTTTAACACTTGGTTCATGAGTCTCATGAAGGTAGTCGGTGCATTCGACAACCCAAATGGCATAACCAGCAATCATATGACCCTTCCTTGGTCTTGAAAGCGGCCTTCCACTCGTTCCCAAGACGAATTCGGATATGATGGTACCCGCTGCGTAGATTTAATTTGGAGAACACCTTCGAGCCCTTAAGCAAATCTAACATGTCATCCAGCTGGGGTATAAAAAATTTGTACTTAATGGTGATCTTATTTATTACCCGGCTGTCCACACACATACGCCAACTTCCTTCCTCCTTTAGCGTTAAAAGAGCCAGTATGACACACGAGCTCATGCTTTCTCTCAACAAACCTTTCTTCAATAGTTCTTTAACTTGGCCTTGGAGGATTTCACTCTTCTTAGGGCTCAACTAATAGTGCAGTCAGTTGGGTAAACTCACCCAAAGAATGAAATTAATGTGATGTTGGATGTCCCTATTTGGGGGCAATCCTTGGGAAGGTCGTCAAGCCAAGTTTTTCAAAATTCATTCAACAACGGTCGAAGGGTTTGGGGAATAATATGGCCCCCGAAGTCCTCTCCCTTGACCACCATGGCGTATATCTCGCCCATCTCCTTCAATTCCTCGACAAACTCTCGAATGGCAAGGAGAGAGTTCCCCGACATTATTGAAGTCTTGGGGCCTCTCTTAAGTGCCATAGGAGCGAGAATCCTCTTCCTCCCATCCTTAATGAACATATATGTGTTATCATGCCCATGATGGGTTACATCTCGGTCCTACTGTCATGGTCACCGGAGAAGTAGGTGACATGCCTCCATATCGATAACATCACATAATATTTCATCCTTATAACTCCTACCAATGGAAAACGAAACTAAACATTACTCAGTTACCTTGGTATCACTGATCTTCTTGATCCAACTAATGAAATGCGGTGATGAATGTTTTGTCGTCGAAAACCAAAGCTTGTCCACCATAATCTTGGACACAATATTCTCATTACTTCCACTATCGATGATGACCTCACAAATTTTCTCATTGACTGTACAACTGGTGCGGAAGATGTTATGGCATTGAGGATGGGCCTCTAATCTCGGGGTGTAGCACAAACGCCGCACAATTAAGGACTCCCCATGGTCCTGATCTATCCAGTCAGTGCCTTCACCACCTTCTTCACTAGCTTGTTCATACTCTTCGTTCTCAAGCTCGCCCTCGACGAACTTGTCTTCACCTTGCCCTTCATTTGTGATCAAGTTGGTTGTGGAGCACTGAGGGCACACATTAGCCAAGTGGCCTAGCTGACCACATTGCCAACAATGATTCGGATTAAGACGAGCGTATAGATTAGGTGCTCGATTAGGGCCTGTTGCAGGAGGCATGTTGTGCTGAGGCCTTGATGGACCGCTCACCGGATCTCGATTCGCGGTCGTTAGGGGATGAACACGCCCCCCGACAGGCTCCTTTCCCTTCGACAAGGGTGAATCCTACACTGCTACGGTTGGGGTTATACGCTGCATGGGATAAGGTCGTGTCGGAACCCTTGCAAGCTGATTTTTCGCACGCGTAGCATATTGTAACACTTATTCCACCATTCATATGGGAAGCATCTGCATGCAGTCCTGGATATTGACCCTCGAACCGCCAATAAACCTTGCGACTCACTGGGCGTCCGTCTCCTTTAAGTCATTGCGCGTCGCTAACCGGTTAAATTCTGCGACATACTCCTCAACGGTCTGGCCCTGACGCCAATTATTGCTGGAATAACACTTGCTTATAATCACGGGGTAGGAACTATGAGCGAAGAAGTTACCTCATCCTTGACCATGATTGGACGGGAAGCTTATTCTGATGGGTCCGAGAAATTTGAAGTTGTTCCCACCATGCTGAGGTGCCCGACTTCAATTTGTACGCTACTAATTCTACCTTCTTCTCCTCCGGGACATCCATATAAATAAAGAAGTTCTCTACTTTTACTAACCAATCTAAAAATTCTTTAATGTGTAACCAGTCTAGCAACTAAAGAGTAGCCCTAAAACAAGATTAGGAAGAATCCCAATCGAAAACAAAAGCAATCGAATAAAAAATAAAAAGTTTGCGCACAACTCAGCGTTGTGGGCGGCCGGTCAGTAACTACCCTGCAACTGTCAAGAGAGTTTACATTGGACTATCCTCGAAATTCAACCGGTCAGTGTAGAGCGGCGACTGGTCGGTTGAAAGCGATGACCGGTCGCTAGGGGGCTATTTTGGTCAAGCAAGAAGAGATTTGTTCAGCCTGAAATTCAATCTGTCCTTAGGCAATCGACGACCGGTCACTCGATGTTAAAGACCGGCCGACAGAAGCTGTCAAGTTGCAAATTCCTTAATTTTTTTTACTACTTTTGGTCCTTCATTTGAGTCTTCCTATGGTCCAACTTCTCCATGTAGAGTTCAGCAACCTTCTCTACATTAGTTTGGTACTCATAAAATCCTATATTTCAATTATAAAGTAGTTCATTCAAGATTTTTACCCTTTTCCAATTTCAAGGGAAAACCTAAGCTTACAAAATTCAAGATTTTAAAGTCATATTTTTAATTGTCTAACTAGTTTCACTTCATCTCTTAAGTTATTGATATTCATTCACACCATTGCATGTTTTCACTTTTATTTACATCATAATAATATGATGCTAAAAATTATACTTGTGCAGCCATTACGTATGCCACACCATTAAAAAAATTAGTAATCACCTAAAAAGAAATGTAGAATTTTACTTTAATTATGAAATTAACAACCTACTTTTGTAAGCCACAAAAAGCTTGAAAATACCTTCTTCTTTTTAGGTTAGGGCGACCTTACACTAGCCTCAATGCAATATTGATCGTCTCACGCTGCACACATATGTGATATTTAAAATATTTAAGAGTATTTAATTCATCATACTCATGACCTTGTATGTATATATCACAAAATAATTCCAAGAACTAAAGCATTAAAATTCAAGCTTTCAAACAAAATTTTTTAATCCAAGATTTTAACAATGAATACAACAAACAGAATTGAAAATCCAAATTTCAATTTCATATTCTCAAATGATCCTCAAAGGCATGTTTAATATGAAGAAATTACCTAAGACTGGATGCAAAATTATAACTATTATGATTTTACTAAGATGTCTCCCACTGCCAATAAAAGTAGGAAATCATTTGTAATGCTTGACATAGAGAAAAAATAGCCCGTAGAAAGCTTAACTTGGTCGCGGGAGTGACCCCTCCAGCATTGAGCTCCATGTTGGTGGATCTCTATGGGCCCCATTATGATGTATGTGTTTTATGTTGGGGATGTCTTCAATCTTCGACACCAAGGGGGGCAGTCAGTTGCCTAATGGGATCAGGTCAGGTGCTATAAACTGCCTCGGATGAGGCTTCTAGAATCTAGACACTACTAAAGGGGTGTCGAGTGCCCTATAGTGTCGGGTCGGGAGCCTTAAACTCCCCATATGGAATTGTAAACTCTCTGGACAATTTTGGCCGTCGTCGGGCGACCTAGAGTGTCAAGTCGAGCGCCCCACAATGCGCGTAAGTTATTTCTAATTCTGATTTTATGTTATTTAAAGGGGTGTGATGTGAGATTAGGGTAACATAAGGAGTCCTAGACGTGTTCAAGGGGTTGAGAGAGTTCTAGGGAGAGAAAAAGCTTGGGTTAGCTTGGGTTTTCTCTTGTGGGGCTTAGATCTGGGTAAGTTATTTTTCATCCCTTGTAACTTCTGATTTATAGTGATTCACTTTGTGCCGTGGTTTTTTCCTGAAAGGGTTTTCCCATGTAAAATTCGGATTGCCTACTTGTGTGTGTTGAATTTGCTTAGCTGCTTGCCATTGGGATTGCTTCGTTTAATTCTCGCTTCCGCGGATTTCCCAACAAATAATATCAGAGCCATGATTGTAATCTGATGCCAACAAGTGGTATCAGAACAAACGTTGGGAGGTAAATAAAATATGAGATGAGGTATCAATGGCATCCGGACATGAGATTCAACATAGAGAAGTATTATGAAAAAGATAACTTTGAACTATGGATGGTCTCACTCCTTGGAAAGCGACCGAAGACTATGAAAGAAGAAAAGTAGAAGAAGATGGATCAGAAAGCCAATGTCTCAATCCAGCTGTGCCTAACGGATGACGTCTTCTATAATGTCACAAGGGAGAAGACTACAGCTGATACATGGGCGAAGTTGGAGAATATCTATGCAAAGAAATATTTGGAAAACCGCCTATATCTGATGCTTCAATTGTTTAACTTGAAGATGATGGAGGGGATCGATGTTGAGAGCCACATAAGCAATTTCAATAGGATTATTTACAAATTGTTAGATGTAGATGAACAGATAAATGATGAATATCAAGCATGCATTCTGTTGAATTCTCTTCCAGACTCATATGAGTTGTTTAACGACTCATGCATAGGTAGGGAGATCGTTATCTCAGCCCTCTAGTTAAATGTGATGAGAAGGAAAAGTGGTGATGTAGGTTCTTCTACGAAAGCACTAGTTATGAGGGGAATGAATTCTGAACGAGATGGGGGATATTCGCAATCGAGATCTAAATCCAAGGGCAAATGGAAAAGCTAGGTAAGGTGTTGGAATTGTTGAGAGGAATGGTACATGAAGAGGGATTGTTCGAATCCCAAGACAAAACAAGAGAAGTCTGAAGATTCTTTTAGATAGGTTAATACCACAAAAGCCACAGAGGACATGAGTGATGGTTGAGATGTATTAACTTTATCCAGGTTCGGGTCTCTCTATGACGAGTGGCTCTTATATTAAGGTGCATCGTATCACGTGTCTTGATCGGAGTTTATTTATGACATACAGTGAGTGTGATGGTGGATAGGTATTCTTGGACAATGACTATGCCTGCAAGGTGGTCGGTATTGGTATGGTGTGCATTAAGATGATCGATGGGATCGAACGAGTTTTGACAAATGTGAGGCATGTCTCTAGGATAAAAAAGAACTTGATCTCTCTTGATGCATTTGAGGCAATGGGGTGTAAGTTCACCGACTTTGATTATTTCTGTAAAGTGACAAAAATGGCACTCGTGGTGACGAAAGCATGGAGGTACGACCATCTTTACAAGTTGATCGGGAGCACTTTTGATGGTGGAGCAGTGGTGGCTGCAATGGAATCCACTTCTGCTTGTATGTGACATGTGTGCATAGGAGACATGAACGAGCAAGAGGATGTGAAGGTGTTGGAATAAAGTCGGTGAAGGCACGAGAAGCAGTGGAGCTATGATGGGGATGAAGTACAAATGAAGGATGGAGTAGTAGAGCTTAAAGATAGAAGCCTAGGTGGAGATTGTTGGGGATGTATTCAATCTTGGACACTAAGGGAGCTATTGGTCGCCCGACGAGATCGGGCGGGCAGGGTGCGCTAAATTGCCTCAGATGAGGCTTCTAAAATCTGGACACTACTGGAGGTGTGTCGAGTTGAGTGCCCTAAACTCCTCGGATGGAACTGTGAACTTTCTAGATAGTTTTAACCCGTCGTCAAGAGCCTTACAGTGTCAGGCCGGGTACCCAACATTGCACACGACTATTTTATATAGTTTTGCGCGGATTTGTTTCTAATTCTGGTTTTGTGCTATTTAAAGGGGTGTAATGAGGGAGTAGGCATACAATGAGTCCTAGACGTGTTCAAAGCGTTAAGAGAGTTTTAGGAGAGAGAGAAAGAGCTTGGATTAGCTTTGGTTTTCTTTTGTCGGGCTTAGATCCGGGTAAATTATTCTTCATCTCTTATAACTTCTTATTCATAATGATTCCTTTGTGTCGTGGTTTTTTCCCACATAAATTTGGATTGATTTTTTGTGTGTTGAATTTGCTTAATTGCTTGTCATTGTGATTATATTGTTTGATTCTTCTCTGAGTTCTTACTTCCATGGTTTTCCCAACATTTTATCTATGCCATGCATCCACATTTCTAGCTCTAAAATGAGGCAACTCCAAATCTCAAGTGGACCATATAGGAAACAATGGTTATTTAATGCCCACCATTAAAAACCTTCCTAGGGCCTGTTATATTGTTTATTTTTCATCCAAGCTTTTGATTAGGTTGGACGGACGTGGAAGAAAGAAAAACACAAATATTAGCTTGATCCAAAAGTTTTGTGGCCCCTAAGAAGTTTTTAATGGTGGGCATTCAATCCCCATTGTTGTTTCCTATAGGTTGATCTACCTGAGATTTGGGTCAGCCTCATTTTTTGAGGTCATATAAAATGAGCTGGAAAAATGAATGGATCGGGCCTAAGGAGCATTGAACAGTACCGAGCTTGCACTTGAAGGGTACCTAATCGGAGTCCAATTTCAATCTTTCCACTAACAAATGAGTCAGCCTAGTAAAGAAGGAGAATGCAACAGTCAGCTCTCAGTCATTATTGTGAGTTTTAACACCTTTTCTCCATTAACTACAGTATCAAACAGAATCCAAAAGGCATATGAGGTTCCCATTCCTGCAGTAGACAATCTCCACCGTTAAAGATCTATTAAAAGGGGTCGCCATTGAAATCAGAGTAAAAACCAACATATGATGGAGAAAAAGTTGGCGTAAACGTTCTAGAAAGAAGCAAATGTATACGTGGGCGATGATGAAATGGTTGACAGAGACTCGTGAGACCTATTCAGCTTACATAATGGTAGTATGAACTTCCAATTGACATTCTCCTTCACGTGTGTCCTCCTTTTGCATCATTGATTACTCAAGTGGGAAGAAATTCATCAATCCCTAAATTCCTTGTCAAACAAGCCTAAAGAAAAAAAAAAAAAACATAAAAGGAACTTTCCCTATTTCCGCACGAACATTTGGAGCTATGCGAATCTAAACATACCACGTGCAAATATGAAATACGTGTGTGTGATGGGAGCTTTCCATCATGTTGGAATTAATGAGTAGACCTCCACATACTTTCACTTTTCAAGGGGGGGACTAAACATGCTGAGTAAATTGATAATTTTATTTCTAGCCATTCATTTGTTTTCATATGTTGTGGCCCACCTAAGATGTTAAATGGCCTGAATTTTATGCTCAGAAGATCCAAACAACGTATCGTGCCTTATGGAAAGTTCAGATCGCACATGGACCCGGGTGTAGATTTGTACGGCTCTCACTCGTGTGTGTGTGTGTATACAGGGAAAGGGTACTATGCGCTCGACCTCACGGGAAGTTCCCCCGAGGTCGAGCTGTGTGGGCCCCAATGTGATGTAAATCATACATCTACACCATGCCTTAGGTGAGTCCCATATTGGTTATGGGATATCCCAAAAATCAGCTGTATCCAGAACTCAAATGGGCCATATCAACTGAAACAGTGGAAAATCATGCCTGTAACATCTAAAAGTACTTTTTGGGGCCCACCTGAGTTTTGGATACAGTTGAAACTTTGTATTCCATCTTTTTTAAGTGGGACATGCACAATGGATTGACTGGATTTCTCAACCAAATCTCAGTCGACCTATAAACAATCATAAAGGTTTCAATGGGTGCATATTCACTCTTAACTTCTGTCTATGGTGTGGCCCATCCAAGTCATGAATTATCCTGTGTTTTATATTCATAGCCCACCACAGAATGATGCATTTTACTGATGGTACGGATGCCTGTCACACATCTCATTTGGGCCCACACAGATAGACCTCGAGTGCATAGTATATATATGTGTGTGTGTGAGAGAGAGAGAGAGAGAGATGTGGTTCGGTTGTGTTAGTTGAGATGTTTTTTATATAGTGGGAACACGGGGCTCTACTAAAGTAAAGAAATTACATGGTTTTGGATGTTTGACCATATGTGGGTGGATATGTGATCACACGCTTAGAGGGTTCTTCCATGACCTTTCCTCCGGTCGGTTGACTGTCACCGTTTGAACCGGTTCAATTCAATAGCCGGCTATTTTCAAATAAACGACACCTTTATTCAAGGCAATCAACTTACGCATATGGACAGTTAGGATCTTCCTGATTGGAATGTCTTCATCTTGCGTACAGTTCAATATTGTAAGAACATTTGGGTGGACAGCCTGGGCATTTCTTTTTTATCTGGCCTGATGGTATGACGAGCCGTTGTCCAATGATCTAACCGGAATCCCCAGGATGGGAAGATGGAGCGGTATGAATATATTTGGACTTTTTAAGTTTATTGGTTGGATTGGATTGATGAACCACTGCTGTACTTTCTCTCCCTAGGGTCTATATCTTTACCACCATTTAAAGGGACCATATTCTTCCACATGGGAGGATTTTGATGCATGGGCCACCTACCATGTTGCCTCAGTATAAAAATCGTTGCCTCACTAACCCCCACTTTTAACCTTTTGGCACAATCATTGCATAAATAGCTCCTTAATAATAGTTTAATGCACATATATACCTGTTACAGGAACCGTTAAATCATTTTATGCAGGTGCAGCCATCCTGCCAGCATGCCCATCCTGTTGGACTTTCATATCACTGCAATTTATATGGACAAGGATTGGAAAGTGCTCCTCCAATATCACGGCAATGGAATTTGATTGGCCGGTAGGTCACTGCAAAAAATAGGGTTCATCAAGTATATACTAAAAAAAAAACAACTTCCAAATATGCCTTGTGCCCTATTTTTAATAGCACCCTACCTGCCAATCAAATCCCGCCACATCATAAATCTATGCTAACATCAGCACAGGTAAAGCCAGTACCAAATCTACATCTATCTCTATCTTTTATGGACACAAATTAGGCATTGCCAGTGCCTATATCGAGAGATCACGTCATGTAGGACAAGATATTGCTAAAGTTGGAGGCCTACTGGTGTACCTAATTAATGAAAGAACGTTGAAAATTTCTAACACTGGCCTGTCATTTAATCAAATCCTGATACGTATGTCAATATGTCAGTTCCCATCTGTCCAGAGACCAACTTGTATGCCCTCATCATGAACGTCATTGGTGTCAAAAAAATCAGGCTGATCACTCCAGTCATACCTATATATGTCAAATCAGGCTGTCAGTTGTCCATCGATCGATGTTAATGGGGTGGACAACCCAATCAGCGGTCTGAATTGACTTATGTGGCTGCAGGTGATCTTTACATTGATCCCTACCATGTGCATGGTACTGATGTTGATCTCAAGTGGCATGTTAGAGCAGAAAGATATACCTGCATGACAAGTTAGGGTGCGGTTGCCTGTACATGATTATTTCTAAGTACGATAACATCTGACTCAAGCTAATCAAATCAAGAAGGGCGTGGGATATTTCCAAAGAAAACAAGATTATGATAGGAATTTTACTATAAGATTGGGAATTTTTGTAATTTAAACAGATTTCACATGCAACAGTCCTTGTCACGTACGGTTGTGTTGTTTCTTCTTTGTATGAAGCAAAAAGGACCGGAATCATCTACCAGAGCTGTTTTAATCAGGGCCTAAAGCAGCCAAGCTCTTTGGGCCCATCATATTGTACGTCGGATATGTAAAAACAATTATCATGTGGTAATTACCATGGAGTTCACGATAAATACAAAAGAGAAATCTTCTAGGACTCTCAGAGCGCTATAGATATGTTACAAGTTGCATTGAAAACTTTTAGACAATCCAATCCATGGATCTAGATTGCTCATTGGGTTTAACGCACATCTCCTGAGCTACCTTTAAAAATCAGACTAATCTAACAAGTAACCATTTGATCAAATGCCCTAAAAATGGATGGTCAAGATTATTAACATAAAATAAGTCTAAGAAAGAATCTGATCCATCCATTTGCCAGGGACCATCATTGATTGCCTATGATCATAAAGAAACACCTTTGTTAGGCAATCCTAACCATCCAATCCAATCCAATCTATCTTTCATTTGGCCTTATTTTCTATAACCATCCATTTCCGAATTTGGTGTCAAGCCATCCAAATTGTAAGACTGTTTAGATGGATCATCAATCATACATTATACGGATCTGATCTCTGGATAAGTAACTAGCTTATCATTGATGTTTATGGCAAATTTCGATACCACCAAATAAATTACTTTTAACTTAATTTATTTGCTTAAAGCTACTTATCCTTATGAGTGTCTTTTTTTTTTTTAAAGCATTTTAACTTTTTAACTTTTCTACTTTTAGGGAGCGAATTAGGTGTTACCCGGGAACAGTTGAGTGGGTGTTACCCCTAACGTATGGCCCACATGGATGATATTTTGTATATCCACTCCGTCCATCCGTTTATACAGCTCATTTTAGGATAAGGTTCCAAAAATTGTGCAGATCCAATTTCTCAGGTGGACCATGCCACTGGAAACAGTGTGATTGAGTGCCCCACCATTAAAAATTCCAAAGAACCCATGGTAAGGTTTTGGTAATGTTTATTTGCAATCCAAGATCTTGATAATGTCAATAAGGTCTTGATGAAGGGAAAATATAAATATCAGATTGATCCAAAACTTTTGTGGCCCACAAAATGTTTTTAATGTTTATTAATCACTGTTTCAAGTGGTATGGTCCACCTGAAATTTGGATCTTCTTAAGGTTTTGGATCATATCGTAAAATGATATTAGAAAACAGATAGACGGCATAGATATATAAAAAATACATCAAGATGAGCCCCACACAGTAGGGGTAACACCTTAGTGGGTGTTACCAGGGTAACATGTAATCCGCTCCCCTACTTTTATCTCTCAAGTTGGGCTGGCATGATGATAGCCCACATCAAAGTGGCCTAACATGATCAACAGTCCATATCAAAGGTCAACCCCCAATGATGAATGACCCACATTTAAGGCAAGTCGCCTACGATGGGCAACCCCACATTGAATGTAGGCCTACATAATGGACAATCTAAATCAAAGATAGGCTCCACATGATGGACAATTAACAATGGTGGGCCCATATGATGGATGATCCACATCAAGGTGGGGCCCACATGATGGACAATCCACATCAAAGGCGGGCTCCACATGATGGATGTCCCACATTAGAGGTGGGGCCCACTTGATGGACAGTCCACATCAAAGGTGGGCTCCACATGATGGACAATAACATTGATGGTGGACCCCACATGATGAATGACCAACATCAAAGGTGGCCCCCACATAATGGACAACGCACATTAAAGGTCAGCCCCTAATAATGAATGACCCGCATCCAAGGTGGGCCATGCAGGATGGACAGCCCACATCAAAGGTGGGGCCTGCACAATGAACGGTCTACATCAAAGGTTGGCCACACATGGTGGACGGTGGACAAGAGGGGGACCAAACTTTCCTGAGGGATAAATATTTATTACCTTGGAAACAAAACATGCTTTTCAGTTTTTCGGTTGGTGAGTAGGTTGTTTGCTTAACATATATTTATTGCTCAAATTAGGGCTGAAAGTTGGGCGGGTTCAACCCGACCGACCCGTAACCGACCCGACATTGGGTTGGGCTTGGGCAAGAAGTATCGAACCCGATCTCGAGCTTGGGCTATGAAAACATCAACCTGATGAAGTTTGGGTCGGGCTTGGGTTGAGGTCTCGGGTTGCCCGACCCAACCCGAACCCGATCTATATACAAGTTACTTATACTTTTATTATACTTTAGTGAAGTAAACTTATAATGTTTACTTGTATTTTAACTTATTTGTTTAGAAAAAGTGACGTTCTTTACATAAATAAGTACATATATAATTAATAAAGCCATAGGTACAAAAAATAAAGCATGTATTGAAATATAATAGACTAATGTAATAACGAAAATATTAGCATGTCACAACCCGACCAACCCGATCAACCCGACCGAGTCCGCTTGAGTTGGGCTTGGGTTGAGAATTCCCAACCCGAGGTTGGGTTGGGTTGGGTTGGGTTGGGTTAGGGTTGAGGCATAGGAACCTTGGGTTGGGTTAGGGTTCAGCACCAACCCGACCCAACCCAACCCAACCCAACCCTGATGTAGGACGGGTCGCTGACTATTTCATGGGCCAGATGGACCAAAAGAAGACCGGACGGGGCCGAAAGTGATCCGGACCGTCAGGACCGTGAATCGGTCGTATCTCACAATCCGGAATGAGTTACGGGACGTATAATATATCAATTTGGGGTAGCTCGAGCTACTTTAGCCAACCAACCCCGCTACGCCGGGTTGCCCAATCCGGAATCGCGAGAATCGACCGTATCGACGGTCATTAGGCTAGTTTATTTTCGTTTTTACTATTTATAGTAAGTTTTAATTTGATCATAACTTTGCATCCGTATGGTTTTAGAGTTAGTGCCCAACATGAAAAGGGCTTAGAATATTTCGTAGAACAGCGTGGTTGAGGCCGTTTGAAAACTTTCTATTTTTAGCCGAAAACCAAGAGTTCTAGTAGGATTGAACGACTTCTATAAATAGTAAGTTTACTATTTATAGAAAGTTGCGTTTTCTAGGAGTTTTAGTTGGAGTTGGATTTTGATACTTTACCTAGGGTTTAGTTTCCTATTTATATGCATTGTAATTCCGTTTTTATTCATTCAATTATCAATAAATCAATTATTTAGAATTTATTTCCTCTTTTTATCTTTTATTTCTTCTCGTGGATTCGAGAACTATCGGTTAGGGAGACGGTGATCGACCTACCACGTCCTCCCTGCGTCAAACCCGCCCGACTTTCAGCCCTAGCTCAAATAAGTACAAATCAAGATTAGCTACTTATGGAATAAGTAACTTATCTAAACTCACAATCGCATTCAATGCCTCCTAAATAAACAACTGAAAAGATAAACAGCCAAGGGTCCTAATTAACGATCTTATTTTTGGCCCACCATGCATCCACCTACATTCTGTGCCACAATTTTATTTCAGTTAATTAGATACGCCACGTGTAGAATTTATGAGTGCATACGTGTTAACCATCATAATGGATTTGGGCAGTTGATATAGGGCTTGTAGACGCACGAAATTTTCGTATGCCCCAAGTTAATCTGTTACGGTCAGTTGGCACCTTTTCATGATGATGGGAATCACCGTTGATTGCCCATAACACCATTGATTGCTCACTAATTACTAGCGTCCATTCTCTTGCCACCGATTAAAGGTTAGAATTGTCAAAAGAACGTTGATTTTGGAATCAAGCACAGCCTATTAAATACACGGTTTTTAATCCGGGCCGTGTATGCCGCTCTTATGATATAAGCCAGAGTCAACACGTAGTTTCTAAGTGTGGGCCATCTACCGTGGGACCCTAGACGGACAGCACCAAGTCACACTGCCTTGCCACGTGTATGGGTGAATACCACGGAGCATACAGTTTCAAGCGAAAGTGTGTGGAGTCCAGCAATATGCTATTTTCTTAATTGGACCGGAATCGTCTGCAACGAACGCGTATTAGGTGCCACCCCGGATCCAGCCAAGTGAGTGGGGCCCTGACTGTGGGGCCACCTTGATGTATGTGTTGTATATCCACTCCGTCCATCCGTTTTTTCAGCTCACTTTTTTGCATGGTCCTAAAAAATGAAGTAAATACAAATCTCAAGTGGACCACACCACAAAAAACACTTGTCATTAAAGGTCCACCATAAAAAATTTCTTAGGGTACACTGTAATGTTTATTTTCTATCCAACCTATTGATAAAGTCACGTAGACATGTAAAAAGGAAAAACACAAAAAACACCTTCATCCAACACTTTCGTGGCTCCAGCTTGTCAAGAAAAAGCTTTTTAATAACTAACCAAGTATCATGAGAGGTCAAGGTGGAAGGGTTAATGATTGATTCAAGAACATCAATGCAATGGGTTGCATTACTCCAAGACAAAATAGTAGTATCTCTCCAAATCTAGAGTGATAGGCCGAATTTGAAATTTGATTACCAGCCATATCCAGTAGAGTAGGTGATGGACAAATTGAAGAACCATCGACATAGCTAAAGACATTATAACTTTTGAGGATGTGAATAAAGAAATATTTTCAAGGAGCAGGAGACTTAATGTTAATACCAAATAAAGTGAGTGGAGGAGAACTTTGAGAACAAGATAATGAAGAGATTATACATTGTGAAGTTGTGGAGGACATTATAGAGGAAGACATGATAGACGGAGACATTTTAGAAGAAGACATGATGAGAAACTCACATAGGTGGCAAAGGCTCTGATACCATGAAGATAATATGAAGACGGTACCCCACTTGAGGGATAAGTATGATATTTATATTAATGTATTACATATTACAAATGATTTAATTGTCCTTATATTTCGTACAGCTTAGCACTTAGGTGGTTTACTTTAAGATTTGTATCTGCTTCATTTTTTAGTGCCATGCCCTAAAATGAGCTGCCAAAATTGATGAACAGCATGGATATACAACATATACATAGAGGTGGGCCCATAGTCAAGGCTACACCTACCTGACTAATGGGTGTGATGAAAGATTAACAACCTTTGTTTCTTCTTCTTCTTCTTCTTCTTTTTGGTACCCACCCTTTGTCTCAGTGACTCACACCTGACCAATGGGTGTGATGAAAGATTAACAACCTGGTGGACCAGGATTAGCGTCCCAACTTCGTTTTTCCCTGTGTTATTTTGCAGCAGGGCCTGCATTCTAGGAGCGCACCTGGAATTGGTGGATTTAGATGTCCCCCACTTCAGCGTCAGCATCAAAGGTCAAGTCGACCGTACAGCTTGGCGCCAGCTAACTTGCGAAGCAAGCCAACCAACCGTCCGACCACATTATACAACATACATATCATCCGCGACCCTAAAGTTCTCTGGGCCCACCTGATTACACATCTAAAATGCAATCCGCCCATCAAGTCATCTGCTAGATCCGCAATTCGGGTGGGACCCACATACCACGGCTACATAATGCCAAACATAGGTTTGTGATTGGGACCACCATAGTCTTCATCTTTCATCAGACCCGTCAATCATGTCGAACTCCCTGAGATGAACTGATGACCCAAAGAATAGGTGGGCCACACCGAATTCCCTTATAGGTTTGGGGACCAATCTTTCATTATTTCCGTTGTTGCAGCATATTTGAGTACTTTACTGGGTTGATCTTCTGCGTGTATGGTTAAAATAACGTTTCTCACCTGATAGACGGAGTGGATTTACATATAGAATATGGTGGCCCAATGGATCTTGAGTGTTTGACGCAACTGGGTAAACAGGTGTTATAGATGATTCCGGTCCACAGGAAGCTTCCCGGTAACCCGCGGTAGCCGAGTAACTTAGGTAGGTGACAAGGCAGACCGCGTAATCGATGAGGAGTGATGAGGTAAGTCTCGGTGGAAAGTCCGCTAACGGAATTCGTTTATGACGGCTTCAATCGTATTCGCTCTCTCTCTCTCTCTCTCTCTCTCACTTTTCTTTATAAACTGCGTCTCTGTCTCCTTCGTTCCCCATTCTCTCTCTCTCTATCTCTCAGCTGCATATGATATGGGTTCTTGCTTTTCTTCCGAAACTGATTCCTTTAACCCCCTGACGGCCAAAGTCATCTCAGTCAATGGCTCTCTCCGTGAATATTTCGTCCCTGTTAATGTCTCCCAAGTCCTCCAACTAGAATGCCCCACTCCAACCTCCTTCTTCCTCTGCAACTCCGACAAGTTATTTTTTGACGATTACATTCCGGCATTAGATTCAAAAGAGGAGCTTCAGGAAGGTCAGATCTACTTCATCCTTCCAGTCAGCAGGCTCCAATACCCTCTCACGGCTCGGGAAATGGCGGCCCTAGCGGTGAAGGCAAGCGTGGCGCTCACGGATGGTTCCAAGAAGAACAGACAGCGGCAAAGGAGAATCCAAATATCGCCAGTCTTTAATGAGAATCAGGGCGTTGGAGGTGAGGATTTTGATGGAATCAAGAGATTCAACAGGGCGGGGAACGACAAAGGTCATTTGAGATCCAAGTCTCTGAGAAAGATGCAAAGGAGTGCGTCTCGGCGAGCGAAGATTGGGTATCGATCTTTTAGAGCGAGATTGAGCACCATCCATGAAGGATTTGTTGCTGAGTAAAAATTACAAGTATTTAAAAACAAAAAACAAAAAACTTTTTCCCTCCTTTTATTAATTTTTTTATCTTTTTTCCCTGTAAAAAGAAAATGATTATTTTTTTACGGGTTGTCAAATTGTTACCCATTTTGTTCGGGTTTTGTGATTTATTTTCTGTTAATATTTCTTTTCTTTTCTTTCTTTTTCTTTCTTTTTCTCTGAGAATGGCTCAAATTAAATGACCTTTTTTCTAACATCAGAAAATGAGAGGCATTGAAAAGTTATGGATTTGGAACCTCCACATGCATTTAAAAAATGAGGGAGACTAGAATTTGCATTGGGATTTTGTCTAAATAATAGAAAAATGAGCCAAGGAACGGTTTCATTAGACAACATTGAAAATGATAGGGTGGTTGGACCATTATCCACAATGTGGTGGCCACCTGATCAACGGTTTTAATCGACATAAATGTTTGGGACGTATGTGAAGGAGACAGCGAACGTCTCAATGGCATTCCTCTCGTTCTATTACATATTATATTGGATGCGGTTGTGCGGTAGTTGCAGATCAATCACTAGTTATAACAAAAAAAAAAAAAAAAGAAGAGGATGCTATGTGATTTGGTCTTAATTAGAAATTGACCAAACTTCAAATTGAATCCTATAAAACCTATAGGTGCCCCCCCCCCCCCCAGAAGCTTCTCGCGAAACTCAAACCATCGTTTCAAGATGATTGAGAGAGACGGTTGGATACGGACGCCACTTGCCTGTAACTTTGGTTGCCTGTAACTGACATAAAGCTCTGTGTGTAAGACTCCATTGGGTGGGCCACACATGATCATCAGTTCAGATCATGACCGTTGGATTATTCAGATTGGGCGATTCAGTGGGCCCCACTACAGTTGTGATCATTGCTAATAGGTTTGGGACGGGACGCTTGAACCGTAGTCCCTATGTGCGGTTATTAAGCCAGATATGGAAACCTACGGTGTGGAGACCCTAGAGGAGAGAAGTGTGATGGGTAAGCTTCTCTGGCCCTCTTTCCTATAAATATATGTCTTGGTCCCCTCACCAACACACAAGAGAAAACCCTAGTCCCCATTGAGAGGTTCTCCTAAAGGTGTTAGGTGCGGAAGACCAAGTGTTCTATTCGGCAATACGACGGCATCGGGAATGTCTTCCCAATCAGGTATGGCTTTAAGATTACAGTATGGAATCTCCATTATTCGATGCATAGACGATCCGATTATTCCGCATTAGTATTCAGTATCACAGTTGGTATCAGAGCTTACTATGCATTGATCTTGGAGATTCCAAGATGATAGATATACTGTAGTCCAGATCCGTGTGAATCCAACCTCGTCTCTGGACGTGAGGGCCATCTCCCTGGAGATCCGTTTTTGGGACTGTTGCTGCCAAACCGATGGCTATCGCGGCCATTGAACCAGATTTGGCTATCGTAGCCAAGGATCTGGACGGCCATAGCGATGATCAGATCCATCGCCACCGATCCCAATCAGATTCGGAATCGGCCATGGAAATCCAGCCAGCCAGAAAATAGAAGACCTGATCTGGCCAGATTGTTGGAAGCTTTGGCCATCCAGATCGGCAAGCCATTGAATCAGAAACCGGAGTTGATCATAGCCGCGACCATTGATGGATGGATTCTGGTTTTCCCATTTAGTTTTTTTTATAAAAAAAAAAAAAAAAAAGGGGGATCTGATCGGACAGCGGCCAGCGGCCTTCTCTGTCAATCTCCCAAAATCGCAACCGCTGCCGCTGATCTGATCGGACAGCTGCCGCTGAAGAGGAGGATTGCTACTGCCGGCCCTGAACTGCTGCGAATCCGGCTGCCACTGATTGAGAAGATGAACAGGGGCGGCCGAATTTCATGGATGCAGCGGCTCTAGCTGAGTTGTCCAAATCGGATCGGGATTTTGGCAGCGGCGGTGGTAACATTTGGTGATGGCAGCACCATCTTCTCCGGCAGCGCAGGAGAAACGATGGCTAACCCTTACCGTTACCCTGTGATGCGTCGGCAGCGGCGGTGTCGGCGCTGATGGAGAAAACAGCGGACAATGCCTCGTCCGGTTGCGTGTGCCGGCGGCTAAAGTTGCAGCTGCGGAGATCCTGCAAAATCTGCAGCTAGGGTTTCCGTTTTGGGGCATCTGCGGCGGCTGGGATTTTGGAGAACAGAGAGATAGCAATAGCAATTGCTATTTTGGGCACTGGAATGGCATCTTTATTTTGACGACCGGGCTGCAGTTCAGGCCCAGTCCAATAGCTCAGTCCAAAGATCAGGCCCATTCCAACAGCTCAGTCCAAAGACCAGGCCCAGTCCTCTGTCTATTGGGCCCATTACATGGACTCTCTTGGGCTTGTTTCTAACAAGAAATGGGCTTGCCTTTGGGCTCGTTTGAGGCAGATCTTGGGCCCTACTTTAGGATCTACTTTGATGATAATTTGGGTCCATTTGCTGAATGGTTTTAAGCATTGTTGGAAGCCCATGTCCTGCTGAATCCAGCCAAATTTAGGGTCCCAATTCAGCTCAACCCCTGGACATATTGACCATTCATTCTTTGGACCTTGAGTGGCCCTCTTTATTTTTACTTGGGCCATCACTTTAAGTAAAACCTAAATAAAGTAATTGATGGTTGGTAGGTTACACTTGTAAGGCGGCCCTGGTAATTCAATAAATATGGTTATGCTTATTGAGCTCTGATTTGGCCTAAAATAGGGCCATTACCCATATGTTTAAGGCTGATATTGAGCAGTTGACCATTAAGAACTCAAATGAACCATCACTTTAGAACATGTTTAAGCATACGAGCGGTCAACATCAGCCGTATTTTAGGCCGAATCAGAATTTCTGCAGTATGGTTCGTTGTGAGCAGAACCATGTAGCAATCCTTGAGTCTAGGAGTGAGATTGGAGCTGGTTGTGTTAGCCACCAAAGTGACCTCAATTGGCAAAGATTTCTACTTCTAGACTTCTGTATATGGAATTCAGTGACACTCCATTGTAGGATTGCATTCAGTTGCGTTCATATTCAGGTGAGCGGTGGTCAAAACAAAGAAGTATCATCGTTTGGCTGGATGTGAGCGGAATGAAGTGGTTGGTGATGGTGATATAGGTCTGAGAGATTCATTTCACCCAAAGGTGATGGGCGTCTTAGATTTATTTCACCAACATTGGTCAGCTTCATGATTCAGTAGAGCCTCATGTATGTTATAATTTCGCCCAAATGAGGAATTGTGATGATACGCTGGGCTCTTGCCAGATTTTGATGATTATGGCCCATCATCATTCTGGGTCATTTGATTGAAGGCCCAAATCAATCGAATGAACATACATGCATGATATTTGTGGTTTATGTTCATGCATTGTTATATGGGACTTGTTTATTAATGTGAGTTTTATGCTTTGAATGTCCAGCTATGACTGTTTCCAATATTCCAACCCAATTCAATTCCATACCTTTGCTTACTGGGTCCAACTATTCCAAATGGAAGTCGTCCGTTGAAATAGTCCTAGGTTGCATGGACTTGGACTTGGCCCTAGAGGAAGTAGAGCCTCCTACTCCAACTGATTCTAGTACGGATTCAGCAAAGGCTCACTAAAAGGCCTGGACCAAGTCAAATAAGATGTGTCTCAAGATCATAAAGAACTCGATTTCTGAGACCATGCAGGGTGTCATGCCCGACACTGAGAAAGCTAAAGATTTCCTGACTGAAATAGGAAAACGATTTCAGAAATCGGATAAAGCTGAGCTGAGTTCACTTTTACATAAATTGACTCAAGCTACCTATAACGGTCAAGGAAATATCAGGGAGTACATTGGTGGATTGTCTGATGTGGTGGCTAAAATCCGCGCATTAGACCTTAAGATTGAGGATGAACTCCTGATTTTCTTGGTTCTGAACTCTCTCCCTCCACAATTCAGTCAATTCCAAATCAGCTACAATACTCAAAAGGAAAAGTGGACATTGAACGAACTGATATCTCAGTGCGTTCAGAAGGAAGAGAGACTCAGAAGGTCGAGCAAGACACAAAGTGCACACCTAGTGACATCTGGTCAGGGACGAAAAGGAAATAAGAAAAGAAAGCAAACTTCATGAAAAGGTTCTACGGGTACTGCGGGTGGCAATCAGCCTAAGTCTGGAAAGACATTTAAGAAGAAAAAGAAGGGTCCTAATGATGGCTGCTTCTTCTGCAAGAAGCCTGGTCATCAGAAAAAGGATTGTGAAGATTTTAAAGCATGGCTCGTTTCTAAGGGTAAAGACCATATTTTAGTCTGTTTTGAATCAAATTTAGCTGATATGTCCACAGACTCCTGGTGGATAGATTCTGGTGCTACTATTCACATTTGTAATTCCATGCAGGATATGCTCCAAAGCCAGACGCCAACTGATGCAGAGAGATCAGTCTATATGGGGAACGGCATTAGGGCAAACGTAGAAGCTATTGGAGTCTGTAGGCTTAGGTTATCGTCAGGACACTTTCTTGATCTAGTAGATACTGTTTGTGTGCCTTCTATAAGGCGCAATTTGGTTTCCATTTCTCGTTTGGACAAATTTGGTTATGAGTTTAAATTTGCAAATGGAAAATTAAGCATTTACTATGATTCAGTTGTGATTGGTTCTGGCACTTTAGTTAATAACCTTTATCAGCTAGATTTGGATGTTTCACATGTATACAGCATTAACTCATCACATGGAAACACTAAAGGCATCAAACGAAGTTTAGATTGTGAGAATTCCTCCATGCTATGGCACAGGCGATTAGGCCATATCTCTCGTGAGAGATTGGAAAGGCTTGTACGTGAAGGAATTCTTCACTCCCTAGACTTCTCAGACTTTGGGGTTTGTATTGATTGCATTAAAGGTAAACAGACTAGAATAAGAAAAAAGGGTGCCACTAGGAGCGTAGGACTCTTAGAAGTGATTCATACAGACATCTGCGGACCGTTCCCTACAGCATCCTGGAACGGGCAGAAGTATTTTATCACTTTTATAGATGACTACTCTCGTTATGGGTACTTATACCTTATTAACGAAAAATCAGACGCCCTGGATACATTTAAGATCTGTAAGGCTGAAGTCGAGAATCAACTCGACAGGAAGATCAAAGTCGTTAGATCCGACCGTGGTGGTGAGTACTACGGAAGGTATGACGAATCTGGGCGTAATCCAGGTCCATTCGCTAGATACCTACAAGATTGTGGCATCGTCGCCCAGTACACCATGCCTGGTACTCCAGAGCAGAATGGTGTAGCGGAAAGGCGTAATCGCACCCTAAAGGACATGGTGCGATCTATGATTAGTAATTCTACGTTGCCAGAATCTTTGTGGGGTGATGCGTTGAAAACAGCTGTGCATATCCTTAATAGGGTCCCAAGTAAGGCTGTAATGAAAACTCCATATGAATTGTGGACAGGGCGAAAGCCTAGTCTACGATATTTTCATGTATGGGGTTGTCCTGCAGAAGCCAAACCGTATAACCCGCATGAAAGAAAACTTGACCCTAGAACTGTTAGTTGCTTCTTTATTGGATACCCAGAAAGATCAAAAGGATTCAGATTTTATTGTCCATCATATTCCATGAGAGTCATTGAGACTGGGAATGCTAGGTCTATTGAGAACACTGAAGATAGTGGGAGCACAAATTTAAGAGATATTGTATTTGAGGAAGAGCGGATTGTGGTTCCCACCACAATCATTCAGAGTAGCATGGTTGTCCGTCCAGCAGTGGACCCTGAGATCCCTATGGACGACCATGTACAACCTCAAATATAACCCACTGATGAGGAAATGGAAAACCCAATTCAGAATAATGAGCCATTAAGACGATCACACAGGGAGAGAAGATCTGCAATACCAGACGATTACGTCGTTTATTTGCAGGAGTATGAGTTTGACATTGGGGTTGAAAAGGATCCTGTATCCCTTTCACAGGTCGAACAAAGTACTGATTCTTCTCATTGGTTCGATGCCATGAAGGATGAATTGAAATCCATGAAGGACAACAAAGTTTGGGACCTTGTTGAATTGCCTGAAGGGATTAGGCCGATTGGTTGCAAATGGGTATTTAAAACCAAACGGGACTCTAAGGGCAATATCGAAAGGTATAAAGTCAGGCTAGTTGCAAAGGGTTTCACTCAGCGTGAGGGCATTGACTTTAAGGAGACTTTCTCACCTGTATCTAAGAAAGACTCCTTTAGGATCATTATGGCTCTTGTGACTCATATGGATTTGGAGCTACATCAAATGGACGTGAAAACTGCGTTTCTCAATGGAGATCTAATGGAGAACGTATATATGTTGCAGCCAGAAGGTTTCAAAGCCAAAGGCTCAGAACATCTGGTCTGCAAGCTTAAGAAGTCCATTTATGGGTTGAAACAGGCATCACGACAATGGTACCTAAAGTTTCATGAAGTCGTTTCCTCATATGGTTTCATTGAAAACACTGCGGATGAGTGCATATATGTGAAAACCAGTGGGAGTAAGTTTATCATTTTGGTCTTGTATGTTGACGACATTTTATTGGCCAGTAGTGATATTGGATTGTTGCGTGAGACTAAGAAATTTCTATCTCAAAATTTTGAGATGAAAGATCTTGGTGATGCTTCTTTTGTCATCGGCATTCAGATTAGCCGGGACAGATCACGTGGATTACTTGGCCTGTCGCAGAGGGCCTATATTGATAGGGTTCTCGAAAGGTTTGGCATGCAAGGTTGTGCTCCTGGCCAAGCACCTATTGTAAAAGGTGACAAGTTTGGTCAATTTCAGTGTCCTAAGAATGACCTAGAAAAGGACAAGATGAAAGCTATTCCGTATGCGTCAGCAGTAGGGAGCATCATGTATGCTCAGGTTTGTACGCGTCCAGATATTGCTTTTGTGGTTGGAATGTTGGGCAGGTACCTTAGCAATCCAGGAATGAATCATTGGATAGCTGTAAAGAAAGTGTTGCGCTACCTGCAAAGGACAAAGGACTTCGAACTCACATACAGGAGATCCGACCATTTGGAGTTGGTAGGATATACAGATGCAGATTTTGCTGGTTGTCTCGACAGCAAGAAGTCCACCTCGGGCTATGTATTCATGATGGTTGGTGGAGCCGTATCATGGAAAAGCGTGAAACAGTCCATTACGGCATCATCTACCATGGAAGCAGAGTATGTAGCTTGTCATGAAGCCACGAATCAGGCGGTCTGGCTTCAGAGTTTTTTCTCTGGTTTACGGGTTGTGCAGATGATCCCGAAACCATTGAAAATCTATTGTGATAGTTCAGCTGCAGTTAACTTCTCCAACAACAACAAGCATTCATCGAGGTCAAAGCACATTGACATCAAATATCTTGTTGTGAAGGAGAGAGTTCAGAATCGTTAAGTGTCTGTGGAACTCATCGGCACAAAGCAGATGATAGCGGATCCTCTCACTAAAGGCCTTCCTATCACGCTCTTTAAGGAGCATGTGACATCTATGGGAGTTGTTGATCCCAAGGATGTATTTCAGTAGTGGGAGTTTTCATGTATGATCCGATTATGTCCAGACATTTTTTTTTGAGATATCTTTTATGCATTGATGATTCTGTTTTTCAGTTTATATCTTGCTTCTCCTTCAGTATGCGCATTCAGTTTTGAGTAAGCAAGACTTTGGTTTGTGTCTTGGAGACACGTTCAGTAGGACCACTTGAAGATAAACACGTATGATCACTTTAGACGTGTAATCTTCATACCACACCCCATATCATTGATCCATGTCGTTAAGGTTATTGGTATTTGTGATTGTGACTCGTCACACTTTGACCAAATATGAAATGTTGTGTTGACTACCATGATTCAATATCAGTGGTCTTGATGGACCGGATCTGACAAGCGTTGCTCATAATTATCCAACGGTATTGTTTTGAAATCAGTAGGGCGCCCATTAGGAACTTTTGAAACAAACATGTTTTATGAAATGTTTTTCACAAAATAAAATAAATGTTTTGTTTTCTTTCTGAGATCAGTATAGCCCAAGTGGGAGAATGTAAGACTCCATTGGGTGGGCCACACATGATCATCAGTTCAGATCATGACCGTTGGATTATTCAGATTGAGCGATTCAGTGGGCCCCACTACAGTTGTGATCATTGCTAATAGGTTTGGGGTGGGACGCTTGAACCGTAGTCCCTATGCGCGGTTATTAAGCCAGATATGGAAACCTACGGTGTGGAGACCCTAGAGGAGAGAAGTGTGATGGGTAAGCTTCTCTGGCCCTCTTTCCTATAAATATATGTCTTGGTCCCCTCACCAACACACAAGAGAAAACCCTAGTCCCCATTGAGAGGTTCTCCTAAAGGTGTTAGGTGCGGAAGACCAAGTGTTCTATTCGGCAATACGACGGCATCGGGAATGTCTTCCCAATCAGGTATGGCTTTAAGATTACAGTATGTAATCTCCATTATTCGATGCATAGACGATCCGATTATTCCGCATTAGTATTCAGTATCACACTGTGGGCCGATCATGATGTCTATGTTATATTCAGTCTGTCCATTAGTTTTTAATTTAGTGTTCTATTTGTGTTTTTTCCTTCATCTTGGGTGGGAATGATCACTTTATTAACAGGTTGAATGGCATTTAAAAATCACAGTGGCCCCTGTGAAGGTCTCAACCAGAGGTGTCTCCATCCCCAGTATTTCTTATGGTATGGCTCAATAGAAGTTTGGATTTCCATAGTATTTCCTAAAATGAGCCGAGGATCCGATGGATGGAGTGGATATAACACAAACATCTTAATGGCCACACAAAAGCTTTGGGTTAAAGGTGAGCCATGCAACCCTGACTTACTGGCGAGTCAGGTCACGCAGGTCGGGATACAGCAGCCAATGTTTTTACTTGCCAATGTATGCTAACCAACTGGTACTAATGTCCGGCTAGACTACACATACAGCAGGGCACACCATCAATATCAATGAACAGTTGATGCTATGACTTAAAAAAGCTGGTGTGGCCCACACATTTGAGTCCATCAGCCTGATCATTATTGTGTGGCCCCAAATTTTGGACATGTAGGATATTCTACATATTTAAACGTTGGCAACAGTAAAATGGCCTTACAGTAACTCACGATACAACCCCTGTGTATGATCATGATTGCGGCCACAAAAATACATGACTTTGACACCGTGGAAGAGTGTGATGGACGATGCTGATCAAATACTTTTTCTAGAAAAAGAAAAAGACTAGAGCACTTGCGAATTACTTAAAAAAAATGCTTAGGTGACATGCAAGTAATACAAACTAAACTGTCCAAATCATGGTTCCTATTTTAGATGTATCATGAATAAAACATTCATCTTATTTGGTTGCCTCACTATTCAGTTGGTGGACATTTAGTGGACAGTCAAAAAAACAAGAGCAACCAATGGTCATTTTTCAATGAGTATCTTGTCTATCCAGTGAGGTCAGAATTGTTTTCACCAATCTGATTTTGTGACTTGGCCATGGTGTCTTCCATATTCCATGTGTACGATTTCTGAGTGCCTGGGTATCAATACATATGCAGTCACAGCATCAAACAATTCTCAGGTTTTATATGTCCTGAAATTAGCTGTCGGTGGGCTGGCCAGACCAGCGTGCTCCCAACCCTAGCTCAACTTGGAAGTCAGGCAAGATTTTTTCAGCCTCCTGTCCACCCTAGCCGTACACACCCACGTGTGTGAACCAGGGCATTTTCGCGCACACAGAAAAGCCCAATTACAAAATGAGCTCTATTTTTTTGGACGCGGATTTCCTGCTAAAGCCTTGCGCAGGAACTACCAAGGTGGGGCCCACAGTGATGTTTTTGATAAGTCCACCCTGTCCATCCGTTTTGTAACCTTATTGTAGGACTTAAGACCAAAAATGAACCGGATCCAAGACTCAAGTGGACCTCACTAAAGGAAAAGGTTGGTAGGGAAATTACTACCGTTGAAACCTCTCTGGGATCCACAGTGATGTTTATATGACATCCATACTGTTCATAACGTCACTACTACTGGGATGAACGGAAAACACAAATATTATCCTGATTCGAAACTCCTTTGGCCCCACAAATATTTCAACTGTGAATGTTCAATCCTCACGTTTTCGGCCCACTTGTGTCTTGGATCCGGTTCATTTTTGTTCTAATGTCCTAAAATGAGGTCCCAAAACGGATGGACGAGGTGGATTTATCAAAAAAACATCTATGGCCCCACCTTGGTTCCCACCACAGGAACTTCCTGCGCAAGGCTTTCGCAGGAAATCAGCGCCCCTGGTCAACAGGCTTTCAGGCCAGCCTGGCCATTGACAGCCCTACCTCAAAAGTTGAGCCTGAGATATAAATTGTCAAGTTTCCAAAATTAAAAATAATGAGGGAGGTTTCTGTGCGCACAATAGGGTCCGTTTCAGTGTGCATGCACATACCTTCCTCGTGTGTGATGATGGTGGGAGGAATCGTAAAATGCATTTTCAAATTGCTGGAATCCATCCAACCTTTCTATAAATAGTGGAAATTGGATGCAAGTGCTCACTGAATTTCAGTAGACACTGTGCGCATGTTGGTAT
Source organism: Liriodendron chinense (assembly GCA_003013855.2). Taxonomy (NCBI): domain Eukaryota; kingdom Viridiplantae; phylum Streptophyta; class Magnoliopsida; order Magnoliales; family Magnoliaceae; genus Liriodendron; species Liriodendron chinense. The sequence goes on along the minus strand of PVNU02000133.1, from coordinate 712,969 downwards.
TCTAATGTTAATGTTAATTTCCTTTTTCTTTTTTATTAACTAGAAAAGAAAGAGAATAAGAAATGAAATTCTTTAATTACGTTCATAGTATGAACGCATGCAGTACAAAGAGGAGCTTTGATGACTTGGAATTAGGCGAAGTCAATGGTCAGCGTGGATAGCATATCTCGTTTTGTAGGCAACGAGTCATGAGCCCAAGCCTTCTGGAAGTTCAGAGCCCATCTTTTTTTTCCATTTTAGGGTCCATGTATATATATGTTCCTGCATTCATTCAATGTGGGAAGCATTTATTTATTTATTTATAAAGAGGTGTTTAAGAAGCACACGTTTGCCAGCATTCCTTGGAGCATTAGGTGTCTGACCAACTTTCTCAGGTGAGCCTTTGTTAGAAACTGGCCATGCACTTTTGATGGCTGGATTGCTAGACTCTAAACTAACGACGACCACAGACACGTCTCTACCAGCTCAACTAACGACCCGGCCGGGACAGTCATGCACTTTGATGGGACCCACCGTTTATATTATCTGGATACAAAAGTAGACCGGTCCATTATCATGTAAGGACATATTAAGAAAATGAATGGCTCCATCTTTTTGGTACATGTGTGGCTTCCTTCACAGCCGACTGCCCCTTTTCTTCTGTTGCATCATGTACAAGATTATGCGCGGCTAGGATGCTACTGTCACTTGCGTACTTGTTGCCGCGTGTAGAAGTAGTTGTAGAAGGCTGAGTGTAGGGCCCATAGGCCTCCCTTCATGCATGGACATTTGTAGGTTTTGTTTGCCTTCTGAATGTTCCTGATGACTCTCTGGTCTCTCTCCTGGGTAACAAAAGTGGGACGATCAGATCAATGGTCTTGATGATTGGGTTCGATTTATATGATTTGGCCCATGATCAGGACATTAGTCCTAGTGATGCATGAGGATAGTGTACGTACTTCCCCACTGTAGCCACGCATGAACTATATATACACAGTATATTCGTTTTGAGTTTGAACAGGTGTAATCAGCAAGTCACTGATCAGACCATTTGTTTAGTGGGCCCAACGAGGGGTAGATATACCCGAAAGATCTCACAATTTCTACATCCTTGACAGCAATCTTTCGGAATCTTTTCCACTGAAAATCCGGGCTGTGGGCTTGTGGCTGTATTTCTATTGTGAACTGCATATTTGTGTTACCCAAAACTGAAAAGGGCAGAAATAGTACCCCCACCAAGATCATCATTTTTAGTGAAATTAGGGCCCACGTAGACAAATGATATCCCTCCGTATCTGTTGGATCCTACAATCTCACTTGATCAGTTACCAAAATAAAATAAAAACACTTGGTCAATTCTATCCACAAAATGCAGAGGAGAACGACAATGGTCAAGGATACATGTTGTACGGGCAATCTCAGGTACATATATTACTGTAATTTCTGTCATCCCCCAACATTAGTGCCACTAGATGGATTAATAAGTTCATCTTCCCACACATGTGTGTGGGCTCCATCATAGATTGGCCAACGATTAAGTTCATCCTCCCATACAGGCGCGCCGAGTTATAAAATGTGTGTGGGATTTGAGCCTTCCATGAGGTTGGAAATGGTGCTTAGATCTTATGCCTAAAAAAATCATATGTTTCAACTCTTCATGTGGGTTGCAAATCTATGGTTAAAAACTTTCTTTAGAGCCAGTAAAATGAGACTAACAAACAATCCTAACCATTCAAATTGTCGGTCCCATTCTGGATGAAGTACATGTCAAAAATCACATTGATCAAACAATCCTAACCATTGACATCAAATATAGATGGTTAAAAGAAACAAATATTGAATGGTAAAATTTGAAGGCGAAAATAAGGACTTGGGCCACAAGCGAAGCCCGGCCGAGTGCCTCCACAAGCACTTGATCGGAGAACTAGTACATTTGTGGTGCATTCAAGACATTCATCGTTTGGGACCCACCAAATCAATGGCTCGGAGTCCAAACTTGGTTGATGGACTCATACAGCCAGCCACACGTTAAACGTTAAATGAAGACTGCTGGCAACTTTTTGAAACAATCCAACTTTTGGGTATATGGATGTTTTCCACATGATGCATTGGACAGGCCATTTAAAGGGTCTCGTCCATATGATGCTTGCTAGAACGTCCTGTACATGTATGCTGAAGAGGGAGCTTGCGGAGTTACCCAAAAGAAATGTGCTGTAATATCGGTCTTCCAAGCCTGTCATGCCATGGTTGGGCTTCCGTCTGAAAGGCCCATTGACTTGCTAGGCCTGAATGTGAAGCCCCATTAATAAGTTGCCCATGGCCAAAATTGATAGCATTTTCGACTTGAGCCTGGGGCTAGGCCCGATTCCATATGCTCCTTTACGATTATTACACCATGGGCTGTTTTAAGCTGGACTAAGAAAAAGGCCCCCAAAGTCTCCAGGATTGGCATATACTTACCTTCTGATATTCGGCTTTTTATTATTATTATTATTATTCCGTCCAATGTAGATTTTATTCTCATTTTCTCTTGACGGTCTCTCTGTTGGCCATTAATTGAACGGCCTGACATGCAGGACACAACTCTCTACTTCCTCTACTCTTCTTCATTGGTTTGGTGAGGAGGTAGCATGTTCCAGGGGAAAAGTTGCCCTAACTTGTAGGGGTAGGAAGGATGTTGGCCAAAACAAGGGACCTCAAATGGGACCCACCTTAAGAGAGTGCTGAAGCTGTAAGTTAAGAAAGCTCTAGTTTGTGTCTGGAGAAACATTGCGTTTGAGTATGACAATTCATATGTATGCATTAACATTTACATTACAAAAATACACGTCAATACTAGCCAACCAATTTAAGCTACCATTTTTCATTTGGGGGACGTTACTCCAAAATCAGGTGAAGTGGATAATCCTGTCCATTGTTGAAGACCAAATGGACAGTTAAAAACAAAAAATAATCAATGGTCCAAATTCAACTACTGACTGTCTATTGATTGGAGGCTACAACTGTATGATCAAAATCTGATTTTGTGCATATGCCTCATCGGTGAGGTGTCCCACCATTTAGCTTGGATGGAAGTACAAAAATATGCAATATTGCATTGGATGGTCGTGTGCCTGAATGCGTATTTCGACGAGTACCATTTCTTTTCATCCCAAGTATATATAATACGACTGTAGGGGTTATGTTCATGTGTATTAAATCGTCCATGCTCTTCCTCACCCAAGTAACAAATATCGATCTCGCTATTGTATCCTACCCGTCCATCATGTGGGTCTGGCACCGTAAATGTTCTCTCGAATAACACAGACCGGTCTACTCAAATAGCCTATTGGTGATGTGTTTGTTTTATATGCTGCGCTCCTACTGATGAGTGAATCAGCCTGATCATTTGACGAACGCACCACATGGCATGGCCCACTCGATAGCACACAATGTTGGAATCAACGGATAAAAATCCTCACATTATCGGTAGGGTGTTCTCATGGTTACAATCTTTGGGGTATGTCTTGGTAAACGGAGGTACAACCTGGATCTCCTAAATGTATGCTATGTGTACTGACATAAGAGTGTGCTTGACTACTAACACTATCTGGAGCTGTACACGAGCCGCGTTTTGCTCCTGTTTGAGCTAGACTTGTTCATTGACCATCCTTAGCTTGTGTTCGGTTCAACTGGACTCAGCCTTCCAGCTGGACTAACATGATCAAGTTGGCTTGATCAAGCTTTTGATCCAAGTTTGAGCTTAAAAAAAATAAAAATTTAAATAAACCCATGCTAAAACTATTAAAATCTAGGTCTAAAGGCAGCCGAAAAACCATTAACACTCCCTACTAGCTTTTATAGAGAGTTTTACTTTTCACTTATCAGCTCTTTTCTCATGTAAGACTAAATAACATACATTTCCAGCTAATCAAGTTGAATTCCAACCAAGTCACATGAGTCGAGCCAAATCAAGTCGCAATCAAGTCGAGTTTCGTGTTGAGTCGAATGGGGCTAGGCTCAAACACATTCGAGCATAGATAAAAAGCTCGGCTTGATTTGGAGCCAGCATTTGAGTCAAGCTGTATCGAGCTATTCCGAACGGAGTCGAGCAAGCTAATCGAGCCAGCTTGACACGTGTACAGCTCTACTAACACATATACAAGTGGACTGCCTAGGCATTTTGGAGCTCACCATCTTGTATATGTGAAATCCACTCCGTCCATCAGGTGTTATCACTTATATTTACCGTAAATACAAAAGATCAGCCCGATGGAAAAATTATATAGGCCACACCAATGGAAACTAAGTAAAATTGCACCTAAAACCTCTTAAGTGCACGTGCTTTGGCCCAACTTAGTTTTGAATTAGACTGATCTATCACCTGATGAACAGCTTTGATGAAAAATGCACACCATTCAACCCACATGAGTAGTGCATCTGGCTGATTATCGTTCCCTGGGTCAAGCATCAAGGGTAGACGGAGTGGTTTCACCTGTACAGCATGGTGGCCCCAAAGAGCTAGTGTTTTACACGCGGTGTAAAGCAGGCGTTGTGGAGGATTCCTGTTCGCGTGTTGCTAATTCTCATGCAGTGCTTCACTTGGGGTGGTTCGCCTAATCTTGCCTTGAGAATGAAATTAAAATTAAAAAATAAAAATAGAAGTATACTTCCGATACGTAAGGACGAATAATTCATTGCATAATCGTTGACAAGTGGTAGGTGGAGTGGTGATCTAAGCCTTCAATTTGTCCCGTTGAATGTTTAAATAATCGTCTCTATTTTTCTTTTCTTTTTTTATCCTTACCATCTTTATGATGATCTATCCAACGTATAAACAGGTCGTGCCAGGTGGACGGCCTGAATCAACCACCCTCCTAGCTACCCACGGTTTCTGTATGCATGCCTTGCTAAGGCACATCTTCCTATCCAGCACGCATAAGGCAAAATCCTGCCGTGCATTTGTATTCCACTGGTAGGACCAGGCGCATGTACCAGAAGAACCGTTCATTAAATAGGTCTTACCATGAACAGGCCAATGGGCAAAGTTGATTTTTCCCACAAAATGATCCTATCCGTTGATTGATAGACGGATGAATTTAAAAGTGGTCATTGGTATCCATCCAAGTCTAATTTTTCATCATGTTAAGGGCATGTATGAAATTATAAACGCTCAATGGCATTTGTTTGTTGTTTGTTTTTATAAATATTCTAGAGATGTGATTTCCAGTTTTTCTTCATTTTCTGAAAAATGTCTATTTTCACTTTTCTCAACGAATTTTAAAAGACCATTTTTAAGTAATTGAGGAAAATGAAAAGTAATTATCTCTTTTATAAAGTGCTTACTTGGTAGTCAAATGTTTCACTGCCCATCTTGTAAGTTCCCCACCGGTATGAGTATCCCTGTTCAATGTCCCACATGTGTCAATGTGTCACATGTGCTTCCATTCATCTTAAAAGTGCCACACAAGTTCCATTCAACATATGTCATTACTCATCTTTTAGCCACTTAAATTTTAATGTGCCACACAAACACAATGTGTGTCACCGTTATCTTCTAATGCCTGCAGATGCTGCTACCCGTGGGTATTGAGCCACATGGCCACCGTCCATGTTAAGTGCTTTGCATTTATAACATGTGCTAATACATATACAGCATTTGCAACATATGTCATTGATCACTTCCAAGTGCCCCACATATGCAGATGTCCATTCAAGTGCCCCTCATAATTTATTTTAAAATATCATGCATGTGCATGCATGTACGTACCGCATGTCTGACATGCATAACCACATATCATATAATGTGCAAGATGCTCCAATACTTTAACTTGTTTAACATGTGTCACCTACATTTTCGAGCACCCCACATGTACAGCATGTACCATATGCTATTGTCTACATATACATGTTTTTTTTTTTACACGCTCTCACACTCCCAACCACACCCATGCACTCACACCATAATGAGTAATCAAACCCATGACCTTGTGAGGCAAGAGTGAGGACCCATGTACCATCATCTATCTTTAAGGGTTCTACATGATATATATATATATATATATATATATATATATATATATATATATATATATATATATATATATATATATATATATTACTAGGGGCATATTTGCTACTTTTAGGATTCAAACACAAGACCTTCAGCTCTGATCCTATGCCAGATCACCACTTGATTTAAAAGCTCAAGCCGTCAGAAGTTGTCAAACAACTACTTTCTCTAAAAGCTTGAGTTATTAGAGAAAGGCATATCAATGTATATCACTAGACTAGCATTTAATCTATCTTTAGTCCATGCATGTCACTTTCTTATTTTGAGTAGAACTTAAAAAAAAAAAAAAAAAAAAACATCTTTCTTCCTAACAACAAAATTAAAAATGAAAAAAAAAAAACTTCAATAAAAGCAAGATGGAAAGACAACTTTTCATTTCAAAGTGTTTTACAATAGTGGCATTTCAAAAAAAACAATTTTCGTTAAAAAAAAAAAAAAAAATAAAAAATAAAAAATCCAAGAGTCCAAACATGGCCTACCTGCAGGGAAGAAAGAGGATAATTATAAACACCTCCATCTCTTCTTTATGGCAATTGTAAAATCTCTGACCTATATTTTGAATTATTGCAAATACCTCCCTTACTATAAAATTTAGTTGTATATGCGTCAAATGACAAAACCACGCTCATGAAAGAAGGCAATTAGAATGGTACCTAAAGCCATTTATGATCCGCTCAGTGCTACCACCAGGCCATTTAAGGAGTTTGTTCTGTGCGTTTACGTCGCCATTGTTACATATGAATGGCATCCAACCTGTTTTAGAGAGCCGCTCTACAAAGATTGGACGAGCAAAATTCAGTCTAGAGCAAAATTCAGTCTACTCAAATCATTGGTGGGCTGCATCATAAATAAAAATGGTCTACTCGAAAACCTTTAAATTAACATAGTGGACAACCTAATGATTGGATTAGCATGATTTTTAAGGTGACATATTTTTCATGGTGGAAGTGATCATACACTACTCGGACCACATGTCTATGACTTGTTGCCTACAAATTAATATAGATGCAAAACGGGCAATTAATCAAAAATCAGGTTTTGTTTCCATGCATTGGGGATTCTACAATGAATCTTTGAAACCGATGGGAGGAAAGTGCAATAATCAAAACAGAGGGAAGTTTACAATTTTCATAAAAATAAAAAAATAAATAAATAAACAAAAAGAGGAAGGAAGAAGAAGAAAAGACCATCCAATACTGTCCATTATTGTGGTGGGGCCTCCCTTCCGAAGTTGTTGTTACGATTTCATGTCAGTAATCCAAAGTCTGCCTGCCTTCCACGCATGAAAATATTGCCTCCTACCACTAAAAAACCAAAGGAAAGTTGCTACGCGTTTTCAGCAACTTTGTAAAGCAATTTCACACGTGTACCAGTTGGGACAGGTTACAGCCTCGAGAGGCCTGTGACCCATTACGTCACAGCACTAGCACACTTGCCGGACAATCTGGACCAGTCCATTTTTGGGTCACTGCGTGGTTGGGCCAATTTTGGTATTCCTAGACTTTCAATAGGGATGATCTTTTACCTGTCGATCATCGAGGTAGTGGCCCACTACGTTTTTGGCTTGGATCCATCGGGCTTGTACAGCCATTCCAATGGCTTGCTGGAATGATAATGAAACCTTAAAGTTCTACACTGGATGCAAACCTCCACCTCTAATGGTAAGGAGAAATGGTCCGGTGCTCCAACAGTACTACGAGTTATGGTGCTCTAAGTTGCATCGAGATATTTAGACAGTTCAATAGATTGATGTGGACTGTAGTAAGGTCTATCATACATTTCATGGTCAGCCATACAACTCATGCCCCATTCAATGATTCTAACCACCCAAGAAGGCCAACTTATAGATGGGAAATGTGTAATGATCCTAATAGTAGTCTGGATCATTAATGGATTGGACCATCCAAGCATGTCAATGCCGAGTGGATTAGGTGTGGCCCAAACCTCACCCTAGATGGTGCGGTCCTTACCATAGGGCTCACCTTAATGTTTGTATTCTATATCCATGCAGTCCATCCATTTAATTACCATGAGCCCAAAAATGAAGAAAAGCCAATTATCAGGTGGACCATAACATAGGAAACAGTGGTGATTGACCACTAATGGGCCACTTAAGGTTTGGATCAAGCTGATATTTGTTTTTTCCTTTCATTCAGGTTTGTATGATCTTATCAACAGGTTGCATGTTAGATAAACATTACGGTGGCTTAGGAAGTTTTTAATGATAGGGTGTTCAATCACCACTGTTTCCTAAAGTATGGCCCACCTGAGACTTGGATCTTCTTCAGTTTTGGGCTCATTACCTAAAATGATATATAAAAATGGTTGATGTGGAAAAATAAATGGACTACGTGGATATAGGATGCATGAATGTAGGCCCAGACGTTAGGGCGACACCTAATCCAGTCCCTGCTAATGCGACCAGGAGCACAATAACTAGTAGTTGATTGTGATACTGGATCATTTATCAACGTTAATTGCTTCACATCACCATACCAATATCAGAAAGAAAGAGGACAAGTGCAGTGCTCCATAGGAGTAGTCAATTAAAGGAGTCTGTGGCCTATAATATGGTGTAAAGCAGAGGAACCACCCTCCTTTTTACTCTTTGGTGAGTTGGTTTCATGGGTTAAGCCAAAGCAAGGAGAGTGGGAGGATTTTAATGGTGGTTGGCGCACTCCTCAGAGAGAACTAGGACCTACCAAAGCCAGCTCTCAGTGGCTCAGCTCATCAGCGTCCCCACTTTCTCAAGACATGACCTGTTGTACTTGCTCTCTTGGGACATAACCTAACATGAGAGTCTTGCAATGGTGTTTGGTGAGGGTACAGCATGCACCACGCCCAACCAAATAATAGTAATAATATTAAGACTCACCTATAAAAGATGTTACATCTATCGTGTGCATGTATTTTATTTGGGGGATTCCCAATACAAATTTGGATATTATTTAAAGAAGTCAAATATCCGTTGGACATAAATATCATCTTTAGAAGTCAGATATGAGTTAGGTAGTCAAGCAATCGAATATCTAACTACCATCTAATAAAAAATTAAAATTAAAAAAGTACTTTCAATCTTAATAGTATTACAAAATAATATGTACAGATAAAAAAAGAAAAAAAAAACATTTTCACTTAACATCTAATAAATTAGTAAAATGTAACACTTTCAGTAACATAATTAACTAATTCAATATAAGTCAATACTGAGAAATTTAATATATCATATGTTAGTATTTAATACATTAAGCTACAGTAATATTAATTGGGTAAATAATGAAAATGTCCTTGGATAATTGGATAGGTAGATAAAGATATGGTAATATCTATATCTGATCCACTTTAGAAGTTAGGCAATTGAATAATCAGGTAAGCGATTAAAAGTTTTTTGAGATGTTTAATTTGTTGCTTCCACTTTAATTATTGCTGTGAACCATCATTTAACCATTATATTTCTTATCATATTTAGTTAAATTTTTTTAGCCCAAATAAGAATAGGCGCTGGATTTGGGTCCAATGATTTTGATCTGAGGCTTACACTTGAAGGGTTGCAGAAAAGCTTTTTGCTGTATAAAGCTGAAATGTGTTTCGCTTTCAGCCACTTAGATGCCTAAGGTTGGCTTTGTCGCGACTCTCTTCACCCTTGCAAGGGAGATAGAAGAGAAAGATTGGCGAATTTATAAGTGATATAGGGAATTTGCTTTTCTTTCTTCTTTCTTGGTAGAAAAGACTGAAAACGATAAAAGAGAGTCCCAGCTCAGAGGCGCCTTGGGAAAGTCGAAGATAGCATCCAAACAGAAAATACATGGAGGGCGGGAATGCAAAAGGTTCCATCTTCCCTCTTTTTTCTTTTCTCTTTCATTGAATTTTCCTACTCTTTTTGGCGCTTTGTGAGGTAATCTTTATTAACCAACCCAAAAAATAAAAATAAAAATCTATTTTTCTCTCGCTGTCTTAATTATGAGAAGAAAAAGCAAGGTACATCCCTCTGGACCCCACCAAAATATCTCATGTAGGGTACATCCGATCCGTGCAAAACGTTTTCCTCGTAAGGTAGATCGGATAAGCTCAAAATCAGGGGATGAGGTAGGTAGGTCGAACCTGTATATGGTGGTTTAGATATTCGTTCGTTCATTGGTTTTTATTTCAACAGCTCGCCCACCTAATGCTTGGACAGGACTGATTTTAATGCAAATTGATGGTCACGATGAAGACCAACCTTTTTTGTACGGTTCAGATGTCTATATTCAAGACAATTTGGCAGGTGGGCACTAACCGATCTTTCCTCCCTTGTAAATACAGGACACGAATTGCCTCTAACCTCCGCCCGGGGATGCCCATTGCGTACTCTGTCTAAATAAACTCTGTGGGACCCACCTTAATGGTCACGATGAAGACCCACCTTGATGTATGTTTCTTATTCACGCCGTCCGTCCATTTTATCAGTTCATTTTAGGGCATGAGGCTAAAATTGAATTGAGTCTGGATCCTCTGTTGACACCGAGCAGAGAAATCCTGCTAGTCACTTCTCTGATAGGTCCAGCTCAGCCTGATCGTGTCAGAGCTGAGCTGCTCTGACCAAGTCAAGATGAGCTGGACCAATCAGTAGCAGTAGAGGTTCTCTACTCTGTTTCAACAGAGGATCCGGATTCAATTGAATTATTTCCAAAGTTCAAGTGGACCCCACCACAGGAAACAGCAGGGATAATGACTTCATTGAAATCTTCCTGGGGCTTAGAGTGATGTCTATTTGCCATCCAACCTGCTCATAAGGTCCCACGGATATAAATGAAGAGAAAACAAAAATATGAGCCTGATCTAGAACATTTCCACTGTTTTCTGTGGCACTATAGTCCACTTTTGCTTTAGATATGCATCAATTCTGGTCTCATACCCTAAATTGAGCTGGAAAATGGATGAACAGGGTGGATAAGATACATACATCATGGTGGGCCCCACAGAGTTACTCTGTAGGCAATAAATTTCTCGCCCATAAGCTATGCGCAGCCCACCATGATGGCAGAGTGACATCCACAGTCTACTAGTTTCTCCATCCAACGCTAAGCCACGAGTCCAAAAGTGAAGAATCCCAAGTGGGCCACATGAAAGGAAAGTGAGAATATACCTGTAAGCAGAATTTCTGGTCTCGTGTGACCCTTTTGAGTTGTGCATCTGCCTCATTTTTGAACCATTGAAAACCTTTTCTTTAGTCCACGGTCTACTTATCAATAGTCACAACCCTCCATTTATTATTACCAGGGGCAGCATCCAAAACCAGACAGTGCAGCCCTTTCCATGGGGCCCACCTTGATGTATGTATTTTGTATCTATACAATCCAACCATTTTTGTAGATCATTTTAGGTCATGCTCTCAAAAATGAAGAAGATCTAAATCTCAAGTGGACCATACTTTGGGAAACAGGGGTGCTTGAACGTCCTACCATTAAAATCTTCTTAGGAGGCGTCTGTATTTGCCATCCAAGCTATTGATAAGGTCATATAAACTTGGATTAAGGGAAAAAACAAATATCTACTTGATCCAAAACTTTTGTGGCTTATTAATGGAGTATCACCATGGTTTCTTATGATATGGTCCACCTGATAATTTGATCTGCTTCATTTTCGGAATAATGCCTCAAAACTGATCTGGAAAACAGATGGACAGCGTCAATACAGAATACATACATCAAGGTGGGCCCCACGATAAGGACCGCAACGTCTTGGGTGAGTATGGGGTCTCACCTAATCCGCTCCCGTTCTGATCATCCAACTATCTCCACATGTGGGGTCTCTGGGGCTACACGTACTGGTGACCCAGATTCGAAGTATCAGCAACGCGAATCCCAGAGTAAATCGTGCAAATGTCTGTCATTTCATTTCCCAAAGTGGGGGATTAAAATGGTGCCTGTAAAAATCTACTCCCTTTTGTGGAATGGGGAGATTAGGCTGCACTCTCTCGATAAGTTAACCGTGTCAAAATCAGTAGGGTTCACATAATTACGAAATCCAAACTGTCCAAATCACTGGTCCATTTATGGATTGGGATCATCCAAAACTTACACCAAGCAGTTGATAGTAACCTCACCTTTGGCCATCCGTTTGGTAGCCACCAATTTGAGAGGTCAGGATTCCTCCATAGGTGTGATTTTCAGGCTACACTCCATCTACGATGTGCCCCACATTTGAATGGCATGGATGAGAGGGCATGTGCACTGTGCTGAAACCATAAATTCCGTGTATCATCGAGTTTTGATGAACCATGGAAAATGTTGAAGTCCCTTCATATGCAATGTGGTCATTTGACATGGTATCTTAGCTGAAGATATTCTCCCATAGAGGCAGGGGTTAGGAGAATCAGTCCTATGAGCCCAAACATGAGGCAAATCCAAAGCTCAAGTGGACCACACCATAAGGAAATGAAGGGGAGAGACACCAACATTTGAAACCTTTCAAGCTACGTACCATGATGTTTACCAGCCATGCTACCCGTCATAGGGTGACTCTGATTTGGATGAAGTAAAAACACCAAGAAGTTTTTAACAGTGGCATCTTTATCTCCATTATTTCCTGTTCTTTGGTCCATTTAAGCTTTGGACATGCCCCATGTTTAAGCTCGGTCCTAAAATGAGTCAGTTTCACCAATGAACAAAGTGGACATAGCACATATGCCATGGTGGACCCATTGTGAATTGTTGGCAAGAGTTGGATGTGCCCCTAAGCTCTATGGGATCCACTGTGATGTGTGTTATATCCCTTACGTTCCAATAGTTTTGCCAGCTCATTTTTAGACATAGCCGAAGGTAGATTCAAGGCTCTAGTGGTGAACAGGGTAGGAAATATTGGGGATAAAGACAAACACCCTTAAAACCTTTTTAGTGCCCACTGTGACATTAATGTGCCATCTTGGTGACTCCAACCTGGATTAAGAGAAAACACAAATGTCAGCTTGATCTAATACTTCTGGCCCTAAGAAGGTGGAAAGAAAGCTTCCACCGTGTATATTCAATCCTTGCTATTTCTTGTGGTGTGGTTGGTCCACTTGAGCTTTGAGTTTACCTTCTTTTTTTTTTTTTTTTTTTTGGTTAGTCATGCAATGCATCCACACATTTAGTCATACGATGCACCTACCCACCCACTGGTGGGGTTAGTGTCTCCTTGGCATTTTGAACTTGAGACCTATTGATAAAATGCCTAAGCATCTTTTAGCTAGGCAAGCAGGCAAGACACAACTTTGAATCTACCTTATGTTTGGGCGATGCCTTAAAATGTGCTAGCAAAAACTCGTGAGTGGCTATCACCCAAACAGTGGCCCGCAGAGTGCTTAGGGCTGCATAATCCACTGCGACCCCCCTCCGGTTCTGGGAAAACCCCCATGTGCAGAAGTTGCGTATGAACGGACATATTAGATGGTGAATGGGAATTGCTGGACAGATGCAAACGTCACACACGATGGACGAACCGTTCCACATTTTGGAAGCAACACTTCACATGGGTTCAGGTCCCCTAAGTGGGGCCGGTCGTGTAGGCGACACTGTATGCATAAAAATAGGGACAATGGTCAATATTAATTATGGCCCAACTGATGGCTAGGCTTGCCTGATCTTTAGGTCAGTGCATGTTCACAGTAGGGTCCACCTAATGAATGGACCAGATCTGTTACAGATGTTCCAGGCTGGCATGGTGGCTAGAAACAATTGCCCGCAAGTACGTTCCCCTTATGCGTGGTTGATGCTGCGTTGTGGGAATGTGGACGTCACCTATCTCCTAAGCTGTCGGAATGTGTGGGACACGTCGGTGATTTAATAGCTGGGATTCAGGGGCCATGGCCTCATTAATAGCATTCCACCTTATGAATGCTCCAGACCACCATATTAGTTTTATACCTGGAATCTGCACGATTTACGACGTTTTGTAAGCCCCACACACCCAAGCACCTTCACATGCATCACATGTGCTAAATTGATAAGTGCGTTGCACCTCATGATCTGTTTGGATTAATCATCAAACCACTACCCTCGTGTAGCACTGTCCAGGTTTGAATGGAACGGCCAGTTATCCTTTATTCATTTTTTTTAGTAGCCGAATGTGTTTGTTTTATTAGATTGAATATTGAAAAAAAAAAAAAAAAAAAAAAAACAGAAGCCAGATTTTCAAGGTCCCAAGGTTTTCATCCGGTAAGAGCCAATTATAAGAAGACAAAGGAGAAAAATTCAAATCAGTCACCTACAAAACCAAATGGTTGAGAAATGAGAACATACCATAAGCAATCGGTCGATAGTAGGGCCTGTTTGGAGCTGCTTCAAGAAGCGGTTTTAGGCAACCTAATAACCAAAACCATTTAACGAAGGAGAGATATTCCGGTGCTCTAAGAGCAATATGAGTTATTAGTGTTCTCTATTGCATTAGTTCATTTGGACAGTTCGATTGATTAATTGATCTGAACTGTCCAAAGTCCAAAATACATTTCATGGGCCACTGTACAAAAATATCATAGATTGGATTATACAATCCATCTTTGGTTTGGCCTTCTTTTCTGCAGCTATTCATTTTCCAAGCCATGGGTGGGATGGATATGGTTGCCTAACAGAAGTGATAGAATCATTAGGAATCAGATGGATAATATAATTAATTGGAACTATTTTGTATAAATGATCTTGACCATTCACATTAAAGGGCATTGATCAATTTCAGCTGGGTGTACTCAGGGCTATTACATTACAAATAAGTGGATGGATATTGAAAACTCTAAGAAAGTCTTTTCAGTTGTACATTTATCAAATAAATAGTAGCCTATCTAATTAGCTTACCAACCTCATTCTTGGGACATTGCATCAAAATAGTAGGCCAATTGTTCTTTTCTCATTTATGTTTTTTCAAATATGTTTATTTTTTTATTAGAAATTCCCAATAAACAGTTTCCGAAAATTATTGATGAGAAATATTCATATCTTTACTGCCCACCCAACAGATAACTTTCAACATGTCATGGGGATGCAACATCCAACCCATCCAATAGGTTGGCCCCACCATTAGAATCAACTCCGATGAAGATCTGTCCCAGCCACTTATCATGCGGACCACACTTGTATTTTGTTTTTTTTTATTATTATTAAATGGTATACAATATTTTTTCATGGTATGGCCTATCTGATGAGTGGATGGGGATCCTCTTGATGTGCCAATCTATTGGACAAGGTGGAGTCACGCATGCATGCTAGGCAAGAAGGGGTGGGGTTATGTACTCTTTAGAAGCAATGCAAAATGAGCCTTCACAGATAAGGGGTGGGCAGGGTTGGATGGAATTATCTACAGCTCCAGCCATGAGCTATCCAACTCCAGAATTGATTGATGGCTCGATTGATGGACCATGTCCACCATCCCAATACTCAGCCGAGAAATGTTATAAAACGACTCACTGGACCGTTGGGTAAATGAATGCCTACCACCAGCCCAATCAATCATCAGAACTAAAAATCAAGCCGTGGTCCATGCCATGGGGCTCAGGGTTCAGTCTAGACTCAACCCCAAGTAGGTTGGAGTTGGGAGAGGCCAGCCAAGCCCATCCCCTTGGCCAGCATAGGTATTACAGAATGGTACGTAGCTAGGGCCCAAAGATAGTACAATTCGTTCCATAATTCAGCTTGAACATGTGGGGCCCAAATTTTAGTGATGCAGAAGTTATTATGATGAGAGTCGCTGCATAGGGCCCATTTAATATATATATATATATATATATATATATATATATATATATATATATATATATATATATATATATATATATAAATGAATGAAAGAAAGAGCCTCCGGATTCCATGATCCTAGACATTCGATAATGGGAAATATTGCTGTATTTTTCTCTTATTTTTTAATTTGCTTGGAGATTTTTGGTGCATGTATCATTGATAGTGGGGCCCATAGTATCATGGATTTGGAGCCGAAGACAATGGACGTACTTGTACAAAAGCCCGGACAGTTGTGCAAAATCTCTGCACCATAGATTGTTCAATTACTCCGAACAGATTGCACAAGCTGCTCCACCCAGCTAAAAACTACATCGCTTTGTTACCATGGGAGCTGTAGAGGCCGTCCCTACATTTTGATAATCTCCACCGCTCAAATAAAGGGCCACATATTACTTAACGGTCCGTGTGGCCAAAATCTCCTCCATGACTTATCCGATCCATGACATGCATTAAATCAAATTAAATCGCATGAATGGTGGAAATTCGCAGTTCCGCAATCTTGGTTCAACCATCCCAACCTCTGATCAATGGAAATGGTTCTCTGAAACAGGACCGTTCAATAATTTTCATTTCAACCGTGCAATATACATCCACCGTCCGATGTTTATATAAATAACTACTTGTAATTTTTCGTTTATGATCACCAATCCGATCTTCAGAAAATCAAATACGCTTAATTTTCAATTCATGATACATCTACACTGGGTACCATAATTTGGACGGTCTAATTTGACTAATTGATGCCACGTGTGGCCTACAGAGCCCTTGAATTGATCAATATCCGATTTGAGTCGCTTGCCTATCTACGTGTGCAAGTTTATCATCCATCTCACACTGGAAAGTAGCAAAGTTTTACTCATGCAAGAACCATTACTACAACAAGCTTGACTTTCTCTAACGGGCAAACGGTTTGATGGGCGTGAAATCCACACCGTCCACTAGGTGTATCACCTCTTTTTTAGCATTGACCTCAAAATCAAGCTGATTCAACACTCAGATGGACCATCTCATCAAATTATACCTAAAAGTTCTAAATTTACGTGGTATAGTTTTAGAATACATTTTTTTTGTTGGCTAAACCTTTCAACCCAATGAGAAAATTTTTATGAATGGATTGGATGGTGGATGGTATATAAACAGCACGTGGATCCTATAATAAATTAATGGTAGGCGTTCCCTCTCAACTTTTCTTGATGCAGCGTACTTGATTATGGATGGTCATGAATCGTTTTTGGATCCAATCACATTGAGGCAGCCTACTTGATGGACGAGCAGGATTTTAAGAAAATTATAGCCAGGTGGCTCTCAATGCGCGAGGTACCCAGCAAGAGTTACGCTGCCACGTGGCTCTTATTACATCTTCTCTTTTGGTGATATTTACAGGAATATGATGAGTCTTTACTTTTTACATAGGTTGGTCATTTCCACGTAAAATCAGTACTCTCAGCTTTTAAAGCGCTGCCTGTAATAAATGTCACTGACAGCTTTTCGGGACTTGTAATCAGCCAATCAGAGATTTTTTTTTTCACTAACATGGAATCTTTCGTCTCTCTTCCCTTTTCTAAATCCGGAAAACTTCCAGATCCACTCACACACTTGGGACATGTGAGTCAGTTAGGCCGTCGAAATAGTGGGTCCAAATTTAGATGGGTTATTGACAAAAAGGCTTACAAGAAGGATTTCCCATCTGGACAATTGGTTGGTACCTATAAATGGACGGTTAAATGAACTAGTCCAGGGCCACATCTCAACCATACAATGACCATTCATCAGAGACTTTTGGATGGTTCAAAGTCTGTATTTGGGTTCATGGCCTTCTCTGATTCGATGCCATGATCTGGATTCTTTAAGCTAAGCTACATGTATAACACGTGTACAACCAATCCAACATCACAAGTAGAAAATGACATTGCAATTTCCAAGCGTTAGTAGCAGCATCTCTCCCTTTCATTTCGTTTGAAGGCTCTATGATAATAGTCTTGTTAATAGCAGGATTCCATCATTCCCTATAAAAAGGAGGTATATTTGAGAAGGTGGGTTTCTTTTCTTTTTATATGGTAGGCAGAGCAGAAATACCTGCTCCTCTGCTCATGTCATTATCACGGTCTCAGCTGCTTTATATCTCCCACTTAATGAGAGGGTTTTGAATTGTAATCAAGTAATTCCCGACACTATCAAATCTCTATGTTAAGACCCTCTTTTTTTTTCTTTTTTTTTTTTGTGGGTCATCTCCCCAGCAGAGTTTTTGTTGTTTGGTAGCCTGTTTCAGTATCTCAGATTATTTTCTGTCCCATCTATCTCTTTCCTGCAATGTCTTCTAGCAATCTGCATACCCAGCTCCTACAGCTCTCCTTGATCTCTTCATCCCTCAGATAATATATGCAGGTGCCGGTGCTTTCTATCTAAAGATGAGGCGCCCATTTCTGTTTCCAATTCATAGCATTTGAATCCGTTCAGGTGTGGCCTCTCCCTTCCATTGATCTTTCAATTCTGTTTCTTACTTTCTTTTATCTTATCCTTTTTTTTTTTCTAATTTGAGTCTCCTAGAATCTCTTTGATGCTCGTGGGTTTGGTTTTTTTTCTTTTTCTTTTTCTTTTTAATGTTAATCTCTGCAGTTGATTGAAGATGTGATCAGTTCCCATACTTCTATCAATGCCTTCTTTCTAAAACCCATTATTGCCTTCTGTTCATTTTTGTTTATTCTGTTGCTTTCACTTGGTTGTGTTGCACTTGATAAAAAATATTCATGGTTGCATAGGATTTTTGAAAGTAGCTGATGGAGACGCGGAAAGAGTTGGGAGCGTGGAAGGATTCCACTGCAAATATGCTGCATGCCAATTGCTATTCCCCTTCTCCTTGTTCATCTTTATCTTGGCATAGGCGGTCGCAGAGGTAAACGCTTTGGTTATCATAAGCCATAGAGAGCAATTAAATGGGAAAAAAAAAAAATACAATTTAAGACATATGAATGTGGGTGATAAGATTCACAATCTGATTGGTTTGACCATTAGTTATGTGTTGAGAGTTACGTAAATCTGTCAACAAGAAAATTTATTTTTAAGATGTTGCCTCATTATGTAAATCTTCCACTCCTTTGTAGAGAGTTCATATCAAAATTGCATTACTAGCTTGTATATTAGAAAATATTTTGAATATGAAGCCTCATGAATGCAAAACTCCATTTTAGCCTTTTGGGATCCCAATTTTTCTTTCTACAATCAAAGAATTTGGCAAAACAAACAAACAGGCAGAGAGGCTTTCATTTTGAAGGCTTGACTACTTTAAATGTCGGTTCTAACTTAAAACATTTTTTTTATGATTATTGCTTGATTCCATTTCATACTTTAAATGCCCAAACACTTTTATGATTCTAACTGCAGCGCTCCTGATGATGGATTGCCTGATGATTTGCTAAATATGTCACCTAGATCATCCCAATATTCTAATTCTGTAAGCTCTCTCTCTCTCTCTCTCTCTCTCTCTCTCTCTCTCTCTCTCTCTCTCTCTCTCTCCTTTGTTAATTTGAAAATAAGTATGATAAATGTCAAACAGATACTTTGTTGATATAATTCCATATTAAGTGCACTTTACAATTAATGATAGGGCTACAAGGATACTTATGTTGTTTTCCATTACTTTTGGCATTTTCTTGTATCTTAGGCTCTGTTTGGGAACAGGGAAATGAAAATATGAAGTCTGTATACCCATGAACTTGTCAAATTCATGGATTTCGATTTGGCAAATAGCAAAGTCTACTGTTTGGGAATCAAGCTACATATCAAGGACTTGGGTGCATTTTATTGCAATTTCCGAGCATTTATTGTTATAGAACTAACTTCTATTGCTTTTTAGAAAATCTCTCATTAGGTGGATTTGAAAAAGTTAATTTTTATGGGGACTTGGATTTGTGCCAAATCCATGGATTTATGGGGGTGTGGATTTGAAAATCCAAGGATTTGGCATATCCCCCACGAAAAACAAACAGGGGAGTTTGGAAATTCATGGATTTCATAAATCCCTCACCCAAACAGGCTCTTAGATTTATTGGGTTTAATCCCTCTCATTTGGTGATGGCGATTGTAATTTATTTGTAACCACAAAGATTAATGCTCTGATGTTTTTCACAAATTGGACCATGTATTTATAAGAGATTGGATTTTAATGTCTTTTAACGGTATCAAGGTTTCTTGACCCAACAATTTTTGCTCTCTTTTGTTCTTCATGCAGATTGTCCATCTGGAGAGAAGTCTGCGTGAACAGTGTTCCCTAAGGAGGGTTCTGGAGAAGGCATTGGGATGTAATTCTCCCACCTACATGGCTTCAAAGGGCACTCCAATACCAAAGGTTCTATTATTTTATTTGTGCATAGCTTGAAATCTTTCTTTTTATTATTTATAAACGAAAATAGAAGTAGAACAGATAAGTGCCTCTTCTAACACCAATTTGGTGATAAATTACTTTAATCATTTGAAATTATATACCAGCTGTTTACTACATTCGGTTATTCTTGAATGCAATCTGTTTGTACGACCTGCTCTTTTCCTTCCAACTATAATTTCTAAAGGGCACTTTTGTTTTAGTTTTCTGGGTTGTTGAGTTTGAAAAGTTTAACCCTCCACTATTTGAAATATAGCCTGCTGCAGAATTGATCAAGGAGATTTCAGTGCTTGAGCTGGAAGTTATGCATTTGGAACAGTATCTTCTTTCACTATATCGGACAGCTTTTGATCACCATCTAGCTGCCCTGCCTTCTTCTCTAATGTGCCAAGACTCTGCTTCAGTCATGCAAGATTCCGGACTTCCGTTAATAGAACAAACAAATTGCGTGGTCCACTCCAATCCACTGTGTGCATATAATGATTCATGTTCTGAAGTAACGAGTCAATCCCACAGCCTTGAGGGTGTTGAGGAGCAGAGAGATTGCAAAGACCAGCATGCTCAGATTTTCGACCCTCCTAGTTCAACCAATTCAGATGATAGAACATACCCTCCAAGAAAAAATCCTAAAAGAGTATGCATGCATTGCTCAAAATCAATATCTTTGATCTATGTAATTCCATCATATATTCATGACTGTATTCATTTCAGGATAAATAGAGAAATGACAACCCATTGTCATCTCTTCTGCAATGAAATTGATAGCATGTCAACTCAATTAACATCTCTGTGGTGATCATACAGGGTAGCCAGAAAGCTGGGTTAGGCCCACGGAGTCTCGCGGATCATCTTGGTGTTTCTCTTGCAGATCTGCTTCCGTTAACCCCTGATAGACTCTCCGAAGAGATTGTCAGATGTATGTCGGCCATTTACTGCAAGCTTGTCGATCCCCCTCTGACCCACATAGGAGGCCTATCATCTTCTCCTACTTCATCTTTGTCCTCATCAAGCATATTTTCACCACAGGATGATAATTGGAGTTCTCAATGCAACAACGATGAAACTACAGTGAATACTTTTTACCTTGAAGAGTTGAAAGAGAAACATGGACCGTATTGGGGAATGGTAGAAGTTTCCAACATATCGTTAGATGATGATAGATTTAATTATGCCGCAAAAATGCTGCAAAATTACAGGTATCCATTCTCCTTTAATAGTTTAATTCATGGATTCTTTTAAGACACATGACAGACACCTTGCTGGATACAAATAGGCATGATTTTTCTACAAAACAAGGTGCATTATATTCTTTTTATTTGTAAATTATAATAATACCTAAGAAAAAGAATAAACAAATGCTACATAGTCTAAACATTTTGCAGTACCCTGACTTACACCTCATGCCCTCTTGATACTAACACCCTCGAATTCATTTATGTTGCACATTTTGATGTTATAATTTGTTTGCTGATTTAATCATTTTCAGTTCATGAATCAAATACCCCTTTTCCAGTTAATTTGAACATGGGTCATGCCCTCATTAGATCAAACTCGGCGATTCGGTACCATTCGATAATTGCTTTTTGGCCATTGCTTCTATTGTAGGTCACTCATTCAGCGACTCGAAAAGGTCGACCCCAGGAACATGAAGCATGAAGAGAGTCTCACATTCTGGATCAACATACACAATGCCTTGGTGATGCATGTATATCAATAAACTTTCACTTTGTGAATATTTCTAGATCTCTAAAAGTTGGTTCTTTCATAATTTATGAGTTCTTTCGTCAGGCACATCTAGCGTATGGGTTTCCTCAAGGCATGAAAACTGCATCCTCAAATCAAAAGGTAAGTAATTTAAATTTCAGTTCATGTATCCTATCCAATTTTTTATTCTTTAGATTAACATGCTTTTCCAACATCTGCATTCGAAAATGCTCTTCTGCAGGCTGGATATAACATAGGTGGGCATTCCATAAATGCTTATGTAATCCAAAGCTCCATTTTGGGGTGTCGTTCCCATCATCCTGCACCAGTATGGTTCTTCACCTTGTATGGGTAGAATTTTCATATTAAATAAAATAATTCTCCTTTAGCCTTTTCAATTCAGAACATAGATGATCTTCTAGATAGGCTTTAGCTCCTTGAAAGTTGATTTTTTTTCCCCTCTTATAAATGAATGCAGTGGCTACGGATGATGTTCTCACCAGGAAAGAAGTTTAGGACAGGCAATGGAAAGCATATGTATGAGCTCGATCATCCCGAACCACTTGTTCATTTTGCTCTTTGTTCAGGGACGTACTCAGACCCCATGGTATGGATTCAAGTCTCTTTTGGAATTGCCCTTGATTCTGCAATGGTCATTAAGGATAATCATCGAATAATGTTTTAGTTTCAAGCTGCTATTGTACGTTTGCTATTTGACTATGGTTTCTATATTTCTGATCTGTGCATTCATATATCATTTGATTCTTTGTGTTACATACGATTTGATACACATGCAAGTACTAGGCGACAAGGTGGGAATGGCTGTTTCGATGTTGCTGCTGTTGATATTTATATGTATATTTATCCCATGAGAGCAAAGTTTCCATGTTGAAATTGTGTATTTGTTGGGTTGTGATTAATGCTACTCTGTGACCCTTAACCTCAACTCTGTTGGTTTTAGGTTAGAGTCTACACAGCCAAGAGCATATTTCAAGAGCTCGAGCTTGCTAAAGAAGAGTTTATTCAAGTTAGTGTCTCTATCCCCAAGGAGAAAAAGATAATCCTACCAAGGGTTTTATACTACTTTGCCAAGGATGCTTCTCTAGATTTATGGAGCCTTTTAGAGATGGTCCATGACTGTTTGCCAGAAGCCCAGAAGAAAGACATCCGAAGATGCCTTAGAGGAAGAGTTGGAAAATGCATTGAGTGGGCATCACACAATTCGGCTTTCCGGTACATCATGCATGGAGAGTTAGTGAAAGATAGAACATCCATCTGACTAGCTCAATGTATCCAACAAAAGAAAACTATTTCCTTTATGTAAATATACCCTTGCAGTTCAATACAAACATGAAATGGCACTGCAATCCTCCCAATATTGAGTGAGGCTTAAATTATTGTAACTTGCCATGGCTATTACAGCTTATAATAAAGACATTACAGTATAGCTTGGGTACTAAGCTTCATTAGGAGTTTGTTTTGTGGTGAATTTCATGAGAGCTTCACCATCATGCATTTTCAAATCAAATCGGAGATTTCGGTTCTCTTCATAGGTGAAAGGAAGGTAGAGGCGAGGGTGGTTGGAATCCACAAGCTCCGGTGGTGCTTCCACTGCTTCCTCCTTGGGTCCTAGGACAAACATGGCAATTGAGACTCGTATTGTTGCTGCCTTGCACTGCACACGGTGCTTCACGTTGCAGAATCTACCATTGCTCCATGCCTTCATCATCCGCATTCACAGACCCATGCACCCATTACAGTCCATTAAACTTGGAAACATTTTCCTCATCAAACCACCACAAAAGAGAGAAGTCATGTTTGGATGCACTATCAGAATGAATTACAATTATTAGTTTAATATAGGGGCAAATAACCAAAATGGTAGATCCATTGGGGTAAAATTCTATTGAGGGTCTTGGGTTCAAATTGCAGTTTTCATAGCCTTGTCCCAGCAATTTGAGGTCAGCTTTATGAACCCCTCTCATTTTTGCTCGAAGGAACTTGCTGACTGGCTGACCACTGACATCAACCCTACTTTACCTAAGGCTGGAGACCTGCGGCACCCGCTGGCAAATCACTACCAGGTGAAGTTCATCATGGTGTAAATGTACCTGAATCTAAAATCCAACCAATGCATCTCATGGGTGTGTTTTGTAGATGGCGCACAGCCCTGAAAATCAGATTGAATGGAGAAACCTCAAATCTGATTAATTTGATATGATAAACATCCATTTGATATACGCCAAACAGACTGTTATGTTCATCGGTTCAATGTGATTTCTGGGTTATGGCCTACCTACAGTGAAGCGTATGAGTTGGACAGGGTTTGGACCGAGTGGCATGGATGTACCACTTGTCATACTTTGCCAGAGTAGTGAGATAGTACATCTTAAAATCACGCTGCCAACATCAAGATTACAAGAACTACCATCTTTGCAACCAAGCTATAGTTCAAGCGCCTCAGCTAAACTAAAGTGTCCTTGTAATAATCTTGCATTGCAGAAAAAATAAAACTATTATTTTCTCTTTTCTTTTTTCAATTTCATAGTCTACAACTTCAGAATCAGGCAACTGTCGCCTCACACATTAAGCAACTACTGGCAGTAGCAGCAACTAGAAAATATGCTACTTTTTAAGTGTCAGTATGAGTAGAAGACTTACAGCTACTTTTAAGTGTCACTGTAAGCAATAACGAGAAAAACAAGTATCTGTTGAACTTTCTGTTAGACTGTTACCTTGGCCATATCACCTAGGTTGACAAGTAGTGAGCCTGGAAAGGGATCGACCGCTACAAATCCACCTTTTTTGTCCATCACTTCAAGGCCGCCAATGCAATCATCTTCTTGGAGTATGGTGAGGAACCCAGAATCTGTATGCAACTGAACGCCGGCGGAGCCGATGGCCTCCTTTGTGAAGTTGTATTTGTTGATTCTAAACTGGCATGGCCATCCCTTGAACAAATCACAGCCTAAACCCATGCTCTCTGCTATCTTGCACCCTATGTCCATGGCAAGCTCATGTACTTCATGAGCATACGATTTGATTGTTTCTCTGCCAAATTAGAGATGGAAAAGGATAACTTCCATAAAACTGTATTAGAATTTATTTCTCCAACTTGGGGTTGATTCTAGTACTGATTTATTTCAAATAAATCCTGGACATATACAAGTTGGGAGTGTCAATGAGATGGGATGGATCAACACACAGAAGGATCATTTAACAAGACCATATGGGTTTGGGGGACTGAGCCAAGCCCATGCAAACTTCTTTACGTTTGAATTACCAAATAACAAACATTTTCCTATTTAAGTAAGAGTTACTACATGCTGAACCCAGCTCATTTACTGCTTTAATGGGTGAACAACCCAACCCTTGAAACATACTACAGCCCCCAGTAGCGAAGAGCCGACATCAAGGTGCCAAACCTTCCTGTCAATGTGAGCTCTAGGGGACAAAAATGATGATATTGTTCTTCCATTGATCAAGAATTTTGATCTTTGAAAAGTATCATGATCATCCAATAAGAGGGGTTTCAATTTATTCAAATGAATGATTTGAACACCTTTATTATTATTATTATTTTAATTTTAAATGAGCACTTAGGGAACAGCATTTAGGGACCTTTTGGGTACTGGAAATTTCTCAGAACCAGGATTAAGCCTTAGTCACGATTTTGGCAGGCCCCATGCCCAGCCTGCTAATCACAGTCATGGTTTAAAAACTACCTCTACTTGACTTGACATCCAGCTGGGTCAGGTTGACTTCATTTGACTGGACTCAACTCAACTCAACTCGATATTTAAATATTAAACTAGGATAATATTTCACTACTAGTAGATAATTGGAACAATAAGAGTAAAAATATGGAAACAAAATAATAAAACATTACACGTAATCTTGTTTGTTTCAGATTGGAAGGTTGAATCCCACCAATTGCATTCGCTTTTTATTGTTTACAAATAAATTTACTAGGTAAGTGACTTGGTTCGAGTTGTGTCTAGTCAACCGAGTAGGTGAGCCAATTCGGTGACTTGGCTTGACTCTTGTCCAGTCGAGTTGGCTCAGCTGAATTTCAAGTCGAGTCACAGAGTTTTAAAACTATGATCCCAGTATGTGCCTGGTGTAAAACAATGTAATTTTCAATCCATCATCAACAAAACCTAATTCCTACATTCAGGAACGTTTGTATTAAGCTATCATGGTGCAGCTTGCACATTACATGTATAGGCCACATGCATGGTTTAGATCATGAAGATGTTCAAACAGTTAAGTGCACTTCATTCTATCTTTACTTCTGAGTTTTCATAGTTTGGTTTGGCATGACTAGGTTATCTTTGGTACAACCTTGCAGGGTACTGGATAAGAGACATAAGGTTTACCAGATATGCAAAGGTGTGCGTTCGGGTGCCATTGGAATGAGAGACAACCTATTAGTGCAAAGGCCGGGACAGATACACCCAGGTCCATAACTCAAGTGGGAGACTGAGTGAAGATAACCTCGTTTCAACACTTGAGGTCTTGGTATCAATTCCCAAGGGGGGGTGGCTAACTTTGTGGTGTGACTAACAGGGTGGGTGGGTGTACTAACGATGGGGTGTGTTCTAACTTGAAAGAAAAAAAAAAGGCCAGGACATATCTAATATTCCAATAAATTTACTATTTTATTTATTGATTTTGTTCCTTCCCTCCCTAGAACAAGACAAGAGAGACCTAATCTTTGTTTGATCTTTTATTAGTATCCTATGTCGTTGGATTGGGATAAGACCATATAGTAATACTATGAATGAGCCAGTATCAAATAAAGGTAATAATATCAGCAAAAGAGCGGTGAAATGTGTAAAGATCAGAAAGAACACCAACGGCGAAAGCACTCTGCTGGGCCGACACTAACACTGAGAGACGAAAGCTAAGGGAGCGAATGGGATTAGTGTTGAGATTTGGATCCAATCACAACATTGTGTGGTCAGGCACCCGGACGGTCTGTGGACCGGGCGCCCGATATTCATACTGTTTAAGACATCAGCCACTGGACTGTTTTGTAAATGGTCGGGCGCCCGGCGGTCAAAGTGAGCGGATGCCCGATAATAGTCGGATTTGAGCTGTTTCTTGCTGGACGATTTTTGTGATGGGTGGGCGCTCGACCCAGTTATAACCAGGCGCCCGACCGGCCGCAAGCTTAAGTGCGAGGTTTCCTATTTTGTGTTCTAATTTCGGAGTTTGCTATATAAAGGGATGTAAACCGTGATTAGGCTAAGGGATTAGGGTTTCTATACATCCAATGTGAGAAAAATGCGAGAAGATTAGCAAAAGGGCCATCTCTATGCATTGGAGCATAGGAGAAGGTAAGTGTATTGCTTGTAACTTCGTTCTTCTTAATAGTAGAATTTTGCACCGTGGTTTTTTACCCTTATTTGGGGTTTTTCCACGGAAAATGTGTCTTGTGGATTGTTGGTTTGTGTCAATTTCTCTTCTAGTTATTATTATTTCCTGTTTATCGTTTGTGGGTGAGATCGAAGATTGGATCTCCGTTCACCGACTTTGTTGGCATGTTACGCAACAACTGGTATCAGAGCTATTGGTTTAGTTCAAGTGGAAGCGATGACGGAAGAAGGGAAAACTAGAATTGAGAAGTCTGATGGTTCAAACTTTGCCTTCTGGAAGATGCAGATGGAGGATTATTTGTATCAGAAGGACCTTTACATTCCTCTAGGAGGAAAAGAGAAGAAACCAGAGAAGATGACAGATGATGAATGGGCTTTAGTGGATCAGAAGGCTTTAGGAACGATCCGACTCTTTTTGTCTAAGAGCGTCACCTTCAATATATCCAAAGTAAAGACCACAAAAGAATTAATGCAGGCTTTGGCCACGATGTATGAGAAACCCTCGGCGTCCAATAAGGTTCATCTTATAAAACGGCTATTCAACATGAAGATGTCAGATGGTGGAAGGGTGGCTGAACATCTAAACGAATTCAATACAGTCACGAGCCAATTGGAATCCGTTGGCATTACTTTTGATGATGAGGTCAGGGCACTATTGATCTTGTCTGGTTTGTCAGACAGTTGGGATGGTTTGGTGATTGCCATGAGCAATTCCTCAGGGTTTACGAGTTGAAATTCGATGATGTGGCCGGTCTAATACTAAGCGAAGAATCTAGAATGAAGGCATCGAGAGCTTCAGGGGATTCAGGAAATGCTCTAAACGTTGAAGGAAAAGGAAGATCTTCGAACAAATAAGGCAATAAACATGGTTGTTCTAAGTCGAGAAATAAGTCCAAGGGACTGAAAGACAAGGATGAGTGTTGGCACTGTGGAAAGAAGAGGCACATGAAGCGTGATTGCAGGGCACTTAAGAAACAAGAAGCAAGCTCTCAAGGTGGGAAGGATTCAGTGAGTCTATCTGAGGAGAGTGACATAGAGGCGTTGATCTTGTCTCTTGATGCGCGAAATGAGTCTTGGGTTATAGACTCGGGTGATTCGTTTCATGCCACTTCGTCAAAAGAAGTTCTTCGTGATTATGTGTCAGGTAACTTTGGAAGAGTCTACCTGGGTGATGATGAGCCATGCAGTATTGTTGGCAAGGGAGACGTTCATTTAAGTCAGAAAGACGGAACGGTCTTGAAGTTGAAGGATGTCAGACATGTACCTAGTTTGAGACGGAATTTGATCTCAATGGGGCAGTTGGCCGATACCGAATATTTAACGACATTCACGAGCGATGCATGGAAGGTCACAAAAGGTACCTTGGTAATATCTCGAGGCAAAAAGGAAGGTACATTGTACGTGACTTCCGGATTGTATAGTTCACTCGCAATAGCATCAACTGGAGTGAACGGGGCAGTTATGACATCAAAGGTTAGGACATATGAGTGACAAAGGGATGAAAGTGCTATTGTCAAAAGGGAAGCTACCAGGGTTGAAAGCAATCGATCTGGAATTCTGCGAGGATTGCGTGTATGACAAGCAGAAGAGAGTAAGCTTCAAGAAGACAGGACGCACTCCAAAGACACATCTGTTGGAGCTTGTATACACTGATGTGTGGGGACCAGCACAGGTATCATCTCTTGGTGGTTCACGCTATTTTGTTTCTTTCATTGATGATGCTAGTAGAAAACTGTGGGTTTATTTCTTAAAGCAAAAGTCTGATGTATTTGATGTATTTAAGAAGTGGAAAGTTATGGTAGAAAATGAGACCGTTAAAACTGTGAAGTATCTTAGATCGGATAATAGG
This sequence comes from Liriodendron chinense, assembly GCA_003013855.2. Taxonomy (NCBI): domain Eukaryota; kingdom Viridiplantae; phylum Streptophyta; class Magnoliopsida; order Magnoliales; family Magnoliaceae; genus Liriodendron; species Liriodendron chinense. The sequence goes on along the minus strand of PVNU02000133.1, from coordinate 683,880 downwards.
GGAGAATACTGTGATAAAAGGTTTGAGGAGTATTGTGCAGTAAATGGGATCAAACATCAGAAAACGATTCTAGGGACACCACAACATAACGGTGTGGCTGAGTGCATTAACAGGACTATCCTTGAGCGCGCTAGGAACATGAGGCTACATGCAGGGTTGCCGAAGACCTTTTGGACAGATGCTGTGAATACTGCCGTATATCTCATCAATAGAAGTCCCTCAGCACCATTGGATGGTGGGCTACCAGAAGAAACGTGGACTGAAAAAGAGGTGAACCTTGCACATCTCAGATTGTTTGGTTGCACTTTCTATATTCACATTGATGCAGAGCACAGAAACAAGCTGGATGAGAAGTCCAAAAGGTGTACGTTCATAGGCTATGAGCAGAATGATTTTGGTTACCGGTTTTGGGACACAGAGAACCGAAAAATCATCAAAAGCAAGGACGTAGTCCTCAATGAAAAAGTGATACATAAAGACAGTTTGCAGCAAAAGCAGAATAAGGCTGATGAGAAGGAATTCATAGAATTGGAAGAGTTACCGGACATGGGTGTTACAGTACCACAGAATGAGCATGCACAAGAGCATGATGAGGCAAAGCCGCAGACACCGGTTGTGAGGAGGTCTACTCGGGAGAGGAGACCCAAGGTCCGATACTCACCCTCCTTATATTATCTACTACTGACAGATAATGGTGAGCCAAAGTGTTTTAAAGAGGCGTTACGATCAAATATGCGGGTTAAGTGGGTGAAAGCCATGGAAGATGAGATGGACTCTCTTGAGTCTAATCGTACATTGGAGCTAGTCACTCTACCTAAGGGTAAAAAAGCTCTTAATAACAAGTGGGTTTACAGACTAAAGGAAGAGCACGATGGTTCGAAACGGTATAAGGCTAGACTTGTTATGAAAGGGTTCCAACAAAAGGCAGGTATTGATTTCTCAGAAATATTTTCACCTGTGGTGAAGATGTCTACGATTCGCATGGTCTTGAGTATAGTGGCTACAGAGGACTTACATCTAGAGCAGCTAGATGTTAAGACAGCCTTTCTTCATGGAGACCTTGAAGAAGAGATATACATGCATCAGTCGACAGGAAACGTGGCACCAGAAAAGGAGAACAAGGTGTGTAGACTGAAGAAGAGTCTATATAGCCTAAAGCAGGCCTCGAGGCAGTGGTACAAGAAGTTCAACAGTTTCATGTCGGAAAACGGGTACAGGAGATGTCATGCAGACCACTGTTGCTACTTGAAGAAGTTTGATACGTCGTACATCATCCTTATTCTGTATGTTAATGATATGCTTGTAGCCGGATCAAGCATGAAGGACATCTCAAATCTCAAGAGACAACTATATAGAGGGTTTGCCATGAAGGATTTAGGAGCTGCAAAACAAATCCTAGGCATGAGGATAGAGCGTGACAGGAAAAACAAGAAGCTAGTTTTGTCACAGGCAGAGTACATAGCCAAGGTACTTGATCGATTCAACATGGGAGGTGCTAAGCAGGTTAACACTCCATTAGCCAACCACTTCAAGCTTTCTAAGGAACAAGGAGCTAAGACGCAGGATGAACGAGACTACATGGCTAAAGTCCCTTATGCGTCAGCTATAGGGAGCCTCATGTATGCTATGGTTAGCACAAGGCCAGATATTGCTCAAGCAGTGAGAGTTGTTAGCAGGTACATGAACAACCCCGGAAAGGAACATTGGGAAGCTGTGAAGTGGATCCTCAAATACCTAGTAGGTACTGTGGATGTAGGGCTGTGTTATGGAGGATCGAAAATCAAGCTACAAGGCTACGTCGACTCAAATTTGGCAGGGGATATCGACAGCAGAAGGAGCACTATAGGGTATGTCTTTACCCTGGGTAGTGCTGCAGTCAGTTGGGTCTCTCAGTTACAGAAGATAGTATCCATCAGTACAACGGAAGCAGAATATGTTGCAGCTACAAAAGCGTGCAAGGAGATGGTGTGGATGCAAGGTTTTATGGAAGAGTTGGGGAAGAAGCAAGCAAATTGCAAGCTGTACAGTGACAGTTAGAGTACAATATACTTGGCTAAGAATTTAGCCTTTCATTCGAGGACCAAGCATATTGACATCAGATATCACTTCATACGTTCGTTACTGGAAGATAGATCGATTGCTTTGGAGAAGATTCATACAAGTAAGAACCCTACAGATATGTTGACCAAGGCGGTCACACGGGAGAAGCTGAAGCTCTGTTCAGCTTTGATTGGTCTTCAAGCTTGAAGACTGGGAGGTGGTGCACTCCGGATGTAGAAGAGGAAGGATCATGTGGTGATGTGTCTCCAAGTGGGAGATTGTTGAAATTTGGATCCAATCACAACATTGTGTGGTCGGGCGCCCGGACGGTCTGTGGACCGGGCGCCCGATATTCATACTGTTTAAGACATCAGCCACTGGACTGTTTTGTAAATGGTCGAGCGCTCGGCGGTCAAAGTGACCGGGCACCCGATAATAATCAGATTTGAGTTGTTTCTTGCTGGACGATTTTTGTAATGGGCGGGCGCCCGACCGGCCGCAGGCTTAAGTGAAGGGTTTCCTATTTTGTGTTCTAATTTCGGCGTTTGCTATATAAAGGGATGTAAACCGGGATTAGGGTTTCTATACGTCTAAGGTGAGAAAAAGGCAAGAGGATTAGCAAAAGGGTCATCTCTGTGCATGGGAGCATAGGAGAAGGTAAGTGTATTGCTTGTAACTTCGTTCTTCTTGATAGTAGAGTTTTGCACCGTGATTTTTTACCCTTGTTTAGAGTTTTTCCACGTAAAATCTGTCTTGTGGATTGTTGGTTTGTGTGAATTCCTCTTCTAGTTATTATTACTTCCTGTTTATCATTTGTGGGTGAGACCGGAGATTAGATCTCGGTTCACCGGCGTTGTTAGCGTGCTGCGCAACAACTAGATACCCCAGTAGTCCCAGCCGTAAATGATGGATACTTGGCGCTGTGCCCACAGACTCAAAGGGCAATTGAAGATCTGTTGATCGTCTCATGTCTACATTCAGAGATTTGCTGATCGTCTCATATCCAAAATGTAATTTGGCCCTAACCATGGTTTAAAGTATCAATCCAAAACTGGTACCGCCATTATTCAAGAAGGCAACAGCTGTAGAAGCCTGAAATGGCCCAATAGCAGTGGGGAACAATATAATAACCTCTAAATTGAATTTAGACGGTGGTCCTAACCTGTAAACCAGTGGCCATTACAATAACAAAAATAAGAAAAAGGTCACACTTGACGAGGGGTTTTCATGAATTAGCTAATTAGATAGAATCACCCACAACACAACTTATTTTTTAGCATACACTGATTTCACCACTCAAAATGACAAAAATGCGAACTCCATGATCTGTGGCCAAAAGCCTCCCCAATAAATAACTAGCCAATGGGAAGAAACAAAAGGTAGAATGTTCTGCATTTCAATGGGAAAACCTCATGACCTTACATCTAAGAAAATTCATATGGATTTTGGGCACACTCGATTCATGATGGTTGCCATCGAATTGTGGACCCGGTCAACAATACCTGGCATGTTCTGTCCCAGGTCTGGAATTTCAAATGTAGTGCCCGTTACGCCCAAAGCTCATCTAGTTGAGTCAAGTAGTCATGTGGGGTCAGCTCGATTACTCCACCTATTCTTTACCTCGCTCAACTTGAGCATTGTATGTGTTATATCCACACCGTCCATCCAGTTTTCCAGATCTTTTTTGGGCTTACCACAAAAAATGCTCTGTGGTGTGGTCCACTTGAGCATTGGATCTGCCTCATTTTTGGTTCCCATGCCCTAAAATGATCTGGAAAATTGGATGGATAATGTGTATAAAATACATACAGGATGGCGGTGCCAGATAATTTTGCCACGTCAGCACAGTACTGACTCGGTGCTGCTTTCAATCCGAGTCCCAGTATTTGAGTTTCTCGGAAGGCTTTCGCTGGAACTTCCTGAGACGGGAAGCTAGGTGAGGCCCACCGCGATATTTGTGAGAAATCCACCTCATCCATCCGTTTTTCCAGACCATGTTAGGCCATGGGCTCAAAATTTTCTTAAATCTAAAACTCAAGTGGACCACACTACAGATGATTGAACATCCATCGTTGACACATTTGTGGGGCCACAGAAGTCTTGCAAAAGCTAATTTTTTGTTTTCAGTTCATCCAAGTAGGAATGACCTTGTGAATGGTATGGATGGCATATAAACATCACCGTGGACCCCATAGACGTTCCAACAGTTTACCTACCCATTTTTTCTCGTCTTGCAGCCCACTTCAATTTTTGGCGATATTGATCTAGAAAAAACTGATGATCAGAGTGGAATTTCCACACAAGGAATGACTTTATGGGGCCCACTGTGATATATGTGCCTTACATCTCCGCCGTCCAATTTTGACGACTCATTTTAGGCATGATCCAAAAAAATGAAGTAGATCCAAATCTTAGGTGGACCATACCACAGGAAACAGTAGTGATTGAATCGGCACCATTAAAAACTTCACGAGGGTCACATAATGTTTATTTGCCATCCAAGAGACCACACGAGAAGTTTTAACGGTTGATTACCATTGTTTCCTATTTTATGGTCCACCCGAAGATTTGGATCTGCTTCAATTTTGGGATCATGCCTTAAAATGAGTTTTCAAAATGGATGGACGGCATGGATATAAGGCGCATACATCAAGGCGGTCCCCACGGTCACGGATCCCACCCGATACAAGGATCCACCAAAGCCGCGCACCTCGTTCGGACACGGTTTAGTGACGCTGCCAACAGCAAGGTGGCTCGTGTTCCATCCAAAAACAGGCCGATCTAAATCTAAGTGGACCACACCATAGGAAAACAGTAGGGATTTGAATGTCCATCATTAAAATCCTCAACTTGATTAGGTCATGTAGAACGGGATGAAGGGAAGTATATATATATATATATATATATATATATATATATATATATATATATATATATATATATATATAGCTGATCCAAAACTTGTATAGCCTCCAAGAAGCTTTTAATGGTGAGTGTTCAATCAACACTGTTATCTGTGATGTGGTCCACTTGAGACTTGGATCTACCTCATGGGCTCATACTATGATCTCGAAAAACGGACGAACAGCATGGTTGAAACACATACATCATGGTGGGGCCCACATAGCACCGACCATTACCCATTGGCTAGTGGCAGGTCACAAGCCAATCCGCACCCCAGCGTGTGAATGGGTTTATCTCCACTGTCCATCCATATTTTTTTTTTCTGGATCATATAAGGGTAGAATACAAGACATGACAAAAAAAAAAAAAAAAAAGCGGGTCCAAGGCTCAAGAGGACCACACACCACACCACAGAAAGCGAAGAAGGGAAACAAAAATATCAGTTCCATCCGAAACTTCTGCGGGCGCGGATTTCCTGCGAAAGCCTTGCGCAGGCGCTGGGAACCAAGGTGGGGCCCACAGTGATTTTTTTTTGATAAATCCACTCCATCCATCCGTTTTGGGAGTTCATTTAGGACACGAGAACAAAAATGAACCGGATCCAAGACTCAAGTGGGCCTCACTAAAGGGAAAGGTGGGTAGGGAAATTACTACCGTTGAAACCTCTCCGGGTTCCACCGTGATGTTTATATGACATCCATACCGTTCATAACGTCACTACTACTGGGATGAACTAGAAACACAAATATTATCCTGATTCGAAACTCCTGTGGCTCCACAAATATTTCAACGGTGGACGTTCAATCCTCACGTTTTCGGCCCACTTGAATCTTGTATCCGGTTCGTTTTTGTTATCATGTCTTAAAATGAGCTCCCAAAACGGATGGACGGGGTGGATTTATCAAAAACATCACTGTGGCCCCAACTTTGTTCCTAGCACAGGTAGGTGTTCAATCCCAAATATTTTTAGCTCCACAAATATTTTAATGGTGTGTGGTGCACTCAAGGTTCTGCCTCATTTTTAGCTTTCTAAATTAAAATGACGTGGCAAAATGGATAGGCGGTTTGGATAAACCCGTACATCACGGTGAGCCCCTGAGAGTCCCCAGTCTGTGAAGAGCTGGGGACAGGCGGGGGTACGTTTCTAGCAGCCGGGTGATCAGAAAAAGGTAAGGTAAAGGTACCTCTGGTGAGGAGTTGCATCCAACTGAGAGCAGAAAGCATGGATGGCATCGGACGAGGTGATGTCGTAGAGCCCCAACGCTTCGTAGAGGGGATTCTGGCGTGTGGGCTCCACGTACCCACTTCCGGCGATTGTGTCAGTATTCCGGCGTTTTATCTCCACCGGGAGATCGAGCAGACTTCTCACGACTGACTTCATTTCCGAAAGCAACCCCACCGGCATCTTATGGTTCATTACCCTGAAACATCCCCACTCCTCACACGCTTCTCGAAGCTTCCCAAGTTGCGCTGGAAATTCCTTGAGATCGATTACTGGGATTATTTCACCACCCATCACCAAAATCGAAATCCAAACCCCAAAAGCAAATGCTTCCTCTTCCTCTTCCTCTTCCTCTTATTTGGAGCGACCATTACACTTCCTTCGTAGCCTTTCACCCTTCCTTTATAATCCGCGCTCCCTTTCATAACGCCTTCCTACCCGACTGGTCGGCCGTCCGTCAGACACGGTAACAAATAATTCTTCGCCAGATTGCTTCTTCTTTCACCTTCCTCATCCCCTTATCCAAGAGGACAATAAGTGGGACCCAGCTGTCCCCTTGTAATAGGACTCAGGTTCAGGTGGGACCCTCGGTTGGAATCCCTCTTCGGGCGCGACTTGGCTGTTACCCGTGTAAGTCTTACACCTCCCGTGCGGCCTAATATTGTATATCCACGCCGTCCATCCGTTTTAATGATTACTTTATGATGGGGTTTCAAAACTTAAGCAGATCCAAATCTTAAGTGGACCATAACACAGTCAACAGTGGTGATTGAGTGCCTCACCATTAAAAATTACAAAAGGCTTGTAGTAAGGTTTTTGTAATGTTTTTTTTTCCATCCAACCTGTTGATAATGTCGAAAGAAAGGATCAGGAGGGAAAATACAATTATCAGTTTGATTCAAAACTTTTGTGGCCCATGAAATACTTTTAATCATCATTCACCTCTGTTTCTGGTGGTTTAGTTTACCGCAGATTTGGATCTTCTTGATATTTAGAATCAAGTCCTAAAATGATAGGGAAAAACAGATGAACAGTGTGAATATACAAAACATATATCAAGGTGAGACCAACACGATTAAGGTAACAAACACTATGAGCTGGGTAACAGCTAACTTGCTCCCCCGTCTTGGCGTCTTCTTTTCCTTAGCGAGCGGATTAGCTTAGTGGGTGTTACCCTAACCGTATGGAATCCATATTGATGGATTGTTTTATATATCTACGCCGTCCATCTCTTTTTCCGTATCATTTTAGATCGGGATCGAAAACTCTAAGAAAATCCAAGAATGACCATTAAAAACGTTTTGTGGGTTTTCAATAATATTCATATTTTCCCTTCATCGAGATCTTCTTGACATTATCAACCGTCTGGATTTCAAATAAACATTAACAAAACCTTACAATGTGCTTTTTGGAATTTTTTAATGGTGAGGCACTCAATCACCTCTGTTTCCAGTGGTATGGTACATTTGAATTTTGTATCTGGATAAATTTTAAAACCCCACACTCAAATGGGCTGGAAAAATGGATTGACGGCGTGGATACACAAAATATCATCCATGTGGGCCACACGATAGGGGTAACACCCACTAAGCTGTTGCCGGGTAACACCTAATTCGCTCCCGTCTTCTTCCGCCTCGATGCCAGCCCGTAGATTTTGGAGCGCGGTTTCGTGGATACGGGAGGTAGGTGGATCCCTGAATAGGGGTCCACCTGTGATGTATGTTTCTTATATCCAGGCCATCCATCTGTTTTGAAAATTTATTTAAGGTTATTATACAAAATATGAAGGAGATCCAAATCCCAGGTGGATGATAATACAGGAAACAGTGGTAATCGGTCATTAAAGACTTCTCATGGGACACAAAATCTTTGAATCAACCTGATATTTGTGTGGTCTCTTCATTCAGGTCTTTGTGACCTTATCAATAGGTTGGATGGAACATAAACAATCCAGCTCCCCGTGAAGTTTTTAATGGTGAGGATTCAATCTAAACTGTTTCCTGTGTAGTATGGTCTCCTAAGATTTGGATCTACTTCATTTTTTGAGTAATGCCCTAAAATAAGTTGTCAAAATGGATAGATGGTGAACATACATCGCAGTGAGCCCAGGATCTACCGACCTCGGGACCCATCCAAACTGCTACCTAGATTTTGGGAGCGGATAATGTGAGACCCCGGACTCACTCAATACGATGTGGCCCTTACTGTGGGGCCCACATTGATGTATATATTCTGTATCCATGCCGTTCATCCGTTTTCCCAGATCATTTGAGGATATTCTCCAAAAAATGAATCAGATCAAATTATCAGGTGGATCATACTATAGGAAACAGTGGTGATTGAATGTCATACCATTAAAAACTTCTTACATCACACCTTAATGTTTCCACGGTGTTTATTTGCCATCCAATCTGTTGATAAGGTCACATAAGCCTAGATGAAGGGAGAAAAACAAACATCATCTTGATCTAGAGCTTTTGTGGCCCATTAATGATCAATCGCCACTGTTCCTATAGTATGATCCACCTCATAATTGGATCTGCATCATTTTTTGGGTAATGATTTAAAATGATCCGTAAAAACAATACATACATCAAGGTGGGCCCACATTAAGGGTCGCACCATCTTAGGTGAGTCCAAGGTCTGACCCAATTGGCTCCCTAGATTTTGATAGTGGTTGATAATTTGGAGGTTGTCAGGTTTGACTTTAAGCCGTAATATATTTATCTAATATGCTTAGAGGTAAATAGTTGTCTTTGTTTGGATAACTAATAAATTATTTAAAAGGATTTCATTTGTAGTTAAAAGTTCAGAATTATAACAATTGAGATGTAAAAGATTTAAGAGTAAATAAAATCATAACTTTCAAGAGAGTTTCCATTTATCATTTACAATTAAAAGCTGTAAATTATTTATAGGTTTTTCTGGCATTCAAATGCTACCTATAAATTATTTACCAGTATTTCATTTACATCCAAACAACTTATGTGTCTCGACTGTGAAACTGAAAAAACTACTGCAAGGGAAGTTAACTGGAAAGCATGTATATCAAAGATCATGAGAAAAAGAAAAGCCTTTAAATAAGCAACCTTAATACACTTTTGTTGGTTTAGAATTCGGCCACATGTGGCATGTGTGTGATTTGCTAGCATGTCAAAACCAATTACTATCTGATTCAAACCAAACACCTACAACCCTTGGCATCGTGATAGAGTGGCTGAATTAAATGCAGTGATAGACCAACCATCTATTTGACCAACTATCGATTGCACTAATCAAGTGATTTGCGGTGGTTGAGGCTTTTTATTCAATTAGTTCTTTTTTACCTTCAAAATCAAAGACTTTCGAAAGTACACAAATTTTTTGTCGAACTAAAGAAAAATTCTAATAATAAAGTTTATCACTAACAAAGATATCACCGTCCTAGCCCAGACCAGAGGGGTGCTTAACCGAAAAGGGGTGCTGATAAGCGAGGAATAGACAATGTCGAAATAACAAGCTAATGTCCAACCAGCGTATGAGTATACGCTAGATGAATCCTAAGACTACGATCTTCCTTCATATCCGCAGCACAAGCACAAATGGAAGGAAATTACATCTACTAACTACAAGTCGATCTTTCGTAGAGCATAGACAGACTGAACTACTCCTCGATGCTAAGTGGTTCCACAGTTATGAGTGGTGGAGATGATAAGTGTCCTAGGGAATTGGATAAGCAACATTGCGCTGGATTTGATTTTTTGAAGTTTTAGTTGGATTGATTCTCCCTTTTTGCTTGGCACTCATTTGCTATTTATAGATTTTCTGACGACGTTGTGAGAATAATTGTTGTTTACATGGCAACATCACGTACTGTCAACTATAAACTAGCAACTACCTCTAACCAATTGTACTTTGCCTTCGCTAAATGCATTGTTATTAGGATAGTCGGTTGTCGATTATGCCTTGATGTTGATGTAGCCCTAGCAGTTATTTATTCTTCTTATCCTCCAACTACCTAAGCGGCAGGGTTCATATCCTTGCCTCGATGGTAGACTCCAAGGAGTTTCGACACCAGGTCTCAGGTTCAAGTCCCATAGGTGGCGAAAATCTACTATGGTGTGAGTTTGGGGGTGTGTGGGTGTGGGTGCGAGCGAAAAAAAAAAAAATGTTACCTAAACGGCATGACTCTTTAAAAACCTAGTCATTAATGAACAAGCATCAAGCACTAGTAAGTTGTAAGAAGGCCGATGTATAGTTTCTTAGGTATGCTTACAACATACTTTCAAAGTAGCTAATAAATTCAATTTCATTTTTTAATTAAAAAATTGAGTAAATATCCAATTTCCATTATCCTATGATTGTTTACATAAATATCCAATCTCCATTATCCCATGTTGCTCACATAAATGAGGCTAGAGAATTCTCTGCAACAAAGAGTTTTGAGTAAGACTCCATCCTAATCTATCAACTAGGAGATGATTCCCTTTAATTAAAAATTATCCTAACTCCTAAACTAATTCAAACTCTCCAACAATCCCAGTTATGCTGGAGGCCCCTTCTTTCATGCACTTCCTCGATGCGGGTCCACACATTTTTATGCAGTCTGGCCCTCGGATCACAATTGTATCAGATTTTTCAAGAAGACATGTTCAATTAAGTTAAAAAGAAAGGGAGTTCCCTTTAATGATCTTATGAGATATACATAGTTGAAGTTATTAAAAAAGGATACTGCAGTTTAAAAAAATAAAAAGGGTCTAGAACAGAATTTCACTAACTACCATATGGACTTCCTTTTTTATTTTCCCAAGATACCCTGAAATGCATCTGGACCTTCCCAAGTGGGTTGCAAGTCGTAGCCAAAGTTGAGCTGGGTTTGGGAATTTATCACTCTTGTATCCTATGCATAGCGGGTGAGCCAAATTGGCAATTTCTAATGCACCATGTATTATAAATGCAAGAAATTGCTTATATTTACATTAGTACTTCGTAGCTCTTTCACTCAAACATGGTGATGTACAACGGGTCGCTGATTATTTCATGACTCAGATTGATCAAAAGAAGACCGGTCAGAATCAAGAGTGATCCAGACCGTCAAGACCGTAAACCAGCCGTATCTCGCAATCCGGAATGAGTTTCAGGACATATAATATATCAATTTGGGGTAGCTCGAGCTACTTTAGCCAACCAACCCCGCTATGCCGGGTTGCCCATGCCGGAATCGCGAGATTCAACCGTATCGACGGTCATTAAGCTAGTTTAATTTTAGTTTTACTATTTATAGTAAGTTTTAATTCGATCATGACTTTGGATCTGTAGGGCTTTAGAGTTAGTGCCCAAGGGCTTAGAATATTTAGTAAAATAACATGGTTGAGGCCATTTGATAAATTTCTATTTTTGCCCGAAAACCAAGAGTTCTAGTAGGATTGAACGACTTCTATAAATAGTAAGTTTACTTTTTATAGCAAGTTGCGTTTTCTATAAATTTGAGTTGGAGTTAGAGTATGATATAGGGTTTAGTTTCCTATTTATATGCATTGTAATTCCGTTTATTATTCATTCAATTATCAAAAAACATTATTCGGAATTAATTTTCTCTTTTTATTCTTTTATTTCTTCTCGTGGATTCGAGAAGCACTCGGTTACGAAGATGGTGATCGACCTACCACGCCCCCCTGCGTCACATGGAGATTACACTAAAGCAGCAAAGCTCCAGAATAGGTAGGATTTCACTGAGTTCAATGGCTATTAACTTATTACAGCTTGGAAGGCATCCTTTCAATTATGTTTTGTATATTAACCAATCTCAGGTTTGTTGGCTCGAGAAAAGTGCAAGAGCTTCACCAGCTCGCATCCCTTTCGAGAGCCGACACTTTCGGTAGTCTTCATAGGTGAAAGGGACGTAGAGGCGAGGGTTGTTAGGATCCACAAGCTCTGGCGGTGCCTCCATTGCATCCTCCTTTGGCCCTAGGATAAACATGGCAATCGATATACGTGTTGCTGCTTCCTTGCATTGAACTCGGTGCTTCACATTATAGAATCTTCCATTGCTCCATACCTCCACATGCACACGTGGAAATGCATCAGTTAATTAAACTAAAAAGAATTTCCCTTCTCGAATAACCACAGGAGCAAAATTCAAGGGTTAAGGCAGCCTTTGGATGCATAAAAGGATTGAATTGTGAATATTCAATTTGGCCAAGACGAAAAATGATAAAACCAAATGATATTTCCTAGTCTTCAAAATGAGGAAGTAGCTCTTGAGTCTCAATTTGAGAGGCAGCAACCAAATTGCAATCTTGAGCTTCAGATGTTCTTGTTGATGTCAACTATAGGACACCAATTCCATAATGCATCCAAACAAACCCTACACCACGTTTGTAGTGGGGGTAATCCATGGAAAATCACTCAAATGAGAAAAGGGTTTCCCTTGATGTGATATTGAAGTATGTGAGAACATAGAGGATTCCTCGAAGTAATCATTGCAGTTATCCCAATTTTCAATTGTTGGGCATAAGAAAAAAGGGTAACAGCTATCTAACAAATGTAGGATTTTCCCTTGTTAGACAAATGGCTGTAATTGCATGTAACCAAGAGTTATAAGAATCTCTTATAATGTCTAGTATATTCATGCGCATGTTAGATGTGGTGTCCTTTAGTGAAAAAGCAAAGATTTTTCTACAATCCAACATTTGAAACACAGACAAGACATGTGCATGAAATGACAATTTTGGCCCTTTCTACTATGGGCCTCACATTTGACACACATAGTGCTTTTTCATGAGTCCATCTCTTATAACCCATCGTTATGGACAATTTGTGTCCCTAACAAACAAGGAATCCATGTGTATAGTTGTAAAAGAAATAATCATTAGATAATTATCAAGTGATCCATTTCATAGCCTTTTCTTTTGTTTATCCAAGCATGCCCTAAAGTAAACACGTAAACTTGTATTACCTTAGCAACATCCCCAAGGTTGACAAGCAGTGACCCTGGAAAGGGATCGACGGCTAAGAATGCACCTGTTTTGTCCATCACTTCAAGACCGCCTACGCAGTCATCTTCCTGAAGTATAGTGAGAAAGCCAGAGTCTGTGTGCAATTGAACTCCAGGGCAACCTATTGTTTCCTCCGTGAAGGAGTATTTGTTTATCCTAAATTGGCATGGCCATGTCCTACACAAATCACAGTCTACGCCAATGCTTTGTGCTATCTTGCGCCCTATGTCCACGGCCAGCTCCAATATCTTGTAAGCATATGACTTGATTGTTTCGCTGCAAATTTTGACAAAAAAAAATTATAATTTCCACAGATCTATCATCTGATATCTGTGATTTTGCATGGTGGCCCCAAGAACCTAGTGGACAGTTAAACCAACTGATCGACTTGGGTTTCAATTCTAACACCCATGATTCAGTGATACAGACCATTGGTCTATTAAGATGTACCATGCCTTCGAAGTTCCCCCAAGATCAAAACATTCCAGAGACCAATCTTGAGACTTTATTTTTCTTCCATGGAATATGGAGTATGGACAGCAGCTAATTCTCTCTCTTCACAACCGTGATCTGTAGCCAAAAGACCAAGATTTTATGGCATGGTCCGTCCAAGATGGGACGCATTGACCAGCAGTCTGGATTGCTAAAACATGGGCCTTCTCATCAGTAAAGGATTTTTGCATAATCCTACCACATTAATATGGTTTTACATCTCAGTACCTACTAACTTTTCATTAAGCTACCTCATTAATCAAGTTAATTATCATAGTGGAAGTTTTCTCTAAATTCTATCACATTAAGTGTGCTTTTTTCATAAATGACAAAAATGCCAACAAAAAAACCTGTAAATTCGGTTTGCGGGTGGAAAGATGCACGGACTGCCCAAGTTTAGGATTGCCAAATCTTGAAGATATTTCACGACAGCCTTCATCAGCCATGTATAGTTGTAAAAGTTGCAGTAAACAGATGCAGGAAATAAATCCACAGCAAACGAATGGAACTCCACACCTGATCGAATCATGATCAGCAAAACAATCTGTCATTGGGACGAGGGGTAGATGTCGTCGCTTTTTTGTTTAGATAGTCCGCACCCCTCAGACAATTTCAGCTGGTGCAAAGGCTCCCAACACATTATCCCCAGAATACAACGCCCAACGATGAAACTTTTCCAGCATGCGCTGACCGAAGAAATCCCAACACCACAACACCCCACTCGTCCTTTGAATGCCCAAAGAAAGAAAACGATTGGTTTTTTCTCCAAAAAGAGCACCGCTAGAGTTTAGGTTTTTTTTTTCTGTGTTTTTCAATTGAGGAAACCACATTAATGAAGAAAAAAATTGAAATGTTATGTATTCTACATCCATGCCATCCATCCACTGTTTTTTTTTTTTTTAATCATTTTAGGGAATGAGCCCAAAACTGAAACAGAGCCTAACTCTCAGGTGGGCCATACCATAGGAAATAGTGGTGATTGACCATTACCAACTTCTTATGGGCCACAAAAGTTCCGGATCAAGCGAATATTTGGTTTTTCCCTTCATCCAAGTTTTTGTGACCTTATCAACAAGTTGGATGGCAAATAAACATTAGGAAAGCTTTTAATGGTGGAGCGTTCAATCACCATTGTTTCTTATAGTATGGTCTACCTAAGATTTGGATCTGCTTTTATTTTTGGCTTATGACCTAAAATGATCTAGAAAAACAGATGGGCGGAGTGGAAATAGTATAAATACATCAAGGTGGGCCCCATGGTAAAGACCACACCGTCTTGAGTGAGGCTGGGCCGCACCTAATCCACTCCCCAGTTGTATAACTTAGTGGATGTCTCTTGTTCTTATTTAGTCCCCTTCTTTTTTAAAGTTGTTTCTATTTCTACATTTGTTTCTTCCGTACTTTCCCTCCTTTCATCCGTTTCTTTCAGTTTCTTAGAAACAAGAGATGATAGTAATCTACCTAAATAGTAGACACAGGTGATAAATAAGAGAATACTAAAGACTCAAGTCATATAAAATTTCTCAATTCTAACACAGGATACTTATTAGATTAAATAAATACATTAGATATAATAGAATGATTTTGTCATATCCAAAGTATTCATAATACTGATCCAACCCATTTCACGAAGAAAATGCGACCAACCAACCAACAAAACTATTGAAATTACGAGCATATTGCTCAAATACACTCTTTGCCGCTGGTTTTAGAGGTATTTATACAATGCAACGCTTGGGTCAAACGTGTGTAAATTATTAATTTTCAGTCGTCCAAACCGTTGACATTATGGGCCTCATGGTCGATGATCCTTATACTAAAAATCTCCCAGATTGGACAATCATAAATCTTTAAACAGACAACCAACAAAGAAACAGCTAAGAGTAAATACAGCAATGGTTACCATTCGAGAAATAAGAAACCAAGTATTCTCTAATCAATAGAATTTTGGTGAATGTTTCATCCATGGCGTGTCCGGACGTTTCAACGTTTTAGATCACTGAACTATTGGCCCTGCTTGTAAATAACGTAGGGAGAAATCCAGGAAACGGATCTATTTTTCCTGCCAAGTGGGGCCCATTGTTCGGTAATCAAGGAAACGGATCTGGTTTATCTAACCGTAGATGGACCGCTTCTCAATTTTTGGCCTACAAGTGAGATGGTCCACAATCAACTGAAAAAGGTCCTCGGATCTTTCAGCTGTACATATTGAACTCCAGAAAGGCCCAAAACCAGCCGCTAGGATATGACAAGCTGAGTGATCGTGGGATCATGATCCATTCATTGTTGGATCGAGCAGATTGACGGCCTGGATCGCTGAGAAATGGGTCTGTAGAAGACAAACTCTGAAGACATGAAGCTACTGCACGTCCTCTGGTTGAGATCGTGTATAACCTCTAGCAGCCTGTGACGATCTACCCTCACAGGCAATGCATGGTGTTAGCCATGCAACGCACCCACACAGTTAGTCACACGATGCACTTTGGACGGTAAATGGTTGGGTTTGGGCCGGTTTAGCAAAAACCAAACCTATCCATTTACTAAATGAGTCTAGTTCCAAATTTTAGACTCTAAACCCTTTTACTAAATGAGCAGGTTTGAGTCCAGTTTTAGTCAACTCTATTAGACCCATTTATAAATGGGTCTTTCCATTTATAAATGGGTCTTGGTCCGGGTCTAGTAGAGGGAGATCCACCCAGATCTTTTTATAAATGGGTTGTGTCTAATGGTTTGGGTCTTAGATTTGGTATGCAAGCATTTTCATTAGTTTTAAAACCAGGTTTGGATGGATCTAGGCCTAGATGGGTCCCTTGGAACATAGATCAAGCCCACCCATGTACTAAATGGGTTCGGGTCAGGTAGGGCTAGGCCCAATATAAAGGAAACTGGACCCAGACCCGTTTAGCAACTGGGTTTGTTCTTGGACCTAGACCCATACCATTTAACAAACAGGTCTAGGTGAGGTCTAAATGGGTTAGGTCTAGGTACCCCATCAGGTCCACTGACCCATTTACAGCCTTAGATGCACCACCCACCAGTGAAGTGAGTGTCTCATTAACACTTGAAACTGAGAACTACTGTTGAGCTGGGCTAGCAGGCGAGACACATAATCAATACATGCTTGGGATACATCTGCGTCTATCCATCTCGTAGTCAGTTTCGCAAGCGAATCCCAAACTCAGGTGGGCCAAACGAATCTTTTTGTCAGAATTTACAGGTCTTTTGCGGTGGGTTTTTTTGTCATTTATGAAATATAGAGAAGGTTAACCCAAGGCAGGCCTATGACAATTGACTTATTAATAAAATATTGTTGTAATGAGAAATTAATTTAAATAGGTGCCAAGATGTACATACCATATTAAAGAGGTAGTATCATGTAAAAATCCCAATGCCGAAAATTAAAAACGAAAGCAGATTAGCTGGTGCACCCTACACCAGCGAGGTTGCTGGTGTAGGGAGGTGGCGTACGCAGAGCAGTGCGAGTGTGCAGTCCTCGAGCACCGTGTTCGTACGAACGGTTCAAAAAAGATTAAGGCTCTATAGACCCCACAAGGATGTATTTAGTACATCCAAACTGTCCATCCATTTCGCAAGATCATTTTAGTGCATGATGCCTAAAATGAGTCATATCCAAAACTCAAGTGGACCACACCAATAAAGACAGTGGGACAATGATTCTCACCATTAAAACATACCCAGGGTCCACCATGACGTTTCTTTTTCATCCAAACTGTTTATAAGGTCACACGGACCTGAGTGAGGCGTAAAAATAAATATCAGACTGATCCAAAACTTCTGGGACCTCCAAAAAGGTTTCAATGGTATACGTTCAATCTCCTACTGCTTTCTGCAGTGTGGTCCACTGGATCGTTGGATCTATCTGAGTTTTTGGTTCAAGCCCTATAATGATCCCAAAACATGGACGGACGGTTTGGATATAACAAGTACCTCATGGTGGGACCCACAGAACTTGATGACGTCACTGCACCAGCAACCTCGTGGTGTAGGGTGCACCAGCTAATCCGCTTCCATTAAAAACCGCGTTTACTGTGCGAAGAATAGATGCAAATCATCAAGAAAAAGGAAAACCTGAGAAGAAAGAAAAACCTCTGTTGGGGGGTGGCGTCGAGCTGAGAGCAGAAGGAAAGGACAGCATCAGAAGAGCCAACGTCGTAGAGTCCCAACGCTTCGTAGAGAGGATTCTTGGAGTTGGGAGCCACATAGCCACTGCCGGCAATTGTGTCTGTATTCCGCCGCTTGATCTCTGGCGGTCTGTCGAACAGAGATCTGACAACCGACTTCATCTCCGAAAGAAGCCCCGAAGGGATCTTGTGGTTGACAACCCTGAAAGTTCCCCATTCTTCGCATGCTTCTAGAAGCTTCGGGAGCTGCCCTGGGAAATCCTCCATATCTATTACAGGGATTTCAGTTGCCATTCCTCAAATAGAGAGAGAGAGAGAGAGAGAGAGAGAGAGAGAGAGAGAGAGAGAGTATTTGAGATGTTGGGAGTGGAGAAGATGATGGCAGATGCATAGATGCTCAAAGACAGATGCTGCAAAACACTAAAAGACAAGTGAGTGGGCTATTCGTTACTATTAAAAAGAGATGGGGTAACTTCCGTAACTTCCGTAATTTCCGTTCTTGAAGCCGGCAAAGGGGGCAGCAAGAGCCCTTCTAAGTCCATGCTAAGAAGGAAGGTGATCATGGCATCCATCTCATCAGTGCACTTCTAAGTGATGGTAGACATCAAATGTTGTTAATGGTCAAAATAACATAGATGGATTGGATTTTTCAATATATAGTTGTAACTTGTAGAACCAGCTAGTTGGGTCTCTACCCAATTAACACATCAGCGGGCCACCTATGGCTCTACCGTATTCCGTTTCAAATTCGATCGGATGCATCTGATGCAATGGGATTGAATTCGGGTCGGATCTGGATCAAGATCCGATCTATAGCATAAACTCCTCTTTAACTATTACCAGTGAATAGAGTATATTAGCTAAGCACATGGTCGGTTCTTGTTTATTAGTGGCGTATGGAGTGAGTTAATTGGGTATTTTTATTATTATTATTTGATTAAAATAAGAAAGGCCGGCACAGCCTAACATTAAACGATCCCAAGCCCTAAAAATCTCCCTGATTTGGTCAGTCGACTTCCCTTGCAATTCAAGTCAGTCAAACAAGGTAAGAAAACCGTTCCATTTCTCTATTACCAAACCCCTTGTTTTTATTTTGGATCGGATTTGTTTTTGTTTCATGCCAGGAAGAACCCAAAATCAACAAATCAACAAACAAAATTGGAACATGTCATATACAGTCCATCTATGACTAAACATTTGAGGATTCCGCTTACAAAAGTTGGTCAGGAAGAGTGGGCCCGCAAGACCCAATGATCTACACAATATGGGACCTTTGTAAAAGTCAAAAATTTGTGGTAGACATCTAGTGGTTAGGTCACCCCTCTTAACTCTATAGTAAAAATAGCCTTAATAATTTAAACTGTGTAAGAGACAGTCAAAATAAATATATCAAATATAGTTCTAGCCTCTTTATTTTTCTCTGTAAACTTTCATAGTCACAGAATGCTTTTCATAAGAGAAGTGCTTCTCATGTTATCAGAAACCATTGAGAAGTTCTAATCTTATCATTATTCAATCTAAATTTGAAGTTGAACTTCAAACTACCAAAAGAAAGAGGAAAGATGGAGAAAGAGGAAAGATGGAAACTCTCGTGGGATCCATCCATTAGTGGTTGCCCATGAATAGGTCCCACAAGCCCATATCCAACAATATACACCTGATATTTAGTATATATGGGGCTCGCTACCATCTTATCATTATTTGGAGGTGAGAAATGATCACATACCGTATTGCAAGTTGTGGTACCCTTATCATCTTTTCCGTCAACATGCCACACAAGTGGCACATCAGTGCCATGAAAACCGCAAGACCCACCCTGAAGATCACCTTTTTGAATAATGAGGCCGGTCCACTAACTATATGGGCAACCCTGTATGTTGAGTTGTCTATTGATTCCAACAATGTGCCCTATCTATGATCGGGACAACCTATTTTTTTTCCAAGGTGATTCTCATGACGAGGCCCACTGCTTTCATGGTATTCATGCACAATGTGACTTCGAGTGGGAGTGGATCATGTGTCCCCCGGATAACACCATTCTAGGGCCCACTTTGATGTATGTGTTGTATATCCACACTATATATCCAATAATTTTTCCAACTCAGTTCTTAAGGCATAATGCAAATAAATGAAGCAGATCTAAATCTCAAGTGGGTCACACCACTGGAAACAGGGTGATTTACCATTAATAACTTCTTGGAACCACAAAAGTTTTGGATCAAGCCTTTCATCCAGGTCTTTGTGACCTTATCAACAAGCTGGATGGAAAATAAACATTACATTGAGCCCCAGGAAGTTTTTAATAGTGACCATTCAATGAACTCTGTTTCCTGTGGTGTGGTCCACTTGAGATTTGGATCATCTTCATTTTTTGGGATCGTGGTGTGGATATACAACACATGCATCAAGGTGGGTCACACTAAGGTGTTAACCGCTCCCCATTTTAGCAGGGGGAAAGATGTACGGTACTGGAAGTCGTGATCCCTGTATGTGGTAAGTTCTCCACGAATGCCAAGCATGCTCGCATATGGACAGAGGAATCTGCAGCTTAAGTGTGAAGGATCTGGACCATTCATCAGGTATATTGCAATATAATCATGCCCTAGTGAAAAATCTCAGTCTCGTCCATTCATCAGACCAGGCCACACTCTGTGAGTTTCGAAAGACCTGTGAGAGTTCCTTAGGGCGGCACACATGTCAAAGATCCTAGCAGTTTTTCAAAAAAGATGCATCATGAACATGCCATCGACCAAAAATAATGTTGGCCTAATGAGATCAAGAGGTATAACCAAAAAGAAAAAACAACAAACAAAAAAAGTTCTATTTTCAACTTAAATATGTGGTTTATTTGATGAGTGTACTGGTCTGTATCGATCCTATCAGTTTTAACCGCCCACAATTTATGTGGGTTGTTTCTATCATCTTCAAGCTCACCTCTTATGAAGAAGAAACGAACAAATTACCAACCAACCAATGGATTATTAACTCTTTTTGTATTTTTATATAACCAATAGTAGTTTTTTTTTTTTTTTTTTTTTTAAATGATGTTGAATATCTATTTCTATTCTTAATTTTTAATATATATAAATTATTAAATATGGAGTCAGGTAGGTTTGAGCATTTTGGTCAACCTGAACCTGCTGAATATGGAGCCAAGTTTTTGGTTTTCAAACTATGCATTCGATAGGTACATGTAGAATGTAACCGTCTCTAGGTAAATGCCTATTCCAATGTCAAATGAGCCAGGCGAACGAGGCCTACTTGCTGTCCTTTAAGCAGTCCAGCCCAGCTAGTCATCGGTTCCAATTGTCAAGCACTAGTCAAGTCCATAGGCCTCGAGTCTCAGATAAACCACCAAACCAAATCACCATGGACTCACTGGCCAAAAAGCTTATCATGATTCGTCTAGGGACGGTCCACCTCGAAAATCTCCTGTCTGGCTTCACTATGAATCTGCTGGGCTCAACAATCAGGCCGGTGCAATGATCTTGAGGGCCATGTGTACAGATTTTACACACAGCATCAGGCATGTTCTGTAACCGTCCATCTTCCTTGAACACATGCATCCTGGGGCTCCACGTGGAAGGGTGTGAGAACACATTTGCCGTTTGGTACATGTGCGCGAACTCTCATATTGATGTAGGACGGGTTGCTGACTATTTCATGGCCCAGATGGAGCAAAAGAAGACCGGACGGGGCCGAAAGTGATCCGGACCGTCAGGACCGTGAATCGGTCGTATCTCACAATCCGGAATGAGTTACGGGACGTATAATATATCAATTTGGGGTAGCTTGAGCTACTTTAGCCAACCAACCCCGCTACGCCGGGTTGCCCAACCCGGAATCGCGAGAATCAACCGTATCGACGGTCATTAGGCTAGTTTATTTTCATTTTTACTATTTATAGTAAGTTTTAATTCGATCATAACTTTGCATCTGTAGGGTTTTAGAGTTAGTGCCCAACATGAAAAGGGCTTAGAATATTTCGTAGAACAGCGTGGTTGAGGCCGTTTGAAAACTTTCTATTTTTGGCCGAAAACCAAGAGTTCTAGTAGGATTGAACGACTTCTATAAATAGTAAGTTTACTATTTATAGTAAGTTGCATTTTCTAGGAGTTTTAGTTGGAGTTGGATTTTGATACTTTACCTAGGGTTTAGTTTCCTATTTATATGCATTGTAATTCCGTTTTATTAATTCAATTATCAATTATTCAATTATTCGGAATTTATTTTCTCTTTTTATCTTTTATTTCTTCTCGTGGATTCGAGAAACTATCGGTTAGGGAGACGGTGATCGACCTACCACGTCCTCCCTGCGTCACATATCAACCCATCCATGCACACATCCTCTATGAGGCGTTTACACGACCGAGAAGTATCAAGTACAAAAAATAAATGCAGTTGACCTTGCTTTGCGTTTTCTAGTTTATTTATTTTTCTATATTACAGTTGTTTGGGGTAAATCAAAATGGAAAGAGGGGGCTAAGGTCGGCCAGAATCAGATACTTACCTGGATCTAAATTCTATGAAGACAATTTAAATTCTACAGTCCTGATGAACTCATTCCCCGTAGGTGGGTCTGTCCATCTAGACGGCTGATTTTATTGGACTTGAGATGATGGTGTTCCAAATACCTTCTAGATTCAAAGATCACGGCCATTCAATCTTTGCCCCTCCCCCTTTTGTCGGTTTTCCTCTTGGCTATATGTTTGTTGGGCAATGATCAAAGGGTCATAAACCTCTGGTACGTATGGGATTTTTTACTAGTCTCCCATCCACACCAGGGCCATCAGATCAATGGCATGGATCACCAAACCATGGGGCTCAGATTGGTGCATCGGGTGAGTATGCAGACTTTATAACTCTTCGGATGAGCTTTGTTAGAGTGCAGCCCTCCTACAGGCCACCCGTGTGCCAAAGTGCCACACAAATTAATGTCAGATCCAAGTCATCCATCACATAGGTCCCACCAGTCACTGGACGAAAAATGTAGCCTATCCACTGTATGGTTGAGCTACATTTGGTGTAGGAGCATTGCTCTACCAGAAGAAGGTCAAACAGATCAAGTGGAAGTGTTAGATGGGCCCAATTTGACATAGGACATGACGTAATTGGGCCTTAGTTGCATCCGGTTCAAAAAAAATCAATCCAAATAGGTAGAAATTGTCATTTGAAATATGAATCGTAAATCAATTGTAACCTTTGATCTAGGTACTATTATAAGACACAAAATCTATCAATCTTTACTAGAACCGCCAGGCCATCTGGGGTGAACAATCATGTTTGCTTGTTTCATGAGAAAACATACGCTTTTACTTCAAAAATAAGATTTTAGAAAAAAAAATACTATTTTTAGAATTGTATATTTTACATCATTTTTAAAAACTATTTGTAATTATGTTAGGACTTATCTACTAAAGTTTATCAGGACATTCTATTTTTAGCAAATTAGGCTTTAAATGAGTTTTATTATTTCGGATAACTTTGATTAGGGTTAGAATTTTATTATTTTGGATAATTTTGAATTATAATTTTATTTTTTTATTAGTAGCATAATCGAGAAATCATACGCATTATTAACCATTCTTAAATATAAAAAAATTGAATTTTATCTCTTTCTTTTTTCTTTTTTCTTTTTTATTTTTCCTTTTTTTATTGTGGATTTAAGAAACTACCTTGCGAATTCAAGGTTTTAATCACTTGAGGAAGATAGTGATCTTCCTTTCATTTTATCACGCCCTCCCCATGTCAACATTTAATGGAACAAATGAACGGCAAAAAAGTCAGCCAAATTTTCTTAAATTATCAATTTGTTTATATCATAGTAGTTATAATTGACAAGAGGCATGTCCTGATTTCTATCATAAACATCTGCCATGCGGAACCCACCCAAATGGATAGATTGGATCTCAAAGGTGTGTATCACATTTTGAGGAGAGCTCTCCTCAAGTGCAAGGCTGCGATGTAGTAATAATTCTCGGTAAGATCGAAGTCGATCCACAGTGAAAGAAGTAAACAATTCCAACTATTCCAATAACTAGAATCCAAGAAGTTTAGGAAAACAGTTTTTAACATAAAATAGGAAAATCTGATATTTGAAAAGAATTAGAGTATCAAGGATCCACTTGTAGTAGTTCAATGCTAATCCATTCATCCAAGCATAATACAATTAGAATCAAAGTTCCATCTCTCATCTAATTGGAGAATATAACATTCAAGCACAAACAGTTCCACTTAAATCTGAAAATCAAATTTCTAGTTTTAATGAAGCACATAGAACTCAAACTTGTAGCCTTCAAAGTTACAAGTCATGCCAAGAGACTATGGCATGCTCTGGGGTTACTACAATTCGAATTTAAATAAACCCATCATGGCAATCTTAGAGAATTGCAAGGAACTCATGTCTGGAGTACACAAACTCTCATAATTCATCTAAAAATCCAGACTTTATTCAAACTAGAAGTTCAAAATCCAAAATTACAAAAATGGTACTTGAAATAAAAGAATTAAAGCATTGAAATCAACTACAAATTTCACCTTTAGCTTTAGCTAAGAGGTTAACTAAGAAAAAGTATATTAAAACTAGAACTAGAACTAAGAAAATGAAAAGAAAAAAAACTAGATGTAAGTGGCTATGTAGCCTCCTAGGACTTGAACTCCTTGCTTCCCACGTCCTTAACTGCCTTGGAATAGAAGAAAGCACCTCCTTTTATAATACAGCAAGAGTACCGCAACATAACAGATTTTGTTTCGCTTTGTACGGCTTAACCAATGGTCAGATTGCCTTCAAATTTGATTAGCTTCCTTGTAATGTGATCTTCCTCATAAATGATTTAGATTTCTAAGATTATCTTCTGAATGGGCCCACCAATCAGATAAGCGACTGCCTCTCAAAATCGCACAATTTGGGTACCTCCAGAACCAGTCATCTTGCTTAATTCAAATGCTACGGAGTGTACAGAGGTCGAATTGATCTCAAATTTTGAACATTGGTAGAAACCTTCCTCCTCTAGATGATGGATTAAATTTTACAAATCAACTCCAGAATAGGGTGCAAAAATTAGAACACTTAGGCCTTTTATAAAATCTGCATAGTTGAATCTTTCTGGATGGTATATCTTTCTTCAACCGGTACGATCAAACCACACATCCTTTTGATCTAAAACTTTATGGTTATTCATATATAGATATGGTCTAGAAGATTGTCAAATTAGATTTTTCATATCATCAATGATGGGCCACCTAGACCATTCCAATATTGAACAGCGAAATCTAGAAATCTTCTGAACAGTTCGTATTGTTTTGGCCGCCACGGTCAATCCGTAGCTCCGATCGACACGAAACCACTTGGATTATTTCGGTGTTGAGATCCTCTGTGGAACCCAGGGAGGTTTCAACGGTAGTAATTTCCCTACCCACCTTGATGTGGTAGATTTCCAAATATCATCAAGATGGCCCCAGAAAACTGAGCCGAAAAACAAAAAAGGGGACTGCCTATATTTGAAATCTGCTTTAGAAAGTGCATGGCCGACCTGTCATCCAACCGGTCGGCCTTCATAAAATTAGTCCAGAGAATTTGCTGTTTCTTGAGGGTTTAACGGGCCGGTCAGGCTGTAAATTGTGACTTTTTCACACTTTTCTTCCTCCATTGCATTGCATCTTTCCTCCATCTTATATCCTTTATTTCTTTGATCTTTAAGGCATACAAAGTGACTCTTTTAACCATGAATTGGTGAAGTCTCCCTCTCATTCCTACAATCACAAAAATATGTATTAGATGAGTCTTTTAAACATGAAAACCATGCATATAATGTGATGTAATGGGTTGGCAAACGTATAAATTGGAGGCTCAACACACATGGGTATATTAGGTGGCATTTAGACAAATTCTGATATATACAATGGACGTGGATTAAGTACAACTCTACTTCCTTGGAGCTCCCTCCTCACTTAACATGGTAGGATTTGATTGCATTGGATTAGCAGGCTACTCTCAAAGGTGAGGCCTATGCAAAGCATGTTTAAAGTTGTTCAATCAAGTATGCACTTGACTAGCTGATCTCTAACAACAACCTACCAATTTAATCAAATTCTACCATGTCAAGTCAAGAAGGAGCTTGATCGAAATGAAAGTTAGTACCCAATCGGTATATCTAGGTATGATGTGGGGTTATGATAAGTAAAGTTCCTCCCCATAGTACCATATGGGATGTCACCCCAGGAGTGAATCCTTAGGTGTCTTTTTTTTTTTTTTTTCAACACGACCCAACTCGAACTCGACCCGAACCCGACCTTACTGAAAGCACTCGGAAGTGCTGCTGGTATATCTCGAACCTGAGACCTACTGGTTGACAAACAAAGACTCAACCTTAGGTGTCATTTGACACTGCAGATTCAACTATATTCAATGGTATTTTATAAGAACTGTACTTTTTTTTTAATGTCTGGCATCGTTTAATCAATGGTAAATGAAAAGTTACTTTCTGTATGTTTTAAAATCTCTTTATTTTGTGTAAATCTATTCAGCTTGGTGCAAAATACTCGACTTCTCTTTTAAAAGCAGGAGAGTTGCATAAATAACAAGTGTCATTAGGCTACTAATCCCCCATACACATGGCACACTGATAATAATCGAAACAATTCAATTATTAGCCGCATCACTACAATCACACCAATAGAATAATCCAAAAATGTCCAAAGGTGGGCCATTCAATGGACGTTAAAAAAGTTGGCAGGTTGCATTGTTTGAGATCCTTATGTTTGTAGCCCTCAAAGCTCAAAATTTCTTCATTTTTTACGTACTTGAAATGTTAAAGTTGATTTACTTAATTAAATTCAAAGTTCCAATGAATATATGCATTCCACTTAAAGGCTAACAAACGCAATCTAAAAAAAAAATAAGATAAAAAAATTTCTAGTAGATTCTAGTTTCCAATTGCCAAATACAATGGATGATTCCAATACCATTCCAATGGACGGTAATGGTGATTTTCTAATACCACAGTATAGACTCTTTGATATTATAATCATGCTTCATCGATGATCCTGAGCTTTGAATTTTAGATTTGAAAATAATCCATTAAATATTCATCTTCATATAAAATCACTTGTCCAACAAATACTTCTTGCTATAGACGCGGTGGCGTAGAATCAAATAGTTGGCCGTCTGATTTAAACGTCCATTGTCTTCATACCAAGTGGACCTGCCTTACGATCTGATCAGAGTGAATTTTGTGCCTAGTGGGCCCCACTTTATACAAAGCTGAAAGTGGGTTCCCAACGCATTGCATGTGCCCAAGAGTGGCGGTTGTATGTGAAGGTTACCTAACATGGAGTAAAGTCCTCTAAAGATAAAGATTATACTAATGGGGTATTATATTTAAAATACTGAGGGGAGTTAGTTATGTAGATAGAGTAAATGGTTTTCTTTATGTCGCAGAAAAGTGCAATGCATCTGGAGAACTGTTTGAGGTCAAATATTTTCTTTTTCATTGATGTTTTAAAAATCTAAGGTTGCCCAGATTTTGATATTAGTCTCCTATAAAATGACCCTTCATCCTTCTTCCCCCTCCCAACAACTCACATTCCTCTCTCTCTCTCTCTCTCTCAAAGAAATGATGATTTCTCTAATGTTTCCTCCATCTCAATTTCATGTTCCTGCCATCATCTTCTACACTTGCGTTTGGCTGCCACTACTACGACTCAAACAAACTCTTCTCAATATACTACGTCTGGTTTCCTGGACTGTCCCACCAACGGAGTGCTCCCACGTAGCTTGCGTAGGAGTGACCGGCGATGATCGGTTCTACGAGCTTCCGGTGGCTGCATTCCATGAGGTGGAGGGTACGGACGCCAAGGTCGACCGGTTGTGCTCGGTTTGTTTGGGGGATTTCCAGGGAGAGGAGGAGGTGAGCCGGCTGCCAGGTTGCGGGCACGTATTCCATGCCCAGTGCATGCGGGGTTGGTTGGATCGGGACCGGTTCACGTGCCCGCTCTGCAGGGGTCTCATTTTCGAAGCACATGCTTGCTGTGGGAAATGTGGCCTTCTAACCATCAACTGACAATATCTTCTTATCTTTGTAGCGTTTGTGTATATGCATTTGCCATTAGAATATCATCGTCAGCCAGTTGTGACAAGCTGGACCCACTTCCTTTGAAAGAGGTGTCCTTAGTGGTGCTTGCCCTTACCCGGCCTCTTTTATGGCCCTTTGTCATTTTCTGGTAGTGATGAGCGTATGCATTAGGATTTTCTGTGTACACTCGCAGTGCAGCCTTTCATCTTCTTCTTTTTTTTCTTTTTTTTTTTCCTTCATTGGTAGGTTGTAAGTAATACCATTAGTTGTTAATTAATTCTTCTTACTTGAAAATTTCATCCTTTCCACCTCAGAATTCTCTCTCTCTCTCTCGGACTGCCAATGGGTGGGTGGGCCCTTGGGTCAACTAGCCCAACCTCTATCTCAAGCTGGTTAGGACCAGTAGCACATCAGGCTCGGGCTATAAAATTGGTCACATTAGGTAAATTGCTGGTCGACTCGGAGATGGAAGATGGTTCAACACTGATACTCGTTTCGTTGTCTGGTTTGGCGCATCAAGTTTTCCTGCCTTTTTTTTCCGTCCATATGGCTACCAATTGGACGGTTAGGATGATTAATTGCATCCCCAAAATAGACGATCCGAATTACGTAACATGCACTCTACGCGTGTGGAGAGAGAAATCGTTAGTTGACTTCGAACATTGTGGTGGGTATTTCCGTCATTCTACCAGTACGTGATAAGATATAGGTGGAGGAAAACTTATGATCTACGTCCCGTGTCTTTTCACATTATACACCGGTTTTGATTTCTTGCAAGTGGAAACCATGGTCTCATAATCCGGACCGTTTATCATCTCACCTTTTTCACTTGAACGTGACCTTCATTCTCTCTTCCACCATCCGTGGGTTCTGAGATGGTCCGATGATTGGAACCGTCCATTTTCTCCTTAAGACCCTAAGCAAGCAATTAACTCATAATCACGGTTCAGCAATTATCATATCCTTTGATTTTTAGAGTTAAATGCAAACAGCTAAAAATGTTCTCCTTGTTGCTTTAAATTTATCTACAAATAGTGGTCACAATCATCCTTTCGATGGACGTTTATTACAGTAGTTCGTATAACACGGAGTCCACAACATGGACGGTTCTGATCAGTCGGATTCTAGAATGTGGGCCTCTATAGGCCGCTGTCTTCGTGCTCGATCGTGAGTCAGGGCCGAACGAACTCTGCGATTATCTGCCACACAGCAGATTACGAACGGTTGATGTGCAGGCACTCATAAATTGCACACGTGGCATGCAATACTCAAATTAAACAGACCAATTTTTGGAGCCTAGGAGGGTTAAGGAGTTATTGATACTCCGGCAGAGTGTGACACTTGATACGCAGGCACTCATTGATGGTAGACGTGACATTATTTAACTTAAATTAATCTGACTAATCAGATTGGTGCCACGGTCCGAAAACAAGACTAGTGGAACAATCGGCTATCCAGGAAAGAATGGTGGAACAATTCGCAGACACTTATTTGTTGAAATAGGACAATTGGATATTTTTCATTAACCGTCCAATAAGTGTCTATAAATCTGATAAGTAAATCATCAAATAATTCTAAATTTTGGTTCATGATACATCCAAACTGTGGATCATGGTTTTGACGGTTTAATTTACTATCTCATATTTCATTTGTACAAAAAATTTTAAGTGTCCAATTATCATCCAGAACACTCTACCAGAGTATCAAAGTTTCACACTTTCGAACGGTTTTGAGACCATGACGCTTGATACACAGGCGTAGAGCTGGACATGAACTGAGTTTAATCGTTTTGATCAACTCGAATCAATTCGGTAAAACCTTGTTCAAACAAAAAGTCTTATTGTTCGAACTTTGTTCGAACACACATGATGTGTTTGAAAAAAAATTCAATTCAATTTCAAGCAAAGTCCTGTTCAACTCGACTTGAATATTGATCGACTTGACTCAATTCTATATATATATATATATATATATATATATATATAAAGAGAGAGAGAGAGAGAGAGAGAGAGAGAAGGGCGCATAACAAATAAACGTGGCTGTGAGCCCAGGAAGGTTTCAATGGTGGACATCATTCTCCTCATTGTTTCCGGTGGTGTGGTCCATTTGAGTTTTGTATATGCGTCATTTCTCATTTAATGCTTTAAAATAAGCTGTACAAATGGATGGACGGAGTAGATAAAACAAATACATCATGGTGGGGCATATAGAACGAAAAAATTGATATTTACTATTCAGTAGTAGAAAAAATATTTTCAAACGAAGAAAGCGAAATTGTTCGAATTCGTAAAAATTGTTTGAAATCCATATGTTCGAACATGATTGGGCTAGACCAAATTAAGTTCGAACAGAGTCATCATGTTCAAATGTTTGTTGGAACATTGTTCGAACACAACCACTCAAGCAGCCGAACAATCCGATCTAGTCCATGTTCGACTTGAATCGGATCGTTGTCCACCTCTACATAGGCAGAAGACATTAAGCTGGAAGTAAACCCACTAAATTGTGGGACCCACTTGTTTCTAACTCAAAACCCCATAACGTTGGTTGAATAATCATAACCTTTGATTATTGGGCACTTGTTTATTGAAATAGGGCCATAGAAGTTTTTCATTATTTAGCTGTTAAATAAATGTCTATCAATCCGATGCTCAAATAATCAAATTTGGGTAAACTTTGATTCGTCTGACAATCTAAAACGGGTCCCATGATTTGAACAGTTTGAATTGCCACATAAACAATTTCAAGGTAATATTCAGTGCCTGTTTATCATCCATCACCGTCTACCAGACCATCAAAGCTTTTCTCTTTCGTAAGCCAGAAAGAGAGAGAACGCACTGCGTGGGTGCCGGAGGAGTCGCTGACGGAAGAGCTTCCCGGAAGAGTAGCTGCCTTCGGCTTGTCAGAAATCTCAAAATTTTATTAAGTGCATCGGATATCCAACCCATTCAATAGATTGGCCCCATCATGAATAACACTTTAGGCAAAAATCAGCACTAGCCACAAATCAAGTGGACCATACTTGTATTTTGCTATTTATCAGTGGCTATACACTGTTTCCAATTGTGTGAATCGTTTGATGAGTAGATAGAGCTGAATTTTGTCATAGTTGATCCTCATGGTTGGACTCACCTACTAGCAGGATTAGATGTCACAAGCACTTAACATGGTGAAAGTTCAGCTAGGTGGACCTTAAACCGTGGTGTGCTCCTACGTTTCTAATTAAAAATAAAAGATGGACCGTAAACCGCACGTGGTTGGGCTGGGGAGCTCTAATATTAATCAGATTCTTCCAAGAATAATATACAAAAACACATACAAACAAACACACAGACAAGAGACACAAACAAACAAACAGAATGTGGGAGCTTTTACTTATGTGGTGAAGCAACCGTTGAGTGTGGAGACAAAGTCACTCTGAGTATGGTCGGGCGCCCGGACTGATCTGATGACCGAGCACCCGATATTCATACAGTTTTTCAGCCATTCACCACTGGACTGTTTTGTGAATGGCCGGACGCCTGGCGGTCAACGTGACCGGGCACCCGATATTGGTCTGCTTTAGGCCGTTGCTTGCTGGACGTATTTTGTAATGGCCGGGCACCCGACCGGCCACGGACTTAAAGTGCGGGTTTCCTATTTTGTGTTATAATTGCGGGGTTTACTATATAAAGGGGTGAAAATCGGGATTAGACGAGGGGATTAGGGTTTCTATACGTCCAATGTGAGAAAAAGGCAAGAGGATTAGCAAAAGGGTCATCTCTGTGCATAGGAGCAGTAGAGAAGGTAAGTGTTTTGTTGCAACTTCATTCTTCTTCATAGTAGAGTTTGCACCCATGATTTTTTTTACCCTTGTTAGGGTTTTTCCACATAAATTTCTGTCTCATGGATTGTTGGTTTGCGTGATTCATCTTCTAGTTGTTATTTCTTCCTGTTTATCATTTGAGTGTGAGACCGGAGATTGGATCTTGGTTCACCGGCGTTGTTGGCGTGCTGCGCAACAACTGCTATCAGAGCTATTGGTTTAGTTCAAGTGGGAGCGATGATAAAAGATGGGAAAACTAGAATTGAGAAGTTTGATAGTTCAAACTTTGCCTTCTAGAATATCCAAATGAAGGATTATTTGTATGAGAAAGACATCTACATTCCTCTAGGAGGAAAAGAGAAGAAACCAGAGAAGATGACAGATGAAAAATGGGCTTTAGTAGATCGGAAGGCTTTAGGAATGATCCGACTCTCTTTTTCTAAGAGCGTCGCCTTCAATATATCCAAAGTAAAGACCACAAAAGAATTAATGAAGGATTTGGCTACGATGTATGAGAAACCCTCGGAGTCCAATAAGGTTTATCTTATGAAACGACTATTCAACATGAAGATGTCAGATGGTAGGGGCGTAGCTGAACATCTAAACGAGTTCAATACAGTCACGAGCCAATTGGAATCCGTTGGCATCACTTTTGATGATGAAGTCAGGGCTCTATTGATCCTGTTAAGTTTGCCAGACAGTTGAAATGGTTTGATTATTGCCGTGAGCAATTCCTCAAGGTCTACAAAGTTGAAATTCGATGATACAGTCGGTCTAATTCTAAGCGAAGAATCTAGAAAGAAGGCATCGAGAACTTCAGGGGATTCAAGGAATGCTCTAAATGTTGAAGGAAGAGGAAGATCTTCAAACAAATGTAGCAATAAACATGAGCGTTCTTAGTTGAGGAATAAGTCCAAGGGACCGAAAGACAAGGACGGGTGTTGGCATTGCGGGAAGAAGGGGCACATAAAGAGTGATTGTAGGGCGCTTAAGAAACAAGAAGGAAGCTCTCAAAGTGGGAATGATTTAGTGAATCTATCTGAGGAGAGTGACACAAAGGCGTTGATCTTGTCTCTTGATGCGCGTAATAAGTCTTAGGTTATAGACTCAGGAGCTTCGTTTCATGCCACTTCATCAAAAGAAGTTATTCGTGATTATGTGTCAGGTAACTTTGGAAGAGTCTACCTAGGTGATGATTAGTCATGTAATATTGTTGGCAAGGGAGACGTTCACCTAAGTCAAAAAAGACGGAACGGTCTTGAAGCTGAAGGATGTTAGACATGTATCGAGTTTGAGACAGAATTTGATCTCAGTGAGGCAGTTGGCCGATACCGGATATGTGACGACATTCACAAGCGATGCATGAAAGGTCACAAAAGGTGCCTTGGTAATATCTCGAGGCAAGAAGGAAGGTACCTTATACGTGACTTTCGGATCGTATAGTTCACTCGCAGTCGCATCAACTGGATTAAATGGGCAGTTATGTCATCAGAGGTTAGGACATATGAGTGAGAAAGGGATGAAAGTGTTATTGTCAAAGGGGAAGCTAGCAGGGTTGAAGGCAATCAGAAGAGAGTTAGCTTCAAGAAGACAAGACGCGCTCCGAAGACGCATCTATTGGAGCTTGTACACACTGATATGTGGGGACCGGCACAAGTATCATCTCTTGGTGGCTCACATTACTTTATTTCTTTTATTGATGATGCTAGTAGAAAACTGTGAGTCTACTTCTTAAAACACAGATCAGATGTATTCGATGTATTTAAGAAGTGAAAAATCATAGTAGAAAATGAGACATGTAAAACTGTAAAGTGTCTCACATCAGATAATGGGGGAGAGTATTGTGATAAAAGGTTTGAGGAGTATTGTGCAGCAAATGGAATCAAACATCAGAAAATGATTCCAGGGACACCGCAGCAGAACGGTGTGGCTGATCGCATTAACAGGACCATCCTTGAGCGCGTTAGGAGCATGAGGTTACATGCAGGGTTGCCCAAGACCTTTTGGGCAGATGCTGTGAATACTGCTGTATATCTTATAAATAGAAGTCCCTCAGCACCATTGGATGATGGGCTATTAGAAGAAACGTGGACTAGAAAAGAGGTGAACCTTGCACATCTCAGAGTGTTTGGTTGCACTTCTTATGTTCACATTGATGCAGAGCACAGAAACAAGCTAGATGCGAAGTCCAGAAGGTACACGTTTATAGGCTACGGGCAGAATGATTTTGGCTACCAGTTTTGAGATATTGAGAATCAAAAAATCATCAGAAGCAAGGACGTAATCTTCAATGAAAAAGTTATGCATAATGACAATGTGCAGCAAAAGCAAAAAACGGCCGATGAGAAAGAATTCGTAGAGTTTGAAGAGTTACCGGACACGGGTGTTACAATGCCACAGGATGAGCATGCACAGGAGTATGATGAGGCAGAGCCGCAGACACCGGTTGTGAGGAGGTCTACTCGGGAGAGGAGACCCAAGCTCCGATACTCACCCTCCTTACATTATCTACTGCTAACAGATAATGGTGAGCTAGAGTGTTTTGAAGAGGCATTACGGTCAGATATGCCGGTTAAGTGGGAGCAAGCCATGGAAGACGAGATAGACTCTCTTGAATCTAATCGTACGTGGGAGCTAGTCACTCTACCTAAGGGTAAGAAAGCTCTTCATAACAAGTGGGTTTACAGACTGAAGGAGGAGCACGATGGTTCGAAACATACAAGGTTAGACTGGTTGTGAAAGGGTTCCAACAAAAGGCAGGTATCGATTTCACAAAAATATTTTCACCTGTGGTGAAGATGTCTACGATTCGCATGGTCTTGAGTATAGTGGCTACAGAGGACTTACATCTAGAGCATCTAGATGTTAAGACAGCTTTTCTTCATGGAGACCTTGAAGAAGAGATATATATGCATCAGCCGACAGGATACATGGCACCAGGAAATGAGAACAAGGTGTGTAGACTGAAGAAGAGTCTATATGGCCTGAGGCAGGCCCCGAGGCAGTGGTACAAGAAGTTCGACAGTTTCATGTCGGGAAATGGATACAGGAAATATCATACAGACCACTGTTGTTACTTGAAGAAGTTTGATACGTCATACATCATCCTTCTTCTGTATGTTGATGATATGCTTGTGGCCGAATCAAGCATGAAGGACATCTCAGATCTCAAAAGACAACTGTCTACAGAGTTTGCCATGAAGGATGTAGAAGCTGAAAAAAAAATCCTAGGCATGAGGATAAAGCGTGACAGGAAAAACAAGAAGCTAGTTTTGTCACAGGCAGAGTACATAGCCAAGATACTTGATCGATTCAGCATGGGAGGTGCTAAGCCAGTTAGCACTCCATTAGCCAACCACTTCAAACTTTCTAAGGAGCAAGGAGCTAAAACGCAGGAAGAACGGGACTACATGGCTAAAGTCCCTTATGCATCAGCCATAAGGAGCCTCATGTATGTTATGGTTAGCACGAGGCCAGATACTGCTCAAGCAGTGGGAGTTGTTGGCAGGTACATGAAAAATCCCGGGAAGGAACATTGGGAAGCTATGAAGTGGATCCTCAGATACCTGGTAAGTACTGTGGATGTAGGGCTGTGTTATGGAGGATCGAAAATCAAGCTACAAGGCTACGTCGACTCAGATTTGGCAGGGGATATCGACAGCAGAAGGAGCACTACAGGGTATGTCTTTACCCTGGGTAGTGCTGCAGTCAGTTGGATCTCTCAGTTACAGAAGATAGTATCCATCAATACAACAGAAGCAGAATATGTTGCAGCTACAGAAGCGTGCAAGGAGATGATATGAATGCAAAGTTTTATGGAAGAGTTGGGGAAGAAGCAAGCAGATTGCAAGTTATACAGTGACAGTTAGAGTGCAATACACTTGGCTAAGAATTCAGCCTTTCATTCGATGACCAAGCATATTGACATCAGATATCACTTCATACGTTCGTTACTGGAAGATGGATCGATTGCTTTGGAGAAGATTCATACAAGTGAGAATCTTGCAAATATGTTGACCGAGGCAGTCACACGGGAGAAGCTGAAACTTTGTTCAGCTTTGATTGGTCTTCAGGCTTGAAGACTGGGAGGTGGTGCACTCCGGATGTAGAAGACGATGGATCATGTGGTGATGTGTCTCCAAGTGGGAGATTGTTGAGTGTGGAGAAAAAGTCACTCTGAGTATGGTCGGGCGCCCGAACAGTCTAATGACCGGGCGCCCGATATTCATACAGTTTTTCAGCCATTCACCACCGGACTGTTTTGTGAACGGCTGGACGCCTAGCAGTCAAAGTGACCGGGCGCCCGATATTGGTCTGATTTAGGCCGTTGCTTGCTGGACGTATTTTGTAATGGCCGGGCGCCAGACCCAGTTATGACCGGGCGCCCGACCGGCCGTGGACTTAAAGTGCGGGTTTCCTATTTTGTGTTCTAATTGCGGGGTATACTATATAAATGGGTGAAAATCGGGATTAGATGAGGGGATTAGGGTTTCTATACTTCCAAGGTGAGAAAAAGGTGAGAGGATTAGCAAAATGGCCATCTCTGTGCATGGGAGCATAGGAGAAGATAAGTGTATTGTTTGTAACTTCGTTCTTCTTCATAGTAGAGTTTGCAACCCGTGATTTTTTTTACCCTTGTTGGAGTTTTTCCACTTAAATTTCTGTCTCGTGGATTGTTGGTTTTCGTGATTCTCCTTCTAGTTGTTATCTCTTCCTATTTATCGTTTGTGGGTGAGACCGGAGATTGGATCTCGATTCACCGGCATTGTTGGCGTGCTGCGCAACAGCAACCGCACGCGAAGCATCAACAACCGTTCACTTTGCTGGTTTAGAAACTTATGGAAGCAGTACATCACGTAGGCCCCACTGTGTAGATTTCTTTTCTTAAGAACCAAGTTTCACATCAATATCAGGTGGGCCACACAAGTACATTGAGCGGGGACCACTATTGGCCAATTCCTCTTTAACCGTCCTTTCTTACGTATGCATGTGCCCCACCTGATGATCTGATCAATCTGATTTTTTCAGAAAAGGCATCTCCAAGGTTGGACCTGACGGCTAATAGTTTTGAATCAGGTACAAGTGGGCCACACATTACAGGACATTTTCCCATGCATAACAAAAGGTTAAAAAAGGACAACTGTGCAGTGAAAAATGGAGTTGCTTGGTTTTTCTCATGTCTTACTATTCTCATGATGCATACGTTTCGTGTAAGATGGGTGCATAGGTGATACATATGAAACATTATACCCTTGGAATTGCAACAGGGTAAAAAGAGAGAAATGTTCACATACAACCTTGTATGTTTACCTTGTATCAGATACAACGTTTGTATTTTCTTCTGATGTTTCAGTTCATCAAAACATCCGATCCATGAAAAAGGTGGGGCATATACATTGAAGATCACATGGAGCGAAAATTAGAACAGTACTCCAATCACCAGGTGGGCTGCACTAAAAAATCCGAGTCATACCATTTGCTGTCCATTGATTTCAACCTGTATCCGAGTGATGAATGGACCATCATGGTTTCACACCGAGATGATCTTTATGGTGTAGCCAACCTTCTACATGCTTCGGATGTTTGGGAATTCTGAGTAAGATGTTCCTCGTTGGATGATTTTAACACTCTATGTTTGTCCTTTCACACTTGAATGTGGCCCATTGCCGTACCTTTTTTGTCGGAGCAGTACTACACATGTCAGGGACAGATGAAGGGTTCTGATCTTCCTATAATGGGAATTTGGAGGGAATCCACCATCTACAGTGGGGTTCCTGCTCATCTGAAAACCACAAATTCTCGTTTTGCTGAAGCGTATGACCTTTGAATTCATCTGTTCCTTTTCCTTTATTTCCAGACTAAGAACATATATAATCAGAGCACTCTAAATGGGAAAAGATTTGATGGGTCTTCTTTTGGATTGGTTGGTTGGAGGTTTGCTTATTATTTTCTTCTCTTCAAAGCAACTGCACGAAGTTAAGGAGCTCTTTAATTTTGTCTTCGAAGACATGGCAATATTTCATATTAGGGAAGTTTTACACCCCGCCCCCCCCCCCCCCAAAAAAAAAAGCCTACTTATTATAGAATTTACATTCTGATACATTTTTCAAAAAGGTTTACAATAAATTACGTCGTTAATCTACGTACGTTTCTTAATGCACCAAATGCGTCGGCAGCTCGTCCAATCTATGCATCTAACTCCGCCCTTGAATTAATTCCTCTTCCTTGAACTCACCCTCAACAGTCTTCCCTGTTTTGGTAGTTGTCTTTGTTCATTTCTTGGCTTCTTGAGTTCTTTCAACAGCCAATGTTTGTTAAGACCTTTTATCTTCATTTTCTTTGTGGATGAAAATGGTATGAACAAGGTCTTGTTTAGGGGTCTGACAAGTCTTCTCTCCAAGAAAATCCTATATCAATACTTATGATTTAGATAGAGAAGAACCAGTTCGTATGGTCCTGTTTGGAGATGCCACCCCAAAAGCAATGAGGTAAAAAAGCTCCTTATCATCTTATTTTTAGGGTGGATAGTAATAATATCAGCGATAAATCTAGACTCCTTAAGTCTCAGGAATACGCATCATCTTTTCTATTGATAAAATCAGGATTTTATTGCAAGACAGAAAATATGAATACAAGACTACTTACTAACACCTCTGTAGCAGGGTTGACTTGCACATATAGAAATGGGGCAGGTGGACTCCCCAAATGCTGCTTTCATCGC
This sequence comes from Liriodendron chinense, assembly GCA_003013855.2. Classification (NCBI taxonomy): domain Eukaryota; kingdom Viridiplantae; phylum Streptophyta; class Magnoliopsida; order Magnoliales; family Magnoliaceae; genus Liriodendron; species Liriodendron chinense. Next base: position 645,504 of record PVNU02000133.1, on the reverse strand, counting down.
TCAGTGGAAGAAAAAGTTCATCTCGCAGGTCCAATCGAATGCCTACCCTCAGCAAGGCAATTGTTTTCAATACAAAGCATTCCTTCATGTGCCTAGAGATTCTGTAAGTATATTTACCCTTCACCATCAACCATATGTTTTTGATATATCCAAAATCCTTACAGTAATGTTTGGTTGCTCCTCTTGGCTGTACATGATCTGATGTATCATACGATATGCTTCCTTTCTCCTCAAGCCCATCTCATAACAGAAGGGCAGGACTCAAAACCTTGTCACAGCATCCTATTCTTCGAACTGCAGCTGCTGACCTGTACAAATTGATGAGCAAAAGAGAATGTCTCAGATCCCATTACTACTTGATAAGCTATGTAAGATGTCCTCATTCTTTAAAATATGGAAAAGAAAAGCACAAGTTATCCTAGTGGTTATCATCTGCCTGAACATACCACAGGTTAGCCTCTCGATCTGTCAATTAAGTCCTCCTAGTTTGATAATATGTGTATTGATTTCATACCATATCAATTTAAATGAGGACGTGCTTCTAGTTTACATTACATTAATAAAAGCATCCATAACAATGCATTTTCAATTTATTCCTGGCAACGACCACCAGGACGCAAGAGGCAATATTCAGATTATACTAGGAAACACTAGCTGATAAAGCAGTTTACGAACCTTCAAAAGATTTCCATATTCTGAACAAGCACACCCTCGTCATCCCATTGCACATCCTTAGCTTTGGAATCTGGATCCTTTCCGATTAATTGAAGAGGTACCTCTAGCGGCGGAGGTGTCTGCAAATAAATTAAGATGACTGCTCAGAAATTCTTATACAGAACCATGCATAAAGTATTCAGATTGATATATAAGGGGAAAAAAGGCCTAGTTCATTGGTATTCATTGACTCAGTCGAGTGAAATTCATAAACTGGGAGACATTGTGGCCTTGTCTTTGACCATTGCTGCATGTAGACAACATCTGCTGATCAGGAATGCTTCTTGGTAGGAGAGTATTATATCTGGAGTGTATAGTTCCTAGTGTGTGCATTATGCAAGACAATAGTAGTTTACTTGATTTGTGCCCGAAAGGTTTCTAAAAAATAAGGACAAATTAAAAGTGTTGTCTTACATTCAGCACAATTTTATATATTTATTTATTTTTTTCCAATTTCAACTCTAGACCAACATCATTTCATAAAAACGTAGCTTAACTTGCATTCAACGTCTTATGGGAAGAGAAGAAATTGAGCTATTGGCTGAGACTATTGGATGCAAGGCTGGGTCTTTCCCATCATGCGATCTGGGGCTCCCTCTTTGTATTGGCAAGCCGGCTAAGCACTTGTGGGATGCGAGTGGTGGAAAGATTTGAGAGGATGTTGGTAGGATGGCAGGGGTGATACCTGTCTTTGGGTGGTCGGATCACCCTTATCAAAGCAGCTCTATCCAATCTCCCTATCTACTTCATGTCGCTGTTTAGATGTCCGATAGCGGTCCTAGTTTATTTAGAGAAGCTCGGGCATAATTTCTTGTGGGGTGATTCTCCCGACTAGAAAAGGTTCCATTTGTTGGAGTGGGGGGAGGTATGCAAGCCTTATGATGAAGGAGGTGCTAACATCTAATCCTTGGATATGATGAATTTAGCTCTCTTGGGTAAATGGTGGTGGAGATTTAGGGTGGAGAGTGAGGCTCTTTGGAGAAAGATAATTGTAGGCACTTATGGGTTGTTGGGAGAAGAGATCCCTTCTCGACCACACAACAATATCAATCAAAAGAAAAAAGAGAAAAAATATGCAAACCACAACACAGAGATATACGTGGTTCCCTTTCGGTACATTCACACCGATCCACTATGCTCAAAGGCAAAAGAACTAGGGTTTACATAAAACTCCACGTGAAATTACGAAATTGCCTTCCGGGTCGAGGGCTATGCCCCTGGACCGCCAAGCGAGGGGGTGCTGCCCCCTTGTGACCTCCAAAGAACTCAGCACAGAGCTCGACCCACAAAAGCGATGGCTGGATGAACACTACACCTCAAATGATCAGGCTCCCGATCTTAACATGGGTGTACGGAAGGAGGTTGGTGGATGAGGGAGTCTTCTTTATACAAGGCGCTAGCAGTGTGGTAAGGCATTTATAGTGTGACTGCTGATTTCAAAGATGGCGTTGGCCTCTCTTTGGGAGATGAGAGCAGAATCTGCCTTTGGATGATATTTGGTGGGGAAATGTGCCTCTACTCATTAGGTTGCCAAAGATTGCTCGCCTAGCTCCGGACCGCAACATAACAGTTGACAAGTGCTTCAATCGTTGTGGTGGGCCGGTGGTATGGGCCCCGCCTTGTTGTTGGTATCTCTAGGATTACGAGATTGGTGAATATATTGAGCTTCTTCAGTGCTTGCATCTTTTTTATGCCCACGGAAGATGAAGTGACGGTCTAGTGGAGCTTAAAGATAAATTTGGGCTCTTCTCAGTCAAATCTTTCTACCTTTTCCTTTCAAGTGGTAGTTCAAGTTTAGGGAAGTTGTGCCATGTTTGGCATTATGGTGCCCCTCCAAAGATTGGTGCTTTTTGGTTGGCTAGTGGGTAGGAAAAGAATCCTCACAATCAACAACCTCCAAAAACAGCCCATGATTCCAAAAATGTGCCCAATGTGCATGTCTGATGCGGAATCAGTTATCCATCTGTTTATTCATTGCCCGTTCACTAATAGTGTTTTGTCTTCTATCTTGGGGAGATTTAACCTGTCCTGGGTCATGCCGCTTGAAATGGAAGATCTCTTCTCAGCTTGGCATGGGGTGGTCTTTGGTAGGAAGAATTGGAGCTTATGGAGGCTTTGCTTGCTAGCTGGTTTATGGTCTATTTGGGGGAAAAGGAATTGGAGATGCTTTCATGACGAAAGTAAAAGTGTAGGGTAGGTCTCTAGCCGTCTTTGGCTTCTTGTTATTGAATAGGCAAGGGCTAAGGCATGGGCAGTTATGTTGGAAATTTTTGGTTTTTGCTTTTGCTTTGCTTGTGTTCTTCTCTTGGTGCTATCTCATTGCCCTTTGTAAAGAAAGTACTCTGTTATCTTCAAAAAAAGAAAGGAAAAAAAAATACTTGCATTCCACGTGAACTAAGAGAGCAGGTTTTCAGAAAGGATAGTGCACAATGTCCACGGCTTTCTGAATCAACCAGGTTAGACAATCCAAGTATCGAGTCCAGGCTCCCTTTTTATTCTTTCAGAAACTTGTGGACCCAGTTGATTTATTTAAAAAAAATCATTGATACTATTAAATTGGCCAATGCAAGCTCTGAAATGGAAGATCAATTTCCGAATTGAGTACAAGCTTTTAAAATTAACACTGCTAGCAAAAGGAAACACAAAATAAACTGATCCAGATTCTTTTCTGCATAGAAAGATGGAGAGAAAAGTTACCATGCCACGAATAAGGGGCCAACTGATCCCACGGAAGAAGGGATGTTGCTTGATTTCGTTGGCACCTCTGTTCGACCCCAAACGGTTTGCAGGATCTCTATGTAACAGTCCATGGATTAACTGCCTGGCTGTGAGGCTCACCTGCAAATGACACAACGTAAACTTGTTTGATATTTTACAAGGGAACTTCATATAAAATGGTAGCAGACATGTTGTTAGAAATATCAGATAGTTGAAGAACTTCTGCTTTTTCTTTTTTGGTATTATTGTATGCTATAGTGCGTGCCTATATATATATATATATATATATATATATATATATATATATATATATATATATATATATATATATATATATAGCTATTTACATTTTTGGGATTATTTGCCTACATGTTATGCTTGTATGAAGTAATATTTATAGCAGCTTTCCTTCCAATATTCTAATATGGGGCACACACACTATAAGCAATGGAAAGAAACACGTGGCCACTAGTGATGCATATGGGGCTGGTTGGCCCTAGGTGCATCTGTTTCTTGACAGGAATTTGAACTTTAAATTCTGTATGTCTAGTAGATAAAAGCATGTTGTATTTGGAGGATCATATACCAAAAGATCAGCTCAATCTGGTAATCATGGCAGTTATATTTGAGTTGAATCATTTAGATCATAAATGGTTTTTGTTATTATTTTACATAATTAATAAAAATCTGAAATGCTTAAGTTTGAAGAAGAAATTGATAGCCAAACCAGTATATTCTAATGTTCCATGTCAAACTTTAGTTGATTGCATGACATTTCTATTTAATAATTTAACTAATAAACAATATAGAAAATCAAGAATAATCAAATTTGGTAAAGAAGTTAGTCCAATCATGTTATTTCCAATTCCATTTTTATTACCATTCAATTCATAAGATTAAGTGACTTTCAATAATCACAAAACCCAATACCCTTCTATGTTAGTCACATATGGTTTTGTCAAAGAGGACCCAACTTGAATACAAATCTTCTTTTTCCATTTTCATAGTTAACAATTTTTATTAAAAGAAACCAAAAGGTACAAAAAGAGACATTGTAGAAGGGGCAGAGACTCTTCAATGTAAATTGCCTACCTTAAATTCCTTTCTTTAGCAAGATAGCAACTAACAATCTCTTTCTATAATCAAAGATGACTTCGCTCCATAACCAGTCTGACAGAACTCGTACCTCTGCTTGATTAGAGTTCTTTATGCTCACAGGCCCAAAAAGAGCAATCCAAACAAAGGCTTGGAAAAGGTCCTGCATTGGCCAAAATGGGTGTTTTGAGACTGTATTATCCCGCCCTGAGACACGATATGGGATTGGTGTCTTGGGTCCATTTACACCTGTATCAGCATGTATACATCCCGATACAACCTCTGCATCATGTGACTCAGCCGAGACGCCTACAAGAGCCCATTTTTCAAAATTTTCACTTTTTTTCTCATATTTTCTGTGTATTTGCTCATTTCAAGTATAGAGGAAGGCTCGGAACTCGTTTAGACTAGATCTAGATCTAAGCCTAATTAGGAAATCAAAACATGAGATTTGAGCGTGATTCAATAAATCAAGGTAGTAAGAACTCTAGCAGCCAACACTGCCTAAAACACATTCTTTCCAACTACTCCATGAGAAGATGACATGTAGTAATGCTTATATATAACATCTAATTTAGTAGGACCATCAAAGTAAAACAAGTTAATGTAATAGTCAAAATAAAAAGACCACATTATACTAAAAGGTTTGGTAGCAAAGCAGTTCTCTTACTGGGATGCTACTAGGAAAAGTGAGGTCTTTGTGCAGAATGTTGGCAAACGTCTTCTGCCTATTCTTTCCCCTGAAAGGTGTACGGCCATAAAGCATCTCGTACAGCAAAATCCCTACATTCCAAGCATAAATGAAGGTCTGGGCAAAACAAATACAGATAAGCTAAACTAAAACATTATAAATGAAGAGCCTCTAGACAGCAGCAAATAAAGGCCGCTTCATTTCTCAAACCTCGACAAAGTGGATTTGTTCCAAATTTAGAAGCATCTGATGAGCGAGTTTGTCATGTTTCATAAAGCTAAGATATGGTCATGTATCGTGAAGGTAATTAGAATTTATAAACTAAGACACTATCATTTATAAGCACGAAATGTCATTAAATGGTCTTTTTTTCTTTCTTTTCTAAGTAATTAATGGTCACTTGAAACTGATATATGGACAACAAGAGAATCATAAGCTTAACATTTCTCCACCACAATATGATTTACTGTTAAACAATTAAAAAGTTACCCACCTAGTTTAAGATACATGGAATGTGAGGTGGACTATTTACAGTCAGTATCAAATGCAAAAGATGTAACTATAAACTTGGATAGTTGTAGAATTGTGAACTAGTGTAGCCAGATTTGGTGCTTCTAGCATAAACCATGACATTTTATAAAATATTATGTGTAGGTACTTCAATTAGACCGACGTCCATGCATGTGGGTGTGTCCTAGCATGCATATAATCACACAAGGAGCAATACCTTCTTATCCTTTTTCAGTATTTCAAGACCATTTTTAACTGTCACACGCATGTCAATAGCCCTGAAAGTTCTATGTTGTTTATCTCTCAATTCAAACTTCGAAGTATTTTAATCAACCATGCTGTCTCGTATTATAGGACTGTTGAAAGATGAGGAATGGATCCAAGTGTCTGAATGTACATATTTAGGCATCAGTTCTTCTCATATACTGAAAATCAACTTCATCATCCAAGGTGCCCAAGTCTAAAGACATAGCAGATACATTAAACTTAGGTTTCTGGATAGGACGTGATGCCCAGATATTGCTGTGCTTGCATACCATAACACATGAAATGTAGATGAGAACTCATTTTTCAATACACTAGCAACATGTATGGACACTGGTTACTTATCTATCACATGTAAACAATATCAAGACCATGGGATGCTTTCTGTAGCCATCAAAGTACATAAAAGATACATTTAAACTCTGACCATATAGTATTGCATTTGCATATATACTTTTCCTAATTTAACTCACCATGCATAAATTCTTGCTTTTGGGTCTTTTGGTACAAATGTCAATAATTAGCACAATATGCGATAACAAAAACAATCTCCAACATTTGCTAGGGCTAGTGATTATGCTTTTCCAGAAGTTCAATTTGGTGCTATCTTGTCCCAGACATCTGGAAAACTATAAACTTGAGAGGTGTTTAATTGAGGCATTTATTGGTGCTATTTTGCACGTGCTGTCCAATTTTGGGCCTGCAGGAAAAGAATTATTTTTGAAGAACATTATTTTTTGAAGCATTTTTAAGAGGTGAAAGGTTTTTAGGCCACTCTTGTAAGTGAAAGTTTTTTAGGACACTCTTGTTAAGTTACAAAGTAAAATACACATGCATTTGAGCCATCTGCCACGATATCTAATGCCAAGGCAGACTAGTATGATGGGTATGGCGTGATAAATTGTATGTTCTGTATGGAAGACAAGAAAAGAGTAGCATTAGCGTCACATTATTGTTTGCATAGCGAATGCATATCAATGTGTTTTTTATCCTTCTCAATCAACAAATGAAAGTGCTTGAAGTTAAATTTTTATCTGCATTGAAGCTTGTATTCATGCAGCAACAAGCAGACAACAAATGAAATTTATGTGGCAATGTGCTCGCATATGACAAAATGCTTACCAAGAGCCCACCAATCAATGGCACTACTGTGGCCTGCACCAGTAATAATTTCCTGAAATGGAGGGATGCATACGAATTATGAAAAGGTACAATAGTACACAAATGGTAAAAAGGATGAAACTACAACTGGTTTCTAGACATTTTACTTTCCTATCAATTGCATTTTGTATCACTCATAGCTAGGGCAGCTATGAAATGTTGCTCGGATAGCAGGTTTTCTATCATTTGAAATTAGCACTAGTGCACAACTTAAAAAATTGTTGTGAGGATCATAAATTGGGTGATCGATAGACTGAGGGGCAGTGCTGTTGTTCTCAAGGAGTTTCAGGTGTATAGGAAAGTTGCTTATATGGGGGAGCGGAATGGTTTTTTATTGTAATTTGGTAGCCTAAGTGTTCGCATCTCATAGAGGGTAGTTTCCCTCACCCGCCTTTGGTCTTTTAATAAATGCTTTTCTCAATAAAAAAAAGCAATAGATCAAATCTCTTCAGACATGCAAGTTACGAAATATAAAGCACATTCTAAAATTAAATGTTGAGGGCTTCATTTAAGTTGAGGTATAGCTAATCGAAGTAGACTTCTAACGGATAAAAAAAAAAGATTAAAAAGGACAACAGTCTGTCCAAAGGAGCATGATTTTCATTGCATGCAATTCTTTAAAGAAAAGTTAACAATTGTGATACCACAGCTCTCTGTCAGATACTTTTTTCATTATCCTTACTTCTTATAACTTGTTTGTGTTAATGTATTTGCCAAGTAAACTAATAATAAATTGCACATCAATAGTTCCCACAGACATTTTCACATGAAACCTCATGTAAAAGATAAAATTCAAAATAATCATATGAAAGGTAATATAGTTAAAAGAGTTAGAATAAAATAAGCATCATACCGGAGCAATGTACTCCTCTGTTCCAACAAATGAATTTGATTGTGTCACTGGTTCAGCAACAAAAGATGGGAGTGGTTGAGTTTTAGATTTTCTTCTCTTTGTAGGCACCACAGGCTTTATAACCTGCCAAATGAGAGTATTTGAAAAGACAACATATAGAAAAAGCTATCTAGCAGCATTTACACATGAATTCTGTATCTTTTCATTGAACCCATACTAGTACTTTGACCTTTTATGATGTAGGATGCCCTAATTATGATGCATGTTCATGAACACATAATCCAGCGGAAATAAAAGACAATAATAATCTAAAAATTCAACAGTCAATCATCGTAAACTAACAAAACCACAAAGAGACATGCAATGGAGCAGGGCCATCATCACAACCACGAAGTGTGGAATTCAATTATAGCTTGGGTTGAATCCGATGAGGGATGGGACCTCCCGATCTTGCATGATCGTTACCCAATTGCTTAATGGGAATCACTATCCGAAAGATCAAAGGATTTCTCGAATAAGGGATTCGAAAATCTAAGGAACTAGGGTTTTGATCAATTCTCAAACTTTAGGTTGTGGGAAATAAACAAAATAGAGATTTAGAATGATGAGAAAAGATGATAGATTACTTGGAAGAATGTTGGAGGGACAAAAGAAGAAAAGAGAAGGAGAAGATTGGGGAAGAAGATGAAGTTCCAAGCGAGAGAGAAAGAGAGAGGAGGCAACCAAAAGGCTTGCTTTTCATTAATCAACAATTAAATTCGAGTTTAGGGCTTAACCCACTTAAATAACATTAAGAAACAACCAAAAGACTAAAATACCCTCAAAAGTTAAGTAAACTAAAACTTAAAAAAAATATCTCACACGGTGGTCGGGCGCTCAAAAGTGTCTAAAAACCTCCAGCGACCAATCCATAAAATAGATGAATTTCAGGCGCCCGGTCGGGCACCCGATGAACAGTGGTCGGGCACCCGAAGATTGAAACTATCCAGCGAGTTCAACTTCAAATTAGGTGATTTTTGGGCGCCTGATGACTTGTGGCCGGGCGCCCAATGACCTCCAATCGGGTCTTCTTTCATCCTTCGCACGTGTCTTCCCATTGTGGGATTTTCCATGCACCAAACCACGTGTGAAGGGTCTTCAATGCTTCCTCAATAGTCGCCTAACCACAAGGAAGATGCTTGTGGTGTGCGCTTTCTTCGCTGATAGACCTCGAAGGATCCTGTGTCCTCATCAACTCCCCTCGAGTGAGAAAAACTCAACTCCGACGAGTTAAAGCTCTTGTGGCGCTCTAGCAAATCCAGATCGAAGTTCTGCAACTCCGCTTCAGTCAACCATGTAGATTCTGATGATGGTTTATTCTTCCATTTGACAAGACACCTTTGAAAACCTCCATCTCTCATGAAAACTATTTCTTTGTCTACAATTTCCTCAATTTTTTCCTTACGCAGAATAGGTGGAGGAAGTGGTGGAGTAGGTTGTGAAGAAAATTCAGAGAATGGCTATGAAAGGGATGAGAGATCAATGGTAGGATTAGGGGAACGGACTAGATCTTTCACATTAAACGTTGGATTAATGCCCATTTCAGGTGAAAGGTCAATCTGATACACGTTGGACCCAATTCTTTACAATATTTTGAATGGCCCAGCACTATGCGCTTGTAACTTCTTAGCGATACCTTGTGAGAACCGCTCTGGCCTTATCATCACCATTACATATTCTCCTTCCTAAAAATCTTGTGATCTACGATGAGGGTCAGCGGAATATTTATAACTATCATTGCTTTGATTAATCCACTGTCTAATATATGTATGCAATTCATGAATGTGTCGTGCAAATGCATTGGCTGACTCTAAAGACCTCTGGGTGACAGACATGGTTGAAACTAAAGGATGCTCTGAAAAAGCAACAGACTGGAAATAAGCTAACCTATGGAAATAAACAATCCTCTGATCTAGAACTTAGAAAACTGAAACAAAAGGACACTTCTCATGGGTGACACATAATTTCTCATTATAAGTATTATAAACAAGGATGATGTTCAGGTACCCCAACACTTGAGAACATACACTATTAATACTAAGTCTTGAGCAGATCTTGACATCAGCCATTATGTCCAAAATGTCATCAAGATGTGGAATAGGGATTCTGGCCATCATATTCACCATGAAGTGAATACGTCGCAAGGTAGCATAACACTTGACTGAGGCTTTGTAGACGGCCAGTATATGCCCACATGTGCGTCATATGCCATTGTTTTTTAAAGTGAAAAGGGCAAGCTTGACATACAAAACAAAACGCCAACTTAAACTTTCCTTATTGAATTCTTCCTCGAGAAGTTTATCAAATTGACGCTGCATTTCTGTATTTTCTGCGGGGTTCACCTGGTATTGAGGAAAGCTTGACAGGATTGATCCAGGGACAAGATCGATTGTGTGTTGAACGTCCCATTTGGGTGAAAATTTACCCATAAATCATCAAGTGGGATATCACAAGTCATGTGTCTACCATCATATCCTCACTAGTCTTTTCTTCAATTTCATTTATTTTCACCACGATAAGAGACGTAGACTGGGAGACTGCATCAATCAAATCACACATGACACCTGAAAGTGGTGCAGTCTCTAATTCTTCGACCTTTGCATCAGTAGCACACACTTCTGCATCATCAAAGATGATGAGTAATACCTCAATTTCTTCCATTTCCTCACTACTGACGTTAGGCACGTACTCTTCCACTTTATAAACATCATGTTTGGACCTATCCAACTTGTCGTTCACCAAGGCATAATGTTGATCATCTTTTCCATAGTCAGGGCTAATATGGTTGAATGCCTCTAATTTGTTGTTGAGATTTTGAAAGGATTTTCTAGAATGGTTTTCAATGTTGTCCAGACATCGGGATATGGTGGCCAAAGCCTCCAGAATCTGATCCTGATTCATGGTAGTGATGCGTAATCCAAAACCATGACCAAAATGAATGGGCACACAACGGAGGACTTATCCTAGGTTCTTCCTAAACTCGACTCTATGGATTAGATGACTCACAATTTGAATGATATGAATCTAACTACAGTGGACTGACAATTACTGAATTAAAACAAAAGACGATTCAAATTTGAAAATTTTTCAAATTAGGAAAGTTTCTAAAATTGGAAACTTTCTAAATCTGGAAATTCTCCAAATTAGGAAACTTTCTAAAATTGGAAACTTCTAAATCTGAAAATTTCCTAAAGTAGACCTAAAAATTAAAACCCTAGTTTGGTAACTCGATCTAAACATAACCATGCAAAACCTATTCTCTGATACCAAATTTGATGTAGGATGCCCTAATTATGATGCATGTTCATGAACACATAATTCCAGCGGAAATAAAAGACAATAATAATCTAAAAATTCAATATCAATCATCGCAAACTAACAAAACCACAAAGAGACATGCAATGGAGTGGGCCATCATCACAACCACGAAGTGTGGAATTCAATTATAGCTTAAGGTTGGATCCGGCGAGAGATGGGACCACCCGATCTTACATGGTCATCACCTAATTGCTTAATGGGAATCACTAATCCGAAAGATCAAAGGATTTCTCGGATGAGGGATTCGAAAATCCGAGGAACTAGGGTTTGGATCAATTCTCAGACTCTAGGTTGTGGGAAATGAACAAAATAGAGATTTAGAATGATGAGAAAAGATGATAGATTACCTGGAAGAATGTTGGAGGGACAAAAGAAGAAAAGAGAAGCAGAAGATTGGGGAAGAAGATGAAGTTCCAAGAGAGAGAGAGAGAGAGAGGCAATCAAAAGGGGGGGCAATCAAAAGGCTTGCTTTTCATTAATCAACAACTAAATTCGAGTTTAGGGCTTAACCCACTTAAATAAGCATTAAGAAATAACCAAAAGACTAAAATACCCTCAAAAGTTAAGTAAACTAAAACTAAAAAAAAATATCTCACGCGGTGGTCGGGCGCCCAAAAGTGTCTAAAAACCTCCAACGACCAATTCATAAAATAGATGAATTTCGGGCACCTGTTGAACAGTGGTCGGGCACACCCGAAGACGGCGAAAACTGTCCAGCGAGTTCAACTTCAAATTAGGTGATTTTCGGGCGCCTGATGACTTGTGGCCGGGCGCCCGACGACCTCCAGTCGGGTCTTCTTTCATCCTTCGCACGTGTCTTCCCATTATGGGATCTTCTATGCACCAAACCACGTGTTAAGGGTCTTCAATGCCTCCTCAATAGTCACCTAACCACAAGTTAGATGCTTGTGGTGTGCGCTTTCTTCGCTGATAGACCTTGAAGGATCTTGTGTCCTCATCATTTTACCTAATGCATGTCTGTCAATAACAACAAATTTATTTTAAAGAAGCATTATTCTGTGTATCCAACATTTTAAATTTCTTTTAACATCATGCAGAGGATATGTGGAGGCTTGTACATGAAATAATGTCTTAGTACATTCTTGAAGCCTAAAATTGCACCAGAAATCACTAATTATATAGGCAAAGAGACATCCTTTATATAAGAAGGAAGAAAGAACCAGTTTTCTTGATTTTTTACTGGATTACATTTATGAGAAACCATCCAATCCTATAAGAACTACTGGTTCAATAAGTCAACTTTAAATTGAAAGTTTATATTCATCATGGTTTTGGTTCTTAGGGTATTTAATAGGCGTTTCCAAATGGGGAAATGTGTCACCCAATTCATGGTTGATAGAAAACAATGGGTCCCTTAAATGAACTAAGATGACTGTTCTAGAAGACACCAGGAGAACATTAGTTCATGGTCCATAATAACTATACAACATAGACATAGCTTTCTTTCTATCACATAGAGATGGGGAAATGGTATAAACTTGATCAAATATATTCATCACTATAAACCCACCCTCTAGTTTTAATTTCCAAACCCACCAATAACCATTGCTAAATTAATGGGTCCCACTGCCATTAAAAAGGTTACTATCCAGTGTTAACTATGAAGTGGGCCGTTTAATTGATATATGCAAATGGTCCACTGTATATTAGGCATGCATGTGCGTCAATCCATACTGTTCATATCATGGACCCATTTTGTGGCACATACCCTGAATCACACTGATTAGATGATTCTCACCATACAACTGGTGACTGTCAAATGGAAATTTGGTAAGAGAGCTGCTAGTGTTCCAAATTTGCATTGTTAATCCTCAATGGGGCCCATGATTTAGAAGCTCTAGAATCTAGATTGAAATACATTAGCCTTGGAGACGTAGGATTAGTTGATACACACTTGTTCAGGCATTTGGTTCTATTAATAATTTAATATGTTAGCTGCCATGAGTCTATCCACATGCGTGTGCACGGATGCATGCAGGTGCACACACACTCAAGTTTGGTTCAATTAACCATGTTAATGACCCTGAGTCTATGTTTGAATACCCAAAAACATGTGTGTGCTTAATTTGTTTTGAAAGATTAAAATGAACTTATATTTGGTCCCATTAATCATGTTAATGACCATGGGTCTATGCATGTACTGCTAGTGGCCATGAGTCTGTGCACATGCATGAACAGACACATTGAAATATTAATTTTAAGATACAAACTGCATAACCATGAGTCGGTAACATCAACTGAAACTGTGTTGATAAACCCCGCATATCTGAAACTCAAGCATTTATGGTACCTTGAGTCTTGATAGTGAAGAATCCTCTGATGGAACTAGAAGGCTAGAGAAATCCAATCAACGGACTTAAGAGATTTGAGCATTAAAACCACCAGTAGTGTCAAGGAAATCACACTCAAGAATCAGATTGCAATAGATAATCACCCACCAAATCTGCTACCAGATAAAGATAAATCTAATAAAACCATCTTAAGGCTCAAAAACTTGGCTCTTTGTTTCTAATCAAATAAAGAAGAAAAAAAGAAAGAAAGAAAAGAAAAGAAGAAAAAGAACCAAAATAGAGATCCCATTGGCCAACCCCCTAAAAACCCTCTTGAGAATGACTAATAAGGACTCCTTCCTGTGCGTGTGGAATCTCTATGCACAAAACCCATGCATATGGACCTTTTTGTTTACAACTTGTATGAAGACTTCTAAGGCTACATGGTTGACACAAATCCCTCTTAATCCCTATTAAGAACTCCAAATTGGAATCAGCTCTTTTGCTCTTGGCATGCAGAGCCGAGTGGAAGTTTAGGCAAGAGAAAATGGCAGTGCATCTTGTTAGTGGTCTTGTGGGCAATCTGGGCAGAGAGAAATAATTGTGTTTTTAGGAACTGGAGCCTCTCCTCCGCAGCTATCTTTTCTAAGGTTCTCGTTCTGTTTAGGGATTGGGCGCTATGAGTTGTGTGCCTTATCGGGGTGTGGCTAGGGATGCTACCTTTGTATTTCACCACCCCCTCCCCTTTTCTGTTGTCCCGTCTTTTTTTTCTTTTTGTAGGGCTTTTGCTCCACTCTTTTTCAGCAGTTTTCTACCGTTTAATAAAGTCTCTTATTAAAAAAAAAAAAAAAAAACTCCAAATTGGAATCTAACTCTCCATCATCTAAGTCTGTTGGGGCATAGTTACTACATATGGGAAAATACGCTATTTTAACCATGTGGCTCCAAAAGCTGTGCAGTTGGTGCATTTTTTTTAAAATATCATAGGTTTGAGATATTAGCTGATTGAATTGAAGGGATTGAAAGTCTGAATCCTCTTAAATTACTTCATACATCACATGCATGGTTTGGTCACATGTGTCACGTTGCATTTGAGGGAATTTAGTAGTTCCAATAAGTAACAAGATGAGGGAAAGTAGACTTGGATGATTTAGTCATGTGCAGCAAAGACAAAGAATTGTGTTGCTTAGGAGTGAGTTGGTACAAGTTTGAAGGATCTAAAAAGACACAAGGAAGACCCAAAAGGATGTGGGTGGAGGTAGTAAGAAAAGACTTGATGACCTATGGTCTAACTGAAGTTCTGGCCCTTGATAGAGTGGAATGGTGGATAAGGATTTGTGTAGGCAACCCCAACTAGTTGAGATAAGGCTTAGATGATGATGGTGGTTATGACATCACATACATAGTTTAGCTACTACCGTTGACTGTTCACACAGTATGGTTAGCAGATTCTTTCCATCTTGCATCCTCATGGTGTATGAAATATTGTTATTCCTTTGACGACAAAGAATGTAAACCCTAAACTTTTCAACACCAAAAGATATTAATCAATTTCCACAAAACCTGGACCTAAGATGACCATATATATATATATATATATATATATATATATATATATATATATATATATATATATATATATATATATATATATATATTTGGGAATGCTCACCTGTGCACCAGTTCTTACCAGAACTTGTAAGCGCTTTTTGAGAACTCATCTCACATGATGTGAGCCTGAAATCTGAACCGTCCACATGACGCAGCACCCCTAGAAACCCCCAGGGCCCAACTTTCAACCTGATCCAAAACTCTAGTGGGCTGTAGCAGAGAGTGACAGGCAAATCAAGGGAGGAAATTGTTTCTTTTTGCCATGGCCCACCAAAGTTCTAGATCAGGATAAAAGTTGGGCCCTGAGGGTTTCTTGGGGTGCTACCTCACGTGGACAGTTCAGATTTTGGGCTCACATCATGTGAGATGAGTTTTCAAAAAGTGCTCACGAGTTCTCGTGAGAACTGTGCGCAGGTGAGCATTCCTCTCTCTCTCTCTCTCTCTCTCTCTCTCTCTCTCTCTCTCTCTCTCTCTATATATATATATATATATATATATATATATATATATATATTGATCTTGCAAGATTCAACAGCAAAGGTCTATGCATCGCTGAAGTGTAAAAGTCAACTTTGGAGGAGAAGAAAAATCAATTCTTATACATCAAAGGACATAATGGAATATCTTCAACAAACTTGGTACAACTAATCAACAGAACAAGATTTATGCCTAAATGAATAGAGCACAAATGAGGAGATGAATCTTCAGGAGCTGGCTCTAAGACCATATGTGCTTGAGAGCAAGAGAAAATATTATGTTTCATATGTTTGATGACTATAAGGATCACTCATGTAATAAACACACAATTACAAAAATATTTAAGAAAATTACAATAACCCTAAGAGAAAGATATATATATATATATATATATATATATATATATATATATATAAAATCAACACTGGCTGCAATGTTGTAGAAAATGAGAAGCTCGACAAGGAAACTAATAGCCATATCATGAAAAATATAAAACCAGTAGACCTCTTTAACCTTCAATGTAGGTCATCAGGATTCAAGAAATTTGAAAAAAAAATTAAAAGACATGAAATCTAAACTAAGTAAAGGAGAGAAAGAGTTGCATACTTGTGGTGTACAGGATGTCAGAAATGACAGATCAAAGTCAGTCAATAAAACATGCCCATCCTTTTGTAGTAATATGTTTTCAGGCTTCAGGTCCCGGTAGATTATTCCTGTATCCAAAAACACAAAGAAACACAATCATGATTCATGAGCCTTTCAGTCAAGCTATATAAATATTAGATGTTGCCTAAGCCTATATCATGAGGTTGAGAGTGCACACTCAAAGAGAAGGCGCATGTCTCAATCATATGAACCTTTTCACTGATGCAAAAGAGAAACCATAGCCAACATCTTAAATAAGAAAAAGACAACTATCGACTTTGTGGCCCATGAAAATAAACCACCAGAGAAATTAGGATATAAGTTCATTTATGATATTGATATTGCAACTTCATTTTAAAGACTCCATAAAGTTTTTTTAGATCAAAATCCATATGGCGTCTTAGAGTTTCCCCAAATGTGTTGTGGGCATGGATGGGTTTGCTCCCCACAAGGCACAGGATCAAATCCCCTTCCTGCGTACTTACCCAGAGGCATGTGGATAGCGGTGTATGCGTGTCCCCGTAGGGATTAGTCCCATCCCCCAAGGGAGTTGTGGGGATACCCTACACACACACACACACACACACACACACACACACACACACACACACACACACACATACAGTGTCCTAAAAATCATGGCAAATTCCTCTTTGGAAACGGTCAATTAACTAACATTTGGAATGACCCCTGGCCAGGGAATAATAGCCCCTTTGACCGTTTTAGTGCGCAGGCCATCTAGGATCTTGGATTGGATGCAAACATCTCGGTTAGCACTTTCATCCATGATACTAAAAGGCAGTTTCCATAACCGAATTCTCCAACTTTGGCCAGAATTTTTTAGGAAATTAAAAGCCGTTGTATTGTTCCAGTTGATGATGAAATTATTTGGACTCTTTGCCCCAAGGGCTCCCTTTCTTTCGCCTCAACCCTAAGAGCTTGCAAAATCGCCGGTTTGGACCCCTTGTGGATTAATCTTGTTTGATTTAAAGGGTCAACTCCTAGGTACTCTATCATTGCATGGATGATTTTTCCGGGGCGCTTGAAAATTGAGGATATGCTCTACAACTTAAATATTGTAAAGGGCACTAAATGCATCTTTTGTCCCTGTAGGAATGAAACAATTAAGCATCTGTTTCTTGCTCATGAGTTTAACCATTGGATTTGGTAAAAAAAATTACTCAAAATTCTCTATTTCTTTTAATACTTTTCCTCTTTTTTTCTAATCGGTTAAATATCTTGTGAATAGCTCTACTAACGAAGTTTCTGAATCCATGTCCAGGCTTGCATTCCCGGCCCTTGCTTGGCATCTTTGGAGGGAAAGAAATAATCCCTTATTTAATTCTAAGTTTCTTACCATAGAAGCTATCTTTAGGCATATTATTTCTGATATGCAAGCTAGAGTCATTAACCTTATTGGCCCTGCCTTGCGGCCAAAGTATCTCAATCTACTTCTATGGCTTGGGACCTTCCTACTTTAAATATTATTCGTCCTCCAGCCCCTTTGAATACAATTCCTTGGGTAGCTAGGCCACAATGGACTCTGGCTTGTGCAGAAATAAATGATCAAGAGTTGGCCTTCTTTTCTTTCCCTCTTCCTCTAGAACCATTTGGGGAATCATCTCTATAGTAGCGATGCAGGGGCTAAGGGATAAAAGCTTCCAAATCCTCTTCATGGGCACTTATAGATTAATTTCTACTTTTAATGCAAGTGCCGAGTGCGTCTATCCAAGTCCAAAATGGAGAGTGCTTGTCTCTGTTTCCAATCCTTCATCCTCGTCATGGGAGATGTGCTTGTGGGATTCATCCCTTTTTTTTTGTACCTTCATCTCCATATACTAGTGCCAAACTAGCATGGTCTCGAACCATCACAAATGCCTCATCCTAAAGCTAGCCAATGCTCTTTGGCCTCCTCCTGTCTCCTTATCGCTGTGAATGAGTTAGCTTTTTATTACTTATTTTGGCCTGGGATGTGGGTTTCTCTCCCTCATCAGGGGCATGGGCTTTTCTTCCTCTTTTCTCTTATCTCCTCCTCCCTGCCTTGGCTTGGGTTCTAGGCTTTTCACCTGGGCCTGAGGCTTGGGCTTCCTTCTCTTCTTTTCTTTTATTCTTTTTGTCTTAGGGTTTTTTCCTTTTTAGCAAAAAAAAAAAAAAAAAAAAAAAAAAAAAAAAAAAAAAAAAAAAAAAAACTCCATAAAGTTTGACAACACATTATAGCCTAGTAGTATGACTCCTGTTTTCTCAGCCTTCATAGGGAAAAGGAGAAATTTGTTTTAGTGTAAACAATTGCTGAGTGCTGATAGAGGATAATATCATCACTATCACAACATCATAGTGTGAAAATTGGGGTTGGCAAGTATTCAATCATTGTCGTCGTTGTCATCATCATCTACACCTTATCCCAACTAGTGTTTACTGTATCTTATCGATATCGTTGCTCGCCGATACATATCGGCAGAGTAATAACAAAAAATCTGTCTGATTCCTTGGTATCGCACGATATATCGTGCGATATCGAAAATATCGCAGTTTGTATCGATATCGCACGATATATCGGCTCGATATCGTGCTTTTTCCTTCACGCGAATCCAGATATCGTCGATACCTGGACGATATCGTCCAAAACGTCTGGAACGTGGGAGTAGCTTGGTTTTTTTTGGGTTTTTTGGAGAAAAAACGTCTGCAGGCCTAATTTTTCTAAAATTTCTCCTACTTAAATTGATTTTGGGAAGATTACGGAGCTTCCATTGCAAGAATGTCAAAGGATATGGTTGCTTTCGAAGGAAATCCAAAGGTGGCCCACTATTGAACTCGGTGATGATTTTTTCTTCCAATCTCGTTTTATTTTCGTTCAATTCAACTACAACTTGTTTTAAATGAGTTGAAGTACTTAATTCTTCATGTTTTGCATGAAAAATCATGTATTTCATCCTTCGATTTCGAGATTTGAGATATGGGGCAAATTTGGGGGAAATTTGGGAAAATTCAAATATCCCAATTCCTCCTAAATTACCTGCAAGGTTGGATTGAAAACAACATTTTAAGGATGTAGGGGGGCTGATCTATTGATTGGCAGCATTTTCCCCCAAAATCGAAAATATTAAATTAATTTTTTAATTACTAATTAATTAAAAAATACTTAATTATGAAATTTTTTCGGATTTCTTTTTTGTAACAGTTGTAAATCCACTTGTAATTCAGAAGTAATAGTTATTATGTTAGTAATTATACATCACATACACTCCAATTTCATGATTCAAGTGTATGTGGCCCGATTTGGGGGAAATTGGGAAAATTTCAAAATTTCTCAATTCCTCCCAAATTATTTGCAATGTTAGATTCAAAACAGCATTTAAAGGATGTAGGAGTGCTGATCTATTGATTGACAACATTTTTCCCCAAAAACGAAAATATTTAATTAATTTTTTAATTACTTATTAATTAAAAAATAATTAATTATGAATTTTTTTCAAAAATTTCTTTTGGAATAGTTGTCAATCCACTTGTAAGTCAAATTAAAAATTATTATGTAAATACTAATAAATCTCACATACCCCAATTTCATGATTCGAGTGTATGTGGCCCAATTTGGGGGAACTTCGAAATTTTCCAATTCCTCCCAAATTGAGAGTAATGATAGATCCAAATCAACATTGTAAGGGCGTAGGGGGGCTGATGTATCAATTTGCATCATTTTAACCCCAAAAACAACAATAATTAATTACTTTTTTAATAATTATATTTAATAATTAATTTTTTTTCAATTTTTTTTGTTAGATTATTGTAAATCCATTCCTAAGTGTGGTTATTTTTTGCTGATTTCATGTTTGTAGGTAAAAAATGTCGGAAGAAGGTGGAGGAGAACGTAGAGGAGGGAGACAACCTGATATTGGATGGAAATATGGCCGTGTTGTCCCCAATAACCGATTTGGGGCCATATGTAGTTTTTGTGGCCATGTCTCACAGAGTGGTGGTGTAACCCGCTTGAAGGAGCATCTAGCAGGCGGGTACGAAAATGTTAAAGATTGCCCCAAATATCCAAGAGATGTGAGGGAGGAGATTAGGGAGGCTTTAAAAAAAAATTTGAAGATAAAAAATCAAAGAGCTACAAGAGAGAGGGAGATTAGGGAGGAGCTGGGGCGGTCACCATTTGTTGAAGAAGATGTGGTGGATCTAGATGAGGACGAAGATCCAGATTATAGACATGCAGTTGAGGAATCAATCCGAGAACGTTGGGAGGATGATCAAATGAGGAGGGTGGAGGCGAGCAGGCCTAGATTTGAGGGGTCTACTCATGAGCATGAGGGGGGTGGGGGGAGTGGGTCTGGGGCTGGGGGAAGTGGGGCCAGGGGCAGTACAAGGGGAGGTTTTTATGGACTGACACCTGGTGGTAGTATGCGGATTCCGGATACCCCTTCAGAGCCGAGGATGTATAAGGGGGTTGGGGGGACACAAAAGAAGTTGAAAGACATGTTTAGTGGGGGGGATGTCAGAAAGAAAGTTGGAAAGTTTATTGCGAGATTTTTCATATATGGTCAGGTTCCTGCAAATGCAGCGAGCAGTCCGCACTTCAAGAATATGATGTTCGTGTGCTCGCACAGACAGTGTCCTCCTCACCCTGTGAGAGAAATTGGAGTACATTCTCACTGATCCACACAAACAAGTGGAATCGGATAGGGTACGACAGCCTCCAAAAGTTGGTCTACTGCCACTATAACATGAAGCTACGAGAGAGGTTGCTCCGTACTGAAGGACGAAGAAAGGCAGAGGAAGACCCATTGGATCTGATGGCTATTGGACAACATGCTTATGTGGATGCGAACGACGATGACCCACTTTACTTGTGGGTTAGGTCGGACGACTTGGATACATCTGATGGGAGACCAGAGCCACATGTGGAGGCGGAGGCGGTAGAGCAGGGCATTGATGTTGAAGCCCATGTACAGGAGCAGAGATCTCCACCTGAGGCATTCGACCCTTTGACGAGGGATCCGGAGGGGAGCCCGCGACAGTCTTTATCACGCGGGCCACGTGGCGGTGAGACATTATCAGACATGTCGAGTGATGGTGATGATGGTGGTGGTGGAGATGATGATGATGATGATAATGATGATGACGACGACGACGACGACGAGGATGGGGACGACGACGATGATGATGATGACGGGGATGGTGGCGGTGAGAGCGAGTCTCATACTGGGAGTCAGTCTCAGAGGCCACTTAGCCCATTCACAGGGGAGAGAGAGTTTGATCATGCCACACAAGACACCGACCACGGTTCTCGGCCAAATGAACCATGTCCGCGGCTTGTAATCAACAAAGCATACACTAGAAAGAAGTTGCGTGAGAAACAGAAAACCCAGCCACTTACAGATATAGAGGAATGACTATTGGCTATTTCGATGAGAGACACCTACGGTCGTGGGTGTCAACGTGGCACTAGAGATTGAGCACGTCGTGACTCTAGATCTATATCACGTTCAAGGGAGGGGAGCTTGAGTTCCATGCCACAGTATGGATATGGATCACAGACAGGGGAGGGGAGCTCGACTTCCATGCCACAGTATGGATACAGACCTGGTGGATATGCGGTGAGCGACTCCAGCAGCTACGGCACATCATTTTTCGACTACGGTCAAGAGTTCACTTCTGCATATGGGCAGGGTCATGGGCCACAATACACATATGGCGAACAATATGGATATTCTGAAGCATCATTCATGCCCATCCCAGCTCCATATCAGTCACAGACTGTTACGATTACGCAGTACCCACGGATGGGCGTATTGGTTCAGTTTGGAGAGGATGAGTACCATCGTTATGTTAGGGAGTATCTTAACTGGTACCATTCTACTATGACCTGGGCACAATACTGTCGTTTTGTAGAGCAGCAGTTCTATTCCCAACCCCGTCGAGATGGAGACGATGATTACGAGCCACCACGCAACTCTATGTGGGTCTAAGCAGCAGTCAGTTGCATCCATAGGTATATTTCTCAGCTCTCTTGCTTATTTGACTTTGTCAATGTATTGATTGTGTTTACATTAATGTCTTGTAACATTTGTATATGTTATGGAATCAATTTATACAATGGTTGCATCAGTTCAGTCAGATAGCGCATAGCTTAGAATCCTTTTACAAAGGAACTCCTTTATGTGGACTTTTTTTTTACATATTATTATTTAAATGTGTGTATTGAGGTCCATTTTAACAATCCCTGAAGTTTCATTGAAAAATTCAATCAATTTTCCAATGTTTCCCCATGTTTCCCAAAAAGTGCGATACATTCCGCGATACAACCGATATTTCCCACCGATACGCAATATGTATCTGTATCCCAAGTGTGCGAAACGTAACGCGATCCCGATACTGCGAACACTGATCCCAACTAATTGGGGTCAGCTACACAAGTCCTGTTCAGTTAAATCATCATCAAATCACCTCCACCCACATCCGTTTGGGCCTTTCCCTTGGCTTTTAGAGCCACGAGCTTGAACTATTGGATTGCTAGGATTCACCAGAACAAGATGTGCCCAAAGTTTTGACTCCAGCTGCCAACCTGCCACAACCCCCCTCCTTTTTTCCAGGCTTGGGAGCAGAAATGAGAGTTCAAATCAAGATAAAAAAAAAAATGAAGACGACATTACGTGTAATCAAGATTAAGTCCAATCATCCCTGAAGTGTCAAGGTTTTGGTCTGTTTAACCAAAAATCCTAGGAGGATATGATAAGCAGTCAGTCACTTTGGGTTAAAGGTTATCCAATCCAGTGAAGTTCTAGAATTTATGTTAAAGTTGAGCAACTTAACATAGAAATGGAAGTTCATATACCTAACAAATGTGACTAGCATCCTGATCACTAACTGGAAATAAATGACCTTTTTTACACAGCCACACCCTGCACACTGACACACCCACTCACACCACATGGGAACTCGATCCCTGGTCTCAGTGTTGACACTCCTCTGAGTCTACCACTGAGCCAGGAATAGGCAATATTCTTCGATTCCAGTATCCAGTGATAGTGAAAGAGGAAACTATGTTATATTTTACAGAATTGGCCCCTTCCATGTGACTGCTTATGCCATAATATAAATGGTAACTGCCAATATCTGCTCATCTGTCATCCTCCATAGAAGTTGAAAATGTCTAAACTCAAGTAGAAAAGACATTTAAAAAGATGGTGGGCATGCTTACTTTGATCAGGGTCGTTTACATGTTATAACATTTGTTTTACCTTTTCCAGGTGTACAATGTACAATTTCAGGCAGCAGAACATAATAAAATTAAAAAGTTAGCTTTAAAACTATCCCCAAAACAAGTTCTGAGGTGATGATAAGTACCTAGACAATGAAGATATTCCAAACCAACAACAACTTCCGCTGCATAGAACCTGGAAAAAGTAAATTGGGTCGAGACTGAAGTTGGCACAATGGAGCAGGTAATAAGAGTATAAGAAAAATTTAGAATTCTATTAACAAAATGCGAGTCCTTGAGAGAAAACACCAGAATAGATAAAACATTTTATATAGTGAACTGTTTCAAAGTAAATAGAACAGCTGTGTTAACATGATTCATTCATCTGTGTGATCGATCTACAATTCAAACATGTTGCATGCCACTACAATCAAGCTGACATAGTTGATAAGGAAGTTTGATCAAGCAAACTGGGAGATAAAACTTCATGCCTTAAAGATCTCGAGGTGAAAATAAAGCACAATACTAGTCGGGTATACATCAAATAAGAGCAACTTTATCAAGAGATGTTTCAAGCACCGATGCAAGTACATGCAATCAATGTTTTAAATATCGATGATATCGGCGGATATATCCCACAATATATCTTGTATCCCACCCGTGTGATACGAAACACACAGGTAGTGCCGATATATCCCACATATTCGATCCGGTGAGCATTTTCAATTTTCGATCCTTTTTTTGTGTTGAAATTATGTTAAATCAGTGTCAAATGGTTAAAAATCTTCTTCATGTTTTTCATGAAAAATCATGGAGTTGGAGCTTTGGTTTCGATATCCATTGCTTCTTCATGTTCTCCATTTTTTTTTTTTTTCTAATTTTTCCTTCAACCAGCTATCAATTGAGATTAATTTCAAAGTATTTGATGCAATAATCATCACATACACTCTAATTTCAAAAATTGAGTGTAGGTCGTCCAATTTGGGGAAAATTAAAAAAAAATTCCAATTTCTCCCAAATTGCTTGCAATGTTGCACTCCAAACATGAAATCAAGCAATCATGATGGTTGATCTACTGATTTGTTAAGTCCTTGTCAATTTTCGGAAAATAAAAACCATTGTATTAAAAATTAATAAAAAATATTAAAATATATTTTTTTTCTTTCTAAATTTCCCTTCAACCAGCTGTCAATTGAGACTAATTTTGAAGTATTTAGGAGTGTTTGATGAAATGATCATCATGTATACTCTAAATGTTATGCATTCAATTTGAATATAGTTACATAAGTTCAGCTAGACATCGCATAGCTTAGGACCCTATACAACTAAAACCTATTATGTGCACTTCTTTTTTGAGATGTTATGATTTAAAAGTGTGTATTAAGGTCTTTTTTAACAATCCTTGAAGTTTCATTGAAAAATTCAACGATTTTCCTAACGTTTCCCCATGGTTCCCAAAAAGTGTGAAAAATTACCCGATACAAACGATGTATCCCGTGCGATAACCGATATGTATCTGTATCCCAAGGATGCAATACATAGCGTGATACCGATATTTCGAACACTGCATGCAACTAGACAAATTTCAAGCAAAAATATTGTGAAGAAACATTCTTGGTTGGAGTCTCAAAATTGAAGGAATTATTGAATTACTCATTGAAGATACCTCGCAGCTTCCTCTTTGAAAATCTTCATGGGCTGTTTGTCAAGCAAAGCAAATAGCTCCCCGCCTGGGCAAAAATCTGTTATCAAACAGACATGTGTAGAAGTCTGTGGAGTAGAAGAAAACTGTCAGTATATAGGATAGCATGAAACAACATGCAGGCATGAAACATGTCTAACAACTGCAGTCAGTTGTAAAACAGGGACTCTGTAGATTTTCATTCTGGAAACTCAGGGCACATGGCTATTCCTAATATAGTATAAAATAGCAGGATTCTAATAATGATAACAAGTTGCAAAACAAAGTGCGAGATGAATCAGTTTACTTATTGTTTGTAATGTTAGCTTGGTCTGTGTCATAGTGCCACAATGAGGACAAAAGAAGAACAAAGAAAAAAATAAACATGAATAATCAGATTTTCAAGCATATACTTGTTCCGAACTTTTGTGATGGAAGTATTTTATATGGTAACTTTGTCAAACACACTTTGCAGATGCAAGGCTCCAGAAAACCAAACAGTTAAATGCATGCTGTATTTTAACCTCAGAGATGCTAACTGAGAAAGTAAATAAGAAAGATAATGACTGGACCTGAAAAGAAGTATACAGTGTTGGAAGAAAAGGATGATCCAGTAGGGAAATGATCTCCCTTTCTACGCAAGCTCGATGAACCTGCACATCCTCCATGGATACAGTAGTCTCAAGTCAATGAAAGCCAATATATACCCACTCTCTTCTCTCTCTCTCTCTCTCTCTTTGAGAGAGAGAGAGAGAGGGGGGGAGAGAGTTTTTCCTTTTTCTTTTTTGAAAAAGCAAGCACACAATATGCAGACTAGAAGTCATTAGTCATTAAGCAACACAGAATCTTTGCCCCAACTACCTTAGGAGAATTATTAAGGGAAAAAAAAATGTAAACTTAGATGCAGAGATTTCCCAATACATGAAACAGAGACAAGAACCCATTTTGCTAAAACATCAGTAGTATTCACCTCAAGATCAACATAACTGGGTCTAGTGTAATAGTGAAGCAAGATCACTAATTTCACCAATATTGCACACAAGTCACTATCTTTAGACATCTCACTAAAATCTCCAGTAACCAGTGTTTTAAATAGCTACGCTATGTAGCGTGTAGCTTACGCTACGTAGCGTAGCTTGGCCTTAACGCTACGTAGCTCATGAAAATAGCTTACGTCACGTGTAGCCTATGCTACATGATAATTTGCATACGCTACACGCTACATGGAGTATGCTACAAGCTATGTGCCTCACATTACAAGTTATTTTTCATTGAAACATTAAAATCAAATAATATTTTCAATGATTTGTTACATTTTTTTACTTTCAATCTTTAATGCTTTTAGTGAAAATAATATAAGTAGTAGTATTAAATCAGTTTTCTTGCTCTTTCTTTACCTTCATACTTAATGATTACCCTTTCCTATTACTTTAGGTGGTGTTTGGTTGCACCAAATACCATGACAATTTGTTAAATTTCATTATTAATCAATCTAGTTTGATGAATATCATGGAATTAGTGCAACCAGATGCAGCCTTGATTAAAAATCTAGAAGTAGCATGTAGCTTATGCTACACACTATGTAGCTTACGCCTCACGTTTCAGAGGAGTGAACGCTACGCTACACGCTATTCGCTATTTAAAACACTGCCAGTAACATATGGCCAACCTCAGGATAACATAAAAGTTAACGTGTTTGGTTTCTTTCTTCAACAACTATGGTTTTGGCATTTTGTACATTCTTCAAACAGCTCCACACCCTTGAATTGCATTATTGTTGCTGCTGGTGTTGAGCTTAAGGCAGCGTAGAACTGGGGCTCTCAGCTTCTATGACTGTGTAGGTGGAGAAATGTTAATGGATCCCATACCACTCAACAGTCAAGACATAATAATCCAGAGCTGCGTCCAGGATACTCCTTCAATTCTGCTCCTTGGACACTACCAAATGGCCAGATGAAGGACAGAAATCGTAAGGTCTAAAACCTATGATTAGAAGTTGAAACATATTCTTGTCACAAATTAATTTTCCAGCTTGATGCATGAGTCCAAAGTCCACACCTTGAACACTTAAAAATTTGCCTTGAATCAGCTTAGATGTGGCAGTTTTACTGCACTCCCATGGACTATTACCTCACTACATCCATTTTGACACTAGTGCACCCATTGGCAACCCAAGCTATTATCACAGTTGAACTTCGGCATGCATGGAGTCAGGTTTTTTTTTTTTTTTTGGTCATGGAGTCAGTTGATTTCATTCAAGTTGATTACATCCAAGCATCTGATGTCAGATACTTACACGCCCCAAGCAAAAACCAGGTTGGCTCATTGAGTTCAGCCAGACTTGCATGAGATGATGCATTTCTTTTCTTTTCCATTTTTTTGAAGAAAAAATACAAATGAGGAGAAAATGAAATTTAAAGACCACATATATTATTAACTACAGAATATAGAATACATGGTTTTATGAACAAGGTAAATAAACTACACGTATTACCTAAATTGAAAATTTTTAAGTTCTCTATGCTTGCTACTATTTGTTACTCTCTTCTATTTATGACTTTTCGAGGTATTTAGTCTATATAAAACTAGGAATTGATCATTTAAGATTGCAGTTTTCAGATTGGTTGATTGATATTAGAAGGCTGCAACAATACAATTTTCGAACAACCAGTGATCATCTCAAGAGCCATTCATCATTCTCCAATGCAATAAAACAACTACAAAAGAAGTGACTCTCATACGAGCATATTCAAAAGAAACACCTACCAGAAAGGATACTAAAAGAAAATCTATTTAAAATGGTAGAAACACAACATAACAGAATATAACCCAAAAAACAAGAACAAGCATTGCTTTGCTTCTATCCAAATATTTACCAATCACATAGGTCATGAAATATGGAAAGGAAACAATACATATTTTTCCACCAATCCATGTGTTTATATAAAATTCACACCTTGTTACGATTCAACATTACTGATTTGTCCATTGCCTTCATAGCATACAGTTCACCTGTTCCTTGCAATTCCACCAAATGAACACTGCAGCAAAAAACGTGATAATAAGAAAACATCAAGGAAGCATGAAAATGTACAATATTAAAAAGTCATGGTCCAGAAAGTTGCAAGTCTTCTGCATGGTCATGTTTTTAAGAAACTCTTTTTCATTGATAGCATATATAACCAGAATTAAACTATTCTTTAAATGATCATGTATGACTATCTTTAAAATCCTAAAGCACACGGAAAAGGTGAAATTGCAACAGTCTACATGCACCTCTAACTTCAGTTCTCCATATAACAACAAGATTCAACATTTTTTTAAGAAGAAGCCAAAGGCTGAAAGAAACAGAACAAGAAATTGATATATATATATATATATATATATATATATATATATATATATATATATATATATATATATATATATATATAGTTAGTTAGTTAGAGAGAGAGAGAGAGAGCAACCAATCGGACCGTACAACCACTTTGGTTACTAGTGATTAATTAACGTTATTGTAAAAAATAAATAAGATAATAAATAAAAGGAAGGAAAAAATGGTGTTATAAAGGTAATAAATAAAGGTAACGCTAAATACAAGCATGCATGGTGTTATTTTTCAAGTCATAAAATAACTCCTTTTTACCAAGTGTTTATCAGTATTAATTCAAATTAAAAAAATTTAAACTGGTTAGACCTGAGGTATACCTCATATCTATAGGAAAATGGTAATATGAGGTTGAGCTTTGTGAGCCCCACTGTGATTTGTGATGGACATCAATCCCATCAATCAGATGCACCCTTCCATGGTGAGCCATGGGCCTAAAAATGAGACCAATCCATAGCTTAGGCAGGTCACACCACAAACAATAGTTGAGAGTGGATGCCCATCTATTAATAACTTCCTAATTGTATATAGGGTCTAGTGAGATGTGGTTTAGACATCCAACCCATCCATTGTTTGTGTCCCACTTGGATGAGGGGTCACACCAAATTTCAGGCCATTCTAAAACTCAAGTGGGCCCCACCAAGTGCTTTTAGACGTTTTAGTCATGATTTCCTATGGTTTCAAATGGTATGGCCCGCCTAAGTTCCGAATATGGCTGATTTTTGGCACATCCCATTACCTAGAAGGGACTTACCAAATGCACAGCATGGATGTCCATCACACATCATGGTGGGGCCCACAGAGAATGGGAAGCTCCCATGAGGTCAACCTCATACATACATACATACGTACATACATACAACCAACCAACCTTCCTTCGGATAAATGGAAGAAAATGTTGTCAGAAACTTAAGATGGATAACAGCAACATGGGATAACAAGCTTTTCCTTTGCTCAAAAAAGAAGCAAAGACTCATGAAAGCAAGGGAAACGAGTCCAAAATGCAAAGACACGGGCTACAATACCCTTTATATAGCAAGGTGTCGGGCCCATCAGGCCACCTTATATAGCATATCTATCAACATAAACTAAATGAGATGTGCGACAAGAATAAAGATACCTGCCCGTGTCACCACAACCCAAAGGTCTTATGGGCTTGAAATGCTTCAGGCTAATTTGTTGATCACTATTGATGATCTACATAACCAAGAAACAGAAGAATAAGCAGTAAATCATATATATGCAGAACTACCCAGGAGAAATAGCCAAGTAAATGAATGATGATAACCCCAAACTTGAAGAATAAATAAATAAGATCTGATCTAAAAGTGTTAGTGATGCAGGATGACCTAATTATGATGCATGTTTATGAACACAATTATTCAGCGGAAATAAAAGACAATAATAATCTAAAATTCTAGCATTAATCATCATAACTAAGAAAATCATAAAGGAAACATGCAATGGAGCGGGCCATCATCACAACCATGAAGTATGGAATTCAATTATCGCTTAGGTTGGATCCGGCGAGGGATGGGACCTCCCGATCTTGCATGGCCATACCCAATCGATCAATGAAGATCACTAGTCCGAAGAATCAGGAAGTTCTCGGATTAGGGATATGAGAATTTGAAGATTTAGGGTTTAGGTCGATTCTCAAAGTTTGATCGAAGAAGGATTAGTAAAACTAGAACTATAAAGAAGAAAGATAATTACCTTAAAGAATTTGGAGGGGCACGAGAAGAAGTTAGAAGAAGAAGATCAAGGAAAGAGAAGAAGCACCATGAAAGGGAGAGAAGAGAGAGGCCACCAAAGAGGTTTGCTTTTTCATTAATAATCAACTAATCTCGTTTCACTTAAATAAGCAATAAGAAAACATAAAAATACCAAAATACCCTTAAAAATTAAGTAAAAAATAAGCCCAAAAAAAAGACAGCTCACGCAGTGGTCGGGCGCCCGGTGACCAGTTTGGTCCGGCACCCGACAAAGGTCAAAAACGTCCAAAGAGCTTGGATGCATAAATCAGGAATTTCGGGCGCCCGGGTGAATTGGGTCGGGCGCCCGACGACAGTGAAAACTGTCTAGTGGGCTTCCAATGAGGTCTTCCATCATCCTAAACACGTGTCTTCCCAAGGTAGAGCCTTCTATGTGTCAAACCATGTGTGTGTAGGGTCTTCAATGCTCGCCAAGCCACAAGGAAGATGCTTGTGGCCCGTGCTTTCTTCGTTAGTAGACTTTGAAAGGCCTTGTATCCTCATTAACTCCCCTCGATTGAGAAAAACTCAACTCCGATGAGTTAAAGCTCTTGTGACACTCTAGCAAGTCTGAATCCACGTTCTGTAACTCTTCTTCAGTTAACCACGTAGATTCTGACAGTGGTTTATTCTTCCATTTAACCAAGTACCTCTGGAAACCTCCGTCCCTTGTAAATACTATCTCCTCATCCAAGATTTCCTCAATTTCTTCTTTATGGACAATAGGGGGAGGAAGGGGTGGAAGGGGTTGTGAAGCAAAATCAGAAAATGGCCATGAGAGACATAATGAATCAACGATGGGATCGTGGGAACGGACTAGATGTTCCACATTAAAAGTTGGGTTAGTGCCCATTTCAGGTGGGAGGTCAATCCGATACGCGTTGGACCCAACCTTTTGCAATATCTTGAATGGTCCTAACACTACGCGCTTGTAACTTCTTAGCGGAACCTTGTGAGAACCGCTCATGCCTTATTCTCACCATTACATAGTCTCCTTCTTGAAAATCTTGCAATCTACGATGAGAATCAGCTGAAATTTTATAATTATCATTACTCTTATTTATCCGCTGTCTAATATGCGTATGTAATTCATGGATATGTCATGCAAATGCATCGGCTGATTTAGAAGACCTTTGGGTGACTGACATGGGTAAGAGATCTATTGGCATTCTAGGCTTATACCCACTAACAATTTCAAACGGACTCATCCCTATAGATCGATTTACTGACCCATTATAAGCAAATTCAGCAATTAGTAAAATTAGGTCCCAAGTCTTAACATATTCACCCATTAGACAACGTAGAAGATTTTCAAGACTTCGATTTACCACCTCTGTTTGCCCATCTGTTTGAGGGTGGTAGGCAGTAGAAAACTGTAAATGAGTACCCACAATATGCCATAGTGTCTTCCAAAAATAACTGGTAAATCTGACATCATGATAAGACACTATGGTCTTAGGCAATCCATGGAGACGCACCACACCATAAAAAAAGACATGAGCAATATGAGACGCATCTGACGTTTTAGAACATGGGATAAAATGCACCATTTTAGAGAAACAATCAACAACAACAAAGATGGAATCGTGCTTTTTTATCGTCTTGGAAAATCCCAGCACGAAATCCATGCTAATGTCATGTCACAGAGCATGTAGCACTGGCAATGGCATATAAAGCCCAGTATTTTGCTTGCGTTGCTTTGTCAGCTGACATGTACAACATTGTCCTAAAACTTTGGCTACATGTCGCTTGAGACTTGGCCAATAAAAACGATCCTCTACGAGGGCAATGGTCTTATCACGACCAAAGTGGACAGCTATCCCTCCTTAATGAACCTCCCAGACGAGGAATTCAGGAAGGGACATACGGGGAATATAAAGTCGGTTTCCCTTGAAAAGGAAACCATCTTTAAGGACATAATCACCCGTACTACACTGATCACTAGAGAGCGACGCGTAAGTACCCCTAAAATCAGGACATGTGGGGTATTCATCTTTCAATTGCTCAAATCCGACTACCTCTACACTTAAGGAGTTGAGCAACGTCACTCGTCTACTAAGAGCATCCGCTGGTTTGTTTTTGACCTCGGCCTTATGTTTCAAGACGAACGAATATTCTTGAAGAAACGCTACCCACTTAGCATGCCTTAGGTTGAGTTTCTTCTAAGAATGTAAATATCTTAAGGCCTCCTCCTGATCAGAAAACAAGAAGAATTCTTGCGGTAGGAGATAGTGACGCCAATATCTCAGGGATTGCACTACCGTGTAGAACTCTTTATCATAGGTGTAGTACTTCTGTTTTGCTTCATTCAGTTTCTCACTGAAATAGGCTACTGGGTGGCCCTCCTGGCTCAACACTCCACCTATACTAACACCAGACGCATCACACGCTACCTTAAAGACTTTAGAAAAGTCAAGTAGACGCATGACAGGAGCTTCTACCATTTTGCCCTTAATTTCCTTAAAAGCCTTGACTGCGGCTTTAGATCACACGAACTCTCCCTTTTTCATGCATTCGGTAATGGGAGCCATGATTGTGCTAAATCTTCTAATGAACCGACAATAAAAAGTTGCTAAGCTGTGAAAGCTTCGCACCTCATGCATGTTCCTCGGCTCAGGCTACTCAACTATAGCCCTGACCTTTTCAGAGTCTGCGCGCATTCCTTTTGAAGACACTATAAATCCTAAGAACACGACTTGACTTGACATGAACGCACTGTTTCTTAAGATTAGCGTACAACTTTTCATTTCTAAGGACGCTATAGACCTGCTTCAGATGTTCAATGTGTGATTCCTTAGTGGTACTATAAATAAGAATGTCATCAAAGTACATCACTAGGAATTTTTCCATGAACGGCCTCAAGACTTATGTCATCAGCCTGCATAAAAGTACTGGGCACATTAGTTAAGTCGAAGGGCATGACTATCCATTCGTACAATCCATCTTTGGTTTTAAACGCCGTTTTCCACTCATCTCCTGGGCGTATGCGGATTTGGTGATATCCACTCTTGAGATCAATTTTGGAGGATATGGTGGACCTCGCCTTCATGTCAAGCATATCATCAAGCCTAAGTATGGGAAACCTATACTTGACAGTAATTTTGTTTATGGCACGACTGTCCACACACATGCACCACGCGCCGTCTTTCTTTGGTGTCAACAATGCTGGTACGGCACACAGGCTCATACTCTCTTGGATAAAACCCTTTTGCAGAAGCTCATCAATTTGGTTTTTCAACTCTGCATGTTCTACAGGGTTCATCCTGTAGTGAGGAAGGTTCCGTAGAGTTGACCCTGGAATGAGGTCGATGGCATGCTGAATGTTCCTCATAGGTGGTAACTCGTTCGGTAAATCTTCAGGAAACACGTCACTGTATTCTTTTAAAATCGACGTTACCTCATGGGGTAACTCTGATGGAACCTCAGGTGTAATCTCTCTTGCCACAAGGGCATAAACCATGGAATCCTCCTTAGTCTCTTTCTCAAATTCTCTCGCATTGATTATATGAAGAGACTTAGGTTTGTATTTCCTCACTTCCTTAGGCTCACTCGCCTTCTCATCCTTTTTCTTCACTATTGTGCTTTCAGGTGGTATAGGATTAAGTTTGATCTTTTTACCGTTATGCATGAAGGTACACGCATTTGAACAGCCAAAGATCATGACGTCATTGTCGAATAGCCACAGCCTACCTAGGATAATATGTCCAATATCCATAGGTATCACATCACACCATAAGGAATCCTTGTATGACCCAAACTCGATAGGAACTAAGCACTAATGGGTGATAGGAAGAGATGTTTTATCAACCCAAGAAACTTTATATGGGTCAGGATGATGTGTGGATTTCAACTTTAGACGATCTAAGGTGTTAGCGGAAATCACATTCTGACAACTTCCACTGTCCACTATCACCTTACAATTTTTCTCTCCACACTTGGTAAGAGTATAAAAGATAGTGTTTCGATGCCAATCAGCACTACTCCTAGACTGAGATAGCACACACTTGACTAATGCAAGCGTTGCTTCATCGCCTAATTCATCTTCATTAGTAAGACCTTCAGAGTGATATTCTTTTACTTCATAATCACCTGGTCATCAACACTCTCGTGGGACTCGCCTGCAACTAAGGCTTTTCCACGGTTCTTCGTAGGACATTGATTGGACATGTGACCGATATTCCCACATTCATAGCATCTCACTTGGCTACTCCCACTAGGACCGGCACCAAGAACCCCTTTGCCCTTGTCCTCCCTAGGCCTAGGCGGAACAGTCGCCTGCGCTCTAAGTTGACTACCAACATTAGGTCTGGTTCCCTGAGAACCAAATCTAGCATTAGAGTATTAGGACTCAAAACGTCCAATGATAGAAGCTTTCAGGTATTGCTCTAACTCCTGCACAACTTGATATGCTTCATCCAAGTCCGTTAAGGGCCGAGTCATAAGCTCGCGCTGAAGATCCGCTCGAAGGCCCGCCTTAAAACGCGAAAGCGTTACTAAGAGGTCCTCTTGGGTATCACATCGCATCATAAATTCCTCAAATTTGGAGATGTAGTCAGTGACAGACATTGACCCTTAGCGTAAGGATTGCTATTGGTCAAGGAGTTTTTGTCGGTATGAGAGAGAAAGATATTTCTCCTTCAACTTCTCTTTCATCTCATACCAGTCTATGATAGCTCTTCCAATTCTTTCTATCTTTCGCTCAGTGTTAGTCCAAAATAGCATGGCCTGACCCACCAGTTTCATCTTTGCAAACCGCATTTGACGGTTCTCTGACATGCCATACCACTCAAAATAGTGGTCCATGTCAACAACCCAGTCAAGGAATGCCTTGGGATCCAGACGCCCATCAAAACTCAGGGCCTCCACTCTCACATTCTTCATTGCACGCTCATCTAGATCATAGCGGTCTTAATGATCATATATGGCTTGTGCTTTTCGCACAACACCACGACCAACTCCACGATCTCTACCACTATTGTCTCTACATGCGGGAACACGTTCTTCAATGATCCCTCCCACTTGGGAGTGAGCATCATTCCCAACGGCGGGGTTCTCCCTTTGGGACATCTCTAATTGCTCAACTTTAGTCATGGTGGTGGTGAGTTGGTTATCTAAGCGAGCGAACTCACGCTTTTGACTCGTTTCTAAAGTAGTTATCTTTTGTATCAATTGAGCAAGTTGCTCAGATAACTACTCATTATTCATGATTGGTTGAAGTCCAAAACCTCTACCTCTTCTCGTGGGCATACAAGTAAAACTCGAACCAAACTCTACCCAACTTAACCACTATGGATATGCAGCTCACAAGATGAATGCGATGAATGTAGACTATGATGAATTGACAATTACTAAATTAGAACAGAAGACTACTCAAATCTGGAAATTTTCCAAATTAGGAAAGTTTCTAAAATTGGTAACTTTCTAAATTTGGAACTTTCCTAAAACAGTCCTAAAAATCAAAACCCTAATTTGATAACTCGATCTAGCAAAACCATGCAAGCCTGTTCTCTGATACCAAATTTGACGCAGGATGACCTAATTATGATGCATGTTTATGAACACAATTATTCAGCGAAAATAAAAGACAATAATAATCTAAAATTTTAGCATTAATCATCATAACTAAGAAAATCATAAAGGAAACATGCAATGGAGTGGGCCATCATCACAACCATAAAGTATGGAATCCAATTATCGCTTAGGTTGGATCCAGCCAGGGATGGGACCTCCCGATCTTGCATGGCCATACCCAATCGATCAATGAAGATCACTAGTTCGAAGAATCAGGAAGTTCTCGGATTAAGGATATGAGAATTTGAAGATTTAGGGTTTAGGTCGATTCTCAAAGTTTGATCGAAGAAGGATTAGTAAAACTAGAACTAGAAAGAAGAAAGATAATTACCTTGAAGAATTTGGAGGGGCACAAGAAGAAGTTAAAAGAAGAAGATCAAGGAAAGAGAAGACGCACCATGAGAAAGAGAGAAGAGAGAGGTCACCAAAGAGATTTGCTTTTTCATTAATAATCAACTAATCTCGTTTTCAGG
Organism: Liriodendron chinense; assembly: GCA_003013855.2. Classification (NCBI taxonomy): domain Eukaryota; kingdom Viridiplantae; phylum Streptophyta; class Magnoliopsida; order Magnoliales; family Magnoliaceae; genus Liriodendron; species Liriodendron chinense. Next base: position 609,055 of record PVNU02000133.1, on the reverse strand, counting down.
GCTTAGTTCACTTAAATAAGCAATAAGAAAACATAAAAGTACCAAAATACCCCTAAAATTAAGTAAAAAACAAGCCCAAAAAAAGACAGTTTGCGCAGTGGTTGGGCGCCTGGTGACCAGTTTGGTGGGGCGCCCGACGAAGGCCAAAAACATCCAGAGAACTCAGACGCATAAATCAGGAATTTCGGGCGCCCGACGACAGTGAAAACTGTCCAGTGGGGTTCCAAGCGGGTTTTCCATCATCTTAAACACGTGTCTTCCTAAGGTGGGGCCTTCTATGTGTCAAACCACGTGTTTGTAGGGTCTTCAATGCTCGCCAAGCCATAAGGAAGATGCTTGTGGCCCGTGCTTTCTTTGTTGGTAGACTTTGAAAGGTCTTGTATCCTCATCAATTAGGCTAAAGTCATTTAAAACACATACCAACTCAAGGAAACTACTGCTACAATACAAGAAATACTGGACAATGTCAAGCACAAATTTTTATTACAATTGTAACTAGTAATAAACTCATAACTAATCATATGTAGCCAAGAACATAGCATTTTCAACTTAACTCTCTTCTTTCTACATGGAATTGCAAGTCATTAATAATGATGATGAATGATGATGATGATGATCAAAGCCTTATCCCAATTAATTGGGTTCGGCTACATGAATCTTGGCACTATCAAGTACCATATCCTTAGTTGGACCATAGGTCATCAAATATTTTCTTAGTACCTCCATCCATGTACTTCAGGGCATTCCCCTTGTCCTTTTAGGCCTTCAACTTGAACTACTTACTCCTAGTCGGTGTTGTTGTTGTTCTTCGTTGCACATGGACAAACCCTCTAACTATACTTTTCCTCATCTTATCACCTATTGGTGCTACTCCTAAGTTCTCTTAAATGTATTTCATTTCTAACTCTACCCTTCCTAATCTTCCCACCCATCCAGCTCAACAACCTCCTTTCAGCTGTGCTCATCCCATAAACATGATGTTCCTTACTCTCCAAAATTATGTCCCATAAAGTATGGCCGGCCTTATAGCTATCCTATAAATCTCCCCTTCAGTTTGATTGGCGTGTGGCAATGTAATTCATTAATAATTTTGTTGCTGAAGTATGAAGTAGGACCATGGGGAAAAATATTGGAGGATGTTGAGCTCCTATTTCCATGAACATCATTAGTCTAGTACCAAACTCATATATCATAGTATGTTGCCTAGAACATACCATTTCCAACTTGTTTTTCTTCTTTCTAGATGGAAGTGTTATTCATTAACAGTGTCATGATAAAGTACAAAGCAGGACCATGGAGAACAATTGGACCTAAGGAACATAATCCCTAGGGTTAATAATTATCTTGACCAAAATCTCAACACTGAATTTGCTTCTCTGTGGATCTAAGAAGCACTCTTAAGAAAGGTCGAAAGATGCCCTAATAACATGCATTTCATAATAATGCAGCAATTAACAATGGTACATGCACAAATTCAGTAATTAACAATGGTCATTTCCACTTTATTAAACTAGTCATTAAAGTTCAGTTCGATACTACATCCAAACAGGCCTTAAAAAAAAAAAAAAAAAAAAAACAGTGCAAACAAACACAGAATCAATCTATTAAAAGTATAACCTCCCAATGGATAAAAATGCCGATAGGAGAAAAGATTTCTAAATACCATGTAAGCTCAGCATCAGCCTTAATCTGACGGCATTGCCATCCAACATGAAGTGTAAAAGGTGGGGAAATGCATGCCAAGATATTAAAAATTCTGATTATATGATTAAACGTTCAATTTGCACCATAAGAGTACCTTTTGAATTGCTCTCCAAGAAGAATTGTTCTTTTTATGGGGCCTTGGAAAGACAGGTTTGGAATGGATTGCCCACAAATCATCTGGCGTCTGTAAATAACATAATAAGAAATTCATGTCAACAATTGAGCAGTATAACAAAATAGTTTTGGCACGCATCTAGTAATGATTTACTATTTGTAACTATGAAGAAGAAGATAAACATTAAAAAGACTAGTAGATTACAGTGCAACGGTTCTCTACTTGATTTTGTATTGATTCATAGCCTGCAAAACAAGTTCCCCAGAGATGGAACGCACCAATCCACCTTTTGCATCATTGTCCTCGTCATCTAAGACTTATCCCAACTAATTGGGATCAGCTACATAAATACGTTCGGATGATGAAGGATAATGCTAAAAACAGCTTAAGGAAATTCAGCATATCAGGGCATGCCCAGATGCACTTGGCTTCAAATGAATTACAAGGGCATTTCATGGCCATAAACTATTGTCGAGTGATGGCGATTTCTACTAATTTCTTGAATCATTCTATACATGTGTCTAAGCATGCATAAGCCTCTTTCCAAACATGATACATATGGAAACAATAGCCTCCATAGTGATTTTTCTTTTTTCAGTGGCCGTTATAACAGGGTCGCGGTAGCAATAGTAGAAAAGACAAGTTTGTTCTTGTCAAATGATTCTAGTGCATTCCCATGTGAATAAAGTAAATACCCATTGTATAAAAATGTAATTGGATGACTTAATAATCACATTTCGTGGTATTATTCACTCAAGTTTTTTTTTTTTTAGTCATGCAACGCACCCACCCTGTTGGTCGCGCAACACACCCACTTGGTTAGTCACACGATGCACCCACTCACCAGTGGGGTTAGTGTGTCTCCTTAGCACTTGAACCTGAGACCTGCTGTTGAAACGCCTAGGCGTCTTCCAGCTGGGCTAGCAGGCGAGACACTTATTATTCACTGAAGTTGACTTCAACAATATTCTTTCTAATGATAGAATCTATGTTACCTAGGGTAAGCTGGGTAAGCTGGTCTTGTACCAAGACCTCAATGTTGAAGGGGTATAGCATTTATACTTGATCACGCAAAAGGTTCATCCCATTTTGAAGTGCTCAGATAACCCAGAAAAGTTAAACCGTGCATAATTGGAAATGAAAGCTGCAAGTAAGCATGAATAGTGAAATTCCTGCATAATGGCATTTATTTCAGCTATATTTCTGTCCAAACACATCACAGTCCAAAAGGTGTACCTTACCAAGTTGGCATCAGGAAGCTCTCGAACAGCTTCATCAACATTCTCAGCAGTAGCTTTGACCTGTAAAGAATAAATGTTGAAAAGGTATACATAACAAAAACACGATGAATGCCTTCGGCATTCACAGTACCATCATGATCCTATGAAAAATTATTATTAGCAAGGAAAATAAGCTATGACGACTATAAGTCAATTCTTTCTTCTTCTTTTTTTTTTTTTTGTTCAAGGTGGCTCGACCTTGTTACTGTTGAATACTGTTCCTATTGCTGTTACAATGTAATTGAGATTCATGTGATGAAACGTGTTCTATTAGGAGTTGTGTGAATAGTTTCCGATTTTGCAAGTTCATCACTCAAGTTGAATCTTATAAACCAGCAACATGGCTGATCTCTCAATGCATTGAGATCCTTACTTATCACCATTGTTCGAGTATCCCCGATATTTCGATAATATCCCCGATATTATCCGTTTCTCCAACTCGGTGATACCAATAACACTGGTAGCGATAGATCGCTAAGTATCGCCAATGTATCGCCTATATTTTTTACTGTGTAAATTCCAGGTGTCGTTTGTATCGCCAATGTATCAATATCACCAATATGTTCGACTATGTAAATTCCAGGCGTTGCTTGTATTGCCAATATATCAGCAATATTTTGAAAATATCGCCGATGTACCAATGTCGCCCAAAATCTATTTATTAAAAAAATTCCATTTTAATTTTTTTTTATGGGTGCATGGTTGTATGATGAAATGCATGTTTGTATGTGTGTCTATGTATGCATGCATGGATGGATGGATGAATCATGAATAGATGTATGTATGCATGCATGGATGGATGGTTGGTTGAATGAATGGATAGATGGATGTGTGTGTGTGTGTGTGTGTGCGCGCACATGCATGCATGCATTGATGGATGGATCCACCATTTCCCCCATGTTTCCCCAATGTTTCCTTGAGTTAGCGATACATGCTTTTAGGCCCCATTAAGGGGAAACTTATTATTAAATTCCTAAATATGCCAAGAGGCATCTTTTCCACTATTATTTGATTATTAAATATGCAAGTATGTGTATTTTAGCATCTCCTGAAGTATCATTGAAAAAATCGACCATTTTCCCCTTATTTCTCTAAGGCCCTGTTTGGATTCAATGAAATCAAAAGAAAAGAAAGAGGCTTTCTCACGAAACCTCCTTTCATGACGTTTGGGAAGCCAAATTGGTCGGAAAATGTGGGAAATCAGCTTTCCGACGCGAGAAATTTTCTCCAATATCTTTCTGAAAATTTTCCCTACCAAACCCTTGAGAAATAAGGTTTCCTTTCCTACGTTTTCTCTCCAGAACTGATAAAGTGTGCACACAGCCTCACCCAAAACTGTGTAGCCCTTCCATGAGCTCGCTTTGATGTATGCATCCTATATCCATGTCGTCCATCCATTTTTTTTGGGATCATTTTAGTGCACAAACCCAAAAATGAAGTAGATCCAAGTCTTAGGTGGACCGTACTATAAGAAATAGTAGTGATTGAACATCCGCCATTAAAAACTTCCTATAAGAAATAGTAGTTCAATCCCCACTGCTTCTTGTAGTGTGGTCCACTTGAGCCTTCAATCTCCCTTCTTTTTAGATTCATGCCCTAAAATGATCTATCAAAATAGATGGATGGTGCGGATAAAAAAATATACATCACACTGGGCCCCACAAACCCTTGACAAAACCATCCATCTCTAGCTATGTCCAAGGACACGGATTAGCTACTGGTAGCGCTGCCAGTTGCGTTCTCACTACTAAAGTGACATCACCAAGTCTTGTGGGTCCCACCATAATGTTTGTATCCACACTGTCCATCCATTTGGAGAGATCATTTTAGGGCATGAACCAAAGAATGAGGCAAATCCAAAGCTCAAGGGGGCCCACCACATAAATTAGTGGGGACAGTGATGCCCACCTTTGAAACCTTCCTAGGGCCCACCATGATGTTTTTTTTAGATCCAATCTGTTGATAAGTTGAGACAGACATGGACGAAGGGAAAACACAAATATCTGCTTGATTGAAACTTTTGTGGCCCCCAAGAAGTTTTTAATGGTCTGTGTTCAATCTCCACTGTTTTCTATGGTGGGGTACACTTGAGCTTTGGATTTGCCTCATTCTTTGGCTCGTGCCCTAAAATGATCTCTCCAAATGGATGGACGATGTAGATACGACACATAAATCATAGTAGGGCCCACAGAAGGTGGTGACGTCACTTCATAGCAAGATTACTGACACTGTCAATAGCTAATCTGCGTCCCTATGTGGTGGTTTCACATCCATCACTCCTATTTTCTCGTGGACATGTGGGTGCTGGAAAAAGCTTTGTGCGCCCGCATGATGTATGTGTTTTATCTATGCCATCCATCCATTTTTCCTACTCATTTTAGGGCATGAGCCAAAAAATGAAGTAGATTCAAATATTAGGTGGACCACACTAAAGGAAACAGTGGTGATTGAATGCCACCATTAAAATTTTCTTTGGGGCCACCAAAGTTTTGTATCAAGCTGATATTTGTGTTTTCCTTCATATACATCTGTGTGACCTAATCAACAAGTTGGATGTCAACTAAACAATTCTGTAGACCCTAGAAAGTTTTTAATGGTGGGCGTTCAACCAACAGTGTTTCTTGTAGAATGGTCCACCTGAGATTTGGATATGCTTCATTTTTGTAATCATGCCCTAAATTGAGCTGAAAAATGGATGAACGACGTGGATAAAACCCAGATCATGATGGGGCCCACAGATCTTTTCCAGCACCAATTAGCAGGGCGTGGAACAGAACGGTAACTGCCGTATCATATTGAAATAGGACCGACCCAAGATGGTGCTGCCCTTACCATGAGACCTTGATGTATATAATCTACATCCACATTGTAGTTACATCCAAAAGAATTTCTCAAGAGAATTTTGTTTTGCCAAACATATGATTTGAAAAAAGACTCAATTTTCTTGAGAAAATGTTGTTGATAAACAAATATGAGAAATAATATTTCCTTTACCACATTTTCTTGGAAACAATGTTTCTCGAGAAATATAGTTTCCTTTCCCACCCTTTCTGCAAATCCAAACAGGCCCTAATGTTTCCCTAAGTCAGCGTTACATGCTTTTAGAGCCCCATTAAAGAGAAACTTATTATATATGCATCGTTTCTGCAATTATTTGATTCCTAAATATCCAAATATGTGTATTTTAGCATTTCTTGAAGTTTTATTGAGAAATTCCACCATTTCATCGTATTTCCTCAATGTTTCCCTCAGTCAGTGATACATTCCCGGGTGTCAGCTTTAATGTTGGAGATATTGATACATGTTTCCGTATCCCCAGCCAGTGATACATGTAACAATACCGATACTACGAACACTTCATATCACCCAAACTTGAGTAGTGAAAAGACTGAGGGGGCATGTATAGCACTGTCTGGGTTAGAACCTCTCTAGGATGATGACAAGATTTCCAGTTTCTAATGGTAAATAACATTTTGGAAAATGTATACCACCCTAAATCCCCATTCCAGGTACATCTTATTCCAAGCATGATTCAAAATTAAACTAGATGAGGATAAGTTGAAGCTTATTGTACTTTTAGGAGGAAAGGCAAATCAAAACAGTATCAAACAAAGATGGAAAGTAAGGGCAAAGGAGGTGAGATTGCATGGTTCACCTGAACATATTGACCAATGGTTTACAAATTTGCCACAAATGTGCCTACACTTGAAAAGGTCCTTGAAATTGAATCTTGTGATTTCTTTTTGTTTACATTTTAATTCCAACTGTTTTTCATTTTTCCTGTTGAATCTCTCCTATCAGTTGTTTGCAGAATGATAATCTTATTTCTACTTTAAAGTGACATATTGTGACCCCTAATCTGAGGGAACACATAGTGTCTATGTAGCATACCAAGCACCAAACAAGACCTTAGAGCAATAGTTATCTATAAAAAGAAGGTCATAGAACATAACTGATGCAACATGCAATACTCCGAACTGTTAGATCTCAATTCTGGCCCTTAAAAGTTGAAAGCTATGTTCAAAAAGGAAGGTCTTCAAAAAAGTCGCTTTCTTTTATGGAGTAGGCATTAGAACAGTGCTACTACTAGAACAGTGTCAACATGTCATCAAATATTGCAACAACATGAATGATGGAACATAAAAGATGAAACATAAAAGAGAGAAAAAAATGACATGAATGACATGAACATAAAATGACAACAATGACATGAATGATGAAACATAAAAGAGACAGGGTGAAGGAACATACCAACTTAGCACTTTGGATTTCTGTAGTCTCTGAAAGGCGGTTTCGCAGGGGTTCCAGGTGATCACTTCCATCTAGTTGTACCCCAATGAAGTATTGAAGTTCACCCTAACAAAAATTCAGCATCAGTTTGAAAGTCAAGAAACAATATTAGTTTCAATTACGGAACAAATATAAATCCATCTTGTTTGATAAGCAATCACTTGTTAAAAAGAAGTGCTACCTTTTGGTCGCGCATAGGTTGCAAGTGGAATAAATTCCAAAACTTTTTCCCTGCAGTTCCCAGATTTCAAAGGTCAAGCACATAGAGAAGCATCAAAGGTAAAACCTAGTATCTCCTTATTAATGGAGCAAATGCAGTCTCCTCAGAGATCCAATGAGCTATCCCCAAAGAGTGTCAATAGTACATACAAATAACCTTTAGTTCATAGATATCTAATCGAAGACATAACAAGCAACTGTAAAAGAAATGTTCCTAATGCAATAAATAATGGAACTGACATGGTATAGTTACATCATAACTGGAAGTACTGACATTAGCAACTTACCACTCTTTGTGTAGTTGATCAGCTGAACAGTGATTTCCTTTTGTTCTCTGATAGCCTCTCTAATTTTAGAGACAGTTCCTTGATCCGTATCAGGGCCTTGAAGAAACCTACAGCATCAACTTGATCTTATTGTTTAAGTGTGGTCTGATAAGGGACTTCTCATAATTTTAGTAGAAAATAAGAAACTAAGGACCGGTTCACCTTCATCAGATTCAAAAGGATTTAAATCCTTTTAGGTTCCAAAATGCACTTCATTTTGGCAGGGTGCAAGCCATACCCCTTCAGACAAGAAAAGAGACGTAATATGACATGGATCCTTGGGCCCACATCATAGACCATGTCAGAAACCTAAAAGGATTCAAATCCTTGCCTCTAAAAAAATGCAAAGAAGCCCCAATTATGCAAACCCCTTCCCTCATATCATTAAACTCAGGCAGTACGAGGTTGATTCTAATTTGATAAGACCAGCAATATGATAAGACTAATAAGCTTCCCCGTAAACTTTACACATGCTTATATTTACATAGCTACTAATAAAATTATAATGTCTTCTCAATGCTCATGATTTAGTTTGGAGATACAAAGAGGAATAGACCCTATAATTTCTACTATCTGTAAAAAATTATTCAAGACAGTTTTACTGGGACTGGGAGTCGGACACTGCTGTGAAGAGAAACCAAGACACGCAAAAAATCCTTACCGGCAGTTTCTTCCAAGAATTTCTTCCCGAGTATACTCTGTCAGTTCAAGAAAGCTATCTGATGCAAATATCTGCAAGACAGTACAGAATGAGTTGGAAATAGTGATGTGCTAATGCTGCGGACTTGCTAAAATTCAGAATCTATGATATTGTAGAAAGGAGATCTTTAAAGGAAAGAACAGTTAATTATTTGGGATGTAGCTGTATCAGCCCCCCCAGACAGGAAACAAAAATGGGGAATAGAAAGCTAAAATATGGTCTGCCACATATTAAGATCCAATACACATTATGGAAGTGAATGTCTTACTATGGGGTTATCAGGAAGTCTAGGATCTGTTATCACAAAATTTTTTTCAATGCGCTCTAGTGTTGTGGCTAAATCAATCCCTTGGCGTATATCCTTTTCTCTTTCCAAATGATCCCAGCTGTCAGATCGTTCTATATCTTTGGTCATCAAAACCTCTGGCTCAAAACTAGGTTCGGGGTCAAGCCTCTCACTTGAACTGGCCCTACCTTTAAACCTGCAGTGAAGAAGTCATATATCTGCCTCAAAACAACTTACCATAAAGGTTAATAAAGCTAGAGCAATTTCAACTTGTCAATTACTGATCGTTAAAAAAAAAACATACAACATCAAATGTTATTACTATTAGTGGAGAAATCTTATACATGAGGCCCTTAGCTAAATGAAAACTAATTGGGCCCAAAAAATTGCTTATAGCAAACCTAGCTAATGCATTAATTGGGCATGTGCTTGATATAGTTTTCTGACCAGTGATTAGTATTCTAACATAAACTGTGTGGTTTTCCCAAGTGTCAGTGCTCAACTTTCCTTCTGGGAAATGATAAGGTGAACTTGAGAATTTCATGTTTGTTCAGAAGGAAACAAAAGATTCTCCAATTTTGTCATAGATCCATAAATTTGGGGGGGGGGGGGGGGGGGGGGGGGTACGATTGGTAGTGTTTCCCTCAACTATGATATCCAACATTGCAAATGAAATTAGAGAACAACCCAAAATTTTATTCCACTATGTGCCATTTACAAATACAACAATACATAAGTTCCATTTTACATAGATACACCACGGAATCCAAAAGAGTAAAACATCAGAGTGCAGCTAATATAATCTATGCTACACGACTCCCGTGGGGGGACATAGGATCTTGGATTTCGTTGAATGATTGAAACACAATTAATTCTTAGAAAAATGACAATGCAACTTGTAGGTTCTAAGATATTTGTAAACTCATATATCTACTAGTTGTTCTACGACTTCTACCATGATTCCTATAATATACAGTTTCTTTCATGTCTTGACTGATTATTGTTTTGCAAATAGATGCTTCTACCACCCTCCAGAACAGTCTCTTTAAAGTAAATGTCCAACTCACATCCTAGAGCTTTTAGCATTATTTCTGTCTTTTTTTGAAAGATGAGAAATATTATTACGAAAAAGAACAGGAAACGAACAACAAAAGAAGAGCACAAAATCAAGAAAAAGAATAAAAATACAACCACTGCCCCAAGGCTGAGAGAAAGAACCCAGCAACCCAAGGAAAAAGAAACACACAAACACAGGCTGCGAGAAACCAGCTAGCTAACAATAATAATGCCCAGTACCTAAATAAAGAAAGAACTTTGGAGAGGAACCCCGAGACTGAGTATTGATTTATGAAGCATCGGTTGTTTCTCTCCGCTCACACAGCCCAAACTACTGCAAAAAAGATAATTTTCCATTTCCTTCTTCCTAGCACTCCACCATGATCGTTGTGCCAGAGGCAGAAAAGATCAGCGATGTCATTTGGCATGGCCCAAGATAACCCTGCCATTCTCAAGATGCTCCACTATAAATATGTATTTTAGTGAGTGAGAGACAGAGAGCCATAATAGCGTTATCCCAGCTATTCGGGATCAGCTTTACATTTACTAAACTTGTTTCCCAATCATTTGCTAAGGACCTATCCTTGGTAAGTGAACCAACCTTCATACCCTTCTCACCACGTCTATCCCAGTCCCCTTAGGTCTTTCCCTCCTTTAAGAGGGAGGGAGGGAGGGCACAGTAACAAAAAAAAAATGATAGGCACAGTCGTCCCAAATAAAAAGGTATTTCCAATGCAGATTTTCTGTAAACATGATGAAAGATGCAACCTTGAAGTTAGGATCTTTAAAAGAAAACGTCCAAATCACACCTCAAAGCTTTTCAGATTCCTTCTTTCAGAAATTTTACTAGAGGTGAGGTTTTGTCACTTCCTCTTTTTCAAGTGCCTACATTCCCATTGGCTTATCTCATAACACAAGGAAATGATTCACATATTCACATAGAAGCTCCTCAAGGTCTAAAATCTCCCAAGTAATAGGCAAGCCTACATGGGAATGGACCTAACCGCTCAACCAAGAAATGAGGTTGACCAAGTCTCTTTCCTCTAGAAGTGGACCAAGGAAGAAACAGGAGAAAACTTTACACCCTAAAGCAAAGTGCATAACTAGGATATGTAAGAGTTTCTAGTCTCAAAAGGCCCAGCATAAGAGAACATCAGCTCACCCCATTGTCTCTAAGTTAGTCCCTAAAACCTGCTAGACCTATATTGCCTAGTGAGCTGCATCAAAGTTTTAACTTGGAAATTCTGGTATTTTTTCTTTCAACAATCTATCCATGTACCTATCAAAGAAAAATCTATGAGTGTACCTTCCTATGGGAATTGACCTCTATTTTTTTGTGAAAACAACAAAATGTAACAAATCATTGAAACCATTAATTGATTTTTGCCCGGTCAAGAATGTATCCATAGCTCAGTGCCTCTCCGGTCTGGCACCCTCCTTGTAGGAACACCTCTCAGAGTCTGAGAAAGAAGATCTGGAGCAATTCTCTCTCCTCTGCATGGTATTGCCACTCTCTGGTCATGAAGGATTCCATGATTTGGTGGAAAGACAGATCAAGAGGCTTCTCTGTGGGGTCCTTTTTTGGTCGGATTTCCCAACCCGATCCAAAAGGGAGTAGTCACACAGGCCCCATTTGGAGCCTCCCCCAATGGTAGCGGCCTATGCCTAGCTTGTCGGCAGGAGCAAGGTCCTTACCGTTGACAATTTGCGTGAGTGAGCTATGGTGTGCTTCCCATATCTGCCTCCTGTACATGGATGATGAGGAATAGGTGGATCACATTTTTAACCACTGCTCCTATGCTAGGAAAGTTTAGGACGGCATTCTTTCCTTCCCCTCAATTCCTGGGTGATGCCAGTAGGGCTGGTCATGAGCTGAGTCAGCTCGAGAAACTCGATCGACTCGACTCGAAAAAGCTCGCCTCGGCTCGACTCGACTTAGTAGAACAAGTCAAGCCAAGCTTCATTTAGGAGCTCGAGTCAGAATCGAGTCAAGTTCGACCATTGGGTCACTCGACTCGACTCGAAACTTGACTCGATTCAAGCTCGACTCGACTCGAGCTCCACTTGACTCGTTTCGTATAGATATTTGTTAAAAAAAAAACCTAATCTTCTTATTTTTTTGTTCCACCCCCCCGCACCCCCCCCAACACACACACACACACATTGGGGTCCAAGCTTAGGACATATAAAACCCTCACACGTTGGGGGGATTTCTTGATCCTACTATTTTGTTCAGGTAAGAACATTCCTTGCTGAGCATGTCTGATGGATTGAGTAATTTCAAGTACAAAACATGGTGAGCACACAGTGGTTGTGTGTTTTACATACTACACAAACACAGGTGCTGCGGTGAGACCACACACCATACATATCTACAAAACAGGGGCTATGGTAAGACCAAATACCATATGCAGCTATTGATTGCAATTTTATGAGGGAGGTGGTGCATTTGATCCATGAATCAGCTAAGCCTCATCATTGATGGTCCACACAATAATTAGGGCAGTCCATTCATGTGGTGAGCTATGCATGTACTATGTTAATTATGGTTCAGAAAATATTACTAATGGTCTGCATTCAATGCATGTGTGACCTGGCCAAAGAAAAAACCGATCAGAGCTAGGTCATTTTAATGGTGGGGTCCCACCTGTAGAAATACTATTCTCCCCTAATATATGTATGACTTCTTGAACTTAATGTTGTTGACTTATTTTGTAGTAAAAAATATAATAAATTGAGGTGGGAGCAAGCTCGATTCGACTCGAGGTAAGCTCGCCTCGACTCGATTCACTAGCTCGCCTCGAAAGTTTTAGCAAACAAGGCAAGCTCCAATGGTAAGCTCGAGGGTGAGCTCGAGCTCGAGCTCGAACTCGAGGAGAGCACAGATGAGTCAAGCCAAGCTTGGCCCACCTCGACTCGACTCGGCTCGATGTACAGCCCTAGATGCCAGGTTCTATCGAAGGCCTTTTCCTTGCCTGGCATGAACGAGGCTCCCGAAAAGGGGCAGATTGAGGTGGCGATTGGCCCTACTTGCTGGTCTTTGGACCCTTTGGAGTGAGAGGAACAACCGTTGCTTTAGGAATAGAAGCAGTCCTTCAGATGCTATTAGAAAGGTTGTATTGTATTTTTGGGAGTGGGATCCCTGATTTCAGGTTTGTATCTCTTTAGTTTTTTTCTTTTTTCCTGCTGTTGTCTCTTGCCTTCTGGCTTTCTTAATAAATTAAAAATATATATATTTTACTGTTTTGGTGAAAAATAACAGTAGCAGATGATACGTAGCATGTAATGTCTACTACATAGTGTGTAACGTACACTACATTTGACTTAAGTTATGTTCATGTGCTACATTGTGCGAAGGCCAGGCTATGCTAAGTGTAAGCTACACTGTGTGGTGTAAGCTATTTAAACGCTGCTTAAAAGTAACCTACAATGAAGATTATTATTTTGAATAGCAATATCATACTAAAATGAAGATTATTAGCAAACAAGAAAAAAATGAAGATTATTATTATTATTATTATTATTATTATTTTGAAGAGCAACATCATACTAGAATGAAGATTATTAGCAAAAAAGAGAGAAAAATAAAAAAAATCTCAAGCAGTTGATCAAGTTTATCTGTACACCCATTTCTAAGCACTCAGCAAGTACCTAAGTGATCATCTACTCAATTTGAAAAAATGGTGTTGAGAAATAAACCAGAGAATAAATCAGGAGAAACTAATAGTTACACCTAACAGTAGCAATCGGTGGAATTTTTCTCTTTTCTTTTTCCTTCTATTGGCCAGCATAAAGCATTTACAAGAATAAAAACCTCACCCCATTAAGGAAATACGTGCAGATTTTCTGGCTTTCTTTTTAGTATCATGACTGGTGCTCATTCTTGATACCTCACTTTTACCCTCTCTTTGAGGAGTTTCTCTACCAGGTGTATTTAGGTTTTCAAATTCTGCAGATTTTGGCAGGGGAGAATCAAGGTGAAACTTTTCATGCTCCATGGACTTGCCAGGGACCTCTGAGTCTGCTCCTTGAAGAACATGAACACGTGGGTGCTTCACAGTGTGTACAACTTCAGTGATTGAACACAAAGCGTTCTCCTTCTGACGAGCTGACCACAAAATGCATCCAAGCATACAGCCAGTGTTAGCAAGAGGGACAGACTTGTATAATTACTTTCAGAATTATGGCAGACACTCTGTTTACCATCATAACGGATCAGGGACTTTGGCAAGCCATTTGGCCGCAACTCTTTCTCATTTAGACCTTCTGTATATTTGCTGACCTCAACTTGCATTCTGCAAAGAACAAGGCAAATGGTTTGGACTCTCCACTTTGGACATTGAAAGGAAACAACAGAGTATTACAATATTGTTGTGTCCATAGATACAGTCTTTATGTATTCTAAAAAAAAATAATAAGACTTGCTGCATTACAAATTAGTTCATATATTACAGTAGAATACATTTTTTTGCATAATAGCTGACTCTTCCATTCATGAAAGGCATACTAACATTTTAATTACCTGGACCAAATGTGGTAAATAACATGATCCATGCTACACCAAATATTAAAAATGATAAAAAAAAAAAAAAAAAAAAAGGAAGGCTAAAGTTCACAGATGATGATTTCGGTCAGATTTACAGATTGAGCATTTGAAAGATAATGATGAAAATCAGAAACTTGAGACTGAGAATTAGTAAGTAAAGATGCATATGTACTCTTAAACAGCGTGGGCTAACAATTTAGAGATGTGTAAATAAAGATGCATGTGTACTCTTAAACAGCGTGGGCTAACAATTTAGAGATGTGTAAATAAAGATGCATGTGTACTCTTAAACAGCATGGATTAACATCAACCACACAAAAGGCAATTCAGGCACCCACCATTCTATCATCATTTTTCCCATGTATCAGAACTGCTACAATTTAACTCATTGATTTAATCAACCTATGATAGACCATTACATAGTGCCTGTGGGAGTTTTGTGCTCTCACTGCCAATCCGAGGGTTGCGTGAGGTTGGCAGCTGGCATGAAACTTTTGCAATCACTTTCATTATAAATCCTTCCAAAGCCCATGAGAGTGGAATGGCGGAATAGGATGGTGCAGCCAGCCCCAGTTAATTGGAATAAGGCTTAGATGATGCTCAGAACTACTACAGTTTAGATATGTCCTAATGCAGAGGTATTTTCACACCAGGCTCAAGTGGGGCAGCCTGTGTGATGCGGGGGCACACTCAGGGTGGACGATCCATGTGAGGCGGATGGTCCGTGTAAGGTGGATGGCCTGTGTGAAGTAGGTGACTTGTGTGAGGTGAGGCTTGTGTGAAGCAGGAGCCTGGGCTATGAGATAAAAGAATTGATTCGCCACACTCTATAAGTACGAGCTTTTAGAGCAAGTGGTTAGTTGTCCTGCGTCAAAAGTGATATTAAAGCGGGAGGTCTCGTGTTCGAAACTCCTCACCGAGGGTGATTAATGCAGGGGGATTTTCACACCAAGCTCAAGTGGAGCAACCTGTGTAAAGCAAGAGCCTGAATTATGAGATAAAGGAATTGATTTGCCACGCTCTATAAATTTGAGCTTTTAAAGCAAGTGGCTAGTCGTACAACATCATGTCCACAAGACTTTGTCATGGTTGGGAAGTAGCCATCAGTGACTAGCATCTAATTCAAATTCTCCTCCTTCCCTTACTGGGGAGTGCTGCCTACCTAGAAATTTGATGATAGAGCTATCCAACACTCTGAACTAGGAATTACAGAGACACAGAAACCATTAACCCATCTTTCTTTCTTTTTCTTTTTCTTTTTCCTTTCTCCCTTCTCCGGAGCAATCCAAGATAAGCCAATCCCAGATATATCCAATTCATAGGTTTTAGGCAACAATACGGTGTTAGGTAGAGCAGTAAGCTCATCCGATACTCTCGCTTGTAAGAACTGAGTGCTCTTAAGAAGTTGCGGAGGTTGTTCGCCATGAGGGGATAAACACAGAAAGAAGGCTCTTCCTCATAAAGTCCTTTGGACAGGATGTGTTGTCAGTTCTGAACAGTGGGGGTAGGGCCCCATAGTTTGTTAATCCGGAGAATTGGTCGGTTGAGTCCCACAGGCCACAAAGATCTCCCGTAATATAAGATCCCAATGATTTTCCCACTTTAATGCATACCTTAGTTGTTGCTCCTTAACCATCTATATGTAGGCGACAAATTGAAAGGTTAAGATTGTTTGGAGGAATAGACAATCCGGAGTTGGGATGTAACAGAGCAATGGTCAAGATTATCAAACAGTGATTCCACTGATGAGAAGGCTGCATATCATGCATCTTTCTTCAAAATGAGATGCGCCAATTTTAAAATGCCCATATGTGCCTAACCGCATAGATATGATATCCTATACAAGGTGTACTCCTTGATGTGTCCTATCCTGTAAATCAGGTGCAATACGTGTGAATCTGGACCAATGGTTATCCTTGCTCTAAACGTCTATCTTATCACTCAAGTGTGGCCCATATTATGAGTGGAGTGGCCAGAATTGACTAGGATATTCACCATGAGGAACCCTATGAAATGCTTAGATCTGGCACACGCTAGCCATGTTGGTGCTGCTGGTGTAGACTTCTGCCTTTAGCTATCCTTGTCCCAACCACCTCTCTACATAATGAGTGGATTGACGGATTCCAATAAGAAATATATGCCACGGGCCCACCTAATGATAAGCCCAGATCTCACATATGTGCCTGCTTCTACATTTCTCCGGCCTGTGGTCATATGCAAATACACAGCTGCAAAGAGCAGTCCTCCAAGGGAAACTAGGAAGATCATCTTCTTAGGAAGCTGAAGTTTACACTCCCATTTCAATATATGCAAGCCCTTTCTAGTTTCTTATTTTTTTTCCTTTATTAGTTCACTATGTGGCCTCAAATTCACACCAACTGCAGAATCTTAACCATCTGAATTCACTCATTGACTATACCAACTGATTATTTTCTTTTTATCCATCAATTGGATGATTATGATAATCCGATCATTGTAATGTTCAATCTATGCTCCATCCACAATGGGTCTGCAATTTGAACAGTCTGACTGACGTACATATATCCCACAAGTATGGTCCATCATCTTTTACAGCGAGGAATGCACACTGATTATCCATGTGCTGGTTGATAGAGTAGAAAAATGGCCATAAAGGGATGCATGTATTCAAATCAGGAGTTTGTATATGTCATTTTCCTTCTTCAAGTTAGAGTTAAAAACCATGCACCGTTTTTTCCTCGTAACTTATAACACAGATCAGCTCCATAATTTGTTAAACTAGCCATCTGTCTGCTTCAGGCATCAATCTGGGAAATTGTGTCATCTGTAATAATTTGCATGATGCATTTCTCATAAGAATCTAGCGGAGTATTCGAGTATGAATTTTGAACATTCCTCAGCAGAAATTTTCAGCATCTCTATCTTTGCTAGTTCTACAAGCACTACTAGTTTCAGCTAAGATGATTGCTGGAGTATCCATCGAGCGTGCTATGAGCCTCTGACTAAATAATAGGATCTGAAAATAATCTAGCTATTTTTATTGATAATCTGGCTATCTTATTGATAATTTAGAAAGTAAAAATTACTCTTTAACTATGAATTAATCAAACTCACCCTATATATTTAATAACCTTCCCTGATTCGTCCTTTATGGGTGTGATGGTTAGAAGGTTCCAGAAAGGTGTGCCATTTTTCTTGTAATTCAGGAGCCTGCCGCAGTAGCTATTTCCAGTTTTGACAGCATCCCTAATTTTTGCAACTTCCATAGGATCTGTTTCAACTCCCTGAAGAAAGCGACTGCAAGAAAAGGAGAAGAACAATAATAGTAAACACTAATGTTGAAAGTTGAAAAAAGAGCATCATAACCATACTATTATACCAAAAAATATAATTCAAGAATGACTAGCGATTTTTATAGATATCTTCGCCCTTTTTTTTTCTTTTTTGGAAATTCTACCAGTTTCTGCCAATAACAGTTAATAAGCAGTTCATACCAGTTTCTGCCAATAACTTCCTTTGCGCTATAACCAGTCATACCGAAAAACCCAGCACTGGCATACATAATAGGGTAATCTGGTCTGGTTGCATCGGACACAACAAAGGTCTGCTGTAGTGAAGATAATGCATCCTTCAGCTCCTGAGAGACCCTGGGAAAGGCTGATTCTAATCCAGAACTAGATTCATCAGATGACCTACGATCTGCAGACTTCTCGAGTGAAATTTTACTTCCTTCCGCTGATGACCTTAGACCCACATATTGGGCATTATTCACTCCATTTTCTGACTTAATTACAAGGCCCCATTCAGCTGCCCTTTCCGCAATGCTAGCATCACTTAAAATCTGATCAGATTGGCTATTTAAGGGGTTCCCACCAGATTCATGTGATTCTGAGAAATCATCGCCATTCTGTGTACTTCCAGGAAAATATGTTCTGGAATCTTCCAGAGTCTCAGATTTCCCAGGGTCCTGTGCAAATGCCATCCACTTGTCAACAGGTTGCCTGCCAGAAGGGGTCCTTGCTGAACTCTCGCTCATCTGAGGACCCTGGTATTCCATCTCTGTGCTCTTACTGGGCTGCCTGGGATATTGTTCTTCATAGGAAGACATGGATGAGCTTGGTATCATCAGTTAGTCGTGTGAGGAGGAATATTTCATCAGGTTGAATACTTAAACCGATTGCCCTTGATATCTATCTGTGGATTGATCCTTTGAAGATGAGGATGAGACATAAGAACTTGCTTCAGTTGGATTCAGAGGCTCTTTCTTTGAGGTGTCTGATTCAAATTATTCTGAGACATGCATATACCAAGACAAATGAGTTTCCACCATAACATAGCAGCTTATTTATAGAACAAGTCACTGTACAGCTTTTCTTTCCAAACAGAGAACTAATAGAAGTAATATGATGGATGTAGCTGAACGATTTCCAGAATTAAGAATGGGAATTGACAAATATTTCCTCGATTTCAAATTGAAGATATAGAGTAGGAAAGAAGTCTTTTCATGTCCTCTACAAGTGCCAACACAAGCTCGTTTCCTCCTATCAGAGAAAGTTCACAATGAAATGTATATAGAGTTATAAACAAACTAAGGGCCTGTTTTGATAGATGCCCAAAAATGAGTCCATCTCATTTTAGTTAATTGTAATTATGTATTAGAGATCACATTTCTTTTCTTAAGGATTAAAAATAATCTTGATAACCAACAATCACCATCTCTAACACATAAATATTATTAACTAAAATGAGACGAACTCATTTTTAAGCACCTACCAAACATGCCCTAAGGTTTAAATAGTGGACATACATCTTAGGGCTCAAAACTGCTCCAAAGGTCAACCAACTTAATCATGTTGAAGAGTTCACTAGACCGAGTTTATGGCCCATGCTGAAAGTTTGTTGCAAAAATTCCTTTAAAGTCTTATGAGTTTTTCATTTGAGATCTCAAACTCCTAAAATGAATTTGTTCCCTTTTTTTTTTTTCATTTTTAGCTCATCAAGTTAAAACATGCAGTGGGTAACAGAGTTGAAGCCTCGAAGTTTCAAATTTAAAAAAAAAAAGGTAAACAGACAAGCACACTAAAACATTGACTGAGTAACTCGGATTGTGGTTGAACTGAGTCTTGTCCAAAATGCATGCCTCAAAATGAAGGGGAAAAAGGAAACAGAGAAACAGTAAAATGCAACCATATTTTTTGAAACCCTGCAGAATTAAAAGCTGGAAAATGGTGATCCTTCACGCATTGGATATTACATTGAAAAATTCAATATGCGAATTTTCAATCTAGTAAAAGGCTGTTGGAAAAAGAATTCAGGACAATTGTGCTAAATTAATTTGCAATGAAAAACCTTTGGAAGAGTAACTCGGATTGTGGTTGAACTGAGTCTTGTCCAAAATGCATGCCTCAAAATGAAGGGGAAAAAGGAAACAGAGAAACAGTAAAATGCAACCATATTTTTTGAAACCCTGCAGAATTCAAAGCTGGAAAATGGTGATCCTTCACGCATTGGATATTACATTGAAAAATTCGATATGCGAATTTTCAATCTAGTAAAAGTTTGTTGTAAAAAGAATTCAGGACAATTGTGCTAAATTAATTTGCAATGAAAATGCAACCAATGGATTCTACAAATGTCTGCCCACAAAAATACACTTTTACTAAAGGATCCGCAAACTGAAAAACCTTTGGAAGAGTAACAGACAAAGATGAAATCTGCAATAATTTCACTGAAGACTGGCCAAAATACTAACATGGGCGATAAAGAGCAAATCCTGCTCAAAAGCAACTGCAATTTTTTAGGTATCTTCGTATTCTACTGAAAAACAATATGCTATGCTGAAAACATACATTTTAACATTATGCCAGAAATTCAGCTGCAGATAAAGTTACCTTGTAGTTCTCATAAAAAGTTACAAACCTATGTGGAAAATGAAATTTCCTGATGAAATTTAATCAGAAAAAATGAAGCTTGTGAAATTTCTAGTAGAGAAAGTTACATCCTACAAAATCCAAACAGGTCAAAATTAAGGCAAATGATACCAACAGAAGACACAGACAAAGTCTAGAAGAATCCTACTGAAAAATTCTGACATTCTAGAAAAAAAAATCCTTCGAAGAGTGATGCCTAGAGCTGAAATTTATCCAGCAGATGCTAGAAGTACAAGAAAATCTTTTGAATTCCAATAAAAATAATAAAATATTACAAAACAACCACTTGAAAATTGGCAATTCACTCTGAAAACTACCAAATCTGCCATGAATCTACTGAACATGATGATATACTAGTAAGTTACTCCGAAGGAATTTAGAATCCTGAAATGCAACCCCAACAAGAAAACTCAAGAATTCTACTGAAAACTTCAAAATATTAGTAAAAACATACCAATTAAATCACAACTCCTCGTAAAAAGAACTGAAATTTCTGGCAAAAATCATTACTGCTACTCAAATCGCATTGATAACATCCATGCCAAATGCAATAGAGAAACAGGAAACCTACCAGAATTCTACCTCACAGAGTAAAAATGACAGTTCCTGCGAAAATCAACAAAAGAATTGAATCTGAAATCACTTAATGTCCTCGATTACACCACAAAAATACTCAATCCTCCTAAATTCAACTGAAGAACATGGAATCCAAACGAAATTCAACAGTAGACATCAATAAATCCAACCGTAAAACATTAATTCCTTCCATAATTCTGCTGAAAATGAAGAAAAAACTGCAGAAATTCTATAAGAAAAACAAACAATCTCATGACAAACACGGTAAAGAGCTCAGAAACGAACGGAACTCTCACAGTTTCCAGCTGAAAATGCATCCTCTGCCCCTCAAACAGAGCTCAACTGCCACTTACCGTCCAAATAGAAAATCAAGCTGCTGCCACTTTTTACGTAAGGGATGGAAAGCTTCCAACAGATCCTAACAAGCACCAGATGCCCTGGGTTTCGAAGAAGATTTCATCGTGCTTTGAGCTCTCATTCTCTCTCTTTATATGATTTTTTATTTTTTTTTTTCCTTTCAAAAGAAGGAAATGCCAGTGGAGAAGTGATAACGTTGGGAATAAATAAGCCTACAACCGTTTCACAAGTATCGCGGCCGTTGGCTATGACACGTCGGATGGCGCGGGCAATTTAGGAGCGTAGATTATCCTCTCTTTATCCCTTTTTTTTTTTTTCTTTTTATCTTTGTCGCTTGGAGATTTTTTTCGTAGCGGAAAGAGGAGAGCCGTCAACAGCGATTATTTTTCAACAGCTACTTCTGAGGCTGGAAATGTCCACGTCCTTCTCTCTCTCCCGTTTTTCTTTTCTTTTTTTTTCTTTTCTTTTTTTATGTTCCCATGGCGCGGCTTCAGTGGATCCGGATCCACCGATGTGGGTGGGATACCTGACCATGAGGCCCACCATGATATATGTTTCTTATATCCACGCCGTCCGTCCGTTTTGAAAACTAATTTCAGGGCATGATCCCAAAAATGAAGCAGATCTAAATCTCAGGTGGACCATAATACAAGAAACAGTGGTAATCGACCATTAAAAACTTCTTGTGGGACACAAAAGTTTTGGATCAATTTTTCATTTTTATGACCTCTTCATCCAGGTCATTTTGACCTTGTCAACAGGTTGGTGGAAAATAAACATTCAGGGTATCCCATGAATATTTTAATGGTGGGGATTCAATCACTACGGTCTCCTGTGGGATGGGCCACCTAAAATTTGGATCCGCTTCATTTTTGGGATCATGCCCTAAAATGATATTTCAAAATGGATGGACAGTGTGGATGTAAATTACATGCATCACAGTGGGCCCCACATTTAGAGATCCACCAAGTTCGGTGGATCCGAGGATCGACCCAAACCGCGCCCGTTCCCTTGACGGACGTAAAGAGCCCAGAGTCGGACCACCAGTCGAACAGAAATACCAATCGCAGTGTGGCAAGTTACTGCTCGGGGCTCACAAACGATGCTGTAATATAAGTGCAGTTGATCCTATCCGAGACGAGCATCTTTCAGATCTATCTTTCAATTCATGGAAGAAAATTCGATCATTTTTCTTATTATGTAGACCACATTTGTACGTTGAATGTGGATTTTCCTTGAGGACTAGTTATTTTGTAAATGAGTGCTCTCCTGATGATTAAAACGGCATGAATTTTAGTCAAACCCACTTTATTCAGTGGGCCACACATGATGATCGGCTTGGATCTCGTACACATATGTGGAGTTGATGACTAAGAGACCTTTGTTCCTGAAAGTGCACTCGCGTAAAGAGCGTTTGCAGGTTTAACGGTTTTTCGACTTTTGTTTGCGCGGTAGAAAACGGCTACATTCTGTACTGGACTGAAAAGTAACTAGAATAGTCCTCGGATTATATGCAGATTATCCTGGGGTTTTAGGTTTGCATCAGCCATGCAGTCATCGAGGCCTACCGTGGATGGACCATACCCAAAGATTTCCTTCACAGTACAATTTCATTTTCTTCCCGGCAAATAGAGAGTCAACAAGAGAAATAGGGCAACAGTTCTTCTCTAACTTTAAAAACTAAAAAATTTAATTAAAGAAAGTCCAACATTTATGGCTAGGATCTTCCTTTCTGAGACATTTTCACGGCACATTCCAACCACACTGGGACCCAACAATTTAATGGTCTGGATTACTGATCCATTGGCGCTACCTGTACAAACTGACGAGTGGGGATCATGTAATTACTCCTCTGAACTGGCATCTTAAGATGCTGGATCAGAAATATGTACCGTTCCCACTGGTTATCAGTTTGTAGGCAATGGCCCTTGGTCCTGGGACCCCAACCGTGAATATGATGGTCTCTACCATGAGCTCCTCATGTGTTAATATCTCCCGGATTTGAAGATCCTATCCATTATATGTCCTTTCTTTTTCTTTTTTCTTTTTTCTAGTTGAATGTCGACCATGGTACGATTTTGTTTCTTTGCTGAATTTGCTGGCGACGGACTGAGGGATGAGTGCCTCTCCTTTGGAAGGTTTTGGGGCATGGACCATTTAGCATGAGGCGCCTCATATTAATGGTTTGGATCACCTGGCTATGGTGGTAACTTGTACAAATAGATAAAAGGAGTGAATTGCTAAAAGAGGAGGGGAGTTGAGTCCGTAATTAAATCAGTGGCATACATTAACTAAACTTTGATGACGTACAGTTTCTAGAATGCAAAAAGTAACTTAAGAATATTATATCAAACTTAAAAGCTGATGGTATATGTTAATTCAATGTTGATGATGGTCCTCCAATTTGGGAGGTCGATCCTTGTATATGTTAGTGGGACTTTTTAGCACCAACTATAGAAATTTTTTAGGCTATCTAGATTTCTTCGATATTGAAATAGATTGGGGAGGTCTAGAATGCAAAACTTAACTTGAGAATATTAGATTAAACCTAAAATCCGATAGTATATGTTAATCCAATATCGATGATGGTCCTCTAATTTAGGAGGTCTCTCCCCAATCTATCCCAATACCAGAGAAGTCTATATAGCCCAAAGAATTTCTCTAGTAGGTGCTAAAAAATTCCACAAACATATACAAGAATAAATGGACTACACAGAGATTGAGAAGATGTGGAAGGATGATAGAGATCCCATTCATTTGCTCTCTTTACACTCTTTTTCTCTCATTTCTCTAAGTCACAAGCCCAAGGAGAAAATGTGTATAAGGCTTCCCATATCCTCTCATGTCGAATGGAATCAAATGTATAAGGAAGAGGCTAGAGTTTCAAGAGAATAGTGGTATGGTACTCTGCCAACCTTCATATAACTTTATACCATAATATAAGGGAAGTGTATCAATTCATCTCATCCATGCATATACTCTATGATCTAATTCATCCACTACCATGGCCACTTACTATGATTATTAAGTGCGATCAAAACAGTTTTAATGGTTAAAAAATTTTAAAAGTTAATTAAAAACAACCAAAATACTAAGCCCAGCTAAAAAAATCACTTGATGAGTCTCAATCTATTTAGATCAAAATCATAAACCTATTTTTAGGCAAACTAGTGGATCCTTATTAAACCTTGTAAGAATCAATGGCTTCTAATGGAAGTACTCAGTTATTTTCACTTTATTAACCCATGTATGAACCTTGTAAGAAGAGCCAAAGCCAACTAATTAAGATCGTGACCCTTACACGTCTTCTAATCTAAGGATTAATCATCTTTCTTATATTATCAAGTCTTGATCTCATGATCACAGTTCGGGTAAATAGGCCTCCAAACCATTAACTTGATCTCAATCTACCAATGTGAGTGACTAAAGGTCTAAAATCTAAATCATTTCTTCATGACACATACACTACTGTGCAGAGTAGGGGCAAGGCATAAACTAACACCAAGTCCATTCCTAATATTTAAGATTGTCCATCATGACCCAAGTCA
The DNA here is from genome assembly GCA_003013855.2 of Liriodendron chinense. Classification (NCBI taxonomy): domain Eukaryota; kingdom Viridiplantae; phylum Streptophyta; class Magnoliopsida; order Magnoliales; family Magnoliaceae; genus Liriodendron; species Liriodendron chinense. The sequence goes on along the minus strand of PVNU02000133.1, from coordinate 584,143 downwards.
GTCCTCTTACACAAGATAATCGTGAATCTCATGAACTGATGTTCACAAGTATGTCTTATACACCTGTAATAATTATGGTCTAACAAGGTACTAAGATTCATAGACTATGACTCTCCTAGTTTAATGACTGCGATGCATGTATAATCTTAAGTTTCCAAGGACCATAAGAGGAATCACTCCTCAACAAACCCATAATTAGATTTAAGGTACACACGGAGGAATAATAGGAGGTCCACCAAGGACTCATAGTCATCATGATCTACAATCGAAATCATCCTAATCACATCCACACAATTAATAAATTAGAAGCTTACATTGGTTTTTCAGGGCACTAGCTCTATTAGGATGATCATAATTTTTTTATTCTTGACCACTTGCTTATTGAAATAAGACCATTGGATTTTTTTTCATTGTAACCGTCCAATAAATGTCCACCAATATAATAGGTAGACGATCGAATAAGCAATTTCTTGTGCGGAGATTCTGAGCTGGCTCGCACAAAGGAAGAAGTCCATAAGCCCAAGGACCCTAAAGTACAATTCCTCGACTGTTATGACAACGATCGTAGATAAGCTCAGCACTTGAGAAGAGCGGAATAGGGTTATAATCCCAATCCTCAGTCAAGGTTGAGGACTGACGACCTATCTGCGACGCTTCGTCCAAGAGCATCGACGAATGAGCTCGAGACCATCAAGTGTTCAGCTCATCCTAACGAGGTCCATGGTTTGAATCAGACTGTAATGGAGGACCTCGGATCCTGAACTCCTCTCGAGAAGGTTCAACAGACCACCTCTAGAGAGGCGGTTCTAAATATCTGAGCAGGTCCGAATATTTCAAGATCTACTTGTATTCTTAGCATAAACTCATCGACACGTTAAGAGGTGAAATCCTTCCCTACCGAAACTCTACTGATATATCCTAGCAAGACTCAACTCTCTAGAAAGTTCTCCCAAGTCCTATACATAGAGCCGGGGTCTTCACCCTCAAGGTACAACACATCTTAGCCTTAAACTCCTCGCTCCATTAATCCTAAGAGCCTAACTTAGGCATTTGAGAGTTCTCAATTGCCCAACAGCACCTCCTTCCCTGCCTACTTTGTCTTTCTCTTACAGATCCAATGAATTCGAAGAGGATCTTGAGTGTCCTCTGTCCAGAGAAGATAAGAGGGTGAAAGGTTACATGGTTAGTCTCAACCGATCCTTGTCAGTTGTCCAAATTTTTGTGACAACACAATTCATTTCAAATGTGGCGATATGATGCAACAAACCTTTCACAAAGTTCTTCAAAAAAGACACTAACGTTGGAATGGAATTCAAAGTTTCAGAAGGCATTCGAGGATATCAAGAGATATGAATCTCTATTTGATTGATCAATCTATGAAATGCTAGGATCATCATTATTAATGGAATCGAAAGGATGTTTGAATTCATCAGAAGATCCTTTTAGTTGGCTAGAACTCTCAGAAGATCCTTTTAATTGGCTAGAACCCACGATATGAGTATAGGCCGTTGGAGTTGGAATTGGAATTAGTTCAACAACCTATCATGAAATGAAGGTACAGTTTCCCTACAAACCATTCGAGTTAAAATTGATCATTATTCCTATACATTTGAAACTATCTGTGGAGTATTAGGCATCAAAAATTGAATATTTGTAGAAGAGCAATAATGGTAGCCTAATTTTTTGCTCACGATACATCTAACCTAGGACCCGTAACTTGGATAGTCTAATTTGAATTAATTACATATTAGGAATGCAATTTCCGAGTTTCTGTGTATCATTCATCACGCTCTAGACCATCGAAGTTTTTTCAAAGAGGAACTAAATGATACTGCAGGGGGAGAGGAGGATATGTTTGGTGCCATCTGCCTTGAGTTTGTGTAAGTGAGCTCATGGTAAATGATGGACGACAGCATGCATATATGATGGCCTCAACCAAGCTCGAAAATAGTATCCATCCAATATTTAGCCCTTATCCATTGAATGTGAGTGTTTTTTTTTTTTAATTATTATTATTACTTATAGGCCATTGATGGATGGTTAAGATTGTTTCACCAGGAATATTTTGAAGGCATAGTCCATCCACTGGTCAGGTCCATCATATGATTCATATCAACAGTCTGGATCACCAAATCATGGCGCCATATGCGGTGGCAGACTCAAACTACGAGCATGCGATACATTAGTTCTTCCTTGGTGAAGGATCATATGATTACTCTTTTTCTTTTTTAGATCCAGGGAGGAATTTTATCATCTTCAAGCCTAGTAAGCGCATCTTATCATCCTCAACCTAAAATGCATCTGACTTGTATATGATCCACAATTACACGAAGAATCCCAATCCAAAATGAGAACCTAAGTACAATTAGATCTTACTAAAGTGTGGCTAATGAGCTTAGATAGCCTGGCTTGAGTCCATCACACCTGGGGATAGGTTAGGGCCTAGCCTCAGTGTCCGTTGTTCTGATTTGGGTTGCGTTCTATGCCTACCAAGGGCACGCTTTGGGTATGCATCTGCCAAATTAAGGAAAATCGGCACTTTCTCTTGATATGATATTTTCTCCTTGTTACAAAAATCAGCTCCCCTAACTTATTAAACATTGATGGGTCGAGTATTTGGATAGTAGGGCTTAGTTCGGCTGGGCTAGACTGGCCTCAGGTATGCTCGTGGACTGAACTCGGACATGCTTCCACCTGGCCGGGCCATTTGGCCACCCTAAAACACGAGTGGACCTGAGGCAAGTAAGTACTGCATGTTGAAAACATTTCCATCCAGTGACTGATATGCCGATTATCGACCAAACATTGCAGTTACAGGACAACTGAAGTTCCTTCTCTAGGGTTCGGAGCCTTTACCTCGTTGGAAGACTCTGAGGAGTTTCAACAAGAGGTCTAAGTATCGAGACCCGTAGGGGTGAAACTCCCACTGCTAACCGCACTAGTGGGTGCGACGTATGACTGACTCGGTGGGTGTGTACCGCTGATTAACTGGGTGGGTGCGTTGCATGACTAACAAAAAAATTAAAAAAATAAAAAATAAATGAGTTGCTTAAGATAAGTTACTTATACCACAAGTAGCTTATCTTAGTTTTTACTTATTAAAAAAATAAACATGTTTGGTAAACAACATACTTGTCAACTTTTCCTCTATTTCAATCTTTCCAAAAAGTTAAAAAAGCTAAAAAATTAGCTGAAGTGACTATGTACTTTTAAGTAAAAAAAGTGATTACTCATCATAAACCAAACTTACTTATATAAAATAAGTTACTTATCTACTGCTGTAATTAGAAAAAGTAACTTATTTGGTAGTATCCAAACGGGCCCTTAATGATTGTACTTCTATTATTTCTGTTAGGATAATTTGTGCTGGATTAGGTCCTATGGTTTTTTCCATTAGAGAGTTTTCCATTAAAAAATCTCAATCTCTTACATCCTATATGTTTCACGATTTGCTTGATAGTGTTGAAAGTGATTAATATCCATTAAATCTTTTATATTATTAATCCCATTAATTTGCACATAGAAGGAAAAGTTGTGTGGTCCAATCCATCTTAAAGATATATGGCCCTACACACACGGTTTCTTGAGGAAGACATAAGTGGTCGCCACGTGGACAGGATTGGAATTCTCTACCTTACGTGTCAATTGCATATATAGCGTATAACAAACAAGTTCTATGAGACCACCATGATGCATTGTGGCGTCCGTACCATCTATCATTTGGTACACCTCATGTTCGGACCTAACCCCAAAAATCAAGCCAATCCAAAATTCAGGTAGGGCCATGCCATAGGGAAAGATGAGGGCGGGGATGGGGGCGCCCCACATATCAGAAATCAGCTGTGTGGTTGGGCCACACGGAGTGAATTTACGGTTTTAGGCATGATTTTACATTGTACCGGTGGCATGGACCGTTTAAATTTTCTATCAGCTGATTGTTGTCAGATACGGTGAAAATGAAATGACCAAACTGATATGACTGGATTGTACATAAACAGCTCGGTGGGACCCACAGAGCTTCAGTGTTGTAGAGGATTCCTGTCCAGGTGTACATGCATTCAATCATGCATCTGCTTGCTACTTGAGAGAAAAGCCGCGAGTATCGACTAGAGTGATAGCTAACAACTATTGTGACAGTTGTGGTGTTTGATGATTTACATCCTCTTGTTGCAGGGCATGTATGCAATTTCAGCCGAGTCCGACCAATAGACAGCATAAACAGAAAATTGCAGCCAAGGAATGATTGAACAATCATGTATGGTTAAATAGAATGGTCTCGGTGACAATTGTCCACTCGACGTGAAAGGCTATGCTCCATTTGCAATGGGGCCTACCATTTACATGCAGCCCACTGTTAGTACACCCACCCACCCTGGCCCATTGATTAGTCACAGCTACAATGTTTAGCCACCCCCACTTTGGGAATCGATACTATGACCTCAGTGTTGAAACAAGGCCATCTTAACTCCGTCTACCATTTGAGCTATGGATCCAAGTGTGCCAACAAATTTAAGTGCCCCAACTTTTTCTCCTACCAAAGCCAACTTTTACTATATTCTTGCAGTTGAGTGCCTACCAAGGTCATATATGCAAATAGAAAAAGCTGTCTAAGTGGAACTTTCACAAGATCCACCCCGCTCCATCATGTCCATCAATTCTAACCATTGAATCCAAAGATCATGATAATCCAAAACTCTGATGGGCACACCATAGGAAACTGTTGTCAGGGAATGCACATCATTATTTCGAGCAAGGCCTACATGGTTTTATTTGCTATCTAATTCATTCATTTGATGTGGCTTATATTGATAAAAGAATTACCTAAAAATCACAATAATCGAAGACTTAGTTGGCCATATAATATAAGCTTAGAGATCTTAGATATTAGTTTATAAGATGACCCACCTAAGAGTTAAATCAGCCCTCAGTTTTTTTTTTTTCAAATAAAGGCGAAAGGAGGTGTGGTTTACCTGATGTACACATAGATTTTGTGCACATTAAGTCATGCACTCCTTGTCTGGTCTCTCACTCTCTTTTCCTTTCTCTTCATGTGCATCTTACGCATATGGCACCTTAGTGAGGAATAATAGGAGAGGACTTCAGGTAAAATAGTAATGGAGGGCGCATTTTTGATAGATCAGGTGTTTATCATGCCCACCGGAAAAACGAGATGTGAGGCTTCATTATAGACTGCTTTATGATGGAATGGTGACAAGACACGGTGAGTGGTAAGTGACTGTGAGAGAGCTTTCAGGATGTGATGCTACTACACGGGGCTGGTCCCAGCATCTTATCAATCAGTTGCTTAAGGCTCGTTGGATACTACTAAATAAGTTACTTTTTCTACTTACAGAAGTAGGTAAGTAACTTATTTCATATAAGTTTGGTTTATGATTAGTAATAAGTAACTTTTTTACTTAAAAGTACATAATTACTTCAGCAAATTTTTTTAGCTTTTTAACTGTTTTGGAGAGATGAAAGAGAGGAAAAGCTGATAAGTATGTCGTTTACCAAACATGTTTATTTTCTTAATAAGTAGAAACTAAGACAAGCTACTTGTGGCATAAGTAACTTGTCTCAAGCAACTTGTGATCTAAACGGGCCCTTATGGTGTCTCCCTGAGCCATTTCGGCAATTCAAATCCCATTACAAATCAGGTTACCTGAATATGTGCTCCTTGTTTTATCATAGTTGTTATTTAAGAGCCTTACAAAAGGCATGTTTATAATGTTTTGAAACCAAATTAGATCCTGTGGACGAACCTCACCTCTTGACAGTCCTCAATTTGAAACCAAATCAGAAGTTAGGCCCACCAGTTTTGGATCAGGATGATATTTGTGCTTTCCTTAGTCATGGTGGGAATTACCAAATGAACATATTGGATGGCATATAAAGATCATTGTGAATCTTAGAAGGTTTCAATGGTCTGCCCTTGCCTCCTACTGTTTCCCGTAATGTAGCCCACTTGAGTTTTGTATTTTTCTCATTTTGAGCTCACATCTTAAAATGAACTTGTGAAACTGGCAGACAGATCAGTGGATGTCACACTGTCCTTGCTATGGTGCCCACACATCTTTGAGTTACACAAGTTGTTACAGGCAACTTGCGTCTGGGTTGATTAAGGAACTAATCATGGCCTGGCCCAAACCTTGGCCATTGACACCCCTAAAGCTAGAGTGAAACTGGTGGGCCCTTGTTAACAATAATGGTTGTGCTGTGACAACGTTCACTTTCATCAATCCCACGTACTTTGAAGGGCGCGTCCAACACAATCACTTTGAAAAATGCATATATGAAAGGGAAATGACTCGACCCACTCCAATTGCATGTAACAAGGGTCATGGGAATCTCCATGACATGGTGCAACCAAAAAGCACCACTTGTCAAAGTGGGCCGCTGTAAAAGAAAAAAATCCATTTTAGTAAAATAAAGTTTTTGCCCTTTTTACGGCAGGCCCAGTTCTCAAATGCACAAGTGGCACTTTCTCATTGGGCCATACCATGTATAGCAAAAAGTTCTTGCAAGGCAATAAATCTCCAAATGAAAAGTGGAACAGGGGTAGTGCAATGTGTGCCTGACACGGGCGAGGGGGTGACATCAATTGGAACCATTCATCTAGTGGCCGTTAGGCAATCATAGCCATCAGTTTTTTTACATTTTTCACCGTTTAATACCTGCCATTAATTATTTTTGTTTCTGCCGTCAATGTGAAGGTGGATGATTATCAAGCTTGGATCATCCGAATGGTGTGATTTTTTATTTTTTTTAACCATTTGCAATCCGCATTGGGACAAACCAGATGGAGAGTCCCGATGCATGCATCTACAAGCCACGTGCAGACAGAGAGATGGCTTAAACATGTTCCAGTTATTCGGGCTATACACTGGGAGATGATAGGATCAAGCACCAAAACCAGGGCTAGCTCTGTGATTGGTGGCTTAGAAAGTGGCCAACGGACCTGACATCAGGTGCCGGTTTGCTTTTGGGTGCATCTTATGATATCATCATCCAGCTTGAAGAATGACAGCATACGTACCCTCTCCATGTGCCCGAGTGTTAAGTCCTTAGATATACATTAATAAACCATCCTTTTTAAAGGCTCAAGCTTTCAGAGCAACTAGTTATTTGTCATGGTATCAAAGTAAAAAGTCAAGCATTCAAATTCCGGAAGTCCCTCCATATACATTGATACACTATCCTCTTAAAGGCCTGAGGATATTAGTTAAATTTAGTTCTATACAACTATTTAATGGATTGGTTAAAAAACTGAACTATTCTAAAACCCAACCCATCGCCAAAGATGGCCTAAGAGCATGGGAATAGGAGTCTAGCCTATACCTAACCCATTCTTAATTGTGCATCTAAATGAGAGAGAAATATATGAAAGTAGTTAGAAAGAAAACTCACTATCAAAATAATAAAAAATAAGAATTTTTATCACAAAATTTCCAAGAAATCTATACTCTAGGAAATAATGCGTCCATGATGAGATGAGGTGCTTTTTGAGGGATGAAGTTACAAAAATCCCCTCATTTATTTATTTTTTTTTTCTTCTTTCTCAAGTGGTGAAGACTCATGGGGGCCACTTGGTATACACCCAACACACATGCATCACACAATAGTGACAACACGGATAAAACATCACGTCAATCAGATCATGAGATGCGCTGTACACCTTAATTGGGATATATTTTTTACGAATTGTACAATTGGATTGCACATATTTTTTGTTTGTCTGGTAATCATGTTGGTGTGTACCTATTAAATAAGTTGGATATAAGACACATACCACATGGCCCACATCTAAAGTTTTCCCTTTGTAGTAAAGAAAAGGCAAAAGTGGGCAGCACTGTTATTTCATATCTTCAAAAGTACTGTCTTAGAATATTGGTTACTAGAACTATTTAGTAATATCCAATTCTTTAAGAGTCTTGAGACATTTGGTCGTAAAAAAAATCCATAAATTAACCTTTTTTGGTTAAAACTTTAGTAGGGGCAAAACATTTTACTACTAAACTTAAAACAGTTAAAAAAAAGAATCAACTACTAGAACTTTTTCTTCTTCTTCTTTTTTTCATTTAACTGGTGTCTCAAGCAGCGGCGAAGGTAGAAATTTTTGGAACACAAAAGAACTATCAACACGTGCCAATTCTGACACCATGTAAGAAATCCAGGGCATTCATCAGATCACAGCAGAGAAGTCAATATTCTTAACCGTTCATTTTTTTTTATTTTTGGTACAACGTAGACCGTCCATTTTGTTTAGACGAAAGTGACATGCATGGATACAGGTGCGAAGGGTGTAGATTCGGATGAGAAATAGGACGAGTAGCGATTGCGTCTCTCACAGAAAATGACATTTTTAGGACAGGTGTTGTACACACGATCATGTATATGTATGGTGGAGTAATTGACACGTGGCATAAGAGGCAGCCGAAGGAGTCGTTGAGAAGCACGTGAAGACGTGTACGATGGTTGGCCTCAACGCGGTTGTCGGTTGTGGGAGGCGGAAGCAAACGAAGACGTTGCCCTCGCGCATGCCCCACTCGTGTCGCAACCACATATAGATGTTCCACGTCCACATAGACCTCCTTTCCTTCTATTTCCGTTGGACGGGAGTTGCGTTCGCTGTTGCTTGAGACAGGAGCCGTTGTATCTTTCCATCATGACTTGAATGTTGGGGAACCCACTACCCCACAAAATAAGGGCAGTGATTGAAACATTAGCTATAGAATAGATATTAAGGGCACGTTCCAAAGGGTTTAATAGCCTAACTTTACACGATTCCATCAGCCCTGAGCGCTTTTAATGCATTGGTCAGGTTCTCAACACAACATGGTATTTCTGAGCTTGAAATTTTAATCAGCTAGAGGAAATGGTAAGGTTGATTACTTTCTCCCTCACCCTTGAATCTTAAAGGTGTTCTTGAATTAGGAAAAAAAAAAAATTAGAAAATATAAAATAATTGACTAAATGAATAAAATTGTGTCTATAGTGCTTTAAATAGAAAATTGAATCCTATCGTTAAATATTTGACTTCAACTACAACTAAATACTTAGAAAATCTGACTTACTATTGTCTCTCATTCCTACTAAAACTCATGATTTTCGGCTAAAAATAAAGAGTTTTCAAACCAACCCAACCACATGATTCTACACACTTTTCTAAGCCTTTTTCATGTTGGGCATGACTTCTAAAACCATACAAATCAAAAGATATGATCAAAACAAACTTACTATTTATAATAAAATCAAATTAAAAGTGAGCAAACAACTGGCAATCTGATCAAATTTCATGGATCTGGCATAGGCGAACCCTTCATAGAGGGTTGGTTGTCTTAAGTAGCTCGAGCTACTCCTAAATCATATATTATACGTCCCGTAACTCATACTAAATTGCGAGATATGACTGATTTACAATCTTGACAATCCCGAATCACTTCCGTCTCCGATCGGGCTCCTTTTAGTTCATCTAAGCCATGAAATAGTCTGCAGCCCGCTCTACATCACCAGGCCTATAGATATCACTCAACCAGGCTGGAATGGCTGGATTTATCCTTAGGACCGCATTGCCAATTTGGGGCTGTCCACTGGCCTAGTCCTGTTTTTAAACCCTATTCAAATATTGCATTTGTTAGGCCAAGCCCAAACCATGCACATTGACAGCCATAATGGCCATTCGCTGGAGTGTGGCTCTAGGGATCTATCCGCTCATCAAATGCTCTACTTATATAATGTCTTGGCTATGTTGGAACCCTAAAGCTAAGGGCCTGTTTGGAAGACACCTAAAAATAGTTCATTTTATTTTGATTAATTGTAATTAGAGCTTTTTGACAAAATATGGATTTGTTCATGGGATTAGATTCTTTTCAGCTATTCAAACAGTTTATGTCATAGGGCTCACATTGTATGGGGATGCCAAAAGGACGTCTCATTGGGCATTTCATACCTTTGATTTTATACTAGTCATGATGACCATCCAATTGACAACTAATCTCAAGAGTTGAAAATAATATAATTTAATACCTTTAGTACTTAGAGTTGAACAAGCTAGCTCTTAGTGCTAGAGTTGAACACGAGCCAGCTAGCTTGCCCGACTCGGATCAAACCAGCTCGATTCAGCTCAGTTCGAAAGTTAGGTTCGAACCAAATTGAGCTGTTTTTCCAAGCTTGAAAGGATTTTCGAGTTGACCCAAGCTCCGTTTAGCTCAATCACGGCTCAAAGTGGTTGGACGTCCAACCAGTTGGACTTGAGAGTATAGAGAGAGAGAGAGAGAGACTCTCAAGTCCAACTGGTTGGACGTCCAACCACTTTGATAAAAGTGGTACTGATTAATGTTAGTAATGGCAATAAATAAGACTAAATAAAAAAAGAAATGAAAAGGTTTCTACTTAGGTAAGCCTCACCATAGTGTTTATGTGAAATTTACCCCGTTTAGCAGGTGAGTCACCCCATGTTAGGCCCAAGTCCCAAAAAATCAGTTACATCTATGATTCAAGTGGACAACATTATTGGAAAAGGTGCACGTGTCCACTCTCATCCTCTAAACTATAACCTTCATGTGGCCAACCTAAATCATAGGTCAACCTAATTTTCCAGCCTCGAGCTTAAGGGAGGGATTACATATCTCATGGATGGAGAGGATCTCAAATACATATCATGGTGGGCCACATCAAATATGAGGGTTTACATTCCCTAAAATTCAAATGGAGGGGAATTGGGTATCATCACATAGCAAGGGTACCGTGTGTGCCGGTATAGCTTTGTGGGCCCCACCATGATGTGTGTGTTTTATCCACACTATCCATCCATTTTTCTTGTTCATTCATGAGCCAAAATTTAGGTAGATTCAAATCCCAAGTGGACCATACCATAGGAAACAAAGGTGAATGAACACCCACCATTAAAAACTTCTTGGGGTATAGAAAAGTTTTGGATCAAGCTGTTATTTGTGTTTTCCCTTCATCCAAGCCTGTGATACCTAATCAACAGGTTGGATGTCAAATAAACATTACATTGGGCATAAAGAAGTTTTTAGTGGTGGGCGTTCAATCACCATGTTTCTTGTGGTGTGGTTGGCTCGAATCTGCCTCATTTTTGGGCTAATGCCCTGAAATAATCTGGACAAATATATGGACGGTATGAATAAAATACACAAATCATGCTGGGCCCACCGAACTTTTCCAGCAACATACTATTGTTGTGTGCTAACTACGCAATCCCAGTAAAAAAAAAAAAAAAAAAAACGATGCCCACCCTTGTAGTTGACGTGGTTCACCATAATATATATATGATCCACTTCAACTATTAGACATGTAATCCCTCCTTAGGCCCAAACTTATATATATATATATATATATATATATATATATATATATATATATATATATATATGAAAACAGTACATTTTAGCCTTAACTCTAAAAACTCTAGTTCAAACTGGGCTCGAAAGCTCGACCAAACATAGCTGAGCTTGCAAATTCAGCTCGAAGGCTGAGCCAAGCTGAGCTAGGCCCAGCTCGATTCAGTTCATCTTGGTGTACGGCTCTATTTAGTACCAAAGTATCATATTGCAATGGATCAATATATATTCTAGCAAACTTTTGTGGTGATTTCTCAGAGGTCATATTTCTTTGGAAATTTTACAGATTATTACCTCATTAAAAGTTTTTACATTCTGGCACCCTTTTTAAAAACGTTCTCAATAAGCTACGCCATTAATTCAAGTTTTACCACCCTTGTTAGAATTGTTTGTCAGAAATTGGGTTCCTTGGTGTAAGCAAGGGATTAGTAGCTCCGGTGGGCTCCACCATGATGTTATGTGAAATGCACTCCAACCACCATGTGTGTCACCACATGTTAGGCCCAAGCCCCCCATCCAAAATTCAGGTGGACCACACAATTGAAACCAATATACAGGGGCAACACTCACTCTCCGCACTATTTCCCTTGGCGCAGTCCTTGAAAATCACTGATAGGTTTGATATTTAGGTGCTAGACCTAAATTTTGATTTGAAATCTAAGGGAAGGTACTTGTTAAAAACCTTTTTGAAAAAGTTACCAAGATTTAACTACCTAATTAATGATACCGTAATTTGTCAATTCCCTATTTCTTTTAGCTAAGGATTAAAAATAATCTTATCTCCAGTAATCTCTCTAATACATAATTATGATTAACTGAAATGAGATGAACTCATTTTCAGGCATGTACCAAACAGGCCCTAAAAATAATAAGTTACAGCAAGCAAAATCCCAACAGCTGCGTTAGGTTAAATGAGACTCAATCGGGCCCCCTGATAGTAAGCAGGAATCACGTTTTCCATGCCTTCCAACGCCCCATCGGCAGATCACCCTGTCTAGAGCATCTTATTGCCACGACTGAATATTCGATCAAGGCCATCCACAGTCAACTTGAAGGCCCCACCTCCATTCATGAATAACCAGAACCAGATGGATAGTAGTGCATATGAGGGCTATGGTAGACGTAAATGGCCAAAAATTCCTGAACCAATGATGAGGACGGTCGGATCATAGAAGAATTGGGCCTATCAGATGCGTTTTCCACATCTTGATCGGTCATGATCTGAAAGATACGTATGATCTGCAATACAAACTCAACCCATGCATGTGAGGCTCACATCTCAGTGATCCAAAACATTGATATGACGTGCCACACCCAGATTGTACATGCACCAAACTAAAGAATATTGGCCTTTTATTGTTCGAATGTGAACTATTGCTGTATTTCTTTATTTAACGTCTGTTTGTTTAGCCGCCTATCAAAGGGTCTGAACTTTTCATCAGTGAGATTAACAGTGCACCAGTCAATAGGATCATCCATCAAGTTAGGGGCCACCAATCAATACGATCATCAAATAATACAAACTGCTGGACCGTGGCTGATGAAACGACAGAACTTCCACTTTAAAAGGGACAAAGCACTCACAACACATGGCAGCTCCAAAGTATAGGACAATGAATAATAAACTGGCTATATATAAAACATGGCAATGAACAGTAGCTCTTCTTACTGTACAACATTGATGTGAATATTCTCAACCAACACCCACCATAGGCTGCAATAAAAAAGACTACATCCTATAGAACAATATGATCCATCTGGTTCTCAACCATCTGTTAAGAACAAAGAATCAAAACCCATGTTAGTGAAGTTCTTGAATCTTTGGTGCAGCTTGCACCCCATGTACGAGTAAAATTTACTCGTGGTCGAATCCTCTAGAGAGATGCCAAGAACTTCATTTCTACAATGCCGGATAGATGTCCGTTACCTTCAACAGTATAATTACATTGAATGACGGGTATCTGTTCTCTCTTTTGGTGGACGTTCTTCCCTTATCTCTTCCAGATCTTCATCCTCGCCTTTCTTGCCTGCCTGTTCCTTATAGTATGCAACCAACTTCTTTAGACGGGCGACTTCCTTTGATGAGACGTTCTTGCTTGGATCATTTACAATCGAGCGCACTCTCGATGCATACCTGAAACAACATGAGAAACAACTACCTAAGGGCCCATAATGTAGCCTAGACAAACACTAGTGCCACAGACATACAAGGTTATCAACAACTTTGACCATGTAAGATCCAAAACATACATGTCTTTTAAGTTATTATATTCAAACATTAGCCCTGACAACATGAGATGCAAGATCAAAATATCTGGATTAATTGAAAGAGGTTGGATTCTCTACAACTTTTGTAGAATAAGTTTGTTCTACAACGCAGTGCGTGGAGCCCATCATGGTGTACGGTTAACATCCAATTCATCCATAGGGTAAGCCACTTCAAGTTCTGCCCGAATCCTAAAGATCAGCTTGATCAGAACACAGGTGGACCATACCAAAGGAAACAGTTGGGATGGGGATGATCACCATGGAAGGGGAGGGCAAACACCGTATTGCGTAGATATCATCCAATCAGTTCATAAGATGCGCCCCACAAAGAATCAGTCCATTCAAAAACTCAGGCAGGCCACAACACTTGATTTTATAGGTTTTTGGCATGATGTTATTTAGTATGGCCCCCCTGGGTTGTGGACTGACCTAATTTTTAGGCTCAAAGGAGAACATGCCGGGACAATATGATGGACCAATTGGATGTCATACACAAAACAATGGGCCCCACAAACTGCATTGTAGAATAAGCTGGGCTTCTAATAGAAATGCATCATTATGTAAATCAATACAAATAATACTGAAAAAGAGAGAAGAAAATAATTATTCTCAACATTATTAGATGTGTCTAAAGGGAAATCTTCCAAACACAACATAGCCATTATATAGATGTGATTAACAACTATTCTAATCAAGTGTCGAGCTGATCATTTCAAGTGAATTGGGAGAAATATTCACACAATATTTTGAGATGCTAAAAGGTATATTTAGAGAAGTACAAAATGTATAGGAGATATGATGGACAACACTGGAAGCTCAATGACTGAATCAGAACTCATCTGAGTCGATGTTAGATGGTTTGTATCTGAGCGTCAGTCCAAACCACAATTATGTGAAAAAATCATCCAGGCTCATTTCAGACAGAAACCTCTGTTCCCTTGGCCAAGTTTAGTTCGGAAATCAAATGACAGATATCTGAGTCAATTTCTTTTGAACTTCAGAATAAAGTATCATAATAGATAGGCCAGGCACAACCAAAGCTGAGCCATGTTTGGTCAACTCTACTTGCCAACCTGCTTTGAGTCACAACTACCACTGTGTTTTCATGACAGGATATAAAAAGGAAGAAAGAAAAGAATACACACATTAGAGAATTGTGAGTCTCATCCAAGTTTGACTCAGCTGGAGAGACGTTCACAAACATAAGAGTCTTAGCATTGCCACCAAGAGAGTCACTCATGAGCATCGTCAACTTGTGGTTCCTGTAGGGTATATGTTGTCCATCGGAAGATAGAGCGCTAATTACGTCTCCAAGGGCTGAAAGTGACTTATTGATGCTTTGAGCTTCTTTTAGTTGGTGTCCTGCAGAGCCCGATTTTTTCACCCTTTCTGAACCAGCAAGATCCACAAAACTAAGCTGGCAAACAGAAGATACTAGTTAGTTATGAAGAGTGTGTGCATGTGTTTATGTATGCGTGTATGCCTTTTATAATATGGTGTTGTTTTATCACTAATTGTGTCTAAAAATAAAGCATCAAATTCACATCTAGCATAAAGACGCCGAACTCAAGTGAGCCAGCCAGCTCACACATGCAATGGACTGCTCAATAGGTTTTTCATTGGAAACTGCATGATAGTATGTGCAAGTGTGATAGCGCATACCTGATTGTTTTATGGACATGGTGAGACACCTATTCCTAAAATAGTTTTCTTTGTATCTGGCCCCATGTCTCCTCCTCCCATACTAATAATTGAGGTTTCATCACACTCGAGCAAGCATCTTAAGTTGGAGCCAAAGCTTAGGCAGAGTGCCACAAATTGCCAATGCATCCGCCTAGAGTAATGCACTACTAGCTGGGACGATAATAAATAAAATGAAGCATAATTCCACAAAATTTATGAAATATGGATCAAATAGTTTCCTTGTAATAGAGATCGCCCAGTGAATACATTCAGTTGGGAGCAATGGCAACAGTGTCATAATTTCTATCTAATATTGTGAGAACATGGCTAAAAAAAATTTGTGCACCTCATATGATAGGACTAATTAATGGCATGATGGGTAATGTCTAACCTTTCCTCTAGAGAGAGATTGTGTTTGAAGGTTGGTGCTCTCAATAACAATTGAGAGTATCAAATGTGATCTGGAACTTTCTTCATTCATCTGAGTGCCAGAAGTATGTCGTCGCTCAGACCCTCTTAAAATAATAAGTCTCAAATCCTCATAGCTTGAAATGGGTACAACTGTTGCATTCTCCACTGTTACCATTCCCTATTAGAAGAAAACAAACAATTAGTCAAAGATGCATGGTAAACAAAAAAAAAAAAACCAAGCACTCGCTGTACAAGATAAGGAAATTACCTTTTGATCTTTCTTTATTTCTAATTTCAAATGTTTTGCATTCTTTGTTAATAGAAGATCTACTAGAGTATCTTGATATAATTCCACCATATAAGCCTGAATTGTTTCAAAAACAATGTCAATTTCTTATGAAATATAAATGAACTAGCATTAAAACTAAAGTTTAATGGTCATGTAACATTTAAGCAAGCATCAAAGAAGAATGAAGACTCATTCTAATTGATTATTTTCCACCAACAATTAGAAAGATTCATCAACATAGATAAAGTGAAGAAGCATAAAATACACAATTTCCAAAATCTTGGTACCAAGTTTACAAGAATTACCTTTAATGAGAAAGAAAATTTATTGCTGTCACGCTTTAAAATCTTGAAAAGTTCAGCAGTTGCTCTAGGGGTAAGTCCTGGATTACTTTCGGACCCATATATTGTGAATGTCTTTCCAGAACCGGTTTGACCATATGCAAATATGCACACATTATATCCATCAACAGCTGATTGCACTAGATACTGCAAAAAATGCAATTAAAATTAAATAGACCTCATATGAAAAGAAAAAAAAAAAAGCATGTTTCGTAACTACAAAATAGAAATGGTAAGGATGAACAGGCAAAAGATTCATCATCATCATAGCCCTACTCACTTATTTAGGATCAACTTCTATAAATCTTGTTTTGCTAATCATACTTTTAACAAAAACGCAACTGATTGTTAGTTAAAGTTCTACGAGCTAACATCAACTCTCCTCTTTTAACAAGGCGACTAACTGGCTCAGCACTTCAAGGCATCAAGTCTCCAATTATATCATGGGTATTTAGCAAATAAAAACCTTAGAACTTTAATTTCATTTAAACCCAAAAATATAGATTGGTTTATATTAGAAATTGAATAACGGTTGAGGCTAACATATTTTTATAAATAGTGCAATGGACATTCAGAAAATAGCATTTTAATGAAATTCTTTCAAAGAATCCGACTTTAAATATTCAAGAAACATCATTCAAGATATTTGGCCTCAGGAAACAAAAATCATTCAATATGATAAAACAAATATATTTAGAGTTTTTAAGTTTCAAAAGGGTAATTTCTCTAAATTCTTTCAAAAGTTTAGATCTTTACAAGTTTTATCTTTTGAAGACACTCCAAAATATTGAATGGGAAACCAAAGAAGAAAAAAAAAAAAAAAAAGAATAATTAAGGAAAGTAAATAAGCTATCCTACCTTCTTCTTTTTTCTTTTTTCTTTTTTGGGTTAGTACACACACCCCATTGTTAGTACACCCACCCACCCCTGTTAATCACACTGCAATGTTACCCACCCCGACTTTGGGAATCGATACTAATAAGCTATCCTACTTATTAGCATGCACGTACTCAACTAATCCAAATATGTCAATCCTATGAGACTTAAGCAATAATGTAGGAAAAAACAAAAAAAGAAAATCTAAACATAGAACACAAGAAATCAAAGGAAAAAGTCATCCTAACAACCCTCATATCTGCTAGCCAACCAACAATTATCTATCCAAATTGGGCTAAGAAAGAGAGGTTAGTTCACATGTCATCCCATCAACTTGCAGTTAGCCATCCAACCCGATCTACATGCCCACTTGCCAACAAGCCAAAAGAAAAAAATAGGAGGAAGGAAATATAAAAAAATAAAAATAGAAAATAACCAACATATGATACCCTGCTTTTCTGTGAAGCAGAGGATCATATGATTGACTTTTTTACCATGTCAATTTGCTGGTTTGAGGTAATATCTAGTCTTAAAGTAAATAAATTGAAATGTGAGCTTTTGGGGATTAATCTATCGTCGGAGGAATCCTCCCATTTGGCCAAATATCTTTGGTTGCAAGGTAGGCTATCTCCCCACTTCCTATCTTGGCGTTCCGTTATGCGTTGGTAAGCCTCCACTATTTCTTTGGTATAGAATTATAGAAAGGCCGGAAAATAGACTATCCTCTTGGAAAGGTAAACTCATATCCCATGGAGGCAGATTAAAATCAAGGCTTGCTTGTCAAACCTTCCGGTTTACTTTGTCTCTATTTCAATGTCCTGAATCGGTGTTGGCTAGAACAGACAAGCTCAGGAGGGATTTCCTTTGGCAGGGTGGATCTAACGAGAAAAAATTCCACCTCTTAAGTTGGAAAGAGGTTTGCCTTCCATTCTCTAAAGAAGGGGTGGGTATTAGACACCTTGATTTAGTTAATGAAGCACTCCTCGAGAAATGGGTTTGGCAGTTTGTCCCCAAGGAGAGTAGTTTATGGAGAGCTGTAGTAGCTACCAAGTATGGAACCACCTCGGTGGGTTAGTGGATTAAAAAATCCTACTTCTATCAGTTGTCATTCATATGTAAAGGTATAAACAGAACTGCTGTTCCAGTTTTTTAAAGAAGAAATTCTTGGTAGGAGACGGGAAAAGAATTAGATTTTGAGTTGATTCTTGGATAGGCAATCAGCCATTATCCTCTTCTTTTCTGGAGATTGCTTCTCTTAGTTTGGATATTAATATTTCAGTGGCCAATTGCTTTTGTTTACGAGGTGAAGATATGATATGGCCTCCCAGTTTTAGAAGAGATTTGAGAGATAACAAAATTGAAGTCTTAGATTCACTGTTGTCCCTTTTGCAAGGCCACTCCTTTCCCCTATCCCAGCAAGACACTCAATCTGCTGGAAAAAGTCAGCGTCGAGGTCCTTTTCAGTGCGATCTTTTTACAAGGAGCTGGAGCAACTCGGTCCTGTTATTCATCGTAGTCCGTGTGTAGCAAGGTCTGGTCCTACAGGGCTCCCCCCAAAAATGTTACCTTTGCTTGGCTGGTGGGCAGGAAAAGAGTGTTGACGATTGACGATCTTTGTAAACATGGAATAATTCTTCCCAACGTTTGCCTTCTGTGTCATCGCTACGCAGAGTTGAACGATCACATTTTCCTTCATTGTCCTTTTACAGCTAATGTATGGGGTGGGGGTCCTTGGTATGGCATCAGTCTCTTAGGTCATGCCTCACTCCATCAAAGACCTCTTCGGCTCTTCCTCGCTTAGCATTCGATAGACGGAGGGAAGCTAGGGGAGAGAAGATGGAAAATTGCCCACTTAGCATTATTGTGGTTGGTTTGGGGAGAAAGGAATGATCGATGTTTTTAGAACAATCGATGTTTTTGCAACAAAAACATTGCGAGTGCAGGGGTTCTCAATAGAGTCGTTTTGCTGTTTCTGATGCGGAACAAAAGCATTCAAGGTGTACCAACGAAGAAAGCGCCAACCACAAGTACCATCCTTGTGGATAGGCGACTATTGAGGAGCATTGAAGACCTTACACATGTAGTCCGAGACATTTGAAAAGACCCCACCTTGGGAAGACATGTGTAAGTTGCTTTGAGGAGATGATCAGACCGTTGGATCGTGATGATGATGTGATCGGACCGTTGGATCGTTGTGGCCCACTTTCATCACACCATCATTGGAGCGCATTGGACATCTTAGATTTGAGTTTATTTTATGCATTTTTTACTTATTTGAGTTTTGGGTTAGTGTGGGTACGTTTTTTTCATGCAAATGTCTTTTTTTTTAAATTTTGTTAGTAGGGGTATTTTGGTAATTATGCTAATTCCGAATTTTATAAGGGTGTTGCCCTAAACCTTTTTGATTAGTTGTTGATTTATGAAAAAGAGCAAACCTTTGGTTGCCTCCTTCCTCTCTCTCTCTCTCATGGTGCTTCTTCTTCTTCCTTGATCTCCTTCTTCTCTATTCTTCGTGTGCCCCTCCAACTTCTTCCAGGTATTTCATCTTCTATTACTATCCTTCTAAACTTCTGTTTTGTTTATTCCCCACGATCTAAACCTTGAGAATCGATCCGAACCCTAAACCCCCAAATTCTCAAATCCCTAATCCGAGATACCTCCTGGTTCTTCGGACTAGTGATCCTCATTGATCGATTGGGTATGATCATGCAAGATCGGGAGGTTCCATCCCTCGCCGGGTCCAACCTAAGCAATAATTGAATTCCATACTCCACGGTTGTGATGATGGCCCGTCCCATTGCATGTTTCCTTTATGATTTTCTTAGTTTATGATGATTGATGCTAGATTTCATTATTATTATTGCTTTTATTTCCGCTGAATAATTGTGTTCATGAGCATGCATCATATTTAGGGCTGTCCTGCATCAAATTTGGTATCAGAGAATAGGCTTGCATGGTTTGTGTCTAGATCGAGTTATCAAATTAGGGTTTTGATTTTTAGGTTTGTTTTAGGAAATTTCCAGATTTAGAAAGTTTCCAATTTTAGAAAGTTTCCTAATTTGGAGAATTTTCAGATTTAGAAAGTTTTCAATTTTAGAAAGTTTCCTAATTTGGAGAATTTCCAGATTTAGAAAGTTTTCAATTTTAGAAACTTTCCAATTTTAGAAAGTTTCCTAATTTGGAAAATTTCCAGATTTGAATCGTTTTCTGTTTTAATTAATTAGTGTCAGTTCATTGTAGTTTAAATTCATCGCATTCATATTGTGAGTCACCCAGTCCGTAGAGTCTCCCTGTAATGAATGGAGTATAGACGTTCAGGGCCGTTAAGTGTTGTCGTGTGGCCGTCGAGACCCAATGGAAAGCCGAACTCCGATGAGTTGGCCTACTTTAATGGTCACATGGACCCACAAACATTCCTTGATTGGCTTGAAGACTTGGACTATTTTTTTGATTGGTATGATATGTCAAGTTATCGTCGAGTGAGGTTTGCCAAGTGGAAATTGGAGGGCCAAGCCAAGTCGTTTTGGACAGATTTGGAGCGACGACTTGATAAAGTTGGGAGAGCCCCGATATCACAATGGGATGAGATGAAAGAGCGTTTAAAAGAAAAATATCTTCCCATCTCTTATCGGCAAAAGCCCTTGGTTCAAAAGAGAGTTGCCTCACCTTCCCGTCCAAACACAGAACCAATATGGTCCCCTCCTTGTAAAGTGGTCCAACCCATCATTAAGGAAATCTCGGCTTATGAACAATTTGAGTGTTTAGCACCAATTATTTTTCCTTGGAAGCGAGAAAATACATTGGTGAATGGCCAGTTGGAAGAATCCAATCAGGTTGTTTATGAAGTGGAAGAGTACGTGCCTAATGTTAGTAGTGAGGAAATGGAAGAAATTGAGGCATCGCTCATCATCATTGAGGATGACGAAGTGTGTGCTAGTGATGAAAAGGTCGAAGAAATTGAGATTGCACCACTTTCAGATGTCATGTGTGACTTAAGTGATGTAGAGTCCCAATCTAAGTCTCTTACCATAATGAATACGAATGAATTTGAAAAGGAGACTAGTGAGGATATGATGGTAGACACCCACATGACTTGTGATATCCTACCAGATGATTTATGGGATAAATTTTCACCCATATGGGACATTCAACACACAATCGATCTTGTCCCTAGGTTGGTCTTGTCAAGCTTTCCTCCATACTAGGTGAAACCCGTAGAAAATACAGAAATGCAGCATCAATTTGATAAACTTCTTGGGGAATAATTCAATAAGGAAAGTTTGAGTTGGAGTTTTGTTTTGTGTGTCATGCCTGCTCTTTTCACTTCCAAGAACAATGGCATATGGCACACATGTGGGCATATCCTAACCGCTCACAAAGCTTCAATCAAGTGTCAAGCCATCATGCGACGTATTCACGTCATGGTGGATATGATGACCATAGTCCTTATCCCGTATCTTGGTGACATCTTGGACATAATGGCTAATGCCCAGATCTGCTTAAGACTTGGTATTACTAGTGTTTGTTCTCAAGTGTTGGGATACCTGAAAATCATCCTTGTTTATAATACTTATAATGAGAAATTGTGTGTCACCCGTGTGAAGTGTCCTTTTGTTTCAGTTTTCCAAGTTCTAGGTCATAGGATTGTTTATTTCCATAGGATTGTTTATTCCAAGTTCGTGAATTTTTCAGAGTGTCCTTTAGTGTCACCCATGTCTGTCATCCAAAGGTCTTCAGAATCAGCCAATGCATTCGCACGCCATATTCATGATTTGCATGCACATATTAGACAGCGGATAAATAAGAGCAATGATGATTCTAAAATCTCAGCTGATTCTCATTGTAGATTGCACGAATTTCAGAAAGGAGACCATGTAATGGTGAGGATAAGGCCTAAGCGGTTCTCACAAGATTCCGCTAAGAAATTACAAGCGCGTAGTGCTGGACCATTCAAGATTGTGCAGAAAATTGGGTCCAACGCGTATCGGATCGACCTTCCATCTGAAATGGGCATTAACTCAACTTTTAATGTGGAAGATCTAGTCCGTTCCCACCATCCCATCGTTGATCCATCATCTCTCTTATGGCCCTTATCTGATTTTATTTCACAACCCCTCTCACCCCTTCCTCCACCTAATATCCATAAAGAAGAAATTGAGGAAATCTTGGATGAGGAGATAGTGTCTACGAGAGACGGAGGTTTCCAAAGATACATTGTCAAATGGAAGAACAAACCACCGTTAGAATCTACATGGTTGATAGAAGTGGAGTTACAGAGCGTTAATCCAGATTTACTAGAGCGCCACAAGAGTTTTAACTCGCCGGAGTCGAGTTCTTCTCAGACGAGGAGAATGATGCGGAACAAAAGCATTCAAGGTGTACCAACGAAGAAAGCGCCAACCACAAGTACCATCCTTGTGGATAGGCGACTATTGAGGAGCATTGAAGACCTTACACATGTAGTCCGAGACATTTGAAAAGACCCCACCTTGGGAAGACATGTGTAAGTTGCTTTGAGGAGATGATCAGACCGTTGGATCGTGATGATGATGTGATCGGACCATTGCATCGTTGTGGCCCACTTTCATCACACCATCATTGGAGCGCATTGGACATCTTAGATTTGAGTTTATTTTATGCATTTTTTACTTATTTGAGTTTTGGGTTAGTGTGGGTACGTTTTTTTCATGCAAATGTCTTTTTTTTTTAAATTTTATTAGTAGGGGTATTTTGGTAATTATGCTAATTCCGAATTTTATAAGGGTGTTGCCCTAAACCTTTTTGATTAGTTGTTGATTTATGAAAAAGAGCAAACCTTTGGTTGCCTCCTTCCTCTCTCTCTCTCTCATGGTGCTTCTTCTTCTTCCTTGATCTCCTTCTTCTCTATTCTTCTTGTGCCCCTCCAACTTCTTCCAGGTATTTCATCTTCTATTACTATCCTTCTAAACTTCTGTTTTGTTTATTCCCCACGATCTAAACCTTGAGAATCGATCCGAACCCTAAACCCCCAAATTCTCAAATCCCTAATCCGAGATACCTCCTGGTTCTTCGGACTAGTGATCCTCATTGATCGATTGGGTATGACCATGCAAGATCGGGAGGTTCCATCCCTCGCCGGGTCCAACCTAAGCAATAATTGAATTCCATACTCCACGGTTGTGATGATGGCCCGTCCCATTGCATGTTTCCTTTATGATTTTCTTAGTTTATGATGATTGATGCTAGATTTCATTATTATTATTGCTTTTATTTCCGCTGAATAATTGTGTTCATGAGCATGCATCATATTTAGGGCTGTCCTGCATCAGTTTCAGGATTAGGCGCCTTGAAAGAGCAGTCTGTTAGGGGTTTCAGCCAGGGGTTATTTTGCTGTTTTTTCTTCTTTCTTTTTTTCTTTTTTAGCTTAGGGCTTCTGTAGGTTTTTTCTAGGTTTTTTGTTTTCTTTTGCTTTTTGTTTTCTTTTGTCTTTGTTTGTCTTTTTTACCTTTGATTAATAAAGTATCAGCTTTCAAAAAAAAAAATTTAATAGAAATTAACTAATATAAATATATTTATAGGTCCTATACCCACAGCTAATGATGTGAACATGAATAATGATTGAATAAAACCATTCCTATTAGAGGGCCCATCCTAATAATTGAAAATCAAAATAGAGAATCAAAGAAAATAAATGAGGCCTGCTACATTATATATCCGCAACACTTTAACTAGCTAGCCAGCTAGCTAAGCAAGAAACAAGGGAATGATGGGTAGAAAAGAAGTCTCTTCAAGAATAAAAGAAAGTCCACCCACTCGCCAAGCCACTCAAGAATCGGCTAAAAGAATAAATAAATATCATTTGCATGAACAGATAAAACATCAAATTGGTGTCAATGAATGATGGAATGATGAACAGTAAAAGATTTTCAGAAAATTATTCATCATTTCCAATGAATGGTTGCACTAAATTTACCTTTGTATCTGCAAAAACATCATCTTGAGAAGCCATACTGTCAAAAACACGATCATAAAGGTGTTGTTTCAGCTTATCGTCCTTCCAAGTATGTTCGACTGTGAACTCATCAAGACTTGTAAGAACCATCCTCTCTTTCTCAGCAATCTCCTTTTCACTAAGAGGCCGCAAACGACAATATACTCTAATCTTGCCCTTCATATCTGTATAAAGTGACAAAAAAAGAGCAACAAAATCTCATAGGTTAAAAAAATAATAATAATAAAAAGGAAAAGAAAAAGGGAAAGAAAAAAAAGACAACCAACTACTCATGAAATTTATAGGAAATGGTATGTCAATGAAGAAAGGATGTAGAATTTTATTGATATATCAAGAAATTAACACTATATATATCAACCTTCTATGATATTGAAATATCGCTTCCTCAAGACTTGTTCTTCCTTGTAGAGTGCTTCAAGTTCGACCAATTGTGCACCTTGCTTCTTCAAAATTGCAGCAGTTTGTTCATTCTTTCTATCAATATCCTGACATCAAGTACGTAATTTCTTAGCTTAAAAAAAAGAAAAAAGAAAAAAAAAGAAAAGCATTAAAATTTCTTTATATGAATGAAGAGAAAAAATTTCAAAACAATATCAAAAAGTCAAAAAAGTAAGCATTCAAACAGTTAACAATAGAATAGTTGACAAGTTTAAATAATGAAAGTAACCTCTTTCATTTCTCGTAATTCTTCTAATTCCCTTAAGCTATTTTGCAAATTATCCAACTCCGTGTTCCTCAGTGTAAGTGTAGATTCAGTGACAGCCAAGTCTTGCGTAATCGATTCCAGTTTCTTTTCCAATTCCAAAATTCGCAGCTTAGATGTTTTGCGTTCTTGTTCAAATTTTCTTTCAAGCATTTCTACCTGCATTTTAATGTCAAAACAGGTATTACAAACACGTTCCCTCAAATGCCAATGTAGGTTTTATTCCAGCAGCTTAAGCCAAATTTGCAGATAAATAAATCCAGAATATTCAATAAGTAGACTTGATATTCTATTCAATTTCAAATAAATCACCTCACAACTTTGATCAACTAAATGAAGAAAGGGATTTCTGTGGACGTTAACAACTAAAACAAAGTTAAGGCATGTCGAAATTATCTAATACCTCTTCAGTTTTCTTCTTCTCAAGCCTTAAAACTTTTTGTTCTAATAATAACTTTTCATTGGCCAGTTTCTTAACAGTTTCTTCTACTGCATACAGCTCTTCTGTACGAGCCTTCAAGTCCTCTTGGAGCTTCGTTAATGCCTTAACATAAAGGACATAATTAGTACAGAAACCACAAAACATGGCAAGAAACAAGATCAACATCTATGGCCTTTTAATGTCAAAAGTAAACAAATTGTGGAAATAACAACGTAGCAAAATAGAACGTCAAAAGGTTAGCACACCATTCTATGGGATCAATTTTACCTGGGAATCGGAACTAGTGTTCCGTGATCTTCCCCAGACCAGTGCAGATTCTCCATCATGGCGACTAGATCCAAGTAAATGCTCCCTTTTTGCACTGTTTTCTAAGGAATTGAGTTGATTGCTCAGGTTTGCTATTGTAGCTTCCATGTTACTCTTATCCAACAGTGCAGCCTGATACAACAGTAAGAATTACAAAAATATGAAAAGAAAAGTTAAATTAAGGTAAGAAATAGCATGTGAAAGATGATATGCCAGCAAAGCCTCTGCCTAACAGCTGAGAGACCAAACTTGCCTGTAAAGCAGAATCTTTCTCATCACATAGAGCTCTGAGTTTATCACGATCACAAATGACTTCGTTCAAGTTTTGCTTCTTGGCTTGCAGGGAATCTTTCAGCCCTTCCAATTCCTCCTGCATTTCTACTTCTTCCTTTTGCTTCTGATGCAATTCATCCAATAACTACAAAACATAGAATGGTTTACACGTCAATTGCCTCGACCACGCCAAGATTGAAACATGTGTCTCCTACCAAAAGCAAATGGATTTGGTGTGCTGAAGTGAATGCTAGTGTGGGGCCAATGACAAATGAACTAGAGCTAGGAAATCTACACCTCTAGATATTCAACTAAACGTACAAGGTAAGTTTGGGTTGTATTTAGGAATGATGCAAGTTACAAGAAGAAAAAAAGGATGCATAGATAATTAATTGCCTAATGACAATGACAACATAAACAAGAATTCACCTAGAACAAGACAGCATGATAACAGTACGAAATAACCCCTTGACATGACATATTTAGTTCAATTTATCTAAGTATTTTTTCACGATGATCAAACACTTCAATGACAATTAATTGGTTGTGTTTCAATTTGGAGCATTTATGATGAGAAGTCCTAGGGGTCACTTCGCAGATGCATTTAGGTCTTTGACTTGAGAATCCAAATCCGGGATTTTCAATCCTGAGATTTTAATTCCAACAGGTGTGTTTGGTGGCTTGGATTTTCAATCCTATGGAATCTAGAAACTGTATTTGGCAACATGGATTTCAATGTGTAATCCATGAATTATACAATGTATATTCACAAGATAACAAATTTGATGAGGTAAATCATCTCAAATATTCCAACATGGTACATGTGCAACATGTAAGAGAATCATTATATTGAGCCCATTGTAAGATAGCATTGGCCCGAAAATGGGGCAATTCCACACATCGGGTGGCCCACAAAATTGGGCCCACTGATTTCATAATTCAAGCAAAAACCACAAATTTTTGGGTTGTTGTCATTTGTTTTCTATGGTGTGGCCCACCGCCCACATAATGATTGAATAGGCCTGAATTTGGGTGATTGAATGAGCAAGTGAATGGGTAATTAGGCAACATGAATAGCAGTTAAATAACTTTTACAAGTTAGTGAATAACTTTTTGCACATGATTGTAAAATGAGTTGATTCTACAAAAGTATAGAAGAACCTACTAAAAATGACATCGAACCCTTCTATCATGTACGCCCTCCATGTTCTCTTTGGCTGCCAAAAATCAGGCCAATCCAAAACTTAGGTGGGCCACACCAGAGGTAACAGTTGGGATGCCTACCATTAAAAACATTAAACATCCCACAGAAATTGTGGTGCCCACCTTGTTCTGGTTAGGCCATCCAATCCATTCCAAAGATGCATCTGTTCATGATGAATGGGCAACCCAAAAAATGAGGACAATCCAAAAGTCAGGTGGGCCACACACCTGAGGGAACACTTAAGATAGGACGCCCACATTAAAAACAATCAAAATTAATTTTGAGGCCCACCTTTTTCTTGTATAGGTAATCAAATCCAATCAAAAGATGCATTGATCCATGATGAATGGTGAGCCCAGAAATCAGGCTGATCAAAACTCAGGTGGGCCACACCAGAGGGAACAGTGCAGAGTGTCACTTATTAGAACAACTTTAACACTCTGGTTTGTGATGGATGATACACATGCACGTAGAAAATTACTAGTATAAGATGAAAAAGATCCGAAAGGTCCTGTTTCCACAATCAAGTTCCACAAAATAGAGGTTAGGATTGTTCAACCATTACGATCTTGAGACTTTTTAAATTAGCGACGGTGGATTCTGTAATTTTGTAGGTTTATCTTCAATTAATGTATGACACATGAAAAGTTTCTGACGACCTGCATGCCAAGCGTCATATGCAACCTGAGTATATTAAATAAACACACACACACACACACACACACACACACACACACACACACAGTTCCAAAATCCAACCAAAAGCAACGCTGCCAAACAATTCGTTAATGTAATTTAAAATCATGTGAGATTGGAATGGTGAAAATTCAATTTGGTACTTTTGCATAACGCATTTTTATTTTGCAATAACTTAAGACAACGTGATGTTAGAATTGATTTCCTAAGGATGATCACATCTGTTCACTCAATTAAGAAAAGAGTAAGGTGTTAACTTGCTTCTGTAACATCTTCATGATAAGCAATACTGACGCAGGACATCCGACCAACTAACCAAAAGCTCCAAAGCTGATAGGGGAGGCACGGAATATCCTTTTATCTCATAGCCCAAGCTAGGCCAAGCCCCAGGTCGAACCCTCCTACGTGGGCCCCAAGTCGCATGGGTCACGTCTCACGAGCCACCCGAGTCGCACGGGTGGGGCCCGAGTCGCACGGGCCACTAGCGGGGGTGGGGCCTGAATCACACAGGCCACAAACCCCACACAAGCCGCCCACCCCGAGTGTGCCCCCGAGTCGCACGGGCCGCCCCACTCGAGCCCGGACAGTGAAAAAATGCCCCTGCATTAAATACATATAGCATACCGTATCAGCATTCTTTTGAGATTCTTCAACAGCTTTAGACAACTCCTTCACACGTTTTTCATAGACATCCAGACTCGGAGGCTTAATCTGAGAAAAATCTCCCTGCGTAGAGCCAGTAGCAGTAGAGCGCGCTTTTGAGTATCTGCGCAGCATTACATCATTGATATGCGTTTGAAGAGCAACACAAATTTCCTCCCCCTGCAATATAATGAAAATTTCCATAGTTTAGCAGGCATCATGGAACCAATCATTCGAGAAATTTGCAACAACTGAAAAGCCCATTGAGCCCAAAAAAACAGCAAGAAGATTTCAACAATTGCAATACAAACATAAAAGGAGATGTTTCGGAGTTGGAACCTGCTTAGTTTCAAACTGGAATATGTGAAGGCCACCTGCAACTCTCATCTTAAAAAAGACAGCAGTATTACTGCTACCAAATTGCATGATGTCTCTTAGCTCAGCAGAATGTAAGTATTCTTTTGGAACTGGGCGGAAAAAATGAACCTAGAACAATCAAGTAATCGAGATCATCATTAACGTCCAGGTCAACAAATAATATCTAATTTTTTTTAAAGATTTAATCATAAATATCTAAGATATACTGAAAACATCAGAGGAATTTCAACACACCCCACGCTTATTGATGCCTAATATGATCCGACCAGGCAAGAGCCCTATGGGATCATCGATCTTCCGAACGCTAAAGAAAACTGCATTTCCATAAGGAAGAGTTCTCAAGATTCGAAGAAACTGCTGCCTTGCATCATCTTTAGACAGATGTTCCTGTATGGGAAACAAAAACTTATTAGAAGAGGGCATCACAAAAGGATCCAGAAGGAGCATTTCACCATTGTGTTTCTATTGATATTTTTCAGCAATGTTTAGACAAAGTACTATCTAGCAAGGATGGTAACTGACAAATGATAATGCATGCATTCACAGACAAAAAACCAAAGAATAATCTCAAAGACCAACCTTTGGAACCAGCCAAACAGCAAAAGTAGATAGAAGTAGACAAAAGCAAACTCGAGATTGACAAGTTTAAAGCCCCTCATCCTAGCTCAAAAACACAAATGCTACTTTACGTATCTGGTAGGTAAATTAGGATCAATTAGGAGTGGACCAAGAAACCATGAATTCAATTTATAATAAGAAAGTCCTCCAATAAAATAGGACCAAGGTACATATCATTCTAAAATATATTTCAAAAGGGAATTCAAATACAATCTTCTTTTAATGATCAAGCATATGCATACATGAGACTCCAACCCAAGTCCACTAAACAGAATAGATGCTGAAAATAACAACTAAACAGAATTGTAAGGTTAGTTTTCGAGAATTCTGCAAACCCATGAGATTTTGTTGTCGAAAGCATACCATCACACGGTAACGAGAAAGAATGTCTAGCTCCCAATCACGCTTTGCCCGTGTAATAGCAATTTGTCTAGGTAAGAATCGTTCGAGGAGTGATGTCCAGTCACTGCAAAATCAACCTACTGTTAGAGACGAAGAGACTAATAAGGTAAGAATGTTCAGCCCCGCCAAGGCTACTGCATAGGATTAGAATCCTACTCGTAGGCACACCGAACACGTGACAACTGGGTCATTCATCAGACCCAATGTTTATGCACCCGGCCCAAGAATTAGGCCAGTTCACTCATCATGTGACGCATACAAAGAAAATGAATGGTCGAAAATTTATTGGTCACCACCAACTTACAAGCATGGCCTGCATATATATGGGGTGACCTCCCTGATGAACAACCAAGATATCGCATACTTGAAACACGTTGACGCATGTGTCCATGAGTAGCCTTCCCATTTCTCAAAAATACATCTGTTCTATCAGTGTTTACAAAATCACTAACGTGCATGATTCGGGACTCCCAACAAATCCAATCTCGGCCAAAATTTGCAATGCAGACAGTTGTGCAGCATCATCCCTTCCAACCGGATAATTCCCCAAAATGTAATCATGTTGCAACTGCCACAGAAATAGCACCAATTACCAACAGAAGCTAACAAGTCAAAAACTCTGAAGCTTCTACCAACTCATCAACACATTAACTTTGGATTGCATACCTGAACATAGGATAATTGAATAAACATTGGGTCTGTTATAGATTCATCTGACTCCCGAAACAGCCGTTTTTTGAATGAAAGTTTGCAATGCAAAATCTCTCCTTTGCTACGATCTTTAGCTGCCTTAAATTCCGCCAGCAAATCCCCAATATATTTATTATCGTCTAACCCAATGTATTCCTCTGTGGAGCATGAAAAAACATAGTTGAGAGCTAATAAGTGACTATTTTGTAAATAGTCAACTTGCAGAGAGTAACTGGAATTCTTTGTGATTTTAGGCAGAACCAATATACTCGAGAGGGTTAAAATGATTACCATTGCCAGGATCTGGTGATTTAGAACCAGTGACAACTTTCCGGCATTCAAATAAACTGAAACTAGAGTATGCAGAAAGTTTAATGATCCCTGCAAGTTCCTGAAGCAAACAAACTTTCAATCAAGAGTATAGATGCCACAAAGAAAGAAAGAAAGAAAGCAAAAAAAAGAAAAGGAAGCAAAAGATCATGCAAATAAGCTTTTTCCATTTGAAATTGAAATGGCGAAGAATAAAGTTTTACCAACAGGGCAGATAAAATTCCAGTAGGGGGACGAGACAGCATGACTTGAACTCAGATATGCAAAACTATCCTTCTTTTTTTATTCTTTTTGAATGGCAACATAAATTTTATTTGAAAAGGAAAACTATCCACATAACAATACAAATATCTACCTGATTGCAGGAGATCAGAATTCTTCTATATATTGTTCATTGATGTGCAAACTGATTGAGGTAAAATATTCCTCAAATCCTTATTTATTTCTTTTCTAACTTTTTTCTTCTTTTTTTCCTTCGTAATTCTTGAAATCAACAAGGAGAGAAACAAGTCATTTGAGAGTGAAAAATCAAAGATTGAAATCATCAAAAACTGTAGCTAATGATCATTTAAAAAAAATTGAGAGAGAAAATCATTAAAAAATATTCAGAAGCCGCTGTTTAATTTTTTATGAACTTCCCCATCTTTCCCATTTTGTCATTTCCAATATCCTTTCCTTTTTCCCTTTTTTACCTATTGACTTACCCAAAACCACCGTCCAGACAAACCAAGATTTTAAACCTTGGTCTGATGCATGACAACAAGCATGAGAGGCAACCATCCAGATGACATATGAAAAGCCCATACAATTTAACATGTATAAACAAGAATAACCATGCAATGCACACAATGTTAGTAGAGGATTTATCCAATGAAACATGAAGCAACAGATTAAGAAAAAGGGAGAAATGCCATTTGAAAATACCTCAACAGCATCTGCGACAGTTGTTGACATGTCATATGTAATTTCTTCAAAAGTCTCATCCAAGAAAAACACTATGGTTGTGAGCTTTCTTCCAGTCAAAAGAGCTTCAATTTCCTCACGCCCAGGAATTGTGTGCCTAGGTCCAGCCTTCACGGAACGCTTCAAAGCATCCCATGTATTCAATGCAAGGACTTGTACATCTGGATCAGTATTGACCCCATGGGCTACATAGTGAACATATTCTGACAAATACCCCGCCATATCCTTGCTAGGAGGCATGGAAGAAGAAGACAAATACATTAGCTCCCATGCTCTTATCAAGCTTTGCCTGCAGAAATAAGCAGCAAACATGGAAACCCGCATCAGGAAATGAAGGCCAAAGAAGTACGCACAATAAGTGGAGTGTCAATTAACATTTGTTAAAAAACCCAACTGAATGTGGGTACCTGTCAGGATTATTGCGTGTTTGCTTTGAAATCTGTGCAAAGAGTTCATCTCGAAGTTCAGAATGCTTCAAAGTTTGCTTATAAAGTTTTCCAACAAGCTCAATCCTCTCTTCTAAGCTCAAAGGAGTTGCTCTATCTGATGAATCGACTCCCGTGTACTTCAAAATGATCTGGAAGAATTTTATCGAACGGCTTACCAAGTCACTGTTAATTTTAAGCAAAGAAGTTGGAATCGGATCCTGTCAAATATTCAGCATAGCATGAACATAAGTATGGCATTAAAAACAAAAGCAGTCACGAAGCATGATCATAAGAAACTTAAGAACGTTAAAAGAGTTTTCTCCTTTCCTTTCAGAGTTCAAACATCTTAATGCCTTATGACAGTGCAAAACTCATTTACCAGATATTCTTTCTTGAAATAACCATTATACATGGACAAAGTACCTTTTGGAAACATAGCATATCCTCCAAAGTGAATTTTTCTTTAACTTGAGGTCCCACAGATCTTTTAGAGAAAAACCCCCGTTTCCCAGCAGATTGGATCTGCTTCTGCATGGACCTCAAAAATCCCTCCACCTAGAAAAGACCAAAAAATACAAATGAGACCAGAAAATGCCAAAATATGAGACAATGCAAATGTCAGTGAAGGCAATGGGGAAAGTTGCCCCAACAGACCACCAAATCAGTTGGTCCCCAGCTCCCACTGGTGGAAACAATGAGAAGGCGATGGGGAAAGTTGCCCCAACAGACCACCAAATCAGTTGGTCCCCAGCTACTACTAGTGGAAACAATGAGACACACCAGTCAAGCAATGGAATGTCTGTTGAATCAAGAAGGCCTTTTGTAGCCCGGTTGGATAAGGGGCTTCCAACGAAATGGAAATTTAGGCCATTTTGATGGTCAGGTTGAAAATTATTGAACCAGTCTTTCCACCAGTGACCATAATTTGGAGGGTGATTCTAGGAATGCTATCTCGTGCGCCTCCAGAGATTGTGTAGAACCACAGCATGGAGGTTCACCTTTTTTTAAACGGATCTTCTTCTTTAGGGTCTTTTCTTCTTGTATCCCTCCAAGGCTAATGAGAAGGCAGACGATTTGGCTAGGGAGTATATAGGACAGTCATTTGTGTAATTCCTTATTGCTTGCTTTATGGATATTCTATCACATTTTCATGGTGTATGATGCTCCTTTGCTAGAAGTACAACTCTTCTAGATCATGGGGTGAAACATAAAAGAGTCTTTCCATGTACATATGCTTTTCCCGGGAAGAAAAAAAAAACACTAATATAATCCTAACCATTCATTAACTCTAACCCAAACAATATATTTTAATAAAAGATTAAAATTGACTAAAATATCCCTTCATCTTGTTACAACTAGAGCTGGGCACAAACCAAGCCAGCTCGAAAGCTCGGCTCAGATTGGTTTGAAAAAGCTCGGCTTGGATTGGTTTGAATAGAAGTTCAACCAAACCAAGCCTCGGAGTCAAGCTCGTTTAAAAAACAAACCAAGCTCAAACCAGGGCAGTAATGGCTCAGCTCGGTTCGAAGTTCAGTTTGATTCGACTTGATTCGGATCGTAGATTGTAAGCACATTGTTTCCTTTGGTGTGATCCACTTGAGCTTTGGATATGATTCAATTTTGGGATCATGTCCTAAAATGATATGTAAAAATGGATAGATGGCGTGGATAATACATAATACATATAGCACTTGTAAAGTCGTGCTTGTGTACTTTTGTTTGGAAAAAGCTATTACATGTCTATTTTGAAGTTGCACTCCTTTGGAGGATGTTAAACATCATGTAGTAAGATACTTTGGTATTTTTTTATGTTATTTCTAACTTTTTAATTCTTTTCTAATTAAACCAAAAAAAAAAAAAAAAACTTCCACCTGTTCAAACTCAGCCTAGTCCGGTTCAAAATTTTAGACCAAACCGATCCCAGCCCGAACGAGATTTTTCTGGAGCAAACCAAACTCAGGCCACATGGGTCAGCCCGAAACCCAAACTAGGCTGATCCACAAACTAGGGTGGCACAAAAAAAAGCCAAACCAAACTAAGGCCAACGCGGCCCGGCTCGGATTGTTGCCCACCTCTAGTTACAACCATACAACCCTTCTATAATTGGCCACTCACTCAATTCATATTAGAATCGAATCATGTGATCTTGTGGCCATTTGAAAGCTAACTCAATGGTCTTTCCACAAAATAAGTTTGTGTCAACCGGACACCATGTGGTACCCGAAAAATGATCTGCAAATAATTGACGAAAATACTAAGGGGAGACTTATTCAACAAGTCACTAACTAAGTATGACAACTAATTAAATAATAAGTGAACTAAACAAAGGACTTAAAGTTTCCGCCTGGGCATTGGGCGAAAAGGTCGTGCCGTGGGTTTGCTCCCCACAGGCACGGGATCGATTCCCCTCCCGTGCACCT
Organism: Liriodendron chinense; assembly: GCA_003013855.2. Lineage (NCBI taxonomy): Eukaryota > Viridiplantae > Streptophyta > Magnoliopsida > Magnoliales > Magnoliaceae > Liriodendron > Liriodendron chinense. Next base: position 549,426 of record PVNU02000133.1, on the reverse strand, counting down.
ACCCAGGGCATGTGGATTGCGGGGTTTGCGTGCACCCATAGGGATTAGTCCCATCCCCTAAGGGAGGTGTGGGGATACCTTGCAGTCATCTAAAAAAAAAAAAAGGACTTAAAGACTAAATCCGATGGGAGGCCATAAAGAGGTTTAGTTCATTGAAGATCAAGGCCAAGAAAGCATCTAATTGAACTGGAGGTCACAAATCTGATCAAATGGTCCAAAATATGGGTCCAATGGGATTGCTAGGTCCACTTGTCCAATTGGGTGCAGACTTCAGCTCCCATATATCAATCAAATACATGTTTGTGGCCTGTACAGCAATCATGCAGCATACACAGCCATACAGTCATAAGTGAGGGCCCTACAGCTTATCTATTTTGGAGATTTTACAGAAAAATACTCCCATACAAAAGTCCATATCACTGGCATGGACGTCCAAATTGAATGCAGAGTTTTATAAAAACTAGAAGGCTTATAGAGGGTTTTAGTACCAACCATATAGAGTAAAATAGTCATCTGGTTCTATATTGGAGTCCATACACATGGCACACAGAGTTATGATTGGTTTGGGCTCTATGTTAGCAATTTTCCAGTTCTTTCTTTAGAGATAGCTTAGGAAATGGCTTGCGAGAGCCAATAGCACTCTTTCCTTGGATTTTCAAAATTAAGTACAAATTAAGTAAAAGCCATAAATATACAGCCATAGAGGAACAAAAAACACAGCTTATTGACCAATTTATTTTGAGATTTTATAGCATAGGTAGCTCTATTTTATACCATTAGTTGATCTATTTCTCTTTAGCATGTGTTGCTCATTGGTTGGGCCTATTTATAAGTTTGTGCATATCTTTGGAGGCTTCAATATCTGAAAGGTATTTGTTCAGCTTAGCAGTCAATCCATTTAAGTTCTGGTTGCATCATTGTTGAGGCATAAAGCATGTCAGCTACAAAATTATTCTCCACAATCCAACAAATAGCAAGACAAGTCGGTCAATGAAGATAACAAACTACAATCCAGAATACAAAGCCAATATTCCCACCTGGAATCTATCAAGCAACGGTATAGCACCTGCCAGCTCTGGTGACACATGCATCGACAAGGTTGTTGGAGTACTGCAAAAGACAACAATCGAGATTTATCAGTAAACCACTTTGCTTTAAAATGCACCTCAAACCCTTCAGGATGGGCACAAAAACAAATGAAACAACAAAATGTGCTCCTAGCCAGTTCAAGAACAAAGCAAACAGAGAGTTGGATACAAAGATTTGCGGCCATGAGTGAAGCATTTCCCAGAAAACATGAGTCACCAGAGTCGCAATGTATCAATCTAAGTTAGAAAACATCCCAAATCAGCCAATAAACAATGAATGCAAGGAGGAAGTAGATTTCTATTTTGCATATCTAAACTCTTCCAAACAGAAAGTTGAGATGTGTTCTACTGCCTTCAATGGTAGGTTGAAACCTAAACTGCGCCTATAAATACCAAGACTATTGAAATAAGATAAAATGGGGTATTCATTATCCAGTTTGAATCCAGCCAATCCAACACGAATCCATAGAATAGAAATGACAACAATAACAACACGGTTGAAGTAAAATCGAGAGAAAGGAAAACTTACGGAGGAGCAAAGTTGGAGCCATCACTTTCATAACCGTCCCCATTGGAGACCGCAGCAGAACTATGCAAAGGGGTGGCACTGCCATTGCTGGAGCTCAGGGACGTTCGATTCACCCTGACACTCTGGGCCGCCGCGGGTGGTGTATCAACTGTCATTTTGGTCGACCCACCCTCAGAAGACCAATCCTTCTCTTCGTATCAACCCTTTCACCACTCTTTCAAAATATAGACATGAACAAAACAAACCAAAATTTAATTCCTCCACTAAAAGGTCTGAAGGGGGGGGGGAGGAGAGGAACTGATATCACCCACTTTATTTAATACATCTACCTCCTTACGGAAGTAAAATCTATGGATGTATACATTAAAAAGCACAAATGTCATTTCCCAAGAAAATATAGAGGGCGAGAGAGAGAGAGAGAGAGAGAGCTGTTATCTTTACTCCTTCAGCCAAAACCGGATCACATACATAATCAAAGCATGAAACCTTGAGCGGAAAAAAAGAAAAAAAAAAAAAAAAAAACCAAAAGATTTTTGAAATAACAAAAGGAAGTTGCTCTGTAATCCTTAAATCAAACCCTATCAATGTGTAAAAAGAAGTTCCAAGCTGAATTCCTCAACCATAAGAAATAGGGAAAAAAGAGAAAGAAAGAATGCAGAAGAAGAAGAGTAGAAATGCAGTGAATAAAAATGAGGATAGTAGTCAAAGGAAGAAGAGAGATCGATTCAAGAGAGGGATGCAACAGTGGGAGAGAACAGTAGACGGAAATGAAATGCGAATGGAAGGGAAATTCCACACCTGAAAGAGTCCAGATCTTCGAAAACCCTTTTTTCCTAGAAGGAATGCGATCTGTTCTGCTCTATCGTTAAAAGAGAAAGGAAAAGAGAGAGGGGAGAGAGGGAAAAAAAAAAAAAAAAGAAAGAGTCACGAGGATTAAAAAATTCACAGGAAGTTCGTCTCTAGCAAGAAAGCTATAAAGAAAAACAAAAGAGCAAAATTTTAAAAAAATACGAACTTCTTGAAATACCCTTGAATGTTGCATTAATATCGGGACCTGCCCTTGGACCTGAGAGTGTCTCCTGTAGTGTGGGAATACAGAGATCCGCGTTCATGATGAGCAGATGAGGCAGCCGCGTAGTGGGTCAGTATCTTTAGCTTTTGAAGTTTGTATTATGTCCGGCGAGACGAATCACGACACACAGCACAGATTGAAGTGGCAATCAGCAGAATACGCGTCCAGTTGGCACACATGCGATGTTGGGACTGTGGGACAGAAATCGGATATTATCGTAGGGTAAACTCTGTTGGGGCCACTGTGAATGTATGTGGTTTATCCACACCGTCCATCCATTTTTTCATATCATTTTAGGGATTGATCTCAAAATTAAAGAATATTCAAATTTCAAATCGACCACACCATAGGAAACAGTGGGAATAATGATTTCCACCATTGAAACCTTGTCATAGCCCGTGTTGATGTTCATTTGTCATCCACCCTGTTCATAAGATCACAAAGACACGGATGAAAGAAAAAAACAAATATCATCTTGATCCAAAACTTCTTAGTTCCCAAGATTTTGCCAATGATAGAAATTCAATTCACACTGCTTCCTTATGATGTGGTGCCCGTAAGCTTTGTATATTCTTCATTTTTTTGGATATAGACGTAAAATTACCTTCTAAAATGGACGGACGGAATGTTCCTTATGATATGGTGCCCTTGAGCTTTATATATTCTTCATTTTTTAGATATAGACCCAAAATTACCTTCTAAAATGGGTGGATGGAATGGGATATAATACATAAATCATGGTGGGCCCACAGAGTTTACTCGGTATGATTAGCGTACTGAGTTACCGTGCAATCTGCTTTCGTGGGTCCCACATCCGGCCTCCGTCCATGAGCTTGGCCGGAACAAAAGAAGTGAATCCGAGCCATTCATCAGGTGGCTACGCGTGTACAGGCTAACCCTGATGACGTTACAAGTGAAGCAGCCTGACTGTTGGTCCAGGGCATGGTCATGGTGTACCACCGGATGAATGACCCAGATATTCCACATACATGCTACTTTTCCAAGTGTGCTTAGAACCCGTGTTCAATCTATCACTTCTCTTCGCAAACTGGGACCCACCTCGATCTCTAGCATGATCTCCTTGGGTGTAGATGGACAACAGTGCTAATTTTGCACTGATCAGACCATTTCAATTTTCAGGCTAAAGATATGACAGTTAGAATCGACTGACAGTTGAGATGCTTGTGCAGGTGGTGCTATTGAGATGAGTACTATCTACCGATCTACTTTGTAAATGAGAAAAGCTAGCGTGGGGCATGCAAGTGCAAGGCCCTCTTCCCTTGTGACTATGTATCACTTTTATGAAACATCATAGCCGTGCAAAAAGCTGCGTTGCACCGTAAAAGATGGACATGAGGCAAAAATTAGATCAATCCACTCTTGTTTCGTCCGCTACACAGATTCATTGATTCCATGTTTTCTCCCCATTAAATCATTATGGTATTGAATGACTGGGATGCTCTGACACTCTTATCTCTACCGTTTATAACTCCAATATTTTTGGACATTTCTCCCTTTGCAATTAGTCAGCATAGGAGGTAGAATATACCACCATGAAAAGTTAGTTGCTTGGTAGGAACGGTTGAGATTTTGAGGCACAAACAGCATAAGACTGCAGCAGCTTTCTTTCAGCTTATATTAATGCATGTAGTCCACAGCAACCGCCTCTTTATTTTACTTCATGTACTACGCAAACATTTTAATTAGGCGACCGTGTGCCAAAGGCTCTGTGAAGCCCATCCTAATGATTGTGAGACATCTACTCTTTACGTTTGTTGCATTGTTCATATTATAACATCAGTTCAAAAATTAAGCAGATGATCAGGAACGTCAAAGGGCTGCACCAAGGGAAACAATACACCATTCTCTCTCTCTCTCTCTCTCTCTCTCTCTCTCTCTCTATTTCTATTGACCATCTAATTTTGCCGTTCGAATTGGGATCGATCACTCATTTATTTGCTTTTAACTATCCATTTGATAGCAATTAATGGGACGGTTAAGTTTGTTTAATTACTCAATGTGATTTTAGTTAGATATACACTCCATCTGCAATAGAAAAGAGAAATTGAATGGTCAGGATAGCTGTATATAAATTAGTGCCAGAAGTGAGGACGCACCACCACTTTTAAATGTAATAAAAATCTATCCCATCATTGGACTGATTAATAGGGACTTCATTTCGAGGATCCTTGTTTCTTGTATTAGTACCATTGGGTATTTTTTATTTCTAGAAATCAGATGCTAAGTAATGAGATCAGTGTAAATTTTTTACCTGTAAGCTACATATATTTAGGACTCACAATTTGGATGAGTCAATTTAAGTTACTTTCACGTATGATGCATTTATATTCTGCACCAGCATCTCAACCATAGCAAGTAAAAAAGGATTCGAACAAAAATTTATAAATGTCATGTTCATTAATCAGTAAGCAGAATCCCTCTTGTTCAGGTGTGGAGCCAGTACTAGTAATTTTTTGCAGCCCAGGGGATGATTGGACGCCTGACTGGTCTGGGTCAGGCGACCGAAATTCACTTGGAGGAAGCAGATTGTCTCTGGACTATTTCAGAGATGATCGGGCGCCCGACGTGAGGTCATCGGGCGCCCGACCATGCTTGGTTAGACACTCGAAATTTGATAATTTTTTCTCTTCAACCCCCTGGACAGATTTTAGATCTGTCAAGTACCCGACCAAGTCGAGGCGAGCACCCAACCGTGCGCGGACTGTGATCCACAATTTCCTATTTTGACTATAATTCTCATTTTATACTATATTAAGGGTTGTAAATTGAGATTGGGGTATGGTATTAGGGTTTCTATATGTCTAAGAAGAGGGAGAGAGAGAGAGAGGGAGAGAGAGAGAGAGAAAGAGAAGGAGACAAGAGGTTTGTAAAAGGGGTCATTTTTGTGCATGGGAAGCATAGAAGAATGTGAAATTACATTGTAAACTTTGTTTTATTACATAATGGAGGTTGCATCCATGGTTTTTTACCTCTGTTGGGGTTTTGCCACGTAAAATATGTCTTATGGTGGTTGTTTGATTGGTTCTCCATTTATATTCTTTATTTCTTTTTGTTTATCGTTTGTGGGTGATATTGGAGATTCGATCTTGGTTCACCAGTATTGTTGGCTTGCTGTGCAACAACTGGTATCAAACTTAGAAAAGATGGATCAAACTTCGCCTTCTAGAAGATGCAGATGAAAGACTACTTGTATCAGAATGACCTCTATATTCCTCTAGATAGAAAAGAGAAGAAACCGGAGAAGATGTCCAATAATATATGGACTCTTATGGATCGGAAGGCGTTGGAGATGATCTAACTCTCTTTATCAAAGAGCGTCGCCTTCAATATAGCCAAGGAGAAGACCATGAAAGACTTGATGCGTGCACTACCAACGATGTATGAGAAACCGTCAGCGTCTAACAAGGTTTATCTCATGAAGTGGCTATTCAACATGAAGATGTCAAACGGTGGGAGCGTTGCTAAGCATCTAAATGAGTTCAATACAGTCACGAGCAAATTGAAATCCGTTAGTTTCACATTTGATGATGAGGTCAGGGCATTATTGGTCTTATCTAGTTTGTTAAACAGTTGAGATGGTTTGGTGGTGGCTGTGAGCAATTCCACATGATCTACAAAGTTGAAATTTGATAATGTTGTAGGTCTAATTCTCAGCGAAGAATCTAAAAGAAAAGCATTAGAAATTTCAGAAAAATCTAAGAATGCTCTAAACGTTGAAGAACGAGGAAGATCGTCAAATAGAGGAAGCAATAAACATGAACGTTATAAGTCAAAGAAGAAGTCCAAAGGGCTGAAAGGTAAGGACGGGTGTTGGCATTGCGGGAAGAATGAGCACATGAAGCGTGATTGCAGGGCTCTTAAGAAACAAGAAGAAAACTCTCAAGGTGGGAAGGATTCGGTGAATCTATCCGAGGAGAGTAATACGGAAGCGTTGATCTTGTCTCTTGACGCGCGAAATAAGTCTTGTGTTATAGACTCAGGTGCTTCGTTTCATGCCACTTCGTCAAAAGACGTTCTTCGTGATTATTTGTCAGATGACTTCGAGAGAGTTTACCTAGGTGATGATGGGCTATGCAGTATTGTTGGCAAGGGAGATGTTCAAATAAGTCAGAAAGACGGGACAATCTTAAAGGATCTTCGACATGTCTCAAATTTGAGAAGAAACTTGATCTCAGTAGGGCAACTCGTCGATACTAGCATGTGACGACATTCACAGAAAATTCATAAAAGGTCACAAAGGGTGCCTTAGTGATAGCTCGAGGCAAGAAGGAAGGTACTTTGTACATGACTTCCGGATCATATTGCTCACTTGCAGTCGCATCAACTGGAGTGAATGGGCAGTTATAGTATCAGAGGCTGAGACATATGAGTGAGAAATGGATGAAGGTATTCTTGTTAAAAGGGAAGCTACCAAGCTTAAAGTCTATCGACTTGGACTTCTGCGAGGACTGTGTGTACTGCAAGCTAAAGAGGGTAAGTTTCAAGAAGACAGGACGTGCTCCAAAGTCGCATCTACTGGAGCTTGTGCACACTGACGTGTGGGGACCGACACATGTATCATCTCTTAGTGGATAATATTATCTTATCTCTTTTATTAATGATGCTAGTAGGAAATTGTGGGTTTAGTTCTTAAAGCATAAATCTGAGGTATTTGATTTATTTAAGAAGTGGAAGGTTCTGATAGAAAACGAAACAGGTAAAACAGTAAAGTGTCTCAGATTTGACAATGAGGGAGAATATTGTGATAAGAAGTTTGAGGAGTATTGTGCAGCACAGGGAATCAAACATCAGAAAACGATTACAGGTACACCGCAACAAAACGATGTGGTTGAGTGCTTTAACAGGACTATCCTTGAGCGCGCTAGGAACATAAGGTTGTATACAGGGTTGCCCAAGACGTTTTGGACAAATACTGTGAGTATTGCCATCTATCTTATTAATAGAAGTCCCTCAGCACTATTGGATGGAGGTTTGCCAGAGGAGACACAGAATGAAAAAGAAGTGAGCCTTACACATCTCAAAGTGCTCGGATGCACTTTATATGTTCACATTGATGCAGAGCACAAGAACAAGCTAAACGCAAAGTCCAAGAGATGCACGTTTATTGGATACGGGCAGCATGATTTTGGTTACCAGTTTTGGGATGCAGAGAACCGAAAAATCATCAGAAGCAATGACATAGTATTCAATGAGAAAGTGATGCTGATGCATAAAGACAATTTGCAGTAAAAACAAGACAAGGCCGATGAGAAGGAATATGCAGAATTTGAAGAGTTACCGAACACAATTGTTGCGGTGCCACATGGTGAGCATGTACAGGAGCATGATGAGGCAGAACCGCAAACACCAGTTTTGAGGTAATTTACTCGGGAGAGAAGACCCAAGGTTCAATACTCGCCCTCTTTACGTTATCTACTACTGACAGATAATGGTGAATCTGAATGCTTTGAAGAGGTGTTACTCTAGCACCCCGGTGCAGCTTGGCTGTGGTCCGAGCGTGGGTTGTCATCGGGGTCCCTTGTGAGATCAGTCGGGCTTCGAAAATAGCGCTCCAGTTGGTAGGGCTTGGTGGTTGCTTGTCCCACATTGGATGGATGAGCGCCTAGAGTCCTGGCTATATGCGGAGTTCTCTCCTTAAGGATATGAGGCCTTCTGCGGGCAGTATGAACTCCACTCTGTTGTTTAGGAACAAAACTGTAATGTCTGCTGTAGTCTTGGCACGGGTTTTGGTGAGCCATCTGATCCGGACGCCAGTTCGAAAATAGTGCCCCAGGTGCATACAGGGACAATATTGTTTGGGTCTTTACCCAGATGAGGCTTTTTGGGGTAAAACCCGAGAACAAAACCGTGCGCCCTTGGGCAAGGCAGACAATATCATATACTTGGGAGGGGTTGTCACAGTTGGTATTAGAGCCAAGGGTGGCTCTGCCATGAGGGTGGGGGATTCTAGCACCCCGGTGCAGCCTGACTGTGGTCCGAGCGTGGGTTGTCATCTAGGTCTCTTATGGGATCGGTCGAATTTCGAAAATAGCGCTCCAGTTGGTAGGGCCTGGTGGCTGCTTGTCCTACATCGGATGGATGAGCGCCTAGAATCTTGGCTATATGTGGAATTCTCTCCTTAAGGATTTGAGGCCTTCTGCGGGCAGCGTGAACTCCACTCTGTTGTGTAGGAACAAAACCCTGATGTTTGTTGTGGTCCTAGCACTGGTTCTGGTGAGCCGTCTGATCCGGACGCCAGTTCGAAAATAGTGCCCTAGGTGCATATAGGGACAATATTGTTTAGGTCTTTATCCAGATGAGGCCTTTTGGGGTCAAACCTGAGAATAAAACCGTGCGCCCTTGGGCAAAGCGGACAATATCATATAATTGGGAGGGGCTGTTACAATTACAGTTGGATACTTGGGTTAAGTGGGAGCAAGTTATGGATGGGGAGATGGACTTACTTGAGTCCAATCATACATGGGATCTCGTTACTCTATCCAATGGAAAGAAAGCTCCTCATAACAAGTGGATTTACTGGATAAAAGAGGGGCACGACGATACGAAGCGGTACAAAGCCAGATTGGTAGTAAAAGGGTTCCAACAAAAGCAAGTATCGACTTCACTGAGATATTTTCACCGGTGGTGAAGATGTCTACGATTCGCAAGTCTTGAGTATAGTGGCTACATAGGACTCTCAAATCTCAAAAGATGGTTATCTAGAGAAATTGCCATGAAGAATTTGGGAGCTGTAAAATCCTAGGCATGAGGATAAAGCATGATAAGGAAAATAAGAAATTGATGTTGTCACATGTAGAGTACATAACTAAAATACTTGATCGATTCAATACGGGAGGTGCTAAGCCAGTTAGCACTCCATTAGCAAATCACTTACAGCTTTCTAAGGAGCAAGGTGCGAAGATGCAGGAGGAACAAGACTATGGCTAAAGTCTCATACATGTTGGCTATAAGGAGCCTCATGTATGCTATGGTGAGTATGAGGCCAGACATTGCTAATACAGTGGGAGTTGTTAGCAGATTCATGAACAACCCTAGGAAGGAACATTGAGAAACTGTGAAGTGGATCCTTAAGTACCTAGCAGTTACTGTGGAGGTAGGGCTATGTTATGGATGATCGAAAATCAACTTACAAGGCTAAATTGATTCGGATCTAGCAAGAGATATTGACAACAAAATGAGCACTATAGGGTATGTATTTACTCTGAGCAAGCTGTACAGTGACAGTCAAAGTGCAATACACTTGGCTAAGAACTCAACATTTATTCAAGAACCAAGCATATTGATATCAGGTATCACTTCATACGTCCGTTGTTAGAAGATGAATCGATTGTTCTGGAGAAGATCCATACAAGTGGGAATTCTGCAGATATGATGACCAAGGCAATCACACTGGAGAAGCTGAAGTTCTACTCAGCTTCATTGGTCTTCAAGCGTGATAGCGGAGAGGTGATGCACTCCAGATGTAGAAGACAAAGGGAACTTTGTTGATCTGTCTCCAAGTGGGAGGTTGAGGTGTGGAGCCAACACCAGTAATTTTTTGCAGCCCGAGGATGGTCGGGCGATCGACTGGTCTGGATCGGGAGATCGAAATTCACCCAGAGGAAGCAGATTGTCTTTGGACTGTTTTAGAGATGATCGGATGCCCGACGTGAGGTCACCAAGCACTCGGAGCCCAGATCGGGCGCACGTCCATGCTGGGTTGGACGCCCTAAATTCAACAATTTTTTTCTCTTCGACTCTCTAGACAGATTTTGAATCTGTCGAGCGCCTGACCAAGTCGGGGCGGGCGCCCCACCAGTGCCCACATCGTGATCCGCAATTTCCTATTTTGACTCTGATTCTCGTTTTATACTATATTAAGAGTTGTAAATCGAGATTGAAATATGGTATTAGGGTTTATATACATTCAAGAGAGAGAGAGAGAGAGAGAGAGAGAGAGAGGTTTGTAAAATAGGCCATCTTTGTACATGGGAAACATAGAAGAAGGTGGAATTGCATTGTAAACTTTGTTTTATTGCATAGTGGATGTTGCATCCATGGTTTTTTACCCTTATTGGGGTTTTTCCATGTAAAACCTGTTTTATGGTGGTTGTTTGATTGATTTTCTGCTTATATTCTTTATTTCTTCATGTTTATCATTTGTGGATGATATTTGAGATTTGATCTCGGTTCACTGGCATTGTTAGCTTGCTGCGCAACACCCCCACTCCAAATCCCTTCATTGTCTTCTACTATTTATTTAAGGAAAGATGAATAGAGAAAGGAAAGAGAGAACTTGCGGGAAGGAAATAAAGCTCGCAGGCTTTTTTTTCACATTTTTTGGGCTTTTAGCTATAGTATAAAGCCCTAACGATATAGCTGTTTAAGAATAACCCCATAGTCCATAACCCTCAGCTCCTGTTTTTTGGTAATACGGGTTGAGATACAGTCTAGGTATTAAGACACCGATTGCCATACAATTCCAAGCTATTGATCACATTGGCACATGCCAAGAGGTATGATTGAAAGGACAATCCCAATGTTATGGGCATGCAAATAGAAGGTGGCCACATCATCATATCTAAGCCTTATACAAACTAATTTACATTGGCTATATGAACTCTTTTCCAGCATTCCACTCTTTTATAAGGTGCATTGTAGTTCGAGGAATTAAAAAAAAAAAAAAAAAAAAAAAATTGGGCGGCTAAGATCACCCAATCTCGTGGGGTCCTGGTATGGTAAAGGTGTACTCATAAGATCAATGCTCTAGGTCATTGGACCATTGGGCCCACATCCACAAATTGAAAACATACTCGATAAACCCCATCAAAGATCTTAGTCGCTTTATTGCTTCCTTTTCTTATTTTCTAAGAAACAACTATGATGAGAATGAAAGTGAACTTTACCGCAAAAATGCTCAAGACGTGCGACCCTCCCAAAAGTCACACAGTAAACATTTAGAAAATGGACATCTACAGTGGATAAATATCCATTTTTAAACTAAATAGAAAATAAACCAATAAAATAAGCTTACTGAGATTCTATTGCGTTTCCTCGAGAAAGATATATGATGAAATACACGGCCATGATGATAGCCGGTCGACAGGTGGATGAATATGTGTTAGAACAGATAACAAATACCCTTATGAAATGGTAGGGTTGAAATTAATACAAAAAGGAGGGGTGTTTTGGCCAGTGCACCAAATAAACAAGTGTAGAAGGACCCAGAAAATCAAAACCGAGATTACTAAAATGTTGCAGCCATGCATGTGGGAGTTTGGATTGCATATGTATGCATGCATGTGATTTTCCATTCATGCATAAGGTCGACAGCCGGCCATGCCGGCGTTAAGCTATCATGGATGCTTTTTAAACTTAATTCCCAAGAATGACCTCAAGGACTACCGCAATTTGGGCTCTTTTACTTCTCCTCCAGACAGTGGGAAGAGGGACATTTTGGGGATATTGATATAAGGCCGGTAGCGGGAACCATCTCAACTAACGCTTGGTAGGAAAAAACAGAAAATCGGGTCATTTAAGACAAACACGAGAAAGTTACAAAACGATTTATATATTCTACGGAGTCATCACTCTTTCTTTATTCTTTTTTTTTTTTTTTAACTTTCTTTCTTTCCTTCTTTCAATTGTGAAAAGGAAAACAGAGCAACCCCTTCCACGTAAAATAGCCAACGCCAGTTTGGATTTAAAGGAAAACAGAGCAACCCCTTCCACGTAAAATAGCCAACGCCAGTTTGGATTTAAAGGAGATGGCAAGAACACCACTCCAAATGAAGGAAAGAAGGCGACTTGAGTCTTGACCGTGTGGATGCCTTGAGGCTTGAGTGAATGTGATTTTCTAACCTCTCATGTTAGAGTGTGTTGGTTGCATCAGATTAGACTGATTAATCAAATCACTAACTATTATGAAATTCCAAGATATTTGTCACAACCAAATGCAGATCTACCAAGAATGCAATCACTTAAAAACTATACAAGCGCGCACACGTAATAAAAGAACCATTAATACAGTGGGGCCCACGTGATGTATACAGCACATCCAACCCATCAATCAGGTGCTTGACATTATTTTTCCACAATTCTGAAAAATCAGCCCGATCCAATACTTAGGTGAGCCACACCATAGGGGAACAAATAGGTAGGGAAAGCCCACTCTTTATGGGCCCCACAAGCAAATCAAGGGTGGGCGTTCCTTCCCTTCTTGTTCCCTGTGCTGTGGCTTCCCTGATTCATGAATCGGCATGATTTTTGGTTTCTAGGGGTGAGATGATGGAAGGGTTGGGTTTTGGTTTTGGTTTTGCGTTTGCATCACGTGGGCCCCACATATACCCACCAAGCCTGCTGAGGTACAGCTACCAACAGGACGGTGTCGGTACAAAGATAACTGATGTTTGAAGCGAAAGCTGGTTCAAGCCCCATCCCGGGAGTCAACAAATCAGCACCATAACGTTGAATAAGTTGGCTCATGTCGGCTAGTCTGACATGCCTTTAAGCACACCCAAGCTCAGGGCCAAATATCCTCAGCCCAAAACAAACTGGGCCCAAGCCAGCCTGCTCGCCTGTGCCTTTCTACGTAGGGGGCAATCGAATCATGTGTACGTAGAATACTTTTGATGCGTAGGGTCGGTGGGGGAATGGAATATGGTAGTGCCATCTTTCTTACTACAGGTATCAATATTTCGGGACGTGTAGCTTGTCGATCCAATCCATGATGGCTTATGTTTCAAAAATCACATGGCCAAGAATGGTTACTGCAACTTTTGAGCAGTGACCCATCCATGAGATAGCCTATATCAAGTCATCGGTTCAGATTTGATTGATTAGTTTGTCTATATCAAGACAAATGCCCTCCACCAACAGTGCTGCATCTGAACTTTCAAATTCAATGCGGCTTTTCGTGACAATGTATCAGTTGTTTAAAACATCCGAACCATGCAAAATATGGAACACGTTTTGAAAATCATGTGAAAAGAGAATGAGGATTGTCCACTAGTCATGCAGGTCACATTGTCAAAATCAATGGAGAACCGGTGGTTTGACTTAATTTATGTGTGTGACCAGCCTGATAAGCAGATTGCTCTGATTTTTGTCAGAGATGATGTTTGACGTGGTCCTAACCTCCGTACGGCCTGGATTTTCAACTCAAGAGCATCCCATGTGAAGATTCACACACAACACATTGTATCTGAGAGACAAAAACAAACGGAGAGAAATACTTTGAAACCTTGGCAGATGGTGATGGATGTCAATGGGCAGGTTCGGGCTGGGGCTGGTCTGCCCAGGTACAGCCCAGAAATAAAACTCAGGCCCAAGTCCGTCAGGACGTAGCCAGGCTCGTGATGATTACGCTAAGGAGGCCACCTCTTTTGTGCAAGATCTTGGCTATTCATTGAGAAATTAAAACTGATGATTTGTGGACACTTGTTTGTTCAAATAGGACCATTGGATTTTTCATTTTTAAATATCAAATGCATGTCCACCGATTCAATGGTTAGATAATCAAATACGTTTTGAAAGATGATACATCTAAATCAAGACTCGCAGTTCGAACTGTTTAAATTGTATTACTCCCATGCCGCTTGCAATTCTAATTGCCTGTATATCATACATCACACTTTGGTAGAACATCAATTCTTTTCTTAAAAAAAAATTAAAAGCTGCTGGCCCTCTTGGGAGTTGCGATTGAGCATCCAACGTCTCTGTCCACTGGAGCCGACATGCTGAATGATTTGGTGATCAGAACCATCCATGTTGTTGACTCTATGCCATAAGGGCTGCCTCGGGAAACTTGCATTTGAGTGTTGTCATGGGAATATTCTAAGCTGGGCCCTGGCCCACGAACCACGAGAAAATCCATTTCCTACCCCTGGCCCACATACCGTTCCGCACCTTGCACCTTGTTGAGGCCGACCACTCAAGGTCGACACGAGACAGGCTAACCACTCAGGCTCAACCGTGATAGGCTGACCACCCAGGCTCAGCCACAACAGGATGACCACCGAGGTCAGTCCCAAACTAGGTGACTACCCGGGATCGGCGCAAGATCTGCCGACCACCTAGAGTTGGTCCGAGATATCCGTGGAGATCCAAATATTTCGGGATCTACCTCCCTTCTTAGAAAAATCTCTCCAACATGATCAGGAGAGAATCTTTTCCCAACTGGGACTCTACCAACGCATCCTAGTAGGATCTTACTCTCTAAACCGCCTCCAAGCCCTATAAATAGAGCTTGGATATACACCTTAAGAGATACGAAACATCTAAGCCTTCAAAACCCTAATCATCCTTATTCTTGGACCTGATTTAGGCATTGGAGAGTCCCTCGCCGCACAATGGCACCTTCCATTGCCTTCTCTTTTTCTCTTTCTTTGCAGGTCCCGCGGCCGGAAGGAGCTCTTACGCGCAAATTGAAAGTCGTGCGGCAAATCTTAGCCGTCCAAATCCTTTGTTTAAAATCATGCGACAACAGCTGGAGTCGTCTGTGGGAAACGACACAACTCATGTTCTCACCGCTTAAACTCTAGCATTCAATACCCATCCATGGGCCAACATGGCTAAGGGCAGGAAGAAGGCCAAGACCGTTGCCAAAACTCCCTAGGACCTCATCTTAGAGAACCAAGCGCAGCAGTCGAAGGAGCTAGACTCGTCGCAACCTTCCATGACGTCTAGTCAGCAAAGGTCCCAGAATAAAAAAAATTCGTCTGGTCGCTCTCGAGAAACAGTATGGGAGAATTGCGGAAAAACTAGATCGTATTGCATTCTACCTCAAAAGTGGTAGGACATCGCAGGCTACTCATTCTTGGTCGGCCGCTTCAAAGGGAGGCTTAGAAGACCAACAGCTTCGATTGCCCCGAGATCAACCTTGCCAAGCTCGCCATCTAGGGGCCGATAGTCATGCCAATCGAGCTAACCTTGGCCAGGCACACTATGCGACTCACCTCAACGCTGTAGATCTATAACACACCTTGGACAAGATACGTCGGGTCCAGGGGGAGAAAGAAATCGAGCAAGTCGCAGAGAGTTGCCCCCACCTTGAGGCTCAACTCGCCAGGACAAAATCAATGACATGAGGAAGAAATACTAGTTTAAGGCACCAACCCCGATCGAAGCATTCCTCGAAGAGGCAGAGTCTCCGTTCATTGAAGACATCTTAGTCAAATGTCTTCCTCCTAGTTTTAAAGTGCCCAACTTTGGACTCTACTTTGGTGAAGGCGATTCAGTTGACCACTTCGAAACCTTTAAGACTTGGATGGAGTTGTATGGTACTTTGGGACCCATTATCTGCAAAACCTTCCCCCTGTCACTAACAGGTCCTCCACACATGTGGTTTTGGGGACTATGGCCAAAGTCCATCTCCTCCTACGACAACTGAGCAGAGCCTTTGTTGCCCAGTTCATCGACAGCAGAGGATCCCAAAAATAGGCCACTCATCTGCTAACCCTAAAGCAGAAAGAAGACGAGCCCTTGCAAGACTACATTACCCGATTCAACGAGGAGTCCTTGGACGTCGAGGACTGCCCTGATAAGATGGCCCTCGCAGCCCTTATCAGCAGACTCTGACCTGGAAAACACCTCCATTTGCTTGGCAAGACCCTGCCAAAAACCCTATTAGAACTCCACGATAGAGCTCGCAAGTATGCAAATGCCGAGAATCTCATCAACGGCCATCACAGTAATGACAGCTGATCATAAGCGGAGAAGAGATGACAATAGCTCCGATCATAAGCGGAGAAGAGATGAGGACAGGGGTGACCCCTCACGACCACTCAAAGCCCCTGTCCCCATGTTTAAGAAGTACACACCTCTCAGAACCTCTGTTGACCGAATTTTCTTAAAAATAAAAGAGAAGAGCTACTTGAAAACTCTGACCAAGCTAAGATCCAACCCAGAGAAGAGAAGCAAGTCAAAGTATTGCCTCTTCTATAAGGATCACGGTCATAACACAGTGGACTGCAACGAGTTAAAGTAGCAAATTGAGGCCCTTATCCAGAAGGGCTTCCTCCAAGAGTATGTCAACAGGCGCCCGGCCGACGACTTTCCACCTTCCCATGGTGCATTAGAGGTCCACATCAATGATGAGCCCCTCGGAGAAATCCACTGAGGACTCACCTGACCAACTAGGCTACCTAGGCCCCAAATAGGCCGCCCAGGCCACCAAGAGGTCGATCTCCCGGGATAGGCGCAAGATGAGTTGACCACCAAGGTCAACCCTCCAAGGTACCAAGTACTTGAGGTACCTCCACCGATAGAAGCGTCAAGGCGTAAGTTATCCTTCTCTCTTTCTTGAGACCACTTATACTGAACTCTCCTTGTCGATAAAAGTGGAACCTTATTTTCACCAAAGTTTTCGCACAAGCGCCTTATTTGATGAAAAAATTGCCTTAAACTTTCCATCTAACCCGGCCGCCCAGGACTCGCCAAATTGATCCCAATCAAGCCAACCAGGTCCAGTCATCGCCCTGCTCCCCCAATAAAGCAGAGCCTACATACGAGAAGACGTCTTTCACCCAACACGAAGAGAAAAGACAAAAAATAATGAATTTTTTTTTATTATGGAAAGCCCATTAGAGTCACTTACAGCAGGCGTCACAAGCCGACAGTTTTATATCACAGAAAAGGACTTATCCTACCACGATCTTCATTGTGAAAAGTGACCTTCGTCGAACAAAAGAGAGGAAGAGCATCCCCATTGTCACAATCTACTCATCCAAAGTTGCTCATTTTCCCCTCTTTTGCTCTTCAACTAGCAACCCAAGCTGGAAAGTGATGAACGTCCTGAGGGAGCTCTGCCGAATTCGACCCCAGGAGTCGAACAACAATGGGAGCGGAGGCACAAGCCAACAAGCTGCACACACTTAGACTGTGGTAGCACACAAAAAAATAAGAAGAAAACCCCCACGGCGGCAAGCGTGACCTCCTACTCCTTCATCCAAAACTCAACCACAAGGCATTATGCATCACACTGAAAGCCACCAATAATGCCCAATGGCGTTTGATCTCTAAAGAGTACTGCGTCAAAGCTTTTCTCCCACTCAAAGAACCAGAGGTGCGTGACAAAGACACTCATGGCCGACCTGCGCAAAGCCATCTCTGCTAGAATATGCCAAGGGACGGGCTACTTATAATGATTTTTCACCCATTCCTCTCTTGACGCAAGCCACATGTCCACCGGCGATTAGCTACATCCACCCATCACCGCATGCCCTTGCGACATGGCCACCCACAACTGGATACTAAAAAGGGAACACTCCGAAAACTGAACCATCACCACGTGTCGAATGGTTTCCTACCAGAGATCGTTAAATTCAAAACCACAACCAATTCCCCTCCGGTCTCTGCCCCCTAAGTACAACTTATCAAATCAACAGAATGGGACACCATTGTCCACAATACCGTACATAGACTGGTACGACTTCTTGAAAATTTTGAACTAAAAAAGCCAGCCTCTTGACATCGCCAAGACTAGGTTGGCCAAACCATTATACTCCTAAGCCTCGCATGCGCAACTTAGGAGCAGGGGGGCAGCTATTATAGGGATATTTTGAGTTGGGCCTTGGCCCACAAACCACTAGGAAGCACATTCTCTACGGCCCGGCACATGGACCGTCTCGCAGCTTGCACCTTGCTGAGGCCGACCACTCAGGATCTGCACGAGACAGGTTGACCACCCAGGCTCAGCCACAACAGGCTGATCACCCAGGCTTAACCGCGACAAGCTGACCACCCAGGCTTAGCCACAACAGGCTGACCACCCAGGCTCAGCCACAACAAGTTGACCACCCAGGCTTAGCCACGATAGGCTGACCACCCAGGCTCAGCCACAACAAGCTGACCACCCAGGCTTATCCACGGTAGGCTGACCACCTAGGCTTTGCCACAACATGCTGACCACCCAGGCTCAATCATGACAGGATGACCACCCAGGTCAGTCCTAAACCAACCGTCTATCCGGGATCAACACAAGATCTGTCGACCACCCAAAGTCGGTACGAGATACCCGCGGAGATCCGGACATTCCGAAATCTACCTCATTTCTTAGAAAGATCTTTCCAACGCGATCGGGAGAGAGAATCTTTCCCCAACAGGGACTCTACCAATGCATCCTAGCAAGATCCTACTCTCCAAACCGCCTCCAAGCCATATAAATAGAGATTGGATTTACACCTTAAGGGGGGACGAAACATCTAAGCCTTAATACCCTAATCATCCTTATTCCTGGACCTAACTTAGGCATTAGAGAGTCCCCCACTACATAATGGTACCTCCCCTTGCCTTCTCTTTTTCTCTTTCCTTGTAAGTCCAGCAGACGGAAGGAGCTCTTACGCACGGATTAAGGGTCGCGGGGCAAATCTTAGCCATCCCAAATCCGTTGTCTAAAATTATGTGTCAGCAAGTGTGATGAATTTTGAATAATAAAAAGAGAATTTCCAATGGCTATAACTCAACTCTAAAAATCAAAGGCTAAGATCATCGCTGGAGTGTGATTATTGGACAACAACTTACCTAACATAATGTATAGGATGTAGATGGTTAAAATCATAGGACTATCTGACCATGCACGCCCTAATGGGTGGCTACACATGCTAAATGGCAAGTTGGGCTAAAGGCAAAACGACTTGCTCGAAAGAGATGGCTGTTTTATTAAGGCCGGATTCTTCTTCCACATGGGCTGCCCGTGAGGCCCATCATGGTGTGCGTGCGTGCGTGCGTATGGCGTCCAACCTGTCTAAAGGTTCAGTCGCATCTATCCACCATATGAATTTAGGGTTTTTTGGCTGGCTGCAAATTATTTGCCATGGTGTGGCCCACATGAGCCTGCTGCAACGCATAGCACACACCTAACTCATCCATCAGTTGTATGCCCATTTTTAAGGCCAGGGGACAAAACTCAACCCATCCATGACCAGGTGTGCCATAGCACGGGAGGAGGAGGACAGCCAACGTCCTCTCTTGGTTAATGCATGAGGCCCACCATTTTGTTTATGTCTCATCTAACCCTTTCATCTTGAGAGGCCCACATGGACTGATGAAGGGATTCACAAAAAAAATAAGCTCATTCCAAAAGTTGGGTGGCTCCAAAACACGATTTTATATATTTTACACATGATTACATACTGTTCTCAATGGTGCGGCCTAGTTTATTAGTTTTGTGTGTTGCTGATTTTTTGTGTGGCTGATCATATTCTTAATGGTCCATTAGATTCGCAGTGCAGATAGCATACACACATCATGGTGGGCCCACACCACTCAAATGTACGGTAAGATTGATTAGCTTATTTCCACCTGGCCCGGCGCGCACATATATACAAGGGAATGTTTAGTTCCATGATCTTCTTCTTCTTTTTGCACACGCACCCACACACTCCACACGCCGGTGCACTCACACCCCAATGGGTGTTTGAACCTATGACCTCGTTTTGAAACTCTTATGAGTCTACCAATGAGCCATAGGGCTGCATACTAGTTCCAAAATCTTCTTAAAATAAATCATATTATACCTGAACACCTATTTCTAAATTTTAACCTTTCAGTATTTTATGACCAAAATTTTATTAGTATGTTTTAATGTCCAAACCGAATAATACTTTCTGGTTTTTTCCGGCGTATGCCGAATTGCTGCAATGGTCAGGCCACCGTATTCCTAATGGGAGACGGAGAGGGAGGAGCGAGCATCACAACATGGGGCGTAAAACATCATTTTCCTTGTCCTAATAAATGAAGTCAAATAAAAAAATTGATGGCATCCATTCCTCGTGAGAGTACCCAGTCAAACCCTGTAATAATGTCATACTTGAGCCATTGTCGACGTGGCGATGATTAAAGGCTTCGTATAATAATCAGAGCCACACGTGTCTTCCTAACAAATAGTCTCACGGGAATAGACGAGGCGCCAGCGTCTGATGGTGGTCCCCCAATACCGGTCAGGAAGGCGTTATTTCAGGCGAATGGAGGCCATCCCTTATACATGCATGCATAGATGCACATGCATGCATCTACCCAGCATGTCACGTCATGGTAGGAAACCATTCCATGGTCTTTATTTTTACAAGAGGGTAACATAGGCCTTGCACTTTCTACACTGCTTCTCAATTTTGAAAGATATGGCCAAGGATTCACTAATCCAGACCATTGTTTTTCTGTGAGACACTGTAGATGGATTGTTCCCCTGAAATTTCCAAGATTGGAAGAATCTAGCAGCCAATCTTTTGACTTTTTTTTCAGTTTAACGTGCACAATGTAATATGGGGCAAAAAATCGAATGGTTAGCATAACACTTGGGCATTTAGCCCCACCTAATTTTTCTATCTTATTTAGTAACTTCTCTAGGATACAGACCATAAAGGACTTAGTTATTGGAAGTGAGTAAAGCTCCTGTCCTGTAACCCTGCATGTGTGTAGTTTGGCAAGGTCGTCCTATGCTTTAAACAGACACATGAATCAGGGCACCCTTCAGTTGTGGCAATTACTTTGACCATTTAACTAAGAATCCGGATCCTCCGCTGAAACCGAGCAAAAACCTTTGCTTCTGCTGCTCTGATTGGTCCAGCTCAAGTGACGAGCAGGATTTCTCTGCTCGGTTTCAACATAGGATCCGAATTCTTTAACTAATGGTCAAGCCTCCTGCCAAGTCACCCTGATCCAATGATCCACATAATTACTACTCGAGAATTGCCATGTTGCTTATTAACCTTAGTAACCGCCGCCACCCTGGTGCACCACATGATGCGGCGGTCAACTGTCCACCAAGGCTTCAGTATCACTTGATCCGATCAATTACCTAAATCAACTTGAGCAGGAGGTTGAACCCATGGGTCTCACAGCCAAAGGGGCACGAACTGAACCCATCATTCACGCCATGGCTCAAGAACATGTCTTGCTGGGTTGGGTTAATTAGAAGATTCGGTCAAGCCTTTACCTGACTTGACTCGATATTTTAATAATTAAAGTTTTATTATTTAATGCAGTGAAAATAATTAGAGATGGTTAAAGTAATTAAAATACTCAAAACCAAGCACAAATATGCATCATAGTGCGGTGTCCTTTAATCATTTTCTTTTTAATTTAAATCAAAATCCCACTTGATTGGGCCAGTGATTTAGTCAAGTCTTGTCAAGACCCGACCAAGTCACCCCAGGCAAGGAGGTCTCATGAGACTCAGATCAAAATCTCATTGAGTTGAGTTGACTCGGTCAAGTTTTGAGTCCCACTGGGTTTTAGAACTATGGTCATCACCATGGCTCGATTCTGAGCCGAGTTAGGTTCAAGTTAAACTGAAAAAAGTTCAAGGCTTCACAAAGTGACCTACTTCTGTCTGAGTTGCCCTTTTTTACAGATGACATAGTGAAGCTGAAAGTGCACCAAAGGTGGCAAGTGCAAAGAGTGCAAGAAGTCCAAATATAGTTGCTACAGATATTTGAGGCAGGGTCCATCATAGTAGAAGCAAAAGAAAAATAGTCACAGTTACCAAGGCATGGCATCACGTGTAAGGATTGAATGCTTGTATAGTAGGCGAGCATCTCTTCTATTATCCTATAATTTCCGTTGGTGATAAGATATGAATAGAGTAATAAACAAGGAATAGGATCCAATGCTAAATGCTGATATCTTTGTCAGTTATTAAGCACTCCCATCGTCTTACATGTGGCAACTAATCAGTATCTAGAGTAGGAGAGACTTTTTCCTTTAGTCTTCCATTTACAATCATCAGGTGCCCTTGAGGCTAGGATCACCTGCCCAGTCTGCAATAGAGTCCAACAGGTGGAACGTCCACATCTCATGTAGCAACAGAGTAATTGATGAAGGCAGGCTATGGTGTTTGTCACGATCTTTCACAATGGCTAACGTGTAGGCCACACCTCAAAAACCACACATATGAAAATGTAATAAGTTTTGTCGAGGAAATTATATGGTTACCATAATAAGAAAATAAAAAGGCCAACCAAAGTTCCTTTAGTATCCTTTTTTCCCCTAAAACCCCTCTCTAATCCAAAGAGTAGGAATGCCGAAGTGGTAAGAATTTTGGGACATGGCCCACATGGTAGGCTACTAGTTGGGAACTGTGGAAGTGAGAAACTAAAGAGTAAAATCAAACGAAGCAATTACCATAGCAACAAGCAAATCAGCATATAAGAGACAATTTAAATTTTACGAGAAAAAATCATTGTACAAAACGAATCACTATGAATCAAAAACTACAAGAGAAGAAGATCGACCAACCCCAATCTCAACCTCACAAGAGAAAACTTAAGCTAACTCAAGCTTGCTTCTCTTACCCTAGAACTCTCTCAATCCCTTGAGCACGTTTAGGACTCATTGTGTTACCTTAATCTTACATTACACCCCTTTAAATAGTATAAAATCGAAATTAGAAACAAATTTGTGCAAACCGACCTACACAGTACACCGACCCTTCAAGCGACCTGAACATCAAATCTGTCCAAAGAATTCACGGACCAATTCATCAAGTTTTGGACGATGAAAGCCGAACCTATTGGCCGACCAAAATCCTCCAGCAGTGTTCATATACCGTCTCATTCAAGGTATCTTTGGACTGACCAAGTCAGTCCCGTTGGTAGACCAAAAACTCCCTGATTACTGCCCAATGATGGATGGGTATGGATCTGACATGTGAAAAACCAGGCATTGGTACGTTTGGTAGATAAAGTGGCAACAAACCACGTGCCGACGGACCATGCTACCCTGGTTTTGGCGATCAAGACATCGGTGCTGCATGAATCCCCTAACCTCTATGGAGGCGGCGTAGACAATGATCCATATGCAGCAGAGGAAAAGCTCATGATCGGACACTGTGACCTTCCGATCTGTGTTAGTGGAACAGTCCATTCACAGTGGTAGGCAACATAGCAAATGTCTGGCTTTAGGGATATCAATGGGCTGGACACGAGCCAAGAAAACTCAAAATTTGAATGGATGGTCCCAATCAGTTCAAAATCTAGGCCGAAGAGAACCCCAAGCGTGGCCTTAATGGGTCCCACAGGTTAGAACTGAAAACCTAAGCATACAGTGTGAATGAAGCCTCTGATCGAACATATTGTAATTCCTGGTGACCTCGATTGGATTATGATGAGAAAGGATTGGAATCCAAGGATGCATGAATCTTCTTTAGCTGAAATGAATGCAATGGGATGAAGTATCTTCTGTCCTGTTCAAACTGGCCATCATGAATGTATGATACTCTTTTGAGGAATTATATGATACTCGGGCTGACCATAACGCTTGATACAACAGGCACTTGAAATGTTACACATGGCATATATTAACTTCAATAAAACTAACTAAATTGTGGAACCCACTGTCACAGAAGTAACAATCTCAAAATCAGATTATTTAGACAATCTTAACCTCTGATTCATGGATGATTGTTTTATAAATAAGACCACTGAATATTTTTTTCATTTTTCACCATCTAATAAATGGTCAGCAGTCTAATAATTATATAACCAAAAAAAAAAGTAATTTCTGTTCATGTGTGTAATTTCTAACTGCCTGCTTATCATCATCACATTCTGCTTAAGAGTATCAAAGTGCTACTCTATTCTGTTCTCTTAGCTGGCTGAAGAGCAGAGATAGAAGCTAAGCATTAGCTCCTATGCAACGTTTGGATATGCGCAGGTGCACTTATAATACTTGTATTGGGTACAAAAAGCATAGTAGATATGTGAAGGTATCTGCTGATTATCCATTCAATGACCAAAATTCATTAACAACTTAACATGATATATCGTATGAATTTGTGGACACCATGTATTGTGCCACTGCCATTAGGTGAGACAAGGTCTCTGGCAAGCTCAACCAACATAGAGTGAAGGAGAAGGTGAACCAGCACAACCACCTTAACTAATCAGGGCCCGCTTGGGTCACTCATCATACACACGGTTTTCTATTGCTAATTACAAACATGTCTATGTTACCATATATATATATATATATATATATATATATATATATATATATATATATTTCAAATTTTTTTGACGCCCATTTATAAAAGAACTATTTGGGTAGGGATCCTATGCAGCCCTAGACCCTCCATGTCAATCATAGTTGTTCAATTTCAAAAAATCTAAGAAGGCCAAGAATTGTAATTAAGCTAATGAAAGGAAGCTTTGGTAAAAGTGTATCTATTGTGGAAGACCTGGAACCTGCCAAGTTGAGATGAAGTCATCATTTCAAAATAAAATTCTTTCTTTTACATACTGTTTTGCACCAATCAGATTGGTTGGAATATTCCTATACCTTCATTTGGGACCTGTTTGCATTAGTGAAAAGCATAGGAAAGAAAATAATACTTCTCAATAAATTTAATTACAGGAAACAGTCAGAAAGGATACATTATTTTTTCTATTTATTTTTCAATAAGTTTTTCTTAAAAATTCATGCTTTATTTTTTAATTCATTGTTTGGCAAAACAAAAAATTTCTTGAAATGTTTTTATTTATTTATTTAAGTATTCATTGGCATGTGCCAGATTAACAAATGTGATACATGTATGTGGGATACTTGAAAATGGTCGGAGCCTAATAAAATCCCAATGAAAGGGTTGCTACTTTTGGAATTGCACGGACTCCCCTCTGCATTGTTTCTTATCTATCTATCAATCATCGAAGGTAGAGGGAAGGCGCGTGTTATATCGTGAATGCACTGAAATCTAAAATGAGGAAAAGCCTTCTTTCTTTTGGAAGCAGCGTTTCCATTGCCTCCCATCATCAGACATGCCACATGTGACACCTTTCTTTTTCTAGCACCCCATATGTGCCAAAGTAGCCTATTTACAACATGTGACACTACTGACCTTAAATTTCCACACACATAGCAACAGTGCCACATGTGCAACATCTGCCACCATCTATCTTTAAGTACCCCAATGTGCCAGATGTGTAAAATGTGCCACTAATCATCTACAAGGATATACGCTGTCCATCCTCACACATCACACAGTGTGCCAATGTCTCACACGCACCTTTTTTATCCAGGTAGCCAAACAGGCCACAGTTGCAAGGGTATTTTGGTGGTTTAAGCTGAGAAGAGGGGCAACAGTTAAATTGACAGTTGGTCTGGAACAAGGACGTTCTCTGTCTGTCTCTCCAGCCGGCGCAGGCCAGCTTCGTCTTATTCATTTAGAAGTAACTGCCACGTTGGAGATTATCTACCACGTGGCAACCCGCAAGTGGAAAAGACCGTCTGTCTTAGCTTGCAAGCAAATTCCTCACCAAACGGACATCACGTCTTCTTTTTCCTCATTAGCCTACACACTACTTTGTAGGGGGGAGAGAGAGAGAGTAATGAAATCAACTAATCATTTTAGATTATAATAAAATAAAATTCAATGAGTTTGAACGGTCTCATTTTCTACTATTTATTATTTAAAGAAGAGATGCCTCCGATTTGAGAGAGTGGCCCTGCTCTTTTAGAGATGCAATACAGTCATCAAACATCTCTTCCACGCTTTTGAATTTGAAGCCTAAGCTCCTCAGCTTACTAGTATTGAACTCGTAATAGGATCTGCGACTGCTCCAACCGCTCTCAAACCTGAAAATCCACATCAAATAAAATTTAAAATAATAATAATAATAAGAGTGGAATGACTATAGTTTAATACTAACCATACCACGTGTTCTGTTACTTCCTTGCACTTTATGAGCTTCCTCTTAAATTAAATTAAATTTAAAAACAAACAAACAAACAAACAATAGGTAGGCTGGGTTCGAACCCATGGGAGGCCTTTTTGGTGGCTTTGAAAGTGGCAATGGGGCGGGTCACACTGAGCTCTGGCTTCTTCAGATCTGGTATCAAACTCATGACTCTGGCCCATTCAGGCCCAAAATGACCCATATTTTCATAAATGGGCCTGTTCCCTGGCATCGCCCCAGGTCTCCACAGCAAATGGCATCAAAAGATACCAACCCATTTATCGGTTGGGTCTAAAATTCAGTCAAATGGCCCCAACCGAAGTGCCTTAATTTCATGCCCGAGTCAGAAAGGAGCAGGTCATGCAGCCCACGTACCACCTCTGAAACGAACCAAGGCAGTCATTGCCAGCCCAGGACCAGGACCGATGGTTTACTACAAGTTCCGTACATTTAACTTATTGTAACATTGAGATTGATAACTAACCTCTTTGGGATGGGCCAGCAACGGATATCGCTCTCCCAACAAAGATGCTAACTCGTGGTTCTCTAACACCATTGAGCTGCAGAGATACCTTCCCTCTGGCAGTAGGATCTTCGTAGACGAGAATGTGGCAGCAGGCCACATCATCAATATGAACATAACCCATTCTTCCGTGCCAAGAGAATTTTTCAGAATCACCTGCTTCCCAATGCACAATTTCTCTATGATCCTCCCATTTATTAACATCAACTAACTACTACTAAGAAGCTGGCTGATCATTAGGTAGGCACCCTTGTTGTGTATTCCTGATGGGCTGGCCCAAACATAATTTATTAGTTGGACCACACACGTGTAAACATGGATGGTCAAAATAGTTAACAGATGGCCCACATTCAATCTACTATGTGGCTCACTTGGCGACCGACTCAATCTGATTTTCAGGCCACGGAACCTACATGATGAGGCCTATCTGATGAACAGCCCACATCTTGGGCACACAAAAAAACAAGAAGCTTGAAAGACTGATAAGCTTGGGAATACCCTTAACCAAAGCAAGCACATCAGAAGCAGTGGTGCATAAGTCGCGTGGAAGGCTAGGACCGATGACAAAGGAGGGAAGAACAGTCACCAAGTCCATATCATTTTCCTTGGCAAATTCCCATGCAGCCCTCTCAGCCAAGGTTTTAGATAAAGCATACCAGATCTTTTTAGTCATCACACCAGAGCAAACATACACAGACAATAAATAAAATTAGAGTAAGAGTCTGTTAATCTGTAACCTTAAGAAAGAGAAGCTAAAACATGAGCATAATGCATTGGAGCAAAACACTATCCCTTCACGTGTGCCTGCACGTGTGGAAGATTTGTGCTGTCCATCAGGTGGCCCCACCGCAAATGCCTTGGCCCAAAAATAAGGCTGGTAAGTGTTCCAAAAATCTAAGGATAGGTTAAGCTTGCTCTGGTTGAGCATTTGCTTCCGAAATTTTGGCAACCATACGAGCAAACCAGCTCAATTCTTAGGGTAGGGAACATGGGCAATGGGGCATGCCTGATGGATGGCTTGGATCTTGCACGTGTCACATTGGGAGATGAGGCCAGGTGAATGAGAGCGTACACCCTTCATATTAGTTCACCTCTTTAAGGAATGTGGGTTCATGAACATGAAGGAGAGCAGCGTTTGGCAGAGCATTGCATAGATATCATTTTATTAAGGGAAACTTTTTAAGTTTTTTAGGTTAATTTGATCGGGTCCGACAGTTGGTAGCCCAATGTGAAGTTAACTTCAAGGCTTAGGGCCCGTTTGGGTGCACTTGCAAAAGGGAGGTTTCCACAATAAGGGGTTTTAAGCATGCTTTTTCAGCAATTTGACAAAACCTATCAGATCAAATCCCAAGTTTCACTGTTCTGCTCAATGAAATAGGGTGCTAAAATACCTGCTCACTATTTTGTCAAGCAGAATGGTGAAACGAGGGTTTCCAAAGTTCATCCAAAACGAACACTGCAGATCCCAGTTTGGCTCGAGAGGGGGTTTATGCCTCAAAAGTCTCTTTTAGAGGGTGCGTACAAAACGGGCCTTAAGACTATGTTCGGACTGTATTTTCGTAAGCCCACAAAAGATGGTGGGCCTAAAAACAACAACAACCATGGTGTTACTACCACATTTCTCTTACAAATATAACCATAGTGGCATGCATCATCTGCAAGAACGTAAAATGCACCCGCATCTGATCATAAAGTGAAAATTTTAGCTCCTGAACGCTTTTCTTTAATCAAATATGAATTGGTATGATGACCACCATAGTTGACAAACCAGGCCACTCGGACTCACGCACATCTACCACACCAAGTCACTAACTAATAGGCATCTGGATCAGGAAAACCAGGCGCTGTCCGGATTTCCCAAGTGGACTCAGGACGGGTTTCCCTAAGCGAACTCGTTCAAACAGGCTTAATCATCTAATCATCGTTAACATAGAATTTACATACTTTTCCGTTAGAGCTTGTTTGGCACCATTGATTTGAGAGGAAGTGATGAGAAGTGGATTCTATGATATGAATTCTCATCAATTCAAATTCTTATCAATTTCAGATTTTCTGTTTGGCAGCCAAGATTTCGAGAGAAATCAGACATGAGGGAATGGACGGCGTGGATTTTAATCCCACCGTATGCTCACCGTGTCAGCCTTGATTTTTAAATCAGTGCCTTCCATCCATTTTTACAAATCATTTTATGCCAGGAGCCAAAAAAATAAAGCAGATCCACATCTAAAGTGGACCATAAAACAAGAAAAAGTGGAGAGTGAGACCTTTTATTATGCACAAAAGTTTTGGATTAAACTGATATTTGTGTGGCCCCTTCATCCAGGTCTTTGTGACCTTATCAACTAGTTGGATAGAAAATATACATCACATTGGGTGCAGTTAGGGACACATCACGTTGGGTCCCACATTGGGGAGGATTTCTCCTCAAATCCCACCAGAGGATTTGAAAAAGAGCTAAGAGTGCCTTTTTGAATTCTCATGGATTCCTCTCAAATCCACTTCTCATCAAATCCCACCAGAGGATTTGAAAAGGAGCTAAGAGTGCCTTTTTGAATTCTCATGGATTCCTCTCAAATCCACTTCTCATCAAATCCCACCAGAGGATTTGAAAAGGAGCTAAGAGTGCCTTTTTGAATTCTCATGGATTCCTCTCAAATCCACTTCTCATCAAATCCATGGTGCCAAATAGAATAAAGCAAGTGGTTTCTCATCACTTCTCCTCAAATCCATGGTGCCAAACGCCCCATTAGATTTCTTAACGGCAGCTGTGCAAGCGAAGGATTGGCAGCTCGAGTAAGCCCCACTGCAGTGCTTATGTGAAATCCACCCTGATGACCAAGTGTTTCACCCTATGTTAGGCCCAAGACCAAAGTTCAACCCCATCCACGGTTCATGTGGACCACACGACTGGAAACAGTGTATAAGGCAACGCTTACCCTCCAAACTGTTTCCCTTAGTGTGACTCACCTAAATCACATATGGGCCTGACTTTTGAGACCCTAGCCTAAATTTTGGTGTGGCATATAATAGTTGGAGTGGATTTCATATAACCTTGAAAGCCAGTAGGCCCTGTAAAAATCAAGGGTGGAACTCTCAACAATTTCCTTTGATGTGGCACCTGTGCAGCTATGATTACGCATCTTCAACTTCTAAGTACACATCATGGAAGGTCCCTAAAAAATCAAGGGTAAATTTTGGTTTTTAATATAAATTTCTATGTTTTTTAACAGCTGGGAGAGGATCACCCACCCTTGAGTTTTGGCAGGCCAACTGTCATGTGTATAGAAAATTTACTCCAACCATTAGATGTCTAATCCCCCATTAGGCCCAGTGCCAAAAAATCAGGTTGACTTGTGATTCTGGTGGGCCACACCAAAGGAAACAGTTCACAATGATTTGATTAAATTCGCTCCAGTCATTAGATGCCATAAAAAATTTAGTAATGGGGCCCAAAAATAAAGCCCATCCATGATTCAAACGGGTCACATCAATGGGAACAGTTTGAAGTGTGCGCGTAGCCCTGTGCACCAATTGTTTAGTCCATGTGCACCAGTTGTTTGGTCCATTTGAAGCAGGATGAGGCTGATTTTTTTGCCCTGGGACTAATCATGGGGTTAAGCACCTGCCAACCCACCTGGTTGCAAGGTAGTGGGTTGTTAATTAAATAGATTAATGAGGTAGTTTATTGAAAACCTTTTTGAAAAAGGTACCAGAGCGTAAATTCCACATTAAGTAGGTATATTTTTGAAAAATTCCCTCTTTTTTTATTTTTAATATGATTTTATATTTTTATTATCAATTTCATGACCAACCTGGTTGACCGACTGAATACCGGGTAGACCCGACCCAATACCTACAAAGACCCAAGCCAAGTCCTAGTTTACAAACTATGCTTGCCAGCCTTTATATCCTTAATCCGGTGAGGGCATGTGCATTGAGCTTAAAGGTTATGCTTCAGCAAGGGCCTACATTAGTTCACTGGGCGGAGTCTAAGCAGACAAGGGGTGCAGCTCACGTTCAGTTAGCTCTGGTCGGGGTCAACCTGAACCCGATCAGAATAACTGTGCTGTTAACCCGAAACCAAGCAACCGTACTTGACCAGAAAACTACACTTCTACCCAAAACTGACCCAACCTAACTTAACCAGTACAGCCATGTTATTAACCTAAGCTGACCCAACCAAACTCTTAACTGATTCAACCAAACTCAACCAGAACACAACCAATCCATTTCAATATAAAACAACCAGACCTAACCTAAATTTCTGGATTTGGGTAATGGAACTTTATCAAAACCATTAAAACAACCCAACCTAACCTGAATTTCTGGATTTGGGTAATGGAACTTTATCGAAACCATTAAAATAACCCCACCTAACCTGAATTTCTGAATTTAGGTGATGGAACTTTATTGAAACCATTAATACAAAGATTCCAACTGCAGTTGGCCAAAAGCTCTTCTAGATTAGAATTGGTCAAGTTGGGTTGGTGTGGGTATGCATATCCCTGTCAGGGAACCCAATTGAATCAAAATCCAGTCACCAAAGCCCCTAAACCATCGCACCCTAGGTTAAAACCAGATTGGGCCAGTTGGGTTCAAGTTGACCCCTGCCAAGTTGGAGGCCCCCACCCAATCCAGACCCATAAATAAAAGTAATTACGTGAAATTTTATCATGTTTTCTTCACCTCAAGCCTTTCACAAAGATCCACGCAGCTCCATGAGGACTCATCCAAGGGAATTTTTGGGTCAAAATCATCTCTTGCTCTTACAGTGGCAGAAGACGAAGTGAGGACCACCCGCTTGAGGTAAGGGTTCTTCTTGCAAGATCTCAACACGTTCAGCGTACCCTTAATTGCTGGGTCCAATATTTCAGCCTATGTAGAAGCCATAAGCAACAGTCACTATGCAATCATTAGGGCAAATTGATGAGTTCTACCAGAAAGGGAGGAAAATATGCAAAACATAGTTTGGAAGAAAATATACACAAAAATCAGTGCATGGGCACATCTACCATCAATTTCTGTACATGCAAATGAATCAAGACTGCCTAATTGATGGATCACAGCTGAGAAGCTGACTAAATCAAAAGACCCTAATTGTGAATGAGGTTGAGGGAGAAGGGATTATTTCACTCTTATCTCTTTCTTTGTTTAATAATAATAGGGGCTGTAGCATATATGCCATGTAGAATAACACATCTGGTGCAGATGATGAGCATGCACCAAAAGATTATTGGATGGGGGAGAACATGCCTTTGGATCAGTCTTAGCTCCGAAGACAGGAGAAGCTGTGTGGAAAACACCCTCACATCCCATGACAGCTTCATCAAAGCTACCCTCTTCCATGAGATCAGCTTTCACCAATTGAAGCCTCTCCTTTGCTCCTTCCAACTGCCAGAGGTGCTCTAATTTCTTGTAGTTGCCTATCAAATAACCACACAGTTCAAAAAAAAAAAAAAAAAACACTTATACATGAAAGCAATCATCAATACAATGCAGATCATGTGTCAGTAGTTTCCAGGTCATGTTTAAAAATCTTGAAGCGGAAATCGAACTAGAGATTGTGCTAAACAGATCAGGTTCAACGCTTATTTATTTTGGATGAGCTGAAAACAGGATAACTAATTTATAGGAGCAAATAGTGCTAAAATTGCAACCGGTTAAAAAAAAATGTGGTGGTATTTTTTTGTTATGGCTAGCATTCCTCCATTGTCTTAACAGAGTCCCAATATCTTGGTTACATGAGTACATAGAAGGTAAATCTCACAAAATAATGACATGCTTTATAAGCATATGTATTAAAACATGTTGCCAATCTGATGATCACAGGCTCAAATTTATCATCAAAACTCAATCAAGAATAAAATTGAAACCTGGGTCTCTGACCGTTCCCTTCACACAATATCCAGATGAGAGGAGTCGCTTAAGTAGCCATGAAGCCACATACCCAGATGCACCAGTCACACATACATGACCTTTTATGCCAACCTTCTGAGCTATTCCCTCGTTGAGGTGTTCCATGTTATCACTTGTTACCGATGGGTAGAGGCCTCTAAGTTGCCAGCTTAAATAAAAGTAGCCACCATAACATTGAGTCTGGGAAGGTTGGAAATGAAGGTGGAGGAAAGGTAAGTCATCCTATGTTTATGTTGATTCTTTTAGCTTGATACAAAGGTTAAGTTAGGAGTAGATATCAAAATTAACAATGATGAAAATATGTTGGATATAAAAACAAGGTTAGATGAAAGCGCAAAAGATCATGTCGAAAGCCCTTTCTCATGCTTTAACTTGCTGCATCAAGAAGAAAATGCCTTGATTTCATGTTCTATACAGACTAGATGAAAAACATCTACTGGAAAAAGAAAGAAAGAAAAAAAAGAGTCAATCAACTTCAATTTTATACCAAAAAAAAAAGAAATGAAAGGAACAAACTTAGGATCCTTTTACCAACACATACCGACTAGAACTCTGAAGGTGACCCAGAGAGCCACAATACAGAAGATACCCATGTAGCACTTTTGGATATTTGAAAACTTCTTTACAGGCTGCTGGGAAACCTGCTCCTGTCCATACATATATCTAGCCTCGGAGAAATTCCCTGGATCTTGATGCATCAAAACTAGAACAGCATCCTGATGTGGCAGTTTGTGTTAGATTTTAACAAGGGAAATATATTGACATTCGATGGTATGCAATGGCAAAACTGCTGTTGGGTTGACTATTGATGCAGCAATCAACCTCTCAAGTCACGAACAGATTTGATTATGAGCAAGGTGCAATGTTGATCACATTTTTAAGGTGTGAGTGTGACCCCATTGGAAGAATCCCCTGATGTTTTAGGTTCATGCAAGATGCCCATCAAAGCAAAGATAACGATTGTCACCATGCAATGCAGAAAGATCTGATCTGAACTCGTGGCATAGGCAAAAGGCCCAGGTAGTTGGCTTTGTCAGGACCTTGGCACAATTCCCTTGAATGACATTAGGGAGGAGCCCATGAGCCATTCCGGCCTAGAATGCCTCCAGTTCAAACATTAGCACTCTTCAGTTACGCATGGACCATATGGATTCTTCAACCTGCCAAAACCACGATTTTTTTAATTTACTTAAAACTTTCAAAATAAGATATTTTACAAAATCCCTCGTGGTACATGCAAGGGAAGGAATACTTGAGGCTCACTGGGCCAAGCCTTTGTGCTGTCCTCCACATGAGTCTTGTGCAGGATGGGCTGGACTCATATGCGCGTGCAGGCCATGGTAATAGTTTAGTTATTTGGTTAAAGGAGGGGAGAAAATGCTCACATATATCCGCCCCCACTATACTCTCCCCATATGCAAGGCAAGGTAAAGCAACTTCAAGCTTGCGTTTCCCACATTAGATAACTAGTTTCCCACCAAAACTTCTGAAGCCTAAAAACTTCAGAAATGGGGTAACTAATGTGTCCATATATGCTTCGACATAAATTTTATCAAATTCCGCTGATTCATCCAACAAGCCATCCATTGATTAACCAGTCAATCCATAGTCATCATCATTTTGTTTCTCCTTCTTAGGATGTCATCACCAAATTCTTCTTTTAATGCATGTTGAATTTGTTCTTTAAAATTCTTCAATTATTTGTAAAACTCATATATCTCAATTTTCACCCCATAGGTGTAATGATGATCCTCCATCCAGTAGTCTCCTACCACGATCATAGGGCTTGCTTTCTAGAGCACTCGTGAAATCAATGCAAGCACAAGGCTGCTATGTCAAGACATTGAGCTCTAATGTCTTGAAAGTGTATGTGTGATGAGCACATGATGCACATAAAATTGTTCTTAGTTCATGATGTTAGTTCACCAAGGAACATGTAAACCAGTTATGTATCACCAAGTGAAGGTTCAAGTTGTAAGAAACCTTCATTTATGCATAGTTCTTTCTTTGAACCCATCAATCACTTCTGAATTCATTTTTTGACATTATTCAGCAATAGGTTAGGAGCTGTTTTGGGTATTTCGAAACAAACCAAAAGTAGTAGAACTATTTTGTGTCGGGGCTTAAATAGTTTTGGCTGGAAACTAATTTTTCAATGGGAAGTCAGATGAAAGGTGCTTCACTTTTGTCCCATAAGGTTCCTTTCCCACTCAACCAAATAATAGCCATATACCAAGGCCCGTAAGCAAGCAAGATTACAGCCAAGGATGCAACCTGCAGATAACTGGTGCATCAACACATGTTCATCCTATGCGATAATTGTACGCAGTTATGTGTGAATCCACGGTCCAAAGGGCTGACACCCCAAAACCTCCCTACTCTCTAGACTAACTAATCTCATTTAACCCATTGTTTCAAGGAAACTGCAAAGGAAAGATATTATTTTATTTATTCCCGTTATGCCCATAGCCCAACTCTTCTCCAAGTCGCATTCTTCTACAAGTCCTTGAATAAGGCCCATGAAATGGATGGCTTCCAACCTATCCATCAAGGTGCCAACCATGAAATTTGGACACTCCAAAAATCAGCCTGATCCAATCACCATTACAGCCATAGGAAGAATTTGAACATTTTTGGATGGTTAATTGGCTATCCATTGTTTTCTATGCTGAGGCCAACCGTGTTGTGTACACGCCATCCAACCCGATGGGTTACATGAGCTCCACCATGACGATGGCATGCCCCAAAAACGAGGCCCATGAGATAATTACGTGAGCCACACCATGAAAAACAATCGACAACCATCCAAATAACATCCAAATTCACATGGTGGCCAGATGATGGGTGGATCAACCTGATTTTTTGTGGTGTCCAACTTTCACAGTGGGGTGACCCTTTTTGTCTTTGTTGGATTCCATAAACACACATAGTCGGTACCACATGCAACACTTACAAGGAAAGCTTATTGTCAACCACTTGTAGAGTCGGCTGGAAGAACTGGAATCTCGTAGAATCAACCCTTACAATGGGGGGATGATAAGCTAGGGCCAGATGAACCCAAATATGGTGGAGTCATCCTCCAACATACACGTGGCAGTTTTGTGTGCACATCAAGTTCACTCATATGCATTGTCCTAGCTTGGATGGTTTATGTCTCAAAATCGATGCTATTAAACAATTCTATTTGTTGTTACCGATTTATGGGCAACAGACGAGGTAGGATGGAGGTCTACCTAGATAGGAATTGCAACTCGCTTTCCTCTGAAATGAATGTCCTGAATCCCAAAGAAAGATCCTGCATAGCATGAGAAGGCTACAAGGTGGCCCGGGACCGGCCGTTAGTCCTCCAATGCCTAAGTCAGATGGTATTTGGCTTAGCAAGAGAGTAGCTTTGCGATAGAGATATTGCGTACTTTCCAACGAGGATGGAGGTCCCTGTTTATAGCCATCGGAGGAGCGATCGTGGCCCAGTATAGTGGTCATGATTAAAGAGTGAGACCCAAGAATATGCGTGATCCTCGGAAGTCGTGGATCACGCTGGTAACAGTAGCAGACATGTCCGTCTCCGACTCTGCCGGGTATGGTCCTGTATCTCCACCTCGTGTGAGGCGGTTTGACCTTCGCCAATAATCGAGGACGATCCTAAGGTCAAGTCGTCTGTATCTGTGGTCAGTTAAGTATGTCTATTAAGATATCCAAAAATATCCATCGTTAACCCCAATCTGTCGTTGGCCCGACTCTCGTCCTCGGCTCAATCCCTGTCCTCAGTTCGTCGAAGCGGCTGCTTGTGGGAGCCCGTCCTGGAGGACCTTCGCCTGGGCCCATGGGCTTATGATGTCGAAAGGCTCTTTGAGCCTCGGGAGGTCAGCTCAGGTTTTACCCATAACAAAAGCCCCCCTACTCTTGAGTCTGGCTCGTTCGGCTCAAAAGCAGTTCCGAATTGAAGAGCTGACCTTACTTAATCTCGTATCTCAAGTTACTGTCGTCGTCAATAGAAGAGGCGCATTTAATGCAACGGTTCGAATTTCAAAATGTCGTCATGATGAGCGTACGGCGCAGCAGCTTTTCTGCCTCCGGAGCGAATGGAAAAGCAACATGTGGCAAAGACGTTCCAGAGAGGACGCCTCTTGTCAGGCTGACTTATGGCAATGTGACACGTGGCACAGCGGGTCGAATGTCGCGTCGGTTCGCCTTTCAAGAATGTAGCTTGCTGACGCGTGGCATCAGTACGAACCCCGTACTGTCAAGAACTGACTATAAAAACAGAACTTATAAATTTTAAGGAGATTTTTCGCGTCTCCCTTTTGCTCTCCTACCCTGTCCGATTATTCCTTTACTTTTGCTGCTACATTTGGTCAGTTCATCAGGCTTTTGATCCTTCTCGTTGATTAGTGTCCGGGGCTCAATCCAGTACGTTCATCTTTCCTTGGGCACTGTCTCTTGATCGGCCCACAGCTGTCTGATTCCTCTTTTGCATTTCCCCTTCTTTTTTCTTTCTACAACTGCTATGTCAAGACTAGAGGGATCTAGCGATTCTTCTTAAACAGTATCCGTCCAGCGAGATGTGATTGGGGAATCCCACCTATGGGGAAATCCAGTCTACACCTCGAGAATCCCCAAGCAATGTCCTGGACGAGGAGAACCCTTCTTCATTTGCTTCAGATGAAATCCCCTTTTTTGGAACGTCGGAGTACCGGTCCGGAAATCCAGCCTGAGCTGACCTCCCGAAGCTCAAAGAGCCTTCTGACATCATAGGCCCACAGGCAAAGGCGAAGGTCCTCCAAGATGGCCTCCCACAAGCGGCTGCCTGACAAGCTGAAGACAGGAACTGAGCCAAGGACAAGAGCCGGGCCGACGACAGATCGGGATTGACGACGGATATTTTTAGATATCTCAACAAACATACTTAACCGACTACAGATACAAACAACATGACCTTAAGGTCGTCCTCGGTCATTGGCGAAGGTCAGACTGCCTACCCGAGGCGGAGATACATGATCGAGCCCGGCGGAGTCGGAGATAGACATGTCTGTTGCCGTTACCAACGTGATCCACGACCTCAGGAGATCACGCCTATACTTGGATCTCACTCCCTTAATTATGGCTACTATACTGGGCCACGATCACTCATCCGATGGCTATAAACAGGGACCTCCATCCCCGTTGGAAGGTACGCAATATCCCTATCACAAAGCTACTCTCTTACTAAGCCAAACACCCATCTGACTTGGGCATCGGAGGATTAACGGTCAGTCCCCGACCACATCTTAGCCTCCTCTTATGTTATGCAGGATCTTCCTTTGAGATCCAGGACGTTCATTTTAGAGGGAAGCGAGTTGCGATTCCTATCTAGGTGGACCTCCGTCCTACCTCGTCTGTTGCCCAGAAATTGGTAACAACACTATCCATATGATCTATGGCCATTAAAGTGATCGTGGAAGACAAAACAATTATTGGCCAAATGTGCGGTGGGATAAATTGTAGAAAAATTAATGGACAGGATTGTCTCATGGATTTTATATTTAAAATGTAAGCCATCTCTGCTCATGCTAGTATATGGGTGGACTAGATGGATACATCACCATGCCACGTGTCCTATGTAGGGATGGCTCTACCATATTTCAGATTCTTCGGGTTGTCCTGTATCATCTACCTTATACCCAACAAAGAGGTTTGCTCGAATACATGTTGATGTATTGCAACACTCGGAACTTTAGTCTTTGAATCCGGGTCATCTTCCAATGATATAAACCGTTTATAGGAAATGTCTCACTCTGTATGGTAAAAGACAA
Organism: Liriodendron chinense; assembly: GCA_003013855.2. Classification (NCBI taxonomy): domain Eukaryota; kingdom Viridiplantae; phylum Streptophyta; class Magnoliopsida; order Magnoliales; family Magnoliaceae; genus Liriodendron; species Liriodendron chinense. The sequence goes on along the minus strand of PVNU02000133.1, from coordinate 510,837 downwards.
CAAATAAAAGCTCTCAGTTGGATTATTTCAACACTTTGATAATTTGGATCTTTTGCTTCGAACGGTTATAGGAGTATTTGGTCCTTATCCAAAAAATTTAATTTGAAAATAAAAACAAAGACAAGAGACATGGTTTTGAACAATTGAAGACCCCAAATTGCCCGTCCCTATTTGACATGTTACAATAAGAGCAGAGGCATCTTGGGCCATAACGGCTCAAGGTACCACTTAACTAGAGCCATTTAAGGCTGTTACATCAACTTGCTGACCTCATTTACTCTCAGCAATAACAGTCGCATGGACTCCTTTGCTTATATAAACCCAATGTTCTTAAGCCTATTAAACATGAAACGCAGCTTCTCGGCTCCTCTCTCAGTTTTCATCACCTTTCTCTTCCTTTTTGTGATTGACATCACAAGTTCGAATCAGATCTTGTTGCGTTGCATGGTGCTAGTTGCGACACTACTGCAATGGGATGTTGTATGCTAGGCTTAGCCCCATGCATTAGGGACATATTCTCATTGTGGGGTGAGACTACCATCAAGAATGTGATAAACAGTACGCCTCGTCATGCATCAAGAGGAGGAGGATGCCGCATCAACAATCAAGGTGATAGTGGTCAGTCATCATTCATCGACAACAATTGAGTATATCCACGATCATAAAGCCAAACAATATGTGCAAATGGCGCCCACAGTTCTAGGATCCCAATCTTTAATCAAAATAACCCATGACGAATAAATGATGCCTGCATAATCTATTAGCCTACAAATAGATGGTTTGAGAAGAATTGAGAAGAAACATGGCAATTGTCGGAAATAACAGTCTTGGATCATATATTTGCGGAGAATATCAGACGACGAATTAAAATAATGATACTGATCATTCAAATTTAAGAGTTCAAACAGATACCCTCTAAATATTCCATTTTATTTTCTGGGAGAAGAAACCCACTAAATTCAACAGCGCTTGTATCATTCTTTTACTATTAAGAATAGAAAATGAATTGTGAAAAGAGAGAAAAAAAACAAAGAATTGTGAAAGGAAAGCAACCAACTTCAATTGTATAGAAGTACAGTATGCATTCAATTCATGAGATATATATTTTAAAAAAAAAAAAAAAAAAAAGGAAACAGAAAGATAGAAAAAAGAAAAACGGAAATATATACAAAAAAAAAAGACATATATGTAATAATGGTCCTGCTTGATGACCCAAAAAAAAGAAAAAAAAACTCACCAAATTCAATCACATTTTCATTTCTGCATGTCCGAAAATTCCCCCAATCTTGCAGCAAGAGCTTCAACCACTCCCTCAAAGCTCCCAAACCTTGAACTCACGACATCCACACCGACCCCCAAACTCTCTGCTCCAGAGGCTGTAACCGGCCCATGCGTGGCCACCACTAGCCCAGGCCACCTCTTCCTCATCATCCCCCAATCAAACCCCAATTCCCTCAAGCTCTTCAGCAGCCCCTCCACTTCTCCAGTACTGGTGAACACGATCGCATCCAGGACCTCTTCCTCCATCAATGCCGCCCCACACGTGGGCCCTGCCCATCGCGTCTCATACACCGGAACCTTAACCGGGACCCAACCCTTGGAGGTCAGAGACCGGAGGAAATCTGGAATCACGGGCGGCTCATCGAGATCGATGACGAGGGGAGACGGGCACAAGATCCGACGGCCCGATCCAGTCTCGAGCGATGCGGCCATCCCCTCTGGGGTTGATATTGGAGGGATTAAAACCCTGATTCTGTCAGGGTTTTTGCAGAGCTTGGAGACGAAGGTCTGGTCGATGAGCTCTGCATCTTTTCCCAGGGCGGAGATCGTAACAGTATCGCCAGTTTCGGATAATGGAGGCGTTTCGGTTTCGGAGAGGGATTCCGAAAAGGCGGAGATACCGGTACGGGAAGTGAAAGCGATGGCTGAGAAAGAGTTAAGAAGGGGGTTTTGGAGGTAGGGTTTGATGGATGTCCTTGTACGGGGCGTGGGCTCGACGACTATAGTTGGACACCAAAGAGGGTTCGAGCCGTGGAGTTGGAGGAGGTCACCTAGCCTCCGGGCGTACGTTAGCGGGGTCGTGAAGGCGATGCGCTTGTGGGAGAAGGGGATCGGGTGGTTGTTCGCAAGCGGTACAGTCATCACCATCGTCATCATTACTACTCCCAGTCCCAGATCCTATTACTATGCAATTGCAATTGCAATGGCAGCTCTCCAAGGGCGTGCGTATTACGCACCATGGAAGACAGCAGATGACGGCATCATGCAATCTTCCACGCGATATTGTCCACGGTCTGTCCAAAGTGCAAGTTGAGCCGGAAGTCAGCCATCTAAACCATTGATTCGATGGACCCTTCCATGTTCGTGTTGGATATCGTCAGAAATGTAGTGACAGTTAACGGTTTAAAAAAAGACTAACGTATATTAATCTAAAAATTGAAATAATGTATACTTAACATTTAAGAGAGTGCTAATTATTATTAAAATTGAAATAATCATCTAAAATATATTAATAAGCTGTCTAATGTATATTAATCATTAAATTTTATTTTTTTTAAGTTATGAAAATTTTGAATATACACTTGGAAACCATAATATGGTTGGGCTGGGCTAGGTTGGACTTAGACTGGGCTTACAGGCCCGTCCCAATTAATAAATGAGTTCCACTTTAAAAGCTATACTCCCTTGGGCTACATATGCCCGGTAAAAGCAGCCTGTTATGATACTCTATATCCATAGCACATTTTCGTAGCCCTTACACCCGAATGAGACCTCCAAGTATCTTATCCATGCATGTGTTTATGATTTAATTCTTCCATTGTATTGTATGACCATCTACTAAATACCTACATCATATAACACTATTCTAAATGAGCATTGACAATGATCAAGTTCATTCTAATAAAAGTATGTTTGTCAGTAATTTGTGTGGTAAAAGAAGAACTCAGGTGTGCTTGAGGCTTGACAAAGAAAAGCAGTAATTACCTCTATGCATTGCGGCTTTACAGAAGAATATTTGCTGTCTTCGTATAGTGATAAATATTTGCTTCAAGAATGTCTCCGAACCTTGATTTCTTGTGTGGTAATTGCTCCTATACTTCACAGCCTTGCGGAGGAAGAGGATTGCATGGTGTGATGATGTCAACAAATTCTGTAGGGGCCATCATGATATATGTGTTATATCTACACTGTCCATTCATTTTGCGAGATCAGCCCTAAAACGAGGCAGATCCAAATCTCAAGTGGACCACCTAAAATGAGGGGGATCCAAATCTCAACTGGACCACACCACAAAAAGCAGTGGGACAATGATGCTCACTTTTAAAACCTTCCTAGGGCCCACCATGATGTTTATTTGCCATCCAACCTGTTCATAAGGTCACACAAACCTAGATGAAGGGAAAATACAAATATCAGCTTGATCCAAAACCTTCGTGGCCCCCAAGAAGTTTTCAACGGTAGGCGTTAAATCCCCATTGCTTTTTGTGGTGTGGTCCATTGGAGCTTTGGATCTGCCTCATGTTTGCCCATGCTCTAAAATTATCTTGCAAAATGTACAATCAGTGTGGATATAGCACATACATCATAGTGGGACCCATAGAACTTGGTGACATCAACACACCACCAATGTCAATGGTGTGGGGCACACCACGCAATCCGCTCCCCTTATGGGGATCCGGCTACTACCCCTGGATCAAGACCAGTGACTTCCTTTAGCTACAAGACAGTCTATAAGGTTGTTGAAATAGGTGGTTGCTCTGTGCTTCTTCTTCTTCTTCTTCTTCTTTTGCTTGGAGACTTCACTTGAGGAAACTGCTCCTTGGAAAAAAAAAATTTAATTTTGATTTTATTGTATCAATTTCGCTGAGTGATTCTATCAACGAAAGGTTTTTTGAAAAACTTTATTCGAAAACTAGTCCCGTCAGGGATTTTATTCAAGGTAACTCTAGTTGGGGGTAACAATCTGTTGTACTTCTGATGGGTTCCTCTAAGCTGTCTTCTTTTTTTTTAAGATTGCCTTTCAGCACCTTTGGGTGTGTTCTTGTTGAACCTAATTTTATTCAAAAATGCTGCTTGGCATGTCAGAGATTTACCTATCAACGATCAGGACCTGTTTATTCAGTGACGTCGAGCTACCGAGAAAACTTGGCGAAAACTTGGAGATCGAGCTATGGCATTTTTCGAGAAAACTTGGAGATCTCAGTGACGTCGGGCTACCGAGAATGGACCTCTTTGGCCACTTTGCTTATTGTAACTAGTATGAACATTCATTTAATAGGTTTCTCAATGCACTCTTCAAGATGGTCTAATTGGATTGGACAATACCTGTCAAATTCTAGCTAGATTGGATCTTGGTCGTTTAATCCTGTTTTCAACGGAAACTTGTTGTCCATCCCAATTGGCACACTTTGAAAACAGAACAATAAAAAATCCTGACTACCGAATCTGCTTCTCATATATGGATGAACAAATTGAGGCATTCAAGTTTTGAAGCACAGCATATATGCAACTGTTGTATGCTTGAATATAACTACACGTAGTATACAATCTAACATGTCAAGGACCAAAATGCAATACCAACAAATGCAGAATACAGACCAGTCAGGGTTTCACACAACTTGTTGGTAATGACAGTAGCATAATTGGTGATCGTCGCATCTGGAGACTGCCTCAAACATGCTAGGGTGGGGTAGAACTCGGACAAGTGAATGAACTGCCTGCAAGGCATGTGGGCGCACATTTTCCCCAAAGAAAAGAGTGCGATCTTCAGCGGAGATTCATTCACAGCATCCCATCTGCTTGGGCTCAATGCTACCATTGAACACTCAGCAACCAGCTTGAGCAAGGCCTGCAAGAGAACAGATTTTGATCAGAGCCAATGACCACATTAAGAAAGGAAAAACAAAAACACTAAAGAGTTAGTTTTAACTAAACCAATCTACTACAGCAGTTAGCGAAGGGCTACAAGATGTGCTTGTATTGCCCATGAACGATACAAACTGCTCCACTACATACTGCTCCAGTATCGCCCATGAACGATACGGCTGTATCAGCCCAATCAGCCTGAAACAACCCGATAAGCAGGCAAGATAGGGTAAATTGGGGCTGTATCAGTGGTAAACGATACAATACCAGATACACCTTAAAACCTTATACGCACATACTAGTATATCAGAGTCAGACATACAAAAATTAAAAGCCAATTCAATAACCTGCACAGCGCCTTTGGAGATAATATCTTCGCAGAGCTGGTTGGAGTTGCGCACAAGGTTGCTGAGTGCACCTGCAGCATTTGCTTTGGTTTTGTCCTCTCCTTTGAGTAATAGATTCATAAGATGGGGTATGGATCTCCTCAGCTCATCATACAACATATCGTTGTGCTATGCCGCATTTCCCACCTGGAGAGACAAGAAAGTCACATTTTCCCAACACCAGAATCTCATACTCGCACATGAACTTGAGTTCTCTAGGGCCCAACATGATAAGTTTTCACTCTGTTGTAAGGCCTCTTGCTGCAGTCCAAGGTATTCAATAATGCTAACAGTGGTTGTACGTTGTAACAGCCAGTTATGGCCATGTAATTTGATCTTTCTTGGGCTGTAGCCTTGGTCGCCTCCTCAGCGCCCTTTTGTTTGCTTTTTGGCTTTTGCTTTTGTTTTTAATAAAATTCCGTGATCTTTCAAAAAAAATGTACCAGCTCCGCATCAGCCTGTCACGGGCCATTTTCAGAACAAGTGTTACAGCCATGAATCACATAACGGACCCAACTGTTACTGTTATATAAAGGTCATTATGTAACCATTTTTTTTAATACCATTTGCATGGCCCAACAAACTGTACATGTGAGGCCTCCTTTCGGTGATCCAAACCATTCATATGGTGGGTTCTGTGGTGGATGGGAGACGCTCCTGAAACTCTCTCATTAAATGATCTTAACCATCTGATTCTGCCTTTGTAATTATCCTCCATCATATATTACCTCATCATATATCTAGGAACATATCTGATAGAGGGGATAAGGGCACGGCCCATCCATAACAACGCCCCACAGAGCAACAGTTTAGGTCATTCAAAGTGTGCCCCACCACCACTAATGCTAGCCAAAAAACTATAACACTGATTTATTCAATCGTCATAATATAAACCTCTAAGTGAAAAAGAGCGCCCTGATGTTGGTTTGTAAATTCATAGATAATTGAAATTGGTGTAGGGATAGGAAGGGATCCTTGCAAAGAAAACCGTGTTCTTAGTAATTATACTTTTGAGAACTTCAGAGTAGCACCAGTCTCCTGGAAGTGATATTCCAGCCCTAAAATGTGCATTTTCTGAATATTTATATTTGGAGGGGAAAAAAATCCACCAAAGCCTCTATACATGCACTCAGAATCACAAATTAACTGGGGGAAGTTCTTACAGCAAAACATGCAAACTTCCTGGTTCGTTTATCTGGGTCAGCGCATCTATCGATGAGAAGACCAATTATCTCATGCCTTGCCTGGAATGGATGTTTAAAATAAGTTCAATCAATAAGCATAATAACCACAGAGAACCGGCATCATGTAGTTAAAATAAAAAAGAAATATACAACTCCATTTCTTACTAGCAAATTATAGAAACATGAGTTGTGACGACACATGTTGCCTATGGCACTGCATGCTTTAGCCTGCACATTTGCGTCTTCATGACTTACAGAAAATCTTTCAAGAATTCCAATAAATCAGCCTTGTCTATGGCTTCATAAAAGCCCTGCAACATGCACATTTTATGTATGACATGCGATGAGGTGAGGTGTCATCATTCATTTTTTTTAAAAACTTCAGAAGGACCAATTACAAAATTTTGGGTTGATAATTCATGAGAATGAAAATATTGAAAAAGATGTTGCTCATAAAATTAGAGCATGTTGGATGAAATGGAAATGCACCTCTTAGATTGGCTTCGATGCTGGTAGAAGTGGTAGGAAAAGATTTGATGATGATATCAGGCCCTTTAGGGTTTATCAACGTAGGAGGCGAGTGACACTTATATCTTTATGGCTCGATGATCATGGGTCTGGATCGTTCGTGACGACTTGAGGATCATCGAAAACCTTATACATGTGGTTCGAGACATTTGAGAAGACCCCACATTAGGAGGACATGTGTAAGTTGCTTGAAAGAGATGATTGGACTGTTGGATCGCGAGAAAGGCGAGATCGGACCGTTGGTTCGTCGTGGCCCACTTTCATTGCGCCATCATCGGAGGCCATCGGGCATCTTAGATTTGCGTTTATTATATGCACTTTTACTTATTTGAGTTTTGAGTCAGTGTATGCACGTTTTTTCGTGCGAATTTCTTTTTTTTTAGTAGGGGTATTTTGGTAATTATGTTAATTCTTAATTTTATAAGAGTGTTGCCATAAACCCTTTTCATTATGCTATTGATTAATGAAAGAAAACTTTTGTAGTGCCTCCTTCCTCTCTCTCTCTCTCTCTTGGAACTTCATCTTCTTCTCCAATCCTCTTCTTCTCCTTGCTTCTTATGGCCCTCCAACATTCCTCTAAGGTAAATTTTTCTTCCTTCTATCTATCTCCATTATCCCCAATCCTTAAATCCTAAATTTAAGAATCGAATCAAAATCTAAATTTCTCAGATTTTCAAATCCCTCATCTAGAAAATTATTTGATCTCTCGGACTAGTGATTCCCATTGGACAATTAGGTTCTGACCATGCAAGATCGGGAGGTTCCATCTCTCACCAGATCCAATTCATACAAAACTTGAACTTCATACTTCATGGTTGTGACGATGGCCCGCATGTTGCTTGTCTCTTTTATGATTCTCTTAGTTTACGATGGTAGATTTGAATTTTAGACTATTTTTGTTGTTTATTTCCGCTGGATTATATGTCCATGAGCATGCATCATAATTAGGTTGTCCTGCATCAAATACTTAGAATCAATACCTCATAGATTTAAAAGTAAACGCAGGGCAACAGATATAACTTGCATTCATGATGCACAAACAAAGTGATAAGATAAAATTAAAAAATCCCATTGCACTTCAGAAATGGTGAGGGGAAAGAATAGGTATTTGGTATTGAAGAAAGGCTAACCTTTTATGGAGCGCAACACGACAATGTTTGTTGACATTGCTAGTGCAAATCCAAAATCACAAAGCTGTGACATAAACCAAAGAAGTATGTCATGGGCCTTATGGCTAGCAACAATTTTAAGGGTGACTACAAAATGAGCAAGAGATTTGGCAATGCTAATGAATCATGATAAGTACAAGAAACATTTTCAAATTCTGGTTTACAACTAAATATTGAAACCACTATCAGTAACATTTTTATGCACTGTCAATAGCATTAAAAACTTACAGCATTCAATGTTCAGATTTATAGAACAAACTGGTGCATTCATTAGACGAAGAAAAATAAAGTCAATAATAAACAATTTCCAAAGGAGGTGATGTGTAGAGAATTATTATGAAACCATGACCTGTTGGTTGTTGAAGTTAATAAATAAAATACTTCATTATGATGGAAAATTCAAACTATCTTCCACCTTAAAGCCTAGTGTTGTCAAAATCCTACGATTTATGATTTACGATTTTAGTCGAATCTTAAACAAAACGATTTGAATCCCAACCTTGAATCTCTTTTTATATAAATCCTACGATTCTATGATTTGAATCCTATGATTTACGATTCAAATTATAGTTGTTCTCTTCTACTTTAACCTTCACTTGGCTTTCATTTTATGTTTTTAAATTGGTGAGGGCTTTAAGAATTGTTTAGAAAAGGTAAATTATTTTTATTTGTTTTTTATAAGAGATTAAATGATATATACTCTCTTCAACACTAAATCACGTAGCTTTTATTTTTTGTGATTCCTTACTTCTTAATTGATCGAAACACCAAATTGATGTATGACCTACCTATAATGTTTTTATGGATCATTACGATCAACATGACTAATATATATTGTGGAATGATGTTTAGAAATCAAAATATCTGTTTTAGTCAGTCTATAATATCAAAGGCCACTTTTCCACCATGATTTTACATTCAAGAAAGATAACAAGAACATAAATTATTAAAGAACCCTTGTATATTTTTTAAAGGAAAATTTCTTAGAAGACAAAAAATGAATGAATAAGAATTCTTTAATACTATTATGACATGGTATTACTTGGTGCACATTGATGGCAAAAGGAAGATAGATGAGTTTAAAAAATTATATTTGATTTATTTATATTTCTCATATTTTTTCAAATTTTAAAAAATCTTACAATTTACTATACAATTTGCGATCCGTTACGATTTGTGATACAATAATGATTTTGACAACATTGCTTAAAGCAAGTGCAAACTAAAGCCCCGTTAGAAACAAACTAGAGCTTCACTTGAGTTTAAAGACATTGAACGCATTGGAAAAATTACAATGTGACAGATAGGTTCATAAACCACATGCATTAGCATTTGGATCCATGGGCCTGCAACTTGCATGGGGACCAAAACCAGTATGACTCACCCATGCTCCATCAGAGTCATGACTCCTTTTTGTTCATACAGAAATTGACACTACTCAAACAATACAAATCGTATCAGACGATATTTCAAAACATATTTGGAGCATAGACATGAAGCGCAAAGTATACCTCCACTACTTATGTATAACAAAGTTAAGTAAAGAAATTCATTGCAAAATGTCAAAAGACGCAATGTCAAAACAAACATAAATGTTTGGCTATGTTTTAATATGAATAGACACAAAAAAATTAGAAGAAGATAAGACCGAGCTCCTTTCCTAGGATGATACATCCAAATGTGGATATACTAACATAGAAGAACTTTGAAAGGATAATCATGAACAAAATAATTTAAGTTTCTAAAAGGAGAAAAATATTTTAAGAAATATAGTCCACTTTAATCAAGACAAACACAAAGTAGAAAGGCTAACCTTAACTATGGATCCAACCCCAATGAGAATATTCTGTGGTTTCATATCCCTATGGATAATGCAGTTAGAGTGTAGGTAATGCAAAGCCCTCACCTAACATTTCAAACAATTTAACATTTATTACACAAAGAAATATAATGGATAAATCTTAAAGACATAAGCAAACATGTTGTTGACGTTAAAAATCGTCAACTGGATGTTGATCATAGATCAACTAGTTGATCAGGGATCAACTTGAATTCTTTGCCGTCTGATCTTCAGATGAGGATGAATGATGTAAATCGAGGGACCTGCAATTATTGAGAAAGAGGATGAACAATGTAGATCGAGGGACCTGCAATTACTGAGAAAGGTTAGGACCGCCACCTGTTGGCCCGGCTTACGGTCCTCCGATGCCTAAGTTAGTACGGATACTGAAAGGGAGTTTTAATGGCGGTGGGTTGCATACGATATTGTGTACCTGGAGTGTATGCGGAGGGCCTTTTTATAGATAATTATTGAAGAGATTTAGTAGATCTCTACTAGGATACGCTTCCTCGTTTGGAGATATCATGCTAGGATCATAATTAGATACGTGATTTCCTTTGAATTTGCTCCTTGATTCCCGTGTCGAATGTCGAGGCTAGGCTGAGTGAACCGAGGCCGTAGTGCTAAGTGCTGAGGCCGATTTAGGGGTGGCAGATGAGGCCGAGGGCCAAATGTCGAGGCCAAGCCGAGTGGCGGATGCCCAAGGCTGAGGCGGACTTAGCTTCTTATCCTAAATGCTCGGTCCATGACCTTACTCATATGCTGAATTGTTGTGTTTTGAGCTCGGCCCGAATCTACCAATAACAGAAGTCCCCCAAGTTTCGTGGTCAGAAAGTCTGAGCATGGAACTTTAAGAGGTTATTACTAAAGCATTTGAGTAGGCTGAGCTTAATTAGCATGACTCAGAGGCGATGGTGCCTGGAGGCAATGTGGTCAGGAGGCGATGTGGCCCGGGGGCAATATGGCCCAAAGGCGATGGTGCCCGGAGGCAATGTGGCCCGGAGGCGATGGTGCCCAGAGGTAATATGGCCCGAAGGCTTCCAGTTCTTAGCCGGGGAACGTCTAGCATTCCACCTAAGTCCTCATATCCTCTAGGGATAAGGGCAGCCAAGTGTCGAATCCACGTGCATGCCCGGAGGCGATGGTGCTCAGAGGCAATATGGCCCGAAGGCTTCCAGTTCTTGGCCGGGGAACGTCTAGCATTCCCCCTAAGTCCTCGTATCCTCTAGGGATAAGGGTAGCCAAGCGTCGAATCCACGTGCATGCTTGATGAAGTCTTTCGCTGTTTGACATCTTCTTTGAGCACATGCGACTTAGCCGTCGAGGCGATTGATTTTGTCATGGACAATTTTGCTGACTTGGAGATTTGCCACATCTCTTGGACGAACAGTTTCGCCATACTATATAGTTGCAGAGTAGCCCCTTTGTGCGAGTGTCTTAATTTCATCTTTTTTCTTAAGAATGAGGCCTCAAGGATTAGTGCCCATATATGAGTGAGGTCTTGGTAGATGAATGTTGTCGAACCGTAGCCTGAGGAATGAATGAGGCAAAGCGATGAGACCAAACCCCTGTGCGTAGCTTCCTGGGTAGCGAATAAATACATTTCAATACTCGGACCATGACCGTACTCACATTCAGGATGGGACCGTCTGAATTATGTGGAGGTCGTCTGTCGAAGCCTTTAAGATAATGCCAAGGACGTCTGCTAAATAACGAGTGTCGATCCGAGGGCGAGTGGGCCGAGTAGGCCGAACCAAGGGCGAGTGCCCAAGTGGGTCGAGTAGGCCAAGTCCATTGATGAGCTGAGTACTCGGTTCATGTACGTACTCACCGTACTCACCTTCAAGATGAAACCTTCATGATCAGGCCTTTTAGATGATGCAGAGGCCGTCTGCTGAGGCCGAGCGCCAAGTCCAAGTGTGGCTTGATGGGTTGAGGCCTGCTGCCTACCCGAAGCCTGATGGGCCGAGGCCTGATGCATACCCGAAGCCTGTGGATAGCCCGAGGCGGCCGAGGCCTGTGTCCTGGTAATGAACAAATATATTTCAATACTCGGTACATGGCCATACTCATCTTTATAATGGGCCTTCAAGATGGATTGTACGAAGGTCATCTACCGAAGCCTTCAGGCATCCGCCAATTACCCGAGGCTCGAGGCCAAGCCGAGGGCAAGTGCCCAAGGCCGAGCACCAAATGTCGAGGCCGAGTATGCTGAGGCTGAACCGAGGGCGAGTAACCGAGGCCGAGCGCGCTCTCCCAAATACTCAGTACATGTCCGTACTTAACGCCGAGCCGAATGTTTTAGGCTGAGGCCTACTGCCCACCTGAGGTCTGTGGATGAGGTTCAAGGCGATCGAACGTCGGGGCCAAAAAGGTTGAATCGAATAAACACATTCCAATGCCGACACCGAGCATTGAGGCCGTTTGGCCGAGTGCCTAGGCCGAGTAGGTCGAGCGCCTGGTATGTTGAAACCGCCTCTTCCTCGTGACTTCATGTCAGCTTGAATCTACCCATAACATATAGTGTCCATCCATGGTCCACCCGTCAACCGTCGGATCGACGCCTTCTCTCCTTTGATCGCGTCTATGATGTAGAGGTGCTTGTGGCCTAATCGGCCCGATCGGAACATGACCCACTTCCCATCTGGTAATAGAGAGGGGAAGGTACTGTTTTTGCCTCCTGTGGTTAGTTTCTTGTATGAATAGGATGAGGAGGATGGCCCATTCCCTAAATTCTCTTCAAGATTGATGGAGATGAGGTTGGTTTTGAGATCTACTGTACTCGATAATGGTGATAATGAGTGTAGCGTCCTCAACTGATGGACGGCTGAGATTTAAGCTTTGACGCCCCGCTTGTTAAATGATAGACGATGGATGGTGCAATCTGTTTGAAGCAGCTGACAATGAAGCTTTGCTGGCATGGCTGATCAGATGGACAGATTGATGAGGATGAAGATGTCCTTCATGGATTTATGGATGACCAGATGGTTAAATGCTATAAACGAGATGCAGCTCCAGGTTGGTGAAGCCAATATTGATGCCAAGTAGGAAACGACCGGTGATGAGGATGGCCACGTTTTTGGCGAAGCCATTGATAATCAGTTCAACCAAAGAGACGAAGCCATTGATAATCAGTTCAACCAAAGAGACGATATTACCAAACATCATAGAGGTCTTCCGTCCAAATTTCCCCGTGATTAATGATGCTATGACCGCTTGCGATGTACAGTAAAGATCAACAGCTCACTGTTGAACTTACAATACTGATTCACCAAGTCATCCGTTATTTTCTCATAGGCAGCAACTCCGGCGGCAACATTGTTTACCACGTGGCCCTACACAAGTTAGATCTGGACCCTCCGTTCAAGATCTCTGGGGTGATCCTCGATTAACCCTACCTTGGTGGGGTCCAAAGGATAGAATCGGGGCTAAGGTTGGTATGGGATTGGATCTTGCCCCTCCATGGCAAGAACCTAATGTGGCATCCGGAATTGCCGGGTGGGGTGTTGAGCTCTTAATTGTGCATATTCTAACCCCAATTCATCACTCATTATGCAAGATTTTCATGATTTAAAGATTAATCAAATACATGTTTTGTGGTTGTAGGAATGAGAGTTGCTTTGCCCAATTGATGACCAAAAGGGCACATTTAGGAGCCTTTGATGAAGGCCCAAGGTGGACCAAAGAATGATGAAGAAAGAGAGGAGAATGAGGAAGAAAGAAGGAAAGAAAATAAAGAAGAAATAAAGCAGAAAATGGGGTCCGAACGGTCGAGACCGGTCGGCCAAACAGGCCCCGACCAGTCAAGACCGGTCGGCCAACACTACTGCCCTCTACAGAAGCTGATGGAACAGGCCCCGACCGGTCTTGACAGGTTGGCCAGCCTTGTCCGACCGGTCTTGACCGGTCGGCCATGCAAATTCCAGGTTCCAGATTCCAGACAGCAGGCCATTCCCGTTTCTGATTTTTCGGACCAGTTTTCTGGGTTGATCATGATGATATTTGGAAATCCAGAACATCCATGTCGAATAGGAGCTCGACGCCGAACTAACCCAAGTGATTTCGTGTCGATCGGAGCTACGGATTGATCGTGGTGGCCAAAACAATATGAGCTGTCCAGAAAGTTCCAGATTTCGCTGTTCCACTCTGGGCCGGTCCAGGTGACTCATCATTGATGATATGAAGAATCTACTTTGACCATCTTTTAGACCATAACCATATATAAATAACCGCAAAGTTTCAAATGAAAAGGATGTGTGGTTTGATCGTACCGGTTGAAGAAAGATGGACCATCCAGAAAGATCCAACTGCGTAGAGTTTATAAAAGCCCTAATTGTTCTAATTTTCGGACCACATTCTGAGATTTTTTTGGACAATCTAATCCATCTATCATGTAGAGAAGGAAGTTTTCTACCAATTTTCAAAATTTGGGATCAATCCGACATCTGTACACTCCGGAGCGTTGAAAGCAAGATGACTGATTCTGAAGGTACCCAAAGTGAGCGATTTTGAGAGGCGGTCTGTGATGTGATTGGTGGGCCCATTCAGAGGACAATCTTGGAAATCTAAATCATCTATGAGGAATATCACATTACAAGGAAGCTAAAAATCAATTTTGAAGGCAATCCAACCATTGGTTAAGCCGTACCAAGCGAAACAAATTCTGCTATTTTGCTGTACTATTGCTACACTATAAAAGGAGGTGCTCTCTTCTATTCCAGGGCAACCAAGGACGTGGGGAGCAAGGAGTTCAAGTCATAGGAGGCTTCCTAGTCTCCTCCAGCTAGTTTTTCTTCCTTTTCTTAGTTCTAGTTTTATTTTTAATATGCTTTTCATTAGCTAACCTCTTAGCTAGAGCTAAGAGGTAAACCTTATAGTTTTCTTAGATTGTTTAATTCGTTTTATTGGTTTTAAAGGTAGAATTTATGATTATGAACTATGGTTTGAAGTTTATACAAGCTTTAAGTAGTTTTTCTTAGTCTTATGATGACTCATGGATATTTGGGAGAATTACTTAAATTCTTAATTGGTTTGCATCAGTCTAGACCTGTATGATCCGAGGAATTGGAGTGCGCTCTAGTACTATGATCTTCATGTGGGGACTTCCTATCAAAGTTCTACTTTTCTGAATTTCTGTAATATGTATGGATTGTGCATGTGATTTGAATCAAGTTCAAATCATGATCTAGCCTTGTCTTGTGACAGGACTTGAGGATGGTTATGATTGTGAACTGAACCTTTTGGAATGGGGAATGACCTATGCAATTGAGCATGCTCAGCTCAGCCTACAATGAGTGAATCCTATGCATTAAACTTACATATGACAGATTGTTTGGTTTAACAGCTCTATCATCCGACTAGATAGATCTTAATATCGATTCTAGTTGAGAAAGTAAGAAACCATAGCGAATTATGCATCTAAGGAGAACTATAAGTGGATCCTTGATGCTCTAGTTATCTTTTCATTATCAGATTTTCTATTTTATGTTCAAAATCAATTTCACAATCCTCTTAAGATTCTAGTTATTAGGATAGTCTGAATTGTTTACTTCCTTCCCTGTGGATCGACCTCGGTCTTACCGAGATTATTACTACATTGCAACCCTACACTTGGGGAAGCGAACATGGGGCCGACAAGGACCACAAGTTCTGTAACCTGATCAGTCCTGGGGCTCACCACGATCGGGTCAAGTTGCTTCAATGTATGTGGCGGGGAGAGCTCGGGTGAGTCGGAACTCAACCAAGAGTATGATGGTGGCATGTGACTGGCCATGCGCTCACATGATGTGTGAAAGGATGTTGGCCTGGCCTGGATGGGCGGTGAAGGACAACTGGAATGTTGAGATGGTGGGGCTCATTGCACGACAAACGCAGTCCGTTGAGAGGGAGCTCAATGCTGGCCCTTTGATGGTTTTTACTGATTGAAAATGAAGGTGGACTGTTGATGAAGTTAAAACGTTGGATCAACGACACACTGGATGTGTGGACGAGATAGCTCCGCGTGACAGGCGTGTTTGGTTCGATGATCTGATGACGTGCGGAAATTGTGTTGGGATGGCTGAGATGCAGTAATGGGTCACATGTTGTTTGATGGGGTGGACAGTGTGCAGAACTTGGAAAATGATGATGATGTCAGATGGCCAGAGAGATGGAGACTCCATCGCTAGTACTTGACGGTCGGTTGGGACGGAGGATTGGCTGCTTTACTTCCTTGATCGGCTGGATTAAAAATGATGGTGGATCCGCTCCATTGATGAGGTGAAGGACGATTGAATGACGAAGAAAAAGATCAAGTCGGCCCCACGGTGTGCGCCAATCTGTTGACATCAAATCTCGTCACCAGATGTTGATCAGAGACCAACTAGTTAACAAGGGACCAACTTGAGCCTCCGCCGTTCGATTTGAAAGATGATGATGTGGATCCGAAGATTGAGGACTTGTAACTACCACCAAAGGTTAGGAAGGCCGCCGGTGGTTCCGGCCGATGGCTCTCTAATGCCTAAGTTAATGACTGTAAGATAATGAAGGAGGGTAATTTTTTGTATATTTGCGTACCTTAGATCATGGCATGGAGGGGTATTTATAATGTATATCCTTATGTAATTGAGTAGGATACTAACTCTATCAAGATCTACCTCTGCGTAGGATGGATCCCGTATCGTGGTTGGATACGTCATTACCTTAGAGATAAGTGTAAGATTATCTACTTCACGCGGATATTTCTCTTATCAACAGGTAAGTGGATCCCATGACTTGCGGGACACGCGACAGAGCCCTGATTACTTGGGGAATAATGCTAACAATACTTGGAGAGCAATGGTCATTCGGATATGGTCGATGAGTGATTGGAGAGCAATAGTTGGTCGTAGGCGAAAGAGGTAGTCGAGCATTAAAGCATGAGTTGAGCGCTTGGAAGATTCCTCGATGCCGATCGTTTGGGTTTATGAGGTCGGTCGGGTACTAAAGAGTGCTGACCACTCGAGTTTAGCAGGTGACCGATCACTGTGAGATACTGTCGTAACTAATGCTGAATACTCGAGTGCTCGGGCACAAAGATAGAGAATATCAGTTTCCACTCGTGCGTAGCTTTGACCACGCAAAAGCGGGGTATCCCAAATTTACCCATAACAACCAGCCCCCCCTGCTCTCTAGTCTATTTTAAATAACTTGAGAGCATGAAGGCAGAAAAGGGGAAAACTGTCAATCGATCCTCTCAAATCTTAGAAGCTTGGAGGTACCTTATGTGGCACTGCCCTTTCCGTGCTTTACATCAATGCAGGTTTGGTTTTCCTGTCCATATTTATTGCTCGTGGAAGACGAGACGAAACGATCAACCCGGCGCTGACACGTGGCATCCTCGGAAGCTAAAGTAGTCACATGAAGTTCTATAAAAGGGAATCCTTAGCCTTTGCTTTTGATCCAAGCTTCGTAAAAATTTTCATGGGTTTTATTGGCCTGGTTCTGTTTCTTCCAAAATTCTGGGAGGACTTGGACACTCCAATCCCCATCGAGGTAATGGTTTGGGAAAACATCTTCTTTTCAGGCAGCAAATATGGGGTATGGCTGTGCGCACGAGGATTCTTCATGAAGGGTGTTTATGGCTTTTCGATCGTCAATCTGTTGGTTGTGGAGAGGCTCATATTGAGAAGAAAAGGGTATTTGAATTATGAGATGGCACCCATGCTTGGTAGAAATCTGCCTATGCGTGGGAATTGTTTCACACAGGCGTCTTTGTCGCTTCCTACTCCCATTGCGGTTTTTTACCCTTGGCGCTTCTTATCGTCTTTACTCTCCTTTGGTAAGGAAAAAGGGTATTGGACGAATGGATGAGGGTGGGGATGAGGTTGAGGGCGTTGAACGTCGGGGCCAAAAAGGCTGAATCGAATAAACACATTCCAATGCCTAGGTCGTTTGGCCGAGTGTCTAGGCCGAGTAGGTCGAGCGCCTGGTATGCTGAAACCGCCTCTTACTCGTGACTTCATGTCAGCTTGAATCTACCCCACGGTGGGCGCCATCAACGGATGTTGATCATAGATCAACTAGTTGATTAGGGACCAATTAAATTCTTTACCGTCTGATCTTTAAATGAGGATGAATGATGTAGATCGAGGGACCTGCAATCACTGAAAAAGAGGATGAACGATGTAGATCGAGGGACCTGAAATCACTGAGAAAGGTTAAGACCGCCGCAAGTTGGCCCGGCTTACGGCCCTCCGATGCCCAAGTTAGTACGGATACTGAAAGGGAGTTTTAATGGCAGTGGGTTGCATACGATATTGCGTACGTAGAGTGTATGCGGAGGGCCTTTTTATAGATAATTATTGAAGAGATTTAGTAGATCTCTACTAGTATACGTTTCCTCGTTTGGAGATATCATGCTAGGATTATAATTAGATACGTGATTTCCTTTGGATTTGCTCCTTGATTCCCATGTCGAATGCCGAAGCTAGGTAGGCCGAGTAAACCGAGGCCGAGTGCTAAGTGCCGATGCCCAGTTGGGAGTGGCGGATGAGGTCGAGGCCTCTTGCCGAGCCGAGTGCCAAATGCCGAGGCCTCTTGCCGAGCCAAGGGCCAAATGCCGAAGCCAAGCCAGGTGGCAGATGCCCAAGGCCGAGGTGGACTTAGCTTCTTATCCTAAATACTCGGTCCATGACCGTACTCGTATGCTGAATTGTCGTGTTTTGAGCTCAGCCTAAATCTACCAATGGCACGTGTATAAAACATAAGCAAAAACATTAAAAAATAAAAATAAAAATACGAATGTACAAACACGAAGATACAAGTGAAAATACCAACTGCTTAGCAATTGCTTGAACTTGTTCTTCTGGGAGGCATTTGTCATCCTCAAGAATTTCAAAGAGTTCACCCTACATAGTAAACAAGTACCAAATTATTCAGCCACTGTAATCCATCACACGAGAACGAATCAGAACATGTTCTGACTGAGTTAATCCCCAGTCAAAAGGTTAAGCACCTGTGCAAATTCCGTAACAACACAAAATTCTAGAGGAGTTTCAAAGGCATCAAGCATTTCGATTATATTTTCATGCTTCAACTTCTTTAGAATTTGAGCATTTCAGAAAATCATAACAAACAGAGATTATAGTAGAAGATGTCATCATTAACCAAATCATATAAAGAAAATCTTGACAAAGAAGAGATCATGCCATCTTGACAACACTAGATGTCTACAACATCCATTTCAACCTCTCTCTTTTTTCTTTTTTCTTTTTTTTTTTGAAAAAATGATTTTATTAAGAAGACACCGAGATGGCGCGCCCCAAAATATTGCTTGGGAAAATTCAGAGGAGGACCTTTCATCCAATCAGCCAAGTATAAAAAGAGCATTACAGTTACGTTTAAACATCCACCAACAGTCATGGTTGACCTTCGATCACAGGCAAAGGGGAGCTGGCTTCATTGTAGGGATTCAGCCCTTAGCTCGGTTAGAAGAACCCTCTGTGCCTATGACTCAAGGGGTATGGATTTAATCCCGGCTTACCTTCTATAACTCAACACTTTTACCAAGAGATTCAAGCACTGTAATCCATACAGCCATGAAACTAAAACACAATAGAGTAATAGTAAAGTCATGGTAGCAGACTACATATTATTAGAATGAAGAAAAGTGAGGGAGTCATCAATCTCGCTCACGACCCTCCATACATTAGAGAAAAAAAATTAAGTGAGAGGAAAAAGCTCCAATCTAAAGGTTAATTTCCAAGGCTGCCCCCACGTTCATCCCCACCTCACCATAAGGCCCAAAGAACATCAACTAAAATCTCCCCTTTTATAGTTCCTAACATATATGGCGAACTGTATACGTGCATATATATCTGGCAAACTGTACATGTGCATATATTTCTCACACCACTGAAAAAAGGATGTGTCCATTATGAGATGTTAATTACAGAAAACCATGAAATTTTAGTTAATGAATGATACCTCAATTTCCTGCTTTAAATTGTGGATGTCTTTCTCGCTTTTCCCGTGTTTAAGGACAAATTTCAAAGCAACAGTCTGCGATCAATATAACAATAGCATTGTAAGGATGAAATGTAACTGAATTATTCTCAGATGAACCAATGAAGGTCTTCCAACAGGTAGAGCTGAATGGCATTGTATTCTTTAAGATCTTACAAACTTGCCCCATGTACTTGCGCCTTCCTTTATATACTTTGCCGAAGGAGCCCTCTCCTACCAATTCTATTACATGGTAATTTTCTACCCCCATCTGTCTAACCTATAAAAGGAGATCTAAGGAACTGTGTATCTTACAACTCTAACACATGATAGAGTGATAAACCTCAAGGAAAAAAACAACACAGTGGGAGGAAAAAAGTGATACATTGTTATGTTTGTAAGTTGTATGTGTCATTATGCATCCATATATAACTATGAAAAGAAAAATTATGAACAATATTATAAAAGATGAAGTCAGAGAAGACTGTGTCAATCCCAAACGACTCAACCAAGTCACTCAAGAGACTTCAAATGGCTTCAATACAACTTTCTACAAAAAAATCAACTTCAGAAGATGGCCAAAAACATGTATACATCATGATTATAAACTAGAAAGAGGTCTTTGGAACTATTCAAATTCAGATGTATTTCATTAGAGAGCAAAATCATCATCAACATAGTATTGTACCAACAATTTTGGGACGGCAAGAATGAATTGATGAAATGCCAATAAAAATTGAAAATTGTCAAAATAACTTCGATTTTGAATGACAAACCATTCTAGTATTGACATAATACCTATAAAAATCATCAAACCAAGTTATATAAAGCCCATCTCAGTAGATGTTTAGTTCTATAGTATCATCAATTCTGAGGTCCCTTGATTCAACAAAAAATTTAGAATAAGTATAAATGGTGATAAACTTATTATACATCTGCTGAGAGAGAGAGAGAGAGAGAGAGAGAGAGAGAGAGATGCAATGCAAGAAATGCTTCCAACGAGAGTAGGATCGTGTTCCTTTCTCTCCCCGCAGATGCCAATGTGGCACATATGTGTAGAATCAGTGGCTTTTTAGTGAGTGGACCACGCACATATAAAAAATGTAGGATAGTAAAATCAGATCTGATCCTTCATCAGGTAGTTGCACAATCCTTCTGACCAGGTGCTGAAATCTGTGGCTTTTCAGTGAGTGGACCATGCACATATAAAAAATGTAGGATAGTAAAATCAGATCTGATCTGGTCATCAGGTAGTTGCACGATCCTTCTAACCAGGTGCTGATCGCACTTCTAACTCAGGCTCCAATTACCACTTCCTAGCTATTTATAGCTGCTAACATTTTGAAACAGATGGTACCCCGCTCCTGCACGCTGAACCCGAATCTGTGGCCGCCTTACTTCACTCTTCGTGCAACTATAGGTGGGCCACTCGGTGTATGAAAAGAAAACTGGGTGGTAAATAAAAATCGACCAAGAGTCCTCATTCAATTTCAACAAATACAAGAGGCCCACCTTTTGACCAAAACAGCCTAATTGCCTGTTCATAGCACATGTCAAGTAGGGCCCATCAGATGAATAGCTTGGATATCGCACACATGTGCGGCATTGACACTTGACAAATAGAAAAGATTCAGGGGGGGAATCCTTTCAGAGTTTCACTGTCAATGTATAGCCCTAGTTTCCCAAAATACAACAAAAATACCATGATGTGCGAGTTCTGCCCTAAGTAAATCCCCTGTATTCGACGCCAATCATCATTCTCCTTTTGCAAATGATTGAGAATTTAAAACTGAGAAATGGATGGATGTAAATTGAAAATAATGGAATTCATTTGCGCTGTTTGGAGGATAAATCGGATTTTCCGAATTCCTCACGTGAGGGTTTATCGGCGGATTTGAAGAATTTCATATCAAAAGTAGGAAGAAGATTGAAACTCACCTAAAAGTTCTGATCTCTCTCTCTCTCTCTCTCTCTCTCTCTCTCTCTCTCTCTCCTTGCTTTTCAATTTCCCGCCATTGCTTCTCTTCTAGACGCTATTTGAGTGGAGAAGTGATAAGATGCATGCAGCGACTGTATCATAAGTTAAATGCAGCCAACTTTTTCCTGCCAACTTGTTGTCTTGTAGGATATCGAATCCGTAAAGAAGGTGGTATCAACTATGATGATCACCAGGCATGAATATTAGGCCAATCAACGCACAGAATGCCACTCATAATTAATATCAATGGATAGCCGATGGTATTATTTCATGTACTAGTGGGGCCCACCAAGTGAATGGATCGGAATAATACCCATGCCAAGTGATCATCATATTTTGGCTTATATGTTTTTTTGAGGATAGGATATTGTACATATGTGATACGTCTTGCAGGAAGAAGATGTGTGTATCAAAACTTATGATACAGCCGCTGTATATGATCATTATGTAGAAGAAATTAATCACAAATGCCACTGACGTTGTAGGAAAATTATGATACTTGCCACTTGAATTTCGAAAGGATAGGTGCTAAATGGAAAATCCGATTGCGTCCTGAATTACTTACTATGCTCTTTTCGTACTAAACTTAGTTGGGCCCGCGGTAAATGTATGTAGTTTATCTGCATTGTCCATCCTCTTTTTCATATCATTTAAGGGGTTGAAACCAAAATTGAAGCATATCCAAAACTCAGGTGGACAATATCACAAGAAATAATGGGTATAATGACACCTTTGAAACCTTTCTAGGGCCCTCAGCGATGTTTATTTGTCATTCAACCTGTCCACAAGATTACACAGACATTTATGAAGGGAAAAAACAAATATTAGCTTGATCCAAAATTTTTGCAGCCCCCAAGATTTTTTCAACAATACATATTCAATTCATGTTGTTTCCTATGCTGTGGTCTACTTAAGATTTTTATATGCTTAATATTTTTCTCAAGCCATAAAATTATCGGTTAAAGTTGATGAACATAGTGGATGAAATACATAAATCATGGTGGACTTCACAGAGTTTACTTTGTACATTAGGGTTTATTTGTTTCCAAATACACTAGGGTAAATTCCTTTGAATGGGTAATAATTACTTACCTTCGTTACTCTATCACATATTTCAAGGTTCACATTGATAGGGTTGCTTTTTTAACACACAAATCAAGGAAGGTTTGAATTTCATGTGGGTTCCATTGTGGTGTGTGTGACTTATCCACATCTTCCACCTGTTTTATGGACTAATTTTAAGACATGAACCAAAAATTGAGGCAGATCTAAAGCTTAAGTAGACCACACCACATGAAATAATGGATTGAACTCTTACTATTAAAAACCTTTCACGACCACAATTTCCTATGATGTGGACCACTTGAGCTTCAGATCTATCTCATTTTTTGGCTCATATCCTAAAATGTTCCGATAAAATGGATAGATGACATGGATATGTAAAAGACATCATAGTAGGGCCCATGAATGGATGTGGAGCAGATTTTACAATGAAGAAAATAGCATGTAATTGCAACTCTAGTCAAACAAATAACAATTTCAATAATTATAAATTTACCCTCTCCAACATCTTTACACATATTTAGTCATTTACTCCAAGAGGAGAATGCCAGATATAGGTGGGGCTCATTGTGATGTATGTGGCTTATCCATACCGTCCATCTATTTTGCCAAATGAACTTAGTGTATGAGCCAAAAAAAGAGGCAAATCCAAAGCTTAGGTGGACCACACCTTAGAAAAAAGGGAATCAAACACTTGTTGTTAAAAGCTTCTTAAAGCAACTGTTTCCTTTAGTGTGGGCCACTTAAGTGTTGGATCTGCCTAGTTTTTTTCCTCATGCCTCAAAATATTCAAGTAAAATTGATGAATGGTGTGGATATATCATACATATATGTTATGGTACGGCCCAAAATTTTAAACCATTCCTTTTGGACTAATTTTCAAGGTAAGAAGTACACTGAATTTTTTGACAAGGTAAAAATGTAGTAATGACTTATTTCAAGGGTATTTATAAAGGAAATGGAAAACAAAACCGGCACTAAATGGCATTCTCAGCATACAGTGCTAATCGGACCGACTCAGGAGGTTACCCTGTTGTATAAAATCTAAAATTACGCGAACGTAACTTGTCAGGTGGGCCCACATGCGCATGGAATTTGAACAGTTGGTTCGTTTCTATTAGCCACTCGTTTGCTTTGGGCATATGAGGTGTAAATTGACAATCATTCTAGATCTTGCCGCATATAAGCAGGTCATTTGGTAAAACCAGTTCAAGTGATTTGGGAGGAAAAGAAATACACGATTTAAATTTAGGGCCCACTTGGATACCACTGAATAAGTTACTTTTTCTACTTATGGCAGTAGATAGGTAACTTATTTCAGATAAGTAAGTTTGGTTTATGATTAATAGTAAGTACCTTTCTTACTTAAAACTACAGTCATTATTTTAGTTAAAAATTTTAGCCTTCTAACTTTTCATAAGTTGTAAAAGAGAGGAAATGGAGAGATGAAGAGAGGAAAAGCTATGGGTGTGCATAGTGGGTCGACATGATGGGCAATGGATTTTGAAGGTGGGCCCCACATGATGGATAATAACATTGATGGTAGGCCTTACTTGATAGATGACGAACATCAAAGGTAGGCCCTACATAATGAATGGTGCGAATTAAAGGTCGGGCTATAATGATGAATTGCCCACATCCAAGGTGGGCTCTGCATGATGAACGGCCCATATAATGAGTGGTCCACTTTAAAGGTTGGCTCCACATTGAAGGTGGGGACAATCCACGTCAAAGGTGGACGTGAACATGATGGGCAATTAATAATGGTGGGCTTCACATGATGGATGATCCACATCCAAGTGAGCCTCACATGATGGACGGTCCACATCAAAGGTTGGGCTAACGAGAATGGCCCATATCCAAGGCAAGCCCCATTGTTCGATGGACAGTGGGGATATAATACATAAATCACCATGGGTCCCACTGTCCAGTGGACAGCGTGGACCCATTACCTACATCACGGTGGACCTAACCCTTTTCAATGGTGGGCCCCACTCCCCGGTGATCCACCCTCTAGTTGAATGGCAAACAAACATTATAGTGGACCCTGAGGAAGTTTTCAATGGTGGACGTCCACATCCCTACTGCTGGCTGCTGCTACAGCAGGGTCCATTGGAGCTTTGAATATGCTACATATTTTTAGCCTTGGGCAGTGCTTTACAATGACCTGTCCAGGTAGGCGGACAGTTCAGATGGCGCACATGCATCATGGTAGGCCCCACAGTCCAAGAATGGTGACCAAAGTTGATGGATGACAAGGATAGATGCATTCATTGTAGCAGTCCAATCCAACGGTGGCCCATCTAGTAAATGGATGGCCGGATCATCTCATGAATTAAATGGGCCGATCCAAAGGGCGATCCACCAATGGATGGATGGCCAAATTAGCACATGCATAATGTGGGCCATCAAAACACAAAACATAAGAGAAGTAAAGAAAGGTGGTGCAAAGTGGCCTACCAAGTGATGATGCTTCCTCCTCCTATACCAATTGTAAAAATGATTTGGCCTCGCCGTAAAAGGCAAGCCCCACATGATGGACGACCCACATGTGCACGACCAATATGGGAGGAGGGCCCACATTATGGATGGTCCACATCAAAGGTGGGCACCACATGATGAGTGGTGGATATTGAAGATGGGCCCCACATGATGGACAATAATATTGACTGGTGGGTCCCCACTTGATGGATGACCAGCATCAAAAGTGGATCCCTACCTAATGAAAGGTGCACATTAAAGGTCAAACCCTATTGCTAAATGGCCCACATTTAAGGTAGGCTCCACATGATGGATGGCCCACATTAGTATGCCACACAATGAATGATCTACATCAAAGGTTGGGCCCACGTGATGGACTGGTGGATGTGAGGGGACCAAATAGACTCGAAGGATGATTACTTGTGATGTTGGAAACCAAACATGCTTTTATACTTTTTGGATGATAAGTATGTTGTTTACAAACATACTCATCTACTAATTAAGTTGAAACTAATATGAATTACTTATCCAACAGGTAGTTCATCTTAAGTAACTTACAATCCAAACAGGCCTTTAATGTGTTCTAATATCTTTCATTTTGCCGTGATTCCAGGATAATAGGGGTGGCTCTTTTTTAAAGGCACAATAGTGGCGCTTCTAACAGAGGCATTGTTAGGCTACTAATCGATTATAGACATGGCTTGCTAATGATACTTATAATAATTTAATTACTGGTTGCATCTGTAAAATCGCATATAAACAAATATTCAAACATTAGTCATGTAAATTGGCGGTTAAAAATTACTAGCAGGTCACTTGTTTATGATTATCGTACATAGCCCACCTTAGGCTTGGAATTTCATTATTTGTTTGCTAAAGTATATATTTCCCAACGACAAAATTCAATCTCCCATTTTCGAATTTGGGAAAATTTGAGAGAAATCCAAAATTTCCCTCATTTTGCATGTGTTTGCATACCAATTATGAACTTCATTCTTAAACTCGTGAATTTGTGAAAAAAATTAAAGAAATTGGGGAAATTAAAAAATTTCCTCACTTTCACCCATTTTAACTTGCAAATATGGTTTGAAAAAATCATACTAGATATGTTGAAGCTAATTTACAGATTGATGGAAATTTTTATTATTTTTAAATATTTTTTAATTGAATAATTAAAATATTTTTTTCAAAATAAAATAAAATAAAATAATGTATTGTATATAAAATGTTTGTAAAAATGACTTGGTTTTTTAACTTTTGGGAATAGTCCCATATGAGTTAAGAGAGAAAGAAAAAGCATATTTATTAGTGTGGGGTGAAGTACCTTGCATGCGCACGGGTTCAATGCGAGGCAGTGCAGCTGTAGAGGAGCACACTTTGCGGCCTCGACTGCAACTCCCAGCTACCCATGGCTATAAAAATAGAGTTGAATTGGTTCATTCCAACACAACCAACACATATTTGTTTAAGTATTCAACAAAGAAACCAAGCAGCTCTAGTTTTCTCTTCAAGCCAATGGGTTTATATACGAGCTTGTGACTGTCCAAACCAAAAGGTTCATAAGCGCTAGACCCCTGCAGTGGTCTTAGAAAACTACTTCTCTTTTTTCAATTTAAGATTTTTTTTTTCTTGTTTATCTGTTAAAACATTGTTAACAGAGTTCCACCAATAGTTGTTTCGTTTTTGCTGAATGCAAAATCACGAAAGGCTCGTTGTATCCTGCAAGTTACTTGCCTGCAACCTGTCAACAATCTCAATTAACTTGAGAATGGGCAAATCACACTTTAAGTACAACGTGTATCACACGCACTTCGACCTTGTCGTTGTTTTTTTGTTCATTTTCTCCTATTTTCTGTAATATTTGTAGTTTGAGATTAATAAATCTTAATAAGATAGTCTATAACAAGACCACCATAATTACCGACAAAGGTTGATAGAGAGAAGGCTGGACAGGATAAGCAACGAACTAGTCTATATCAAAGACTAAACATGTGGCTACACACATGACAACATCTTCCGCTCATCCATTACGATTGAGCTCACCAACATATATTATAGGGTTAGCTCCCATCAATCATGGTATTTAACCTTTCTGTCCATAGCACTTGTTGTGATTTTTTTTAAAAATCATTTTTGTGGATTTTGCACCATGAATAAATACGAAGCACCTTGGTTCAATGTCGTCGGGCAAACATACTTACCATGAAAGTTTTCTCCAGATTTGGAATGTGACACATGACAAATTAATGTCACAAGTTTTCAAAATTTTTATGACCTCTCTCAAGTAACACATTTTAAGATCCTTAAACTCATGTGAAAGGTGTAAATCAGGGCATAAAAACATTAATCATGGAGCTATTCCATCATGGCATTTTTTCCACACTTGGGTGAACACATGACAATCATTTACAAGTGCATTGGAGTTGAGTTGGGCATCCTCGTGTTTTAGGTGTGCAGGCTTTAAAGATAATTCCAAACTCACATTCATTGTGGAGAGATCAAATAATCATATTCTCTACCATAACATCTACATTGTATGAAACTTCTCAAGTTGGTAGCAATTCCTTACTTGTAAGTAGCATGAGTTATCCATGACTCATAGTCACGGGTGGTGTTACGAGGATATCTTTAGCTGACCCATGGCCCACTAATGTGAGGAAGCCCATTTCAAAAGGTCCCACACTGTAGTCCTTAGCTCAGCTCAAGCCAAGCACATATGATGACAACTTACATTGATTTTGATGAGCTCATGATGCTTAGTCATTGGTTATTACTAATAATCAAGGACTTGCCAATAATATTCTAAAACTTGTACTCCTAATGACCTCTACCTACATAAGGAGGGTCTATATTTGAAACGGACCTAAGCAGGAGAGCTCGAGTACCGAGCTCCCCGAGGTAATCTACCACCCAAGGTCGGTCTGCGATGCGGACTACCTAAAGGCGATCTAAGATACTGAATATCCGACTTGGATATTTCAAGATGTATTCCCACTTCAAGAAGGATCTCTCTAATCCAAATACGCAATCAAGAGAGACAATCTTACTAAAACATGGACTCTACCAACATATCCTAGCAGGATCCTACTCTCCAAACCGCTTCTAAGCTGGCTTGAATCTTCACCTCAAAGGTACAAAAACTTTATGCCATTAAATCCTAATTTCCCTTGTTTCTGGATTTGACTTAAACATTGGAGGGGTCCCCTACCACACAATGGCTTCTCCCCTGCCAATTCATCTCCTTTTATTAACAAAGAAGATTTTAGCAAGAACTGCCCAGCAAACTGGACCTATATTACAAAACCTTTTGAATGACGCGAATGATGTCCAATCATCGATCTAAACAATCCACTATTTCACACGGCTAAGGAGAAGCCATGGTGTAAAAACCACACAGGTAGGACAATCCTAAGAATCCCATATATAACATGAAAAGTGGACAATTGAGATTGAGTTGGTCAACAAAATAGGTCCAATCATAATCTTGAATATCCATATGATAGTTTCCACCTTGCATTCCCTATGATTGCAAATAGCACCTTGATGATTCCAACCATGCGCCCTATGGCTCGTAAAAAACTGATGGCTGTAACGGATTGACTTCATTTATACCGTTATGATAATCCAAGCGGTGTGATTCTTGAACCACGGCTTGCTCCCAATGGTACCATCGAATACAACACACCGAACAATATTGAGTGTTTGGCTTCATGTTTTTATTTATTTATTCTACTTCTTTGGAAAAGCAAACAAAATATTCATTCTTAGCCGACCATAGATCTAAGAAAGGCCGTACAAAGCTAAAAAAGAAGAAGAGAAAAGTAAAAAGAGAGAACAAAGTAACAACTCCTCTAGAGAACAGTAATAGATCACCAAAAAAAATATAGTCCCAACCCTGCTCTAATTACTTGAGAGAGGGAATTGAGATCTCTGCATCGATGCATAAAAATCAGCCTATCTTGGATCACCAATATAATGATACTGTAAATGGGATCAGTGAGCTCGTGCTTAAATATGCATTGATTGCGTCATTTCCAAATAGGCTGAACTCCGGCAGAGATAACGAGACGCCTGAGCCACACAGATGGAAGAAGTGGAATGGTTCGACCAATGAAAGGATCTAAAAGTTTCCCACGGCTGGGGCTGAATCAGCTGAGTTTTCGCAAGCGAGCAACTCATTTTCAACTTCAACTTCAACAGTTAAGAGGAGAGATACAGCAACGGTTCACATTTAGTTGAAAATCGTCCACTGATGATATCTACGGAAGCAATCAATTTATGGGAAATACACCATCTTCAGCGGAACTAACATACCAATGGTTTGGATAAAATAAAACGCGTCCACTTATCGGAATTGAAAGGGACCTAGGAGGCGTGCCAATATGCAATGTGCTGGCCGTTGTATCCCATAACCGGACTAGGATTCCCTCTTGACGCCTCCAACACCGAGTTCCGCACTGGTCTGGTGCTTTGGGCTCCACTATTGTGTACGTGTTTCATCCATGCCGTCCATCTATTTTTCCAGCTCATTACAGGGCATTAGCTGATAAATGAGCCAGATCTAAATTTCAAGTGGACCACACCACATTAGCTGATAAAAACATGACAGTGGGTTTAGGGAAGTTTTTAATGTTGGCTGTTCAATCACCATTTTTATTTGTGCTGTGGCCGGTATCTGCTTCATTTTTTTTGGAAATGAACTAAAATGATCTGTCAAAACGGATGAACAGCATTGATGTAGGTAGGGTTCTCAATGGAGTGGGTGATATTTGAGATCCCATTCACTCTGAATCCGTACAATGCAGATTTGGATCTTAAAATGGGTCTGATTAGTAAATGGACTGGATTTAGATTTTAAAATAAGTCCAGTTACTTAAATAGGATCAGATTTGGATTCACAGGACCATATCTAAGTTCAATTTGAATCCGATGAAGATTAGACTCATTGTTACCTTACTGTATATGTTATATTCATGGCTGGCCATCCGTTGCCATGTCTCAAACTACTCTGAGGTTGATCATACCACAGTAAATAGTGGGTTTTGCATCATTTTTCAATTAAATTAAATATATTATATTTTATATTATTTATTTTTTTAAATTTGTAATGGAGTGGATTATGATGGTTTTGTGAATTTTGGATCGGATATGGATATCACCTTTTGATTCCAGTTTGATCCAGATTGGACACAAATCCGTCAATAGATATACGGACTTGAAGCTGGATATAACTGGATTGACCATTGAGAGCCCTATATGCCATGTAAGGAGCAGGAGTTTGGATAGAAATTTCCGGTTTAGAGCCTTTTCATTGGTCAACATTACATGGCATGAAGTCATGTGACCAGGTTGCACTAAGGTGTGCCAGGCTGCTTTGGGGATGTGACAGGGTTGAAGACATATGTGATGACGTGGACTAATGAAAAAGGTTTTACTGCTTGGAAGCCAACAGAGGATCCGGACTCAAAGGAACAGATATCAAGGTCTCAAACCCCACGTGCACTACTACCTTCGTTGGATGGCCTTCTCTTTGTGTAGCCGTCCCCTTCCAAGCGAAGGAATGATGGATGGACAAGATGGCTTGACAAAAGTTAACGGAGAAATACTCTTGACGGACCCTCGTTCGGAGTCAAAGAGTCAAACTCACTTCCCTTCTCTGTCACTCCATCTTCCTCAACTCCGCTTTCTCTATTTCCCTCCATTTTTTCTTTCCTCTCTCCATTCCTTTCATGCTTTCTCTCTGCTAGGGTTTACCTGCCCGTCGAAATGAAAAACGCGGTTTTTGCTTCTCCCTCTCTCTCTGCCCTCTTTAAATTCGATTTCCATTTCTAACTTTCTTGATCCTTCTATTCTATATATGTTTTTTCTTTCCAGGAGGAGGAAGCTCTCCTCAAGCAATTGCAAGAAGCCTTAGATTCCGATCCAGACAATCCTTCTCACCATTACAATCTCGTAACCTGTCGATTCCTTCAATCTTTCCATTTTTCTCAACGAATTGTTGGCCCGAATTCTCATCTCTATCTATACCTCTCTCTGGTTTCAGGGTGTTTTTCTGTGGGAAAAAGGGGAAGAATCGAAAGAATACAAGGAAAGAGCGGTAGAGCATTTCATCACTTCTGCGAAGCTGAACCCTAGTAATGGAGCTGCATTTCGATTCCTAGGGCATTACTATAGCCAAGTATCAATCGATTCACAGAGAGCTTCTAAGTGCTATCAAAGAGCTGTGACTCTCAATCCTGATGATTTTGAAGCAGGGGTATGTGTCGGGAATATCACTTCCTTTCTTCTTTTTGGGGTTTTGCCTGTGGGAATTGTGAGGAATTTTGGTATTATGAGCTTCATGTACAAGGACTATGATAAACATCTCATCGTCACCCAGAAATTCGGGGTTGGCATTTAAATGGTGGATTGCCAAACATTTGAAATTTGTAAGGACTGCAAAAAAAAATGATTTTTATTTTATTTTATTTTATTTTCTGAATTTTGTTACAGGAAGGGTTGTGCGGTTTGCTGGATGACGAAGGAAGAGAGAGTTTGGAGGTGGCTGTTTGCAGAGACGCCTTGGCGAAGTCGCCAAGGGCCTTTTGGGCATTCCGGAGATTAGGCTACATGCAGGCATCATGTTCTTCATATATTCATTTTTAAATGCTATGGCCACATTTTCTTTGAGAACGTGTCTATATTCTATCACCCGACTTTCTTTAGCTTTCCTTTTTTGAAGAGGTTATTTATTTATTTATTTTTTATAATTGTTTTTTCGTAGGATTTGAGAAATTGTGTGGCTGTCACCATACGAGGGGTCATTTAGATGCCTGTAAAATCCTTAGGGGTCGTTTGAATGCCTTTAAAATCCTCAAGTTGTAAAGGGTTCACAGGTAATCAAAGCAAGTGCTGTTCGGATGCCTGCAATTGCTTGTAAAGACTTGTTGGAGATGTTGGAGATTGATTTTGGAGAAGATGGTTTTGTTGGAGAAGAAGAAGAAGAAAAAAGAGAGAATGGGGTGTTGAATCTGTTTAGACTTGTCTTGGTGCGTCACTCGGACCAATGAGATGCCACCACGTGTCGGCACTATGAATGAATGGCGGACGAAATCCTACTCGCGCCTCAAGGATATCTTTTACCCCATGTCCCTCGGCATCACATTAGTTGCCAAAAGTAGCATGATTCAGAGTTGTATGCACGTATGCAGACAAGACACTGCAACGAACGACACGTAGCCCCCGCACGGGTAGCACGTGTGGTCGAACAGTGTGCTTGACAAGCTTATAAAGACTGGTTGAGATAGGAAGTCTACCGCAATTTGGATACACTCTGCAAGGCCGTCTCACACAATTTTGCCTGAATGGGAAACTTCCCAAAGACAATTAGTGTTTTCACAGTCACTATGAAGATTCGAGAAGAGGATCCTTCTCAAATCAAAAGGAAATCAAAGGACGCGATGAGGAATCTGAGTTCGGTTGGGATACAATCTGATCTCGTAAGGATCCCATGCCAACAAGGAAACCCAATATAGTTGTCGCCTCCCAATCTATATAAGGAGCAAACGACCAAGAGTCTTAGGGCACCAACCAAGCAATCACACACAACCTATTACAGCGCAACACTGTCTTATCTTAGTTTTAGCTTTGGTTCCCTCCACTTTTGTCTAGCCCCACTATAGAACGTTCAGAGTTTACTAAAGCTTGGATCATTGCTGTCCAACGCCATTGTTGTAGAACGCCTATGAGTAGTATAAATATCCACGACCTACTGCCATCGGATCCCGATCAACTGAGTCCATACTTGGAAGCTCACCTCAGGTCATATCCTGCTGGTCATCTTCCTCGATTGTTTGTTCATATAGGTGGTCAGAAGTATTTATCTTTGATTCTCTACTTATTTCATTTTCTTGCTGATTGTACCGATCTTCACCATAAATTAATAAAATCAGCGATCAACCTGTATTTTTAATTCCTTTAATCCATTATTGCTTTATTGAGAAATCTAAGGCCCGCGATCACCATTGAAAGAAAAGTCTTTAACTCAAGGCAAAAAGATACCCATTCAGAAGGACTAACCCTCCCCTTCTAAATCACCTGATTGCTGCACTTTGGTGGTTGGGCAGTTAGGTCAACCTTTATAGTTCTGATCTTATGACTGATTTGGCGCTTAGGTTTGCAAGCGTTCAATTGAACTTGAGTCGAGTACGACTCTGGCATACCCAACACTATCCTAATCTGCAATTGCACTGTGTTCGACTGAATATGGGCCGTTTGTTGACATGTGTGGTCTCGTGTCTGATTGAACTACAACAGAATCTACGGGGTTGAGAGTGAGTTGGAGGAGTTATCTTCTATTGGGGATTTGATAAAACATTGGATGAAATGAAAGAGATTTTAGAGAAGTAATGAGAAGGTACTTAAAGATTTATCAACTGCCGTTGATGATAGCGAGCGAGACATTAGTTGCTCTCCATTTCTAATACAGGACAGCATGAAGGACCCTCTATTTCTGTGTATGGGGACTTTTAAATGGTTCCATCAGAAAATGGGGAGTTATTTGACACTCTGCCAGAGTATGATGCTTGGCAGGCACACACAACTTATACCCGTGGCATACATGGCCTCAAACTGTGTGAAACCCACCATCAACAAATCAGGGTCCCAAAATCAGATTTGTTGAGCAATCTTGACCTCTTCGTTGTGGACACTTGTTTGTTGAATAGTTGTCATTTTGAGCTGTCCAATAAATGTTCCCCAATCTGATGGTTAACATCGTTTTTGGTTAATGATACATTTAAGGGACCCATAATATGACAATTTAAGTTGAATTAGTCACATGTATATGCCATTTTTTTTATTAATATACAAGTGCCTAATAAATATCTTCCATCTCTAGTACACTTCATGAAGGTGTCAAAGTTTTTTCCCTGTGCTAGACAAATAAATATCTTCCATCTTTAGTACAAACAACATTAGCAGCTATGGGCAATTTTTTTTCACCCAGTTAGTTTTTAGGGAGTCTTAAAATTTGAATTTTCAATAGGCATTGGAGAGAATTTAAACCAAGGGTAAGAGGGCGTTTGAATTAGTGGGCCTACTTCGGTGGCCCTACCCTAATGCTTGGTTTAGTGTAAGGATTGACCTAGGCTTTACTGATATGAGATCAAT
The DNA here is from genome assembly GCA_003013855.2 of Liriodendron chinense. NCBI lineage: Eukaryota > Viridiplantae > Streptophyta > Magnoliopsida > Magnoliales > Magnoliaceae > Liriodendron > Liriodendron chinense. Next base: position 476,230 of record PVNU02000133.1, on the reverse strand, counting down.
TCAATGATCCATCTTAAATAAAGCCCTCATATGTCATTTGATGATTTTAGAGGGATTTACCTCTCCAAGCTCTGTCTAGCGTGAACACCCCATTAAAAGTGGTAAACACTTTACAGGTTATTCAAACACAAACAGCTGTTTACTTGTAAATAAATTTACAGCTTAAAGCCAAACAGGACAGGCAGTAAACACTTTACACCTGAAAAGAGTTTCAGGTGTGAAGTGTTTACAACCTAAAACTTTACACACATCCAAGTGCCCTTGTTGTAAAGAGGTTACAGGTAAATACTTTACAGGCAGGTGTTTCATGGTAAAATTTGCCTATAAAGTGCTTACAAGTTGTAAACACTTGCATATATGTAAACTTACCGTTTATCTCCAAGCAAAAGGCCATGTTTCAGATAACAGGTAAAGTCTTCACAGCTGAAAAGACATTATACATAGTAGAACACAGTGATTTATACACAATCATAACGTGTGGGGTCCACCGCGATATGTACAGCACATCCAATCTGTCCATCACGTGTGTCCCTTGATGCTATCCTATGGCCCTGAAAAAACAGCCTGATTGATCATCAGATGGGTCACATGAGAGGAAACATTTGGGATGGGACGCCCACCATTAAAAACCTTCCTGATTGTGTGTGGGGCCCACTGTGATGGGTGCATGACATCCAGTCTGTCCAATGCATGCTACTTTGATGCTCTTATGTGGTGAATACCTACTTTATACCTACTTCAAAAAAAAAAGAATACCTACTTTATACATTGTAAAATTTTTACAAGTTAGCCAAACACATTATCTGTTTACCTGTAAACAGATTAGTGCAAAGTAGCATGTAAACAGTTTACACCTGAAACTCTTTTCAGGTATAAAGTGTTTACAACTTGAAACTTTACAGGCATCCAAACAACCCCTAATGCGTTTAACTTAATTATTTCAGGTTCATCAGAAGAAATGGTCAGAAGCAGTTCCGAGCCTCCAACATGCGATACGGGGCTATCCAACATGTGCAGATCTGTGGGAAGTATGTTGCATTGGTCATGGAGCATTTATGGCTTAAAAAAATTGTGATTTTCTTTTTGGTCATCAACATGCATTGATTGCGGCACTTCAGGCCCTAGGTCTTGCGTACCAGCGGTTGGGCATGTTTACTGCAGCTATAAAGGTGACTGTTTTACAACTATTACTGCACTATGCCTGTAACCTATTTTTATTGCCAGAGCTATTATTTCTGAGGTTTAAGACTTGATTGAGTGCTTGTAATACCTTCAAGTTTTACATGCCTTGATTAAGACTTGGTTTGAGTTATGGTGGCAACTAGATTTAGTTCTTATAGAGGTCTTTTTAAAAAAAAAAAAAAATTATTTTATTACGTTATAAGTTACATGAGGAAGGTATCCTGGCTGACCGTGGTTGCGATAACAGTCGTACGGGCGAGCTATTGAACTGGAGGATTCGAGAATCTTTGCATTGGTTGAGAGTGGGAACATTCTATTGATGCTTGGTTCATACATGAAAGTAAGATTCTTTGCTGTCATGCGTGTTTTGAATCATGCACTTATTCTTCTTAATGTGGGAAGTACCTTGTCCACAGATTCTCGTGTATTTTATTTTTCATTTTATTGAATGGTGCATTACATTCCATGAATTTACAGTTGGTGTTGAGTGTACCTCATTAAATAGAAAGCTTTCTGATGCAGGAGCAATTCTCAACAACATGTTTCATGCAGACCACCAAACAAAATAAACTATACTCTGTTATGTCAATAAACAAAGTAGATGTTGATAGACTGTTCAAAACCCTACTTCTTACCAGTACTAGGACACTAGCCAAATAAGAAATTTCCTTGTATGATAAGCTAACTATGAAACTTCGCCTAAAATCTCTAAGTAATTATATGTAATATACCCATCATAGAATAAGAAATATCCAGTATACTGTTAATCCTATCACCATAATTAGACTCTTGAAATAATTTCGAAACCAAGGAGTTTAATGAAAGCAACTTCGCCAAACTGCTGCCAGCTTGAGCAGATATCTGAGGTTCACTGCTGATAAAGAATAAAAGATAAAGGGATACTTCCTTGTGAGAACCATGCACCTGAGTTTGATATTCTAACCATATGATCACTGAGTAACTCACTTTTATTTGGAATTATATTCCAACTATATAATTCATTATGGCCAATATGATAAACTAATTCTGAATATCTGATTAAAATATACAGCTGCTGAGTGCATTGCTCCATACCTGTCTCGGAGTTCAAAAGTGGTACCTGAAATGATGCAATGGAGTAATGAATTTGCTATGAAAGCTCTATCTCATTATTTTCCATGAAGCTGTTGACTAGGGAGGGTTCATTTGTGTATATTTGGAGTTCTTGTGCATTGTTAAGCTCCTGTCCTCCTACTTTCTGCTTCTTGTAGGATTCTCATTTTACATAGGATGTCAATGAGTTGGGTTTGATTGCATGCTAGTGTACCTGCATCCAAAGTCCAAACTTGACATAGGAAATTGGATTTAAACCTTATTGGGTTTGGATGTAGTTACCATGTATGAGGCTTCATAATAAGATCCGGTTGGAGTGAGGCATCCCATCAGGTCCTGGTGGGTTCAATTTCGAGCATGAATTAGGATTAAAAATGGGGTTTCGATCTGGAATTGGTATAACACAGGGGGCGATTGGTGTTCAGATCAGGATTCATCCATACTAGAAGCATGTATTTTGTAAGTAAAATTAAATAAATGATTGACCTAGAAAATCATATGTTCTGATAACCATCAGGTACCTGATTCGACATGATTTCTAAAATGGATCTGAGTTGTTTGGACCTGATCCTACCCATTTGTTGGTTGGGCCTGAAATTTGGGTCCAAAACCAATTGAACAGGATCAGATGCTTCGGGTGTCTGGGATTCAGTATGTATTGAAAACCCTAGTTTGACCTTGTCTTCCATGTGCACTTCTAATTCGCAATAATTGTGTTGGTGGTTGTGCTTGTATGCACTTAGCGGAGGTGTGCATGCATGTGCTTGCGTATGGATTGTAGACATGTATGGGTGAGGTTATGGGAGCATGCATGCAGGCGTGTATGCAAGTCTTTGCAAACACGTGCATTTGCATGTACGTATGTATGCTTACTTGTGCACATGTGAGCATGCACATGTGCCCATGTGGCCTGCCTCACCTATTTTCCATCCTTTTCCAGCAAAAAGAAGGTAGATTGATATTTTCATTTTTTGTATTCAACTTTTTGTGATTAGGGAGTTGAACAGTTTCGTCATGCTTTGGAAATAGAGCCTCACAATGTAGCTGCACACTATGGGCTTGCTTCTGGGCTGCTTGGGTTGTCCAAGGATTGTGTGAACTCTGGTGCATTTGTTTGGGGAGCTTCTCTACTGGAGGTCAGTTTAGTGGATCCTGCTACTGATTTTACTTCTTCCTTCAACGATTTTCGCTACACAGCCACATGTATGTGAAAATGACATTTCCTTCTTGAGATTGTAGGAAGCATCTGATGTTGCAAAAGCTAGTACCTGCTTGGCTGGAAATATTTCTTCTAGTTGGAAGCTGCATGGGGATATTCAGGTGTACTTTCTTTTAGTTTGTTTACTTGCCATTCTAATACCTTATTTTCTGTGGGAGCTTGTCCAATACTCTGTGCTTGTTTACAAACCATGACAAATGCTATCTTTGCTTTTGATCACTGTGATAAGTGCTAGCAACTGTTTCATGGTGCATTTGGTTTGGGACTCCCCTCCTTCTGCAGCATAATTAAAATTTAATGAGAACCATGTATTAGTCGATACTTGAAGAGGAGAACTGAAAAAAAGAAAAAAAGAAAAAAGAAAAAAAGAAGAAGTGGTCTACATCTAGAAAGAGACTATTTTTAGCATTTTTTTGTCAATTTATGTTCTTATGATCTTCCAAGTCGGGCCCCATGGGCAGAAATTCAGTGGAAACATATTTTAAAGTCATTTACACAAATTTCAAGCTATTGTTATCCTTTTTTTTTTTTAATAAAAAAAAGCAGGACACAACGAAAATGGCATCAAATAAGATGCAAAGATGACTGAATGTATATCAACACCCCTGCTACTTGATCTTTGGCAAGCTGGATGGAAAATTTCCAGGACTTCTGGCATGTCCCTGACATTAATGATGTCATACCCAAGCCTGAACTTTACTGATGTTTCCTGGTTTTATGGTTGCTGGTTTTGTGGTGGTTGTGCACGTGCTGCTTGCCATTTTGCTTAGCTTTACTTGCCTGCATGCCTCGGTAGTCGGACATGGAGCTTATATCAATCATTTTGAGGTGATATTCATAGCTTTGTTAGTTGCTGTGAGAAAAAAAAAAGAAAAAGAAAAAGAAGAAAAAAAAAAAACTTAATAGGCTTCGTGATCTGAGGATATTCACTAATGATCTTTCCCATAACACGCCCTCTGAAAGATTTATGTTTGCAATTTATTATTAGTATTACCTTCTTCAATGGAGGATAGATATTTGGATAATGTCTGTTCTCATTGGTGCCATCAGGTCCGCCTTCTACCTATAGAGATCACAGTTTCTATCTAGTCCTGATGAGGTGATATAGTCTAATGTGAGCATATTTACAGAAACTAATTATGTAAATATTCTATGCATGGTGTGTACTTCTTGCAGGGGCTTCGACCCTTGATGTATCATTTTTTTCTTGATCAATAAGTTAGTGTTATTCATGGAAGAAGCTTGTTCAAATTGCTGGATGCTGTCCAAAATGGTCTGTTTTGTACAAGTTTAACATTTTAACCATTGTGGCCTTTCTGAAGCAAAGTGTGGTTTTGAAGTATGGCATGTTCTCTACGTTTCAGATGGCGTATTCAAACTGTTTTCCATGGGCAGATGAAGGTCAAGGATTGGGAATTGATGAGGATTCTTTCAAAACTTCCATCAGTTCCTGGAAAAGGAAGCGTCTTTTGGCTGCAGTTATTGCTAATCGTTCTTACCAGCGAGCTTTGCACTTGACGCCGTGGCAAGCGAATATTTACACTGACATTGCGATCTCTCTTGATCTCATTCATTCTCTAGAGGAGATAAATAATTCTGATTTGGAAGCTTGGTAAGATCAACTGTCAGTTGATTTTCATTGAGTCACTGCATACTCTTTTTTTGTGTAGTGTAGTCTGGCTTTATTGACAATTTTATTCATCAGGCAGCTACCTGAGAAGATGGCTCTGGGTGGTTTGATGCTTGAGGGTGACAATAATGAGTTCTGGCTAGTTTTGGGTTGTTTGTCCATTGACAATGCATTGAAGCAACATGCTTTTATCAGGGGACTACAATTGGATGTATCATTTGCCTGTAGCATGGGCATACCTTGGACAGGTTTTTCCTTTCTTCTTTCTTCTTTTTTTTTTGGGGGGGGGGGGGCACCTTGGACGGGTATGGTCTGATAGTATTTCCCTTTCCGTGTTTTCTGATTTGTTTCATTAACAGCTTTACAGAAAAGCGGATCAAAAGCTGCTGGCTAGACAAGCATTTGATCATGCCAGAAGCATAGATCCTTCACTAGCGTTACCATGGGCAGGCATGTCAATTGATACTCATGCTGGGTAAATGCCCCATGCTTCAGAATGCTTAAGTTTCTCCATATTTATTCTACATGCCTTTTTTTTATTTTTATTTTAAGAGTACTGGCTTTTACATTACTTTTCAGGATTTGCACACTGGATGAGGCTTATGAGAGCTGCCTACGGGCTGTGCATATATTGCCTGTAAGATTTTCTATACCTTTACAATTGTTTCTTCTGTTTTATGAATGAAGAAATATTATTCAAGATACTACTTAAGAATTAAGATGCTAAATATTCTCGGTAATGAATCTCTTACAAAAGTTGAAAATATCAGAACGCATTGGGTGAAGCTGTGGTGTGCGAAATACCTTTGGGTGCATTGTTGACTTCATGATACCATTTGTTGATTGAAGCATGAATATTTTCCTTGGGGATTAATATAAGTCATTTTGCCTGTGGTTTATGTTGTTTGCAAATGGCATAGTTTCGATTGAAAAGATGAGGGAGGACGTAAACACAAAGCTAGTTTTATGGAGGGGTGCTTTAGAATATGAAGTATTTAAAGTTAGTCAGACTAAGGTAGAGTACATAGAGTGCAATTTTAGTAACAAGAATAGAAACAAGAAATTGGTTAAGATTGATGGCTAAGAGTTTTTCCAAAATGACCACTTCTGATCTCTTGGGTTGATATTTTGGGTCAATAATTCATGGGCTAATCGACAAATCCTTGATTTCGCCCTTCTGGCTCATGGATTCATTGACTCCCACTATAGAGAGGGGAAGAGTGGCTTGGTTTGTAAGCTTGACATAGAAAAAGCCTTTGATCATGTTGACTAGGGGTACTTAGATTACATTTTGGGTCAGGTCAGCTTCGGTCAGAAATGGCGCAGATTGATGTGAGCTTGTATGTCTTCAGCCACCTACTTTGTGCTCGTCAATGGCTCTCCCAAGGGCTTCTTTTCCGTACTCTAGAGGCCTGAGACAGGGAGACCCGCGCTCCCCTTCTCTTTTTGTAATCACCTTTGATGGTCTTAGTAGAATGTTGTAGAAAGGGAAATCATTCTGTCTTATTAGGGGTTTCTTAGTTGCTAACTCCTCCCCTGGTTTTTGCACATCCAATTCACGGATTACATACCTTTTTTATGAGGCTTTTGAGTCTGCCATGGTCAATTAGAGCAAAATTCTTTGTTTTTTTGAAGCAGTCTCGGCCCATAAAATTAAGCTCTTCAAAAGTGAAACGTTGGGCGTCAACTTCTCCTCGGCTCATCTTTCTGAGTTAGCTAATGCTTTTGGTCGCAATGTAGGATCTTTCCCAGCTTCCTACCTTGGTCTCTTCATTTGTATTGGTAAGCTTTCTAAGCACCTTTGGATGTAGTTATCAAGAGAGTAGAGTGTAAGCTGACCCCTTGGAAGAGTTGATTTCTATCGCTTGGAGGTCGCTTGTTCCATTGTCCGAAATCGATCCTTCTTAGGCTTGAGAAACTCTGAAGAGATTTCCTTTGGAATGGTAGCTCAGACAGGCACAAATTTCATCTTCTCAGTTGGTTTGAGGTCGGTAATCTTACACTCAGGGGGGTGCGGGGATCTAGGTCCTGTCAGATGTTAATTTTGCCCTTGGCAAATGGGTTTGGCATTTTGTTTTGGAAGGGGGTAGATGGTGGAGAGAAATCATTGCTTGTAAATATGGCATCGATGAGGGAGGTCGGTTTTCCAAACTCTCCTCTCTACAAAGCCTCTTCAATTTGGAAAACCATTGCCTCTCAGGCCTCTTATGTTGGATGGATTCTACTATGCCTTTGGTGATGGTAAGCAGATTCGCTTTTGTTAAGATTGTTGGATCAAAACTACTCCCCTCCAATCTCTTTTTCCTAGATTAGCTAGGACAATCTCTAATCTGTCTTGCCTTGTCGCGGATTGTTTCTCTAATGTTGGTTCTAGGGTGTGGTACCCCCTTGCAGAAGATTGCCGCCTAAGCTTGAATTGTAAGATCTTTTGCGTCTTTTGAAGCTCCTTTGATGGCATAAGGCCTGCCCCACATGTGGATGATTTCTTATCTTGGTTGCTTTCTTCTTTAGGCCACTTCTCGTCCAAGTCCCTGTACCTAGTGCTGCAAAGCCTGCCTTCTCCCTAAGCCTTACCCTTTCCTTCTATTGTCTGGTCTTATGGTGGCCCGCTAAAAGTTGCCGCTTTTGTTTGGCTCCTTGCAAGAGGGAAAATCCTCATGGTCGACAACCTCTAGAAGCAAGGCATGGTTCTGCCCAACGTCTTCCTTCTCTGCCTCAACAATGCTGAGACCATCAGTCACCTCTTTCTCCATTGCTCTTTTGCCAGGGGTGTTTGGTCCTCCATCCTCACGAAGTTTGGTACCCCTTGGGTCATGCCCAGTGAGATTGTTGGTATGTTGTTTGCTTGGCATTGGAGGGATATCGACAATTTGTTGAAGCCCCTTTGGTGTCTTGTAGGGCTGGCGACTCTCGAGGCCATTTGGGGAGAGACAATCGGTGCTTTCGGGACCAATCCTCCTCTCCTTCCAGGGTGTTGGCTGGAGTTCTCCATGATTCTTCCTGAATGGGTGCTCACTCTTCTCTCTTTGGATTGTAGTGTTATCTCCTTTGTTCTGGGGTTGTAATGGGTTGGCTGTGTCCAGTCTTGGGGGTTTTCCCCGTCTCGAGTTATATAGTGGGGTTAGCTTTATTGTTTTTGGTTTTGCTTGCTTTTAGTTGTACAATAGGTTTCTGTTTTTGTTGCTTTTGGCTTTTTTTTTTTTTTTTGGTTGCCTCTGGCTCCCTTTAATAAATTTTCAATATCAAAAAACAAAAAAAATTCACGAGTGCTGAGAGATTGAGAAGGATTGTGCCCATAGAATTCAAGCGGGGTGGAAGAAATGGAGATGTGCCTATGAAGTTTTATATGCTCGTTGTGTACCAATCAAACTGAAAGGGAAATTTTATAAGATCAACCATGCTTAATGGGACAAAATGTTGGGTAGTTGAGGCATTACATGTTCATAGGATGGGTGTAGCTGAAATGAGGATGTTGAGATGAACGAGTGACAGGATGAGGAAGTATAGAATTAGAAATGAATGCATTCAAGAGAACTTAGGAGTAACACCAATATGTAATAATACGAGGGAAGGTAGACTTAGATGGTTTGGTCATGTGTAACCAATGTTGTCAAATCGCATATGCGATTGTATGCGACCGCACATGCCTGTGCGCATATTCGATTGCACAATTGCATATGCGACCGCATATAAATTTTTTTTTTCGAAATTTTTTTAAAAAATCATAAAAATAGGAAAAAAAATAGAAAAAAATGAAAAAAAATAAGAAAATAGTGGGACCTTTCCTAACTGCTAAGTTAATAAATAGTAATTTAATAAGTAATTATACATCACATGTTTAATTATAACTTATAAGTTTATAAGTTAATAAGTAATCCTACTACTTACATCACATGTTTAATTATAACTTATAAGTTTATAAGTTAATAAGTAATCCTATTACTCTACTAGTCTATTACTAAGTAAGTACCAAGTACTAGTAACAAGTAACAACTAATAACTAAGAGTAAGAACTAAGAAAGAAGTCAAGTAACAAAAAACTAAGACAAAATGAAGAAACTATTTATTTATTATTGATTGTAGAAAATGGAAATATAATTTATAGCTTATATTTTACAAGTTACAAAGTCTAGGTAAAAGTAAAACTAACAAAAGACTAAATGGACTAATAGTAAACTAAAGAGTAAAGAGTAAAAGACTAAAGACATTGATCCATTTGCCATTGTGGCAATTGATCACCACCACCATCACAATCATCATTGTTGTCATTGTTGTCATTGCTGATCACCACCACCATTGTTGTCATCCGAGTCATCTCCTTCTTCCATATACACCTCTTCTTCTTCTGTTTCCTCATCATCTGTACGTACTAGCACTTAATCAACATCCAACGGTGGTTCTTCAACTTGATCATCATTTCTTCTTTCTATCTCTTCAATCTCTTCTACCACAGGCTGACTGCTACTACTCCCCCCACCCCACCCTCCTTCGTCTCCGAGCAGTGGTTTCTCCAGGCGTCGATCCGTATGTGACATCTTCAACTTGCACCCATGTCAAGTTGTCGCCAGCAAAGACTGGCTCTTCCGTCTTTACGAGCCACTCGTTTTCTGCATCCAGCTCATCCAAGTAGATAGGGTCATAGAAACCAGGCTTTTCTTTCCTAGTCTAGAATCGTTCTCACAATTTTTTATTGTATTGGACAAAGACCAAGTCGTTAAGCTTTTTTTGCTTAAGGCGTTTTCTATTCTTGGTGTGAATCTGCATGAAAGAAAGTGTATTCGGCATTAGCTTTACAATTATCCCAAACTGTAAGTCTATAACATACTAAGTTACTAATATAATAACATTAACACTAACATTTTCATTTTTTCCAAACTTACTGCCTCGAACGCGCTCCAATTGCGCTCGCAACCGCTGACAGAACATGTGGATCCAAGAATCCTCATGGCCTAGCTTCTTTAAAGTTGGATCCTTCCTGTTCATGTCCACTCCACAGGAAGCCCATCAGTCGGTTGAGAAAAATAGTTTAAGTAGGTAAGACTTTACTTTATAGATTACTAGATTGTAAAAAAACTATTTGTAAAAAACATTTTCATGCTACTTATTGGGCATTTTCATTGTCCGATGCCTGATAACGATCTCCCTGGAGAATATACCATCACTCTTTATATAAAAGTCCAGTAGAGCTGAGATCATATCCTGTTTTTCTCTATCTGGAACCATTCTTTGCAACACATCAATAAATCCTAGCCATATGTATTTCAAGTGATGCAACTGGATTGGGAGGAGAATAAATAAGCCAGGTTAAGGATGTAGGCAACCGAATATAATGGAGATGACATTTGGTTGCCCAATCTTCTATCTATAATATCTAGAATGGGCTTGTAATCATAGTCTCTATAATTAAAATGGTTCATGATCTTAACTTTCTTCGATTCCATCGCATCATAAATATAACCCATTGTCGGCTTCTCATCCTCGTCCGCCAGTCGCAACACAATGACTAATGGCTTAAATGCTTTTAGCGCTTTTATCACTTGTGTCCAAAAATTTTGTGAAAGGATTGTTTGTTGAACCTGTTTCCCTTCTGTCTTCTTTGACCAAGGCCCACTTGTAAAATTGGCCAACACTGGCACACTGCAAAGCTTCCAAGTTTCGATTTTTTTGCATTTAATCTTTGTAGTATTAAGAAGGTTGTAGCGAAACGGGTGACTGCTGGACGTAACAAGTTGCCCCCGATGTGTTTTCTCATTCGACTGACAAGAAGGGCGTGTTTGTACATAAATATTGTGATTCTTCTTGCCCTTGCAATCACTTGTAAAAATAACCTACTTATATATTCGAACATGAGATCAATACAATGAGCCGCACAAGGGGTCCAAAATAAACGGCGCCTCTTTTCCAGTTTTCTGTAATTACCTGGACAACGTATTCCTCACCTATTTCCTCAACTACACTATCTAGTAATTCAAATAAGTAGTTTGCGGTATGAGAATAGTCCGATGCATCCACAGACTTCAAGAACATTGTCCCAGTTGGACAATTCACTAGAAAGTTAATGAGAGACCGATCGGATCTATCGGTCCATCAATCGGTCATGAGGGAACACCCATACGTTTTCCACGATTCCCTATATTCAGCTATAAAGGATCGTGTATGCTCAACTTCGGTTTTGAGGCACGTCTCCCCATTTCATGATATGAAGGAGGTTTAAGCCCAGGTCCAAATTGACCTATTGCCTCAACCATAACTTCGATACTTCTTGATTTTACCGCATTGAAAGCAACGCCGGTTTGATAAAACCACTTAGCAATATGTTGAATAGTGGTTTTTCTATCTTTTTATTTATACCGGTTTTCTAAAATTGTTTGAGCCGACCCTTTGCCCCCACCCCTTTGGTCTACCACGTCCTCAGGGTGTGGTCTACACCATCTATTCATAGGTCCATGTCCACGAGCTCTTTTTGAGGCCGGTGGTGGTCTAGACCGGCCTGTAGACGTAGGAGGGGTAGGGTTAGCTTCATCTACGTTTATATCTTCATATGCATCTTGTTCCATATATTCTTCTTGATATAGGGCACCGTCGCATCTTTTTCTCGATTGTTTATCCATATACTCTATGATCTCCTTTTGGATTTTTGGATTAATTTTGTCGCATGCTCTCGCATTTGACCCCGGTGTATGTGCTAGGTGTTGCTTGTGCCGAGCAATACCACTGGAACTCACATACCCACATAACTCACTATGTGAGTTTTCTCCGTAGCACTACGATAGTGCCCATACTTTCAACCCGGGTCATTCGACTTGGGTTTCAAAGAGGAAGATTGGGAAGAAGACATGATTACGTAATGTAAGTAACTAAGTATGTAACTTCTAATTTGTAAATAAAAACTAAAAACTAAAGTAAAACGAGAGAGAGAGAGAGAGAGAGAGAGAGAGAGAGAGAGAGAGAGAGAGCTACACTTATACACTTGACGCTTCCACTAGGCGCACACACACCACTACCCTACACACTTACACAGTCTACACTAGTACTATTGTAGAAGAGAAGAAAGTGAGAGAAAAATAGAATTTAGAAAAAGAGAGAATGTAGAGTAGAGAGTAGAGAGATAGAGATGGAAAGAGGGAAATAGATGTTACACTACACTACTTACAGTTGTAGGAGAGAAGAGAACAAAACAAAAGAAAGAAGAAAAGAGAGAGAGAGAGACTTGAGAGTTGAGAGTCTTGAGACTTGTAGTTGAACACTTGAACTTGAGAGTTGAGAGCTTGAGACTTGTCACTTGAGAGTTAAGAGACTTGAGAGTTGAGACTTCACTCTTCGTCTTCAATCTTAATTCTTGAATCTTGAGTCTTCTCTTGAGTTTTGAGTCTTGAGTCTTTTGACTTTTGGAATCTTGGACTTGGTAGGTAGGCAAGCTTGGCCTTGTAGTTGTTGTAGATTGTGGCATACACACTTGAAACAAAATGTATGAAAAAGATGGGAATAAAATCTAAAATATATATGTACGTGTAATAGACTAATGGTGTGTAAATGTAAGAGAGAAAGATTAGAAATATTGATTGAACTTGATTCTTGAATTTGATTCCTTGAATGTATGAGAGAGAGATTGAAGAGTGAAGACCACTTGGAAGTTGGAACTTGCAACTTGTAAGTTGTAAGATAATAAGAGACTCGATAGTAAGAGAGTTTGGGAGACTTAAGAGTTTGGGATAAGAATGAGTGAAAATGGGTGAGTTTGGAGCCCTATTTATAGGGAAAAAGTGGTTTTTTTACAAAAAAAATAAAAAAAAATAAATTTATGTGCCTATAGTCAGAAAACAGTCAGATTTCTGATCGTTGGCTAATACGCGATCGCATATGCTATATGCGATCGCATACATCGCATATGCGATCGCATATTTTCGCATAAAAAAATATGTCATGGTCGCATATGCGATTTGATAGCATATATGCGCATATGCGATCGCATATGTGACCGCACATGACAACACTGTGTGTAACAAAAACCTAAGAGTTGTGCCGTTTAGGAGTGAGTTGGTACAAGTTGAAGGCTCTAAAAGGGCAATGGGAAGGCCCAAAAGGATGTTGGTAGAGGTAGCAAGGAAATACTTGATGACCCATGGTCTAATTGAAGTTACGACTCTTGATAAAGTGGAATGGAATGGTGGAACACGATTCATGTAGCCGACCCCAATTAATTTGGATAAGGCTTAGATAATGATGATGATGATTAATATAAGTCATTTTGACTTCAAACTTGCAACTTATGGACAAGTTTCTTTGATAGTGTTATCAAATTTGAATGTGGGCTGTCATATGGCCCATCTAGGTTTAGGATGTAATGGGTAGGTAAAATACTCAATATTTGTGTCATTTTTTTTTTTTTTTCGTTTTTTGTTTACTTTAAGATTCTTTTCAATCTTAGAGATTTATATGTTTTTTTTTTTAAGTTAAATAATTTTTTGTTCCCATTAGGTAGGGTTGTGTTGATTGTCGTTGAAGGTGGGAAAGGTGTACAACATTAAGGATAAGGAACCGGCGTGGGACTATTGCTTAAAGATGAATGAAAACAATAACCTTTACCTCAAATGCAATTTTTGTGGGAAGAGTTGGTGGGGAGGTGTATTTCGAATGAAACATCACCTCACTTGAGCCAAGAAAAATGTAGCGGCATTCACAAGTGGGTGATGATGTTGCGAAGAAATTTATGAAGTTGTTGGACAACAACACTAGTGAAAAGAAACAAAAAGAAGTTATGCACGATGTTGGAAGAGTTCTAATTATACATGACGTGGATGAATCGGGTGAGGGTGATAGAGGAAAAAGGAAGAGGATGTCTGTGGATGATTTTGTCGGAAGAAAGAGTGGAGTAAAAGAAAAGCAACCATCCACTCGAAATGAAATTTGGAAGAAAGGAGATGGAGATAATTTTCGTTTTGCTAATATTCGCTTCCTTTATGCAAATGCTCGACCATTTAATCTTGTAAAGAGCCCATTTTTTGTGCCAATGATGCAAGTAGTTGCTTCCGACTTACCATGAAGTAAGAAACACGTTGTTGACGTTGGAGGTAGGGCTGCACATCGATTCGATCAATTCGATTTTGGATGAAATTGAAATTGAATTGATCTTAAATTTTCAAAATTGAAATTGAAATTGAATTGATCTTAATTTTGAAATTTCGAATTGAAATTGAATTGACCCAATTTTTTTCTTGGAATTGAATTGAGATTGAATTGATGAAATTTTCGATTCAATTCGATTCGATTTTTCACACCTTGCAATTTGAAAACTTATAGGTTTTGTAGGTTTAGATTTGATAGTACTTCAATAGTAATATTAGTAGAAATACTTCTGAAAACATATGCATAATAACTAGTCCATACATGGAAATTAGAAAGATCGTATTGATCCAAAGCTTTTGAGGCCCGAAAAAAATGTTTTTAATGGTTATTCATCACTCTCTCTTGGTATGGTCCACCTGAGATTTGATGTTCTTATAATTTTGGATCATGTCCTAAAATGAGACGTAAAATTAGATGGACATAATGGATATATATACAAAAAATACATTAAGGTAGGCCCCACATTAGGGGTAACACCCACTAAGTTGTTACCAACGTAACACTTAATTCACTCTTGGGCGAACTTCAAATTGCGTACTAAGTTAGTACGCTTTTGTCATACTGAGTAAACTTAGTCGGGCCTACTTTGAATGCATTTGGTTTACCCCACCATCTATTCATTTTGTCTGCTCATTTTAGCCGTTGAGCCCAAAATTGAAGCATATTCGAAACTTGGGTGGACCATGCCACATGAAACAGTGGGAATAATGATTTCCACCGTTGAAACCTTCCTAGGGCCCACAGTGACATTTATTTGTCATCCAACCTGTTCGTAAGATCAAGTAGACTTGTATGAATGAAAAACACAAATATTAGCTTGATTTAAAACTTTCGCGTCCTACAATACTTTTTCAATGGTAGAGGTTCAATTCACACTGTTTCTTGTGGTGTGTGCCACTTGAGCTTTGTATACGCTTCAATTTTGGGCTCAAGCTATAAAATTATCTTTTAAAGTGGATGAACGGAGTGGATAAAATGATTAAATCACCATGGGCCCCACAGAGTTTACTCAGTACGCCAAGCGCATTGAGTTACTAAGTACACAATCTGATTCGTCCTGGACTCTTGGGTGGACGCGGATATGCAAAAGGGTGGTTTCAAAGCTCTGTGGTCCCCACTATGGTGTATGTGTTTTATCTAGGCCCTCCATCCATTTTCCATCTGATTCTAAGACATTATCTCAAAAATGAGACATCCAAATCTCAAGTGGACTACACCACAAGAAAACAGTGGGGGATTGACACTTATTGTTGAAAACTTTTTGGGGCCTTAGAAGTTTGGTATCAAGATGATATTTGTTTTTTCCTTTCCTCAAGGTTTATGTGACCTTATCAACAGGTTGGATGGCAAATAAACATTACAATGGGCCCTAGAAAGAATTTAATGGTGGACGTTCAATCCCCATTATTTTGCTGTGGTGTGGTAATCTGAGATATATATCTTTCTAATTTTTAGATTTTTTCTTTAAATTCCGATATAAAAAATGAATAGACGGCATAGATAAAACACACTATGATGTATCTATTTCATCCATACCATCCTTTAATTATATATATATATATATATATATATATATATATATATATATATATATATATATATATATATATTCAATTTGATCAATCGATTCAATTCGATATAGATCAATTTGATTTTCGATTCGATTCGATTGATTGGAACAAAAAATTGAGATTGAATTGAAATTGAATTTTTTTTTTACAAAAAAAATTGAATTGAATTGATCTTGGAGAACGATTCGATTCGATTCAATTTGTTCAATTCGATTCGATCGATAAATTGATCACAAATTGAATTGTGTGCAGCCCTAGTTGGAGGTTGACAACAAGAGAAGTCAATTGAAGTGTCCAAAAAAGAATCATCAAAACAGGATGCGCGATAACGCTAGACAGGTGGACGGATGGAGTGAATTGGTCTATTACCAACTTCTTAGTTAATAGTTTGAGTGGTATAATTTGTTTGAAATATATTGATACATTTGCCATTTCCAAGAATATGTATATAATTTGATAGCTTTGTTTTAGTCTGTTATTGATGAGGTAGGTGAGGATAATGTTGTACAAGTTGTTACGATAGCGCATCAACATATGTCAAAGCATGTCAAATGTTAATGGAGAAGAGAAGTTATTTTATCTCCATTTGTAGCCTAGTGTATAGGTCTTATGGTTGCAGACATTGGAAAATTGTAAGTCCATGTGGAGAACACGGTGAAGGCAAGGGCCATAACAATCTATATTTACAAGCATTGCTTGGTCTTGAACTTGATCATAAAGTATACAAAATTTGAGTTGACTAAACAGGCCGTGACATGATTTCTACATATTATTTAACATTAAAAAGCATACATGAGAATAAGATTGGCTTGAGGTCGATGTTTACCTCAAATGAATGGGAAGAGAGCAATTTCTCCTAGGTTGCAAAGGGAAAGCTCAAAGTATGTGTGCGATATAGTCTTAGCTGATATAGACTTTTGGCCATCAATCAAGTATTGTTTGAAGACTACTTTCCCATTGGTAAAGGTACTAAGATTAGTTGATTCTAATAAGAAGTCGACTATGGGATGCATTGGCAATGAGATGGATCGGGCGAAAGAGACTATAGTAAAGAATTTGGAGAGATTCGACATTTCTTGAGCATCGAGGTGGCCAGGTCCAAGGTGGGCATCAGCTTGTTACAATGAAAATATGTGATGGATTTAGTGGATGAGATAGGTCTTCTAGGAGCCAAGCCAATAAAAAACTTGGTGTGGATCCTGGTGAACTAATTGATGATGTAGGGAGATAACGTCAACTGGTGGAAATTTTGATTTGTCTAACAATTACCCGTCTTGATTTTACATATCCTGTCAGCGTGGTTGGTCAGTTTATGTAGGCTTTCGGGGTTCCTCATATTGAGGCCGTGCTTCGCATCAGTCAGGTATTTAATAAGTGCTCTTGGTCATGGTATCCTATACAAGTGGACTAGCCATCTTTGATTGGAAGGATATTCTGGTGTAGATTGGGCTAGTTTTCTATTTGATATGCAATTTACATCTAGTGACTGTACTTTTATAGGTGGTAATCTTCTTGCATTGAAGAGTAAGAAGTGTTGTGGCATATTCAAGTGTTGAGGCGGAATATAGAGCAGTGGCTCATGTAATGTGAGCTTATTTGGCTTAAAAACATTAATGGGTGAATTTGAGTTTATAGATGAGGTTCCTATGAAGCTGTACCATGATAATCAAGTAGCCTCTCATATTGCTAACAACTCGTCTATCATGAGAGGACCAAGCACATAGGAGTTGATTGTCACTTCATATGGAGAAAGTTGCTACCAAGGAAATTTGAATGTTGTTTGTCAAGCCCCAAAATCAATTGGTAGATATATTTATGAAAGCTCTGTGTCATTCTAAACTTATTTCTTTATCAAGTTGGGCATTCATGATAGGTATGCTTCGGGTTGAGGGGGAGTGTTATCAAATGTGAATGTGGGCCGTTATATGGCTCATTCTTAGGTCCATCCAGGTTTATAACGTAGGACGGCCTAATCTAACATGCATGCATATGAAATATGTAGATTCAGCGTAATAAAGTAAACAAATCAAGTAAACATCCACCCAACATCATCATAATTAAGAAAAACATGTGGGAAACATGCAATGGATCATGGATGGGCCATCATCACAATCACGCAATATGGGGTTCAAATCATGCAGTGGATTGGATCCGACGAGGGATGAGACCTCCCGATCTTGCATGGTTTCATCTAAACAACCAATAAGATTCACTAGTCCCAGAAATCAAGGAATTTCTGGATTAGGGAATCTCGAAATCTGAGAAAAGGGTTGTTAATTGGGAATTTCAGATTGTAGGAAGAAGATGAAGTGAAAAGAGAGATTAGAAGAAAGAGAGAGAGAGATAGATTACCTTAGAGGAGGAAGATTTGAAAGAGAGAAGAAGAAAAGAAGAGAAATAAGATGAGAAGAGATTCACCAAGAGGAAGAGAAAGAAGGAGATAAGCCACCAAAGCTTTTTCTTCTTTTATCATATCAATAGCATAATGATAAGAAAGGTTATGGTAACACCCTTATAAAATTCGGAATTAACATAATTACCAAAATACCCCTACTAACAAAATAAAAAAAGACATTCGCACGAAAAAGCGTGTGCACACTGACCCAAAACTCAAATAAGTAAAAGTTCATAAAATAAACTCTAATCTAAGATGCCCGATGGTCCTCCGATGATGGCATGATGAAAGTGGGCCTGCGACGAACCAACAGTCCGATCATACCATCCTCGCGATCCAGTGGTCCAATCATCTCTTCCAAGCAACTTACACATGTCACAAACACATGTGTGAGATCTTCATCACAATCTAGGGACTCGGACTCGATCCAGGCCCATCATTAAGCCATATGGACACACGCATGGCTCGTCTCCTATGTTGGTATACTCTAAAGGACTTGATGTCTGCATCAGTTTAGGATGTAATGGGTATTAATGCTTTTGTTATTAATGGCATTCTTGTAAATATTGAAAACCATGTTAATAGGCTTGACAGAGGTGGGGATGTGTGAACCCTAATCTCCGTTCTTTTTTCTCATTCTCTCTCCTTTCTTCTCCTTTCCTTTTTCTCTTTCCTCAATCTGTGCACATATAATATAATACACAGTTGATTTTTGTGACTTTGAACTTGGCTTTATTTTCTGAAAAGTTCATGTAGCCCATTTTGAATCCATTCACTAATAAGCCATTTTGACTGTTGCTTACTATTGCACATGTTCATGCATATTTTTGTTTCCCATGCTAAATGAGAATCAACACAGCAATGCTGCCACACATTGTGACAAATATCTCCGAGATTTTCAAAATCTCGCAACATTTTTTTGCTGAAAATTCATCTGACGATAATATCACCAGAACTTTAAAGTCATGGCAGTTTTTATTTTTTTGCTATTTTATTGCAAAGTTGCAGTGATTTTAACGCATTTTTTTAAAAGTTAACATATATTGTTTAAAATTTAAAATTTATTTTTTAATATTTTATTTTCAGCAATTAAATCTTAAAAAAAAAATAAAATTTCAGCAAGATTTTCCCAATGATCTTATGAAAAAAAAAAGTCAAAATCTAAATATCTCTGAAGCAATTCCCAGTCTGAGAACGAGATTTGTTGCTATGCAGCCACAAAAATCTGTTTGGCTGTAACTTCTGTTGGTGACTGCTTCCATGAACTTGTACTGAACAACTTTGTATGAGTTTGCATTGCAGTTTCAGATCACTGTATCATGCTTGTTCTATTCTTTTGTACTTACAATTTTGGTCACTAGCAGCTGGCAGAATTCCAAGTTGGTCTCGGAAAGCTTGCTGTTATTACACATCACCTTCTATCTCCACAGGTATGATGAATATTGTTGTTTAAATGTTCATTGTGTTAACTAATGCAGATATTATTCTGTTGCTTTCTTAATATTCTACCAAATGTTTTTTCGAAGTGCAAGAAAACAGATGTAAAACGGAGAGAACATAGAAATAAGGGGAATGGAAATTGTTTATTTCTTTCACTTGGCAACTCTAGTAGAATAGACATGTTGATACACACTTGACTGTACACGACAATCACATGAGGGTTAAAATGTGCTTGAATCTATGATAAAGTTTCTTCACAGGGCACTTGGCGACTTGCATATATGCAGGTGTACATGCACTTGTATATATGAGTTTCCAGGTGTTCTTTGTTACTATATTCGTTTGTCATTTTAGTGTAAGTTTATTAGTATGGTTTGAGGCTCTGATCAATTTCCACTACCAAATGACTTACTTCATTATTGAGACAAACTAGGTGTGGACAAACGAACAAAAATGAAACCCAATTGCTCATTTCTTTGCAGGTATTTGGAGCCTTGCAGCAGGCTGTTCAGCGTGCACCTCACTATCCTGAGTCGCATAACTTAAATGGTCTGGCATTTGAGGCACGATCAGATTATCAGTCTGCAGTTGCTGCTTATAGGAAGGCACGATATGCCATCAGTGCTTTTGCAAGGACAGCACCAAAGTCCCATAGTAGTGATGTATCGGTTAATCTGGCCAGATCACTTTGTCGGGTAAATGTTTTCTGCTAACATTTTCTTGTTAAAATTGGGATATGCATCATATTTCTCAAATTACAAGTCATTATGTAGTTTATGCTTGAAAGCTAGTTCTAACTCAAGATTTCATGGTGTGGTATGTATTGCATATTTTTTGACACTGTTGGTTCCCCTTTAATAATATATGTTACATGAAACACTTGTGTTGGTATGCAGGCAGGGAATGCCCATGAAGCTGCGTGTGAATGTGAAGATCTGAAGACGGCAGGTGCGTAGGGCTGGCTATGGATCGGGTGCAGGCTTTGTATTTATTGGTGCATATGTATAGGTCCATAGTCCTCATGAGTAGGGGTGACTTGACCCGCTTAAAGGATTAGTTGGGCTGAATTTATTGGGCTTTCGGGTCGGTCTTGGGTCAGAAACATGGCTTAGTAAATGGGTTGGGCTAGGATTGACCGTGGTCCGAACCGAGCCACCCACATATTATATTCAATGTAAACAGTATCTAATGTACACTAGTGCATAGTTAGTGTCAGAGATGTGGGATTAGGTGCAGTAGGTCTTTGGTTGAAGTTGTCCCAACAATTGTTTTTTGTAAGTGGGTCAGGCTGGGCCTGACTTGGGCTTAAGAATCAGTTCACAGATCAGGCCTGGTCATCCCATTTTGGATCACGGTTCGAGCTCAACCTGGATCCTAGGTCCCTTTGGAAAGGATTGGGCTAACCCTGACAACCTTACTCGATCAGAATCCAACTCATTACCACCCCTATTGGTGTGGGCTATGGACCTATATTTTTACACCATAATTGCTACCACCTATGTACAGCAATGCGTCTGGTTGACCGGCTGGGCAACCGATTTGACCTGCTTAGAAGCTGGAATCTGATTGAGTTCGTCGGGTTTGGTCAGGCTCTGGGGTTTGGCTAGAAAACCACCCACACATGTAATTTATATATAACCAATTCAATATTGTTTTACAACCATCTGAATGCTTTAATGGTAGAGCTGTCTAGAGCCTTGCTAAAGATCTTTGGGTTGGGGCCCCATCCAATACAACTTTTTATAAGTGGTTGGGCCGTGCCGGGCCTTGGCTTATGAATCTGCTCATGGGTTGGGAATGGTCATCTCATCTTGGTTCACTGGTCGAGCTTGGACTTGTATTCTGGCCTGTTTAACAAATGAGTCAGGCTCGGGCTGACCCTAATCCGATCCCCATCCTTGCACCATCTTATGAGTTATGACACATCCTTTCCTCCACGAACCCTCTTATTGAACTATTTTTTCGTTCGTGAGAACTACTTCATGCTGTGGGTGGGTGCTTTTGGGGGTAAGGGGTTGCTTTCATGCTTTTCCTCTGGCAAATGACAAGCTTCTATAGGATAGACCTATGTGGTGTACTTTTTAATACAAAGTGTATGGTAGAGTTTGTAAGGGAAAATGAGTTAATTTCTTCTTGTTCATAATTAATTTTGCTAATGAAAATTGTAATTGTTTGCCAATCCTCTAGGTTTGCTCGATAGCATGGGCCTGCAAATATATGCTGTGGCATTATGGAAACTTGGCAAGAATGAGCTTGCTCTATCCGTGGCTAGAAATTTAGCTTCCAATGTTTCAACCATGAACCGGGCATCTGGAGCTGCCTCTTTGGGGTTGATATGCAAATTGCTGTATTGCATTTCAGGCCCAGAATCTGCAGCAGCTAATATTCTAAAAATGCCTCAGGATTTATTGCAAAGCACAAAAATCAGTTCTATTGTCTCTGTGCTTAGCTCTCTTGACCAAAGTAGTAGGCTTCAGTCCTTTCTTCCAAGCGATCTTCATCTTCTTACATCTCATGAAGAGGGTATTGGATTCCACTCTTTGCTAGCTCTTGTTAAACTGGTAAGTTATTCATTCGCTTACAGTTAGATGCGGGTGATTTATGCATTGGATGGTTTTTTCTGTTGGTCCTCAGTAATTCCTCTAGGTGAGTTGTAGCAGACACCATCTTGCTTCTTTTGCAGGTCAGTCATGGGTCTGAGCACAGTCTGGGAATCCGGAGTGCAGTGGATTACCTGAAGAAAGTTCTTCACATGTATCCTGACAGTATTTTAATAAGGTAATTCTGGAACTGATTAATTTGATGCCCAATTTTTTAATTACTAGTAGCTGCTGACCGATCAAATCCACCTGCATGCTTCATAGTTGCTCCTTTTCTTGATTAGATGTTTCGGCAATTCTCTTTAATATCCTAAAGGTAATCATAACTAAATTCGATGTGGAAGTTGGCGGCTTTTCTGTTATCATCTCAATGACTCTTGTCATCCATACCCAAGTACTGGGAATTGGCACATCTCCAGAATTAGTAGGACATTAAAATTCGGACAATGAGAAAGTATCCCGACTGCTCCACCATTGCATGTCATCCACTGCGATCCTCTCAAACTGAAAGGGAAATTTTACAGGATGGCTATGAGACCAGCCATGCTTTATGAGACAATGTTGTGCAGCTAAAAACAACATGTTTGTAGGATGAGGGTAGCTGAAATGAGGATGTTGAGATGGATGAGTAGCCAGACGAGGAAGGATTTGAAGAGGCACTTCATTTGCAAAGAATTAAGGAAACTGTGAAAGACTTAATTATTTGAGGGGCCATGATAAAAGAAGAATTCCTAGGTGCCTGCGTTTCAGAGTTATCATTTATGAGGGGATTAGAAGCCCATGGTGGAATCCAAGATTGTAAAGAAGAGGCCATTTTGATTGTACTCAACCTGTGCAATAGACTATTAGATAGTGCTTGATTGTAATCAGCCTATTTAATAGCCTACTGCACTGCGCCTACGAGAGTTCTGTGCTCTCATTGCTAGTCCCCAGCTCGGATAAACGAGGGTTGCATCAAGTTGGTGGACGGCATCAAACTGATGCCATAACTTTCATTGTAAATCTGAACAATATGACATTCCAAACTCATCCTAGGGCGCTATCTCTGAGCGGCGTGCTGCATCAGAACCCAAGTGTAGTGAGAAATAGCCAAGTGTTGGTTAGGGCATGCCCTGGAAGCAACATGCCGCAACAACACCTGGTTGCTGCAAGAAGTAGGTGAGGGTTCTTGCGCCATTCTGGATGTGTAGGTAAAGATGCTACTCTAGGAGAATAGTATTTGTCTTGCCACATGGAATATTGGAACATAGACATGTAAGAGTATGTAGTTAGTAGACATGATGAAATGAAGGAAAGTTAACATATTTAGGAGCCCAAGTGGAAAAGGTCCAAAACTAGAGAAATTGATGGATGAAAACTTTGGTATATCAAGAAGGACAACAATAGAAATGGGGTAGGCATAGTGGTAGATAAAGAGTTAAAAGATAGAAGTTATAGATGTTAGGAGAGTAAGTGATAGGATTTTAGTAAGAAAAGACTTGATGGCCTATGGTCTAACTGAAGCTATGGCCCTTGATAGAGTGGAATGGAGGAATAGGATTCATGTAGTCGATTTTAGATGATGATGGTGAGCTCCAGCTTCAAGGGTAACCTAGTCAACCATTATGTGCATTGTTATCAGAGGCAATAATGGTAAGTTAAGATGGCTTCTTTTGTTGTCTGTTGGGCATCAAAGGCTCAAATGAAGCAGAAGCTAGAGATTTGTGTAACTGTGTTATTGCCTCTGCCTCTTCATGTTGTCCTTCTCGAAGCAGGTGATTGCTGATGTATTCAAGTGGGCTTTCTTGACTATTGTGGCGATTTTCTTTATTTTGTGAGACACATCTCACTTCTTCCCCTTCACAAGTTTCTTTTCATCATATCAGGAGAGAGGCAAACGACCTTGCCAACCTTTTGGAACAGGATGACGGACAAGAGGGTTTGTCATTGACAATGCACTGTCCCTCCCTAAGCTCTGTTTTTTTTTTTTTTTTTTTTTTTTTTTTTTTTCGTGTTTCTCAGTATAGTTATTCATAATAATAATAAATTTTTTTTTCCCATGTTTCTCAGTATAGTTATTCATAATAATAATAATTTTTTTTGACTCATATGGCTCTTTCAAATGATGGCATTGTCAAACTATCTTGGGTTTCTGTAATGTAGTATTATCTCTTATTCATCAATTGCCAGTGAAATCTAGATTGTAAGGATCCACCTGCTTGTTTGCTCAAATCGTCGAAAAGCAGCCTTTCCATTATCAAAGTTCCACCCACCACCGGCTCCAATATTGCATTCTGTGCATTTTTTAGTCCACTTTTTTCTCTGGTTAATTGATATTGTTAAGGGATAAGTTGTACCCAGATGGCATAATTGTAAATATACTATAGTGGCATAATTGTAAATATACTGTAGTGGCATAGGTCTATCCAATTTGTCAAGATCTCTGGAATCCCCTAGTTATTCTAGAAACTTCCTGGATGTGGCTTTAGAGGCTTATATAACGCCTTCTATTCTTATCGTTCCTTCATAGATTAAATACAAATCCTTCTATTCTGTTTCAGAAATTGGCTAATGAGCATTCCCTTTAGCTTATTGACTGTTAAGTGAAAGACCTTTTTATGTCGAAAAGAGTCGCATGGCTCGTCATGACCAAACAAGGATGCATAGCTTATCATAACTGACCTTAGCACAAACAGATTAATAAACGAATTGGTTACTCAGTTCCAAGTTGGACGGACCAAATTGCTCAATCGTGAGCGCAACTTGTGCTTCTCTCCTGCAGCGTCACCAATGATTGGAATGCATACATTCCTCTGTCTGATGGTTGCTCTTACATTTCCAATTCTAACAGTGGCCATTCATCTCTGAAGAAGGCAGTTAGGTATGCGGTTATTCTTTCCCGCGAGCTCAGAACAGTTTCTCATGTAATATCAGGATGTTTTTCTGAAGTTACATGTCTTTGCTTTTTAACTTTTAAATGTATGTCTGCTTTCTTTGGCGCTACTATATCTGTATTTTTAAATTGTATTAGTTTAGAGGGTAGATGGATCTTCAACTTTTAGGTTTGACGCCTGCATCTACTTGCCTCGTTCATTTCTCCAAAGGTTGGGAGATAGTACAATGTTTGATATTTCATGCATGAATGATCTGTTTCTTTCATCCACGTCACCAGTCTGACCAATTTAGCTGTTGTTATGCTGGTTATTCTTTGAGACCGCAACTTACGTTTGAAATCTGCCAGAAAATTCGATACATTAGTCTCAGGCCATTAATACAAGCTGCATAAATAATACTTTTTTACTTAAGTTTCTGCAGAAATACTTTAGTTTTTATGCCCTTCTATTTTTTGACAGTAACTTCCTATTGACAGGAACCATCTCAGTTCTCTCTTATTATCCAGTAAAGAATGGAAAACTTCTCACACTGCAATCAGATGCGTTGTCACAGAGCCTTCTGGACACACTTTGTCGAAAGGTTCAAAATCAGCATATGAGATTCTTGGTTCTGCAGCAGTTGCATGTTATGCGAACTCCACCTCAAAATCGAAGTATTCTTTTCCAACATGTGAAGGCCAGTGCATGCACAGAGCACGACCAGTACAGCATCAGCAGAAGTATTTTATTCTTTTCATCTATGTGATCCAATTGAATTTTGGTAATTTAGGAATGGGAAGCTTGCACTCCCATGCAACCATGATGGTGTTATTTGGGTTAATTTTTAATGCTCATAGATGGTAGAGGAACTGGGCAGCTTCTTTGTTACCCATAAATGAGGATGAATTAAGCTTTTCATTCTGTGCTGGGAATGGTTTCATCTTGTTCTGACTTGCAAGCAAAAGACAAACAATTGAAACCAAATATTGTGAAAATGAAAAAAAAGCTCCTGTCACTTTTTAAAATAACCATGAAAAATTTCCAGTTCTGACTATAGCATTGTCATTTTCCCACAAATTTCTAAGTACTGCAGTTCATAGCAGAACTCCTTTTTAATTATTAATTTTAGTTCTTGATGTTAAATCTAAAAGAAATAATGTTCATTAAATAATTTGAGATTCTTGTTTGCATAATTGTTTGCAGATGGTTGCATCAAGAACCATGGAATGACAAGTCACGATACTTGCTTGTACTCAGTGTTTTACAAAAGGCTCGGGAAGAAAGGTTTCCTCAACATCTCTGTGTTACCCTCAAGCGTTTAGTGTTTGGTGCTCTATCTAGTGAAGTCTATTCAAAGAAAGATCAGTCTTGTGAATATCGAAAGTTTCAACTTCTACTCTGTGCTTCTGAAATCAGTATGCAAGCTGGAGACTATGTTGGTTGCATCAATCATGCTACTGATGCATCGAGACTTTCATTTCCTAATGGTGATCCATTCTTTGCACACTTGCAACTATGCCGTGCATATGCGGTGCAGGAGGATTTTTCAAGCCTCAAAGATGAGTATGAAAAATGCATGCAGCTCAAGACGGATTATCAAATTGGTTGGATATCTCTTAAATTTATTGAATCTCGATACAAGCGACAGCTTCATTTGAATGGTGTAGATGTGAACTTTGAAGCATGCTTGGAAAGGAATGGGAGTTCATGGAATATGTGGATGGCCCTTATGGATTTAGTGCGAGGTCACAGCTTTATACAGGATCAGGATTTCCTTCTTGCTGAACAGGCTCTAGCACATGGTTGTTCGATAGGGGGAGCTGACTGTTGTCTTTATCTCTGTCATGGTATCTATCTTCTCATGGATTTTCTTTTTGTAGTCACATTTCAATTTATTTAGTCTCTAAAGTTTCCTTGTGATGAAAAAAAGTTGTGATGTTGACAGTCTGCTCATAAGTCAAAACCTGAGTACTCTGCATGGACTGGTGGGCAATCCAGCAAGAATCTTGCTTTTTATTGGATTGCTGTTTTTTAGAAAGCAAGATTTCAATGCATCTTCATCTAGATGATTTGTTATTCATGAATTCCAAAGAATTGTAAACTTTTTATAAAGTATGCATTTGTAAATAGCCTCTAGAATCATGAGTGCTCATCTGTTCTATAGTTGGTATCTTCAGTACAAGTTTCTGGTTTAAAATGTTAACCTTGTGCAATGAACATTTGAATGTAGACCCCCTAGTAGAAATAGCGGAGGAATGAAGTCAAGCCTCTAGCTAATAACTTACACGGTAAACTGTGCCATATGTAGGCATGGTCATGAGGCCTCAATCAGTACAAACCTAAGAGGCTGCTGCGCTGGCCTGTCTGTTCACTTCTAGATGCTATTAAAAGACTTGTCCGCATGCAATTAGTTGATAAAAGTGTGTGTTATTTGTAAGCATATCCGAGGCACTGAAACTATATAATTAGTAAATAACCAATACTTACAAACAATGCTGTCAAATCGCTTATGCGATTATGTACGACCGAATATGCATATGAGCAAATGCGATCATGTGTGTGTGTATATATTGAAAAATTAAAAAAATGTAAAAAATATAAGAAATTAGGGGAAGCTTCCCTAAGTGATTGGATAATTTATTTTACATATTTCAAGTATGTTTGAGAGATAAAATTAACTAAACAATGAATGAAGTACATCAACATTCGACAATATATTTAACAAAACAACCAACAAGCTATTTAATGTACAAATATAATTTATAAGCTAGTTAATTATGAAGAACTTCTAACATTGAAATTTTATTGACAATGAAACTTTGAACTTTCAAGTTTGAAGTTACAACTTGTAAGTACTAAGTTGTAACTTAGTACATGTTAGCTCCTCGCCAGCAAAGACTGAGGCCCCCCCTCGAGTGGGGAAGCACCTTCTTCAGGTGCTGATCTGAATGTAGCATCTTTAACTTGGGCCCATGTTAGCTCCATGTCAGCAAAGACTGAGTCCTCCGTCTCTACGAGCCACTCATTATCTGCATCCATATCATCTAAACAGATAGGATCATAGAAACCAAGCTTTTCTCGCCTAGCTTGGAATCATTCTCGCGGCTTTTGGTTATATTGGATGAAGATGAAGTTGCGAAGCTTCTTTTGTTCAAGTTGATTCCTTTTTTTTTTTTTTTTTTTTGTGAATTTGCATGAAAGAAAGTGCATTAGCTTACTTAGACTTAGTTATAACTCCCCAACTCTAACATTTTCACGGAGAGTAATTGCCAAATTTACCGCATCGAACGTGCTCCAGTTGCGCTTGCAACCGCTAGTAGAATACATGAGTCTAAGAATTATCATGGCCAGTTTCTTTAGAAATGAATCCTTCCAGTTCGGGTCTACTCTATAGGAAACCCACCAGTCAACTGAAAAAACAGTTTAAGTAGGTTAGACTTTGTAGATTAGATTATAAAAATCTATTTCTAAGTTTATTAAATTGTTAGACATACTCGCTAAGAGTCTAAGACGTTCATACTTGGCAATTTCATTATCATATGCTTGATGATTATATCTTTTCAGAATATAGTCTCACTCTTTATATAGAAGATCAGTAGAGCTGAAATCATGTTCCGTTCTTCTTTATCTAGAACCATTCGTTCCAATACATCAAGAAATCCAGCTATATACGTCGTTTTTTTTTTGTCGCTTCAGGAGGAAGTGAATAATACGGTCGGATTAAGTATGTAGGCAGTCAAATACAATGGAGATGACATTTGGTTGCCTCATCTTCTATTTATAATATCTAAAATGGGCCCGTAATTATGCTTTCTATAGTTAAAATGGTCTATGATTTTGTTTCTCACCATCTCCCTGAAAGTCGGGCGGGTTCAACCTGATCGACCCGACATTGGTTTGGGCTTGGGCAAGAAGTATCGAATCCGATCTCGAGCTTGGGCTATGCAAACACCAACCCTATAAAGCTTGGGTTGAGCTTGGGTTAAGGTCTCAGGTTACCCGACCCAACTTGAACCCGATCTATATTCAAGTTACTTATAATTTTATTATACTTTAGTTAAGTAAACTTTTTAGTTTATATTACTTTAGTAAATTTATAATGTTTGAAATTTGATATGCTTAAATTTGATATGTTTGAGTGTTAAAGGAGTAATTATCCTATATTTTAGCTTGTTTGTTTAGAAAAAGTGAAGTTCTTTACAATAAATAATTACATATATAATTAATAAAGCCATAGGTACAAAAAATAAGACGTGTATTGAAATGTAATAGACTAATGTAATAACGAAAATATTAGCATGTATCAACCCGATGAACCTGATCAGCCCGACCGAGCCCGCTTGGGTTGGGCTTGGGTTGAGAACTTCCAACCCGAGGTTGGGTTAGGGTTGAGGTATAAGAACCTTGGGTTAGGTTAGGGTTGAGCACCAACCTGACCCAACCCGCCTGACTTTCAGCCCTTCTCCATCGCATCATATATGTAATCCATTGATGGCATCTCATCTTTTTCATTAATTACAACACAATAGTTCATGCACTTTTAGTGCCTCTACTCACTATATAAAAAAATTGTAAAAGGATGGTTTGTTGGACTAGCTTCCTTTTAGCCTTCGTTGACCAAGGCCCATTAGTCCAATTGGATGACACTACAAAGTTTCTAAGTTCAGTTTTTTTTTTTTTTTAATACAATCTGTAGTGTTGAGGAGACTGTAGCGAAACGGGTGACGGCTAGACATAGCAAGTTAAACCTAATGTGTTTTCTCATTTAATGGAGAAGAAAGACATATTTGTACATAAAGACTATGATTCTTCTAGCCCTTGCAATCACTTTTAAGTATAACCTACATATGTCTTCTAGCATAAGATCAATACAATATGCCACACAAGGAGTAAAAAATAAACAATGCCTCTTCTCCATAAGAAGATGACCGATGGCTACATATGAGGTTGCGTTGTCCATGATTACCTAGACAACGTATTCCTCTCCTACTTCCTCAACTACAATATCTAATAATTTAAACAAATAGTATGCCATATAAGGATGGCTTGATGCATTCATGGACTTTAAGAACATTGTCACAACTGTACAATTCACTAGAAAGTTTATTAGAGTCCTATTGGACTTATCGGTCCATCCGTCAGCCTTGAGTGTACAACCATAGGTTTTCCACTATTCTTTATATTCGGCTATGAAACTTTGTGTATAATCAATCTCAGTTTTGAGGCATATCTCCCTCACTTCGGGATATGAAGGAGGCTTAAGCCCAAGTCTAAATTGATCTATTGCCTCAATCCATAACCTTAAAGCTTTTCAACTTAACAATGTTGAAAGTAACACCGGCTTGGTATAACCACTTAACCACTTAGCGATATATTAAATTATGGTTTTTCTTTCTTTTTTGCTTGTATCGGTTTTCTAATATGGTTTGAGTGGGTCCTTTACCTTGGCCCCTTTGGTTGATCTCATCCTCGGGGTGTGGTCTACAACATCTATCCATGGGCCCATGCCCACGAGCTCTTTTTGAAGCTGGTGGTCTAGACCAACCTGCCAATGTAAGGGGATAGGGCTAGGTTCATCCACATTAACCACATCTATATTTTCATATGCTTCTTGTTCCATAAATTCCTCTCGAAGTACAACACTATCGTGTTTTTTCTTGTTTGTTTATCCATTTACTCCATGATTTTCCTTCGGATTTCTTAAGTAATATCGGGGCATGTTTTTGCATTTGATCTTGGCGTATGTGTAAGGTGTTGGTTGTGCCGTGCAATGCCACCGACACTTACAAACCCACATAAGGCACACACTGTGTCTTTTTAGTAGCACTACGATAGTGCCGTAATTCAAACCAGGTCATTTAACTTGGGTTTCAAAGAAGAAGATTAGGAAGAAGAAAACATGATGCTTTCTTCTAGTTACTTGTAAAGATTAGAGCAGTGTTTTTGTTAGCGTACGCTGGTAGCGTGCCTCCCATGTAGCGTAAGCTACAGTATATGTAGCGTACGCTACGGCGTTCGTAGCGTGTATTGCTGGTAGCGCTAGCAACTCTTTTTTTTTTTTTTTTTTTAAGTTATTTAAAGTTTTAGGCATGCAGTTCTTTTGGAAATGGTGGTGATTCTTTTACATCACATGTGATGGTACTTTACGTGAATCTGGACCATCCAAATTGTGGTCCTTATCGTTTTTACTCTCCATCTATATAGTTACACTCATCGGACAATCCTAACCATTTGATTTTGGGCTCGAAACTGTACAGATGGAGAGACTTTATGTTTTATACCTGGTAGTAGACTCACACAATTGGAAAAAAAACTTATAACTAAAACCTATTTCGAAAGGGTTTTGAAAACCCTACCTGACTCGCGTGGCAGTTGCTTCCGGCCCCCAAAAAAGGGGTTTTCAATTCTCTCAATCTATATATCTGTTTCAAACAAGATTTTAGGGGTTTGATCGGCCATATTAGAGGATCATATGGGTGGAATTTCAGAGCCATTGGACCAAAAAAAAGGAGAACTAAGGATTTTTTCAATCTAACGTCCGAGCGGCTGTAGGCCTTCCGATTTGCGACTTTTGCTTGATTGTATGGGGTTTAAGGTATGTTTATTACCATTAACATCATTTAGTTATATTTATTTTAATTTTATAGATAAAATGATTCATATATCTTACATATTAACTTCTTTTTTTTTACATTTTGTCCCTATTTGGTTGCTATTTTTTTTATTTTTCTTTTCATTTTCTTCCCTGTTTGGTTCCGCATTTTTTTCTTCCTCATATTTCTCCTTCTTAGGGATGCCAGTTTTGTAGAATAAGCTTTTTTTTTGACAAGCATTGGTTCCATACAACCACTGTTTTAGTGTTTTACATGGAAATGACCCCACCTGTAGACCTATTTTGCATGAAAATTGATCCCCAATTATAGGCATGTTTTTCTTTTATCCTATTTTTATATTATTTTAATTAAAAAATAGAAGTATCATGTAGCTTACGCTACACACTATAGAGGGCTGAACGCTACGCTACATGCTATTTAAAACACTAGATTAGAGAATGAAAGAGAGGGAGGGAGAGTTATTTACACACTTACACTTGTAGTTGTAGACGAGAGAGTTATTTACACACTTACACTTGTCGTTGTAGACGAGAGAGAGAGAGAGAGAGAGAGAGAGAGAGAGAGAGAGAGAGAGAGAGATTTTAGAATAAATAATGTCGCCGGGGGGGGGGGATTTGAGTTGCTTTTTATAGGCAAAAAGTAGAGAATTTGCAAAAAAAAGAAGAAGAAGAAAGAAAATTAAGTCAAGTCTGACTGTTGGCGAATATGCTGTATATGATCGCATATTCTCGTATCTGTCATATGCATGTGGATTGCATATGCCACTATGGCATATGCGATTTTCACATGCAGCACATGACGATTGTGCTTACAAACAATGAAAGAAAAAAAAAAAAGATGAATCATGTTTTCCCTATTGGCAGGGTCAATGTGTCCATCACATGGTCTGGGCAACAATCTTTTATGATATTAAGTGTCCTTGTTTCATAGCCTAATGGGTTTTGAGTAGTAGGATATTTATGAGATCGTGCCTTTACCTTCAAAGGGGTCCTTGTTTGCCCTGTTCTCTATTTCCTGAGAACCTAACGCACCAGATTTTTTAAAGCGAGTTTTGCATACTTTAAGCACATCTCTTGTATAATTTCTAATGCTTGGTAAAGAGCTGATGCTACCCTAGTTCACGATTTTTTGGGTGGGTAATGCTTGAACATTCTTTCCAACTTTCCATCTTTGTTGGGGAAAACACAAATTTATCTTCCCTCCTCCACCTTTAAGAAAGGCATTTTGTCACGATGGAAGGAAAATGGATTTTTTCAAGGGTTAAACCCTATGTGCCACCAACCATTTTCTATTGCCTCACATGTGCCAATGTGCCAGATGAGCCGTTGTTCATCTTTGGTTATGCCCCACATATGCTGATATGCCACGTGCCACGTGCCACCAATCCATCTTCTCTTGCGCCCCACAACTTCAAAGTGTCCAAACATGTGATAATGTGCCACATGTGCCACCATCCATCATCTCTTGCTTTGCTAATGTACCACACCACCATTCATCTTCTCCAGCACTCCACATGTGCAAAACACCACACTCGTGCCATTGTGCCACATGTGCTAAGATGCCAATGTGCACAAGTGCTGGCATCTAGCTTCCAAGTGTCTTCATGACATGGGAGATTGGGGCTCCCACATGTTAAATATGCCAATGCGTGTCCTGCGCCATGTGCCATGGTACACCTTCAAGCATCCAACATGTGCCACGTGTGCCCCAATTCAGCTTCAAGTGCTCCACATATGCCGTGTATGCCAATTTCCTGGAAATAAGGTTTTCAGAGAAACACTATTTCCTTTCATATGCTTTCCACGAATCCAAACAGGCCCTATAGTTATAATATTACAGCTTTCCTCTCTCTTTTCTTTTAACTCTGGGTAACATAGGCAGCTTCCCTTATCTGATTTTGTGCAAGTAATGTGTTTGGTTCTTTTTATTTCTTCAATTCTGCAACAGTCTTCTGCTTCAGTTCTCACCTCCTTCAGAGTCTTATGTTCCCTAGTTCCTTTAAGGTCTTGACAATGGTTTAAAAATCAGTATCATATTGTATTGTCTGCTACAGGTCGTATTGTATCCGTATTACTGTGATATGATATGCGATACAAGGCCAAAACGGCCAAGCCAAAAAAAAGAAAGGCTGTAATGGTCCATGTTGGCTGATATGGGACCGATATGACCAATACACCCATAGAGGCCCAAATAGCTTCCCTCCCCCCCACCAATTTTTCCTCGTTTTTTTTTTCTTTTTTTCATTTCAACCATGGATGGAGCTTTTTGGAGGTTTTCAAAAGGGCTAAATAACTCGAAAGAGGCATGCATGTATGGGAGGTTTTCAAAAGGGCTAAATACATGTAATGGAATGGGCGATTGCATCGAAAGTTATTTCTCATTTCCTGTCCAGTTGGCTTGAGTTGCAATTTTATCTTTCTTGGTCTTTGGTTTTTGTAAATTTTAGGCTGTGGCCTTTGTATTAATAGATTTATTAACTTTCAAAAAAAAAAAAAAAACATGGAAGAAGCTTAGAAGTCATTTTAGGCTAGATCTAGGCCAATTTTGGGGATCAAAGCAAAAGATTTGAGTAAGATTCAATGAATCAAAGTGGAATGGACCATTATGGGAAAAATCGGAGAAAAGGGTACACCTTCACTTCTTTCATATTTTTATCTTTGTTTTGTTGTCTTTCAATGTAATGTGTCCTAATTCACTAAATCATGCTTGATTTATGTTTGATTAGGGGCCATTTGGTTGACTTTCAATAGGTCAAGACAATAGACAACATTCTTGTAAAAAAAGGTCTGATACACCATTATATACATGTCCAAAATACAAAAAGAAAAGAAGAAGAATAGATTCTTGAATACACTTTTCCCCCCCTTTTTTTCTGAGATCGATGTGCGATGCCTATGTTATATCATTTTTGGCTGGGCTGATATGGTCCACGACACAAATATTCAGAACTATGCTTGAAATAGTTGTTGATGAAGCTTCTGTTGCCACTCCTGTTTCCACTTGTTTTTCTGTTCCTAAGTTATACACCTTAATTACCACTTACAAGAGGCAGAATTTCAACAGGCGCTATCTGTATGGAGCTTGCTAGGCAGAGATCGGGTTCTCAGTTTCTATCGCTCGCAGTTAGCAGCCTCACAAGAGCTCAAGAGTCCTCGCCTATTCCTTTACCTATAGTCTCAGCTCTGCTTGCTCAAGCAGAAGCCAGCCTAGGCGCTAGAGCAAAGTGGGAGAGGAACCTTCGCTTTGAATGGTTTTCTTGGCCAGCAGGTAGTAAGCACCCATTCATTGAATGTGCATTGGATTTACTGGTCCTATGTGATCTGTTTTCTTCTTCAGTGTCTTCTACAGAGATAGAGGCCTGCAAAATTATATTTTTCAAATGCATTTGCTTTACTGGTTCTATATTGATCTTTTTCTTCTTCTGTGTCTTCTACAGAGATGAGGCCTGCAGAATTATATTTTCAAATGCATTTGCTTGCAAGGCAGTCAAAAGCTGTGCCTGACCAGTTCTCCAGCGTGGAATCATCTCAAAGCCCGCAGAGATGGATTCTTCGAGCGATTCACTCAAACCCATCTTGTTCAAGGTATTGGAAGGTTCTGCAAAAGCTGGGGGAACAAGAGTAGCCTGTTACTTCAAGACACATTTTGCTGACCTCGGTCACTGGTTTTCCATTTCCCATTGTCATATGAAGCAGATTATTGATCTTCCATATTTTGTCGCTTGCTGGTGTGCTTCCTATCATCAATGTTGTGCTGAATGTTTGCCAATTTGATAAAGAATCATAGATCTACCCCAGATTTTTTTCTTCGAATGGTGACAAATTAATTATTAAAGAGCAAAGAGCCCTTATAAAAGGGGCATGAGTGACTGATATAGTGATTCTCTGAAGCAAGCCTACTGACAACATAATTGGCTTCTTTAAAAGCTAGGACATGCCTGACCCTGCAGGTAGAAAATTGATCTCTTTAATTCCAGATGCGAACCTCCACAGGCCCCTAGCCTTTGCTGAAGCCCATTGTGATAACAGATTAGAGCTTCCTTCAACGACCAACTTTGCAGAGAAAGAGGGTTAATACGACAGTCCCTCTCTAAATAGTAAATACTAATAACTTTGCCTCAATCAGATCCCATTTCCAATGAGGACCAGAGAATGTTTCATTCCTCAAATGCCACTCATGTCAGAAGGGCCAGCGACCCAGCACCCTCAAAATTGAGGGTCACAAATCCTGCTTTAGGTGTCTTTCTGATCATCTTATTCCCCTTCACCGGCCTACTACCTGAATCATCTCATTACCATACTGACGAATGTCCTTGTGAGAAGTGCCTAAAAACTGCTAGGTAACCTGAGACCAATTTATTATCCCAGAATTAATCTATGACTGCGGACGATTCCGCCAACCACTTCCAAGATCAGTGAGGTTGTCATTAAGTTGGACGGCATAATTGAATTCAAATTTCTGGACAGTGCTATTAACCTCATGACTAAATTAAATCTGTGCTGCCTGGTTGCTTTTCATAATGTGTGTCTACATACGCACACATCCTTGTGCGCATGCTCATGCTGTTAAAACTGGTGGTAGATGGCGTTTGATGCTAATCTCAGCACTCACTTGTTAAGTCTGAGGTTCCCGATTGTTTATGTGATTTATATATTTTAGTCAGGGTTCAAGGGACTCCTGTTGCTTTTATGGTGCTGATTATGAGTGGGTGGTAGATGATACTTAATAAAGAGAGATCTATTTATGGATTTTTTAACATGCACGTGAAATTAAAGAGAGGTGTGCCTTACCCCCTTGCCGTCCAAGTCATGTATAGATCTGGTTATGGGTACCCTATTCATTGTCATCATCATCTAGGCCCAATTAGTTCGGATAAGGCTTAGATGACGATGACGATGAATAGGGTACCCATAACATGATCTATAAGTGATTGGACAGCAATGGGGGGAAGACAGCTTTCTTTAACTTCTTAGAGGTCCTTCCCCCTACCATCTGATCCTTCATTGCAAGGTGATCTGGTCCACAAAGGGTGCTGTTGGGTTGGTCTTTTGAGGGATTGGTCACCGTTTAGAATGCAAGAGGTAGATCCATCCTTCCTGATTATGGAGGCTTTGTCTTCTGGTGATGGTAGTCATGGTCGTGGATCTTGATAACTTGTTTTGTTTTCCTTTAGAGCCTCGTTTCATTATTCTGTATCATTTTAGGTGGTGTTTTGGAATCTGGAAAACGGTGGACAGAAATTTGATATGTGGAACATGTCTTATCTAAGGTTTTGGGGAAAATTCTAGAAATAGATGTCCTCAAAAAAATGTTAAATTAATTTCGGACAAGGAATTATCCAACTGCACCTTGAAGTTTTGGTTTCAATTTGCAAGGTTTTCCTTGGGAAACTGCATTCAGAAACAGACAGAATGATTTGAATCTACAGTTTTTTTTTTTCATTTTTTTAACAGGAATCTACTGTTTTTTCATCTCCATCTCACATGAATCCTCTTAACGAAAATACCCTGATTTTGTTTTTTTCCTTTCTTCTTTCATATATTTTAGTCTCACCTGTTAGAGTCGAACAATGATGCTGATGGATGTTGATTTCTAGCCTTTCCAAAGGCAAGCTGCCCTCTTCCCAAAAGAAAAGAATGTCATGCTATGAATGGCTTCATTTTGAACTCGTTGACTTTAACAGAATTCCAGAAAAAAATGTTCTGCAGGAAGTAAAACTGTTAATGGCAACGCTTGACGCTTGTTTAGGATGATACATTTCTCAATAAATGGGCTTGCTTGAATTTCACAAGGCTTGGAGTGCGTTGGGCAGTGCAACGAGCTCCAAGACCTCTTGTCTGCTTTGGGCCATGAATATCGGGCCATATTCTCGTTTCTCTGTGCCCTCTATTAGTCTATCTATTCCCATTTTAAATACTCGGGCCAAACAAATTTGAATTTCTGGATAGGCCTGGCCTTAAAAGGTCAAAATCCAGGCGGAAGACAACCCCATGCCTGGCCTGTTAATAGCCCTGCACTTTAAACTGAAAAATTAAGACGGCACTTTGTCAAAGGGTGTGGAAACGCAATCTGCGTTGTCCAAGAAATCAGTCTCAACTGCAAGTGAACTGGAACTCGTTTATTTATCAATGACCATGATTTTCACTGCAAATATAGCAACTTCCATTCTTCTTAATGCCCGAAATTTTCCCATGGAATCAGATGAATTAGGCGGCCTTGAAGCATCAGCTCGTGTGTTGTGCTACTTGTGCAACTAACTCGCCTCAGTGGCACAAGTAGGGCCCATAATTCGAAGCCCACATAAAATGTACTTCTTGTCTTATTAGCCCCCTAAACATGGTTAGAGGATTTTCCAAAACTAACCTTAATTAGAGGGTCCCGACCTTTCCATCTTGCCATACACGGCCTAGAAATCTGAGGAAAACAAGGGGCAAAATCTGAGGAAAAATGCTGGAGATTGGATGTCTTGGATAATTTAAGACAGAAGATGGCAGTTTGGCAAATTAGATCAACAGACCGGATTGCCTGCCGTTGGTTGAGCGTCCACTCGACATTATACCAGAGCCCTAACGATTCGTCCCACATTTGGGAGGGATGGTCGAGTTAAATGCATCATAGCCCTAGTCGAATGTATGTAGGGTCCAAAGTCTGTTTCAGCTAGTAGCTCCATTGGATCCCACTGACTGACTGAAGCAATGCTCCAGATATCCTCAAGATTGGAAGATCTTAGCCATCCATCTAATTTTTTTGCATTCTCGGGACATGTGACGTGTGTCCTTGTTAACCATTTATTTGTAGTTAAACAAGGAAGATAAAACCTAGGGCGGCCGTCCCCATTCACATGGGCCCCATCTTGTTAGCCATCTACCTCCTCCAAGGATCGAATGTAGACATCGTGAGAAGTCGGGACCCGATAGTTTGTCCTCATCACATGTTATTATCCCTTTTTAAGTTTAAATTCTCTCTGTCAAAGTGCCGGGAAAGGCCCGTCTCTCTCTCTCTCTCTCTCTCTCTCTCTCTCTCTCTCTCTCTATAAGAGCTCGATCGTTCCTTTTCTGAAACAAATACAGGGAAAGCTAAAAGGTTTTGTTGGGCATGGATTTGTCAAGCACGGAGGAAGAAGAAGGACTGAGAACGAGGAGCTTTCGGTATGAAGACTACAACAACAGGCGGGCCTTCCTGAGGAGCTACCCTCTTCAGTGGGAAGGAGAAGAAGAGGAAGAAGAAAGAGAGAAAAGGAAGGAGAAAATAGGAAAGAGAGGAGTGAAAGAGAGGGTGATGTCTGTATTTGAATGGGGTGGAGGGAAGGTTTTGCTGCTGACTAAGATTAAAAAGAGAAGGTGGCCTTGTACCTCGTTGCTTGCCTCCCTTTTTGCTTCCATCCCAACCCTCATCCCTTCCTTCTATAAACCTCATTAACCTCTCCTTTCCTAATACTTAATAATTATATGAAAAGTTCTTCTGCATGCTTCCTTCAATATGAAGGCAATCACTATAGCTATATTATCCTCGTTTTTTTGTTTTTTTTTTTTTCCATTTTGTTCATGTGGGGCCCATGGATGGTTCTGTAATCCACACCATGGAATTCTTCACTGTAGGCCGAATCCTTCCCTACCTTAAGATTTGAGGTCTCTAAATAGACTGTCCAGGGGAAAAACACGACCACTATCCACATTCGGGTAAAACATGGCAAGATTGGTGGCTACCAACTCCCAGCGTGGGAGGTCCATCATCGTGATGGGGTCCACCAGACAAATCGTCCATGGGTACACACTGAAAACCCAAGTATATTGTGCATATCCTCGGGTTCTCTTAATATGGTGGTGGTCTTGTACAGCAAAGTGCTGCTAAGTGTGTTGTGTTGTATTTGGGTCTACTCTTTTCTAGCTTTTGTCTGTATTTCTTACGCTTGTTCTTATGCAGTTATATTCAAGTTGTCTAATAGAAGTCTCTCTCTCTCTCTCTCTCTCTCTCTCTCTCTCTCTCTCTCTCTCATACACACACACACACACACACACACACACACAACACTTTTATCAGATTTTTCAGAGCGGCTCTTTTCCAGCACTCTCGTGATAGCTTCCATGTTATCTGTATGTCTTACAATTTTCAAAACACCGCAAATTTCACCAAGGCGCTTCTCTTTGTGCATCCACATATCCATGGTACAACCGATGTGCATGTAAATCTTCTACACCGTCCAAATTGTGGCCCCATTATGGATCTGTCATGGTCCAAAGAATTACAAAGACCACAATCCATTTGTCTGATTTGGTTGTTTTCAGGCGGACGTTGAGAAAAAAAAAAAAGGGTCGATATTCTCAATTAAGGAGGCAAATTTGAACAATGAAATCACCCACACCATGCTGCTTTTCTGGCTTTCTGGCAGTCCCTGGCCAAAAATCACTCCAAGTTGCTCTGCTCAATAGGTGGGCTGTAGTGTGTATATTCTAATGGATAGTATAAAATGACTGACCAGTGGTTCACACTGAGCGTATGAATCATACGGATGCCTCAGCCAAAATTCAGTCCAATGGCTCCAAGCATTGTTGTAATACTTTGTGGGTTAGTGTTGCTCGAGGACCTGGCCTAAAACTCAACACGCAAAGGAAATAAAAGAGAGAGAGAGCATTTAACTCTTGAAGCAGATCAAACCAATATTAGCACAGGTGCTGCTGAAGGATTGGATGATCAGCGCAATGGGAGAAGCTTGCTGCTTTGATGCAGTAGTGACTTTACCAAGCCAACGGCAGCCCTTGTGGAAGAAGATCCGTCTTCGAGACCGAATGTAAAAGATAATTAGGAAAGTTAGCAAGATTGGTTGAAGAAAGTACCTCAAAGGGAGCAAATTTCAACCCCAGTTTGACGTAACCCAGAACAATCTGCAAATACCAATCACTTCTTAAGAAGCAAATCCTCCTCTGTAAGGAGTTAAGCAAGCTGTCATCTAAACATCAGCTGTTGTCATGGTGTATCTGTAGCTAAGAGATCAATTTGACACCATTTTGCATGTTGGTGTGTTTGCAGAATGTCTCTCTACCATATTTCTCCGTTGCAAGCTTATTTGGGTAGCCCGTTAACTTTTTTTAGAAGCACCGCTTGGATCTCCTCAAGCCTCAGACCATCTTATCAGATTACTGCACTCATCTTGGTGTCATTGTTGGAAATTTTGGACGGCTTTCAACAAATTTAACACTGGTCACTCAGAAATCACTCATTCTGTTTGGACTTGCAAGTTAGCACTTCGTTGTTCTCTTTTATTTAAGAATCCATCACAGAGCTGAATGAAAGGCTCACCGGAAGATCCTTTTCCTGCTTGGAACAGAGGATTGATCCCATAACACACCAGAGACTAAATCATTCTCCAAAATAAAAGAGAAACATATAAAATACAAAGAGGCTTGGAGATGCCATAGTAGGGGTTGGAGAGAGCATGTGCTGGTTTGCTGATAAAAAAAAAAAAAAAAAACATTGTACATAACCCGTACTGTGTTCCTGGTGCTTTCTAATTTCCTTAATATAAACAAGAAAATAAATGCGATAAGCCACCTAACGGCCAAGAACGATTGAACCTGAGTTTGCAATATCCGCCGATGGATCCCAATCCAATGAAGATGAAAGAATCTTCGACAATGACATGAAGACCTCGGCCATGGTGGGACGAGAACTCAGATCATGAGCCACACAGTTCATAGCCAATTTAGCCATGGTGAAGGCCAAATCGAAGGGGTACTCACGTTGCAGACAAGGATCAATGAAGGTCTTCAGCTTCCCTCTCACATTTCCTCCTTCCAGGACTGGGCTTATCGACTTCGACAACAGTAAGTCTCCTCCTTTATCTTCATCAACTGTGGCAGTGGTGGCTTCCCTCCCAGATAAAAGTTCCAACATCACCACCCCAAATGCGAATACGTCGAGTTTTGGTGTGACCAACCCATGTTCAAGATACTCTGGCGCCATGTAGCCTTGAGTTCCCACGACATGCCTCGTCATCTGCAGACCTTCCTGATTCTCCACCAATCTCGCCAGGCCGAAATTTGCAACTTTTGCCCTAAAGTTACCATCCAAGAGAATGTTACTGCTCTTCAAATCCTTGTGGATGTACTGTGGATTCGCGTAATTGTGAAGATAATTCAGCCCATCTGCAATGTCATGAGCAATCTGCACTCTCTGCTTCCACGTGATAGTAGAAGAACTCTGGTACTTCTTCTCATGAAGCCAGTCACTTAGGGATCCGTTCTCTGCAAACTCATAGACTAGATAGGTATTTCCGTCGTGCAAACAGAAACCAGATAGCCTTATCACATTGGAATGTCTGATCTGCTTGAGTATGTTGATCTCGTTCGAAACATCGCCTTTCATCTTCTTTATAGCGGCATTGTCACCATTAATAACCCCACGATAAACAGACCCTTTGATTATACAATCTTCGCTGAAAAAATCAGTTGCCCTCTGCAGCTCTTCAAATTTATACACCGTCAACGATTCAATGACTTCACGAATCCCTTGTGAGAAAACAGACCCAGATCTCATTCCAGATAACTCTCCAAACCCAATAGCAGACTCCTCAACCTTATTATCCTCTCGAGTCGGCTTACCTTCCTGCCTACGCCGATGAAGCAAGAACCAAAACAGAACCCCACAAAGTGCTAAAATGCAAAAACCAACTCCAACTCCAATTCCGACGAAAACCCATTTCTTTTTAGACCCTGTTTCACCAACAGGAGTAATGGTCGGTTGTGGAGACCCTACTGGGGGCGGTGGAGTTACAGTCAGAAGCGTAGTGGGTTCTGTTTTCAGCGGAATCAGAAGAGGCGTAAAGGGGAAAATAGTATCTGTCTGTGACAACTTGTTTGCATCCAAAACACCCCGTTCATCGACCTGAAATCTCTCAGAGATCTTCGAAACATCGTCACCCCACATAATCAGATAAGTCAGCAAGTACCTCACGCCATCGCTAATCTGGCTGCTGCTGGGACAAGCACATCTCAATGGGATCCGAAGATCCAAGCCAGCACTCAAATTCCTACTATCATAGGGATTCTGATTCATGATGGCCTGGCAAGTAGTCAGGCCTTGGTATGTGTCATTGGCGACTACGAGATAGGTTTCGCCCTCGGTTTTCAAGGTGTAGGGTGCATTGTGTTGATAGAAATTACCTGAACAAGAACAATTCACGGGAACGATGACTGGGGTATCCTTGGGAATCTTCTCGACATCGGAGATTTTATTGATTTCAGCAATCATTTTGGAATCAGCGCCGAGAAGATAAGCGATAAGGACGGCGGAGTCGTAGTAGGGAGGTTGGGATCTGAAGATGAGATAGGAATTGCAAGATGGGTGAGACGTGTTGCAGACGTAGCCAAGTGTTTGAGAGACGTTGTTGTAGCAGTCGAGCTGCTGGTTGTTAACGTAGGTTTGCTGGGCATGAAGGTGATGGAAGAGAGAGAGGAAGAAGGAGACGAAGAAGAGAGAGAGAGCTGAAGAAGAGAAGGAGATTTCCATGGCTTTTGCTCTTCTTTGCTTTCTTTCTTCTTAAAATATTCTTTTATGAAATGCAGTCACGGGAATAAGAGATTCCAAAGTCAAAGTCTCCCCGCTTTTAAATGTCGCTCTAGTTTACACGTCTTCGGATATGCTTTCCGTATGAAATGATGTAATTTTAATAATAGGGATTTAGGGGGAAGAGAGGCTGTATTACGTTGACAGCACTCCTTTTATGTGTGTTTTATCTACGCCATCCATTCATTTTTCCGTATCATTCTAAGGCACGATGCAAAAAATGAGGCAGATCCAAAGTTCAAGTAGACCACACCACAAGTATAACATTTAAATGGTTATCTTTCAATCTACACCGCTTTCTGCGGTGTGGTTCGCTAGAGCTTTGAATTTGCCTCATTTTTGTGATCATATTCTGCAATAATCAGAACTATTGAATAGATGGTGTGGACATAACACATATATCATGGTGGGCCACGCAAGTTTTGGATTAGAATAAAATGATATTTCATAAAAATGGTGTGATTTTTATGGTACAATTTCTCTTTCCTTCCTTGCAAAACACCATGCTGTGTGTTCATTTAATGCTTGAATGGGCAGATATTACATGTAAAACGGTTAAATGGTTTCAAACAGTCCTTTGCTTTGAATACATATTCATTTTTATTTTTACTCATCTTTGTCTTGTCACTTATCCACAGTCCGATCTC
The DNA here is from genome assembly GCA_003013855.2 of Liriodendron chinense. Lineage (NCBI taxonomy): Eukaryota > Viridiplantae > Streptophyta > Magnoliopsida > Magnoliales > Magnoliaceae > Liriodendron > Liriodendron chinense. Next base: position 432,300 of record PVNU02000133.1, on the reverse strand, counting down.
CGCCGCAAGAGATAAATGTACATTGGGGTATAGATGGAAGATATCCCAGCTCAAATGATTTTGAGGACTTAAAGCACATTTAAACGAAGGCAAGTTTTTCCGTTAGCCCACTAATACCTAAGCCAGTCCATAGAGTAAATGGGCAGCAGATGGGCAATAGGTCGGTAATGGTTGAACAGTGTGTACCTTTCCTCATGGGAATAAGGGTATTTATAGGTCTTTACCAATGCCCTGATCTAATAGGACATGTAAGGCGGTATGGTCTCTCCTACTGCAATGGCTATCAATGTGGTGAGGGGCACAATGCCTTCTCCCATACTTCATTCATGAGAGTTGGTGTAGGTGCCATCTCATTGGACTGTCCGCATTTATGGGAGGTTTGTACCTTTGTACCATAGCTTTCCTATGGCCCACGCCAACCCGTCGAGGATGGGTTGGTCCTCCGAGCTGGGCTAGGCCAGGTCGGGCCCGTAGGGACGAGGCCAGGATAGAGGTCGAGGTTTGACACTGGGTCGAGCTCCTTAACTCGTGAACATTTCCAGGGGAGACCCTGGGAATGAGCTCGGATGCCGAGTTGATCATCCCGGTCGACCCGAGCTTTGGGATGTCCGACGACCTCCTCTCGATGCGGTAAAGGTGCCCACCGCACTAGGCTGGCCTATGGGTCGTGCTTAGGGCTCCCGACTTGATGTCGGCGTAAGGCCAGATCTTCTGAAGTCTGATCCTTAACTCGAATTCCCCCACAATAGTAGCCCCCCCAAGTCCTGAGTTTGATCCTTTAAAAAGTTAAGACTTTCCTTACTCGGAATGAGCTGAGTTGGACAGGAGGCGGAAGTGTTGAAAATTTAAATGGCGGGCATGATCCGATTCTTTGAGGAACGAAATCCGAGGCATTAATGGCGAGATTTCAGGAATCACGTGCTCGGCGCAGAATTCGAGCGTTGTCATCATTGCTGTATGGCAGCGTGCCGACACCCTGAGCTCAGTCGAATCGAGCACCGACACGTGGTGATGAATTTGTGAGTCGAAGCGGTGCATTAAGGCTCCAGTCTTCTCGTGCTGCCATGTGGCGTTGGTGGCGGCCTGCAAAACGTCGCGGGCCTCGCGGCGAGCATGAGCTTATCAGGCGGTGCCACATAGCGGGCACGACAGTAGAGGGGGCACATCTTTGCCTTAGGCAGTCCCCTGCTGACGTGTGGCACGTGGGTTTCGCTTATAAATACAGCCCGATAGCTTCATATTTTCACCTTCTGAGTTTCTCGTGCCCTAGATTTGTCAGTTCCCAGCTCAGCCCTGACTTAACCCCTTCACTAATTTTCTGAGTTCTCGTGCCAGGTCTTCTAGTACGATCTCCTTCCTTGTTTCCTTTTCTGTTTCTTCTTTCTCGTAGTCATGTCGGACGTGTTTGACCCTCAGAATAGTTCGGGATCAGATGACTAGGATGAGGATCCCGAGACATCCTCTCGTGATGATGACCGGAACGAGGGGTCCAATCTTGAGACAGAGACCAAGGAGTTGAATCCCGAGGTCACGTCTTTCACTGAGCAAGCCCTCACAACAGGGGATGATGCTCTTGAGGCGACATAGGAAAAAGCTCCCGAAGGAGAGGAGGTTCCTCAGACCGTCGATCAGGTCGGTGATGCCGAAGAGGCGGGTCCAGCCCATTCCTAATTCCAGATGGACGATGTCATTTCTAGGATTACCGAGGCCGAGCTCCATGACTTAAGGGAAACTTATAACATCCCCTCGTCTATAACCCTCAGAGTCCCAGGCCCTGACGAGTTTTCGAGCACCCCTCGGGAGGGTGATGTCGCTCTAGCCCCCATTTTCTTTAAGTCTGGTCTTCGTTTGCCCCTCCATCCCTTGGTAAGGAAGGTCTTCGATTGGCTTAGTCTCGCTCCCGGGCAGTTGCATCCCAATGCCTGGAGAACCATCTTCGGCTGTTATGTCTTATGGCAGTTGGTAGGGACGACGAGCTCCTCTTCCTATTCAGGGTGAACTCGAGCAGTGGTGGAGGCCTGTATTACCTGTCGTCATGGACGGGTCAGGGTCCCCACATCGTCACTCACCTCCCGACTTCCACCAAGCAAAGGAAGGAGTGGGTTCTACTCTTTCGGGGAGTGGGATGCCACAACGGGCAAGCAGTGGCCCTTGGAGTATAGGGTAAGCACTTTCTTTGCTTTCCCAAGTCGGGCCACCTGCCAATCTCTCATAGTTTGCATGCTTTTATCCTTACCGTCGCATGATCTAACATGTCGATCTATCCTTTTCGCAGCTCGTCAGTAGCGTCAAGCCGTCATTTCGTCCGAGCAGGCGTGCCAGATCGAAAGAGCCTAGGAGCATCCCCCGAGCAGAGGTATTATAAGAAGCTCCTTACTCTCTAGCACCTTCGCTGATCAGGCCTTATTCCCGGGAACCTGACCATCGTGTTAGTGCACTTTTCTGTGGCATACTAGTGCACCTTGTTTGTCAATCACTTAAGTTAGTGAGTCTAGTGTCGGTTGAGCTTAATGAAGACGAAGACCGAAGACTCAAGATGGACCAGCTGCATCAAGGATGAAGAAACAGGTAAAAGAGGTGCCTTGGTGTGCCTTGCATTGTACCTACCCAAAACCATAACCTCTTAGATGACTTGGACCAACTAGGCATACCTTTAGTCATCATCATTAGTCTTAGAATTTCATGAAAAACATGATAAGTTAGACTAATTTAAGAGGTGGAAGCTACTTTAAACAAAACAGCTCAAACAACAGTTTTTTATTGGACTCCGATCAATAGGACATGAGTTCTGATTGGACTCCGATCAATCGGACATAAGTCCCGATCAATCAGAATTTGTTTTAGCAAGTTCGAAAATTCACTGAACAAATTTCCGATCAATCGAATAGATTTCTGATCCATCGGAAGGGATCAGTCAAATCAATCGGACCATGATTGCGATCAATCGGAATATTTTTCAGAGAATTTTCTGGACAGATTTTCAATCAATCGGACATGCCTCCAATCAATCGGACAGGTCTTCGATCAATCGAACCTTTTTTTCGATCAATCGAAGATATGCGAATCTGTCCGTTTTTTTACCGTTGGAAGAAAATTTATTTAAGATGGGGGATTCGTTTTTGAGCTAAGAGAAGGGATTTTGAGGAAATAGAAGTCATCATTGTTGAAGATCATTAAGAGCTCTATTCCTAACCCAAACAAGTGATCTTCCTTGTGATTCATCACAAGCATGGAGCATTCAAAGCTCAAGATGAAGATGCACTTGTCCCTCTTTTGATATCTAGAGATTGTACTCTATGATGAGATCTTTGTAAGTGAGACTCTCTAGGTAACCCATTCCTATAAGTTGTAGAGATCTCAAACCTACCCTCCTATCACCTTGAGCATCTTAAAGGTATTTGCAAGCTGGTTGATCATGTATTGCTGAGGCATTGATGACGCGGCAGCAACACGATCGGGGGAGCAAGGGAAGCTGATTAAAGCACGGGAGAGCGGAGATCAAACAACCTGAACCGGCGCTGAACAAGGGACTCATTCGACAAGTAAGGTTGTCATTGTAGAGAGTCTTTCCACTCAATTGTAGGAGTTAAGTGTAGAGTTTGTTTGTCAAACTCGAATTAGGGTCATTTGCTGATCATTGGCTTATTAGTTAAGCCTAAAACTCTAGGGACGTTGGCCGTTCCTTAGTGCGTTTGTCTGCCTAAAGACTAGGGGCTGTTTGGCGCTACTTGGCTCGTTTGCCCGAGCCTAAACAAAGTCTCCAAGGGAGAGCCTCCGACACGGGAGTGAACGTGCGTTGTCCTTGAGTAGGACTTGAGGTGACCTTGAGTAGGTCTCATAGGTTGGGAGGAACCTATAAACTCCTCGGTTGGGTGGAGTTGATTTAAAACACTTTGGTTGGGAGGAATCATATTTAAACTCCCTAGTGAATGCCGGTGTGCTCAAAGGAGTTGAGTACTTGAACCGGAAGTGGAGTAGACAAGTAGTCGAACCACTATACATGTTTGTGTTTATGATTGTATTTGAGCACATTTCTTATTATGCATTGTATTTAATTGCTTAATTAGAATGTATACTGGGCACTAAATAGGCACATCTACACACAAGATATACTTTCACTTAGTTTTGTAGACTTAAGCTCATTGATCCATTCTCATAAGTCTACATAGGTTGCATAGATTAGGAGCTCGAATAGTTAAATCTCTTGATTATTTATGCATGCTTAGACTAGGAAGATTATTACTTAAACCATATGTTAGTCTTGTGATTGGACCCACTTGGGCTTGAAAGCCGAAGTGTTCTTGCTTACTTAGTTTAATTTGTTAAAACTGTTAAGTAGGCGAAAATAATTTCAAAAGGTCCTAATCCCCCCATAGGACTTAGCCATAATACTAGTTGCTCTCAAAGCTTCCGCACGCATTCGCCTTTACTACAAAAGGTGTAATTTCACATCGAAGGTAATCTTCTCAGCTCAGTGATGTTGCAAATTTCGTCATCTGTTGTGACCTGATTGTCTGGCTTTTAAAGATGTCCACCACGCTGGCCGCAAAGAAGAAGATGAGGGTCATCCAAAAACCCTTTAGAGGTAGCTCCGGGCCTAGTGGCCCTGGTTTTTACTATTCTGATCTCTTCTTTCCCACCTCAACCGTCTTCGAGCACGACGATTGCAGGCGCTACTACTCCCGAGGTCGTTGATCTGGAGGATCAGCCTCAGCTAAGCCAGGAGGAGGTTAGTGCTTTCGCTGACCACCGCTCAGGGGACTGTGGCCTCGAGTTCGTCGTCTTGTCGGCTTGCTTACATCCCCCCATACCAATTTTTACAAGTGGGCCTACAAGGTTGTCCCAGAGGCAAGAGTCGATGTCGCCCTAAAGCTCCCTGAGGAGAAGGTCCTTGAATCTATTGTGGTCCATGCTGCCTAGGTGAGCTTCGCTGCAGTGCTGAGTTTACAACCTGTTTACTGGGGGAACCCCATCTCGACCTCTATTGTTTTTGTAGTTTGTTCTCTGCTCTCTCTCCCTTGAGGAGTCGGTTGCCTGAGCACAAGAGACGATCTCCGGACTGCACCTCATGGTGGATCAAGCCGAGAAGGAACTCCAGGAGAAGTCAGCGGTGCTTGAGAAGGCTCAATCATATTTGTCCGAGCTGGTACGAGGGGCGGAAGGAAGAAGGAGGCCGAGGAGGCGTGGAAGGAGGCTGAGGAGGTGAGGAGGTCAGCGGCTGACCTTCATGCAGAGCTAGAGGAGGAGCAACGGAGGATGACAACTCTTCAGGCGGAGTTGAAGGAAAGGGTGGCGGAGGCTAATCTTATGTACGATGTCGGTTATGAGAGGTGTCGGTCTGACGTGCAGGATCACTATACCAAGCTTGACCTATCCTTCTTTGATGTCATTGATCAGGATGGAGCTGCTTCTGCCCCTGCTAATGTCAACACTGCCCCAGGCCTGACACATTTTTATTCTTATTTTTTATTTTCCCTTGAAAAGGCTCTAAATTTTTTTTTGGTTTTTAGATATTTGCCCTTAGAAGGGCTCTAAACAATTTTTCTTTATGTATGCTTTTGTGAATATTTGCTTGTATGCCCCCCACTCTTTTCCAAGCCGGTCTCTGGTCGGCGTAGGAACCTGAGCTTAGTCGAGCCACGGAGAAGAGGAGTTGGACTTGTAAAAAATCCGTCAGCCGTTTTTGGCCATGGTGGGCTTGAGCGCTCGTCGGGCTCTCATTTCATCGAGGTTGGATTAACCGTTTCGTGGTCCTTTGACCTATGACCTCTTGGGCTCCGGTGGTCTGACCTTACATTTTGTAGAGGTCGGGACGTTTGTTAGATAAGCAGTTCGCCTATCCATGTGGCCCTTTTAGCTTTGAGTGCAACTTGTCATGTTGTGACCCTAGTTGTCGCACTTGTCGACTTGCGTAGTAGTTAACACATATAGACGTCGTATGAGATAAGTCTCTTTATTGAAGTAGAAGCTCATCTATTGCATGGTAGAGGACAGATTCTACTAGTAGTAAATCTTCAGGTGCTCAGCATTCCAAGGGTGAGGCAAAGATCAGCCCTCCATGTCTTAGAGCCAGTACATATCGGGGCTGAGCTACTCTGATGACATGGTAGGGTCCTTCCCATGGTTGATCCCAAAGAGCCTGAGCCTATTTCCTTGGTCCCCTCGGAGACTCTTCGCTGTACTTAGGGAGTTGTAGTATCAAGCTACCCTCTGTTAGTAGGCGGCAACTCTAACTCGAGCACTCTCTTTGACCTCTTCTGGCAAATGGAGGCTTAGTAGCGATTGACTGGTCGTTCTCATTGGGCATGAAGAGCTCAGTTCAGTATGTTTCGATCTCCCTGATTTCCACCGGGAAAACTGCCTCTGCCTTGTAGGCCGGTGAGAAGGGAGTCTCTCCTATAATCGCCCTGGCCGTTGTTCTATAAGCCCATAGCATGTGGGTGAGCTCGTCTACCCACACACCCTTGCAATGGCCAAGTTTCGTCTTCAGGTGCCCCTTGATGATCTTGTTTACGGTCCTCGATTCGGCCGTTGGCTTGAGGATGATGGGGTGAGGAAAAACCATGCCGAAGACCGAGGTCGGGGTAGATTTTTTCAAGGCGAACATTGTCGAACTGTTTTACATTGTCAGTGACGATGGTGTGCGGGACACCAAATTTGCAAACAATTGATCTCTAGATGAAGTCGGACGTCTTCTTTTCTGTGATCTTGGCCAAGGGTTCGGCCTCCCCCTATTTGGTGAAGTAATCTACCGCGACAATGGCATACTTCGCTTGTCCCTTATCTCGGGGTAGAGGCCCTATGATATCAATCCCCCAATGCGCGAATAGCTAGGGGCCCGTCATGGGTGTCCGCACTTCTGGTGGCTTGCCGATGTATCGGGGCTAACCTTTGGCATTTGTCACACTTTCTCATGCCCTCCTGAGAGTCTTTCTGTATGGTCGGCCAATAGTAGCCATGTCGGACGACCTTGTGTGCCATGGCCTCTGCTCCCTGAGTGGTTACCACATACACCTCGATGTACCTCATTGAGGACGTACAGAGCCTCGGCCGGGCTTAAGCACTTCAAACAAGGGGAGGAAAAACCCTTTTTATACAATGAGTTGCCGATCATTGTGTATCTGGCCTCGCGGTGCCGTAATTGTCATGCCTTTGTTTTATCTTCGGGCAATTCCCCCTACCTTAGGAAATGGACGATTAGGTCCATCCAAGTCGGGTCAACGTAGAATGGCATGGACTCCTTCTTCTTCGATGATTCTTCGACTCCGTAGAAACTCGACCAGGATTGTTCGAGCTAGGTTGTCGTCACTTGCCGACACCAGCTTTGTGAGGGAATCGACATTGACGTTTGTTGACCTAGGCACTTAAACAATCTCGAAGTGCTCAAATTGCTCGAGTAGATCCTGAACTCTGCGCAAATAGGATATCATGCCCTTGGCTAGTGCTCAGCGTTGACTTGACCGACGACTAGCTGAGAATCACTGTGAGCTTTTACTCTCAGGGCTTCCAAGCCCTAGCCAGGTGCAGCCCTGCCAGGAGGGCCTCACTACTCGCTTCGTTGTTCGAGGCACGGAACCTGAACCGTAGGGCTACTCCACCTTGATGCCCTCGGGAGAAAATCAAGATCAAACTTGCCCCTATGCCTTGGTCATTGGAGGACTCGTCTACATGGAGCATCCAAGTTTGCTTAGCGGGCGGGTTCGTAAATTCTTCAACAAAGTCCGCCATAGCCTTGCCCCTTGATGACAACGCGTGGTTGGAACCGTATGTCGAACTTGCTAAGCTCAACAACCCATTTGGTGAGCCAACCCGACGTCTCTATGCTTCTACAGCACTTGTCGTAATGGTTGGTCCGTAAAGACTTGCTATGAAATGCGCCTAGAAGTACGTCCTCATGTGTCTGGCCGAGGTGACCAGGCCAAAGCCAACTTATCAATGTCAGGGTACCTGGTTTTCACATTGAACAGTGCCTTACTGATGTAGTAGACCGACCTCTGGATGTCCTCGTTGTCCCTGTACTAGGACTGAGCTTACGGCCGATGTCAAGACGACCAGATACAACGACAGTTCTTCACCGTAAATGGGCTTGGACAGGAGAGGCAGTGACTCGAGGTAGGCCTTTAGCTGCTGGAGGGCCTGCTCATATTCATCCGTCCAAGTATTCTTCTGACATCCCATTAGCTGCCTAAAGAAGAGAAGACACTTGTCAGTCACCCTCGAAATGAATCTGCTTAGGGCTACCACTTGACCCGTGAGGCATTGGATTTCTTTGATGGTCGGCTAGCCCATCTCGATCAAAGCTTGAATTTTTTCATGGTTTGCCATGATTCCACACCGGTTGACCATGAAGCCAATGAACTTACCCGAGCTGACACCAAAGGCGCACTTGCTCGAATTGAGCTTCATCTGGTACTGGTGAAGTACTGACAAATATGCCGCGAAGTTCGGAAATGTGATTCGTGGGGTAGGTGCTCTTGATGAGCATGTCATCGACGTATACTTCTATCGACTTGCCGATCTGGCTAGCGAACATGCGATTTACCAACCTTTGGTAGGTCGCCCTGATATTTTTCAACCCGAAGGGCATGACCTTGTAGCAATACAGGCCTCTATCAGTGACGAAAGGCTGTCTTTTTCTCATCTGAAGTGTGCATCCAGATCTGATTGTACCCAGGAGTACGTGTTCATGAAGCTGAGCAGAGCATAGCCAGCCGTGACATCGACGAGCTGATCTATGCGGGGGAGAGAAAAGCTATCTTTTGAGCACACCTAGTTGAGGTTGTTACTCTCCATTTTTCGTTCGCCTTCTTGAGAAGCACTATATTGGCGAGCTAGTCGGGGTAGTTGACCTCTTTGATGATGCCGACCGGGAAGAGTTTGTCGACCTCCTCATTGATGGCTGAGTACCTCTTCGCATTGAAAGGCCGTTGCTTTTGCCTGAACTGGCTTGTGATTCGAGTTGATGCTGAGACGATCCACCATGATGTTTGGATCTATACCTGACATATCCTGATGGGACCAGGCGAATATGTCTGAATGCTCTTTGAGTAAATTACTAAGCTCCTGCTGAAGCTCGGGACTGAGCTATGAGTTGATCTGGTAGACCTTCGTCAAATCACGGTCGTCGATCTGGATAGTGAGGAGCTCTTCGGCTGGAGCGCCTCTCTCCAGAGATTCCTCCCGGGGATCAAGGGAGGTATCTCGGATAATTGTTGAGACCTGGGCCTTACCGCGGAGGGCCATCTCGTAACAGTATCATGCTTCCCCCTGATCTCCTTTAACTTTGTTGGCTCCCCCGTCTATCGGGAACTTCATCACCAAATGGTAAATGGATATCACGACTTTGAGTGCTCGTAGAGAAGGCCGACCAAGGATAACATTGTAGACAGAGGGCGTGTCAACCAAATCCATCATGAGGAGGACCTGGTGGGGGGCTTCGTCGGTGGTGATTGAGAGGGTGATGCTTCCTTCTGGCATGACGACCTTACATGCGAACCCGAGCAGTGGCCTCTTCACGGGTCGGAGCCTTTCCTTGTTAATATTCATTCTGTCGAAAGCGGATGAGTAAAGGATGTCGGCCGAGCTCCCAGTGTCGATCAGCATCCGGAACATCCTCTGGTTGGTGACGACCGTAGTCACCACGAGTGAGTCATTGTGGGGGTGGATAACCCCTCTGGCATCATCTTTTGTAAAGACAATGGGGGCATGAGTCGATCTTAGGCGCATTACATGGTCAACTGGTGAGGTTGACCGAGTGTTCGTCCTCGATGTATCGTGCCCTCTGAGCATATGCCTTACGGGCAGTTACTAGAGTCACCCCAATGGGTCCGTCGAAGATTGTGCGGATCTCCCCTACTAGGTCATTGTTGATTTCTCTTCTCATTGTTTTGGATGCGGTACCGGCCTCTGGCTGTCCGAGCGTCGGGCAATGTACTTGCATAGGTGGCCATTCCAGATAAGCTTCTCGATCTGCTCTTTTAGGCTCGAAGCAATCTACTGTGTTATGACTGTGGTCCTTGTGAAAGAGGCAGTACTTAGACTTGCTTCACATGTTCGGGTCAGTCCTAATCTTCCCCAACCACTTAAGCACGTCTCGATCTTTTATCGATATGAGCACTTGGTCGACCGAGGCGTTTAGTGTCGTATATCGATTGAAATGGCCAACTGGTGCTTTCGATGCCCGAGGGGCGTCAGCCCTGCTTGGAGGGCTGTGGCCTGTCTTTCCGTCGCTTCTTATCTGGTTCCTCCTTTGCTTCCTTCCTTTTCTTTGAGGAACTGGCCCCGGCCTGGTGCGAGCTAATCAGCTCCTCGATGTTGGTGTGCTTTTGTGCCCAGTCCAGGAGCTTGGACAACATGACCAAAGGCTTCTTACTATCCGACCAAAGGAACTTCCCTTATCGCAAACCCGTTATCATTGCATGGAGAGTCACTTCGTCGGTTAGACCCTCAATCTAGATGGCCTCGACGTTAAATCGGGCCAAATATTGTTTCAACGACTCATCCTCCCGCTGCCTTGTCATCCCAAGGTGAGTGGAGTGTTTCCTTGTCTTTGAGCTGCTAATGAATTGCAGTCGTGAAGGACCGACTAAGCTTTACGAAGGAGCTTATGGACCTTGGCTTCAAGTTCCAAAACCATAGCCGAGTAGAGCCTATCAGGGTTAGCAAAAAGGTCTTGCACATGATGGGGCTGCTCGCACCCTGCAGTTTCATCCAAACTCAGAACAACTCAAGGTGCTCAACGGGATCCCCCACCCCCGTGTAGGACGTTATATGTGGTGCTTTAAGCCGTTTCCCCATCAGCTCTGCTTGGATGTGATGTAGGGGAAGAACCCCATCTTCGAGGGCGTGGATCAGGCACCTTCCTGCGGGAGATGGATAGGAAGAAAAACAAGAGGAAACTAAGGAATTTTCGATTTTGGAGTTTTAACTAAAACAGAAAATTGTTATTCCCGTTTATGGATTTTGGCCCAACTCGTGGGGCCCATCTTGATCATTTATGATGATCCGTTCCGTCCATTTCGTAGAGCTACTCGACGCCGAGAAAACCCAACAAGTTTCACGTCAAGTGGGGAAGAATGATGTAGGGGAAGAACCCCATGATCGAGGGTGTGGATCTCGCACCTTCCTGCGGAAGATGAACAGGAAGAAAAAAAGAGGAAACTAAGGAATTTTCGATTTTGGAGTTTCAACCAAAATAGAAAATTGTTATTCCCATTTTTTAATTTTGGCCCAACAGGTGGGGCCCATCTTGATCATTTATGATGATCCGTTCCGTCCATTTTATAGAGCTACTCGACACCGAGAAAACCCAACAAGTTTCACGTAAATCTGAATTAAGGATTGATCGTGGCATCCAAAATGGTACGAACTATCCAGAAAGTTTCGAATTCCACCCACTAAAATTGGAGATGGTCTAGGTGGCCCACTACTACTGATATGGAGAATCTGAGCCGACCATGTTTTGTCAGCAAAACCACAAAGTTTTGTGGCAATCAGATACTTGGATTACTCGTATCAGCGGAAGGAAGATGACGCCCGACAGGCGTTATACAGTTTGAGCAGATTTTTCTGTTTCTTTTCTAATTATATTAGGATTTTTTTTCCTTTGCAAGTTAGTGTTAAGTATGAATTTAGGGTTTAGTTTATTATTTAAAGCAAGATATTTATGTTTATTTTATTATTCATTCAATCTATAAAAAACAATTATTCGAAATTAATTTCCTCTTTTTATCCTTTTATTTCTTCTCGTGGATTCAAGAAACAATCGGTTAGGGAGATGGTGATCGACCTACCATGTCCTCCCCGTGTCAGGATGTCATCTATGAACGGGGACTCTGTCTGCTTTACAAGGGCATTGATTGAGATTAACCCTTTGGCTTGGTGGATCCGTCACATGTCGTCCATTTTCTTGTGGAGTTTTCGTATCTGTATTTCCCAGGGGGTTCCGCTTTCCGTGATGTATTCAGGATCTGCGTGCTCGGCGGCCTCGCTCCTCCGGGCTTGACGCTTCTCCTCCAGTGTATGGCTGAGGTAAGACACGTCAAGCTCGGTCAAGGTCCGCACCAGAGATGGAGTAGTTCTGTTGACATGGTTGCCATCGTCTGGCTCCCGTGCCTGGTCACGCCACTGAGACGGTTGACCGCGATCAGGTTGGGGGGGCCTCCTCTTGCATGTCAGGTGGTTGTTGGTGAGTCCTTCCTTCTATGAGGGCCGCGAGGTAACGCATATGTTCCTCAAGAGTGGACAGACGGTAGACCCCCCGTGGTTGTGGGACCTTTGCTTGCCTAACCCCTGCTAGGACAACGGTGGTGAGGCAAGCTGGGGGGGGGGGGGGGGGGGGGGGGGGGGGGGGGGGGCTCCTTGGCTACTTCCGGCTAGAGGTAAGATGGGCCCACCCCCGCAGGCGTCTTTCCCTTCTTGCATCCTCCAACCATCGGGGTAGAGGACTCGGACAAGTGTAGAGTGCTTGTCACCTCAGCATAGGGTGAGAACACAACTTGGCCGTCGATCCCACAGATGACACCAACTTTTGCTACTAAAAAGTGAACAACCATTCCGACAGTTCGATATCTGCTGCAAGGGATAAAATTGCCTTCGGGTAATTGCTGGACGATGTCTGAACTCAAATGCTTCTGAGGACCTGCAAGACAGCGAAACGAAGACAAGAAAATGGGTGACCGGAGTCCGATCATTAGCCCTCCGATGCCTAAGTCAGCCGAGAGATTAAATGGGCAGCATGTCGGCAAGGGTCAAATAGTGTGTACCTTTCCTTATGGGGATGAGGATATTTATAGGTGGGGACCTTTACCAACGCCTTGACCTGATGGGATAGGTAAGGCGGTATGGTCTATCTTGCTGCAACGGTCATCACTGTGGCGAGAGGGCACCATGCCTTCTCCCCTACTTCATTTATAAGAGTTGGTGTAGGTGCCATCCTGTCGGACTATCCGCATTTATGGGAGGTTACCATGGGTTTCTTGTGGCCCACGCTACCCCACCGAGGATGGGCTGGTCGTTCGAGCTGGGCTGGGTTAGGTCGGGCCGTAGGGACGAGTCCGGGATAAAGGTCAGGGTCCGACACCGGGCCGACCTCCCTAACTTGTGGACATTTCTAGGGGGGACCCCGAGAATGAGCTTAGATGCCGAGCTGATCATCCTTATCAGCCCGAGCTCTAGGACATCCGACGACCTCCTCTCGATGCGGTGCCCACCACACTAGGCTTGCCTATGGAGCTACGCTTAGGGCTCCCGACTTGATGTCGGCGTAAGGCCATGTCTTTTGGAGTCTGACCCTCACCTCAGCTCCAAATACCCCCACAACAACAACTATGATCATTTTAATGACATGTCCTCACCCATCTCAACATCCTCATTGCAACTATGTTCATTTTAAGGACATGTTTCTTTATTGTCCATCATTGTCTAGTAAAGCATTTTTTTAACAACCACTCACACCACCATGAGTGGTCGAACCCATACCTCGTGTCGAAACTCTCGTGAGTCTAGAACTAATGCAGGAGTAAGGACCCATAATGCATAATGGGCACTATAGCTACCTTATAAAAATTTCACTTACAATTTAGGTGATACACCATAATCCCAGACACATCTCCATTTCAGCGGTTGCAAATCCACCGTGAATAGGGCTGTCAACGGCACGGATCATTATCCGTATCCGATCCAGATTTGCTCCGATTTAATCGGATTCGGATCAATAATCGGATCATCGGGTAGGATACGGATACCCAAAGATGATCCGTTTAATATTCGGGTCGGATTTGGATCAACCTTGATCTGACCCATTAACGACCCGACCTGATTTAAAAAAAAAAAAAAAAAAAAAAAAAAACAGCGGTCTCCTTTGTCTCTACTCTCCACGCACGAGCATCTCTCTCTCTCTCTCTCTCTCAGATATCGGGTCGAATCATAATCCGACCGGAAACGGATTTTTAAAAATTTTAACGGGTCGAGTTCGGATCATATACTTGTGATCCGAATTGGATTCGGTTCAGATTCAGGTCGAATATACCCTTAATCGGGTCGGATACGGATCATCACTGATCCGGCCCGTATCCGACCCATTGACAGCCCTGGTCCGTGAATAGCCTACTCTTTATTCACGGGGGTATAATCTTGCTATGCTTATCTTGGCATGAAAGTTTAGGATTATCCAATTGAGGAGATTCTTGGGGCATAATCTGTTGATAGTGGGATCCAGTGGGCCAACGGTCTGGATCATTGACATAAAGCACCACCTGTACGGTCTTAAATCCATGGATATTTCTGCATTTTCTCTGATCGCGTCCAAGATAGATGGTGCGATTCCTCATCTTTAATAAATATCTCCACGTAAGAGAGGACAGGAATTCAACGCGTTTTTATCGGAAAGCAGCGGAAGTCTGAAAGATGAGATGGCAAAGGCTGACTGGGACTATGGACTTTGAAGGACCCATTCCCATTATACTTTGGTAGCCAATCTTGTTACTCTTACCTTCGAAGACCACTACGATGATGATAGCCCTGCCTGCATCATGGCCCACTCATCCCTGCCTACATCATGGTCCACTCATCTCTTCCACCTTCTTATGTGATCTAATGCTGCTACCTACTCTACTCATTTTCTATCCGTCAGGCATGGACCACAGCTTCTTCTGCAGGCTCCACCGTAGATAAACAGGACCATCCTAAAATGTCCATTTTTTCCTCAAAACAAATGGGACAGCCGGACACGGCCAATCCATGGAGAGGACTGCTGAATGAGCGGTCCAGATATCTCATAGTCATCCATCTGCCACATGTCCCAGTGAAAACTTGTGATGGTTTAGTTGCACTCAGGTTAGGTAGTAATCCTCTTCATTGCACTTGATAATAGAAAATGATAAATGTGGTGGTAGGTGCAGACTTCATGAGCTATCAAATCTAAGGTCGGCCCATGGGCCGACTAATGTAGTGGGCCTCCCTCGCTGCCGTGGAGTGTGGGGGAAGGGCCTTACCAGACAGCCATGTGCAAACGTTATTTTTGTTTGATTACAGGTGCATCTGAACCTATTCGCGCCTTGACCCATTGACTATACCGGGGAAATTTGGTAGTGTTCTCTTCCATTCAATCGTACAGATTAGAAAAAGAAGAAGAGGGGGAAGAAAAAAAGAAACATTTGTACGGTGGTATGCAAATCAAAGGTTAAAAGTTAAAAATGGAGGCTGGTCTACGTTCAAAGGGTAAAAATGAACTGATTGATTACTCTGTTACGATCATCTAATTGGTTAGATCAGAATGTGGCCCAAAATTTGGATGGTGCGGATCAAGGATGCCGAAGACAGGGGACCTTGACGCGGATTGCGTACTAACCCTCTCTACTGGTCGGTGCTCTGTGGGCCCCACTAGGATGTATGTATTTTGTCTCAGCTGTACATTCATTTTTACAGATCATTTTAGGGCATGAGCAAATCTTAGGTGGATCACCCCACAATAAAACTGTGACCATTAAAAACTTCCTACGGTCTGCTGGAATATTTATTTGCCATCCAACCTGTTGATTAGGTCACATAGACCTGGAGGAAGGGAAAACACAATATCAGCTTGATCAAAAACTTGTGTGCCCCTAAGAAGTTTTTAATGGTGGCGTTCAGTTACTAATGTTTCCTGTGGAGTGGTGGATTTGGATCTGCCTCATTTTTTTTCTTTTTCACGTCGTGCCCTAAGATGAGCCAGCAAAATAGATGGATGGCTGCCCTAAGATGAGCCAGCAAAATAGATGGATGGCTGGGATAATAATAATAAGGGAATTTTACAAAATAGTACCCGATTATTACCGTATTTACATCTAAGTACCTTTTTAAATTCTAATTTCATTAGGCCACTTATTAATTCGGATAATTGTTGAAGAGATACTTTCCGTTAGTTTTCTCTCATTTCCATCCAGTTTTTTTAATAAAATGACAAAAATGCCCATATTAACATTAATATGTAGCTTAATTACCGAAGAACGCTTTTGTCTACGACGCGACTACAAGTCCATAACCATGGGCCCACCATGACATATGTGTTTTATCCACGCCATCCATCTGGTTTCACAAATCATTTTATGACATGAGCCAGATAATGAGTCAGATCCATATCTCAAGTGGACCACACCACAGGAACAATGGTCATTGAGCACTCACCCTTAAAACTTCATTGGGCCCACAAAAGTTTTGGATCAAGTTGATATTTGTTTTGCCCTTAATTTAGGCTTGTCTAATAGGTTGGATGGCAAATACATACATCACGGTGGGCCCTACAACACCCCAACGCATAACCAGACCACTGCTAAGTGGTTTTGGCAACAAGGGAGCCGATTAGGTTCATCGCCGACCTCACCCAACACGGTGTGACCCTGACTATGGGGCCCACTTTGATGTATGTGTTGTATATCATTTTAGGGAATGATTCCAAAAAAAAAAAAAAAAAGTTGATCATTCTCAAGTAGGTCACATCGTAGGCAACTGTGGTGATTGAATGCTCACCATTTAAAATCATCCTTAAGCCCACCATAATGTTTATTTTTCATCCAACCTGTTGGTAAGGTCACACCGACCTGGATGGAGGGGAAAAACAAATATCGGGGTGATCCAAAACTTTTGTGAGTGATAAGTTCTTAATGGTCAATCACCACTGTTTACTTTGGTGTGATTCACCTGAGAATTGGATCTGCTTCATTTTAGGGGTAATGACCTATATTTCCTTAGTGTTTATGTACCATCCAATCTATGGATAAGGTTAAAGAAGACTGAATGAAGGTAAAAAATAAATATTAGCTTAATCCAAAATTCTTGTGGTCCATTAATAATAAATGACCACCGTTTCTTATGCTATGATCCACCTGATAATTGTATCTGCTTAATTTTTGGTATAATGCCCTGTGTTCAAAAGGTTGAATAGGGTGAATACATAATACATACATCAAGGTGAGCCCCACGGTAAACCTAGGCAAGGGCCACACTGTCTTGGGTGAGGCTGGGGTCTCACCTAATCCGCTCTCATGCGACTCATGGAGGCTGCTCATCAAGAAATCATCACGGTCTCAAAAATGAGGCCAATCTTGTTACCTGCAGCATTTCTCAACTGGCAATAGACAACATGAGTTTGGATCCTCTGTTGGCTTTCAAGCAGGAAATCCCTGCTTGGAGCCTTTTAATTGGTCCACATCACACTGCATGATGTCATGTGACCACGTTGCAGACCTATGTGATGATGTGGATCAATGAAAAGGATCCAAGCAAGAATTTCCTGCTTGGAAGCCAACAGAGGATCCAGGCTCGCCAACAGAGGTTCCAGGCTCGCTTGTCTACTAGACCCAAACTCATCATGCTACCCGCCCTGCCCCGCCCCGCCCTGCCCTGCCCTGCCCATATAGATTATGGATATAGGCTAGGACGATGACCCCAGCACCTAAAACCTGAAACAAAATGCACACTACCGTGATCCCCAGATCCCTCAAAATATTGATCATATTTTCTTTACTTGTTGGGGAACTCGAGCACACTTATTATTTCCCACAGGTAGAGCCTCTGCTCTAAGACGCCAAACCATAGATAGATTGGGCCGTGCAGCAAAAGATCTCCTCATCCGATCAATGTGAGCCTTTAGTCATGAGTACTGTCAGGGTGGTCCACTGGATGGATGACCACATTTGTATAGAACGCATCTGATCGCATTATAAATAATGGAAGAAATAAAAACAAATACATGTGTCCATACGAATGAATGTGTTTGCCAACCAGGCTGAGTTGCAAATTAGATATTGTATTCTTAATCCTAATCCAGGGGATACAAATTAATTCCAACAGGTGCCAGCGCACACCTCGATCCAGCAACAAATGAAAAAGCACCATGTAAGCTACAGTGAAAAAGGGCAAAACCTCCATTAATTTTTACCTTTCACAATTGGTCCCCATGCTTAACATGCACATCTGGTGTTTTTTCTTCGGCACTGGATACGGTGCATACTGACACCTGCTGGACACAATCCATCCCCTAATCTTGGAGCATTGGGTCCAAGCAAGACTTCTTTGCCCAACCCGAATCACACATGACATGATGACCCAAGTCGAAGCTTCATCTATAACTAAGGTTTAACTCAGCGGGTACTGCATTTTAGGCATGATAGGACCAGAAAAATAGTAGCATCACACCTTGGTAACATCTCACCCCCTCGCACAGGGGAGAGACCGCATTTGGATGCACGAGTAAATCCTATTACTATCATTCAGTTTAAGCAAAGAGGAAATGGACAAAAATCAACGCTGTTTCTCATAGCATTCATAATGAGGAAACTGCCCTCAAATTGTGTTGAAAAGTTGAAGCTCACTCCCCCAGTATCAATGCTTAATGAAATTATGAATTGGTTATACAAGTTAGGTAGACTGAATACAGCAATTTGATTGTATGCTGCACCTAGATGTACTGCAATGTCTCTCTTAGAGGGAGCTGCTATTGTGGCTCATGCCGCCAAGGAAATGGCATAGGTGCATCCTGAACTCCAAACATGGGCAAACATGGATGATGATTGGGACCATTGATCTCTATCCCACCAGATGGATGGAATGCTGCCAAAAGCCATGGTACTTGGCAACTTTGAGCATCAGATTGTTCAGTTTTGCCTGTTGAAAGTGGACTGCTGCAATCAAGAGCATTGCTTTTAGGATATTTTATACTCATGGTGGCCCACCAAATCAACCACCCTGATCACCGTAAATAGGTGTCATTTGTACAATAGAGATGTTGTCATTGCAGCAATGTTCTACTACAAATAGGGGATGCATAAATCATTAAGCTGAAGTTGACAGGCAGTTCGAGCATAATGAGAAAGGCATCACAACTCTTAGTCACATGTACCATGGTTAAGGTGGTTAAGGACGTGTTTTACTGTCATAGAGCGTGACTTATTGGCTACCTACCTATAGGCTGAGTGGTGATGTATGAACAAGAAAAGCAATAGACAGTATCCCACCATGACACAGTCACGCAATTCCTCAGGTTAATATTTTCAACAACCCCAAATTCAATAATCACAAGCTGTCCCAAGTTACCCAATGCACCTGATCTCTCTATGGGAAAGATCATTGGCATTTGAAAAGACAAGGTGCTGCAAGGTAAATGCTATACAAAATTAGTAAAGATCTGGGCAGTATAACCATAATGCCTCAAAGAAATGACTCAAGTATACCTGTAATTCCTCATAGCCACAGGTTAGGAGTCATCCTGTGTCATGAAAAATTCATTTCTACCTCCAAAGTCAAGATGTTTCACTTTTGTCAGTCGAGCTTGAATTTGCGAAGGCATCGTCCACTGATTGACACTACTCCGTATATAAGTAGCAACCATGAAAGAACCAAACCTGCCAAAAAAGGACAAGAAAAGACTACATAAAGTTGGAGGAATTTGAGGGATGATTGCATATAAAAAACATCTATCACTTCACCGCAAAATGCTACTGATGCATGATGAAAATATCTGACATCACTGCCAAGAACCAACCCCTTCAGCAATTTAGGGAACAAAAAAGAAGAATGTTGTGAAGTTTAAAGCATGCTAGGAGGTACATTAAGATACCAAACAATGCTTCAATACTCAGTACCTGGATTACAGAGTGGAGTAAATCAGTTTTCTGACTAGGCACCCAAAATAACTCCTGGAGAAGGGTCTGGTTTTGAGAAATTGACCAGTCAACCATCAACACACCGTTTATTTCATAATCTCAAGGCTATGAAAGCAAAAGGGGAAAGTCTACTTTCAAGATCTCGACTTTTTTCAATTACAGGGATGCTTTTGTAATTTTATATGCCCTTCAGAATGGAAAACCAACCTTATATAGCCAAACTGGAAAAGAAAAAAAAGGATCCTTCTTCCCTCTCAGTTCTTCAGAAACCTAACCTCACAATTATTTTTTTTAAACACTATAGTCAAGCATTCAAGTGCCTAGCAATTTGTTTTACCTCCCTATTTTCGATGGTTTTTACTTCCATTTTCGGTAGAGTTTACCATATCTTCACTGGCTTGAGATGGCCTGCAAGTTTCTTCCAAAAAAATTGGCTTAGTCGAGTCAGGAAGTCAACAGCCTAGCTTTTGAGTCTATATTTGGATTTTCATATGCAGCACTAGGAATTTCCACTGCTACGCAGCTAAGTTCGCTGGACACTCCAAAATTGGCGATGCATCACATGATGCTACATATCAACGAGGGACATGTCTGAAACTTGATGGCTCACAAACAAATAAGGTGTTTCTATAATCATGAATGCATGGAACCAAGGAAACTTTCTCCAGTTTTTAGAAAAGGTGCACGCAAACTGGAAAATCAAGTACCTGAAAACGCTCCATAGAATAGGATAGATAGACGGCGCCTGGTAATCCATGGTAGATCAACCTCAAGAGAACAGTGGCGTAGTAATTCTCCAGCCTTCATGGTAGGTTTCTTTATGTTCCTGGTTTGCAACTCTGAGAGCAAAATATTTACACTAGTAACAGGTACGCCATCCATGTCCTTCACTTCGAGTTTCAGAGTTACTGGAGTAGCATCCCAATCAATTTCGATTGCCCCAAAATTTGTCTGGCCTGAACCACATCAAGTTTGTGATGATTAATTTCAGGCCTCCACTAAAGCCACGCCAAGAAATAGCTTAAACAAGATTATCAGAAGATGAATCTTAATAATCAACAAGGTTGAGGGAACCAGACAGACATAAATTGGGAGATGAAAAGAATGTAAAAAGAATAAAACAAACAAGCATAACCATATGCACAAAGCTAGGCATAAAGCATTCTGAGGAACTCCATACAAGAACTGCTTCTCATTTCAAAAGTAGTGCAAAAAGAAGTAGCCATCTTTAGAATACATCTTGAACATGGAACCAAACTTCAGAACTGTAGTTGCTTATGAAAAAAGAAGAAGAAGCTTCAGCATGATAGTTATATTTTAGAAATATGAAATCAAGCGTTGCATTCACAGCAACACACTAAAAAATTTGATTCATGCACATTGAAAAAAGAAAAAGAAAAAAAAAAGACACATTTCCAGAACATTTCAGGAGAATATTTATACACAATGGGGACTTGCATTCAATGTCAACAGAACAATGTGCCTTTTTCTTAAGGGAAGAGATCCCAATATATGTGTACTCAAGTTGGTTCAGGTGCATGTATGAACTTCCAATTTTATTTTATTTTTTTAACACCCACACACGCCACAGGGGCACTCAAACAAGTTCATATGTAACATCTAACAAAATCTAAGGTGCATGTATGAACTTCCAAGTTTTTTTTTTAGACACCCACACACACCACAGGGGCACTCGAACGAGTTCATACGTAACATCTAACACAATCTAGTGAATCAGAATTCAGATATAGAGAGAAGATATAAAAGACAATACTTGTGAGGGGAAGCTAAATATCATCATTCCAACTTACCATATGTGCACGATCTGTGGCGGCATTTCTGGTCAAAAACTCTCATAGTAGTGGGTGTCATCCATGATCCAACTCTCACTAGGAAAGCTAATGGCAGTGGGACTGCCTTCTCCACAGCTTGTGTAAGTCCACTTGAAGTTATCTCATAAAGCGGATATTGACAGCCACAGTCATATCGTGCTATCTCTCCAAAATGAACATCACCACTTAAGAAGAAAACCCCATCTCTCTATACAGAAAAAAAGACTTGCCACAGAGAGAATTTAGAAGATGAAAATCGTCCTAAGCATAGAGCAATATTAAAGGGTTAAGCAATTTTTCCTGCTTATAACAAGTGAGAATTTTCTTACATAGAGTCACCAGGAGGTTCACATAATTTCTTTTTGGGGAGTACCGCAATTTGGGGGAAATAAGTTAATGCATGCATAAAGAAAATGCATAGATGAGGTTTTCAGATTAAGCAATCGATATTCATCAGTACCTAAACAAGGTTTTCACAAATTCGGAATTTGAGGTAACTGAGTGAACCATTTAACTCAACCCAAGTTCAGCGAGGATCAGCAAAAATACAGTTTGCTGACACTCAGGATTCCCTACAGGTGAGCCCATATTACACTGGTCCTGAACTGTTGAGCTGATGAGCCCCACTGTTGATAGGGGACACCCCTGAAGCTGCCTAGATTGGGAAGTCGAACCTTGAATTTGTTCAATTCAATTTAAAGTCAAGTTTACATCAACATTTGCAGAATGAGAACTGATCACCCAAAGGGAAGCCAAACTAACTGGTGATGCAGGCCAATCTTTCCTGCCAACGTGCCATTTGTGTGAGGATGTCCCCACCAACAGTAGGCCCCATGAGGTAACCTTCACAGAAATAGGCCGGCCGGCTCATCAGATGGCCCACACCATTGGAATCAATGGAGAACTGATGGTGTAACTCAACATACAGGTGTGAAGATAACCTTGTTTCAACACTTAGGTCTTGGTATCGATTCCCAAGGGGGGTGGCTAACATTACTGTGTGACTAACAGGGGGGTTGGGTGTACTAACAGTGGGGTGTGTGTGCTAACCCAAAAAAAAAAAAAGAAATACAGGTGTAGCCCATCTGATGACTGGATCAAACAATTTTCATCATGAGTGATCTTCATTGTGGGCCCTACTGTTTTCATGGTGCAGATGCTCCTACACAAGTGACATGTTGGCGGAAAGATCAGCATGCATGACAGGTTATGGTGTCGTTGTCCATAAGTTATCAGTTCTCTTGCAAAATATAAATAAACAGTTCTGACCTTACTGTTATCAATTAATTTATACAGTCGGTCCCTTTCCTTCGGAAACCGTCCCCAAGATTCCAAATAAAATAGTGGCCCAGTAGTTGCAGAATGATTTGATATAACCTGAGTGACAAGAAGTTGCACTATAAATATAGGAATAAAATAAATCCAATAAAGACAAACAAATTTCACATTTTTTTTTTACCAAACTTTACACTATCAAGGTGAACAATTAGCTGAAAGGGATATGTTATTTGATCACCATTAACACATATGGATAACATGAACTCAAACATAACCTTATTTGAACTCTTGTTTATTCTCAAACAACCATCCAACTTTGCAATACATGAAAATATAGAGTGACAACCAATAGCCCTTTAACTATTCCAACAAATATCAAAGGCTGGGAAGTTTTTGCATATAAATTCTTTTTTAATTGGTGACTATGAAGTTAGAACTAGAATGTTACCCACTCGAGGCCATCACCAATACGGCAAAGGCTCTACTTCTGATGTGCACCACTCAGGCAAAGGCTCCACTTCAAAAGATGTGCATATAGATATGACGGGCCATTAGTTATTTAACCATTTGCTCATAAAAAGTTCTAATGAATCAATGAATATCACCAGCTAGATCCTACCATGCTGTCATGGGCCTCATGGCTAACATGGAATGAGATTTGAGTGGTAGAACTCATGGAGGGTGCAAACAGCTGGTTGTGGCTTACCAACCAGTTCTGTATTCCTACAAGCATATTTGACTTCTTGGACTTCGTCTTTTTCTTGTTTATGAATGTGCAATGGGTTTGATTGTGGATTTTCATTAGGCTATCTTGTTTTATATATTTGCCATGTTCTCTATTGGGCTAACTGATGACTCCATAGGTGTGATTTCAATCATAACATGTTTCAGATCCATGCATGATTTGTATAGGGCGTTCAAAATTCCAAACATGCGGAATTGGGTTTCATTTGTATAGGCTATAAATCAGAGTTTAAGTTTATTGACTATGTCAGAAATCTAACCCTGGTTTCCCAAAACCACAGCAAAACTCACTCAAATAATGCATGAAAAAAGGAGGTATTATATGATGTTTGATTGAGAGAAAACCTTTTGCTCAATCCAGCAGTGGCAATGTAAGCTGTTACCTGGACACTCCATGGAATTGTCCATGCCATAATATCGCCCCCATCAGATGTTCTAGCCATCTGATGAAAATGGAAGATCACAACAAGTGGTCTATTGTGTGTCTCTCATCCACAATGGAGTGCACATTATGAACAATTTCAATCAATAGAAAGTAGGCCTCACATGCTCTCATTCTTTTGGTCTGAACTACAGCTTGATTGAGCCTCACATGCTCATTCTTTGGGCTGAACTACAGCTTCATTGGGCGTTGTATATTGCATCATAAAATGGTGACTGTTACCATATGCATGCTGGAAGTTATATTAAGGCATTAAGCATTCTTCAGTTAAATAGCTGACCATAGACCCACAGGTTCAGGTACTGTAATAACTGACACACAGAAGTTTTGCAATTTCAAAAAACAAATTCTGACATACCTGAATCGAAGATGCTATGATGGTAATCTGTGACTTAGGACCATGGAGCTCTTTCTCCAACCACTGTCCACTGAGAAGCCCCCAGAATAGTTCCATCAGTGAATAATGGGTCCCTATGGTATCGGGTGTCTAAGAGGATTACCTGAAGAAGCACAATAATCCATGTTCAGTGCAAGGCATCTGTGTGAGCGTATACATCCATACACTGTAGCTCATACTTAAAGAATCTGACACACATAAAACAGGCTAACTGGTTCCAACATGTACTGCTCAGAAAAGACCATGGATTGAATACTGCTTTTAACTTTTAACAAGTTCCCATTTCATAGCTTACATTCTGAAAACATAATATTGAAGGAGATTATTCATATGGATAAAATGATTAATAAGAACGGCACATGACCCAACACTAAGCTTTAAATTGCCTGTAAGGATACAAAACAGATGCAGAAACAATCACACCAAGTTAATATTTCAACCAGCTAACAATTAATTCAAGCAGGAATCAATACTAGCACAGAGAAATGAATTTACAGAAGCAACATCTCTGACAACAAAAACTGAAACCTTCCACTTTCAGACCTTGACTCGTTTTCCCTCAGGACCAAACAAATAGGAAGCATACACACCAGCTTGTTTGCGCCTACATTTAAAAAAGCCAAGGTAAGAAGAACAGCATGGTCAAGCCCCAGAAAGAAGAAATCAATAGATATGCAAGCCATGTTCCATGAAACTAACACATAAGCCTACACAACAACCAGACAAGAAATGGATAGAAGCAAATATTATGCATCACTTCAGACCATATGCCTGCACAAGCATGCACACCGCCCCATACATGTGCACGTTCAGACATATTTTTGATAGCTCTCATGATGAATAAGCAAGTTTATCTTGAATCATTCTAGCTACTGTATGTGAATGGAATTATTACTTTCTTCATTTAAATGTAATAAATACATAACTGACATCAAGTCATAATGCTTTCTAGCACAGGAGTGTAATCTAGCAGTTAATTTTCTCTTCTTGGAGTTCAACTGTTCACATAAACAAACACAGGTAAGAGCATTACCCTAAGAGAGTGAAAGCATGAACCAGTTACTGAAAGGGATGAAGGTTCCTAAAGAGATCGGATTAACCACCAGGTGACTAGCAACTCTGACAAATGAATGGGAAATGTTCTACTAATGTCCATACTCCATAGTACATATGTCATAGGCTCCACTTCATACACATGGCTGCAACCACTGTGAACATGACTGTCCATGCCATAGCCAAAAATCATCACCAATGGGACAATCCTAACTCTGCAACAGGTTGCCTGCAAACGGACACACGGAAGCTAAATGGCCATTGGTCCACACATGTAAGTAACAATCATCATCATCTGTATGGTAGCTGCAGCAGCAGCAGTAGAGAAGATTATCATCCACATATAACAAGCAAGGTTCATTAAACAAACAGTTCAGGTTGTGGATTCTGAGTCAGGGCACATCCAAGGCCACCAAACAGATGGTCCGCATCACAGTATAGATGTCCATGTGTATGGTGGAGACGGAAGTCAACAATTGATAGACAGAACATAACCTCCGGGATAAAAAAAGTCCGAATGAAGTACAGTTTCAGATCTGTTCCGACCTGGCAAAACCCATCACAAGATGCTGCAAGATGTAGACGTACTTCAATAGTTAACTTTGGCAAAATTCTAGTCATGTTTGCCCTTAGCATCTATGAGTAACAAACTTGAGTCAAATATGTTAGGACAGCAATACTGTAAACATATGAGTAAGCCACCTAGTCATTACATGCCACTTACGGTAGAGTAACGATGATGATTTATTTGCATATTGAAAGAATCCTCACCGTGGGCTATCTTGGGGTTCGTCTAAGAAATCTAACATCAGCCTTTGGCTTACATTTTTCCCACTAAATTCTTTCCCTGCATCATTTAATCCATAATCATGGTCATCCCATGTGCCAATAACCTGCAACATCCAATAAGATTCAGTAACAAAAGTCAAAATAGAGAGAGCAAGGACAAGTTAGCAAACAAATTAAAAGGAACATGCAACAGATGACCATTAATTTTGAGTGGTTTAGGAGCATGCCAAATACCAGAAAACAACATAAGAGGGTGTTTGTTTTTCAATTTCTCTGCGTAAATACATGCAAATTGGTAATAATTACCGTTTACCCATGTTTGGTTGGGTGGTAATTACATCCTTGCAAAAACCATTTGAAAAGAATTTCTGTAAATTCATGGGGCCCACTGTGATGTCTGTGATATATCCACACCGTCCATTCATTGTAATAGAACATATTAGGGTATGAGCCAAAAAAATGAGGTAAATCTGAAGCTCAACTGGCCCACACCATAGGAAATCGTGGTTGTAAAAGGTTTTTAACGATAGGCATTCAACCCACTCTTTTGCGTGGTGTGGTCCACTTGAGCTTTGGATCTTCCTCAATTTTGGGGTCATGCCATAACATCAGCCTGCAAACTGGATGGACGGCATGGATAAGCCACATATATCATAGTGGGCCCCACATAAAATTTGCACATTTCTCGATTTTAGTGTCCAGAAAGCAAGTCATCACCATCAACATAGAAAACAGTGCTGGAATTACCTTGGTAATTAATCATTATTCATTTGCACGTATTTACTTGAGGGAATTGAAAAACAAACACCCCCTGAACAATATAAACAATGTAGATTTCATTCAACTGACAAACATGTGAACAACAAAACCTTGCTACAATCTACGACTTCCACTCTCAGTTGCAAATCACAGGACTGAATCTGACTTTACTCAACTCTCTTGCAGAAATGCAGCAGGATCCTCTAGCATCTTCATGTAATGCATGCAATTCTATCCCCACAGCAGAACATATGGCACAAATGGACATTTGGTAGTGACTTTGCCAATTTTGAAGATCAAACAGAGGTAGCCGATACGTCAGCTTCTGTGATCAGCAAGCAAAAAATAAAAGCTACAAACTGCATGATTTTCTTCCATCCAGTTTATACTTATTAGTCGTGCTCTCCCAGCCATACAGAAAGCATGGTCAAATTGTCCTTGTTCAATGGTACCGTCTTTTGGCCACTCTACAAGAATCAGTTCAACCAAACCTCTTACATCCCAGGCTTGCAAAGTTTTGGTGCCTGGCATCCATGGGTATATATGAAGTGAGGAAAAACATACAAGATGGACATGTGTAGAATAAAAAATAAAATAAAAAAGCCCTTTAAATTTGGGAATGCGTGTGTCCAAGATGAAGGGATTCCACCGCTGGCCAAGTTACAAAATCTTAGGAGAATATCTATGTACCAAAGTCGGGGAAAGATGGAAGAATATGTTAGGAAAGATGGACTCGCAAAGCTGGGGAATGTAACATTCTATGATGAGGACATCCAAGCAAAATATCAGAGGAGGAGGGCTAAGCCAGTCTCATTATGGCTAGATAACCATTAAATGAGGCCCACTTAGCACAATTCACATTCCTAGGCCACGTTGAAGACCCCACGTGCATGTTTGTGAATCTTTGAGGACCCCACACTGGGAAGATGCACGTAGGCTGCATATAGGAGCTTGATAGACACATCAGACCGTTGGATCGAGAGGACACGATGATCGGACCGTTGAATCATCATCATTGGACATCTTGATCGTGGACTCTCATGGGCCACAAAATAGTTTAGTTTGTTTACATGTTTCGTTATTTTTGGTATAGTTTATATTTGTGTTGAGATTAGAGAGTTAGGAACAATTTTTAATTCATTAAGCATCTTTAAGTTAAGAATCTTATTTGAGAGCACCTTTTTGTAAAAAGGTCTTTTCTGAGACTATAAAGGGTTGGATGTCCCCACCCTAGCCATAATGCATGTTATGAATGAAAAAGACTTCTCTCCTTTTGCTTTAAGATTGAGCAAAAATTTCATCATGTGATTGGATCGGTGGTACGAAACCATGAGGAATGATCCCTAGTTATCATTTCGACTTTTCTCCCTTCCTCAAGGTATTATCTTTCCTCTTTTCTTGTCTTCTCATTCTCTTCCATCAAAATGTATTTCTTCACTTTTCTTTTTCTCTTTTTATCTAGTTGTCTTTTCTTTTTTCTCTATCAACAACCAATCCCTTATTCCCTTCCTTCTTCTGCCTCTTCCCTCTCGTCTTTTGATTCCCCTACTCAAACCCCTAATTCCAAATCCTAATTTCCAAACCCTATAGTCCTAACCCTAACCTACCTAAACCCTAACAAACCAAGTGAACCCTTTTGAATTGAGAACAATACCTATGCTAGATGGAAGTTCTACCTTCTATAAATCCTGATTATTTGGTATTGTATTGGATTTACATTGCGGGACTGTCATATGGCTTGAATTCAAACATGTTATATTGCTGAATTTTTTAAAACTTGTGCTAGATTAGCATTATTTTGTGCTTTAAATTGTTCTAGTTAATCTGTTTATGATCTCATTACATCATTCTAGGTTAGGCCATCCGTCTCGCATCATGCTACTACGCTCCACAGCCAACTTTGTGGCAGCACTAACTTTGGCCTACACCTAGGTGGCCTCTCCACCTTGTGGCAGCTCTCACCTTGGTCTTCTAGGTAGCCCTTTTCACCTTGTGGCAGCTTTCGCGTAGGTCCACATCTCCCTTTCCGTAGGTCACCTCCTCCACAACTCAAATATGGGACGTGGTGCTAGATGTGATACTAAATGTTAAGACCCCAATGCCAAAAGCCCCAGGACTGATGGAGTGTGCCAAGCTAGGCCCTTAAATCATTGGGGATCTTAACAAAATATGGTAGTTGGAAGATAGTTGGAACTTTCCAGTTCACTTGTTCTTTCATACATTATCAGATGAGCATAGGCATGAATTGCTTTGTGATCAAGCCTTTCGTGGTTTCCTTCCTCTCCTCTAAAGGTGAATGTATTTTGTAGGACAACTCTTTTAGATAAAATTTTCAAAGGGAAATCATGCAGGATGGACTTAGTGATAGGTAAAATCTTTGGGTTGATTTGGGAATGGAGTATGGCTGATGAGCGCATGAGAGGTATTCTTGGACAAATTTGAGATCAAATTGGAAAGAATTTTGGGTGTGGTTGGATTGTTAACAAAGTTAAAGAAAGATGGTGATGTCCTCCAATCAGCTGGTATAAGCTAAATTTTGATGGTAGCTACTTGGGTAACCTGGGTCCGGCAAGGATTGAGATTTAGTTAGAAATCACCTTGGTGAAAGAAGCTGGAGTTCTCCAACCCAGTGGTTTTTGTGGATCCAATTATGCAGAAGCAGTGGCCCTTCTTCAAGGGAGAGGTTACAATATATGCCTGGTCATTACTGAGGGTGATTATAACAACACATTCAAATGGGTAAGATTTGGCAGTTGTCCATGGGGGATTACTAACCTTCTTGAGGAGTCATATGATTTATGTGCTAATATTGAGATGCAGTTCTCGCATTTCACAATGAAGCTAATTCTAAGGTGTACATGTTGGCTTAACAAGGTGTGCTTAGAGAATCTATTCTCTCTTTGGGTTTTCAAATATATACCCTTGATCACCAATCAGTTTGTGATTCAGATCCATTGGTGTATCAATTGGCTTAGAACTAAGAAGATCTCTCTCTATGAACAAATCTAGAACATATTTCCGTTTAGAAAATTAATTCCTTCCTTATAATTGGCAACTTCTATACCAAAAAAGTATCAAAGATGACTAAGATATTTTGTGAGAAAATGCCTCTAATGATACTTCCCAAGCTCCATAATCCCCCTATTATCGCTTCCTGTAACAAAAATATCATCAATATACACCACTAACACAATAAGACCCAAGGTGCCTTTTCGTGCAAAGATGAAATGATTCATAAGCTCCACAATGCTCCTATTTTCACCTCCTGCAACAACAATATCATTAACATACACCACAACACAATAAGAGTTTTTTTTTTAATAAGAGTTGAGGTACCTTTCCTTCATGATTTCGAGCAAATCCATAATTCAACACAACCTTATTGAATTTGTCAAAACATGCATGTGGCGACTACTTCAGCCCATAAATTACTTTGTTTAATTTACACGTTGTGATTAACTCCTCTTAAGCAACAAACCAAGGTGGTTGCTCTATATAGACCTCTACAAGATCACTACGACTAAATGCATTTTTTTTACATCCAGTTGGAAGGGAGGCTAACCATAACTAAAGACCATGGAGAGGATAACACGAATAGAGTTCAACTTGAAAACAAGGAAGAAGGTTTCAGTATAATCAACACAAAAGGTTTAAATAAATTCCTTTGCAACCAAGCAAGTCTTCAAATGTTCAGTCATATCATTAGGGTAAAACTTAACGGTGTACACCCATCTACAACCAATAACATCTTTACTTGCAGGTAGATTGGTGAGTTCTCAAGTATTATTCTGATAAAGATAAGGCATTTTCCTCTCCCTTCATCTAACAACATTTCCTGGTATGACTTAGCATAGAATGAGCGGACAAGGATATGGCAAATCCATAGAGAGTGGGACATAAGCATTGAAATGATACATATTTAGAGATAGGATGATCACTACATGTACACTTACCTTTTCTCAAAGCAATAGGAACATCATATCTATCTAGAGAAGTCACTGGATCACTAGGCTTAGACGGGGATATGTTGGACAACACTCTAGAGCATTAATATATATGTGTGTGTTATTGTGCTAAGTGTGTGGCCTTTTTATTGTAAATGCATGTGTACGGTATACCTTTCCTTTTCTCCTGCAATCTACCATAGTCTTTTATTCTAATAAAGCTTTGTGTGTGAGAGTATGTGGCCCTAACACAATATTCCCCAAACTCTCTTCTTTTCTCTTCTTCTCTCTCACTCTACTCCTCTTTTATCCTCACCATAATCATCCAACTATCTGCTACTTGGTATCAGAGCATAGATTAGGGCATTCCTCATCTAACAAGTTGAGAGGTGACACGTCAGCTTGCTGACGTCAGCATTGTAAGGACACATAGACCCCATTTGAGCTGGAAGTTTAGGGGTTTGATAGATCGTGATTTTAGAGGATTTGTCATGTTTTTTGGGGAATTTTTTAGGCCCTCTTTCATTGTGTTTTGACCGAAATAGAGAAATTCATAAACGGGCCCCCTAATTAGAATTTCCACGATCTATCTCGAATCGGTAAGTTTTTCTTTAGTTTCTCTCCTTAAGATGGATCAAGATCTTCCTCCCCAACTACTCATGGAGGATTTTTTAGCAAGGATTCGTGTTTGAGTGGGTTTTAACCCCAAATGAATGTGCGGCCATGCTGTTTTTCTCTCATTTGAGTCAGATCTGACTGAATTTTTGTTGTTTTGGAGGATTGCTGATTGTTTGGGGTTTATCTCTCATTTCTTTGGAAGGTTGAGTGAGAGGGTTGTTTAAGTCAATTTATTTTTCTCCTTAGAGTCACTTATGGAAGACAAAGGGTCCTCTTCTCTTGGCATGGGTTCTTTTGAATCCACCCATCTTCAAATCACCTCCATTAAGTTGAATGGTAATAACTATCTTCGATGGGTGCAATCTGTAAAAGTCTTTTGGGGACTCGTAAGAAGCTATCGTATATTGTAGATGATCCTCTAAACTCTACAGATGCCGCCTACAAGACATGAACAAAAGAGAACTATCAAGTTATTGCATGGTTGTTGAATAATATGGATTCTTCGATTAGCCAATCGTGATGTTTTTGTCTTCGGCTAAAGGCATTTGGAATACTCTTCATGATATGTTCTCCGAGTCTCAAAAATTTTCACGAGTATTTCAACCCATTCAAGAAATTGGTCGGTTCCAACGAGACTCAAGATCTCTAAAAGATTATTATTCGATGCTTCGAGGCATGTGGGATGAGTTGGACCTATATCAGCTCCCCTTCCTTCGAAATGTAAAGACGATTATGAACATGCTCAATCAAAACCCTCTATTCTGATAATGGGGGGAGGGGGGAATACATGTCCACTGCTTTCATGTCCTTCTTGCAGAAACATGGTATTTTATCTCGGACATCATGTGTTCGCACACTTCAACAAAATGACATCGCCGAACAAAAGAACCGTCATCTTCTTGAAGTTGCTCGTACCCTTCTCTTTGGCACGCACCTACCTAAGCATTTATGGGGTTATGTTCTTCTCACTGTCACTTTTCTTATTAATCGTATTCCCTCTCGTATTTTGTCTTATAAATCTTCATTTAATATGCCGTACCCTCAAGACAATCCATTTCCTTTATCACCTAAAGTGTTTGGTTGCACCTGTTTCAATCAAATTTTAGATGATAGTAACTAATGATAAACTTAGTCCTAGGGCAACTAAGTGTTTTTTTAGGGTACACTCGGAGCCAGAAAAGGTATAAGTGTTATGACTCCTTGACTCGTAAGAAATATATCTCTGCTGACGTAACCTTCTTTGAGGATGTTCATTTTTTCTCGGCTCACAGTAGGTCCCTTTGTGATCCTCTTGCGAGTTAGGGGGAGCATAATGCTTCACCTCTCCCTCTTGTCTCTAGTGATCATGGGGAAACTCCTTCACCCCCATTCCTAATTCTATTGATGCTTTGGACGATCCTAAGCCTTTGCGGGTGTATCATTGTCGCGATAAAACTTTACATGCTCAGTCATCCACTCTTCCATTCACTTTGGATGTTAGCTTAGGTAATTCTTCTACTTCCAGTCAGGATCTATCTATTGCCTTGCGCAAAGGGACACAATCTTGTACTAAGCACCCCAATAGCAATTTCATCTCATATAATCATCTTTCACCATCCCTTTAGTGTTTGCAGCTTCCATTTCATCACAGGCTATTCCTTGGTCTCTCTCACATGCTTTGCAAAATCCTAACTGGATGAAGGTGATGATGGAAGAAATGTCTGCTCTTGAAAAGAATCATACTTGGGAGCTAGTTCCTCTCCCTTCAGGGCACAAACCTGTTGGCTGTCGGTGGGTGTACACGATTAAATATCTTCCAGATGACTTCATTGATCACTACAAAGCCCGCCTTGTTGCTAAAGGATACACACAGACTCAGGATGTGGATTACTTCGAGACATTCTCTCCAATAGCCAAGTTTAATTCTATTCTTGTGGTGATCTCTTTGGTCGTCAATTTGTAATAGCCATTGTCCCAACTTGATGTCAAAAATGCATTTCTTCATGGGTATCTTCAAGAAGAGGTCTACATGCATCAACATCCTGGCTTTGTTGTTACCCATAATCCTACTCTTGTATGCCAGTTGAAGAAGGCTTTATATGGACTTAAACAGTCCCTGCGTGCTTAGTGCCACAAATTTAGTCAAGTTGTCATGGAGTTTGGCTTTATTTGTAGTCATGCCGACCATTCACTCTTTATATGTCGACGATCGAAGGGCATCATGGTTCTCATTGTGTACATGGATGATATTGTTCTGTCAAGTAGTAACTCGGTTGGCATAGGGGAGGTTAAAGAATTTTTTAAGAACAAGTTTGAAATAAAAGATCTGGGTCCCCTTCACTACTTCCTAAGCATTGAGGTTGCTCGCTCCAAAGCCGAGGTGGTCTTGTCCCAATGCAAATATGCTCTTGATCTGCTCATGTAAACAGGTATGTTAGGATGCAAACTTGCTACCACTCCCATGGATACTTCGCAGAAGCTTCAGCCAGATGATGGTACTCTCCTCTTTGATCCTGGAATGTACCGTCACCTCATAGGTCGGCTCGTTTACTTGACTATTACTCACATATATCTCTCCTTTGCAGTGAGTATTGTTAGTCAATTCATGCAAGTTGCTCGTTCTTCACATCTCATGGCTGTCTACCGCATACTCTGATATCTTAAATTAGCCTCGGGTCTTGGCCTCCACTTTCAGTCTCATGGTCATCTTCATCTTTTGGGCTATTCTGATGCTGATTGTGCGGATAATATCTATGATCCTCACTCTACGTTCGGGTATTGTACCTTCCTAGGTGGCAATCTTGTCACCTGGAAAAGCAAGAAACAATTGGTTGTTACTCGGTCCTCGGCTGAAGCAGAATATCGTGTTATGGCTTATGCGACATGTGAGCTCGTGCGGCTTCGTACCCTTCTTGACGAACTTGGCTATTCTCCTTCTTGCCCTATTCCTCTTCATTGCAACAACCAGGTGGCCATACATATTGCATGTAATCTTGTTTTCCATGAATGAACCAAGCATATTGAGGTTGATTGTCACTTTATTCAGGAGAAGGTAGCTTTTAAGGAAATCACCACTTCTTTTGTTCGATCTGGCGATCAACTTGCAAATGTCCTTACGAAGTCTTTAAGTCGAGATGCTCTTCATCGCGTTTGTGACAAGTTGGGCATGATCAACATCTATGCTCCAACTTAAGGGGGAGTCTAGAGCGTAAATATATGTGTGTGTGTGTGTGTGTGTGTGTTATTGTGCTAAATGTGTGGCCTTTTTATTGAAAATGCATGTGTACAGTGTACATTTCCTCCTCCTGCAATGTACCATAGTCTTTTATTCTAATAAAGCTTTGTGTGTAAGGGTATGTGGCCCTAACACAATATTCCCCAAACTCTCTTCTTTTCTCTTCTTCTCTCTCACTTTACTCCTCTTTTCTCCTCACCATAATCATCCAACTATCTCCTACTAACACATCACTAGTGGCCACACTATTTGTCTATTTTTGTTGTAAGTAGATTTTAAATTGAGGAAAAAAAGGAATAGAGGAATCAACAAAGGGAAGAGATTGGATTATGTCCTCTTCAACCACAACAGCTATCAACATAGCCTCCATATTACAAGATTTACTATCTTTTGAGAAGAACGGGGTCGAGAAAAATATAACATTTGTACGAGTATATTGTCTTTAAAGAGAAGGATTGTAACAATGATAACCTATTTGTGTTCGGGAGTACCCAAGAAAAATACATTTAATGGCTCTCGGATCTAATTTATTATGGCCTAACTCTAATTAATGAACAAAACACACACATTCAAATTTTTTGGAAGGTAAGTAAAACAACGAAGTATTTGGGAGTAAAACTTCATGAGGGGAAGGATTCAATTTTATTAGAAAATACGCTGTGAGTACTGTTAGTGCACTTTTCTGTGGCATAATAGTGTACCTTATTTGTCAATTACTTAGGCCAGTGAGTCTACTGTCGGTTGAGCTTAAAGAAGACGAAGACCGAAGACTCGAGCGGACCTGCTGCATCAAGGAAGAAGAAATAGGTAAAAGAGATGCCTTGGTGAAGCCTTAATGTTGAACCAAACCAAAACCCAAACATCTAGATGACTTTGACCGTATAGGCATACTTGTAGTCATCTTAGATTAGCCTTAGGTGTCCCAAAAGATCACCAAAAGGATGGCCAAAGAGGTTGCATGTGCTGCTGTAAAACACAAAAGAAAAACAACAGAAAACATGCCTCAACCAGTCGGCAGAAGGCCTAAATGGGAAAGCGACCAATATTGAAAAATCTGTCTCTGGGCTTAATTCGACCGGTCGGCTGGTTTGTCCGACCGGTCGGTGACCAACCAAAATGGGACAACAAGTTTTCTGAGTCCCGGGCCAATATTCGACCGGTTGAGGACCCCAGTCTGACCGATCAGTGAGAGGTCCAACCGGTAGGAAACTAGCCGTTTTATGGCCGTTTTCTATCCATTCCACATTTTTTATAAAACGGTTATGGGTCGTTTTTAGGGGAATGAGAGAGATTTCGAGGAGATTGAAGCCACCATTGTTGGAGACCATTAGATGTTCAAATCCTAACCCTAGCAAGGCATCTTCCTTGTGATTTAACACAAGAATGGAGCATTCCAAGCTCATGAAGAAGATATCCTTCCCCCTCTTTTGATCTCTAGAGTTTGAATCAAACTTGATAATTATGTTCCTATACAAATCTCTATGATGAGATCCTTGAAGGTGAGATACTGTACGCAACCCATTCCCATTAATTGTAAAGATCTCAAACCTATCCTCCTATCACCTTGAGCATCCATGCAAGGTAATTGATCAAGTAGAGCTGAGGCATTGGCAATACAGCGGCAATACGATCGGGGGAATAAAGGGGAGCTGATTGAAGCACGGAGAGAGCGAAGATCAAGCAACCCGAAACGGCGCTTAACAAGGGACTCATCCGTCAAGTAAGTTATCATATTAAGAGTCTGGTTGCACTCCTTCCTCGATGAAGGATTGAGTATGAGAGTTTGGATCTACAAACTCAAACAAGTCTCCGTGGGGAGCCTTCAGCGGGAGTATACGTTAGATTTTTGGATTGGAACCGAAGGGTTGGGAGAAATCTTGTCAAACTCCGAGGTTAAGCGATGAACCTTAAAATCTCCGTTATAGGTTGGGAGGAACCTTGTTAAACTCTCCGGTAGGGTGGAACCGTTTAAACACCTAGGTTGGGAGGAACCTGATTTAAACTCCCTAGTGAATGCCGGTGTGCTCATAAGAGTGAGTGCTTGAACCGGGAGTGGAGTAGGGTAACCGAACTATTATACATGCTTGTGTTTGTGATTGAGTTGAGCACATTGTTAATCTAGCTTTGTATGGTTTAATTGCTTAATTATTCATGCTTGATTAAGATGTATGCTAGGCACTAGATAGGCACATCCACACACAAGATGTACTTTCACTAAGTAGAGTAGACTTGAGCTTATATGGTCCACTCTCATATAGTCTACTTAGGTTGCATAGATTAGGTGCTTAATTAATTTAATCATTTGATTATCTATGCATGTTTGGGCTACGTTGTTTAATTGTTAATCAGTGTTCGCAGTATCGGTATCACGTTACGTTTCGCACCCTTGGGATATAGATACATATCGCGTATCGCTAGGGATATATCAATTGTATTACATAATGTATTGCACTTTTTGGGAAACATGGGGAAACATTGGGAAATTGATTGAATTTTTCAATGAAACTTCAAGGATTGTTAAAATAGACCTTAATGCACACATTTAAATCATAATATATAATAAAAATAAAAAATAAAAAAAAAGTCCACATAATAGAGTTCCTTTGTAAAAAGATCCTATGCTATGCGCTGTCTGACTGAACTGATGCAACTATTGTGTAAATTAATTCCATAAAATATATAAATGTAAGAAGACATTAATGAAAACACAACCAACTCATTGACAAAGTAAAACAAGCAAGAGAGTTGAGAAACATACCTATGGATGATGAAAACTGACTGGGTATCCTCCAAATACAATTTTGACTATCCTAGTTCAACGCAATGTAAGTTACCTTATATAGCTTAGATCTATATGGGGACTCAACAAAACCTAGAAAATGACTAATTAGACTCAACAACAATGAGGGACTCTTGTGCGGTTGGACAATACCTGGACGATATCGTCCAAGTATCGTCAATATTTTACAATATCGGCTGATATTTTGCCGATATCTCAACCGATATCGATATATCGCACTAATATTATCGATATCGGTCGATAATATCGTCAATACGCAGGAACTGTTGGAGTTTTTTGTGTCTCCAAGGGGGTTTCGTATCACCGATCAGCGATATCAATACTATCGGCCGATAGTATCGATATTGCAATCACTGTTGTTAATTATATACTAGCCTTGTGCTTGGACCCACTTAAGCTTGGAAGCTAAGTGTTCTTGCTTAATTAGTTTAATTAAGCAAGAGGTTTTCAAAAGTATTTTTAAATGGCCCTAATCCCCCCTCCCTTCCTTCTAGGACTTAGCCATAGTTCTACAAGCTCCACTCTAAGCTTCCGCACGCTTAGCGTCTCAAGTATTATCTAAAGACGCAATTTCAAGTACTGCATCACTCCAAAACTTTTGAAAACATTCATCTGATTTTTTTTAATTTTTGGGTGGGTGGGTGGGTTGGGGGGGAGAGTTAGTACACACACCCCACTATTAGTACGCCCACCCCCACTGTTAGTCACACTGCAATGTTAGCCACACCCCACTTGGGAATTGATACCAAGATCTCAGTGTTGAAACGAGGTTATCATCATAAAGAATGAGTCACCTCAAGTAGGTGGTGATTTTTTTCATTTTACAGCACCATTTTGTTGTGGGATATGGGCACACAATGTTTGATGCAATATAGTTGTTTCAGAAAAATACAAGATACAAACTAAAAGATTGAGACATCCCTTAGCGTTATTTGAACAAAACACAAACACTTTTGTGTTAAACTGATTTTGGACTTCAATGCGAAAGGTATTAAAAATAGAGAATAATTCAAACGTCTTTCCTTAAATAGATCAAAGTCATACGCAAAAAATCATCAACAGATGTAACAAACTATTTATACTTTGACCTACTAAAATTTGTAACCAGTCCCTAAACATTTGAATGGATTAATGAAAAAGGAACTAAACTACACTTTTCTACACATGATGGAAAAGGAACATGATGATGTTTACTAAGCTCACACACTTCATACTCTGGAACTGAAATAGATGATTAGGAATAATGCCTTCTTCAAGGATGGGTGGCCGGGATGGCAGTGTCACTGATAAGGAGAGATTTATTCTGTGATGTTGCACCAAAAGCCTCACAAAATCAAGATAGTACAACGTGGGAGAACAACGATGAGACGATGGACTTTATTGCTTTATTGGATCTTCTAGCGCTTCAAGCTCCAATGACAGAGACAGACAAGATGATTTGGAGGGCTCATCCATCTGGGAAATTCTCGGTCCGATCGTAGTTCTCCCACTTATCCATGTCAGGCACCCACCCTGGACCTTCTCATCCGTTCCATCATTGGTTTTATGGGGCGCCTCCGAGAGTGGCAATGTTAGTTTGGCTAGTCGGTAGAAAGAGAATTCTGACAATCAACAATTTGCAAAGAAGATCCTTAATTCTTCCTAACGTTTTCTTGATGTGCTTAAGGGATGCCAAATCTATGGATCATCTCTTCATTCATTGTCCCCTTGTTCGGGAGGTGTGGGATTTCTTCTTCTTAGTCTCGCATGTAGCTTGGGTAATGCTGAAGTCGGTCGATGCTCTTCTTTGGGTTTGCATGGGAGTGGCAGTTCGAAACATGGGAAGAAAGCACGGAGGTTGCTTATCATGGCGGTTTTCTGGACCATTTGGAAGGAACGGAATGATCAGTTGCCTTCAGGGAACAAGCAATTCAATTGTCATTTTGATTGGGAATATCAACAACCTATCATTGGATTGGATGTCTTGTGGTAGCAGCTAGTGTTGTGCTTTTGTTCCTTTTTGTCTTTGTATTCTTTTCCCTGCTTGCGGGCTTCTTAATAAATAGTTGTTTCCTCTAAAAAAATTTATATTTATGTCCTCCACTAATCTTCTTCTTTGTCTTTAGATCCTTGAAAATACAATGTGAAGGATAAAATATCATAGAGTTGTTAAGAGATTTGGTAATTGCTAATAGACAAAAAACTTAATTGCCTCTGCCACCACAACCACCACCTTGACTTTAACCCTAAAGGATACTAAAGCAGAATTGTCATTGCCTCCACTTGTAGAGCCAGGACATATACATTTGATGTGAGCATACACTTCATTAAGAGATGGCACATCCTTGCCACCCAAAATCTATGCACGGACATATTCATATTAACGTTTTAAGACGAATAAAATCTTGGTCACATGAAACTCCTCTTATTGTTGACTGTTGCTTCTCTAAATCAGTAGTAAGTGGTTGATACACATTCATCTCCTCCCACATTCCTTTAAGTTTTGAATAATATTCTCCCAATGATTTATCTTCTCGCTGAAGCTTAAATATTTCCTCAAATAATTGATACATCAAAGAGATGCTTTTGTTGGATGAATATCTATTGCAATGCATCCCACACTTCTTTTACACCATTCAAAAATATTACATTCACATAAATGGAGGGTTCCATGCTATTCTACAATCACATCATAATCTGGGCATTCTCTTGGATCCATTGATCATAAGTACTAGTACTCTGATCAGGCTTTTCGATGGTAAAGTATTTTAATTTATCCTTGGCAAATAAAAACACATGGATGGATTTAGAACACTGAAGATAGCTCATTCCATTTAATTTAATAGACGTTATTTGGACTCCTAAAAGATTAGATGGATTTATATATCCAATTCTCGAATCATTTTTCTCTTCCAACTAGGACAAGGGACTAGAAAATATACCGCAAGCTTATATGAACATGGGCTGACCTTTCGCAACCAACAAACGCTCAACTTGTAAACTCAACATGGTATGCACACTACACTTGAAGAGAATAAGTAGCCTATACGTCCACATGTTCCAACCAATCACGAGGGTCAACGATCACAAACACGACATCCGACGAAGGCAATTAGATCACACGTCCACATGTTTTACACACGAGAGGTGATGCACGGGTCATTGTAAAGGCCCGACATAACAAAAAGAAAAGAAACGTAGGTTTCTTAAAAGATTTAAAGAGAGAAAAAGAATTATAGGATACAGGGGAGAAGGATTAGATAAAACACAAGGATGTTCTGATACTATGTAGAATTATAGATTAAAGAGAGAATAAGAAAGAGAAGAAAAGAGAGAAAGGGAAGTTGGGAGAAGAGAGGAAAGGTCAGTTAGGGTTGGACGCCCACTCTCTTCCCTTCATATTAATAATAAAAAATCAATATGATAAGAATAACCTTAATAACAAAAGCAAAAATATCCTACACATCCCAGACCAAAATAAACAACTAAAAAATAGAAATAACTCAAAACAAAGTTTACATGGGTCATATAGTAGTACAACCCATTCATTAACAGAACTATAGCACCATCCTTCAAGAACAAAAGAGCATTTCAATAGTACCTGTTTCATAAAAAGCTTTTCAACACTTTGACATGATACTTCAAAGAAGTGAACGATAATAAGCACATCGCTGAAGGGCATTGACAGAAGAAGGACATTTGTGACATTCTCTTTAGCCCCCTTGAGCAAAATACCAGTATTATTTGCTGGCATTCAATTCATCAAGCTAACAAGTAGAAGTTACCTGAGCTTGCCTTCGAAGACGAGAATATCCTGGATTACTCTTGGCCACCTTATATCTTAACTGCAGATCCTGCTCCAAGGTAGGAACAAATCTTGGAACATTTTTCCATGGCCCAATGGTCCTTTCCTTTCCAAAGAATTTAAAAGGACGTCTGATGTCTCCATAGATGTTGTCTCCCAACCAAATAAAAAGCTGAGGATCATAGTTGACTATTGCATTCCAAATGGGCTGCACATGAACACAAGTTTTAGTTATGAAAGAGATATTTTCCATAAAACATACTCTAGTTAGATAAAAGCTATTGAAATATTGAATTAATCACAATACCATGCCAAAGCACTGGAAGTAAGTCAGTGAAATGTGTTTAAGTTTTACATTGAAAACTACAAACAAGAAGAAACTCCTATCAAATAACTTCTAATTGATTCAAACTGCAAACTGGTAAAGGGTTCTGTCTTTTGTATTGAATTTGGATATCAATATGGCAATCGGAAAACAATTTCAAGACGAGGAAACATAAAGCAATGGTTAAGTAAGATCATCATCATCTAAGCCTTATCCCAACTAATTGGGGTCAACCGTCAACTACATGCATCCTGTTTCAACCATTCCACTCTATCAAAGACAATATCCTTAGTTAAACCATAGGTCATTGAATATTTTCTTACTACCTCCACCCATGTCCTTTTGAGTCTTCAAGTTGAAGCAGCTCACTCCTAAGTCCTAACAGGCATAGTTCTTGGTCTCCATCGCACATAACCAAACCATCTAAGTCTATTTTCCCTCAGATTAGTAGATATTACTTATTAGTGAACTCCTAAAATATGGTGGGTGCAAATTATCTGCGAGGTACAGGTTGGCCTCCATACGGTCAGGGTGGCCACTGGATAGGATGGACCCACCCACTGCAAATTTCACACACACCTGAAATACCTCCTGAAGATCATAACCATCTCATAAAGGAGTTCCAGAATGGCCATCAAGGCCA
This sequence comes from Liriodendron chinense, assembly GCA_003013855.2. Taxonomy (NCBI): domain Eukaryota; kingdom Viridiplantae; phylum Streptophyta; class Magnoliopsida; order Magnoliales; family Magnoliaceae; genus Liriodendron; species Liriodendron chinense. The sequence goes on along the minus strand of PVNU02000133.1, from coordinate 390,038 downwards.
AGTTCAATCTTGGTATCCAATTTTGCAAGCCCTTAAATGGTCTTACTGTCCATTTGCAAACACTTAATCTGATGATTGTGACCTATCAAAAAGTAAGAGTGGGATTTTGATCATCTGATAAGGGTGATTTTGCTGCCATGTGCAATCCGCCATGGACCCCTCCACCTCAGTCCCCCAGGAAGAATTTGCATCGTAATACAAAGAAGAATTCTTCCTGGATCACTACTCAAATGAAATAGGAGTTGTTGGGTTCAAGAAAATAAACAATTCCATAAGCGTCCACTTTAATCCATCTCTCTGTTTTATTTTTTCTTTTATATAAAAATGGTATTGGTGTTTGAATATCTAAAAGCATGACGGAATATACTCAATCGTCCATGAATTCATGGCCCATATTACACGTATTCTAAAATTTTAACCAATTAATTTCAACAACAACCAACTATTCAGACGCAAATTCAAGGAAGAGTCACTGAAATCCTGAAAAAAAATTCAATCCAAGAAACACGGATCGCAGAAATCTAAGAGAATACTTGAACATCCGCAGAAACTGATATATGGGGGATTTCCAGTAACAGGAATCAGGAAAATTTACAAACTGAAATCAAAGAGAAGAGGAACAAAAGGAAGGGGAAAAAGAACAATAAAAGAAAAAAGAAGTAAAGGACGAAGAAACAAGGAAAATAAATTGAAAAGGAAGAGGAAAAAGAAGCAAAAGCCCTAACCTGAGGAGCACTTTGATTAGCACAGGACCCGAAGGCAATTCGCGAAACGACGAGTTCTTCTTTCAAAGCTCTGCAAGCAAATGCGATGCAGAGAAGTAGCAGCAGAAGCAAAGGAAAGCAGATGTTTGCAGCTGTTGCCATCAGAGCTCCCGATTAATCAAAGGGAGGGAAAAAAAAAACAAGAAGAAGAAGAAGAGAATTTCTACATTGTAGGAAAAACGATAAGAACGGCTCTTAAAGACGATACGACATGGCAATGTAAAAAGTTCGTTCGAGTTTGAGAGGCTTCGAGCTTACGACTTTGATAACTGGAAACGGATTGCGTGGTGTGTTGACGTCACTAAGTTATTTGGCCCCACTATAATATCTGATTCATATCCACACTATCCATAAATTTTACGAGAGAATAACCCAAAAAGTAGTCAGATCCGAAACTTAAGTGGACCCCACCACATAAGCAGTGGGGATTGAACGTCTACCATTGAAAACTTCTTGGTGCCCACAGAAGTTTTGAATCAATCTCATATTTATTTTTTCCCTTCATCCAGCCCTATGGGACCTCATGAATACTTTCAATAGCAAATAAACATTATAATGGGCCTTAGGAAGATTTCAACGGTTGCAATCATTGTCGTCACTTCTTTCCGTAGTGTGGCCTACTTGAGCTTTTGACCTGTTTCAATTTTTTTTTGTGTTCATGAGCTAAAATGATCTTTTCAAATGATGGCCAGCGTGGATATAACACAACTTATGGTGGGGCCGACAAAACTTGATGACGTCAACACACCACAGAGGTCGGTGGTCTGTGGCACACCAGGAATCCGCTTCCCTGATGACTGCTCAACTCGCACGTGTCCATGTCATGTGCAAATGCAAAACTAGGCTGCTCCGCAGTCCCACGTCAACAGATTAGCGTTGCCCTCCAAAGGGACGGGACGGACCCAGTGATTGACTGAGTGGCCTGGATCTCGTGCACTGGAGCAAGTTTTCTGGACGCGGATTGCGTCCTACTCCTTCCTCAATGTGGACGCAAAGCGTCCATTACTGGGTAACACCGTAGTGTTTATCTGACCGTGGGACCCACCTTGATATATCTGTTGTATATCCATGCCTTCCATAATTTTTAGAGATCATTTTATAGAATTTTCCCAAAAAATTAAGCAGGTCAAACTCTCAAGTGGACCGCACCAGATGAAACAGTGTTCATTCAACGACTACAATTAAAAACTTCCTAGGCCTACCTTAATGTTATTTTCCATCCAACCTGTTGATGAGCTAGGTCACATAGACCTAGATGAAGGGAAAAACAAATTTCATCTTGATCCAAAACTTTTGTAGCCCATGAAAACTTTTTAATGGTCAATGATTGGTTTCCTTGAAATTTGGATCTAGCTTCAGTTTTGAGATCATGCCATAAAATAAGCTGGAAAAACTTGTGGACGGCGTGGATATATAACAAATAAATTAAGGTGGCCCTTCAGATTTTGAACGACCCATGTGGCACAGATGATCTGAGCCAGTCATCTTATGGGGTCAGCTGTCGGACCCTTGACCACATTTTGCCAATTTTACTATATTTACCGTCTAATAAAAGGGGCACTTCTTAAGGAGCCGTTGCTAGTTTTTGTGCTTTAGAATTTATTTGCATGCCGCAAGTTCAAGAACAAGAACTTTTCGCAAGAGTTTTGGCATCATAGCCAGTTCAATGGACGGCTTGCTAATTGCTCCACATCTCCTCAAGTGAATTACATCTTTCCCTGCATGGTACATTTGGACAATCAAGTTCAGGTCTCATTTTCTAGAACTGGGGAGCCGATTTGGGTGGGTACTATCGGAAAAGGACGCCTAAAAATAATGCACAGATGCCACTGATCGGTCATAGGGGAAATTGAGACAGCAAGTTTTGGGACCGATTTTTGGGTTCTGTCAGCCAGTCGGTTGACCGGTTGGCAGGGGCGTCAGCTGGTCGACGGTCTCCTTGTTGGAGTTGGATTCTTGCGCAGGTTTACACAAAGAGTTTATATTTTCGATTTTCTCCTATATAAAGGAATGTACTACGGGAATAGAGGTATTCTAGATTGTTTAGTAGACAGGAAAGGTGACTGAGAGAGGCTCTAGGTGAGAGAAGGAGCTTGAAGAAGAGGGTTTTCTTCTTAGGGAAGCGTAGACTTCTCTTGTGGGCTTAGGTTTTGGGTTCTATCTATTGTAACTTTTAAGATTATAGTGGATTGGTGTCACTTTGTAGCCGTAGTTTTTTACCTGTGAGGGGTTTTTCCACGTTAAATTTAGATTGTCTATGCATGGTTGGTTGCATGCATTGTAATTGCATTGTGTTGCTTGTTTGATTCAATTTACTACTTGTGTTCGGCTTTACCTCTGCTGTCGGCCCTTCTATCCCAACGACTGGTATCAAAGCGATCACTGGGGTGTAGCAAAAATTCAGATCTAAGACAAGAGTATGGCATCGGGCATGAGGTTCGACATAGAGAAGTATTCGGAAAAAAATAATTTTAAAATTTGAAAGGTGAAGATGAAAGGCATTCTAATTCAACAAGGATTGCAAGATGCGCTCTTTAGAAAGCGACCAGAGGTTACGAAAGAAGAAAAGTGGAATAAGATGGATGAAAATGCCAATGTCTCAATCCAATTGTGTCTGACAGATAAGGTCCTATATAACGTCATAAAAGAGAAGACAGTGGCCTAAAACATAGGCGAAGTTGAAGAATATCTACATGAAGAAATATCTAAAAAATCGCATATACTTGAAGCTTCAGTTGTATAATTTGAGGATGACGGAGGGGGCCGATGTTGAGAGCCACATCAGCAATTTCAATAGGTTTATTTGGAAGTTGATGGATGTAGATGAACCGATGAAGGACGAGGATCAATCGTTTATCTTATTGAATTCTCTTCCAGAATCATATGAGTCGCTCAAGGACTCGTCGTGCGCAGGTAATGACACTATTGGTGTAGAAACCGTTATCTCAACCCTTCAGGCGAATGCGATGAGAAGGAAAAGCGGCGGCGTTGGTCCTTCTACTAATGAGGCACTGGTTATGAGGGGGAGGAATTCTAAGCGGGGTGGAGGATCTCCTTCATCGAGATTTAAATCAAAGGGTGAGTGGAGGTACAAGGTGAGATACTGGAATTGTAGGGAAGAAGGGCATGTGAGGAGGGATTGTTCGAATCCCGGAAAAAAGGCATGAGAAATCTAGAGATTCTTCTAAGGAGGGGACTAATACCGTAGAGGATGATGGTAATGGTTGTGATGTATTGACTGTATCCGATATAGAGTCTCTTGGTGAAGAGTGGCTCTTGGATTCAGGTGCATCATGTCATGTATGTCCTGACTGAAGTTCATTCATGTCATAAAGGAGTATGATGGTGGATCGATGTTTGTGAGTGATGGTTACGTTCGCAATGTGGTAGGGATTGGTTCGGTGCGTATTAAGATGTTCGATAGAGTCGAACAGATCCTTGAAAGTGTGAAGCATATCCCTGAGATGAAGAAGAATGTGATATCTCTTGGTGCACTCGAGGCGAAAGGGTGCAGGCTTATTGGCTGTGATCGGTATTGTAAAGTGGTGAAGGGAGCACTCATGGTGATCAAGGCACGAAGGTACGATAATCTTTGCAAGGTGATCGGGAGCACGATTCATGGTGGAGCTGCTGGATCGGCAGCGGGATCTACTGGTTGTTCATAGTGGCAAAGAAAAATGGCCACATGGGAAGAGCAACAAGGCATGTGAAGATGCAAGGATAAAGTCGATAGGGCATGAGAAACAACGGGACTATAATGATGACGAAGTAGAGGTGGAGGTTGTGTGTGGCGAGGTGGTGCATGGTGATTTGATTCGTGGTAGAGTTTTTTGAAAATAAACGCCTAAAATCAATACACAGATGCCACCTGACCAACCGGTCGACCGGTCGATCACAGAGAAAATTGAGACAACAAGCTTCGGGACCCATTTTTGGGTCCTATCGGCCGATCAACGTTGAGCTCCTGCCGATCGTCTTGCGCAGGCTTGCGCAAGGAGTTTCTATTTTCAGTTTTCTCCTATATAAGGGGATGTATTATGGGAATAGAGGTGTCCTAGATTGTTTCCTAGATGGGAAAGGTGATTGAAAGAGGTTCTAGGTGAGAGAAAGAGCTTTAAGAAGAGGATTTTCTTCTTGGGGAAGCTTAGATTTCTCTTGTGGGCTTGAGTTTTGGGTTTTGGGTTCCATCTCTTATAACTTCTGAGATTATAGTGGATTGGTGTCGTTTTGTGCCGTGGTTTTTTACCCATGAGGGGTTTTTTCACGTTAAATTCAGATTGTCTATATGTTGTTGGTTGCATGCATTGTGTTGCTTGTTTGATTCAATTTACTGCTTGTGTTCTGCTTTGCTTTTGCTGCCAGCCCTCCTATCCCAATAGTTACCTCTCCAATACTTGTTAGGTATTTGAATATTGATTTTGCTTTAGTTAGGCTAAACAAGTGCATTTATATGAATTGGCCCACCTGATAGATGCCACTTTGAAATAGGCATGGTATTACATGACTAAGTGGGTATGACACATGCAATGCATGTGGAGAGAGCACTGTGTGAATAGGGTTATGAAATGAGGTCTCGATTTTATGATGACTTCCAGTTCCAAACATGAGTTGTCTTAACAAATGCATGGAGTAAATGTCACATTATCGTGACAATGGTCTTATAAAGCCATTAGGGGAGGTGAGTGGGAGCAAGATATTGGAATGCGTTGAATTGAAATAACGAAAACTACCCATGATTCAAGGGTAGCCGTAGCCCATTATCCATTTTGAAATCAAAAGCTTCCACCACCTTAACTAATTGCAGGGGTAAAATAAAACTGGTAAACCTAACAATATCATATAAATATGCATGCGAGGAAAGTGAGCAAATGGATTGGTGGCTTGAGTAGGCCCACTATGATGTTTATGTAAAATCCAACCCGATCACCAAGTGTGTCATTTCATTTAGGCCAAGGGCCCAAAAAACAGCTTCAATTGTGATTCAAATGGACCACATCATTGGAAGTAGTGTACATGGTGCGGGCGGAAGCGGTGTGTGGGATAACTGATCCGAATCCACAAATCTACAGGGACTCCTCAACCTGTCTTCGTCGAATCCACGATGGGATATCTCGAATCCACGAAGAACAACTCGAATCCACGAGCAAAACAAGAAAAAACTCTTAAATTTTATTCAAAATATATTAATCATCATTTAAAACGAGAATTAAACAAGTACTTATAGCAAATTAAACCCTAGAAATGCAACCTAGGTGTCCTAATTAGAAAACGAAACTAATTAGACGAAAATGGAATAACAAATCATCAAAAAATTAGGAAAGTTCGGCACTTGCTGCGCAATGGCCGGCTGGTCGGTGGGTGGGTCCGGCCAGTCGGAATTGAGGGCCGGCCGGTAGACATCAAAACAATCCAGCGGCTTTTTGGGCAAGGGTCCAACCGGCCAGTTGGCCGGCCAGTAGGGGCTGTTGGTCCCCATTTTCTTCATTTTCTTGCGGTCCATCTCCCTCAGGAATGTGCGAGATCCTCGCCCTTGATCACGAGGTCTACTCCCTACATCAGTCTCCCCTACTTGGAGAAAACTCGATCTCGAGTTTTGCCTCGTGTGGTGTTGGAGAATCGTCTTCCTCTTTCTTCTCATCCTTGGCTTGTGACTAGTATGTCGACGTGAGTGGAGATACTTGTCCTCGGCCATTCCTTGGCATAGCGCAGTAACAATCGTTGTCTTCCTCTCATCATGAACAAAGAAAACTGCAAATGAATCTTCAAAGGAGTCGGCGACCATAATCGCTTTGAAATCTTGCAATATTGGTGTCGTATCTTTAGTGATGGTCGTGGATCCCTGCAATTCCGGATCTATAATCGCTGAACTGATTACCGGATCGTCTTCCTCATGCACAACATCGGAAATAACAATTTCCTCTTTTACCTCAGGAACTGAAATAATTTCTGAGGTGTTGGCGGACCGTACCTTGGGTTCCTCTTCTATGGCCTCAACATCGACCAAGTCAACATCTTCCTCATAGTGATCCTGGGTGAACAAAGAAGGATGCTCCTCCTCTGTTAAGGCTTCAAGGAGGATTCCCGTATATGGAGGGATGATTTCCACCTCAAAAGCTTCCAGATGAACCGTCGTTTCTACAAGCATATCACGTGCGCTACTGATGAGGATAGATGTCCGATCTTCAAAATCTTTGTACCCAAATCGTGCCAACAGCTTGCGCTTCATCCGCGGCCACGAGTGTATTGGGGCTTTCATCTCTTTCTTCTGATCTCATTGAACACTTAACCACCATTCTCAAGCATCATCATCCAAGTGATATGACGCGGTTGAGGCTCTTTCCGCATCTAGAACTCGCATATAGTTGAAGTAGTATTCAACGACAAAGATCCATTCTTCAATGCTTTCATGGCTATTGAAGTTTGGAAGTTCTATTGCCTCCCTATAGGATTGGAAGTCCTGCATAGCTTGTCGCCTCTTCGTCCAAACTCTCTAAAAACCATTACTGATAGAGATTGATCCTTGGATCACCATTCACAGGATTTTTTTTTTTTTTTTTTGTAGGAAATTCCAAAAGTTATCTTCCCAAGGAAGAACCTGCTCTGATACCAATTTGGTGCGGGCGGAAGCGGTGTGTGGGATAACTGATCTAAATCCACGAATCTACAGGGACTCCTCAACCTGTCTTCGTCGAATCAACGACGGGATATCTCGAATCCACGAGACCTTCTCTTTGAATCCACGAAGAACAACTTGAATCCACGAGCAAAACAAGAGAAAAACTTTTAAATTTTATTCAAAATATATTAATCATCTTTTAAAATGAGAATTAAACAAGTACTTATGGCAAACTAAACCCTAGAAACGCAACCTATGTGTCTTAATTTGAAAATGAAACTAATTAGACGAAAACGGAATAAAAAATCATCAAAAAATTAGGAAAGTTCGGCACTTGCTGTGCAATGGCCGGTCGGTGGACATCAAAACAGTCTAGCGGCTTTCTAGGCAAGGGTCCGGCCGGTCGATTGGCTGGCCGGTAGGGGCCGTTGGTCCCCGTTTTCTTCATCTTCTTGCGGTCCATCTCCCTCAGGAATGTGCGAGATCCTCGCCCTTGATCACGAGATCTACTCCCTACATCAGTACAAGGCAACTCTTAACCTCCAAACATTTTTATTAAGCCTTGTTTGGTTTTCCAATTACAATGGTAAATTACTATAAATGAGTAATAATTATTTATTTTTGTAATTGTGTGGTGACATTACTTACATTCGATTGCAATGATTGGAATAATGTTTTTGTTACAATGTTTGTTCCACCCAAAATTCATTATAAAAAGGTACTTAAGAAAATGTAATGATTACATTTTTACTTTACCTACTTCTTTATAAGTAAATTTTACTCTTGATTTGCGAGCCATAATCCAATGTGAATCACGGATGGATGTAGTTTTGAAGCACTAGCCTAAACTTTTGTATAAAATCTAATGGTTAGAGTGGATTTTATATAATTATCACAGTGGGCCTTTAAAAGCAAGGGTGGACGTCTCTCTTCTAATTGTTTCCCTTGTGTGGCCCATCGAAATTAGAAGTTAGTCTGAAATTTTGTCTCCAAACCTAATAAGGTACTAAATATCTAATTATTGAAGTGCATCTTATATAAACATCATAGAGGGCCATGTCAAAATCAAAAGTGGCGTCTTGTACCATCCCCCTCCTCTTTTTTTAAATAATCTTGTAATGTGAAAGAGGGGAACATGCACTTATTTTTTGGTGAAGCCCACCATGATGTGTATGTGAAATCCACTCTGGCCTTTAGATTAATTCCTATTTTGTCATAGATAAAAAAAAAAAAAAGGGGTTTGACTTGTGACTCAGGTAGGCCATAACGAAGAAAATAGTTGGGAGAGACACATACCCTTGATTTTTACAAGGCTCATCATGATGATTCTATGAAATCCACTCTACTCATTAGATGTCATACCAAATTTTAAGTCTGGGGGCTAAACATCAAGTCCACCTATGATTCAAGTTGGCCATATAAAGATCAATAATTTAAGTGGTGTTCGTTGACTTGTACACTATTTCGAATCAGGTTGTCCACCTGAATTACAAATGGAGGTGATTTTTAGGCCTATGGCCTAACAAGAAGTGGCACAACTGATGATAGAGGTGGATTTTACATAAACACCATGGTGGGGCCCACCCATGCAGCCGACCCATTTGTTGGTACGCTCACCCAATCCCATTAGGCCATTAAATAAATATAATGGAAGGTGGTGAAATGATACTCATTGATTGATGCAGTAGCTTTTTCAAAAAGGGTATAGAAATGTAAATTTTACATTTATTAGATAGTTTTTTTTTTTTTTTAATTCCCTTTCATAAAAAAAAGGTCAGAGAATGCAATATGTTTTAAGTAGGAGGATTGGATTTGGTAAAACATGGGGACGGATTGAGCATTAATTATAGAACGCTTGGTGGCTATATCTTTGGGACCAGATGTCACCAATGATCAAAACCTTGTAAAGGATGGGCCTCTTGTTTAACAAAGATACAGAGAAAAAAGAGCTTTTAGATTGAAATTGATCTTATACTTTAAATGTGGATTGTTTTCATGACCGTTGTATTGTATGCCAATTTAGAATCTTATAATCTTGAAGAAATTTGAGGCAACCACTACTAGGAGTGGATCTTGTTGGATCATTGAAACATCGCCATAAATCTCATGCCTCTAGTAAAAAATTATCCTATAGCAATAGATTGGGATGTAACAGTTAACCACCATTTTAAAGTAGCTAGGGCTCATCCTTTTCATGTGTGGTACTCCTACATTGCCCTTCAAAGAAAAAATATAAGGTGGGCCAACCAAATTATGGGGCACATGATGGAAGAAGCATATTGTTGGAGTTTGTCTTCAATCTTGGACATTGAGGGGCTTTGGGTGACCAACAGGACTTGGTCAGGCGCTCGAAACTAATTTGGATGGGCTTTTGGAATCTGGACTGTTGGATCTGTTTTTCGTGAGCTGTAGCCTGTAAGGCGCCCGACGACTGCTGTAGGGTGCCTGAAATTCATCTGATGTTTTGCTGAAACTCTTTGGACGAAATTTGGCTCTGTCGGGTAGGGCGTCCGACAGCTGACAAACTGTATATGTTAGTTGCCCAGGATTTATTTATAATTCTGATTTTATACTATTTAAATGAGTGTAATGTGAGATTATGGTAACATAAGGAGTTCTAGATGTGTTCAAGGGGTTGAAAAAGTTCTAGGGTGAAAGAAAACGTTGGTAGAGATTGGATTTCTCTTGTGGGGCTTTGGATCTGGATAAGCTTTCTTTATTCTCTTGTAACTTTTGATTTATAATGAATTATTCGCTTTATGTCATGGTTTTTTATCCGTGAGTTTTCCACATAAAATTGAATTACTTTCTCTTGTATGTTGATTTGCTTAATCATCGCGGTTTATCTTATCTGATATTTCTCACTTTCGCTACGAGGCCGGTCTCTTTGCTTTCCTAACACATGTCTAAAATCACATTGATCAAGCAATCCTAACCGATCATTTGATGGCTATTAGATGGATGATGAAAATAAAATAATAAGGCAAATTCCAATTACAAAATTGAATGGCTATCACCAAATTTATGGTGTAATTGTTCGTTAAGCTTCATCCACATTTAGGCTATCACATGTGTGTTTAAAAAAAGTCAAAATCATTATAGAAGTCTCTCTTTTGGATAGGGGCACAGTGGTAATTAGATAGAAATTTATGATCCGTTTGTTTTTTTTCTTCTGCAAGGGGTACTGAGGAAGTATCTTTTTCGAATGGTTTGGAGTGAGAAGGAATACAAATAAAATGTGGGCGCGCATCGACCGGGCAGCAGTGTGTGAGGGGGCATTCGGTGATTGTTCCTTAATACAAACACCGCAATGGTAGACGAAAGAGCCGCACTGAGCCAACACGAGAAACGAGCCAAAGATGTCACAATCGCTAAAACCAAGACCACACACCAAAGCAAGACCCACCGCTAACGAAAGAAAGGAAGAGGTGATGAGAATAGCAGGACAAGACGAGCCCAGGTTGTTCGCTACTCGAAGTAGGAGTGCTATCGCGGGACTTTGCTTGCTCGTGTTTCTACCGTATTTTTCTTTTATTCTACTGGGGTGGGAGGGCTTAGAAAGGATGCAAGCCTGTGTTTTCTTCGCAGCAAAACCCTCTCCCTCCCCTCTCCGCGTGAAATCTCAGCACTCGTCGGCCATTTCGAGCGACTCCCTTAAAACTGCAGAGACGATGGCTGCTAAATGGGCTCAGAAGACTGTCGTTATACCTCCCCAGAAACGAGGCTGCCACCTCATCACCCCTAAGGTTCGTTTCTTTTCCATTTTCTTCCTCCCCAGAAATAAAATAAAAAATAAAAAAATCCTCTCTCTCTGATGGACCGTTTTGATCTCTTGCCTTTACTTGTGCATTTTTATGCATGGTTTGTATGTGCATGAGAGAGAGAGAGAGAGAGAGAGAGAGAGAGAGAGAGAGAGAGAGAGAGAGAGAGAGAGAGAGAGGAGCTTTTTTCTCATGCAGTGTGTGTGTGTGTGTGTGTGTGTGTGTGTGTGTGTGTGTGTGTGATAATTTTGGGTCTTTTGAAGCCACGTGAGTCATGGATTTGTAGTTGTCGGTTGCTCTGAATATGCGTTGCACAATTCATAAGAATTCGATTGAGTTTAGCACTGAATCTTGATTTTGCTTTTCCAAGGCAAGATCAAATGGATGGTGATTCTACACACTGCTGTGAGATACGATAAAGGTCGTCAGATTGAGGGGTTCCCCATCTAGGTGTTGATATGCAAATGGATTAGGAAGAATTCAGTTAGAGGGTGTTTGCCTATTTCACCTTCAGCTCAAGTAGAGGTTCCACTGCTTTTGATGTCTAGACTATATGGGATAAAAATTCCACTTGCTTGAGTGAAATGGACTGGCTTCTTTGCAGCATAAAGTGATAGCAGGGAACGCACATGCTGGATCCAGGCTATTCATCATGTAGGTTGCGCTTTGACCATGTCCTATTCCAAACACCTCATCAGTCACACACAATTGCCTGGGAGGAATGAGCAGTTATAAAGAAAAACACCAGTTGTTCATATCCAGAGTGCATGAATGGCCAACCTGATGAGTAGCCCGAATTGATTTTTTGGTATAAGATCAACAATTTGAATGGTTTATATAGAGTTACATATATAGCACATCTATAGCGACATTATTCACACGCATAGATCATCATTCTCTTACAAATAACCATAAAATCTTTTACCTTTTACTTTCTTGTGGAGAGAGGTACTGAGGGCATCCTAATTCCTAATCACTAAAATATTCTCCAAACTCGTCTAATATGTGTATTTACTTTGAAGATGGAAGACTAGCTATCTTTCTGAGTCATTAATTGGGGGAACTCTTTAGCCCCACAATTCCCATTATAATATGTTACAGAGTTATATTCTTTTGTTACATGCATGTAGTTTGCCTGGGTATTCTTTTGACAAGTCGCAAGCCTCTGCCGCAACCTGTTTCAGTCCAGGTAAAAAGAGGAAGGTTGATGTCTGGTAAGCAGCTGATCATAAAACCTTTGACAATCTGCCATTTAAAAGCTGACCCCAAATTGTTGGGAGGAAAAGCTAAGATCAATGCTTTAAGTGTCAATATCGCACACGGTATCGTACCTTCTAGAATGGGAAATATTGGAATATTTTGGGAAATGTCACAGATACCATGTAAAGTATCATAGCTTGAGGGAAACTTTAGGAAAGTGGTGGAAGTTTTCAATGGAACTTAGGAGATTTAAAAAAAACACGTGATTACACACTTTGAACTTAAAACATTACAAGACAATATGCATAATAATTTTACATTCTTTAGGGGCAAAAGTATGCGTGTCAGCCATCAATGATGCAATTATATCCAAAATGTGTTCAAATCATTCAAATGGCAACTTCGAGCTTAAAACATTAGAAGACAATATGCATAATAATTTTACATTGTATAGGCACATAAGTATGCATGTCAGCCATCGATGATGCAATTATATCCAAAATGTGTTCATATCATTCAAGTGGCAGACAATACAACAGTAAAACACAAACAATATTACAAAAACCTAAAAAGAGCAAAAAAATACACTCTGGTCTCAAATCCACATGGAGTTACCCAGCCATGGAGACTCTGTTATAAATTTATAGCGTACAAGATTATTTCAAGGACAAATGTTTCATTTGCCCATGTTGAGAGGAAGGAAAATTTAATTGCCAACACCTTTGTTAAAGAGGGGATTGAAATTAATTCCCAGCAGTCTTCTAGTTTATTCAGCCAGAAACAAAAGAAAGAAAACCCTTCTATAGAATGAAGGATTGGACTCCGGGGTGGCATGGTGATGGGAAATATCACAACTATTGTATGAAATATTCATATATCATGGAAAATATCACAGATACCATAGGAAATATCAGGAATATTGTTAATATCATGATATATAAGCCAAATAAACGATATCTTGTGAGAAGTGTATTCCATGAGGATATTGTATTGCATGTGCAAAGCTGAGAGGTCAGCCAATATTTCAACTAATATTGCTGATACTTAGAACAATGGCTAAGATGGTGGTAACTATGATGATGATTCTTTTACCACAAGTTGTTATTCTCTCACCCTTAGTTCCTTCGTAAACTTACAATGGAAATATCTTTGTGTGGGCCCCACCATGCCGCCGACACCTTTGGGACGATGAGCTAGCTGAGTTTGTGGCTCTAGATTGCTTGCATTCTTGTAGATTAATGGTTGGCAAATTTGACAGCTTGGTGTGGACTAAAGAGAAGTCGGGATGCTTCTTGGTTAAATCATTGATTGGAGCTTTTGGATGGTTGGTAGGGAGGAAAATAGTCTTGACGATAGATAACCTTTAGAAGCACTCTATGGTTATCCTGAATGTTTGTCTCTGTCCCTTCACAAGTCGAGTTCGGGCTTCTATTTGCTCAAGCTTCAATGTGGCCTGGGCTATTCCTATTGATGTCAGAGATTTGTTTATGGCTTGGCATGGGGTGTTCTTTTGCAAGGGCATTAAAGCTGTTTGGAGGCTTTATCGTCTTGCTAAGTTGTGGTCGATATTGGGAGAAAGGAATGGAAGATGCTTCTGCAATGGAAGTAGATGTGCCGAGTGGATCATTTGCAACATGATGCTTCTCATGACTCAACACTGAGGTCTAGGTATCGATTCCCAACGTAGGGGGTGGCTAACATTGCAGGGTGACTAAGAGTGTGGGTGTGTGTACTACCCCCCCCCCCCCCCCCCCCCAAAAAAAAAAAAAAAAAAAAAAAAAAAAAAAAATGATGCTTCTCATTGCGGAGTGGGGAATGGGAAGGGTTGGGTGGTTATGTTGTAATCTTTTTGCTTTAAGTCCTCTTTTTTTGCTTTGTTGTCTTGCTCTAGGCGTTATCTCAGCACCTTTTTCAATGAATCTTTTGTTCTCTCAAAAAAGAAAAAAGAAAAAGAAAAAAGGAAAGATAATGAAGATTTGAAATACACAAAATAAAAAAGAAATTAAAAAGGCGATGGTTTGCCCCACTTACAGTTACAGACCATCACTAAGCCCATTTCTATGTGTTTAACTCCCTTTATTTAGCTGATGTTACATAGGTTTAGCTGTAGGACAAGTTGGGTATTCCTGCTTTTGTTACTAATAGCATTATTGTAAATATTGAAAAGTCTCTTCGAATAAAACATGAGAAAGTGGGGGACATCCAAAACCTATTTCTCTCTTCTTCCTTTCATCCTTCTTCTTTTCTTCCTTCTCATCCAAACGTACAATTAGAGGTGTACACGAGCCGAGCCGAACCGAGCTTTGCCCAGTTCGGCTTGGTTTGGTCAACGGGCGACCTAGGCTTGAGCTTGGCTCGTCTTGGTCCTCGAGCCCAAGTGGTGGGCTTGGCTTGGTTTGGACGAGCTTTCGAGCCGAATTGGAGTCTCTCCGAGCTTCAAGCTTTCGAGCCTGAATTCAAGCCGAGCTTTCAAGCCTACATTGAACTTGCAGAGATGAGGGAGAGGCAAAGATGAGAGAGAGGCAGGAGGTGAGGCCGGGCTAGGAGGGTAGAGAAGTCAGAGATGAAGGAGAGTCAGAGAGGGAGGAGGTGATGCCGGTGAGATATATTAGAGTGGAGGCCGACGACCGAAGGGGGTTGTTGGTTAGGCTGGGTCGTCTTGGTCCTCGAGCCCAAGTGGTGAGCTTGGCTTGGTTTAGACGAGCTTTCGAGCCGAATTCGAGCCTCTCCGAGCTTCAAGCTTTCGAGCCTGAATTCAAGCCGAGCTTTCGAGCCTACATTGAACTTGCAGAGATTAGGGAGAGGCAGAGATGAGAGAGAGGCAGGAGGTGAGGCCGGGCGAGGACGGGAGAGAAGTCAGAGATGAAGGAGAGTCGGAGAGGGAGGAGGTGATGCCGGTGAGATATATTAGAGTGGAGGCCGACGGCCGAAAGGGGTTGCTGGTTATGCTGGGCGAGGTCGATTCGGCCAGAGGGGGTTTGCTTTTGAGTTTTTGAGGGGTGGGCGGACGAGTGCGAAAGAGCGCTGGAATTAGAGCGCATGGGCGTTGGAAAAAAAATATTATATATATATATATATATATATATATATATATATATAATATTTTTAAGAAAAAAATATACCGAGCTCAGGTCAAGCTCAGGCTTGGTTCAAATTTCCAACGAGCCCACAGAATCGGCTTGGCTTGGCTTGGCTTGATCCACCTTCCTAATTGAGCCGAGCTGAGCTTTTTCGAGCCGAGCCCGAGCGAGCTTTTCGAGCTAGCTCGGTTCGTGTACAGCTCTATGTACAATCCCTTCTCGAATTTTCCTCAAAATGGTCATCTTCACTTTGATCCGCCGAATCTTGCTCAAGTTTTTTGTTTTACCTTTCAAAAAAAAAAAAAAAAAAAATCCTCGCCCAAGTTTTGTGTTTTGATCTCCAGCATAGACCTACATCTTGACTAAGTTTCTAAGTTGGGTTATGATCCATTGGGGTGAGTTCATTGAAACCTTACCACGCACATAGTTGCTTTTGGAGTCATTGGCATTCACATCACCTATCTGGACTGTTCATTAGGTCCAGCCCGCTCTTCATAGGCGGCCTTGGAAAAACCATTATGATTGGATGATCCAAACTGTCTACTCAGGGGCATGCTGAAATTGATAGACAAGATTGCTCATAAAGGTGGTTTGAGTCACGGATGTTTAGGACCATCTGATTGCTGTAGTTTTTGTACCATGATGAAAGAAGATTGGACTAGATGTAATGGACATAGCAGACAAGTGACGTGAAGCGAGGTTTCCATACACAGTGCATTTGTTCGATCATTTCTCAAGCTGAGCTTCCTCTAAGGTTTGGAGGGATGGAGAAGAGTGATGTGCAGCAAGGCTTCCATACACATAGTGCACAGTGCACTTGATCAATCATTTTTCAAATGAGCTTCCTCCAAGGTTGGGAGGGAAATGGTCCTTTACAACTGATACAGGGTGTGTGTATCCATAAAAATGGCCTTTGCAACTGATTACAAGGTGGGTGTATACTTATTGATGCCGGCCAATATGGCTACCAATTCTTGTTTTGGACCGCTTCACTCCCATTTCAGGTATTTGCATCTGCTGAAATGGATACTGTACGCTTCTATTGGGTCTATCCACCAACCACTTCACTCCTGTTTCAGATATCGACATCTACTGAAATGGATACTGTATGCCTCTATCAGGCCTATCGACTGATACAAACCCAATACACCTATTTTGGCACATATGATACAGATATTTGGAACCACGGTCCATCAAGTAATCTGCTGATTTTAATATATTAAAAGGTTTGTACCGTACGTGGACTTAAAAGTGAGAACTTGATTGAGTTCCAAGTTGTTTATGGAGTTTGTGACCATTATTGTAATGTGTCATTCTGATCTGGTTTCGTTTTTTGAAACTCTTTCTGCTCCATTTTTTTATGGTCGCTGATTATCAGATATTGAAGGAAGTTGAACAAGATTTATCGGGTTTCAAATGTGGTCTTGCACATTTATTCAGTAAGTGACCCAATTTGATTCTGCGCATGTTCTCATGTATGTTTGTCATTATCTCCTAAAACTTTTTTTTTTTTTTTTTCCAGTTCAGCACACGAGTGCTTCCCTAACTATAAATGAGAATTATGATTCAGACGTCCGGGCCGACACTGAGACATTCCTCAATAGGATAGTTCCAGAGGTTAATATGTTTCCTCATTCTTCATTCAGTATAGTAGCAGTACATTGATGGAATGAAGTTGTGATGTGCTGTTTGGGTATGTGTGTTTCAGGGGCCATCTGCACCTTGGAAGCATACAATGGAAGGTAAGGAAAACCCTTGAGTTCCCTTATTTGAATCATGAAAAGGTATTTGTGCTCTTTTCATTGAGAGATGGATTGTCATAGTTTTAAATATGGGTTCTGGTAGAGACTATTGTGGTGTTCCTTATCCGAAACATATTTAACAACTCGTCTCACCATGCATAGCAAGTCAAATAGGACCAATTTGGTTGTTTAAGCTAATTTTACACCATTGCATGGCATCTTTGTGTGCCACCCATGGGTTTGATGAATTTTTTTTCTCCAACAATTGTTACAGGTGGTATCAGTATCTATCGGGAATTGTACCGACAGCTAACATTGTGTTCACTACTGTGGCCCACCATTTATCAACAGACCTGATTTTTCACAGGAGGTCCTTTCTTGTGATGGCATGTCATATGGACGGTCCTGCACATGGCACACATTCACATTTGCAGGAGGTGGTAAATCACTTCCGCACCCCCCAAACATGCACAAACTGGCCTGATTCTTCATTGGAGGCCCTTTCTCATGATGATGTGTCCTATGGACAGTCCTGTATGGGCACACATTCACTCTTGTGCAAGGGAGGTGGTAACTCACTGCATTGTATGAAAAGGTGATCAATTGATTCTGCGTTTTTGAGACATGATACAAACATTGGTTATCACCATTTTCCTACTGCAAAGGTGATCAATAGTTAGGACTTTGATTTTAGCCACTAAGCACTGAAATTTGATCAACCTTGGGGAAGCTAGATAAGGCCAAATAGTGGCCAACGGTACAATGGTACCTGAATCTCCAGTTCTCCACTGAGAAGAAGCCAGCGGTATGATTTCACCATAAACCTCCCCTTAGGATTGAACTTCCTTTGCCATATGTCTCTGAGGGATGGGGATGGGGATCGGCAAACATCCCTAATATGATTTTGCAGGAAGGTGAATTCCTTAACTTTGTCATCCCTGAGATTCCTGCAGAAGCTCTTGGACAAAATCGCTAAATCTCCTACCATACTTAAGCATTAATAGCCTGTCAATCAGAGGTGATTATATAATCTGGAGAAGTCCTCCCATAGTGGATAGTTACCACTTACCTCACCAGGAGTGTTCCCAGAACTTAATTTTGGAACCGTCACTTACATTGAAAACTGCCTGTTGCAGAACATTGAATCATAAGATTTTATAAAGGATAGGCTTAGTCCATAGTGAAATTGATGCAGGACGCCCTAAATTATGATGCATGCTCATGAACATATGTAATCCAGCGGAAATAAATAGCAATAATAATCTAAAATTCATCACCTATCATCATAAATTAAGAAAATCATAAAAGAGGCATGCAATGGAGTGGGCCATCATCACAACCACGAAGTAAGAAATTCAAATAATGCATAGGCTGGATCCGGCAAGGGATGGAACCTCTCGATCTTGCATGGTCTTAATCCAAATACCCAATGTGAATCAATAGTTCGAGGGATCGATGGATTTCTCGGATTAGGGATTTTGGAATTTGAGAAATAGGAATTTTGAATAAAATCTCAAATCTAGGATCTAGAAGTTATAAGAGAATAGAAATAGAGAAAGAGGAAATAACAAGTTTACCTTAGAAGAAGTTGGAGGGACACAAGAAGAAAAGAGAAGAAGAAGATCGGAGAAGAAGATGAAGTTCCAAGAGAGAGAGAGGAAGGAGGCAACCAAGAGGCTTGCTTTTTAATAATCAATAACTAATAAAAAAGGTTTAGGGCAACACCATTATAAAATTCGGAATTAGCGTAATTACCAAAATACCCCTACTAACAAAATTTCAAAAAAAAGACATTTGTATGAAAAAAGCGTGCCCACACTAACCCAAAACTCAAATAAGTAAAAAATGCATAAAATAAACTCAAATCTAAGATGTCCAATGCGCTCCAATGATGGTGTGATGAAAGTGGGCCACGACGAACCAACGGTCCGATCACATCATCATCACGTTCCAACAGTCCGATCATATCTCCTCCAAGCAACTCACACATGTCTTCCCAAGGTGGGGTCTTTTCAAATGTCTCGGACTACATGTGTAAGGTCTTCAATGCTCCTCAAGTCATCACGAACAATCCAGGCCCGTCATCATCGAGCCATAAAGATATAGGTGTCACTCGCCTCCTACGCTGATAAACCCTAAAGGGCCTGATGTCCGCATCAGAAATCATAGACATGCCAATCGTTTGGGACTAAGTGCTTGGATCCTGGATCAACCTGTTACTCTTCTGGATTCTGATTTTGTATATGGAACAGTCTATAGTATTTGGCAACCAAATCATGGATTTTATTGTTAACAGCACTGCAGTGCGGCAATGTGGTCCTATCTTCAAATATCTTGACTATCAGTGTCTGAATTTGAATGTTCCTAACCATAGTCTGCTTACTTCAAAAGAAAATAATGCTAGTGTGTTATGCTACCAACTTGAGACCAATATGATGTATTTCTGCAGTGTCACAACTCAGCCATTTTCTGCAAATCTTAACATGGGATTTGTATCCACCTTTGGGTTTCTGTTCCTTGAAGCAGATCCTCAGTGATTGAATTGGCGTAGTCAATCATTGGCCTGGAAGTTTCATTGTTAAAAAGCATAAAGCGTTTATGGGCGCACTAAAGATTGGCTTGGCTTCCAGCAATTAGGGAATTGACAGTTTCAGAGCCACTGTTTTTCCAGGAAAATAGCTTGCTTGTTATTGATTATGTTGTCGTTTCATCTGGCGGTGATTGCAAATTTGGTGGATGTCATTCTTTCAGGCCCCGATGACATGCCAGCGCATATCAAATCATCAATGTTTGGTTGCTCCCTCACGTATGAATTTACTCAAGACCACATCCCAGTTTAAATTCCCATTTTTTTACACGTTTTATTACTACTGAACCTGTTTTTTTTTTTTTTTTTTACAGTATCCCAATAACCAATGGCCATCTCAACATGGGAACTTGGCAGGTAATCAGAAATTATATGATTTGGATTAATATCTATTTTTCTACAAAAATATAACAAATGCTCCCAGCTTTTTCTGGATATTAAGGCTGCATTTGGTAGCACCACCAGAAGCTACTTCTGACAGCTTCTCTTTCAAAACAGAAGCTATTCTAAAGTGTAGAATGGCTTCTATTTCGAAAGAGAAGCTGGTACCAAATGCACCCTAAAGGAGTTGCCCAAACATTGGTTATTCGAGGACCATTAACAAGGGCATGCTACTTCCAATGTTGTCAAATGGCACAAGCGATCCTGAGCGATCGCCTGTACATGAATGCTTTTGCGATCGAACACAAATTTTTTTTTTTGAAAATTAGAAAAGCAAAAAATTCTGCGATCAAGAGCGCTATCGGTCCATCAGTCTTATTGGTAGTTGTTATAAAATTCTGGTTAAAATCCTAAGTTCTAGAATAGGCTGGTTTTGCTTAAAATTATCTCTTCACATCACAGTGCTTTCATGTTTGGGAGACAGATTCTTGATAGTGCTTTGGTGGCCCACGAGTGTATTGATTCATACCATTAGGTTGGCAACAAAGGTATCCTTTGTAAGCTGGATATGGAAAAGGCTTATGATCATGTTAACTGGAATTTTCTGGACTATATGCTTATTAGATTAGACTTTGGGGATACCTGGAAACTGTGGATTTGTGGTTGTCTCCTCTGCTAAGTGTTTGATCCTATTTAATGGCTCCCTTTTGGTTTTTTTAAATCATACTATGGCCTTAGACAGGGGGATCCCCTTTCCCCCTTCCTGTTTATCATTGTTTCCTGAGGCTCTTAGTAGGATGTTCTCTAGAGGGCATAACTTGGGGCTGTTCCAAGGTTTTCTCCTGTACAATTTGAACACAAGGGTCAATCACCTCCAGTTTGCTGATGATACTCTTATATGTTGCAAACCATTTGAACCCATGATTATCCGTCTTGCCATGACTTTATGTTGGTTTGAAGTTGTCTCGGAGCTCAAAGTGAATAGATCTATGAGTGAATTTTTGGGGATTCATATGGATTTGGATGAAGTCTAGGAATATGCTTCGGCCTTTGATTGTAGAGTGGGTTCCTTCCCCTCTATATATTTGGGGTTGCCCTTGTGCATTGGAAAGCCTACTTTGCATCTTTGGAATAAGGGTTTGGAGAGAATGGAACAGAAGCTAGCTCCTTGGAAGAGCCATCTCCTATCCTTGGGTGGTCGTATTACTGTGATGAAGAGCCCTCTCTCTAATCTTCCTCTATACTACATGTCTTTATTTCGTTGCCCCAGAGATATTCTTCTTAAGATTGACAGACTTTGGAGAAATTTCTTATTTCAAGGAGGATCCCCTAACAGGAAATTCCCTCTCCTCAAATGGGAAGAAGTTTGCAAGCTAGTTTTTTAGGGAGTTGGTATTAAAGGTTTGGATGTACTCAACTTTGCTCTTCTAGGTAAGTGGGTTTGGCGTTTTGCTTAGGGTTGTAAATGGGGCAATGGACCTAATGGGGTCCCCAGACCCAACCCATATAGACTCGACCCAGACTCAACCCGTTTGTTAAATGGTACGGGTCTGGGTCCAAGAACAGACCCAATTGCTAAATGGGTCTGGATCTGATTTCCTTTATATTAGGCCCGACCTGACCTGACCTGAACCCATTTAGTAAATGGGCGGGTTTGGTTTATGTCGCAAGGGACCCATCTAGGCTCAGACCTGTCCAAACTTGGGTTTTAAACCTAGTAAAAATGGTTGCATACCAAATTCAGACCCAGAACCATTAGACCCGACCCATTTATAAATGGGTTTGGGTGGATCTCCCTCTACCAGACCCAGACCTAGACCCATTTATAAATGGGCCTGATGGCGTTGACTCAGACCCAACCCAGACCCGCCCATTTAGTAAAAGGGTTTGGATCTAAAATTTGGACCCAGACCCATTTAGTAAATGGGCGGGTCTGGTTTTGGCCAACCCGCCCCAAACCCGACCATTTATAGTCCTAGTTTCGCTGTTTCCTTTCTCCTGAAGTTTGTTTGTGGAAATTTATTATTTCGAGCTAAATATGGGCTAGAGCAGGGGATGGTGGTGGACTAGGAAATCTTCCCTCTACAAATCCTCACATCTGTGGAAGGAGATAAACAAGGTGTCTGTGATGCTTTTTAGAAACACTTCTTTTGTGTTAGGTAATGGTAAAAGAATTCGGTTCTGGTTAGACTATTGGTGTGGGAATTATCCTCTTTCGGCCTCCTTCCCAACCTTATCTAGGTTAAGCCCTAATAACCACATTCTAGTCTCAAACTATTTCGTTAGCTCTGGTCAGGGTGGTGTTTGGTCTCCTCCCTTTCGGAGAGACCTTAAAGATGACAAATTTAAGGAGTTACTCTGGCTGTTTTCTTATGTGTAGGATTTCGTGCTTCTCCCGGATATTGAGGATTCCATCTCCTAGATTTCTGGGAAGAATTGAGTTTTTTTTTCCGGTGAAGTCCTCCTTTCAAGTTCTATGGCCCCCTAGGGACCAAGCTCCAACTTCTCAAACCAAACCTCTTTGGTCCTATGAGGCTCCCACGAAGGTTGCCACCTTCTTATGGCTTGATGGTAGAAGTTGGATTCTCATAATGGACAGCCTTCAGAAGAGGGGTCTCTGCCTTCCTAGCGTTTGCCTCCTGTGTATGCAAGATAAGGAATCGGCTTCCCATCTTCTTTTGCACTGCTTGTTTGCCTCGGTGGTTTGGAATGGGATCCTTGCCCGTGCGGAGCTATCCTAGGCCTTGCCATAGTCCCTTGAGGGTCACATAAGATCCTGGGACTTGGGAGGAGGAAAGTTGGGTAAAAAGAGATGGAGACTCGTGCTGCTTGCTGTTATGTAGTCCATTTGGCTGGAAAAAAATAATAGTTGTTTTAATAATGTTAAATGTTCAACTACTAGGGTTCTTTGTAAGGTGTTTCAGTTTGTTATACAATGGGCTTCGGGTTAGCTTTCCTTGGTCAGGACTCGCTCCAATGTGGGAGCTTTTGCTTTGTATAGTTTTGGGAGCCTGCCTCTTTGGCTTCTTTTGTTGCTTTCTTTTTTCCTTTTCCCTGTTGTTTTTCTTTTGTCCTGTGTGGCCCTTAATAATATCTATCACTTCTCTGATGATCCAATGGATCCTTAATTTTGAGTTATTTTCTTCAGCCATCCTTTTTCCAAGTCATGGATGGGATGGTTCATCATTCTTTAGAATCATAAGCAATTCATGATGGGTCCTAAGAAATAGATGGATCAAATTGTTGATTGGAGTATTTTTGTGTAAATGATTTTGACTGTCCATGCTAAAGGCCTATGATTAAATGGTTAGTATTTATCAGATTGATATGATATTTCCATCATAGCTAATGAAATGTGCATTGGACCTAATGAGCAGTCTAGATCAATGCATTGGGATGTCCAAGTGTCTCAGTGCAGCTTGGAGTGCTATGACTTATGGGGCTACCGGAGCATCTCTCTATAGAGATTATGTAATCAAATGTCTTAAATAACTAACTATTATTCTTAAATTATTGACTTTTATATTTTGTATAGTTTTACAGGAAACCCTCATATTTGTGAAATTTATCTTAGATTAGACGGTTAAGATCATCCAATCAGTGTGAGTTTCCATCTATGCACACCTATAGAATGGGCCCCACAATTTGGATGTACATTTCTAGTGCATAGGTTGGCACTGTTTAAAGAAGGTCCCATTTCGCTCGTACAAGTTACAAGTACATAGTTTGTTGGGACGTTTCAAATCAGTATGTTTTTTTTTTTATCCATGGACCCTCTCTGGTGTGTCCATCTGATGAACGATCTATAACTCTTCCAATTATATCCAAACATATGGTTTAAAAGAACAATTCAAATGGTAGAGCTGGTGGAAGTCCGTACAGCACATATGGCAGGGTCGCAGTATCAATTGGGAATGCCCATCTACATTGAGAGAAAAAAGGGAAAATTAAGAGAAAAAAAATTGAAAAAAAAAATCTACAAAATGAAGATAAATTTTATGTAATTAATAGAAGTGATCTAATTTGTTTTTTTATTATCCATTTCATAATAATTTGTGTAATTAGTACCTAAGTTACATAAGTAATGTATAATAATCAATAAGTCATACTTAACACTAAGTCATCTTCTAAGTTCTAATATTGTGCTTCTCGGTAAGTGGTTTTGGAAATTGGCTACGACTTGAAGCAAGCTTTGGAAAGACATTATTGTGAACAAGTTTGGCTTGCAGGAGGGAGGGTGGATGGTCAAGTCCTCTTCTTTGTGTCGGACTTCTGCTGTATGGAAGGTGATGGCAGCGATTTAACATCTCTTTTGTCAAGGTGTTGCATTCGATCTTGGGAACGGAAAGTACATATGTTTCTGGGTTGATGTATGGTGCTGGTGACAAGTTGCTTCAAGATTTATTCCCTAGGATTGCTGTGTTGGCCTCGAATTGTTTCATCCCAGTTCAGCGATGCTTCTCTGTGTGGCAACTCGGTTGTGTGGTAGATGTGCGGGTCTTCGTAGTCCCTCGCCTTATCACCTGTTTCACCGATGGTTTTACGGTGCTTCTTCATGGGTGGCGGTGTTTGTGTGGTTGGTGGCTAGAAAGAGAGTGTTGACAATTGATAACCTACAACGTAGGTCTCTCATACTTTCGAACTTCTGCCTTATGTGCACAGAGAGTGCCGAAATGATATATCACTTATTTATTCATTGCCCCTTTGCACGTGAGGTGTGGGGCTATTTCCTTAAGGTGGCTAATACGCCTTAGGTGATGCCGGAATCTGTTGAGGCTCTCTTATGGGCTTGGCACGCTAAGGGTGGGGGGAAAGATGCTAAATCGATTTGGGGGCATCTCATCATGCCTATCTTCTGGGCTATTTGGAAAGAACAAAATGGGTGGTGTTTTCAAGAATGAGTACTCTTCGGTCTAGGGGGTGGTGGGAATCATCAAGGGTCTTTTTCTCACTTGGGCTCCCTTTGTAAAAGCGGCTAAGGCGGCTATTCCCTTGTTCGCTTCTATGTTTTTGTGTAAAGCTGTATTCTTTTCTCGCCTTTGGCAGGCTTCTTAATAAATTATTTTATTATCTCTCAAAATTATTTTATTTTAAGTTCTAATTCATCAACAAGTAATAAATAACAAGTCAATAACTTATTAACTTGTTAAAATTATTTTATTATCTCTCAAAATTATTTTATTATCTCTCAAATTTTTTTATTATTTTATTAATAACTTATTAACTTATTAAAATTATTATTTTATTATCTCTCAATAACAAGTCAATAACTTATTAAAATTTAAAAAAAAATTACTTCGAAAATTTATTTATTTTTATTGAGAAATGATATCTTGATGACTGATGAGTTACTTCATAGTCTTCACTTGATACGATAAATGGCATCGAACTACGAATACCATACAAAGTACAAAGAACAAACTAAGTTGAAAAAAAAAAGGTGGAAAAAAAAAACTCCCAAGCTACAACTAACAAGTTCCAACTTCCAACTTATAGACTTAAAAGTTATAATTTACATACCTAAAAACCTATGCTACTATATACATTGATCCCTCTTCCATTGTGGCACATCACCACCACCATCATGGTTATCATTATTGTCCAAGCCATCTCCTTCAACGTATACTTCATCTTCTTATGTGTTTCTTCATCATTGATTCGCTCAAGTTGCTCATCCACATTTAATGGCCGATTATCTTATTCCTATACCTCTTCAATCTCAATCTCATTTTCTTGGCCTTGACTGCTATTAGGCCTCGTGCTATTGCTCACCCTTCTTTGTTGTTGAGTTAAAGAACCTTCTCCTGGTGCCGATCCAAAAGCGGCATCTTCGACTTGGCCCCATGTCAGGTCCTCGCTTACAAAGATCTTATCCCATGTCTCCACACTATCTGCCTCCAAATCATTTAGACAAATAGGATCATAGAAATTAGGTTTTTCTTGCCTACCCTGAAGTTGTTCGAGTAGCTTTTGGTTATATTGTTCGAAGACCAAGTTATTGAGCCTTTTTTTTGTTCAAAATGATTCCCTTTTTTGGTGAGAATCTATATAACATTCTAAATTTTCAATTGAAAGTGAATTAGCAATGAGTCGATGATGATCGTATACTTTTACGGTTAGTGAACCGAAAGCGAATTTTAAAACTTACTACTTGAATACACTTCAGTTGCACTTGTAACTGCGAGTAAAACATGTAAGGCTAACAATTTTCATGACCAACTTCTGTAGTGCTGGATCTTTCCTGTTCGGGTCAACTCCATACATTGACCACCAATCAGTTGTGCAAATAATAGTTTAAGTTAAGACTTTTTACATTGTAAGAAATTATTTTTTAGTTAGACCAATTCGTTAACGTTCATAATCTTATGCTTGATGATTATGCCTCTTGAGAAAATTCCCGCAGTCTTCATGTAGAAGTTCAACTATTGAAAAATCTTATCCTGCTCTTCTTATTATTATTATTATTATTATTATCATCTAGAATCATTCTCTTTTAAACTGTTAAGAAAGCCAATCATATGCGTCACCAATGCCACAGACCGATCGGTGAACGCAAATAATTCTCGTATCTTATCTATAATGTATAATCAATGTTGTCAAAATCGTTATCGTATCGCAAATCGTAGTAGGGGTTGAATCATATCGTATCGCAAATCGTATCGTAAATTGTAAGATTTTTTTAAAATTTTCTTAAAATTTTGAAAAATATGAAAAATATAAATGAATCAGATTTTTTTTTTTTTTTTTTTTTTATAAAACCCATCTATCTTCCTTTTGCCATCAATGTGCACTAAGTAATACCATGTCATAATAGTGTTAAATGATTCTTATTCCTTCATTTATTTCTCTTCCATGAAATTTCCCTTTAAAAAACATACAAGGGTCCTTAAATAATTTATGTTCTTGTTACCTTTCTTGAATGTAAAGCCACAGGTGGAAAAGCGGACTTTGATAATGTAGACATGATTGTAAATCGGGGATCGTTATCTTAACCATCCATAAAAAACATTATAGGTAGGTCATACATCAATTTGGTGTTTCGACCAATTAAGAAGTAAGAAATCACAAAAACAAAAAAGCTACATGATTTAATGTTGAAGAGAATATATATAATTTAATCTCTTATAAAGGACAAATAAAAATAATTTCCTTTTATAAACAATTCGTAAAGCCCCCAACCAATTTAAAGATATAAAATGAAAGCCAAGTGGAGCTTAAAGTAGAAGAGAATAATTTTATTTTGAATCATAAATCAGGATTTGAATCGTAAATCGTGGGATTCAAATCATAGAATTATAGGATTCATATAAAAAGGGATTCAAGGTTGCGATTCAAATTGTTTTGCTTAAGATTCGACTAAAATCATATATCGTAAATCGTAGGATTTTGACAACACAGAACATATAAGATGGGCCTGTTGAAGTGGTCCATAACTTTGTTTTGTCCTCTCCATCGCATTGTCGATGTAGCCCACAGGTGGCTTCTTATCACTGTGCAGACAAGGTGGTGCGGCTGATAGGAAAAGATGCCACCATTCCTTTTTTTCTTGCTTTTGAACTTGTTTTTTTTTGTAATTGGTTTCCGTCCAGCTACATGTTTCTTTATCTTATGCCTTTAAAGCACACACACACAATCCGAATGGTCCATGTGATGCAGCACCCCATAGGCATAGGCAGAATGGTCCATGTGATGCAGCACCCCATGAAACCCCCAGGGCCCAACTTTCAGCCTGATCCAAAACGCTGGTGGGCCATGGCAAAGAGAGATCCAAATCAAGGGAGAAAACTGTTTCCTGTTGCCATGGGCCACCAGAGTTTTGGATCAGGCTGAAGCTTGTGCCTGGGGGGTTTCATGAGGGGACGCATCACATGGATTGTTCAGATTTTGTGCCCATGACGTGTGCGAAGGTGCACACAGGTGCTCACATAAGAAGGTGCACAGGTGAGTGTGTGTCTGTAGAACCCTGGATCACTCACACACACTACACTACACTGTTTCTACTAGCTCATCTAACAAGCGGGAGATAATAGTTATTTGATAATCTCTCGCACAAAATTATCATATAATTGCACATGTTCCAGCATGTTGTGATGTTTGATACTTGATGCACGTCTGAGTCTTTAATGTCTCTGATTCTAAGTTACATAGCTCTAATAACCCCCTCCTGTACGTGTATCATGTAATATTGACATTTTCAATGTATTTATGTTTATTTAGATACACTTTTGTATATTATACGCTGTTACTATTGTTTATATTACTCCCTCCCTCCCTCCACCGGCACTGGTGACATTGGTCTGTGTTT
Organism: Liriodendron chinense; assembly: GCA_003013855.2. Classification (NCBI taxonomy): domain Eukaryota; kingdom Viridiplantae; phylum Streptophyta; class Magnoliopsida; order Magnoliales; family Magnoliaceae; genus Liriodendron; species Liriodendron chinense. Next base: position 361,602 of record PVNU02000133.1, on the reverse strand, counting down.
AACACTTCTTGTATAAACATGGGCATTTCGACTTTTTCTTTACTGAAGTAGATTTGACTTTACAACCCGCGAGAAAACTATAATCTTGAAACTAACATTTTTTTTTTCATTTGTTTGAAGAATTTATTTATTACTTATTTATTAATTTCTTTCAGGGAATATGGCTGTGTGAGCACCGGGATTATGCTACTCCTCGCAAAATTGTGGTTACTCTTAATGGAATGTAAATAGTAATGAGTTAAATAGGTTATGAAAGCTTTTGTCCGTAGACATTTGAACACAAAAATTCCAATATAAGCGCTCTGTGTAGCTACCTACTTGTGTGGCCTCTGGCGTGTCAGTTCTCATAGGTATTAAAAAACTTGTCGCTGATGAAATTTTATGCAACAAGTGACATGGTCGCTTTACTTTCTGATGGTTGGTTCCTGATTTTTTTTTTTTTTTTTGGTAAACTCTCAGTGGGGTCTGTGCAGTTATGTGCATGCTTGAAAAATGTGGGAGTTCATTTGTGGTTAGTTTGGATGGATGAACTTCCTACTCGAGAAGTTTTGAGTTGTATCATGTATGGAACTTTGAGGGTTCCTGCGTTTGGATGCCCAGCATCACTCTTCATTTGAACTCCCCAAACCACCTAATCCCGCGTTCCAAACAGGACCTTATGAACTCAAGTTGCTTGAAAAGGTGCCAATAAAACGCAGATGAATTGCTCCCGAGTAAAGATTTCTCTTTCAATGGAAGTCAGTTGAGTGGAGATTTTCTTACATTCAGGGAACACTTTGTGGAAAGTATTATTTATGAAAATGGCAGTGCTGGTCGTCTTAGGAGTTAGGACAATATCAATCAAATCTATTATTGGCAACGCATTCTACTCTTTTGCTATTTGTTTCCAAACGAGCAATAGTATCCATGTGGATGCCAGCATTTCTGAGTGCGATGGGTTCCAGGCAGGGGGTGAGACATGACACCCAAGTGTTAGGCACTCTTTTCTCCCAAGCACTGTGACTAATCTCATGCTCGGCAATTTCTGGGTTTGGAAATTTTCAAAATTCGAGGGCTTTCGTTTTTCAGGATAATATTGGGAAAATCTTGCTGAAACTATAAATATTCAAAAATATTTATTGTAAAATTACATGCACACCAGCGTGCTGAGCACACATCATGAGGTCGAGCTGTGGGCACCACCGTACACATCCACACCATCAATTAGATACATGCACACCATCGATTTGATGCACCCTTCCAGGGTGGGCCGTTGGCCTAAAATCAGGGCAATCCATGAGTTAGGTGGGCCACAGCATAGACGACAGTTAAAGAGTATATGCCCACCCATTGAAACATTCCTGATTGTTTATAGGGCCTGCTGAGATGTGGTTCAGACACCGCCCCATCCATTGCGGGGAGTGGAGCCAGGGTAACACCGAGTTTGGTCAGACTGTGACTGTGGACCCACCTTGATTGTATGTGTTGTATATCTACGCCATCCATTTTGACAGCTCATTTTAGGACATGAGCAAAAAATGAAGTAGATCCGAACCTCAGGTTGACCACACCGCCAGAATAGTGGTGATTCCGCCAGAAATAGTGGTGATTAAATGCCCACCGCTGAAAAACTTTTGGTGGGCCATGAAAGTTTTGGATCAAGCTGATATTTGTGTTTTCCCTGCATCCAGGTCTGTGTGACCTTATCATTAGTTTGTATGGAAAATAAACATTATGGTGGGCCCTAGGAATTTTTTAATGGTGGGTCTTCAATCAACTACTGCTTCCTGTGGTGTTGTCTACCTGAGTTATGGATCCACTTCATTTTTTGGGCCCATGCCCTAAAATGAACTGTCAAAATGGAGGAACTGCATGGATATACAACACATACATCAAGGTGGGCTCCACTATCACGGCCTGACCGAACTAGTGTTACCTTGGCCAGACCGAATCTACTCCTTCCAATGTGTCCCATTTGGATGAGAGGTTATGCCAAATTTTGAGGACATTCCAAAAGTCAGGTGGGCCCCACAAAGTGCTCTTAGATATTTTAGGCATGATTTTACATGGTTTCAAATGGTATGGCCCACTTGAGTTTCAGATATGACTGATTTCTCGGGACATCTTATAACCCAGAGGGAAGTGGATGCCCGACACATCATGGTGGGGCCTATAGGGCTCGACCTCATGGGCCTCATGGGCATCTTTTGTCATATATATCATTATTCTTTACATTAAGGCTGCATTTGGATGCACTATTGAATTGAATTGAATTGTATTCATCAGTAGAAGTGAAAACTGGCCAAATGACAGTTTCCTTTAAGGTTAATGTCACGAGGTACAAGTTGAACATGAAAGAATCTCCACCACACAATATCAATGAGCTCATCCAAGGCAATTGGAACCATTGGAGAGATAGACCTCTTGCTGAGAGCCTAAAAGTTTTATATATATATTAGTATTGGTTGGACCTTCTAGGCTATATATGAGGGAATGGTAGCAAATGTTAAGACCAGTAATAGAGAGACAAGTGAGATCTTCATTATCCTACTCATAAACTAGGGTCAGGGTATTAAGCCCATTCCTTTTTGCATTGGACATGGACGAGTTAACCAAAAATTTGCATGCAGAGTTAGCTATGTTGTTTGCAGATGATATACTTAGATGAGGGAGCGCATAAATGCAAAGCTAGATTTGCAGGTGGATGCTTTAGAATCTAAACGATTTAAAATTACTTAAACTAAATCAGAGTATATGAAGTACAATTTTAGCAATGATAGGAGTGAAAATCAGAAATTAGTTAAGATTGCTTAAAAAAGAAATTTCCAAACTTACCAGCTTTGATATCTTAGGTCAATAATTCTGAGAATGGAGAGCTTAGAAAGGGTGTTCTCATAAAATTTAAAATAGGTGGAAGAAACGGAGATGTGCCTTTGGAGTTTTACATGATACTTTTGTACCACTCAAACTGAAATGTAAAATGTATACCATAACTATAAGACAAGCCATGCTTTATGAGACAAAATATTTGATAGTTAGAGAATAAACATATCTATAGAAAGAGTGTAGTTGAAATAAGGATGTTGAGAAAAATGACTAGTAAGATAAGAAAATATAAAATAGAAATAAATGCATTCGAGGGAATTTAGAAGCCGTACTAATAAGTAATAAGATGAGAAAAAGTAGACTAAGATAATTCGATCATATGGTGACCAAGTACACCAGGCAATGGCTAAAAAGAGTAAATTGGTGCAAGTTAAAAGCTCTAGAGAAGCAACAGAAAAGTCCGTGGAAGGAATAAGTAAAGATTTGATGACGCAATCTAATTGAATGCCTGGCCCTTGATGGAGTGAAATGGCATGTGTGTGTATCCATGTGTGTATATAAGTATTTATGTGTTTTGCTAACTTCCCCACATCCCCAAGTCTCCAAACCTTCTAAATGGGACACCGGGTGACCAATCATCAATGTGAACGATATTGGATGATCCTAACTTTTTGAATGGGTCAAATTGTTACAACTGTCCTTTGTTTGAGCCACAATTATATCAAAATTGTACTTCAGAATTATAAGAAATACAAAGTAGAATTTATCTATTAAATGTTTTAAGATGATGATTTGACTTCTTCTTCTCTTTTTTTTTTCCAAGTAATCTTGACTGTCAATTCGTGCAATTGATCGGAAGCTAAGGATCCCTCAATTCGCATGATCTTTGCACCACAGTTTATCTTAGCTGTATGAATGGATGAATAGTTTAGATTGACCATAGGTGACCTTGTGTGCCATCTAGGCTGTTGCTAACGTCCCTATGACTTAGAGAAACTACACACATTCCTGGCGATCCATTTGATTTTGTTGGTTGCGCCCCATTTAATGTGTGAAGTAGCCTGATGCGTCTATTAACCTATCTGATGGAAAGATTAGATCTAGGTGTCTTGAACCATTTGCATTGGACTGCGATGGCCCTGACTTGCATGAGCACGCCTAACCTGGTTTGTACCAACCAATCGCTCTGTGGCACAAACATGCATCCAAGCCACCCCATACATTAGGTGCGACATCAAGTTTCACGATGGATCCTAGAAGTCGATCAAATCCATGACGTAGGTAGACCACACCATGTGGAACAGTGTGAAATGAATGAATCCAGGATCCTCTGCTTTGACCAAGTAGAGAACTTCTGCTGCCTCTATGATTAGGCCAACTCAACCTGACAGTGTCAGAGCGGCTGAGCCAGGATTTTCCTGCTCAGCAGAGGATCCAGATTCAAAATGAAATCATGTTAAAGCTCTAAATTTGCGTGATGCCGTGAACATGAATCTTGGAATTATGTCCTGATTTTTTAGAGATTCATTAGTCTGGGTGTGGCGTATCAGATGAGTGGAGCCCATCTCAGCGTTACATCAGCCTGATTTTTTCCATTGTCTCCAAATAAAGGGTAACTCACCTGATGGTTGGGGTGGAGCTCATCTAGAAAGTGATTCGTCTAGGGCAGCTAAACTAAAGCAGCTGTCCGTAGCAAAGTCAGGCAAGCGTTTTCGTTTGTATCAGGAACTTTGCAAAGTCCACACGCAGTGTACACGTCAGCTAATGCACCCGCATGGCACACGTGAAATATCCCTAGTTCCCATTTCCATTGTTCCCTGCGGTGTGTTCCCTCCTCATTTTCCCCCGTCGTGCGTGCGGCACGCCTACGAGACTACTCTCCTCCCAAATGATGGGAATGCGTGCTGCACGATAGTGGATTAGCTGTTACCCGGGTAACAGCTTAGAGGGTGTTACCCTAACCGTGTGGGGCCCACCTTGATGTATTTTTTGTATATCCAGCGCCGTCCATCTGTTTTTCCATCTCATTTTAGGGTGCGATCCTAAATCATAAGAATATCCAAATTCAGGTGGACCGTACCAATAGAAACAGTAATGAATAATTATTAAAAACTTTTTGTAGGCCACAAAAGTTTTGGATCAATATGATACTTCTAACTTCCTTTCATCCAGATTTTATTGTCATTATCAACAGGTTGGGTTTCAAATAAACATTACGAAAACCTTACAATGGGCCCTTTGGAATTTTTAATGGTAAGCTACTCAATCACCACTGTTTCCTTGACGGTATGGTTCACTGAGATTTATATCATACACAATTTTTGGTGCTCTGTCCTAAAATGGGCTGTAGAAACAGATGGACAGCATGGATATACAACAAATCATCAAGGTGGAACCCATGGTATAGAGGTAACACCCACTTAGCTATTACCCCAATAACAGTTAATCCGCTCTCACACCCCGATTACCTAAAGTGGTAAATTGAGTGAAGATAACCTCGTTACAAGGTCTTGGTATCCATTCCCAAGGGTGGCTAACATGTAGTATGTCAGCTTTCTTAAAATTAAGGCATACTAAAATCAAAGATTGTCTGATTTTCTCAAATACCTGAAATGAACACTTTGTTTTAAACACTTAAAATTCAATTCAGATTTAAGTGCCAAATGTCGAGCCATCAGAAGTGAGCATTTATTAGTTGAATTTAGACCATGAAAAGCCATTACTAGCAGTTCATTTGATCTTCACCAATCAACCAGTTGGGATCATCTATTAGTTTTGATTTTTTTAACGTGCCACTTTACAATTGGACCCATTATCATGATGTCTTTGATTGAGATAAATACATGGCATGTGCATAGTCGACATGGTTTTCTCAATCGACATGCTTTTTCAGGGCAGCAAACATTATATTCACAAGAAAGAGAGAGAGAGAGAGAGAGAGAGAGAGATTGACTTGGGCTGATTTCTGGACGTCAAATAATGCGAAAAGCAGTAACTTTTAGATTGGCCAAAATCTAAGATTTGAAATCAGGAAGGATTGTGATAAAGGTAAAAAGAAAAGAAGGAATCAATGAGAGAATATGACTTCCTCTATTAAAAGTACATTTCCTTGTTGGGAAACTACACAACTTTCCCTTCTATATGCAAATTAATAGAATTAACAATATAAAAGATTTAAAAAATGAAAATCACTTCTAACACAAATAAACAAATCTTCAAATATGTAGGATGCAAGAGATATTAAGATTTCTTATGTGAAAAATCTTCCGATGTGAACGGAAAAATGATGGGACCTAGTCCAACATAAATCCACTATAATAGAAATAATAGAAGTATAATCATTAAGAGACATCTCTTAAATACTCAAACTACATTATCCAAAGGTGAATTACGAATAACAAGAAAGAAATGAATTTTTCGCTGACTAGGGATTGTAGAAAATTCTCAACATTACCCTTAAAAAAGACAATCGAAGAGACTAATATTATGAATGGACCCTCATGAACCTGGATGTGAAGATTTTTGTGGTGGAAGGCTCTTAATCTTCTTCTTCTTCAAAACTCTAGTTTCTTTTATCTTTTGTCTTTTTCTCCAAAAAAGAAAAACCTCAACGTTGCTACTAAACTCTCTCTAGGCAAAAGCTCTTTTTCTCTCGTTTCCTTTGCTCGGCCAAAAGCCCTACATACATGTGCCAATAAAAGAGACTAAGTAAGCCCACACATGTGGGTCCCACGTCCACATGAGGAGGGATCCCCAACATTCCTGCCATTCAATATATAATGCTTTCTTTATACTGAGGCTCGATCCCTTTATATAATAGGAGACCCACTTTCGGATAAAAATTAGATATGGGATTTTAAAAAAAAAAGGAGAGAAGGAGAGAGAGAGAGTACATAAGTAAAGCCTAATAATTCTTATCCAAAGAGGGCTACACAAGTTTGCAGCAACCGTGTTGGAAACCACCTCACATCAATTAATCATCAATACTGTGTGTTGTTACTCTTGCAAGTACAAATTCTTACCATTCTAATTGAAGTCATGTATTTAACTTATTTATAAATATACTGTAATACACATATATTACTGTGTTCATACGTATTTTTAGCTTAATTTTTTGAAGTGAGACTGTACTAAAACTTAAATTTTCATTCTTCGATGTCTTAGTATTTCCTATTTCTTTAAGCAAAATTTCGATGTGTTTTAATTACCCAAAACATGTAAATTAATGAGAACGATGTTTTGCTACCGTCTTCTTCCATTTGAATTATCATTCAAGCTAGACAAAGTACATAAAAGAAGAAGAAGAAGAAAAGAACAAGACGAGAATAGCCTTGATTCCTACTCCTTAGTAATATAAATACTCAAAGGGACCAAAGCCGCTCTTATTAATGGAAACAGAAGAAAAATGATGATGAGGAAAAATAAAAATCAAGCTATAGAATACAACTAAAAGGAAAACAATGAATAAATGAATGGTTGAACTAAATCCTAGTTCAAAAGTGTTCAATGATGAAAAATTATATACACCTACTATCATAGCATCATCGCCATGAACTCATCAAAGCTAAGCACGGCCATCACCGTTGAGATCGAACTGATGAATCATGGCTGTGCATTCCTCCATGGTCTTCGACTCGCCCAAGCGACTAAGCATCCTCTTCAGGCTCTTGGGTGTAATACAACCAGACCCTTCCATCTCATACATCCCAAAGGCCTCCCTGAGGTCCCTCCTCTTCTCCTCTTCTCCATCCACTTCAATTAGTCTAACGAAATCTTCGAAACCCAACAACCCATCTCCATCAGAGTCCGTTGACTCGACCACAGCCTCAGCCTCCTCTATCGACAGCTCGATGCCGGCCAACTTCATACAAGAAAGTAGCTCGGCAGGAGAGATCTTCCCATCTCCATTCTCATCAAAGTATCTGAAGACACGTTCGAATTTTCCGCTCTTGGGGATGTCGGGAGAGACGGACAAGGCAGGTTTCTCTGCCTTAGCAGGGGAGAGTTTCGTGCATAATCTCTCTAAAGTAGATTTAGGTTTCTGAAGCTCTGGTGAAGTTGATGAAAATGCATCCTTCTTCATGGGCACAAGAGACAATATAAGCCAATTATCTGTCTATGTATATAGATAGTAGAAGAGAAAGGAAGGAGTTGGGTTTTGTAGAAGGTAGATAACGTTCTTGGCTTCTTATTTATCTAACCATGTTATTTAAAAGGGGATGGGGCTCCGCAAGAATCTTATATCTGCCTTGTTTGAAGTGGTGGATTAGGGAGAAGAATTCAGGAATTCTTGTCACAGGGGAAGCTGCGGGATATTTTCGTAAAGAGCGTGAAATTAAATACTTTAGAAAAAGAAAGAAGCTCCTAGCATCAGGGACACGAGGACGGAGCAAAGGACGTGAATGGAGCGGGTAATGTTCAGACATTTTCAATGCCGCGTTTGGAACAGCACACGGTCAAACGGAAGCCTGCCTTTGAAACGCGTAGTACGGCTCAGGAGGAATTTGCATGGGCTTTCACCAATTACCTACAAATGGCCCAATGGTTCGTCGGGAATCTAGACCATTCACACTTTCCCAGAATATCACTTTCTCCTCTAATCAACCCTCTCTTTATTTTATTTTGGAGGCCAAATTTCAATAAGCTCATGATTCTCCTGTTTGAACAGATTTTCCATTGTTGGTGAGCGTCTGAGCGATGCAGATTGTTACACAACGTATATTGCGCAGAATCGGGGCCACAGGAATTTCTGCTTTATCTGATATGGCCGAATGAAAAAGCATTACGTGTGCCGTCTAAAGGTGGGGCTCACAGTGAAAAGTAAAGAGACCTCTGAAAGAAGGGAGCGGATGGCATGTCCATATCTCTGTGCCCGGGGAAGCAACGTCCACCGTTGAAACCTTCCTGGAGCTGCCCATGATGTTTATATGCCATCCGAGCGTTCAGTCCCCTGAAAGAAACGGACGATGTTTTGGCCTTTTACTGCCGCGCGGCTTCGCTGGATCCCCGGATTCACCGATCGAGGTGGGTGGGGCCTACCATGTTGTATGTTTCTTGTATCTATGCTGTCCATAAAACGGAAATGATTCCAAAAATGAAGAAGATCGAAGATCAGGTGGACTATATGTGGTAATCAACAATTAAAAACTTCCGGTGAGCCACAAAGGTTTTAGATCAAGCTGATATTTGTGTAGTCTATCCATTCAGTTCTCTGTAACTTTATCAACATGTTGGATGGTAAATAAACATTCTGGTTGCCCCATGAAGTTTTAAATAGTAGGAATTCAATCACGACTGTTTCCTTCGGCATGGTCCACCTAAGATCTGCATCTGCTTCATTTTTTGGATTATACCTAAAATGAGCTGTCAAAATGGATGGACGGTTTGGATATAAGGAACACACATTACAGTGGGCCCAAAGTTAGGGATCCACCCAAACCGCACTCCCTTTTACTGGGGCTCCACAAGTAACATGTTTATGTAACGCTTTTCCATTGGACGCTGAATGGGTATTTCCCTGGCCCCAGCTGCTCGGAACATGCTGGGGCCCTGAGGACCCACCATGCTGAATGGGTTTATCCACACCAACCATCCATTTTTCCCTATCATTCTAGGGTATAAGCAAAAAATATGGCAAATCCAAGGCTTAAGCGGATCAAACAGTGGGGATCAAACGTCCACCATTTAAAACTTCAAAAGTTTTGGATCAAGCCGGTATTTGTGTTTTGGGTTTGTTTAAGTCTATGTGACCTAATGAATAGGTTGGATGGCAAATAAATATCACAATAGTCCTAGAAAAGTTTCAACAATGGGCGTCATTATCACCGCTGGTTCCAGTGATGTGTTCCCGTTGAACCTCAGGCCTTCTTCGTTTAAGCCAGTCTATACGTTGATGTAGGCCCCACATGCTGATTACCTCTCCCTTCCAAACGCATGATTTGTCAGAGCCATAGAAAGCTTTGCAATTTACATCTTTTCCCAAACACATGCATTAGTTGGTCAAAATATAGTGAAAGCTACAGTCTATGTAATGGATAAGTCATGATTGCTCATTCGCAATACATTGTTAACATGGTAGGTGGCAATCTATAGGCATTTTTTTTTCATTGACTGCTTGTTAGGATTAGAAACCCCGGCATGATCTGGATTACACGCAGCAGCCATGCGAACAAGATGACCGTAGACAAATTTTTGAGTCGGTTAACAGATCAGGTACCAGCAAAGAGATGAATGGTCAACGAAAATCTTGACCATCGGGTGTTCGCGATCAGTTGTTGGGATTTCGTTGCATCCACTTGGGCCTGCGCGGTGCAGGGTGGGTATCTCATACATGTGGGGCTTAACTCTCGCGTTCCAACATGTAAGTTGAGACACAAGGCTCGAGCTCGACCTGAACCTTAGTTTAAACAATTTTAGTTTGGCCTAGCTTCGATCAGTAGGCGTAGCATGGGTCTCTCTCTCTCTCTCTCTCTCTCTCTCTCTATATATATATATATATATATATATTAGAGAAATGGAACCAATGGGTCCACGCAAAAGATAGATGGCTGCCTGATTAATGATTAGAATGTTATATTTGTAGGTAATAACACATTTATAAAAATTCAGTTATGCTTGGTTTAGGTCAGGTCAAATCAGGTCAGGATAAAATGACTCGAGCCCAAACCTACCCTAAATTGAAAGCCTGGTGCACAGGTTAGGCAAGTACGTCCAAGACCAGCTCAAAGCTGGTGGGTTAGTCAAGCGGGCGGGCTACCTGGCCCATTGCTGCCCTTTTGTCATGAGGAAGAATAATCATAATAATAAAATACAACTTACGGACGGGTGGATGTCACGCAGTGGCGCGGATGAGGCAAGGCACAGGTAAGGTTACAACGTAGTGGGCCCTGACCATGGGCCCATCTCGATGTATTTGTTTAATATCCACGCCATCAAACCATTTTTCCAGATCATTTTAGGGCATGTTCCCAAAACATGAGACAGATCCAAATCTCAGGTGGACCACACCCCAACAAAATGGTGGGAATCCAATCCCTATTGTGTGGTCCACCTGAGATTTAGACCTGCCTCATTTTTGGGACCATGCCCTAAAATGATCTGGCAAAACAGATGGACGGCCTAGATATGTATACATATATAACGTGCCCCACGGTCAGGGCCTCCCCCACTAAGCTGTTACCTCCGCGGCCGTCACGCAGACACCATGGTGGGCCCTAGGGAGCATTAGTTTCAGTGGTCTTCCGGAATTCGCCTCCCCTTCGAAGAAACTGCTGCAGTTTTGACGGTTGGCTCAACCTTGAGGCGGCATACGGCCGTACGGTGACGCGAATTTGCGCGTTGCAAGATGTCATGGCTCTGATGTCAGTTCCCATTGAGATGGTAGACTAGACTAGACTATATTTGAGAAGGGGATTAAGTAGAGGAGAGCCGTGTAACATGCGCCACATAATACCCAATCTTTTCATTTTGAGGGGGCCAACTGAGAAACTTTCATGGGTCCATAAATTAATCAGAAACGCATATCAGGAGGGACGCACTTACTTTCATATGAAAATTCTATAGTTAAAAAATCACAGACATTTTTAAGGGATTGTTTGGATACAACAATTTTTTTTAATCCTGAAACTAAAAAGAATAATTAAGGGAAGCTGAGATGCCTCAGATGTGGGTCGTGTTTCCACAAGTGAAATCATTGGTGAGATTTTAGGGCCTATTTATTTAATAAGGAGGAAGAGAAAGCAAAACTGTAATGGCGATCTCTGTGGCCATGGTAAGAAATGTAGGTTCCAATTGGATTGTGTTTGATTAGCAAAATATCATATTTATTGGATGACATGTCCTCTTGTCATCCTCTTTCAGAGATAAGCAAACGTGGATAAAACTAATGATGACCTAAATGAATTCACGATGTCTTTATGAATCAACAAGAAGAGAGTGTGTATTGCCTGCTAGTTCAGCTGAAAGATACCTAGGCATTTCAACAGCAGGTCTCAGGTTCAATTGCTAAGGAGACACACTAACCCCACCGGTGGGTGGGTGCATTGTGTTACTAACCATGTGAGTGCGTTGTCCACCTAACGGGTGGTTGCATTGAATGACTAACAATTTTTTTTTTAATAATAATTAAACAAAAGGATTATGTAAAAATAAGGAAAAATATTTTCTATTCCCTTTGCAAACATCAAGTGAGCTATTAGAAAGAAAGAGAATGAATGGCAAAAGTAATAGGAATCAAACAATCCACGGTTGCCTTATAACAGACATTGATATATTTATGGGAAAAGGTGATTGAGTTCTGTAGGTCCTACTGTGGACAGCCACCCCATCAATTAGATGCACCCTTCCATGGTGGGCCATGGGCTTAAAATTCAGGCTACTCCATGACTCAAGTGGACTACACCACCTATAATGGTTGAGAGTGAATGCCCAACTTCTTATTTGTTTATAGGGCCCATTTAAATGTGGTTCAAACATCTAGCCCATCTGTTGTATGCCTAAGTTTTGGTAACATCCCTACATTTGTGATAAGGTCTCCAAACCTTTTCAATGGCATGGGATGACCTCTTCTTCAATTTTTTGCCTTTGAGCATTCTGGATTCGCTTGAATCTATAGACATACTAAAAGAGAACCATGTAAATCTCTATGTTGTGGTTCACATATTTCTTTCTTTTCTCTTCTTCTCTTAATTTCAATATTACTATACATGTGATTGAAAATAGATCTTTCTCCTAACATAAGGTGCCCACTGTACCACAACTATGGGGGCATTTTATTCAAAAAAACATTTGTTGAAAGGATGCCCGTGGATGAAAATGAATTTGGAAGATTTAAAAGTTTAAACAGCTCGTTTTCAAATACAATAATAAAAAAGGTTAGGATCATCAATGAAGCATGATTTTAAGGTCATAGCTTTTGTAAGTGGTAATGAAATTGTAATCGGTTTAGATCATCAATGCCATTCGGGGTGAAAACCACTCCCTTACCGCACTATCCTACCCTGCCAAAACCATACTATAAAAACAGAAGAACTCAACTGGACTCATATCCAGCTGGGTCGAGTTGATTAGACTCGACATTGGATAACTAAACTAAGAATTTCACTGAACTAATACTAGATGCTTAAAATGATATGAATATAAAAATGTGCAGTTCAGAATATAGAATCGTACATGATCAATTAGTAAATTTTTTGCTGGCCGGGTTGAGGGTTTTTTTTTTTTTTTTTTTCTTAATTAAGAGCTTCTTAGGATTCATAAAAAGCATATGAAAGGAAACGGTGTTTATGGAGAAATCGTGTGAAAGAAAATATTATTTTCTTTGTTTTTTTTAATAAGATCTTTTTTTTAATTAGGATCTAATTTCAATTTTATTGTTCAACATAAGGCAAATAAAAAAATCTAGGTAGCTCACTACTCACCAGCATGTGTTTTATTAGCACAAGGCACATGTGGGATGCCTGAAGATGGATAGCGGCACATGTAGCATTTGTGGCATATGTGAGACTTAAAAGTTGAATTGTGGCACATTTGAGATGCTTGAAGTTTTTTTTTTTTTTTGTTAGTTCACACATCCCATTGTTAGTACACCCAACCACCCTTGTTAGTCACATCACAATGTTAGCCACCCCCACTATGGGAATTGATACCATGACCTTAGTGTTGAAAGGAGGCTATCTTCACTCAGTCTGCCACTTGAGCTATGGCTGGGTGTATGTGAGATGCTTGAAGTTGTATGACGATACATGGCATAAAAACATTAGCACACTTAACATGTGGTGGGCACTTGAAGCTAGATGGTGACACTTGTGCACATGGGCACCATTGGCACATGTGACATATTTGGAACAATTGAAGATGGAAGATGGCAAATTGGTGAATGTAGAGTTCCTTACATATGTGCAGTGCAAGAGAAGTTAAATGGTGGTCATGTGGTACATTAGCACATATGGGACGCTTTACACATGCTGGGCGCAAAAGAAGGTGGTGTCACATATTGTGGCACATTAGCGCATGTGGGATGCCTTACACATGTGAGGCAAAAGAAAAGATAGACTGGCATGGATGCATGTGTGAGGCGTAACTGTAGACAGACAATGGCTCATTTCTGCACATTAACATGTGGCATATGTGGGACGATTAAAGATGGATGGTAGCACATTTGGGCTTAACTCGGAGAAATTCATTTTTCTTTTATAGTGTGAAAATAGTATCCTTAAGTTTAAAGGAGGGAAATTAAATTGATTTATTTCGCAACAAAGGTAAAATGTAGAAAATGGTGTTTTTCAAAAGTTCTCACAAAGAAAAGATTAACAAACGACAAAAAGTGAGTTTGATGAAAATACTGTTTGCTTCCCTTTCCTCTACATGAATCCAAACAGGCCTTAAAAAGTCTCATCTCAAGCTCGTAACACTGGTCAAGTCAGGTTGACTTAGCTTGATTATGGTTGAGTTGAGTTGACTCAGCCATGTTTCCAGCTGAGTCACGGAGTTTTTAGTCTCTAATCAAAACCTCCTCCCTGAAGATTCCTACCATAATTCACCTTCTTTGGAAGTCGATGGTAATTCATCCACCGTGCACACGACCGTCCAAATTGCTGCGCCAATTGTGATGCAGCATGAACCAAAGATCAAAATGCACAGTCGTTAGTAAACAACTATTTTGGTCCTTGAATTTGGCGCACTCATTATTTTACTTTGAGCTGCCCGATCAATAGTCGCCCACAGAGAGTTTAGGATTTGCTTGATCAGTGTGATTTTCAATCTTCACTCCAACCACAATGTATTTAAAATCTGGATGGGCCAGTTACCTGTGTGTACGGGCCACAGGTTAGATGACAAAATCACCCCAATTTTCAAAAGAAGGCATCACTCATCTATGGGTACCTACTGGCATTTATTTTCGCAACTGGAGAGCCACATGGTCTAATTTTCATGAGATCCATGCTGCCCATCAGGTATGCTGCTCCATGTTAACCACTGAATCCAAAAATCATGATAATTCAAAACTTTTGTAGGCCACACTATAGGAAATCGTTGGGATGGAATGCCCACCATCAATATCATGTAGGACCTCCACAGTAGTGTTTATATGCCATCCAATCCATTCATCTGATGTACCTCATCAGGAAGAAAGAATTACCTCAAAATCACAGTATTCCAAACTCAGGTGGGTCAAGACATATGTTAGCATTTTCCTTTTCAAAATGGGGTAAACTTGGCAAATTTTGGGAGGCGAAAATGCCCACATGTCACCTCCTGGGAAACTATTTGATAATTGAGTGTTTGACTGTTGATACGCGGGCACACAGAGAAATCGTACAGCTGCATACATTAAGTCAAATTACACGGTCACAATGTTGGGAACCATAGTAATTAAGAGGTAGTTGCGGGAAGTTCTTACGGAATCGGTATCGTGCGGAGTAAACTCAGTTGGGCCCACCTAGAATGTATGTGCTTTATCTATTCCGTCCATATGTTTTTCGAGCCACGGAAACAGTGGGAATAATGATTTCCACCGTTGAAACCTTCCGAGGCCCTACAGTGATGTTTATTTGTCATCCAACCTGTTCATAAGATCACATGGATATGGATGAAGGTAAAACACAAATATCAGCTTGATCCAAAACTTCTGTGTCCTCCGAGAATTTTTCAATGGTAGACATTCAGTTCACACTTTTATTATGGTGTGGTTGAATTTAGATTTTTATATGCTTCGTTTTTTGGCACCATACTTAAAATTTTCTGTTAAGATGGATGGACAGAGTGGATAAAATACGTAAATCACTGTGGGCCCCACAGAGTTTACTCCGCACGCAGTACGCAATCCGCTTCCGTTTCTTACTACCTGTCACCCTAGAACACAGCCACCGTACACAAAGCATACTGGGTGTCCAAATCGTGGGACCCATTTCTGGATCAGAGACGGAACAAACAAAATCACATTGACTCAATGATCTCAAGTTTCCTATTTGTCACCAAAGAAAGGATGACTAAAATGAAAAGGGGGAAAGAAGCAGATTTCCATCCATCAGCACTTTAGAATTGTATTTGTGGGTGAAATCCATGAGAACTGGTTGACCCTATTTTACAATTCTAACGTAGAGAAAAGGAGGCAACCCCCAGAACATGTCAATCCACAGCCACTGATTTAGTTGGACAGTACATGATCTGTGTCTGCACCCCGCATTACAGAGGCAATGGCTCCAGCACCCCACCAGTTAAACGATTCCACTCATATACAAGTCTATTGCTTCTATTTGGAGAAGGGTCTTTCTTGGAAGGAATGAAAAGAACTCTCATGAGTACTAGTACCGAATACATGACGAGAAACTCAAGCACAGGCTACTGAATCAGCATTAGCATCTAAGCCCCCTTTCCACCCATTTGGTGTTGGCTACTAAATGGTAGATAGATTGGCAAAACTTCCACAGAACATCAACTTTCGTCTTTTAGTGGGCTCTGCAACTGGCCAGGCCACAAAAAAAGGCCCACTGCAGTAATACATCCATGTTAACATGTAATCATCTGGAGGTTTTCTACAGAATCATCTCTCTTTCCAGGATCATAATGCCCAATACCAACCCATGTCTGTTTCTAATCAAGTTACAATGTTTGCAAGAGAAAATAAAAAATAAAAATAAAATCAGAACAGCATATTTACTATGCAAGTAAATGACTTCAGACAATTATGCTTTCAGTAGTCGAGAGAAGGCACAACATGATGTTTGATGCTGCTGATAAAATACTCAATCATCATCATAGCCTTGTCTCATCCATTTGGTTTTGCTGGTTCAAGATGAAATATTCATTCATTATCCAAGAAAATGAATTCCTCATGACTGAAACTAAAATCGTTGCAATGACTTCCATAAAATTAAAGAAAATGTTCTCTCTGTTTTGTTACAGAAAACAATTCAGAAACTAAAATAAGTTAAATCATAGAACTTGCATACCTCCTCAGGTTGAAAATAATTCCTGAAGAAATGATACCAATGCATCCTTATCTGGCTACAAGCTAAAGTTGCAGTCCATAATCAAAAGACTCACTAAGCTGCTGAATCAATACTTAATAGACTAAGCATGAGTCAAAATTGTTTAACACCAAAGTTCCATTTTATCTTCATAATGGCTGCATCATCAATGATCCATCAGTTCATACCTTGAATTTCTTAAGGGTGATACGCAAGCTCTCCATGACAGTTCCAATCCGATCTGAGATGTTGGTGTAGAGCCACCTCTGTGCTGCCTCATCGAGTCCATGGGAAGTGGGGGGCCATCCAACACTGGGGAAAGACATTTCTCGGGACAGGGATTTTGCTGCCTGCCTTAATCTTGGAAGGTCAAATTCTATTGGCTCTCCAATGATAATTCTGATATCCTTCTTGCAAAGAGGAAATGGCGGCCTTCTGCCAAAGAAAGATTTCTCAGGCATGACCTGAGAAAGTAAAGAGAAGGGAACAGGAAGTAAAGGAAACTGAATCAAGAACCTACCAAGGAAGCATTCTGATTAGTTTTTCAGAAGTTCTGACACCACCAAATGTAATGTATGCCTTCGATATTTTCCTAATTGACAATTTTGATATGACATCTTCACAGGGTTTTTTTTTATTATTATTTCCAGGTTATCAAAGGGTAGAAATTTCAACTCAGTCATAGAAGGATGGCAATCATGATGTGATTAGACCGATGCAACTCAGAAACGCATTCAAACCAGCACCCAAAAAGCTCACCCAGATGACTCAGCTACATCAACACTAGGAACACACTCGCGCGCACATATAAAAACTGACTACCAGACTGACTTTTAAGCTGACTAAAACTGGCCACACACACAGGCGCATGCGCACACAAAAAACCGACTACCAGGCTTGACTTTTAATCATGCACATCCACGCACGCACAAAAACTGACCACCAGACTGATTTTTACTCTCTCTCTCTCTCTCTCTCTCTCTCTCTCTCACACACACACACACACACACACACACACACACACATTGGGGAATCTATGATGGTTATTAAAGCACCTCACATTGCAATCTGCCCAAATGGCCCACAAACCTGCAAGAAAAGGTAGCTTCCACAGTGCTCTCCCAAACAGGTCATCTACTTCAATCAAAAGGAATAACAAAAACATTTTTACTGGCAAATTGATGGGAAGTGTCTTTAGAGAATCTACAGAATCAGACCTACTGGAAGTGTCCAAGACGAGTCCATACATTGGTTTCTTCTAAAAGAAGAAGGCAAATATATCTTCGGTTTCATCACTAGTCAGGGACTTGGGTGGAAAACATGATCAGAAACTATTTGATTAATTCCTAACCACTCAACATTTTCTGGTGAATGCAATTTTAATCAAAACTTTATTGTGGTTCAGCTGCATTTCAAATAAGCTATGATTATTGTAACTCTTGTTTTTGTTTAGCAATGTGTACCAAACAATAGCCTGTTTCTATTGCGGCAAATTTGCATGCCTTCAGGAAGCAAAGAACATGAACAAGCATGATTCAATACATGACATTTATGCAAAACATAGCAAAATGGGAAGTTGATTGTATCTTCAAGAATTACCTTTTCAAAACCACAATGAATGATAGGCAAAACTACTGGAGTTACTGGTGCTCGTGCAATAAGACTGGCAGTTCCCCATTTTAACCGTCTAATGGGATCATTCTCTTGGGATACTTTTCCTTCTGGGAATGTATGCAGCTGCTTCTCGGAAGATAATAAATAGCTTAAGAAAAGTAAAGTTAAGATATAAATAGAATGAAAATAATTCATACAACTAAAAAAGTGATTGTACCCAACCACCTTCACTTAAGCGATCAAGAGCTTCATTCATATGTTCCTGATAAATTCCCCCACCCCTTGTTATCGGTATGCATTTTCCTGTGTGGATCAGTCTCTCAGAAAACATACATCTGATTCCAATTGCATGCTAGGAACAAAATTCAGTTGAAACTAAAAAATTGAGGAAAGTATAACACAAAGGAAGCAGTATCAAGAAGTCAACAAAATTGGAAACTATTGACAAATAATCAAGACATTGTTGGGGAGTAAAAGGAAAGCATTGTGGTGAAATTTCTTGTAGGCAGATCTTCGGTCAATTCGGAACGAGCGAAATGAATGATGCTTTTGCAATCATCACCAGATTCCAAATGAGGTTTTTAGGAAGCCAAGCTGGATGTGACTGCATAGGCATCTGTTCTTCAGCAATTTTCAGGAATTTCTTTTGCTTCTTTTGAGTTTGATTTTGATTTTTTTGGTTATCTCAAGCATAGATTTCTAGTCATCAAATTGCTCTTGTAATAAAATTGTGTAGCCTTTAAAAAAGAAGTCAAGAAAAAAAAAATCCAGCTCAAGGCCCTAAAAGGGCCAACACAAGTTAAAAAGAAAGATTTGATGACGTGGTTTAATAGAGGATATGGTCCTTGATAGAGTTGAACGGTGTGATAGGATTTGTGTAGCCAACCCCAATCAGCTAGATAAGGCTTCGATGAGATTATGATTTTTTATTTTTTATTTTATTTTGCTTGGCTTGTAAATATGCCTAAACAATTCAAGGCATATTAAATGCACTTATTATTATAATTATTATTATTATTATTACTCTTTCCTTCTTCTTCTTCTTTTTTTTGAGACATAACAGAAAATTTATTAAACAAAAAGAAAAAAGCAACAAAAAGGTGCCGAGATAGCGCCCCGATTACATCCTGAGAAAATCAAATTACAAACTAAAGGCTTAGAAGAATAAGATGCCCTTTCAACAACCAGTAACCTAAACCTTGGGAAATCCCCTTGACTGCCTTACTTTCGTCCTTGAAGCATCTCACATTTATTTCTTCCCAAACAGCCCACCACACAGCAAGTAGGGCCATTCTCCACATCAACTTCTCATCTTTCCTTAAATCCACCCAATGCTAAGCTAACAAGAGATCGCCCACTGATGCCAGGAAAGACCAAGCGACACTGAAACAAATAAGGATATCAGCCCAAATCGTTCCGACCAAGGGGCAATGCATAAATAGATGATCTACCGTCTCCTGATTCTTCATACACCAAAGGCATATATTGAGATTTGAGAAGAACCATTGATCTTTTTGGAGGTTATCGATGGGGGAACATCATAATGCCACATAAACTAAGTTTGCTCTGACTCCTCAAGTCTTCGATTATCACAAGAAAGATTGTATAGAGATCAAACCAAGAAAAAGCCCGACTTGTCGATCCTCCAAACCATCTTATTCGGACCGGATCTTGCTGGATGACATAGATGAATATGATCCAAAAGCAACACAAATTCTTCAATCTCATCATCACAAAGGAACCTCCTACACAGGGGCTCCTAAACTACTTCTCCCCGTTATATGAGAAGCAATCGGCCTCCAAGACGGAAGGATTTAGGGCCAACCAATAGATCCTTAGAAAGATATTTTTCAAAGGAGAATCTCCCAGACAAACATCTTCCCAAAACCAAAACCTCTACCATTCCCCAAAGAGATGCCCACCACCTCCATAAAAACCAGCTTTGAGAAGATTACCCCTTTCCACAAAGACGACACTCGGTAACTGGAAGACTCCCTTGTCCACCATCCGCCACCCGAACACTTGTATTTGTTCCTCATGACTTCGTTCCAAAGCATGCCACCCTCCTCGAATCTCCAAAGTCACTTCCCAAGCAAGGCCACATTCATGGACTTAAGATCCCGTATACCTACTCCCTCATCATAGGACTTGCACACATCTTTCCACCCCACCAGGTGGAACTTCTTTTCCTCCGCCCCTCACCATAGAAAGTCTGCCTTAACCACTCAGGCCTTGAAAGCACTAAAGCTCAGCACTTGAAAAGCAACATAAAGTAAAGAGGAAGATTAGATAAAGCCAATTTGATGAGGGTGATACACCCACCCAAATGACAGGTAACGACTTTTCCATTTAGCAAGCTTCCTCTCAAATCTTTCCACCACTCTATCCCATACGTGTTTAGTTGGTTTTCCTATACATAGAAAGAGACCAACAAACATGGACAGAAGTGAACCAGCCACACACCCAAAGATACCAGCCATAAGCTCCACTTTGTCCGGCGCCATACACACCACAAACATTTTGGCTTTAATCAATGTCAACTTTTAAACCTAACACCACCTCAAAACAAAGGTAATCATCCTCAACTTGTCTACCATGACAGTATCAGCTTCACAAAACAAAAGCGCAACATCTGCAAACTGAAGATGAGATATAGGAGCAAGCATTTCCTCCACTTTGAACCCTTAGGAGCAAGCATCCCCTCCGTTTTGAACCTGCAGACAAGACCCTCCTCTTGCCCTTTAGATATCATCCTTCCCAAAGCCTTTGTCACAATGACAAAGAGAAAAGGAGATGTCGCCCCGACAAAGCCCCTAGAATGTCTTGGAAAAAACCTTTAAGAGAACCATTTAATAACAACAAGAAGTGCACCGGCCCCACACATCCTCGAATCCATTTTCTCCATCTCTCCCCACACCCAATCTGCTGCAAACATATAATCAAGAAACCCCCAATTAACATGATTGTAGCCTATTTTTTTGTCCAACTTACACACTACTCCCTTAGCTCCTCCTTTGTATCTCAAGTCAAGGCATTCATGAGCTATTAAGGCACTGTCTAAAATTTACCAGCCTGGAACAAACGTACTTTGATTTTTAGATATGACACTTCCTAACACTGCATGAATCCTCAAGGCCAATACTTTAGCCAGAATCTTGTAAGGTCCTCCAATCAGGCTAAACAGCCTGAAATCACTTAAACCTTTCCACACCTAAAACCTTAGGAATGATCGTTATGAAAGACACACCGAGGTCAACTAATGACTGACCCCTATCAAAAAGTTCCCCATGAAACCCATAACATCTTCCTTCACCACCTCCCAAAACACTTGGAAAAATGCCATCGGAAAACCATCCAAAACTGAGGCTTTGTCCTTCCCAGTGAATCAACAGCTTTCTTCACCTCATTTGAATTTTTTTTTCTTCAAGCGAGTCAACATCTTTGGCTAGAAGACTATTGAAATGCAAGCTATCCAACTTCAGTCTTCTCCAATCTTCCTCAGAAAGTAACTCCTTGTAATACTGGATCACTTCTTCAATCAGGCAGTCTTTATCTTCAATACGGATTCCATCAACCACAATGCTACTAATATTATTTTGTTGATTGTTACGCATGTACTGGAAATACTATGAAAAACTTCATATTTTTGTTGCCTTCCTTAATCCATATATTTCTCGCCCATTGCCACCATTAAATTTCATCTTCTCTAACCCAATCAGAATAATCTTAGGTCAGCTTGATTCTTTTAGCTTTTTCTTTGAGAGAAAGATCACCTTCCTCGGCCTTAACATCTAAAACCTGTATCTATTCAAGAATGAAAGCTGTCTCGGCCTCCCTTTAACCAAGCTATTCTTTTTCCCAAGCATTAATCTTATCTTTCAACATTTTAAGTTTCCTAAACAATTTGAATCCCGCAAACCCCTCTACTGCAAAAGGGTGCCACGTGAGCTCAAATCTGAGGGAAGCCCTCCACCTCAAGCCACATGAGCTCAAATCAAAATGGTTTTGGGCCCCAATTTTCTTCATCAATTGCAACTTGCAAGGTAACATCCTTGTGGATTGTGAGAAACAACATCTGACGGAGAGCCACATTATCGGCCCCCCATTGTTTTGTAGAAACATCTTCCCACAAAGATGATTATCACCTCTTCATCCATTGTCCCTTTGCTAGTCAGATATCATGTTGTCTTTTTAGGATCTTTGACATCTCCTGGGTTATGTCGGCCTCAATGGGAGCCCTTCTCTTTGTTTGGCATGGGGCTTCCCTCACTGAGGAAAAAAGGAGCCATTGGCGATTACCTCTCCTTGCCATCCTATAGGCTATCTGGGGTGAAAGGAACAATAGACATTTTTCGGAACATTTCCACAAAGGCCAATTTTGTCTCCTCTAAGGTCTCTATTCTCATGATTGATTGAGCGTCTCGTATCTCCTCCCTTAGGATTGTAATTTTTCCTCTTTCACTCGGATGTAATTTGTAACCTTTGCACCATCTCAGTGCTTTCTTTTTTTTTTAATAAATTCCGTTAGCCTTCGATAAAAACAAAGATGATGGGTTTCATTTTTGTGGAGTAAGAACAAAACCTATCATCACTGTGGGAGCATTTCTACAAAATTAGGGGTAGCTGCTGATGTGGCACCACAGTCAGATGCTGTCTTCAATAGGAATCAAAACAATGTTGCCCATGCAAACAGGCCTTTATGGAACATCTAAAATTTGACCTCTAAAAATAGCAAAAAAGTTAGTTTCTTGAAAACCAATGGCAATTCAGGGGAACTTGTACAAAAAGTCCAACTGAATGTATAAAGGTAACAAGTAGCAATAAATCTATAAAGAAAATTAAAACTAATCTCAAAAGAAACTGAGCATTCTATGAAATAATGCCCACTTTTATTTTAAAGTGATAGACTTCTCTGAACACCAAATTAGCAAGATCATCATCATATCCTTATCCCAGGCTCCCAGCTATTTGCTGCCGGCAAGTTTAGCAACCGGGTTGCCCACCTAAATTAGGCAGGCAGAAAAATAAATAAAATATGACTTTGAAACTGATTCAGTGCATCCCCTTCCATTTCAATTTCATGGTAAAAAGGAACTTTCAAGGGTAAGAAACAGTAGTAAATTAACTGTGCCAAAATGAAATTGAGTAATCAAATTATAAAGACATTACCACCTATATTCAAAGGACAAAAAACACATACTAGTGATAAAAATACAAGTTCATTGAGAAAGACGTAATAAAGCGAAGATATGTTCTTACCGAGTCGAAAGAAGTATGACAAAACTGTATTTTTGAAGCATATGTCCTCTGCTGCTAGAACCCACCGTGCTAGTCTTGCATCTGCTGATGGGAAACCCTTGAATCCCCACATGAGTGGATCATCCAACCTGTTACAAGTATCCTTCTTTCAGCAAGAGTTCTTGGAATTAAAAAAAAAAAAAAAAACTACTGATTTTCAAAAGGGTTGGGGTTTGCATCAGTTTAGAATAGTCATATAATGTCAATAAGTGACACTGGGATGCATGGATATCTAAATGGGCTACTTATGAGCCTCCATGTTAACGAGACCAGCTTAGAACAAATTGTTCTCATGTTCAAGAAACTCCTCTATGACCCATAACTAGATTGGCATGCATGCAATCAACCCAATGCCTTTTTATGACAAGAACAAACTTACTAATATATCTTGCATGGACTAAATATGAAGCAGACATCAGGCCCTTTAGGGTTTATCAGCGTAGGAGGCAAGTAACACCTATATCTTTATGGCTCGATGATGACGTGCCTGGATCATTCGTGACGACTTGAGGAGCATCGAAGACCTTACACATGGAGTCCGAGACATTTGAGAAGACCCCACCTTGGGAAGACATGTGTAAGTTGCTTGGAGGAGATGATCAGACCGTTGGATCGCGATGATAATGTGATCGAACCGTTGGTTCGTTGTGGTCCACTTTCATCGTACCATCATCGGAGGCCATCGGGCATCTTAAATTTGATTTTATTTTATGCACTTTTACTTATTTGAGTTTTGGGTTAGTGTGTGCACGTTTTTTCGTGCAAACGTCTTTTTTTTTAAATTTTGTTAGTAGGGGTATTTTGGTTATTATGTTAATTTTGAATTTTATAAGGGTGTTGCCCTAAACCTTTTTCATAATGCTATTGATTATTGATTAAGAAAAGCTTGGTAGCTCCTCTTCCTCTTCTCCTTCTCTCTGTGGATCTTCTTCTTCTTCCCCAATCTTCTTCTTCTTTCTTCTTCCCTCCTTCCAACTTTCTTCTAAAGTAATTCATTTTCTTCCCTCTTTC
Organism: Liriodendron chinense; assembly: GCA_003013855.2. Taxonomy (NCBI): domain Eukaryota; kingdom Viridiplantae; phylum Streptophyta; class Magnoliopsida; order Magnoliales; family Magnoliaceae; genus Liriodendron; species Liriodendron chinense. Next base: position 336,904 of record PVNU02000133.1, on the reverse strand, counting down.
TTTTAAACTTATTTTCTCCCATTATTCGCAACCTTAAAATCTGAGAATTGATCCCTAAACATATTTCTCTCAGATTTTCATTCCCTAATCCGAGAAATCCCTTGATTCCCCAGACTAGTGAACCTTATTGAGCGTTGGATCATAACCATGTAAGATCAGAAGGTTCCATCCCTCGCCAGATCCAATCCACACATGATTTGAAACCCTCACTGTGACATTGTGATGATGGCCCCTTTTATTGCATGTTTTCCTTTTATTTTTCTTGATTATGATGGTAGTTGTTGAATGTTTAATTTAGATTGCTTGATTTATTCGGTTGAATTTTATGTTAGGCCGTCTTGCATCAAAATATATGAAGATCTCTACATTAGACAGATAATTCTGAATCATTCGAATAATGCCATGATGCCAAACTCCACAAGCTTAAATTTGATTTGATAAATATACAAACTCTTCCCAACTAAAAAGCCACTCCCGTTTAATCCACTTTGCATGGTTAAAGTCATCCCTGATCTCGAGGGTTGCACAAGGAACTTTCTCTAATACTCACCCTATTTCATATATCTAAAACCTCAACTTGAACGTAATCATGTACGCCGTGGCCCAAAGAAAAAAAATATACCACGCCATCCCTGTCCAAGGTACTTGCTGCAAGTGTCAAGATTCTAACCTAAGAACCAAATGTTCCACGATTATCGTAACCGCAAATGGATTCAGGATTTGATCCATTCTCTATGAATGAGATAAAGACAGGATAATTGGGAACAACATAGAGTGGACTTTAATTTTAGTCTGTGGCTGGGTGTCATAAAGGGTGAGTGCTTGGGTATCCCATCCAGCTGAGGCAGGATGCTGTAGATAATATATCTTCTTTTGACAGATTCAATGGACAACATAAATCTCTAATATAATTAATTTAATCTGTTTCTGTTATAACAAATGTAGATATGTAATCAATTAGTGTTACTTCAAATGTGCCATTCTGCATTTTTAATTCGAAAGACAAAATTGAAATAAAAAGAAAGAAATTCCTAATAATATAAATTTCTACTAATTTGAAATTGGATCTTATAGATGAAGGGATGAAGGGAAAATAGCGATAGAGGCAGGAGCTGCCTCTGCTGGCCTTCTTTCCTACTATATCCTTACATTGCTTTGTATATAAACCTACAGTAACTAATAAACTGATGAACCACATGGGGCTTGGCTTCAATGCGATCAGAATTGTAGCCATGCTCCCTAGTTGGAAAAAACGAGCATTGCAGAATTAGTGCCTCTCAGCAAAAGAAAGATTTTCTGCAGGACTATGGCCGGGCTCAGGTCAGTAGGTAACACAATGGAGAGCAGCTTCATGGCCGGCGTGATCCAAAGAATTATGGTATGAAAGAAAGAGAAGCTAAGCTTCCTCTATCATACTTGGGAGTTCCCCTATCCGAAAAGCATCCAGGCGCTATTTGGTTCCAGACCATTGCAAACAAAATTGCAGGTTGGAAGACTTGGCTCTTGTCTCCAGCAGGGAGGCTGATTCTGCTGAAACATGTCCTGGATGGCATTCCAGTTCATCTATTGGCAGCAATGGTTATTCGGCAAGTGTTATCTCATCGAAGTTGTTTTGGGAAGAATATGAGTGCAAAGCCAAATTTCATTAGGTTAGCTGGAATCAGATTTATTTTTTTATCGAGCAGAAGGTGGTCTAGGAGTAAAGGATAGCAGATGTGATGAGGAGCTTCTGAATGAAAATGTGGTGGCCACTCTTGGAAGGAAACATGTTGTGGGCCAGGTTTATAAATGTGAAGTACGTGGCTAGATCATTTATCACTGCCGGCAGAATGCCTTCCAATGGATCCTTGTTATCAACCGTAAATTCCCTCTTCTTCTTCAAAAATTCAAAATGGCTTTTGGATTTTTGAATGCAGCATTGGACAGGCAATGTCCTAAAATCTCAACACATAGAAGATCATATTCAGGTGGAAAATGGATGCACTGTTACAGTTTCTGCTGGAACCAAGGTAATAGTGGAGATTATCTTATCCAAAAAGCTCAGGATTGAGATCAGCCAAAGGAAGTCAGGGGCTGTCTATTTACGGATAGATCGGAGATGGGCAATATCAGATTGAAATGATTTTGTTGCTTTTGAAAGAAAAGAAAAAGTATGCAGTGATTTCTTAAGTGCCCGCGTATCATCCATCACACTCTGGCAGAGTATCAAACTGTAAGTCATTAATTATAAATGATTAACATGATCGGCAAAAAAAAGAAGAAGAAAAAGAAAAGAAAAGAAAGAGAACAGACGTGGACATGTGATTGCTGACGGTGATGAGGGGAGTAGAAGGAGGACGGCATCGGACGAGACGGATTAGGGTTTCGGGGTTGTGAACGGAATTGGAGTTGAGGAGACACGTGATGGCCTTGGCGAATGCTCCTGCTGCTATGAATACCAGCTTTCTGGGGAACCCACAGAGATGATTTGGGCTCGCCGCCCACTCCATTTTCCTTCCCATCCCTTTCTCCTTTCTTCTCCCTTCTTCTCCTCCTTTTCATGACATCAATACCATCCCCTCGCCTCCTCCTCCTCGATGCGCTCACGGCAGTCGGAAAATAATGGTAATTCCCAAGGTTGAACTTTGGGGACACGGTTTGTGGCTTCCGTGTGCACGTGCCGCGCTCGTGACATCTTCAACAGGCGGGTAACCCGTGCACAGGTTGATTGTAGACCACTGATTTCATATTCGTTCCATGGCCGAATGTAAGGCCCATCTAATGTGGGTCAGCCTTGCCCGTTGGTTGACGGCTTGACGCATTGGACTAGCCATCTGGAGGAAGATGAGAAAACTAATTACCACACACTGAGGTCTACTAGATGGATGACGAGTTGCATCTTGGTGGGTGATGTTTAGTAATCCAAACCGTTCACCTTGTAAAGATGGTCCTCATTGTGATGGAGGATTGGAATCTTTTGGCATGCCATCATGAGGGCCATAGAGCACGTTCCAAACATGACAGCCATCTAGAAAAACTAGGGCTTTTTAAAGTGGCCGTGGTTGATCCACCGTGCATGGATTGGTTTTATGGCAAGCCAAAATGACCAAATCGCTAATCAGGCCCTCAGAGTCAATTGATTCAATTTCCCGTGACATTCATGAGTTGTATATAGAGTGTTGACGCTTAATCACGTCATCAGATGTTGATTAGGGACCAACTCGAATCTTTGCCATCTGATTGATGATCAAAGAGGGAGACTTTAGATCTAAATACCCTGCAAGCACCACCAAGGATTAGGATAGCTACCTGGGGTTTCGGCTAATGGCCATCAAATGCCTAAGTTAATGATGATAGAGTAATCACCCAATAGAAGTAGATATTAGTATTTTTGTGTGTATCTTTATTGCAGCATGGAGGGGTATTTATAAGGTATATCATTACCGTATTTGAGTAGGATTCTGATTCTATTAAGATTTATCTCCTACAAACGAGGGGTGACGATCATGGCTAGATACGTGATTGCCTTAGAGAGGTAAGCGAGAATATCTGCACAGTGCGGATATCTCTCATATTAATCCGGAGAGATGAATCTGTGACTTCCGGAGCACGTAAATCGAGTCTCGGTTGTTTGGAGAATAGTGTTTGGGAAACAGTACTTGGTCGAACGTAATGAACCGACGAGCCTGGTTATCATGGATCGATTGTAGACGAGAATGAGCCGACTACTCAAGTTCGAGACGAGCGGTTGAGGGGTTAGGGAAAACTGACTGCTCAAGTCTAATGCGATTGGTCGGGTATTGGAGAGCTCCGACCGTTCGAGCCCTATAAGCAGCTGAGGGTAGCGAAGTACGAATATTGTCAACCGAGCGCTTGAACGCTTGGGCGCGAAGATAGAGAATATCAGTAACACTCGTATGCAGCTTTGACCGTGCAGTCTTTGGGGTCATCCCAGATTAACCCATAACACAGGGATTATGAGGTAAATAAATGTTAGTAATAAACAATACAAAATTTTAAATGACTTACATCGCAAAATTCAAGAGTTTAGTGAAAATGATTATGTAATGGTTAGGATGAAACCAAAAGAGTTTGTACAAGGAACTATTGAGAAGTTACAAGCAAGCAGTGCTGGACCATTTAAGATTCTGAAAAAATTGAGTTGTGGAATTCAATCCAATATTTTCATGTTACATGACGCTTGTAATTCATGCAAGATAGCTGGACCTACCATCAAAATCATACCTGATGAGAAAATCATTCTGATCCGCTCATAAGATAAGCAACAATTAAAATTCTAGCTTAGTGTAACTTCATGGCCTTCCTAGCAATGGATCTGTAAGAATTTTCACAATGGCTAGTCTTTACGGTGATACCTACCTTTCACATGGTTCCCATGAGTAGAGGTGGGCATTGGGTTGGGTCGAACCGAGTTTGGATTGACCCAATCCTAACCGTCCAAGGGAAAACCCTGTGCCGAGTCGGATCAGACACGATACTGAGTCAGCCAAGCCTGGACCGATCTGAACCATTCACGGCTTGGTCCATTCCGATCCATGTCCGACCTGGTCATAGGGATTGAGTCGGATTGAGTAAAAGATTCGACATCTTCAAATTCAAAAAAAAATTAAAAAATGTAAGAAAATGAAAAAAATATATAATAAATCACATATATAAGTAATATTCATTCATTCAACTAATTTAGTCAATTCGAGTTTATCTGTTCATTTACCACTTCAAAATTAAAGCATATATTCACACAAATGATAAATCAACGAATTTGTTTGAAAAGTTAAAAATTTAACCTGAGTTGCTATTTGCTAATATAATTTATAAAAATTATTAAGCATATTCTATTATGCATTCATTCATTCAATACTATCTTCTAAATAATGAATGCCTTGTGGAGTGTAACCTGAGTATTCATGTCCATAATAATAATCATCGCATCCACCTTCGTCGCTCGAATCATCTTTCAGTTCTCTTTTTACCTCTTGGACTACAGAAGAACTATGAGCTGAGTCTGAGCTGGAGGTGTCTAGAAGATGGTCATTTACTTCTTCTGATTTGAATGGTGGAGATGCATTTCCAATATCCTCATTCATAGATTGAATGAGTTTTTTCAACCTCTTTTTATAGCCCGATTTGTATGGAATTCCCAACCCCTTATAAAAAGCAACCAAACTTTTAATAAACTTTGATGATTTAGGGCGTGGGTTACTCGTACTAGCTTCGGGATCATGCTACCTTGCAGGTGCTTAGTGTTGTCTAGACCGGGAACTAGAAGTCAGTTCCAAGCTCTGTCTTGATTCTTCATAATCTCTTTATTCTTGTTCCATCCTTTCTTTCTCTTATTCTTTTTCTTTACTAAGTATGGAGGGTCTTCCTCTGCTTAAATCCTCTTCATTGATAATAGGCCTATTACTATGTCGTCAATAGCTTGTTGTATTGCTTGCAGTTGCTGGGGAAGAGATGAAAGCCTTTCTGTTTGAGTCAAGGATGACTCAAAATAAATCCCAAACTTAAGGAGGATCTTTGGTACATGGGGCTGCATTTCCTCCCCGACAAGCCAAATGCAATTTTAAGTGATTTGTTTTGTTCACAAAATATTTTCCACACAGTTTGCATTGTAATCTGACCTTTCTGTCGTGGGAGTAGACTTGAACTCCATAATCCAAATTCGCTACTGATGGATCACCTTCCGTCGACATTATATATACTATAATTAATTAAAAAAATTAATAAATGATGATATAAGAATAAAGTATATAGTTAAAAAATCAAGATAAGCAAGTAAACAATTACAAGTAGACAACGAGATGAGATTTAATGAACACATAAAAGCATGATTGCATAAATGAAAAGTTGAGAAATATAATGTTATAATAATAGAATGTCTGTAAACTGTAAAATTCAAGATCTAACCATAAAATATTACAATTCAATATTACATTACATGTCCACAAATATTTACTATAAAATCGTGATAATAAAAAGGCGACCTTCAACTTCATTCAATTATGGTCGCCGGTACTGTCTTATCTATCTTCGTACTCTCCTCTTCCTCGAACTCCTCTTCAATAGAGTTGTCTTTTGTGAAGTTCGGACACAGTCGGTCCTGTGCACAAATGAGCGCTTCAACTGTGTAAGTGAGCTCCAATACTTGTTCACGATCTTATTATTGCGCAGCACGCCAACAATGCCGATGAACCGAGATCCAATCTCCGGTCCCACCCACAAACGATAAACAAGAAGAAATATAATCTAGAAGTAGAATCCAAGCAAACCAACAAACCACAAGACAGATTTTACGTGGAAAAACTCCAAATAAGGGTAAAAAAACCACGGTGCAAACTTCCACTGTGAAGAAGACAAAGTTACAAGTAATATACTTACATTCTCCGATGCTCCCATGCACAAAGATGGCCCTTTTTGCCAACATCTCGCCTCTTTCTCACATTCGACTTACAGAAACCCTAATAACCTACCCTAATTCCGAATTACACCCATATTTATAGTAAAACTTGAAAATAGAACTCAAATAGGAAACCCCGCACTTCAAGTTGCTGCCGATCGGGCACCCAGTCAGGCTTAGTCGGGCGCCCGCCCACATCAGAAACAATCCAGCGAGATATACCCGATTATCACGCGCCCGGTCTACAGACCATTTGGGCGCCCAACCACCTCCTGGTCAGAATGGTGTGTTTGGCTCTACACCCCAACAATCTCCCACTTGGAGACACATCATAAGTCATTCGTCTTCTACATCTGGAGTGCACTACCTCTCCGTCTTCAAGCCTGAAGACCAATCAAAGCTGAACAAAGCTTCAGCTTCTTCCGTGTGACCGCCTTGGTCAACGTATCCGTAAGGTTCTTACTTGTATAGATCTTCTCCAGAGCAATTGATCCATCTTCCAGTAACGAACATATGAAGTGATATCTGATGTCAATATGCTTGGTCCTTGAATGAAAGGCTGAATTCTTAGCCAAGTGTATTGCACTCTGACTGTCATTGTGCAGCTTGCAATCTGCTTACTTCTTCCCCAACTCTTTCATAAAACCTTGCATCCACACCATCTCCTTGCACGCTTCTGTAGCCGCAACATAATCTACTTCCGCTGTACTGATGGACACTTTCTTCTGTAACTGAGAGACCCAACTGACTACAGCACTACCCAAGGTAAAGACATACCCTGTTGTGCTCCTGCTATCAATATCCCTTGCCAAATCTAAATCGACGTAGCCTTGTAACTCGATTTTCGATCATCTATAACACATCCCTACATCCACAGTAACTACCAGGTATCTGAGGATTCACTTCACAGCTTCCCAATGTTCCTTCCCGGGGTTGTTCATGAACCTGTTAACAACTCCTATTGCTTGAGCAATATCTGGCCTCATGCTAACTATAGCATACATGAGGCTCCCTATAGCTAACGCGTATGGGACTTTAGACATGTAATCCCGTTCCTCCTGTGTCTTAGCTCCCTGCTCCTTAGAAAGCTTGAAGTGGTTGGCTAATGGAGTGTTAACGAACTTACCACCTCCCATACTGAATCGATCGAGTACCTTGGTAATGTAATCTGCCTGTGACAAAACTAGCGTCTTGTTTTTCCTGTCACACTTTATCTTCATGCCTAGGATTTGTTTTGCAGCTCCTAAATCCTTTATGGCAAATTCTCTGCACAATTGTCTTTTGAGATCTGACATGTCCTTCATGCTTGATCCGGCCACAAGCATATCATCAACATACAGAAGAAGGATGATGTACGATGTATCAAACTTCTTCAAGTAACAACAGTGGTCTACATGATATCTCATTTACCTGTTTCCCGACATGAAACTGTCAAACTTCTTATATCACTGCCTCGGGGCCCATTTCAGGCTATATAGACTCTTTTTCAGTCTACATACCTTATTCTCCTTTCCTGGTGCCACGTATTCCGTCGGCTGATGCATATATATCCCTTCTTCAAGATTTTCATGAAGAAAGGCTGTCTTAACATCTAACCACTCTAGATGTAAGTCCTCTGTAGCCATTATACTCAAGACCATGCGAAGCGTCGACTTCTTCACCACTGGAGAAAATATTTCAGTGAAGTCGATACCTACCTTTTATTGGAAACCTTTCATAACCAGTCTGGCCTTGTATTGCTTCGAACCATCATGCTCATTCAATCTGTAAACCCACTTATTATGAAGAGCTTTCTTACCTTTAGATAGAGTGACTAGCTCCCATGTATGATTAGACTTAAGAGTGTCCATTTCATCATCCATGACCTGATCCCACTTAACTCGTGTATCTGACCGTAGTGCCTTTTCAAAACATTATGGTCCACCATTATCTGTCAACAGTAGATAATGCAAGGAGGGTGAGTATCGAACCTTGGGTCTCCTCTCCCGAGTAGACCTCCTCACAACCGGTGTTTGTGGCTCTGCCTCATCATGCTCCTATGCATGCTCGTCCAGTGGCACTGTGACACCTATGTTTGGTAACTCTTCTAACTCTACAAATTCCTTTTCATCGACCTTATTCTGCTTTTGCTGCAAATTGTCTTTATGCATCACTTTTTCATTGAAGACTACGTCCTTGCTTCTAATAATTTTTTGGTTCTCTATGTTCCAAAACCGGTAGCCAAAATCATTCTGCCCGTAGCCTATAAACGTGCATCTCCTGGACTTCGCATCCAGCTTGTTTCTGTGCTCTGCATCGATGTGAATATACGAAGTTCAACCGAACACTTTGATATGTGCAAGGTTCACTTCTTTTCCAGTCCACGTTTTTTCTGGTAGCCCACCATCCAATGGTGCTGATGGACTTCTGTTGATGATATATATGATAGTATTCACAACATCTACCCAAAACGTCTTGCACAACCCTGCATGTAACCTTATGCTCCTGGCACGCTCATGGATGGTCATGTTAATGCGCTCAACTACACCGTTCTGCTATGGTGTCCTTGGAATTGTTTTCTGATGTTTGATCCCATGTGCTGCACAATACTCCTTGAATCTCTTGTCACAAAACTCTCCCCCATTATTTGATCTGAGACATTTTACTGTTTTTCCTATCTCATTTTCTATCGTACACTTTCACTTCTTAAATACATCAATTACCTCAGATTTATGTTTTAAGAAATAGACCCACAACTTTCTAATAGCATCATTAATGAAAGAGAAAAAATAACGTGATCTACTAAGAGATGGTACCTGTGTCGGTCCTTACACATCAGTGTGTACAAGCTCAATAGATGCGTCTTTGGACCGCGTCCTGTCTTCTTGAAACTTACCATTTTCTGCTTGCCATACACGCAATCCTGGCAGAATTCCAGGTCGATAGAATCTAACCCTGGTAGGTTTCCCTTTAACAATAGCACTTTCATCCCCTTCTCACTCATATGTCCCAACTTCTGATGCCATAACTGCCCATTCACTCCAGTTAATGTGACTGCGAGTGAATGTTCGCTTCCCCAAGTGTAGGGTTGCGATGTAGTAATAATCTCGGTAAGACCGAGGTCGATCCACAGGGAAGGAAGTAAACAATTCTAACTATCCTAATAACTAGAATCAAAGAGGTTTGTGAAATTGGTTTTGAACATAAAATAGAAAATCTGATAATGGAAAGATAACTAGAGCATCAAGGATCCACTTATAGCTTTCCTTAGATGCATAATTCGCTATGGTTTCTTATTCTCTCAACTAGAATCGACATTCCTGTCTATCTAGTCGGATGATAGAGCTGTTAAATCAAACAGTCTGTAATATGTAAGTTCCATGCATCAAATTCACTCAATGTAGGCTGATCTGAGCATGCTCAATTGCATAGGTCATTCCCCTTTTCTATAAGTCCAGTTCACAATCATAACCATCCTCAAGTCCTCTCACAAGACAAGGCTAGATCAGGATTTAAACTGGATTCAAATTACACGCACAGTCATTACATATTCCATAAAAACAACAAAAATAGAACTTTGGTAGGAAGTCCCTTCATGAAGAGCTTAGTACTAGAGCGCACTCCGATTCCTCAGATCATACAGGTCTAGACCGTTGCAAACAAATTAAGAGGCTAAGTAATTCATCCAAACATCCGTGAGTCATCACAAGACTAAGAAAAATTACTTAAAAACTTGTATAAACTTCAAACCTTAGTTCATAATCATTAATTCCAAACTAAAAACCAATAAAACGAATTAAACAATCTAAGAAAACTATAAGGTTCACCTCTTAGCTCTAGCTAAGAGATTAGCTAATAAAAAGCATATTAAAAACTAGAACTAGAACTAAGAAAAGAAAGAAAAACTAGCTGGAGGAGGCTAGGAAGCCTCCTATGACTTGAACTCCTTGCTCCCCACGTCCTTGGTTGCCCTGGAATAGAAGAGAGCACCTCCTTTTATAGTGCAGCAATAGTACAACAACATAGCAGAATTTGTTTCGCTTAGTACGGCTTAACCAATGGTCGGATTGCCTTCAAATTTGATTTGTAGCTTCCTTGTAATGTGATCTTCCTCATAGATGATTTAGATTTCCAAGATTGTCCTCTGAATGGGCCCACCAATCACATCACCGACCGCCTCTCAAAATCGCGCACTTCGGGTACCTTCAGAACCAGTCATCTTGCTTTCAACGCTCCGGAGTGTACAGAGGTCGGATTGATCTCAAATTTTGAACATGAGTAGAAAACTTCCTCCTCTACATGATAGACGGATTAGATTGTCCAAAACGATCTCAGAATGTGGTCAGAAAATTAGAACAATTAGGGCTTTTATAAACTCTGCGCAGTTGGAGCTTTCTGGATGGTCCATCTTTCTTCAACCGGTACGATCAAACCACACACCCTTTTGATCTGAAACTTTTGTGGTTATTCATATATGGATGTGGTCTAAAATATGGTCAAAGTAGATTCTTCATATCATCAATGATGGGCCACCTGGACCGGCCCAGAGTGGAACAGCGAAATCTGGAACTTTCTGGACAGTTCGTATTGTTTTGGCCACCACGATCAATCCGTAGCTCCGATCGACACGAAACCACTTGGGTTAGTTCGGCGTCGAGCTCCTCTTCGACATGGATGTGTTGGATTTCCAAATATCATCAAGATCGGCCCATAAAACTGGTCCGAAAAACTAGGTGCGGGAATACATTGCTGTTTTAGAAACTGGAATCTGAAACTTGCATGGCCGACCGGTCACGACCGGTCGACAGGCTGCGACCGGTCACGGTCAGGCCCTCTTTGGCATTACTCCAGCAAGCATGGCCGACCGGTCAAGACCGGTCGGTCTCTTTTTCTTCTTGTTTTCTTCCTTTCTTTCTTCTATTTTCTTCTTTCTTTGCTTCTTTCTTTGCTTCCTTCTTCCTTCAGCCCTCCTTGGGTCTTCATCCAAGGTTCTAAATCAGCTCTTTTGGTCATCAATTGGGCAAAGTAACTCTCATTCCTACAACCACAAAACATGTATTTGATTAGTCTTTAAATTATGAAAACCATGCATAATGAGTGATGAATTGGGGTTAAAATATGCACAATTAAGAGCTCAACAGTGAACTATACGATTCGGAAGTCACGTACAAAGTATCTTCCTTCTTGCCTCGAGATATCACCAAGGCATCTTTTGTGACCTTCCAAGAATCACTAATGAATGTTGTTACATATTCGGTATCGGCCAACTGACCCACTGGGATCAAGTTCATTCTCAAACTCGGTACATGTCTGACATCCTTTAACTTCAAGACCATTCCGTCTTTCTGACTTAAGTGAACATCTCCCTTGCCAACAATACTGCACAGCTCATCATTACCCAGGTAGACTCTCCCGAAGTCACCTGACACATAATCACGAAAAACTTCTTATGACGAAGTGGCATGAAACGAAGCACCCGAGTCTACAACCTAAGACTCATTCTGCGTATCAACAAACAAGATCAACGCCTTTGTGTTACTCTCCTCAAATAGATTCACTGAATCCTTCCCACATTGAGAGCTTCCTTCTTATTTTTTATGCGTCCTACAATCTCACTTCATGTGTCCCTTCTTCCCGTAATGCCAACACTCGTCCTTGTCTTTCGATCCCTTGGACTTATTTCTCGACTTAGATCGCCCATGTTTATTGCCACATTTGTTTGAAGATCTTCATCTTCTTTCAACGTTTAGAGCATTCCTGGAATCCCCTGAAACTCCCGATGCCTTCCTTCTAGATTCTTCACTGAGAATTAGACCGGCCACATCATCGAATTTCAACTTTGTCGTTCCTGAGGAATTGATCACGGCAATCACCAAGCCATCTCAACTGTCTAGCAAACTAGACAAGATCAATAGCGCTCTGACCTCATCATCAAAAGTGATGCCAACGGATTCCAATTGGCTCGTGACTGTATTGAACTCGTTTAGATATTTAGCCACGCCTCCACCATTTGACATCTTCATGTTGAATAGCCGTTTCGTAAGATGAACCTTGTTGGATGCCGAGGGTTTCTCATACATCGTAGCAAAAAATTGTATTAATTCTTTTGTGGTCTTTACTTTGGATATATTGAAGGCGACGCTTTTAGAAAAAGAGAGTCGGATCGTTCCTGAAGCCTTCCGATCCACTAATGCCCATTCATCATCTGTCATCTTCTCGGGTTTCTTCTCTTTTCCTTTTAGAGGAATATAGAGGTCCTTTTGATACAGATAATCCTCCATCTGCAACTTTTAGAAGGCAAAGTTTGAACTATCAAACTTCTCAATTCTAGTCTTCTCTTCTTCCGTCATCGCTCCCACTTGAACTAAATCAATGGCTTTGATACCAGTTGTTGTGCAGCACGCCAACAATACCAGTGAACCAAGATCCAATCTCCCATCTCACCCACAAACGATAAACAAAAAGAAATATAATCTAGAAGTAGAATCCAAGCAAACCAACAAACCACAAGACATTTTACGTGAAAAAACCCCAAACAAGGGTAAAAAACACACAGTGCAAACTTCCACTATGAAAAAAACAAAGTTACAAGCAATACACTTACCTTCTCCGATGCTCCCATGCACAGAGATGTCTCTTTTTGCTAACCTCTCACATCTTTCTCACCTTGAACGTATAGAAACCTTAATGACCTACCATAATCTCAGATTACACCCATATTTATAGTAAAACAAAAAAATAGAACTCAAATAGAAAAGCCCACACTTCAAGTCGCGGCTGGTATGACGCTCGGTCAGGCTTGGTCAGGTGCCCGCCCACATCAGAAACAGTCTAACGAGATCCTGGAGGAAATACCTGATTATCGGGCGCCTGGTTGTTCACAGAACAGTCCAAAGACATCTATCTCAATTACATGAATATCGTGCGCCTAGTCCACAGACAGTCCAGGCGCCTGACCACCTCCTGGTCAGAATGGTGTGATTGGCTTCACACACCAACACCTACTCCTCGGGCTGAAAGCTGATTCGGACGCCACGATTGAAATAAGAATTGACAATATGTCTCATACCATCAACGAGAGCACAAGAAACTGTGATTCTTGAGCTTTTAACCTCCACCAGTCCAAAACATTAAATTCTTCGCCCATATATATACAATTGGTTCCTTGAGATACAGGTCAAGTTCTGATATGTTCGTCTCTGATTGAGTCTCTACTTGTGTAATGAAAGTCATGAAATCGTCGACCGTGGGTCGTGATGGAGCAGCACTAGAAGGTTTAGTCTGACTTACGGTTGCAAATCTGTCTTTCCCATTGCCCACAGTTTTTATATAGAAACAGTACAGATCTCTTACGACACGATCAATCTTTTCTACCTCAATATCACTCTGCGCACCATACAACCTTGAAAAAATAAATTAATCATGAACATTTTATATCGAGGATAAAGAACGACTGCAATAGCCATTATTACATTGCGCTTTGACCAATACTTATCAAACTTTGACTGCATGCCCGCCGTCATTCTTTGTAGAAAGTCTGGTCTAGTAAAGTTTCTTTGTAAAATTTTCTTTACTTTTCAAAGTTCTAGCAGGAATATATTTGCAGTTGGATACTTGCTACCTGAAAATATCTTTGTTATATTATAAAAAATTTCAATAACTTGTGAATTGCTTCTGATTATGTCCAATCATCGGTAGAAGGTAACTACTGATATGTCGTATCACGATTAGCATAATGACGGAATGTGACTTTGTAAGTTATCGCTGAATCCAACTTTTGTATTTTGAATTCCAACGTGTTGTGACATCTACCTTCATTGTCTTCTGAGATGTTAAATTCAACCTTTGTATGATCTTATTCCATGTATATAATCACGAATGTGTCCCCCTTATGAACATGACACTCTCCCTGATGTCATCGATTGCTAACTCAATTGCTTTAAGCTCTTCTTGTACAATCAAGTTTAAGATGTGAGCACAACACTTACACATGAAATATACTACCACCAAAATACAAGTCACCGGTGATACTAAATTGGGTCCGCAACTTCGATATCGCACTATCGTTTGCAGAGGCATTGTCTAAAATTATCATAGAGATTTTATTCTCAATGCCCCACTCCACAAGGCAATTGTATATGCAGTATGAAATTATCACACTATTGTGCGGAGGTGCAAGAAGTTTATAATTCTTTTACAAAGCCTTCATTCGGCATCGATGTAGTGGGCAATTAGTGACATATACCCTTTTCACTGATTAGATGTCGTCCACAAATTTGATGTGAGGTTAATGCGAGATATTGATGCCAACTCATGTCTCATGTCTCAACTTCGCCTTCTCACTTTTATATATCTTCATACAAATTCTTTTTATTGTTGTGCAGGATACCTTCTCGTACCTGGGGTTTAGGACTTTAGCTAATTCAATAAACGTCTGACTCTCTACAATTTGAAATGGTCTTTCATTTGCAATAATAAACCTGGCCGTCAATTCATTCACATGGTTCCTATTATACTTATAGCTGGACAAGGTACCTTATGACGGATCCACGACAGAGTGGGTAAACACAAGCATTTGTTGTCCTGATGTCTGGCTTCTCACTTTATTCGAACACGTTGTCAGATGTTTTCTTAGAGTTGTGGTCGACCCGTCAATTTGTTTTGCTATATCGAACTTTATAGTATTTGCATTGAACCTTCATCGTGCCATTTTTCAAAGTTACTTCTTCAAAATCTTTCCATACCGTAAATCTCTTTTCCCTCAAACAATTGAACTTTGGGACTGTAAGGTATTACCAGTATCACCTTGCATCTAGCTAAACTCTTATGGTTCTAGACCTAACTCTTTTCCAGGCTCATCCTCAACGACGAAGTTGCTGATAAATCGACAGGTGTTACTCAGAACTTCCTCACTATGCATCTACTAATTGAAAATGCTTATGTGAGACTTTCTCATCTAAAGTTACTAAGTTATGTATATACTAATATCTAAATTAGTTATCCGTTGAAGGTTAGATAGATAGTAGACTTTTATATTCTCACATCTCTCCAGATATGTTGATCTTCCATTTTATTCTTATGTTAAATATCTAAGTAATGCAAATATATTTGACATGAGAAATAAAATGAAGAAACATAACCAAATAGAAATGGAGAGATGAAGCACAGAACATGCATGAACATTTAAATATGTTATATGAAAGTATACCATCTATCTAACCTTGAACTGTAAAAAAAAAAGGATAATTTGAGCGATCTCTATACCATCAAAGACACATTGTATCTATGCCTGATCACATAGAAATCCTCAAATGGATAACTAATTTTCTAATTCACAAAAAATAAACCACAAAAGATAAAATTGATAACAAATTAACAATGTAATGCAGTAAGCCAGTAACAACTTCATCATAAGCCATGGAATGTAATAACTAAAAAGGCCAACTTTGTAGGGGTTGTTTAAAGTTTATGTTCACTTTAGATTTAAGTTTTAAGTTTACCGGTTTAGGGTTTGGGGTTTTAGGTTTAGGGTTAGGCTTTAGGGTTATGAGTTTAGGCTTTAGGGTTAGTTTTAGAGTTACTTAAGGTTAGAGACTTAGGGTTAGAGTTAGTGTTAGTGTTTAGTAATTAAGCTTATGGTTAGGGTTTATGGTTGGTGTCAGTGTTACTATGTTGGGGTTAGGATTTAGTGTTATGGTTAGTGTTAGCCTATTAGGGCTAGGGTTTAGTATTAGTGTTAGTGTTAGGGCTAGAAACTTAGAATTAAAGTTAGGGTATAGGTTTATTATTAAGGTTATGAACTTACAAGGGTAGATGAATGTATTAATAATGGGGTGTGTGAACTAACCCATAAAAAAAAAAGTTTATGGACTTACTATTAGGGTTAATAAAAAATAACAACCCCCTAATTTTAATTTATGAAAATCCCTAATTTTTAACATAATTTCAATTTATAAAAATCCACAATTTTCAACCTAATTAATAAAAATTTCCAAATTTCAATCCTAATTTATAAAATTTTCTAAAATCCCCAAACATAATTGAAATTTATACCAATAATAATACAATAATTATTAATTAATCAAACAACAATAGCAATATAATATTAATAACAATAGAGATTTACCTAGGACTAGAAGGATGAGGAAGACTGGGTAGAGCAGTAGCGGGTAGAGCAACAATGGCGCAACTCGTGGCTGTGCGAGTACAATTGTGCGGGCAAGTAGAGTCGGGTGGAGACGTCCTGGAGGAGGAGGAGGAGGAGGAAGAACAATGACATTGGGTAGGGCAACAATGGGTAAGGCAGCAACTGGTGGAGTTGTGCGGGTAGGGCAGTGGGTGGAGGTGTCGAAGGAGGAGGAGGAGGAGGAGGGCCGTCGCCGGCGGGTAGAGTAGGGCAACAACGGGTGGGTAGGATAGACCGGCAACAACAGCGGGTAGGGTAGCTCGGTAGGGCAACAGTGGGTGAGTCATGGGTGAGGGTAAAAAGTAAAAAAAATACCTAATTTTTTTTAACTTATACTCGATAACGAGTCGGGTCGGGTACGAGTCGATTCGATTTCATTTTAGATCGGATACGATTCGGGTCGGGTCGAATCATAGTATACTCCGAACCCGACTCGTGTCTGATTCGGATATGGGTACAGTTACTCGATTCTAGCCGAATCTAGCTATCAGATTTGTTCGAATCGAGTATAACCGGTTCGGAGGAGTCAAGTTAACCGAGTTGACTTGACCCATGCCCAGCTCTACTCATGATTCACTCTAGCAGGAAAGATGGGTTTGCATGTTCAGTTAATGTGCCACCATCTATTTTATCATTTTTTCTTACAAGATGTATTTGTAGCAAAAGGTCACAAGAGGCACTCATTTACTTAGACCGTCCAAATTGTGGGGCCCTGTTTCTCCATCTCATCCAGGGGTGTGGATTGCTTAGTGGTGGAGAGCAGGCGTGACAGGCTTGTATAGGCTTGCTGACATGGTAGATCTCTTCAGACAATGTGCTCCGCCCCAAGGCTAGGGTTGTGCACCTAATCTGCATCCCTCATCCAGAGGTTAAAGAGGAAACAATCTTATCCATTTCTTCCCACAGCGTGCCACATATACACATATTTTTATGGGCTACCATGCAAATATGGCACACAATGGCACCGTATAATCATTAGCTTTTAATTTGTATGGTCCAGATCATTTACACAAAATAGGCCCAACAGAATAATTGATCAATCTCTCTGTTGGAGAACATCATTAATCGGTTATGATTATAAAGGGTGATTCTTTGTCAGGCAATACTAACCGTCCTACCCATGGCCCTTGGGGAAAACAATGGCTACAAAAATACAAATCAAGGACGGATGGGAACATTGGATTAGTGTGATTTTTGCATAGTAGCCTATAAGATTTGGTCAGGACTTTGTAGCTTAGTAGACGGTTCAGATTGATTGATTGGACTGTCCAAGTGACCGAGGCAACTAGGAGCAAAATTTGAATAGCTGAGGAATTTTCCCGTACGAGAAGAAAAATAATCTAAACGTACGGTATATGTGTGCCAGCAAAAAACCTCATCCCCGTATTCGTGACGGTTAAGATGTGAACCCAAAACACGCCAAAAACAGTGAGAAATACTGAAGACTAAGGCGATAGGCGAGAGGGGCTCAGTTTAGCTTATCCGTCACCCAAGTCTCTCTTTAATGGCAAACGCTCCTCCCCTCTGGTCTTCCAAGCCGAAGGTTTACGACAGGAACCTCTTATATTTCAGCCCTTTCTATCTCTCCGCCAACCGCAGATACTCCACCAGTTTCAGTTCTAAACATCCATATGCTTGCGGCAGGCAGAGGTAAGCTTCGGCTCCATCACCCCTTGCATTCTCGTCATTTTTCATGGGGGGAGGGCTTTTCAAGTTCTCGGTACCTTATTCAGTTCGTTGTAGACAGAGACAGGATAACTGTTGGGAAAACCGGCAGCGGAAGCGGAAGCGGAAGCCGAAACACGTGGAGCAATCCGAGATCAAACGAGTAAACAAGATGCAATCAAACCACACACAAGCATTCACCACAAGAGACTCCGAATTTACGTGGAAAAACCCCTCAACGGGTAAAAAACCACGGCACAAAGCGATCCACTATGAATAACAGAAGATTACGGAGATTGACAGCCCACAAGCAAGGAATAAACAGAGAAAACCCCAAGTTCTCTCTCACACAACTCTCTCCCCTCTTCCTAACATGATCAGAAAACCTTAGACACCTTAGGATACATCTAAATCCGGATTACCAGCCTTTAAATAGGCAAAACACCCGAAAATAGAAACATCTTGTGCGCTACTGCAAGCTGCGCAAGAAATCCGCGCGCACCTCTGACTGGTCGGCCAGTGCACCAAACAGTCCAGAGGAAAAACATCTGTCCCTGCCTTACTGCCAACCGGTCGCCCGACCGGTCGGAGCCCCCTCCAGACCGGTCGGCCGACCGGTCTAGGGCCACACAGAGACCTGTCCAGGGGGGGCCTTCACGTGCATCTGAGTTACACAGCCAGACCGGTCTGAGCACCCAATACGTGCATAGTTTGAAGGCTACCCCAACAATAACCTCACTGAATCCAGTTCTTTAAGTTCGGGTTCTCATGTTCATTTTTTTTTTTTTTAATAAAATTTTACATTGCAGCATTTGTTTGATGAGACCGCCTTAAACTGATTGATATTTTATTTCTTGAAAGTTTTTATACGCTTTTCTTTCATTGGAACTTGGCATCTTATTTATTTATTTTGAGACTGGTAAATTGGCTGGGAGATTTATGTGCATCTTCATTTCGCCCATGCTTCATAAATGAGCAGATGCATAGACACTATTAGGATGCCATTAGCAATGGTGTTTGTGTTTTTGCCTCTCTGTTGTTACCTATCTAACTTAGACATGGACATGTGTGTTGCCTTTAGACAAAACATCCAAAGTCCAACTTGGTATCCCCTAGAAATCCGGCCAGCCGACACATATATGCAGACAACAAATTATATGAAAAAGTAGGTTTTTTTTTTAAATTAAATTTTTTTTTTATAAATATTTGTAGGTTAGGAAGATGAATGGAAATACATTAATCTATACAATAGCACTTGAGTAACGATAAGAAAAGATGACTGTTTAAATAGCTGAGTGAACATTCGTCCAACATTTTGCTTATAATACACTTTGTGCCCAACACATGTTTCTTTGGGAATGGATATTCCTCATTACATGGGGCCTAAGGTTCATATAATTCTCTCAAAACTAAGGGTGTGTTTGAATGTTCTATTGAATTGAATTACAGTAATCCGTCCAATAAAGTGGGAAGAGCTAAATTTTATATGCTATTAACATTTTTATCAAGGGTCTGGGCTCCAAATTGCAATTACCTTATTTTCATGTTGGAACTGAAAGTGAAGTGATCACAATTCAGGGGCTATTTCCTCATTGTGAATGCCGGTAAATATCATTAATATAATTGGGTCTGGCTCCATGGCTCAATGGTAGACAGACTCTATTTCAACACTGGGACCAGGGATCGAGTGCCCATTAGGTGTGAGTGGGTGTGTGAGTGTGGGCATGTGTAAAAAAGTATCATTAATATTTTGTCCTTTCCTCGTGAGCAAAATGAATGTTCAGAAATTAATTCACTTGTGTATCAAACTCCAGCCTTATTGTGCATGAAACCTACATACAACCATTTCAATATGATGAGCAGAGATTGGTCATGGTTGGGTAATGAAAATCTTTATTGATCCAGGCTTTCAGTCTTCTATGCTCATGTGCATGGTCTGATTTCGTGGCAAGTGATCACTTATCAGATTCTTTTCTATTGTTCATGGATAGAGACCATAGTTTAATTTGTCTTGAATTCAATTGTATTTAGCTAGAAGCCTGTTATAGCTTTCAATTGTCTCTGACTTTTCGAAGATAAATGAGTATTAGAATTGAATGTCCTTAGTTCTATCTCATTGACATACGCATTCACATGATGTGTACATGGGCATACACATATCTGCCAAAATACATGTACACTGGTATTTATTTGTAAGGGAGAATAACCATGCTGAATACATAAATGGGGGGCATTTCTAATCATTTGCATCATTCTGAATGAAGGTGGCAGCATGAAGGTGGAAATGGAAGTTCACGGGCTCATAAGAGCAGGACATGGAATCAATATATTTCTATGCTTGATGATTCAATTGCTTTGGCACCTTTATTCGAACAGCGTGGACGTATCTCTTGCTTCCAGAGTCATTGTAGATGTGGACAATATTTGAAAACAACTGTGCCAACGGTCTTATTTGACACATCATCTTTACCTCTGGAAAAACATTCACTTGGAAGCAACTCTGTAAGAACACTATTCCCAGCACCAATGATGTAATTGAAAGCAAAGGATCTCGATTTTCATAAGATCTACGGTGATATAATTTTTCCTTGGATTAGATCAAGCTAATTTCTTTATCTCTGCCATGGACAGAAGCAAGGGACAAATTCTCTTGCTGATTCTCATTACAGTAAAAAATGCTGAGGCTGTAGGTCCGCCTTTATTTGACTGACTGCAGTTTGGATGCTCTTAGGTGAATCCAGATCATGTTCCATATGCAAATGTGGGTCTGAATGAGCCGCATGTAGCAGGCACAAAGTGGTCAGATACAATCCTGGAGAAAAAAGGTCTGGGTTCCTGCCATCCTCAAACAGAACCAACAGATTTGGAAGGGTTTTTAACCTCTCGGCTTCCATCTCATTCAAATCTATACCGAGGACAGTTAAAGAACGGGCTTCACTATCTTATTCTACCAAATAAGATTCCAGCGAATGGGTAAGCAGCCAAAAAGAAACTGTTGGTTGGAATATCTGAAGCTGTAGATCATGTCTTATGGTTTTAAATGCAGTGCAGGAACATAACATCATCACTAGCACTAATGCATTTTGGTTTCCAGATTTTGTGAATGTTTGGAGAAGCTTGACCTTCTTGCTGAAATTCAAATAGGGTGCTTTTGTTTTGGTTTGATATTGAATTTATTTCTTGTTATTGTTATTGTTTTTTGTCAAGTTAATGCAACACTCTTTACACATATTTACAATGTACCTTCTATTTGGTTTACATATTGCTGCATGAAAATTGATCCTGCTCTTATGGGCATCAAGCTTGTTTGAGGCACCGTTCATGCAGAGGGGGTTCAACCTTGCTTTTCTGCCAAACACCCACCTCCTTGATGAACATATTGACACCAAGGACACTCATCTCTAACCTGTTTGGTATGGTAAGTTGTCCCTCCACCTGATGACTGATGAGCACATCTGAGCACCATATCTGGATTCTGTTACATTCCTTTTGATTACATTCATTTGGAAACTCCCTTGATTCTAAAACAAGATATATTTAATGTACAACATTAAATGAAATCTAAAGAAAGAAAACACTTCTGGCAACATTTCAGCCCCTGTTTGTGGTCCACTGTAGTAGTGGAAGTGTTATGCGGGTTTAGAACCCCTTCATCATGCTTCAGAATTGCTATCGAATTGTCCCGAGCTGAAAACATAGCCAACACTTGAACTAGCAGAGCTGGGAAGAAGTTGCGCGGTTGCACAACATTGATGAGTTGCGCGGTCGCGCAACTCGTCCATGCCTTCACTTTCTCCTTCTTCGATCCCCACAACTTCTCCAATCCCGGGATACAATTGACTATGGCCAGTGCATGACTCCCGGAAAGGAGTTGTTGCGTGGGTGTTCCTTGGTACCTTTCGTTTGTTTCATCGGAGGGCATGTCTGCAGATCTCGAGAAAGCCAAGGCCATAGTAAGTTGGCCTGAACCACAGAACATTCATGAGGTGCGTAGCTTCCATGGTTTAGCTAACTTTTATAGGCGGTTCATTCGAGGCTTTAGATCCATTATGGCTCCCATCACGGATTGCATTAAGAAGGGAGAGTTCAAATGGACTAATGCAGCCTCCAGAGCATTCAAAGAGATTAAGGACAAACTGATTGAGGCTCCTGTCATGTGCCTTCCTAACTTTTCTAAAGTCTTGGAGGTCGAGTCTTGGGATAGACACTTTTAAGAAAGGTCTTTTCTTTGCATCAGTGTTCGGATGTCGGGAAGCTTCCTTACCAACAACTTATCTTGGTTTACCTTTATGCATAGGGAGGCCAGCGAAGCACATGTGGGACAAAGTAGTTGAATGCTGTGAAAGGAAGTTGTCTAGCTAGTCTTCAAGGCTTCTATCTAAGGGAGGTAGATTGGTTATGATTAAAGCATCGATGTCCAATCTTCCAGTTTACTTTATGTTGTTGTTTAAGTGCCCTAAGTCTGTTATTCATGTTTTGGATCGGTAGAGGAGGGATTTTCTTTGGAATGGGTAGGATCAGGTTCATAAGTTTCATCTTCTGAAATGGTGGGAAGTGTGCAAACCTACGGATCTAGGAGGGACGGGTATTAGGAATTTGGAGAAGAGGAATTTAGCTTTATTAGGGAAGTGGGTCTAGAGATTTGGCTCAGACAAGGAGGTGAAATGGAGGCAGGTGGTAAGTAGGAAATATGGGGTGGAGGAAAGGGGATGGTGGACTAAGGCATCTTCTTTGTATCGTTCTTCATTTTTGTGAAGTCGGTAGCGTCCTTAAAAGATATAGTGTGGGAGGGTATAGGGTTCACCTTGGGGAATGGAGGGAAGATTAGATTCTTGGAGGATAGGTGGGTAGGTAATTTGAAGTTAGGTCTTAGGTTTCCATTATTAGCGGGGATAGCTAGGGAGGAGGGGATGACGGTGAGCAATTGCTTTTCAATAAGGGGTACTGAGGTTATTTGGGCTCCCCTTTGTAGAAGGAATCTGGTGGATGAGGAGGTTGAAGATATGGTTATTCTTTTATAGTTGCTCCATAAGGTTCTTCCAGAGATAGCTGAGGTGGACTCCTTAAAATGGTTGATAGGAAAGTCTGGCTCCTTCGCCATTTGACCGACAATGCAGCTTTTCAGGAAATCTATCTTACAGCTCTTCTTCGGTGTTATGGTGCTCCATTGAAGGTGGTTGCATTCGGGTGGCTTGTAGGAAGGAACATAGTGTTAACAATCGATAATCTTTGCAAGAGGAAGATGATTCTCCTAAATATTTGTTTGATGTGTTATAAAGATGTAGAATCGGTGGATCACCTTTTCATTCATTGTCCTTTTGCTTGGGAGGTGTGGAGTTTCTTTTTCCAGATGTGTAGGGTGCTATGTGTCAAACAACCACTTTCTTTAAAAGCTCGAGCTGTTAGAGGATGTCGTATCAATGTATATCAAGGGAATCTAACACTCCCCCCCACGTGCGGGGTGGAATTCCGCATTGGAACATATTAGGCGAGGGTGGAGGCACACTCAACTCACACCCACGTGGATACTCACAACTCACACCATAAGCGGACCCTCGTGGGACAATATATTCCGATGGCATATTTGCTACTTCTGGGATTCGAACACAGGACCTTCCGCTTCGATACCATGTTAAACAACTACTTTCTCTAAAAGCTCGAGCTTTTAGAGGATGGCGTATCAATGTATATGAAGGGACTCTAACACTACAGGTCTCTCCAAATTCGATTACGAAGTTCTTCTTTCTTGCCATGGCGGGGGGATGGGGAAAGTGGGGAAAAAATTGTGGAGGTTAAGCCTGCTAGCAGTTTTATGGGCTTATGGTGGGAAAGAAATGATCGATGCTTTAGGAGTAGAAAATTGAGATCTATAGATGTCTTCCGAAGGGTGATTCTTTTTACTAAGGAGTGGGCGGAAATACTTTTCCAGTTCAAGGCTAAGTTGCGGGGGGGGGGGGGGGGGGGGGGATGCGGACATCAGTGGTGCACCCTTTAGAGTGTACCAGAGGAGGCGACGTTGCAGATGAGTTGATGTGGATGGACACTGGGCCCATCGGGTTGTCTCACGCGTACATACACACATGGAGGCTTCTTTCGTCGAAAATGTGTGCGGGCTGTTGATTTGGAACTTATCGACCATGGATCCAAGATTGGATGGCAATCGGACCGTTAGATTCTTCCAATCGAGCCATCCAACCATTGGTGGTCTGTTTCACGTTTGGACATCATGAACACATATGTGATTTCATTCCTTTACTTTTTCTATAAATTCAGGGGGGGGGGGGGGGGGGGTTGGAAGCCTTGGCTGAGATTTTATGAGAATAAGATTTTTCCCTCGAAGTTCCTCTTTGCGCAGGTTAGGGTTTCAGGATTGGCCCTAAGGTGTTGAGGATTCCACCCGGAGTTCGTTGTTTTTTCTTCTTTTAATCTTCAAGGTGTGTGGAAGGTAAAATCGTTATTCTTTCTTAGTGGAAAATCTTTATCCTCTCCTTATCGAAATCTAATCTTTTATTTTTTCCTATTTCTTTTGTCTTCGAATTTTCCCCTTTGTGCATGATCGGTAAAAACAGGATTGCTGGCCATGAGAACTTGATTCAAAATTGAATGTGGGCTGGCCTATGCTAGATTTATGGATATCCTCATATCGCTAGGTCCCCTTTTTTACTTATTTATGTGCGTTTATGCTATGAGGTATGATCCTGACGGATTTTCATTGTTGACTTCGCCTAATCTCTTAGTTGATAGCAGATAGTCGGTGGCCTTGTTTATGTGAAATTTCATCATCGTTTCTCCACACAGAAGGAAGAAGAAAAGCACAGGAGGACCCATTGGACCTTGTGACAATTGGACAACATGCATATGTCGAAGAGGATGAGAATGACCCACTTTATGAGTGGGTTAGGTTAGATGACTTGGATACGTCCAATGGGCGATTGGATGACTTGGATACTTCCAATGAGTGATTAGAGCCATATGTGGCGGCGGAGGCATGTAACGCCTTGTAAAACAACCTGCCCTAGAACCTAAACATGTCCTCGGGCCATGTCATGCCTTCGACATCCCAGGGCGTTTAATTGGCCGATAGTAGCCTATTTAAACCAAGGCTTCCCAAATTCAGGCATTGCGTGCGCACTTGTCGGGTCATTGCGCTACCCAATCCGAGTCGGGAGGGTCTGAGGCTCGAATAAGTCAACCCCCATGTTGGGCTTGGTGCCTCTGTTGCATCCGCACGCCGAAATTGGTGCCCGAAACTGTAAAATTGCACAGCACTGCAATTACACCTTAGGCGCGTGTATACTCTCGCCAACATAAAGTGAATCAATCATTGCAGGAAATGCTTTTCTTGCATGGCCCTCCTTCACCTTTGCATGGCCT
Organism: Liriodendron chinense; assembly: GCA_003013855.2. Lineage (NCBI taxonomy): Eukaryota > Viridiplantae > Streptophyta > Magnoliopsida > Magnoliales > Magnoliaceae > Liriodendron > Liriodendron chinense. Next base: position 311,306 of record PVNU02000133.1, on the reverse strand, counting down.
TGGAATAAGGAACCTAGACCCTAAATATAACATTGCACACAATCCCAAACTTGCGGCCCCGATCGACGGTCGGACACTGTCGGACAAAACTGTCGTCATATCTCGCCATTGTCGCATCATGTTCTCATAGGATTGCGCATGTGGCCATATCTGGGGCTAGGAGGACTATCCCTCGGTCCAGATCGGGTTAGATGGGCCTGCTGGGCCCCACACTTTGACAGGCAAGCCCCAAAAGGCTACTTTTAGCCACTTAAATAGTTGAGGGCTATATATCCTAATTGCCCAAGGTTATAAAAGTCCATTTTCTCTAAGCCATTCTCATTTCTCTCTACATCTAGCTGAGAAAAGAGAGAGAGAGAGAGTGAGGAAGAGAATTTGGGGAAGAAGGAGATCGGCCCAAGGAGGGCTTGTGCATGTTGATCTAGATCGATCCCTTAGCCGCCTCCGCTGCATAGGACTGGTAAAAGTATCGGATTCAGCTTCATCTAGTCCCCCAGGTAATTGAAATGAAATCTACACCTGGAACTGTCTGATTTCTTGCTGAATTAATGCAATTCCTGACATACAACCCTTCTCTTGGCAGGAATTGCGAGGGATTTCAGAGATATGAGCTGTGTATCATTCCCTATTAGTTGTCTTGCATCAAATGGAAGCACACATGAATAATGTCTCGAATTCTAGACAGATTTGCTAGGTAGAGGTAGAAATTCTTAGGGGTTAGTTCTCTAGATGTCTTTAAGACTAAAAATTCCATATTTATATTGTTTGATCATCATGCATATTTAATACTACATGAGTATTTCTTAGTAGTCATATATTTATCTTAAATTGGAAAGAATTGCCGAATTGATCGTGCACTGTTATTGTTCCCTGAGATGTATGAGTGTGTTGCTGTTGCATCTTTGGGGAAATTGGTGATTTATTCTGATTTGTTTGGAATTCTGGAATATTATCACCTGTGTGTACAATATAGTAGTAGAGTAAGTTAAGGTTTAGTTCCTATCATAATTCCGTGGTTTTCTATGTTGCCGGATCGGGAAATTCACCAAGTTGGGGCGGCCACACAGGTTGGTCGTATCCTCGGAGTTGGAATCCTCAGGCGTGGTGGAATTCAGGTGCTGTTCGTGGTTCGTGAACCATACGGGACAGTGCCCAAGGTCAGCTTCCCGTTATCCCCTTGCCTAAGGACCACTGGCTCAACAACCCGGTCCAGGCATAATGTTTGTTTAAAATGCATATACTTAAATCCATATATCAGCACGACCATTGGATAGGCTCACTAATAATTACATGGCGAACGATCCTTAAAGACTCATGGGCAAGGCATGGTGGTATGGGACCAATGCCTATGTTGTCGGCCTATGCCGGGTTGATGCCCCTCCGTAGTATCCTTTGAGCACCCATGGAGGCAGTGAGCCATCAACTTGTTTGACTATGGGGAAAACGGCATGACTAAGCCATCCCAGTCTGAGTCGGACATGGCTGACGAGTCATGGCCGAATCAGACGCTCGGACCATCTACCCGAGCTGGGATCCTTGGGGTTACTGGCGATGACATGTACTCGCCCGCAGGGAGCCAGATGATCCTTGATCGGTTGAGTGATACAGTAATAGTATGATGGCTTTGCTAATTGGCTGGATGTCAAACTGGTATAATTAAGGGCTTGGATAATCATTCGTGGTTCGGCATGACATTCATTTCGGGCAGGTGATTGGGGTGGTGCCCCTGTCACGGCGACCCAGTCTGTACGAGTGATGTGGTGGTGCCACACACCATTCGCCGTGACAAACCAGTGCTTGGGGCATGCATATGCATTTCATGCACTCATGCACTTAAATAACTGTGTTTTGTTGATATGGATATCTTAGTTAGGAATGAGGTGCAATAAAATCTATCATTTATGTATGCTTTCATTTGTGCATTGATAACTTATATGTAATGTTACCACTGAGTTGGCCACTCACTCCCCATTCTGGGGACGGTGTTATGAAACACCACCCAGATGCCGCATGTGACCTAGGTTTACAGGAGGAGAGCGAAGCGGCAGAATACGAGGAGTTAGCCGCTGGCAAGGACTCATACATTCAGTATGCAGACGACCAGTGTAGAGGGTGATAGGGGATCCTTGTTATGTGGGATAGCGTCGGGTTTGGTGCAATGTATAGACTTTTGCTATAGTTTTTGGAGACTGGTGATCGGGGCCCTTGGCGAGTCCCGTCGAATGAGTTGTTGATGTTAGTTTATTCTTTTGGACACACACACACACACACACACACACATATATATATGCTTACTTCTTCTTTTGGATGTGGATATCTCATGTGTTTGCTTCTAGCTGAGTATTAATCTGATTCCAGTAATTTGCCTATCTCATTGATGATTTGCATCAAGCGGGGCTTGAGATATTGGGGGCCGAGGATGCCCTTGACCCTTGACATTCGCGGTGTCACAAGGCATCGTCACAGGGGATTGATATTAACGCACATGTAGAGCAGGTAGATCTCCTGACAAAGCTTCGACTTATTGACGAGGAGTCCAGAGGGAAGCCCACACCAGTCACTTTCACATAGGACACATGGTGGCGAGACCTTATCTGACACTGAGAACGAGACAGCGATGCGGGTGATGGGTTTGGTGATGAGGATGATGGCAATGATGGTGTGGGTGGTGGTGACTCCAGCGGCAATAGTGATGATGGGAACAGTGATAATGATAGCACGACTCAGTCTATGAGTCAGTATTAGAGGCCTCTTAGCCCTTTCATTAGGGAGGGAGATTTCGATCATGCCACATATGACCCTGACCATGGTTCTCATCCAGGACAACCATGGCCTTGTCTTATCTACAATAAGACATAAGAGCGTCAGAGGCTATGGAAGAAGAAGCAGACCAAAAAACTTTTAGATTTTTAGGACGAGCTATTGGCAAAATGCATGAAGGACACTGGTGTCATAAGAAATGGGGTGTCTAGATTTGGATCACAGTCACGGGAGGGTAGCTCGAGTTTAGTGCCATAGTATGGATATGGATCATATTCACAAAAGGGTTGCTCGGGTCCTATGCCATAGTACGGTTATGTATACAGACCTCGTGGATATGCGGCTAGTGACTCTAGCAGCTATGGCACATCATTTTTCGACTACGTTCTAGAGTTCACTTCCGTGTACAGGTATCCACAACCAAGATATGTGTAACAATATGGATACTCAAGAGCTACATATGTGCCCATACCAAATCTATATAAGCCACAAACTGTGACGATTACAGAGTATCCACGGATGGGCATATTGGTTCATTTTAGAGAGGTTGAGTACCAACATTATATCAGAGAGTATCTTCATTGGTACCATTTGTAACGACCTGAGATTTCGACTCTCATGGATATCGCGAAGAGTCGATTTCCCACATGTTAACTAGAATGCGCTAAGGACAATATCCTCTACATTCCATCAATCATTCATACATTTAATACTTTGTGGCATTTAAGCACAATGACGGAAGATAATTTATTTTATTCCATGGATTTCTATGCTAAGTTATTAACAAAATGTCCTTAAAACATATCAAATAAAATATTCAATCATTGTCATCATCCGAAAAACTTATTACAATTTCGTAGAAAACAGTAAACTATCTTAAGAACGCATAAACAGGTAAAGTCTTCATTAAGCCACTCTGGCTTTGTCATTCGTCATCTATTGCCATGAATCTTCGTACTTTTTTTTGTCTTAGAGCTTGGTTCGCCTACTGGATCTTCACCTGCATCATCTGAGTTATGGTTGGATGGTGTTAATCGCTATCATAGTGAGGTATATCCCTCCAAGAAAAACACAATTATAATAACCAAACAGAGATAGTGCAAGCATGATAATAATAATGATCAACCAAAACATATAAGATAAAATCTTATTAATGCATTGCATGATATGCATGCTTTGCCTAAGGCACCCTGGCTAGAATCATAATACATGAAGCGGGACACCCCTGTCACACTTCACGCTAGTCGCTAGTCACTAGAGGTAAATAATCCAACTAATAGAAGCGGGAAACCCCCAATACACCTCCTTCGTGACACCAGAGGGGCTGGTTCACTAAGTCGAGTCCTAGCGTATGCATGAATTAGTTTCACCTTTAGTTAAGTAGTTTCGCATTCAACCATATCATAAGACGACGTTCATGACTAATGACCACTCCTTACCCCGATCAGTTCAAGGAAGCTCAAGGTCACTATGGGGAGTTGCAAGCAACCTAGCATAGGCCGACAGCTCGGGCTTAGTGTTCATACCACCAATCCCGGCTCATGGAACTTCGCATATTCATCAACTCTATTCTCCCAAGGATCCATCACAGGTGACGTATTAATAAAAGGATCCCCTTGGCACTTATCAAATAGAGTGCACACAGGAGTGTCAATACTTAACAACATGTCATATACAATAAAAAATACATACACGATAAAGCCAACACTTAATACTCAACATTAAGGCATATTCATCCAACAATACATACGGTAATGCCAACGCTTAATACATAAAAGTAGGGCGTATTCATCTAATAATATCCACATGGTAATGCCAATGTAACAAGGCCTCGTACGGATCCATCTCCTTACATCAAACGGTTACATTAGTATGGGGTTAAGGGTGTGCATTAATGTAACATCCAGATGCATAATCTTATACACACATCACATAAAATTATCTAAAACATCAACTCATGTAAAACATGATTTTAAAGTAATCTATACATGATTCTCACATAAGCACAATATTACACATATTTTCTCATACCAACATCCGTACAAGCATCACAAAGGCACTAGATTGGAAATCAACGATAATCCTACGCAAAAGATCATATTAAATCATATTCAAATCAACAAACATAAGTTAATCACAAACAACACCGTAAACATGACTATTAATACATGGAAACCATAGCGAAGCATATTATGATTGTATTTGGCTTGAAGGGAGATCCTCACCTTTGTTTAATAGAGATTCTAGGTTGAAGTACAAGGGAGGAGTATCGTCTACACGACCCAGGTAACTCACTCAAGCTATGGTGGGGATCTATGCTTGTGGATGGGGAAGGAAGATAAAGAAGAAAGGGGCTTGGCGTCTTCTCTCTCTTGTCTCTTTCTCTAGGGCGTGGGGGTTGGAGGAGGGCTTGGACGTGTGAGCTATGAAGAGAAATAGAAGAGGGGATGTGCGCACTTTGCTATATAAGTGGGTGGGCGTGCACACCTCTTAATCTCATTGGGATTCATAAAAAAGTGGGTCGTGGGGTGATCTTTATCAAATTATAATCCGTTCACGCTGTTGGGCATGAAGAGTAGAATCTGTATATATAATTTTCTCGGTGATCCATAATCTAGATTGGCTAATCTTGAAAAATGGCCCAACGGGTGCCAAAACGAATTAGATCTCAATTAACCGTCTACACTTGATGATCAGGGCCCAAAATTGGGAAAAATGTATAGTCATGATAGACAAACGATTGGATAAATTTTGGTGGTTGATCGATGGTGGGAAATGCCTAGATCTGAAATTCCACCTTTAGCGGATAAAGGAAGGGAGTGGCTTCGAGGTTTAACGGTGTAAGATTATAGATCGGGATTCAAATTTTGTGTAAACTCGTATTCACATGAGGACAATATGTGGTCCAAATTTGAGAAGCGATAGACGGTAGGAAGTGGGCTAATTGAAAGGTCCATATTTGGGAAGAGTTAATAACTCAGTTATTTCCTAAAACGAGATAATTTGGTGAGTACTGAGAAGGGGATCACCCGCTAGCCCAGCTGGTAGATGCCTGGGCGTTTCAATTGCTGGTCTCGGATTTGAAACCCACTAACCCCACCAGTGGGTGGGAGCATCGTGTGACTGACTGGGTGGGTGCATTGTGCATCTAACAGGGTGTGTGCGTTGCATGACTAAACCCCCCACCAAAAAAAAAATAAAATGGCGAGTAAGAAAGAGGTATATCAAGGTGGGACATGTAAATCACACTATTGGTCCATGATAAGGACGATCCAAGTCACTCACATGAAAGAGAATATTCGACTATGACTACCCATTCACTTTCCTCACTTGATGGACACTAAAATTAAGGGTTAAGGGGCTGATTTGACAATTGGGTTACTTCTACTATGATCTAAAGGCTGAAACTTGACTTATACGGTTAATTTATAATGAATAGGCATGGGATAAAATTTCAAGTCAAACGGATCATGGGAACCATGTGATCTAAAAATCAAGGGTCTAGGTTTATGTGAGTCATTCACATTTTGGGCACTCAAGATTCCATATCTATACACCTCGAATAATCACTCGAATCCTAGGTTAAAAATTTATCACTAAGACGATCAATTTGGTATGGTTACTTTTCTGATTATATTCCTCGATCAACGGCTATGGATGCTCCTAGGTTAAGATCTCCATGATTGCGGGGCCTATTTGAAAATCTATGTATACGGCATTGTTATAAACCTAAAATTACGTTTACCTTCCGGACAGATTTGAAGCTAAATATCCAATTGATAAAAAATTGTGAATTAGGGGATCCAAGGGCATTATCGTAATTATCGAAAAATGCGAGTTTTTCGAAATCCAATTTTTCTACGTTGTTCATGGCATCATTCTAAGAGATTTTGTTGAAGGGTCTCCTATCAAAACTCTCACGGATGATCCGTTATTATCAAATCAAAGTAAATGCTCGATATTTAATTAAAATAAAATCAAAATAAAATTCCAAAAAAATTCAAATACATTTTGAAAATCCGGGGTGTTACACGATTTTACTATGACTTGGGCACAATACTGTCGATTTATGGGGCAATATTATTATTCTCAGCCCCGTTGAGAAGGCAATGATGATTATGAGCCACTGCATTGCTTTATGTTGCATCAGTTCAATGAGACAGTGCATAGCTTAGGACCTATACAAAGGAAACCTTTTATGTGCACTTTTTATTTGTGATGTTATGATTTAAAAGTGTGTATTAAGGTCTTTTTTAATAATCCCTAAAGTTTCATTGAAAATTTTGACCAATTTTCCAATGTTTCCAAAAAGTGCGATACATTACCCGATACAAACGATACGTTCTGTGTGATAATTGATATGTATCTGTATCCCAAGGGTGTGATACGTAATATGATACCGATATGGTAAACACTGCTCTTAACTTAGTCGTGTGTTTTCCTTATCTCTCCCATTTTGGACTTTCTAGCTTAAATCCAATAATACTTCTCCAGTGATTCTTTTCCCTCTCCCCTTCAAGCAGTATATCTTGTAGACTTACTTGATAATTAGACAACTACATGTGTTTTACAATTTTTGGATTTTCAGGTTTGAGGCTTACATGGAAGTTCGTGTTGGATCAATTGACGAGGAAGATGATGAGCAAGGTATTGCACATATGATCGAACATGTTGCATTTCTTGGAAGTAAGAAGCGTGAGAGACTTCTTGAGACAGGAGCACAATCCAATGCTTACACAGATTTCCACCATACGGTGTTTCACATCCATTCTCCTACTAGCACAAAGGTTTGTTTCTTTTTGTTTTTTGTCAGAAAGCATGTCCTCATGGCGGTCTCTGTGTCATAAAGATGTAGACTCATTGATGGAATCGGATACTTTTTTTCGGCTTTATCTGGTTCTAGTAGATTTTACATTTGAACCTTCAGAATGCTCCCATTTGTTCTTTCTTTATTTTACTTCAATATCCTTCTCCCTTTTTTTGTTATATGTCTTAAGAAATTTCCGTCTTTCTTGAGAAGAGTGATACAAACATGCAAGGGAGAGTCCTCTCCTAATTTTAACTTGATTTTTTTCCTGATAAATAGTGTGCAGAGAAACATAAATCATAGATGTTTTCGTAGTCATGTTACCATTTCAAAATTAGAAGAGTCCATGTTAAAAAGATCCATCGTTACATTGTTTCTGGATTACCGAGTGAATTGCTTAGGATTAATGTTGACTCTCTTTTTTTCCAACACTCGCGTGGTTCATTTCCATCTATTCAGCAGTTCAGAGTGTGAGTTTGAAAGATCTAACAAGTTATCAAATGTCTGAAGTACCGTACTGATTTGTAAGGGCCATAAATTTTGAAGCTGAAATATCTCTAAAAAATGATAAAATTTGAAAAATGAATTCACCAGGCTAACAACATAAACACAATTGGGAAGATTCTGTTCTGCTGATGTTCATCTGCCAATTCATCATGAACTATTTTACTTGCTGGTCCTCTGGTAAACTGCCCCTGGGTCCTGATCGGTAGCTAATATAAGAAACAACTGTGGATATTCATTCATGCATGTATGTTTACATTTGCATGTATCAACACACAAATATGCTTCCATTGTCTAAAAGTATTATCTACTAACAACAGCATATTAGTTGGAAATTTAATGTAAACTTACGAGTTATGAGCAACATGAAATTCGTATTTTGAAATTATTGCTGCTGTTTCAGGATTCAGATGGAGACCTCCTTCCTTTTGTGCTGGATGCTTTGAATGAGGTATGTAAAATGACAGTCTCTTATTAGGCTCTTGGGTATGTGCTTTATTTAGCATGCATCAACTTTTAGTCGCATATTTTGTAACACAAAAAACATGCTACTATGTATCATTAAAATATTCTTCTATTATTTCTAACACATAAAATGATATATGCATGTATGACGAAATAATGAAATCTGCAAACAAACTACAATTCATTTTATTTGTACGAGATCTTTCAACATAATCTGTCATCAATGTCATCTGGAATTTTACTTTGGATGAAATTGTTCTAAATGAATGAAGAATTACACAATGCCTGGCCAAGAGTTTCTACTTTATATAGTATACATGGCTTTTTTAGTTTGTCCAACTGGGGCCCATGGTTTGGTTATCCAAGCCGTTGGTACTATGTGGCATACTGAGCAGCAACATTCACCAAAATCTGCAAGACAATTAGAAGGCTTGCCCCAACCACTTCTCCCAGCTGTCTCTAGGATTACAACAGCCCCCTCAAGGTCAATTTCTCGCAGCTAGGTAGCATTTGTAGTTAGATAGGCGGGTAGGGGTTCCCATGGTAGCATACCAGCTGAGGTATCGTTCTTAGTTGGTTCCAACAGGATGCCATTGCTCATTCTTGTGTTAATACTCAAAGATTGCTGCTTGGTTGTAGTTCCCGATGATTTTCTAGATGTTATCAGTGTAGTTTCACTGCCAATGTTTTGCTCAAACTGGGTTTCACTGCATGCAACATGTTTGACGAGGTTCTCTGGAAAATTGCTTTCTGATGGAAGTTGATTGGGTGCATGGTTTTTAAAATCAGTTATGATATGATCATATCGTAATTATATCGGCCACCCCCATCACCCGATATGTGGCTGAACAGTTTGTCTTAAGGAAAAGGGCCGTATCGGCCCATACTGGCTATATAGGCTGATACACCCCATATCGGCATCGATACAGGGCCGATATGCCTGATACATACCAATACGACTATGAAGGTCCCATGTAATGACCCGGATTAAAATTTTATTTTATTTTGAGACACGGTACACACACTTGCATGACCAACCGTTCATTCATCAAATTGTTCAATTTCAACCGTTTATTTATACATAATGTTCAATTTCAACCATTGATTTATGCACAATGTTCAATTTCAACCATTGGTGTATGCATAAAAACTTGTCCAATTTTGATTGTTGATTTGTATACCAAATCAGCCCAACTTTAACCCTTGATGTGTTAAAAGTCTGCCCAAGAATGACCATTAAATTTCCTCTTAAATCAGCCCAACCATAACCGTTGATTCATGTGCTAAATCTCCCCAATTCGGACTGTTAAATTGCGAGTCGAATCCATTCAATTTTGACCATTGATTCACCCGATAAATTAGTTCAATATCGACCGTTAATACACACACTAAATTTGTCCAAATTACAACCATTGGATAGTGCCTGGATTCTGTCCATTGATTTGTGTGACCAATACATGCATCTATCTAGCCATCCACCCAATTCATCCATTCATCTACCTAACCATGCATGCATCTACCTAACCATACATGCATCTATCTAGCCATCCACCCAATTCATCCATTCATCCAACCGACCATTCATCCATCTACGCATGCATACACCACATGTATGACACACACATCATTCACACCACTTCACACACGTCACTCAGAGCATGTACGGCCCACACATGTGCCACACGTGTGCACGTGTACACGTGCAGCACATGTGCGTGCATTGTTTCCTAAAGGAGAGGGTGTCCGGTTTCTAAAACAAAGAGATGGGGACGTTGTTTCCCAAAAGGGAAGGGTGAGGCGGTGGAAAATTTAAAGGGGAGGTCTCCTGGGTAGAAATCATGCAGGAGAGAGAGAGAGAGAGAGAGAGAGAGAGAGAGAGAGAGAGAGAGAGAGAGAGAGAGAGAGAGAGAGAGAGAGAGAGAGAGAACTTTTATGTGTGTGTGTGTGTGTGAGAGAGATAGAGAGAGAGAGAACTTTTATATTTGTGTGTGTGTGCCTAGATGTGTGTGTGTGAGAGAGATAGAGAGAGAGAGAACTTTTATATTTGTGTGTGTGTGTGCCTAGAATATCTCTCTCTCTCTCTCTCTCTCTCTCTCTCTCTCACACACACACACACACACACACACACATATGTATGTATGTATATTAGTATATATTTTAAATTCTGTTTGTTATTTGTCCTTTATTTAATTAAATTGCATTATCATTAATTACCTTATTTAAAAAAAAATCTATTTGTTACTTGTCCCTTATTTAATTAAATTGCATTATTATTAATTCCCTTTTTATTGACATGAAAACATGCCTAAAGTGATGGAATTCTCGGATCATTATACAAAGTTCGGAATTTTAAACTTAATAATCAATTTTCTGCAATTTCAGGGGTTTACTGCGCAATTTTCTAGAATTTCAGGATTATTCTGTACTTTTCCTAGAATTCCAGCACACGGGGTTTTCTGCACAGATTTTCCTGCTTTGTTTTGTAAATTCCAGATATTCTAGGCTTTCAGATATAAACATCCAAATCTACAAATTTAATGCCCCATATTATATATTCATTATCTAGATGGAATTTTGATGGCAAAGGGGTTATTTATCATGGTTCAAATATTGGAATTCATGAATTGGTTTATATATGTGCCCTATGGACTTGTTTGAGGGTGAGCGATCATGGGATGTTATGTTTTTTTCCGAATTATGCATTATTGTAATTATGCATCATTGGAATTATCATTGTGATTAGAACACCAAAAAATGTGGGGCGATCAAGCCCCCTGGGTTAAAAATCCCTAAAAGCGTAAATAGATGGGGCAATCTAGATCCTTGGGTTGAAAGTCCCTAAACTCCAATCGGTACTTCTTGGAACCTTTACTACGAGGCTGCGCGGATAAGCATGTGAGGATTGTAAAAGGCTACGATCAAGCCAAGTTGGGTAGTAATCTAACTAGTTAATGTATAAATGGGTCTCTCACTGCAAAGTCAAGTGGGTGAGCATGTCAAGATTACAAAAGACCATTATGAGGCTAGGTTTTATATTTGGTGAGAGTGTTGGCCAATTGGTGTAAACTAGCCATGGTGTTCAAAAGGTTGAACCAAATTGATTATTGTTGACTATTGCATATCCTGTTATGATTTATACTTTATTCCATAGACATTAGCATTGATATCTCATTTATTTGGTCTTTACTTTTCAAGCTTGCATAAGGTTTTACCTTTGAATAAATATGTTTTATCTAGATTGGTCATGTTTATTCTTCAAAACTTGTGGTGAGATTTACTCACTAGGCTTCGCAGCTTACCTTTTTGGAATTTTAAATTTCAGGAGCATGATTTCACCAGGAAGTGTGAGAAGTGGATGTTTAGCTATCTTTTTTTGTTTTTAGATTTATTTTCCTTTAGAATTTTGGATTTATTTGTAAAAGGATTTATAGCGGAAGAGTTTCATGAGACTTTGGACTATAGAGATGATGCTTGAGATATTTTACTCAGTTTATTAATTATTTATTTAATTTAAGGATGTGTATGTTCTTATGGAATGGCATTATGTGGTAGTTTGTGGATTACAGTTTGTGAGAGTAGAATATATAAGTCATGTCCTCAAGTGACGAATTCGGGGCTTGATAGCCCGTTTCAAAATTTTCATTACTCTCTCTCTCCCCCTCACTCTCTACTCCTTTCTTCATTCCAACCATGGTGGAAGCTTAAACAATCATTTTATACTAGATTTAGGCATATTTTGGATCAAAACACAGGATTTGAGTGATATTCGATGAATTGATGCAGAATGAATATTTTAAGAAAAATTAGAAGGGAAAAATTATCACTTTTTTCATCTTTTTGTTGTATTTCAGTATAATGGGCCATAAACCTATCAAAGCATGCTTAATCCATGTTTGATTAGAGCATATTTGGTTGACTTTCAGTAGGTCAAGCCAACAGATAACATTCTCTTGCTTTTTTGGCACGATGGATTTGAGGGGAAGTGATGAGAAGTGGAATCCATGATATGAATTCTTGTCAATTCCAATTCTTATCAATTCCAGATTTCCTGTTTGGCAGCCAAAACTTGGAGAGAAGTCAGACAAGAGGGAATGGACGGTGTGGATATTAATCCCACCGTATGCCCACCTATACTTTGGATTTTGATCCCACCTTCCATCCATTTTTGAATCTATGCCGTCCATCCATTTTTACTGATCATTTTATGGCAGGATCCCAAAAATAAAGCAGATCCAAATCTTAAGTGGACCATACCACATGAAACAGTAGTGATTGAATCCTCACCATTAAAAGCTTCATGGGGACCACTGGAATGTTTATTTTCCATCCAACCTATTTATAAGGTCACAAAGACCTGGATGAAGAGACCACACAAATATAAGCTTGATCCAAAACTTTTGTGGCCCACGAGAAGTTTTTAATGGTTGAGTACCATTGTTTACGTTATTATTGTCCACCTGAGATTTGGATGTACTTAATTTTTTGGATCATGCTCTAAAATGAGTTTTCAAAATGGATGGACGGTGTGGATGTAAGACACACACATCACACTATGGACGCCACGGTCAAGGATCCACCCAGCTCGGGATACATCACATTGGGTCCCACGTTGGGGAGGATTTCTCATCAAATCCCACCTTTTTGGGAGGAATCAGAAAAGTGCTGGGAAATGCACTTTTGATTGCTCATGGTTTCCTATGAAATCCACTTCTCATCAAATCCGCTTCATGAAACAGAGAAAGCAAGTGATTTCTCATCACTTCTCATCAAATCCATGGTGCCAAACGGGCCATTACTGAAGAATGGTCTAATACATCATTGGATATATGTTAAAAACATAAAAAGATAGATTTTGGTGTTTTATAGTTTTTTCTATGTTCCTAATAGTTTTTCAAAATCTTTCGGGCAAAGAAAAATTTCGTCCAATCCAAGTCACATCAAGGCAGGCCACTTTAGCCCATCTCAGCATATTTATAGAAGAAATTCATTGATCGCCAAGTTGCATCCATTACGGTAGGTCACTTTAGCCCATCTTTGCATGACACATGGTGCATTATGATGGTTAGCTATGACGTTATTACTTGTTAGTCACATCACTTTGTTATTGCTATCACCTAGTATGTTGTGTACCCACTCTTCCATGAGTCACTTGTAGATTGGTCAACCTGACATTAAGTTCCCTTAGATGAATTCAAATTTCTTTCTACAATCATTAGCTCGGTTCCTGGTGTGCTTCCCCCCTCAAGTAATTCCTCATTATTGCTTTGCTCTTTCTAGAGGAGCACCCTCATCATACTTTAACCACCATTTACTTCTACCTTGTTCAATGGTTGCCGCAAAACTACTTTGATCCCATTAATGCATATCCCTAACCATTCGACACAATTTCACTTAAGAAATATGAGGAAAAAAATCAAAATTTAATTCGGATTAATAGTGTCGGGCTGATTTGGGACTCACTCAAATGTTCTCAAAATGGGCTGAAATTTATGTAATTTGTGGGATTTATCCCACTAATGCATATCCCTAGGCATTTAACATTGTTCCCCCAAGAAATTTAAGGAAAAAAAACAAAAAAAATTCTAGTACTATTCATTCAAAAAATGACCCGAAATTACAAAAAAGAAGAAGAAAAGAGATGAAAAATACTGATTTAGTGCATGCATGTGTAAATCTAAACTCTATACATATAAATGGGGCCTGTTGTCTTTTGCAATATTTTTGGAGATCTGTAAGGACAGAACTGCCAGATCTTCAAGGATGCTCAGTCCTCTGTGGAAGTCCTAATGACAAGGTGGAAGGATATCTGTTGGAGTGGGCAGCTTATTCTAAGGCATCAAACACCAGTTGCAGTTGGATGTGCATGGCGCATGGGATCAGCTTGTTGATGAAGTGCTGGTTTCCAGGTCTCAGGCCAGCTGGATGGCTCCTCCGGCTGGGGCGTGGGAATTTAATATTGGTGGGATGTCCTGCTGTCCTCAATATACAACTAGGGCTGGGGGTATTTTGAGAAATTTAGAGGGTCAATGCTTGTTGTCGTTTTTTCGAGCCCAATCCCTCCGAGTCCCCCATCCCAAGCCAAGGCCACAGCAATTATAGAAGATTTGTGTCTGTTTGACAATGGACAGGGCCATATTATATTGGAAGGGTAGTCAGTCAGGATCTTTAAATGGGCGACGTATGGGCCTGAACCTTGGGTTCTTCGGGGCATCTTTAATGTCATTAGATCTCTTTTGATTAGATTTAACATTTCGTTTACTTGTGTAAAGATGGAAGCTAATGAGTATGCTCGGGGGTTTTAGTGTTGGATAGGGGTGGATCATCTAGAGATACGTATTTTGAATACCACGCTTTCATATTAATGAAATTTTAATAGTGTTGCTTGCTCGAAAGAAAAAAATAATAAACAAATAAATAATTACTATATAATTTTATCTGTTTTTCAAGTTAGATTTCATCTTTGGGGGTTTTAGTGTTGGATAGGGGTGGATCGTCTAGAGATATGTATTTTGAATACCACGTTTTCATATTAATGAAATTTTAATAGTGTTGCTTGCTCGAAAGAAAAAAAATAATAAACAAATAAATAATGGCTATATAATTTTATCCATGTTTCAAGTTAGATTTCATCTTTGGTGCCACTTGGTTGGAGGAAAGGGCTAGTTCTTGCCATTTGTAAGAAACTATCTTTATATGCACACTCTGTCTAGCTGGTTAAGAAAAAAAATGTTGTTATTGTTCACATCACTCTAGAGAAAGGCCAGATATTAATTGCTAGGATCTTCAAGTCTAGGTATTTTGCGTGCATGGTCCATCCACAGCAAGGTCTATCGTATCAGCGATTTAGACCACTGATCCATGGGACCAATTCATCTAAATTGAGAGTCCAAGCATACTGTACAGACTATTTGCCCAAGCATTGTATAATACCTCCTAAATGGATTACCATTATGTTGAATTCATCTAACAAATGTTAAGCATAATAATGTATGCTTGAAACTAACAGCTGCTAGAAACTTAGTAATATTATTACCATTTGCAATAAACTAATTAAAGCATATTTGTGCCTAAAATAATGAATTGACATCTTATATAATCAACTAAATAGAAGTTGGAATTAGACCCTGCTTGCCTGGGAGGGTGTCAATGACAACACTCAGTATACAAGCAAGCTCAGGCCTCCCATCAAGTGTTTTGCTTGTTCTTGTTTCCTATATATGTTATTTATAAAGAAAAGAGTTGCAATTCTGAGAGACGATCTCCATTGATTCAGGTTGAAGCCAATTTTTGAAGCTTTATTCATATATCAGAATTCAATGGTTTGTTCTTATATGTGATTTGCTCGTCATGTGGTCATGGGAATCTATATGACTAGAACATCCATGATGCCAGGCAAAGTCCTAGCATTCCGGGAGATGTCCTCATGTTCTATGTGCAGCACTCTATTGGCAGAAGAATTATATGAAGACGGTTTTTGTAATTGCGACATGTTGTCTGTATTGATATCTTCTTTTCTTTTCTTTTTTTCTTTTACAAAATCCAGATAGCTTTCCAACCCAAATTTCTCACATGTCGAGTTGAGAAAGAGAGACAGGCAATCCTTTCTGAACTTCAGATGATGAATTCAATAGAATATCGTGTTCACTGCCAGGCAAGTGCCATGATCTTGATGTCTATTTTGGAAATTTGTATCATCGATGTTTCTAGAACTATGCAAGAATATATATATTTTTTTCTTCATTGCTAGCCAAATTTTAACTGGTGCTGTTTCATTGCAAGCAGTTGCTACAACATTTGCATTCAGAAAACAAGCTGAGCAAAAGATTCCCAATTGGGTTAGAGCAGCAGATTAAGAAGTGGAATGTAGCTGAAATCAGGAGATTTCATGAGCGTTGGTACTTCCCTGCAAATGCTACCTTATATGTAGTGGGGGATATCAATAACTTAACCAAAACTGTTTACCAAATTGAAGTATGTCCTCTATTTTCCATACTGCTACTTCATCAAGTTTGGTACGTTTGGAGAATGTTTAAGACTACCATATTTTTCATGATAATGTGAGGATCATCTTGTAACTTTAAACTGCTAATTGATCACACACATATTCAACATTATGCAGACTATATTTTCACAGACATTTGCTGGAGTTGAGACTGCCCCTTTGCATACTCAGCGTCCATTTGGTGCAATGGTCGGTTTCCTTGTTCCAAAGCTGTCAGTTGAGTTGGCTGGAAAGTTCTCTAATGACGGACCATCAATTTCTAAAGATCAATCTGGATCTGTAAGAAGGCTTGCAGTTCGTCCTCTTGTTGAGCACCAGTGGTCTCTTGCTGGAACCGGTCAGAATGCTAAGCCTCCACAGATCTTCCAGCATGAGTTGCTTCAAAATTTCTCTTTCCATGTGTTCCGCAAGGTAACATGGGATCACATTTGGGAATTTTTGTTTGTAGTAATTTTCTGCTTGTAGTTGGTAGCTTGCATAGCAGTGTAGACTCTAGAAGAATTTGGATATGAAACTTTAGCTTTAGTTGAGGTGTTTGGTCTCTTCTTAAAAAATCCAGATTTGTGTTGGTATGTTCATGAGCAAGTTTTATTGGATGTAAGCACGGATTTGTTGAAATCTTCAGCTCATGAGTGTGCATGCAGAGGTGCCGTTGATGTTCCTACATGGGATCTGTACTTTGTGTGATGCTTTAACATTCAATAAACCACTAATCATTATCTATGAATGTATTTTATTTCTAGTAAGACAAAACTGCTGCCTTTTCCACATTCATTTTTTTAGTTGATGCCCCCCCCCCCCAAAAAAAAAAAAATAATAATAAAAAAATAAAAAATTGGATATTGGATTTTTAGACTGTATGATTATGACAGATACATAATTTTTTATGCACTTGCTGTGATTTGGTTCTATTGACTTTTTTTTTTTCCCTTGCAAACTTTTGCTGCAGATTCCTGTCAAAAAGGTTCAAACATATGGAGACTTGCGGAATGTCCTGATGGAGAGAATATTCCTGTCTGCGTTACACTTTCGGATTAACACAATATCTAAGGTGCATTATTGTTGTTACTGAATAGTTTTCAGCCTGATGAATAGTTTATGTCATTTGTCCTCTGAGCTATATAATTCCTTGAGTTCATGTTTCCACAGCTGCTGCAACTATGACCACATGTAGTAGATCCTGATCAAGTCCTGATACATAACACCTCTCATATCTATGACCTTCATATTTATACTGTCATTCTGACTACTGTATAAAATGCCTGCTGAGGTTTACATTCTGCCCATTCGTTCTGTTTACCTTCAATCTTCTCTGATGGTGTACCATCTAATTAATCATTTCACTATGTGAATTATGACATGGTTATGTTGTTTCTTATAGAAAGAATTTTTTATTTTAATATATTTCATGTTTGTGCAGAGCCCAAAGCCTCCTTTCACGTCGATTGAGTTCGATCATAGTGATTCTGGAAGGGAGGGATGCACTGTCTCTACTCTTACAGTAACCGCAGAGCCCCAAAACTGGTGTAATGCCATCAAAGTTGCTGTTCAGGAGGTCTGTATTCTGGTTTCTCTGCAAACTCTCTCTCTCTCTCTCTCTCTCTCTCTCTCTCTCTCTCTCTCTCTCATTTGATTTTTATTTTTCTTTTGGTGATAGATCAACATTAAGATGTTGCTAATTTATTATTCGTATGGACATCTAAATTCCTGGGCATGCCTTGGTGCTTTGAGCACATATCAAGAGATGTTACAGACGCATGCTTATTATTGTTTGGAATAATTCTAAATTTGAACTCCATGTGGTGAATATACCTCTAGTGTAAGACATGAAATTCATAAAGCAGTGCCTTGAATAAAATATTTATTAGCCAGTATATCAGAATGTTTTTGTTTTACCAAGCTTTTAGTCGTCAAGGGTGTTTCTTGTTCCTTTACAGTTGAATGTCTTGATATGGGGCATGATCTTTGAATCTAACTTTACATTTTAGGTTTTTTTGGTTCAGAATCTCATGTGTTTTATTTTAATGTAGGTTAGGAGACTTAAAGAGTTTGGTATTACAAAGGGAGAATTAGCTCGCTACATGGATCCACTGTTAAAAGATGGTGAACAGTCAGCAACAAAGATTGACAATGTTCAATCTGTGGACTTGGATTTTATCATGGAGAATGAAGCACTTGGTCATACAATAATGGATCAAAGTCAAGGGGCTCAAAGTTTGGTTGCTGTTGCTGAAACAGTTACACTTGCTGAAGTAATTTACATGTTTTACAATTTGTTTCCTTGGATGATGCGCAAACCCTCTACTAGCTTAAAGTCGCATTATAACCCAACCTTTCATATATAGTTCTCTAAAAACACTAAGATATTTATCTAGGTTTCTTATAATTTCCATTTTCTTGGGTAATGCAAAATACTATCAAGAGCTATATACAATGCATGGATTGTTAGAGGTGGAGAGAGAGATCCAAAGCAAGACCAGAGTGACAAGTCCACACCTTAGCAAGCGGGGAGACTAACACCACTAGCATATCCATGGATTAAGGAAATGTTTTACCTTGAACAATGCTCTCTGATCTCGTAAAAATTAAGTCTCCATGGTTCCTCATTCTCAATTCTATCCCTGTTAATAATGTTCTCCCTTCAATAATATTAAATACTCGGCCTTCACTATGGCCATGAATTGTTTAGGGACTACAATGTTTTAAATAGCTATGCTATGTAGCGTGTAGCTTATGCTATGTAGCGTAGCTTAGCCTAAATGCTACGTAGCTCATGAAAATAGCTTAAGTTGTGTGTAGCCTACGCTACATGATTAATTTGACTACGCTACACGCTTCATAGACTACGCTACATAGCTCATATTACAAGTCATTTTTTTTTTCCACTATAACATTAAAATCAATAATGTTTTTAATGATTTGTTTCATTTTTCTATTTCGATGAAAATTCGTTAGTCTTTTCAATGCTTTTAGTAAAATAATATAAGAAATAGTTCTAAATCAGTTTTGTTGCTCTTTCTTCACTTTAATACTTAACCATTACCCCTTGCTATTACTTTAAGTTGCATTTGGTCGCACCAAACATCATGAAATTTTGTTAAATTTTATTATTAATCATCTAATTTGGTGCAACCAAGTGCAACCTTGATTAAAAATCTAAGTAGTGTGTGGCTTACGCTACATGCTATGTAGCTTATGCCTCACACTTCAGAGGGGTGAAGGCTATGCTACACGCTATTCGCTATTTAAAACATTGAGGGACTAACATAGCGGCACTTAGCTTCCACTTCCACAAGGTCAGCAGCCCCTGCAAATTGTAATAGCATTCATGATAATTTCTTTCCAATCTCTAGTAATATCTCCAATGCTGGAGGATAGTTGCTCTTCATCAAAGATGCCATCAAAATTAAGTTTCCACATGCCAGACTAGAGGCTGAGCGTGTAAGATCGGGGGGGAACATAATGGCTTAATGTCATCAAGGTTGGCTTCAAGTGACTTCACCTTGTTACAATAGATATGTTTGTTTTCTCTTTCCATACTCCCCAAAGGGTGATCAAGCAAAGACTTCGCTGAAGGATCATGTCTATCTTGGATAAAGTCCCATCATTCAACAGCTGACTCCATAACACTCTTCACTCGGCGAAGACCAAAACATGAGAGGAATTTGCTCCAAATGAAGTACACCTCCAAGCAATTGACAATGAAATTATTTATCATTTCCTGGAAGAGTGTGTTGGAACAAATACTAAGACACCAAACAAAGATATTAAAAAAAATCAATTGGGCTTCGTAGAACAAAGATTAATGAATGAAGCTATATTTTACGTGGAGAGTTAATGAAAATGAATGAAGGGAAGAGGGAGACACATTCATGGTTTTTATAGATCTGCAAAAATCATAGGACATAGTGCCTAAGTCTTTATGTGGTGGGTGATGAGGAGTGTTAGTTATAGTTGTCCTTGGTTAGTAATGAGTGCCCTCGAATCCAAATTTATTTTATTATTGATTGGAATTTGGTCATGATTGACCATTTATGATGAATGGAACTTGGTCATTAGTGACCTTTATGTTTATATTCTCTTTGTTGTGGTGATATAATTGTGCATGGAAACATTTTTCTTATGGGTTGTATTTGATCATTTTGGGTTAGCTCTTGGTTGGCACCGTGGAGAAAAAGTAGCAGACATTGACTAGATTTTGGTCACGGAAGAGTTGTTCTTGTGGTTCTCAAATACCCTAAATTCCATAACCACATTGCAATATTGGACCATCCATATCTTGTTTGTGGTCATCTTTTGTGTTTTAGTGAACATTGACGAACCAGGACGGCATAGTCTCTACCATTGGGTCATTTGTCATATCTTTGTTTGGACCTTCACCACATGGGAGTACAAATGTTTAGTTATTTACGGATTCTAGTGGTAGGCACAATTGTACATCATGTTGGACGTAGGGGTAGCAATAGGTTGGATCGGCCTGGGTCAATTCACTCGACCCTCTTTTGAGGTGGGTTTTAACTAGGTAGTAGGTCGGGCTTGTGCTACAAATATGACCACTTTCAAGTAAACGGGTCGGGCTTGGGTTGAACCCTACTTGACCTGAACCTTTAGTACAGGGTATCAACGAGTTGGGCCAGAAGACTTGACCCAACGCAACCCGGAATCCTAAACAAAATAAAGAAGAAAAGTATAGATAATTTTTTTATATATGTGTGTTCACATCATCTAGGTTGCATACCTATTGTCTAGGCTAGGTTATGCATTACCTTAGCTTTATATTTTATTCTTAAACTGAGTTGGGTCATGGTGGTTTGGGTTGGGTCAGTTGAGCCCGCCCATTTACAACTAAATGGGTCAGGTGAGCTTGATGAATTTTTAGTGGGTTGGGTTGAGTCATAGAGTTATGTGTCGTTGGTCAGGTTTGGAGAAGAATTCTTGGCTTGTTGAGTAAACGGGTCAGGCGAAGGGCTCGGGCTGACCCTGAACCGGCTGAACCCAACCCATTACTACCCCTAATTAGAGGATTACATCAATTCTCCTAACGGAAAGGCCCATCAAGCTCAAATTGGATTAATTGATCATGTACTAGCTTGTACTTATCCTTGGATTTGAATACTCAAAAGTTGATCTTAGTCTTGATGTGATGACTTTGACACATCCAACAATTCTACAATGCGGTTGATATACAGATGTGATTGGGTACATACATTAAGGTTAAGAAATCTCTTATGATCTAATAAAGATTCTATTGTTGCCATGGACTCTTGATTAGTGGCTTAGATTTTGGTTATTGGGGCTTCATCAAGCTCATCTTTGTGGGCCTACACATTGTTGAATCTTGTATTTTGACCATTGATTTTGTTTTATCATGCTTGATGGAAAACCGATGGACATGATCTATCAGTGGCACACCCTTCGTCTAGCATGAGATTAGGACAAGAATGGGTAGCTAGAATGGTGGAAGGATATGTTTGTTTGTGTGCATGGATGTGGTGTGTGCACTTTTGATGGTAGGGCATACTGAAGTGAAATTGCGTTGCATCGTCTAACACGACACCCTACGCTATACGCGAAAGCTTAATGGAGTTACTATAATAATGGCCAAGTCCTTGGGGGGGGGGGGGGGGGGGGGGGGGGGGGGGGGATTTAGACCTTTTTTTTTTTTAATTCTTTTCGCCTACTTGACTTAATTAACAAGTTATACTAAGTAAGCAAGAACACTTCGGCTTCTAAGCCTTAGTGGGTCCAATCATATTAACTAGCAAATGAATAAGCAATTATGCAACCTAATTTAAGCACATAGATTATCAAATGATTTAACTAATCAAGTACCTAATCTATGCAACCTATGTAGACTATATGAAACGTAATCATATAAGCTCAAGTCTACACAATTAGTGAAAATACATCTTGTGTGTAAGTGCCTATTTAGTGCCTAGCATACATTCTTATCAAGCATTCATAATTAAACAATTAAACATACAATACTAGAATAAAAATGTGCTCAAATACATCCCAAACATAAGTATGTATAGTGGTTCGACTACTCGTCTACTCCACTTCCGATTGCCGTACTCACCCATTGAGTACATTGGATTTCACTAGAGGGTTTTAAATTAGGTTCACCTCACAACTTAGGAATCTTAAATAGGTTCCTCCCAACCTAACAATCCTACACAAGGACCGGGTCCTACTCAAGAACCTCACGTACGCACCCATGTTGGTGGACCACGTACACACCCGTGTTGGTGGCTCTCCTCGGAGAACTAACAATTTAGGCTCTACTCAAGAGCCAAGGTCCTACAACCGAACCTCAATTTAGGCTTCACACATAAGCAAGGTCCTACAACAATCGAGCCAAGGTCCTACAACCGAACCTAGCGTATACTCCTGTCGGAGGCTCTCCATGGAGACTTGATTCAGCCCTACAACCCGGCCTAGTTCCTACAACCGAACCTATCAAGTTTAGCAATTCAAACTCTACACTCAATTCCCTACGGGAAGAGAGTGGCTGGACTCTACAAATTGACAACCTTACTTGTCGAATTTGAGCCCCGTTGATTTGCCGCTTGGGTTGCTTGATTTCCGGTCTCCTATGCTTCAATCAGCTCCCCTTTGCTCCCCCGATCTTGTTGTTACTGCATTGCCAATGCCTCAGCTCTAACGATCAATCTCCTTGCGTGTGATCTTCATGAAATGTCTAAGCTGATGGGAGGTGGTGAATCCTCTACAACTAATAGGAAATGGTTGCCTAGAGGAGTACACCTAATTGGATCTCTAGGATGTGTTTAGACAAGGGTTCTACCTATGGTTAAGGTGCCTAAAACTACTAGAGATCAAGAGGGAACAAGATCTTCTTCATGAGCTTTGAATGCTTCGTGCTTGTGACGAATCATAAGGAAGATGACTTGAATGGGTTAGGATTAGAGCCTATGGGTGTAAGCAACAATGGTGGCTTCTAAATCTCTGAAATCTCTCCCTCAAGCCCCAAAATTGGTTCTCCCGCTTTTATAGATAAAGCTCCAATGGTCACAAAACAAGCATAAAACGGACTACTTCGATGGCATCAAACTTATCTTCGATGGCATCGAAGTTTCTTCAATGGGGTTGAGGAAATGTCCAGAGAGTTTTTTCATTTGTTAGACATCCATTTCGATGGCATCGAACACTCTTTGATGACATCGAACAAATACCTTCGATGTGATCGAAGTGCTGTTCGATGACATCGAAAAACTGTCCAGAGAGTGTACATATGTTGCTGGACATATGTTCGATGGAATCGAACTGGTCTTCAATGGCATCGAAGATCCATCGAACTGTTTTACAATGGCATCGAAGTCCACTCGAAAACTGTTGTCTGGGCCAATATGTTTACAATAGCTTGCACCTCTTTTATTAGCCTAACTTATCATGTTTTTCTAAGTGTTCTAAGGCTAATGAAGATGACTAAGGGTTTACCTATGTGGTCCAAGTCATCTAGAGGCTTGCCAAGGCTCAACCGACAATACAACACATGGACGCACGTGATTGACAAATAAGGTGCACTAGTATACGACAAAAAAGTGCACTAACATGAAGTGCCTGGGGTGGGCTACCATACTTATGGTGGAGCACCAAAACCCTAACCTCCTTTATAAATAAATTGTATTCTAGAGGTTGTGCTTTAGTTAAAATCATAGCTTGCAATCTATGACTCATCTTGAGAACCATCACTAGGTTGAGTCTTCCAGGTGGGTCCAAAAAGTATTTTTGTATTATCAACTTATTAGATAATATTATCCTTGAAAAAAGAAATGAAAAACTTATTTTATAATATTTTTGTAAACTATTATCTTCTCCTCCTTCCTCCTCCTACTTCCTCATTTGGCGTCCTTAATCCTCCTCCTTCCTCTCTTTATCCTTCTTTTGCTTCTCCTCCATCTATTGCTACTAATACTGTTGTCCTCCTCAATCTCCTCCTTACGTTGAGAAAACTAGAATCTCAAATCAACCTACAATGAGTCACACTAAAAGCAAGAACACCATAATGAATCATGCTACAATGAGGAGGGGCTTCATTTCCCAGACCCAATCAACCAGCAATAATTGGGCTTTGTTGATCGGGTGAGTCCCAGGTCGATCAGCTTGGGTTGCAAACTATGATTAATACGGATGGCTCAGAATTCTCCAAAATGATTGTTTTATTACCTTCTTTATTAATAAAAAAGATGGAGAATTATTGGGGATCTTTCCAGGAGAATTGGGGCGGGATGGATGAAGCGAAGATGTTCCTCTAGAGTGTTTTATGATCACCGCATGCCAATGAAAATCTAGGTGACACAGATATTTAATTGACCATACTTTATGCACTAGAGCGTTGTGCAGTTAAAAG
Organism: Liriodendron chinense; assembly: GCA_003013855.2. Lineage (NCBI taxonomy): Eukaryota > Viridiplantae > Streptophyta > Magnoliopsida > Magnoliales > Magnoliaceae > Liriodendron > Liriodendron chinense. The sequence goes on along the minus strand of PVNU02000133.1, from coordinate 286,397 downwards.
GTAACATGTGTAGAGGATGATTGTTGTAGAGATGAAGATGCTGACATGGATGGTGGGAAGACTAAGAAGGATATAATTAAGAATGAGATTGTCCAAACCAACCTTGACGTAGTCCCAATCAGTGTTTGCATTGTCGGCGATATTATGGAAATGTCGCCGATAATATATTTATCGCTGGGTAAACGAAAACTATAACCTCTTTTTTCGCCTCGCTTCTAGATATCGCCGATATTTTCGTTTTTTTTTTTAATTTCCTGAAAAACGCCAATATTATCACAAGATTTTTGGCGAAATCACCTATATATTGCACGATACAGCTTGATTTTTGGCGTAAATAACGAATTTTCAGCCGATTATCAAGACTCACGGATCTACTATAGACTCTGCCACGTAGTCACGAGTCTGCTGTAGCCAACAACCATCCGACAACCAATAAAAGGCCAGGAACGTCGGGGTTGAGAAATTACCCAAAATAATCGGGGAAAAAATAAAAGAAAAAAGAGGAAAAAATATTTGGAGAGGGGTTTTCGGTACCTGCAATAGAAGACCGCGTGATCGGAAGAAGAATTCGGTGGGCCACTTGATCGACAGCTACCGAAACTTTGTAACTGCGAAAAAACCTCATTTTCCTTTTTCTACTGTCTAATAGAGGATCGATTTGGTATAGTAAAGGAGATTTGGACGAGAAATCTCCAAAAATTATGGAGATTTGGGGATGTTTGGAGATGGAGCTCTATTAGGGTTCCAACCAGAACCCTCTCTCTTTCTAAATGGAGTTAAGGATGCTCAGCAAACCGTGCTGCGTACTGCGCAATACGCTTTCATCGCACTGACTAAACTCCGTTGGGCCCACCGTGAATGTATGTGGTTTATCCACGCCGTCCATCCGTTTTTCCAGCTCATTATAAGGGTTGATCCTAAGATCGAAGCATATCCAAAGCTCCAGTGGACCATGACACAGGATACAGTGGGGATGATGATTTCCACCGTGGAAACCTTTCTAGGGCCCACAGTGATGTTTATTTGTTATCCTACCTGTTCATAAGATCACAAAGACATGGATGAAGGGAAAACACAAATATAAGCTTGATCCAAAACTTTCGTGGCCCCCAACAATTTTTCAACGGTGGACATTCAATTCACATTGTTTCCTGTGGTGTGGTCCACTGAAGATGTTTATATGCTTCATTTTTTATTTCAAGCCATATAATTATCTATTAAAATGGATGAACTGAGTGGATTAAATACATAAATCACGGTGAACCCCGCAGAGTTTATTTAGTACGCTTGTACTGAGTTACTCAGTACGCAACCACTTAGCCATCTTTACTGAGAGCAAATTAGGTATTACATGGGAACAGCTTAGTGGGTGTTACCCCTATTGTGTGGGGCCTCTCTTGATGTATGTTTCATATATCCACGCCGTCCATCTATTTTTACATCTCATTTTAGGACATGATCTAAAACCATAAGAATATCCAAATCTCAAGTGGACCATACCACTACAAACAGTGATGAATAACCATTAACAACTTTTTGTGGGCCACAAAAGTTTTGGATCAAGATGATATTTATATTTTACCTTCATCGAGACCTCCTTGACATTATCAACATCTTGAATTGCAAATAAACATTAGGAAAACCTTATGATGGGTCGTTGGAATTTTTAATGGTGGGGCACTCAATCACACTGTTTCCAGTGGTATGGTCCACTTGAGAATTGGATCTGCTGAATTTTTGGAACACCATCCTAAAATGGGCTGTAGAAACATATGGACAGAGTGGATATAGAAAATATCATCCATGTGGGCCAGACGGTAGGGGTAATACCCACTAAGCTGTTCCCGAGGTAACACCTAATTCGTGCCCTTCTTTTAGTTAGACCTTAGCCACACGCAAGACGGTGCGGCCCTTACAGTGGGACCTACCTTGATGTATGTATTATGTATCCATGATGTTCATCCGTTTTTCCATATCATTTTAGGGTATTATCCCGAAAATGAATCAGATCCAATTATCAGGTGGTCCATACCATAAGAAACAGTGGTGGTTGACCATCCTACCATTAAAAGCCTCTTAGGGCACACATTATTGTTTCCTTAGTGTTTATTTACCATCTAATTTGTTGATAAGGTCACATAAGCCTGAATGAAGGGAAAAAACAAATATCACATTGATCCAAAACTTTCGTGTCCCATTAATGGTTAATAACTACTATTTCTTATGATATGGTCCACCGGATAGTTGGATCTGCTTTATTCTTGGCATAATAACCTAAAATTATTTAAAAAAAGAGATGGACGGTGTGGATACAAGATATATACATCAAGGTGGGCCCCACAGTAATCCCACGGGAAGGGTCGCATCGTGTTGCGTGAGGTTGGGGTCTCCATTAAAACTGGTGATTAAATGTCCACTCTTTCCTCTCTGCGGCCAACTTCAGGAAAGCACAAATAAGAGAGTAGCTCCATTGGTGTGAGCAGAGAATGACATGGGAACAGTACTATCAACATATTGGGGAACAACATTACAACCAATTGCAACGGGATCTCAATGATGACTATGAGCCACCTCGTCACTCCATGTGGGGATGAAATATGGTAAAAAAGTATTATTTTATGTCTTAATTATTGTATGGTGGCTGCATTTGTATTATATAAACTCATTTTGATTGCTATTTGAGTGATTTCTTACGGCAATGCATGCTTTTTGGGCCCCATTGAATGAAGACTTATTATTTAATGCATTCTTTTTACAAATTTTTTATTCCTGAATATGCAAATATGTGTATTTAAGCATTTCCTGAAGTTTCACTGAAAAATTCCACATTTTTCTCATATTTTCCCTTTTTTCCCCACATTTCTGGTTATCGGCGATATTATCGGCGATAACGATATTATATCTTTATCTCCGGCCAGCGAAATGCGTAGCGATACCGACAATGTGAACACTGGTCCCAATGAGAGATAAAATGATGGAGTGCATATTGAGATGGTATGGTCATGTGCAACAAAGATTGGAGGAAGGGAACTTTCATTTGGATTGAAGGGCCTAAAAAGTGGATGAGATGGTGAGAAGGGATATGAGGGCTTGTTCTCTAACCGAGGTCATGGACTTAGAAATGATTGGTGAAACAGGATCTATAATCTATTAAGGCTATGCCCAATAGTGCGGACAAGGTGATTGCCTTTGAAATGATTGTTCGAACAGTATCTATTAAGGCTATGCCCAATAGTTCGGACAAGGTGATTGCCTTAGAAATGATTGTTGAAACAGGATTTGTAAAACCTTATGCCAAATAACTAGGATAAGGCCATATCGATAAAGATTCTTCTGCCCACATTCTAAAATTTGATCCTTCTAATGGATGCTCTCTTTTGTCACTTTAGTTCTGTATGTTATGTTATTCTAATTTTTCCACGTGTATTGATTTTCACCATATTTATTCTCAGAAATATTGGCTGTTGCAGATCAATTCCACTGGTGCAGAGATGTTGGAATTCATCTCTGACTTTGGAAAGCCTACTGCACCTCTTCCTGCAGCAATTGTTGCATGTGCTCCAAAGAAAGTGTATGTTGATGGAATGGTTGAAACGGAGTTTAATATTTATCCTCATGAAATTACAGAGGCCCTAAAAGCAGGGTTGGAGGAACCCATACAGGCTGAACCAGAGGTATGCTCCTTCATAAATGTTACCTAACATTATTATATCTATCCTGATTTTAAATTGGCAGTTAGTTTGCGTTATATGATGTCACTTTTTCCCCATTGTTTTATGTAAATGTCAGTAGATGTCTGGTATTCCTGAAGGACTTTGAGAAATGAAGGTGCCTTTTCAGGCATCTGTGATGTTGTGCATGCACAAGCACCTGTTCTTGTTAGCTGAATTTGATGCCCAAAACTGATTGAGAAAGGAATTTATCCTCCAATTTGAACAGCTGATCTTTTGTGAATTTTTGTACTTATAAGGTATATCTGATATTCAAGTTTCAGGTATAGGGGTGGTGAGGGGAAAATATTGTTAAGAAAATGTTTCTGGAAGGATCTCTTGTCCTTATTTGAGTGTCCAAGTTAATCACACCAAGTTTTAGAAGGATCTAAGTATGATGATAAAAGCATGGAGTCAAAACACACGAGGGGCAGATCGACAAATTGTGTGAATGTGTAGATAGTTGGCTGTCAATATAGGTAATTCATTCCATATCGACTGTTGATATAGGTTTTCAGTGTGTAAGTTGGGATTGAATTATGATCCTCTTCACTGAATGGATTCCTAAATCCATACTCCAAACACTTTCCCTGCTTGACAAATGCTGCCACATAAGATTTTCTCATGGTGGAAGTTTTCAGTTGAATGTTGTCATGTGTTGTTTCAATCTTATAAAGGATCATTATACCACATGGAAAGAACAATTTTGCCAATATCTTCAATAGCATGCATGGATTAGTGTGTCATTCATTACTTGTTTCTCATATAATCTGCAAAATTTGCATAGCATTCACTGCCTTTCAGAAACCAATTTCTCTGCCTTTTAGAAACCAAAGTTACAATACTTGGACCTGATGATTCTCGATATAAAATGGTAGCACAGTTAGCAGACAGAACTGTATTGAAAAGAGAAAAGTTCCATATGAAGTAAACTAAGCCATGCTCAAATTTCTTGACCTTGTCTTTTCCTTCGGGAGTTACTTTAAGAGCATGTTTGGCTTTGCTAAAGTGATTCGGGGCAATTTTAAATTTCAAAATCAATTAATTAACTATTGCACATTTGGTTAGGTTGCTTTAAATGCTTATTAAAAAGCAATATTTTCTTGAGCAGCTTGGGTCATTTCCAAAATCTATCTTCGCACTAGATGGGCAGCCACTCATATGAGGAGCAGAACACGTGTCAGAGATCCATGTGTATGCCACACATGTCAGAGATCCAGGCCATTTATCAAGTAGGGCGTAATGCGAACTTGCCACATGCCAAAACTTATTTAGCACACTCATCAAGTGAGCCACACATGAACGTCAAATCTGGACTGCTGGACCTTTTCTCTAACTGCCCATTTTCTCTTGGACCAACACCATTTTTGGTCCATGTCATGTTCATAGTGTACCCTAATTGATGAATGGCCTTCATGCATGCCATGATCTCTGACACGCTGCTACTGCTGCTCATCTTTCTTTTCTCTCAGAAGAGATTGAGAGAGCCATGATAGTGTCCTGATGCATCAGAGGATGAGCTTTCCTGATGCACCACTCTTTACAAATGGGCCCATGACTCAGTAATTTATACCATTTACATTATGGGCCCTACCATAGACATTCCCTAGAACTCTCCCATCTGCAATGCTTCTAACCTTAAATCAGTGGCCTATAAATTGAAAGTTATAAGAAAGAGTTGTGGTTCATTCTCCATCTGCAGTGGTTACAACAAGATCCTGGATCACCATAAAATGCGGAACCTTGTAGGGAATGTGTGCCTTAGGACACTAACATTATGCTCCATGAACTCGGAATTCCACGGCTTCCATTATGGACTACTATATGCCACACTTTTAATAGAAAGTGAGTGCAGCTTGACCTTAGCATAAATGTGGGTATTGATGACTAGGACTGTTGATCTGGTGATCTAGCCAATACCATCCAACCACCTTACCTTTTGTAGGACATGGCCCACCTACATTGTCGTCCAATAAGTCATTGATCCTGACCATACATTGTCCAAGGAAATGAAAACACCAAAGCCATTTTGGTTAATACTAGCAACCGATTACATTGGATGTTGAGTTTCAAATGATAAGACTGGCTTTTGAGATGTGGTCTGTACATGATCAGGCCTGCAATATTAAGGGATTTGTTTGATACTTTGTCAGAGTATGAAGCTTTTACACACACACCCAGATCCATAGCTCAAGTGGGAGACTCAGTGAAGTTAACCTCGTTTCAACACTTGAGTTCTCGGTATCGATTCCCAAGGGGGGTGGCTAACATTGCGGTGTGACTAACGGGGGGGTGGGTGTACTAACAGTGGGGTGTGTGTACTAACCCAAAAAAAATGAAGCTTTTACACACACACTAACTCAAACTAAACCACCTAAATTGTGGAATCTATTCTCGCTAGGTCACATTGTGAAAATCAGATTGGTCAGTCTATCCTAATGTGCCCTAAGACAGTTCATTATTGCATTAACTTGTTCAATCCCATATAATTGCACTATCACTGACCAAAATTGTACTTATTATATCCTAACATGCCCAAATTGAACCCTATAATCCTAACGCGCCCTGAGACAATTAATTCAGATGATCAGATTTCTCAAATTATTGATCCCAGAAAATCAGATACGTTGATTCTGCACTTCCTAGAAGCAATGCCAAACATGCCTTAAGACAATTATTGTTGCGTCTTTTGAAAAAAATATTTCTCCATTGCTAAATTACTTGTGTCTGGAGAACCAAGTTTCTATCATCACTTGCTTCCTGTTTATTACTCATATGAGTCATATCTGAAAAGAAGTTTTAGCAGATAAGACGGGAGGTCTCTTTGTTATTCTGAAATCTCAACCCTGAAGTCTCTTTGTTATTCTAAAATCTCCACCCTTATCATGCAACTCTACAGCAGAGGAGAATCTGATCAGTGTAAAGTTGTCTACTGGGTAAGTTTTACTTCTTATTTCATCTGTTTTTGTTGTTTTTGCAGCTAGAGGTGCCAAAGGAACTGATATCATCATCACAGCTGCAGGAGTTAAGGTTGCTATGTAAACCATCCTTTATTCCTCTAGGTCAAGGGCTAAATACTTTAAAACTACATGACAAGGAAACGGGCATAATGCAACGCCGACTTTCAAATGGAATTCCTGTAAATTACAAGGTATTCTTGGTACTCTTTCTGGATGGGTGTTTACTTCTAAAAAATGCTAATCACTTGCTGGACTAGTTTTCTTTTATTTTTATTTTTCATTCTTGAACAGAATCTTGGACATAAATATGTAAATACAAGTATACTCTGTTGTTGTATACCAAGGGTTCATCTCTTACTAATTAATCTACACTCAGCAGTCTTTGCCGCACTGACAATGATCTACTCTTACTAGGTGAATTATTTTCTAGTAATGTTATTCATCAAATTACAAGAAAGATGCATCTGTAATACAGCTTCTTTGTGGTTGATGCCAGTGGTCCTGTGGTGTACTTGATTCATCCAAGTACATCTATAAATATTCCTTGAGGCCAATAATAAAGTAATCCAAAGTTCTGTAGAATTGTGGAATTTTACCTTGAAGGTTATGTAGTTCCTCCTGGCTTAAGTTTCCAAAATTGGACTGTAAATTTCTTTTCTGTTGCCATATTAACACTTAAAAAAATAATTGAATTAGATCATCCACTATATGGTGCCGAGGGACAGTGTTTATGTATGCCTGCATTCATGTACATAAGCATGCTTGCATGTCTGAACAGTACTTTTCTGTCTTTTCTTGCTCATGTGCTTTTCTTTGAAAAAACATGTTATTGGTAGGTCACAAAGAATGAGACCAGCAGTGGCGTTATGCGGTTGGTAGTTGGTGGTGGTAGAGCAACTGAAAGTTCTGAGGCAAAGGGAGCTGTTGTAGTTGGACTTCGGACACTCAGAGAGGGTGGGTGGGTTGGCAAGTTTTCTAGGGAACAGGTGTGCCAAATTCTTGTTGTGGCTTTCCTTTGTCTACTCGCAATTTTTAAGCATACCATTCTTCTTGCCATTCAACATTTTGTTTATGGATGAGAATTAAGACAATTTATGAATTTTCTGTATTTGGATATGGTTTTCTTCACGGATTTGGTTCGGTTTCTTTTGAGGGACAACCATATTCATAGCTGTCTGCCTAAATGAAAATAAATCCATATTATGCTTCAGTTTCTGAACTCTAATAATGAGCAGGCATGCAGTCCGAGAGTGCCCTCAATCAAGATATCCAATCAGTGTATTGGGTCCATGAACATGTTTGATCAAATATTGGGACCCACATGATGATCTGTTTGATTTTTTGGGCGCATAGGGTCTACACTATTGGAGATTTCATGTATTTAGTAGTTTTTTTTTTTATTTATAAAAAAAAAATTTATTAGCAACAGTCTATAGGTACCCTTATTTTCTTCACTTATTTTCTCGGCCACTTTTTGGGGTACTAAAGTACATATGAATGATACAAAATTGGTCCCCTTGAAAGCCAACTAATTTAGCCATCAAACAAGCCTAGATCAAGCTCTTTTGACATGAATTTAATTATGGTTGATTTACAAAAGAGTTGTATGCTTGTTATAGGATTTAGGGATATTTTATCCATTATTAATATTTTATTGAAACATATGATCAGTATTAGAAATAATGGATGGCTAGGTTTAAACTAGGGTTTCTTGGCTTTTGGGAATATAACACACACACACACACACACACACACATGGAAGGACTCGTTTATGAAGGAATGGTGAATGGTGAATGGAAGAAGTACAAGAGAAATCAAGAACCAACCTAAGGAAGCATCAATAAACAAATTCGCTGAGTCATAGATTGATGAATCAACTACTAGATTAACCAATCAATTTCCAAATGAACCTATTAATGAATCAATGGCCAGGTTAGAAGGATGATCAACAAAGGGATTTGCAAGCGGTTTAGGAGGCAAATTGACAGGTGGATTGATGATAGAACTGATCAGTGGATCAATGGTTAAATCAAAGTATGAATTTGTTGATCATGCACCAACAATCTAAAGAGATGTGGATCATGACAAAAACTATTGCTCGTGTTCGGATGGAAAAAGTGACTCTACACCTTGTCGTGAAGTCCAATGATGATTGGGCTAATTTGACGAATGAGTTTTCATCATCTATCGTCGTCAAAGCTGATGGTGATATGCCATAAAGGCGGGCCTAGCCAATGGACTTGTATGGCAAGTTCTAACTCAAGGATGATGTCTTCCCAACTGCAAGGGAATGATGCAACCCAAGTGGTCATGATCAAGATATCTAGTTATAGGAGAGTTATATGGTTGTGACTTGTGATAGGATACATGGGAATGTTTGTCCTTATTAACATAGATGGTAGGGATTAGACATAGTGGATGTTTACTATTGCATTAGAGTTTCTTTTGATTTTGTGCAAATGATGTATCCATGTAAAAATTCTTTTATGAAGGAATGGTGAATAGAGAATGAGATTTTTTTTTTTTTTTTTGTGTCTTTTTTCCCTAATCACGTGTTGGATCAATTTGGGGGAGCGATGCTTCTATCTGTGGTGTGATTCAGGCGAAAGTACTAGGTTTGATGTGATTTCAAACCCGAAACTTTGAATTAGGTATTAAGGCGTGTTGCATGTTTTTTATTCATTTTTCTTGCATCAGCTGGATTCCTTCGACCATTTTATTAAAGGAATAATGTTGTTAAATCATGGGTTAGAGGTATATCTCAATCGAAGACTAGATCCTAGCTTAGCTAGGGGGGGACCTTGCTCCATGATATTAGATTTATTAGCAAACAAAACTTTTGAAGGCATGGGGAAGTTTTCTTATACACAAAAGTTTCAGAACCTGTGCCCTGATAATGCTTCTCAGTGCCTCACATCTGGATACGCTGACCTAAAATGGTGTTGTTTGTTTAAGGTTTTGCTATTTTCATTATGGAATAAGATTTTTAATATATTTTTAATATGCTTTTCCAGGTAGAGCTTTTCTGTGTGAATCACCTAATAAATTGCTCTTTGGAGTCTACAGAAGAGTTTATTTGTATAGAGTTTCAATTTACTTTAGGAGATGATGGGATGCATGCAGCCTTCCAACTACTTCATATGGTGCTTGAGGTAATTCTGTCATTCTAACCTTCCATTGTCTGTAAAGTTTCTTTTGGGTTTCATTCTGGTTTTCTTGTAAGGCTTTAGTTAGCTACTTAGTTACCTAGAGATCACCTCATTTTTTTTCATTAGAAATGTTTAATATGGCTGAGAGGAGAGACGGCATTCAAGATTTTCTGTGGATCGATATACTATCTTAAAACTCTTTTAGGTTTGTCAATGGAAAGGATACTCTCCCTCCCTCACTCCCTTCTTTCCATTGTAAAAAGGGAATTCCCACCACAACTTGTTTGCTCCTTCCCTCTCTCCTGTTCCCTGTGGTATACATATAATTTGTAAGAACTTTTGTCAAGAGCATTGAACGCGCTTCTTTCCATTGTAAAAAGGGAATTCCCACCACAATTTATTTGCAGGAATATATATTGGAAAAAAGAATGTTAAATGAAATTCTTCCACAACTTTGCATTCAGATTCCTGTGACATTTTCTTATCTGTTTTCAATGATTCGAAAAATTGATTTGTCCTTTCAATATCATTGTTAGTTTCAAATGTCTCAATTTATTTTCAAGATTACTTCAGCCTTCCACCTATAGTTGTCTTCAAATGTCTCAATTTATTTTCAAGATTACTTCAGCCTTCCATCTATAGTTGTCTTCAAATGTCTCAATGTATTTTCAAGATTGCTTCAGCCTTCAACATATACCTTACTGATGAGCATATAATTTTTCTTGTTCAACATTACCATATTTTAAAGCTTAAATACCTCATTATGTCCTCGAAAAGATGATCAAATTAGATGTTGAATCTCTTCAATATCTAACTTGTATAGCTTCATCTAAAACTTGTCTTTATGACTTGCAGCACAGTGCATGGCTCGAAGATGCATTTGATAAAGCAGTTCAGATTTATTTGTCAAATTATAGTTCTATCCACAAAAGGTTAGAGCGCTTAACTGCTCACAAGCTCATGTTGGCGATGTTGAATGGAGATGAGCGGTTTGTTGAGCCTACCCCCAAATCATTGAAAAAGCTAACACTCCAATCAGTAAAAGAGGCAGTGATGAATCAGTTTGTTGCTGATAATATGGAGGTATGTAAACATTTTTGCTAGTTATGATGTGCAACTGTGATGTCGCATTTTGGTTTTTGGCATTTAAAAATTTCACATCACATTTGGTAATTTACGTGGTACTGTTCTTATCAGAAAATGTCCCATTGGAATATAGTTGCTTGAAAATGTGATCTCTGGATTGGACTAACTTTTAGGAATACATTCCAATTACTTTTTCATTTTGTTTTTACTCCGGATTTAAATGATTTTCAGGTAAATATTGTTGGGGATTTCAAGGAGGATGATATCGAGTCCTGTATTCTTGATTATATTGGCACAGTCAAAATTCCAAGAAGTTTGAGGGGAGGGCTTGTATTCAACCCAATTACATTTCGACCATCTCCATCTGAACTTCAGTTTCAACAAGTGAGATAACAAAGCACCCACTGTCAACCATGTTTTACATATAAGAAGTGGTATGTCAATATTCGAGATTGTTCCAAATGCCCTTCCTGGTACACATGATGAGATTCAGACCATTTATCTGGTGGGGGGCATGATATGGCCCAAAAATGAAGCTGGCTTAGTCACCAAGTAGGCACGTGTTTGAGAAAAATGGATGATTAGCAAAGAGATGAACAATCAATATTCCATATACATCTTCCTACTTGATGAGTAAACGATCTTGCTTTTTAGGCAAGGGTGTGTTCGCAGTGATCCTCACCAGATGAATGGCCCAGATCCTTCATCCTTGCCACACATGGCATGAATGTCCCTTCAATCTCCTGCAAGAGCTGCCTCGGCATGTCCATTATATATTCTTTAGATCCTTCAAAATTTCCATGGTTCACTTTAGAAAGCATGCTCAATTACCTGTCTCGGCAACTTATTGAATCTGAAACAGATTCGTTTAAGAAGTTCCCTTTGTGCTCTCATCCCTGGTTCAAAACCAGGATAGAGGAGGTTTGTGTCTCGTTGGCAGCCGGTGTCAAACTTTGGGCACAACATTTTCTTAAGAATCCTGACAATCTGACATTTCAAGTTCATGCTAGGGTGTTCCTTGTAAGCGATGTGCAGCATTGGCACCTAGGGGCAGTGAGAAATGCATAAGAGTTGGCTAGCCGACCCCAATTAGTTGGGATAAGGCTTAGATGATGAAGGTGATGATTTTTCTCTTTCTTCAAAGTTCCACTAAAATTTTATATTTGGTTCTACCTCTTTAGAGTATGGAAAATATATAACAGGCTATTGATATGCTTAGTACTAAATAGGGTCTTGACAACTGTTAATTTGGGATGTTGTATGTTTAGTATAGCAGAAAGGGTTTTGTGGACAGTCTTAAAGGAGTTAGTTTGTACTCAAGGTTGGTCGGCAAACATCGAAGAGGACATCAAAGGGTTTTGTGGACAGTCTTAAAGGAGTTAGTTTGTACTCAAGGTTAGTGAAATTAGGCAATTACGCTAGGACAGGCTATCTCACTCTGCACATGTTCTAAGGGAATGAAAATGTGAGTCAGACTGTTTATCTAAAGTGGTTGTACATTTATTAGGGTTTCTTTGGAACTTCCTTTCCTTTATATAATTTTTTTGTTTGCTCCCTCTTCTAATAAATGATTTTCACCAATAATTAAAGAAAAGACGGTTCTCAGTCTGGTAAGACATCTGTAATTGTTGTTTCATGCCTCATGTGAAGATATAGATCCAAGTCCAACTAAGTGGAGCAGGACACATGCATTTTGGTATGTTATAGAATTCAAAGTTTAGCCTCAGTATATGTCATTGCAATGTGCAGGAGAGACCCCCTATAGAAGATCACGAAAGAACCATGCATCATTGCAGATCTAGTCTGTATAGGCTGGAACTGGATGATGCACAAATTATTTTTTTAGGATGCACATGTTGCAAATGTTACTAGGTGGAAACCTATTGCAGCTTTTTCTGTGGGCATTTATGCCTGTTTTGCAGCAGACATGTTAAGTGAGTCACCTAACAACTCCTTACATGGGAAGTTGGTAAAGTTTTCATTGTGAATGATCTGACAAAACTTTCAGTATTTTATTGTCTTTTTCTACCCCTGTTCTTTATGAGTAAATGAAAAAGGTGGCTTTATTTAAGAACAAGGAATTCTGTTGATGATCATATTTCATCAACTAACATTGCAAGTTTGGATTCATTGTTAAGACTTAAGAACTAACTTCTCAAGCTTATTTGTATATATTAGGTATACTTGAAGGATACCGATGACAGGGCACATGCATATATTGCAGGACCAGCACCAAGCCGTTGGGGGTTTACTGTTGAAGGACAAGATCTCTTTGAGTTTATCAATAACAGATCACGTAGAGGTGTTAATTTACTGAATCACTTCCTGGACTTACTATGAATGTGTATATTGGTTTCATGATCTCTTAGACTCCATTTTGGATAAAGCTGATTCATTGGGATATTCAGTCTCCATATATGCTTAAGCTTCTAAGCAGTTCATATGGATGTAATTGGTCTATGCAATAGTAGGATGTGCTAAAACGCATAGAGCCGTACATATTTCAGGATCTTAGATAACTCTGTACAAGATGTTATGTGTGTGTCTGATGCTCTTGGTTCATTCTAATAACTTTCACCAACAAGACTCATGTGAGTAGAAAGGGAAAAACAGAGTTCATGCATTTTATTTATAATCTTCACCATAGGAAAGGTTATAGCGTGATGAGTACAGTTATCTTTGTTCTGTTTCTCCTAATCAAGCAGGGATATAAAAAAGTGGACTCATGCCAAAGGCCATTGGCACCATGGAGATAGAGCTTGGGATGAATTGTGAAAGATTTGGGGGATCTGTGTGTGCATGCACATGTCTGTGGGGAGGGGTAAAGAAAGCGGACCCTTCCATCCATGGGAATATTTGTGAGACCTACTGATCTTTCATTGATATGGTTCACTCATGCAATGAGAACTCCCTAATCTGAAGGGAAATATTGTCACCAAATAACCCCCAATTGGATGCAGCAATCACTTGAGTCATTGTTGATTTTGAGTTTAGGTTACTTTATAGGAAGTGAATTTAGGCCAGACATGAGAAGAGTCAACCAAGCTTTCATTTGATGTGAGGGACCACACCCTGTTGGATTAGGTCCTTGCTTCACATGAGCGGTATAGTGATGATCTAGGTGTTGAATATGATAAACAAAATTCTAAATAAGTAGAAGCACAATTTTTTTGTTAAGGAATCAGCTGTGACAAGTCCCATGTACAAGTTAGAACCCAAAAGTCATGATCAACCCCTCAAACTCTTCTCCTGCTAGTTTATAGAGTTGCATGCATGTACCAAGAAATATTTTCTCATGCTACTCCATATCTTCCAAAACGTGGCATCACTGATTTGCAACAAGTGCATGGCTTTGCAGATGAACAATCTAATTCTGAGGAATCGCTTGTCTTGGGAAGAAAAAATGTGAGCAAAATTCGAGGACATCCATTTTTCTTTGGCATCACACTAAGGCTATTGGCTGATATCATAAATTCTAGGTAACTCTACCTTCAATTTTCAGCATAAATTAAATAGATTATGCAATGTGAAACTGAATTACAATGTTTAAATTGTCCAATAGCTATCTTCTTCATTTCTGTTGATTAAACTATTTGAATGAGCATATGACATGGTCTGTGCCAATAGTTAACCTTCCGTTTGAGGTGATATAAAGGTTACCATCCATTGCAAGGATCTTCAAATTAAATGTTGTCTTATGACTCTTATCAGTTATTGTTGCCACTCATACCATGTGTGACGCCCCGGATGCTAGGGCCCGTGGTTGCCCTTGGCCCCCGATATCCTGGGTTCCACATAATGCAGTGCATGCATGAGGTATGGTCAGATGCACATTTATAGATAAGAGATAAATCACCCAAGCATAAACAACTTAAACATGGAAGGACTTTTCCAAAAGAAGAGGAGACATATATATATATATATATATATATATATATATATATATATATATATATATATATATATATATATATATATATATATATATATATATATATATATATATAATTCTAAAAGAATACTTGAATGACATTCCTCACATTGGGGCCCATTGGGTCCCCACTACAAGTTCAAAAGTACTGCCCCAAAAGCTGAACTAGAGACTTCATGTAGGCGCCAACCCAAAAAGAAAGACATCCGGTCCCACTCTCTAGTAGGCCTGGTCGCTTGCATACTGAAGGTACTCGTCGGTGTCCTCTCCTAATTCCTCGTACTTGGTTGCCTCGGTCGCCTCTTGTAAACCTAAATCACATGGATCATCTGGTTGGTGCTTTAAAACACCGTCCTAGAAAGGGAGTGAGTGGCCAACTCAGTGGTTTTATTTCCCTAGGTTACTCATCTATCAATACAAGCAATATACATAATATTTTCATTTTCCCACATGCAGAAAAAGTAAGCACATCATCACAAATAGGGTTTTTAAATGGAATGAGTACATGAAATGTATATGCATGCTCGAACACCGGTTTGGTCACAGCAGATGGTGACTGGCACCACCACAACACCCGCACAGACCCAAGCCGCCAGTGAATGGGGCACCACCCCATCATCCCCACAATGCATGCTATGGTGAACCATAAATGATTAGCCAAGTAGTTAATTAGTGCCTTTTCATTACACAGCCGGTCGGCGAAGCTACTGTAGCAACATTCTATTATTTTGGCCAACTGGGACCACCCGGCTCTCTGCGGGGCGAGCGCAGGTCGCAGCCAGTAACCCCTCGATCCCATCTCGGGTCTACAACCCCAAGGGCCTGGCTTGGTCGCGACTCGTTAGCCGCGCCCAACACAGGCAGAATAGGGCTTGTTGCCTTATCCCATAGTCAAGTGGTAGGCTCGTCACCTCCATGGTGCTTAATGGGCACTACGAGGAGGCACCATCCCAGCGTAGGCCGACAGCACGAGCATAGGGCCCAAACCACCATACCCGGCTCATGAGTCTTAGGGGATCGGTACGTCATATGATTTCAAGTGGGCTTATCAAATAGTAATGTCGGTACACATGTAACAACCCAACCCTTGCTGTACCGAGATTGTCCACTCTGGCTGAAGCCTCATAGTTTTGGTTCCGGAGTTGCCCTCAAAAGGCCTCGTTACAGGGAAGGGTGTAACCTCACTCATAGACAGGATATCGAGCAACCACCTAACTGATGTGGGACTAAAGCCAAGGCTCGTCCTGCTGCCCTGATCGATCCAAAGGACCTGGATGACAAGCCCGGATGAACAACCCAGATAAATGCCCTGGGTTATTTGGGCTGTTCATCCGGGCTTGTCATCCAGGTCCTTTGGATCGGTTAGGCTTGTCGGTCAGGGCAGCAGGTCGGGCCTTGTCTTTAGTCCCACATTGGTTAGGTGGCGGCTCGAGATCTTGGCTATAAGTGCGGTTCCACCCTTTCCTATAACGAGGGCTTTTGAGGGCAACCCCGGAACCAAAACCGTGAGGCTTTGGCCAGAGCGGACAATATCGGTACAGTAAGGGCTGGGCTGTTACAACACGGATTCTACATAGGTGGTAAATCACATTCGTTATACTAAATATATATTCACATCTGGCACGGTGGTGGGCCGAGGTCCTCGGCTGGGGGAAACAAGGGGAAGACCGACCTTACGCACGTATGGCCCGCATGGTCCTCAACTACAACCGGTCGCCTCAACTTCCACCTCAACAGACCACCTCGATCTTGAGGCTGCCGACCTCGTGCGGCCGCCTCTACTACTGATGCTTGCCGGGTCGGGCGTTACTACCCGTCACCCCAAATACTCACAATTCCAAAACTTGTACATTATTTGATTTACAAGACATGCAATATCATAATCTCAACAATCAACATAATGACATGAAATCTAGATATCTCGGCATAATAGTTGTACATAGTTAGAACATATGCAAGATGACATGAGCATGCAAATGACCCTAGCATACATCTAGTATTCAATCTCTAGGCGGAGCAACTCTATTACACTCATATGACTTGCCTAGCCTCAATTCAATCATCAACTAACAAGCATGACCTCCTTAATCTGGAAATTGAAGGCATTAGCCATAATTACAGATATTGGTTGCATGACAACCCTTGGGTAAATGATACGCACCTCAAATTTGGGGAAGATTTGGTGTAGACCTACAAGAGGGTGCTTGCATGTCAGGGAAATTTGAAAAAAATCTAGGTAGGAAACCAAGGATTGTGGGAGAATTGGCCTTAACTTACTTCTACCGATGCCCGAGGTAGCTCTCAACGCGAGTGATGGCAGCTACGGTGTCGTGGGGGTGTCTAGTCACTAGTAGAGTGGCATGCAAGAGCTCCCTCTACCCAATTCTCGTTCTTCTAGTACCCCTTCCTCTCTCTCACCCCTCTTTCTCAAAATTTTGCTAGAGAAATTAGCTTAAGGGCTGAGAAAAGGGGCTTATATGAGTGGGGCAATTAAGAAATATAGCCTTGGGGATTTAAGTCATGTGCAAATGGCCCTTTGGGCACTGTTTTTTTTATCATGTGTGGCCCATCTGGACCAATCCAGCCCATGGGATGGCCTTACCATGGTGAGATCCTTGCCCGGATACAATTTGGGGCTGATCGGGTGCGATGTCTACCGGATCTGAGGCGATGTCCATTTGACAGTCACCAATCATTGATCGGGACCCACGCTAAGGGATCACCTGCTGGTTTATATTTAGAATAGGTGGTCCACACCTTAAGGCCATGCATGGGTCTATGTGGCCCACACAAGAAAAGCAGATTTGGTAATGATTAGCTAAAGGGAGCTTTGTGCAAGTATACTTGTAGGTAGTTGTAGTTCTACGGTTTCGGGCATCGATTTTGGTGTGACTCCCATCCAAGAGTGTCAAGCCCAATATGGGGACAGTCCCCGTCGAGTTTTGGGTCTGTCGGTCTTGGAACGGGCGGCGGAACGAATGTTTACTGGTGCATCTAAGTTTCTGATTTTTATGTGACTATAGTTTTCTAAGTCGAGTAGGGTTGATTATTCGTCCTATGGCCATATGGGCCTAATGGGCTCGAGCGCATGCTCGGGTCTTAGGAAGGGCGATTTTACGGGGCGTTACAGTCTTCCCCCCTAAGAAAAATAATTTCGTCCTCGAAATTTGTACCTTTTCGGGTTCTTTGAAGAGGTAAGGGTAGTTCTTTCGCATATCGGCTTCATTTTCCCCCGTGGCTTCTTGTTCCGAATGGTGAGCCCAAAGCACCTTGACTAGTGGAATTACTTTGCTACGGAGCATGTGTTCTTTCCGGTCCAAGATATGGATGGGTTGGAGCACGTACGTAGCGTCCTCTTGGAGCTTAACTCGTTCTCACTTTATGATGTGCAACAGGTCCGACACATCTCTCTTCAGCATTGAGATGTGGAACACATTGTGTACTCCAGTCAGAGGAGTCGGAAGCGCGATCCAGTATGCTTATGGCACTGACACAATTTAAAATCTGAAATGGTCCGATATAACGTGGGGTCAATTTTGATGCAAGACGGCCTAAACTTTCATGCATGTATGAGACGTAAAATTCAGCGGAATAAATCAAGCAATCTAAATTAAACATTCAACAACTATCATCATAATCAAGAAAAATCTAAAGGAAACATGTAATAAAAGGGGCCATCATCACAATCTCACAGTGAGGGTTTCAAATCATGCGTGGATTGGATCCGGAGAGGAATGAAACCTCCTGATCTTGCATGTTTATGATCCAACACTCAATAAGGTTCACTAGTCCGGGGAATCAAGGGATTTCTCGGATTAGGGAATGAAAATCTGAGAGAAATAGGTTTAGGGATCAATTCTCAGATTTTAGGGTTGCGTATAATGGGAGAAAATAAGTTTAGAAGAAAGAGGGAAGAAAATGAATTACCTTAAAAGAAAGTTGGAAGGAGGGAAGAAGATGAAGATCCACAGAGAGAAGGAGAGGAGGAAGAGGAGCCACCAAGCTTTTCTTAATCAATAATCAATAGCATCATGAAAAAGGTTTAGGGCAACACCCTTATAAAATTTGAAATTAACATAATTACCAAAATACTCTTACTGACAAAATTTCAAAAATAAGACATTTGTATAAAAAAACGTGCGTACACTAACCCAAAACTCAAATAAGTAAAAGTGCATAAAATAAACTCAAATCTAAGATGCCCGATGGGCTCCGATGATGGTGTGATGAAAGCGGGTCACAACGAGCCAACGGTCCGATCACATCATCATCGCGATCCAACGGTTTGATCATTCTTCCAAGCAACTTACACATGTCTTCCCAAGGTGGGGTCTTCTCAAATGTCTCGGAGTATATATGTAAGGTCTTCGATGCTCTGCAAGTCGTTACGAACGATCCAGGCCCGTCATCATCGAGCCATAAAGATATGGTTGCCACTCGCCTCCTACGCTGATAAGCCCTAAAAGGGCCTGATGTCCGCATCAAATTTGCCTTTCTTTCCAAACCGTAGGACTCCTTTCATTGGAGAAATTTTTAGGAACACGTGAGCTCCCTCTTTAATTCTTAGAGGTCGGCGCTGCTTGTCAGCGTAGCTTTCCTGGCAGCTCTGGGCCGTTTGTAGGCGCCTTCTAATAAGATCAATTTTCTGGGAAGTTTGTTGTACCAGTTCTGGCCCAAGTATTTTTCCTTCTCCAATTTCTGTCCAGCAATATGGAGCTCTACAGGGGCACCTGTATAGTGCCCCATACGGGGCCATGCCAATACTGACCTAATAGCTATTGTTGTACGCAAATTCTGCATAAGGGAGGCATTCATCCCAGCTATCCTTGAAATCCAGGGCACATGCCCTGAGCATGTCTTCCACTATTTGGTTTATTTGCTCGGTTTAGCCATCGGTCTGAGGGTGGAAAGCCGTGCTGTAAGTCAATTTCGCACCCATGGCCTGTTGGATTCGAGCCCAGAAGATTGAGGTGAAACGAGTGTCTCGATCCGACACGATCTTGCGAGGCATCCCATGTAGCCTTACCATTTCCTTAACGTATAGCTTTGCCAATTCTTCAGTGTTGTGCGAGGAGCACACATGTAGGAAGTGGGCAGATTTAGTCAATCTGTCTACTATGACCCATATAGAATCATGCCCCTTTCTAGTCCTTGGCAATCCTGAGATGAAATCCATCGAAATGAAGTCCCACTTCCACTCAACTATGGGCAAAGGTTGAAGTAACCTTGGTGGTCGCTGGTGTTTAGCCTTGACCTGTGGCCACGTGAAATACATACTCTGCAATCTCTCGCTTCATGTTCTCCCACCAGTAGTTTCTTCTCATATCATGGTACATCTTTGTACTTCCTGGGTGCATTGTTAGTTTCGACTTATGGGCTAAGTCAAGAATTTCGTTCTTCAATTCCGGGATCTCTGGGACATAGAGACGACCTTGGAATCGTAGGCCTCCTCACTCCCGATACGCCACTCGGACTTGCCTTGATCGCCAGGGCCTTCTTTTTGCACAATAATCCATCTCAGTCTTGGGCCACGATGATTTTGCAATCTAGTTCTGACTCTACGCGAAGATGGGATATACGTTCGTACGGTTCATCTGTGTTAAACATCAAATCAAAGTCCCGCAACCATTCGACCATATTCCATTCTTTCACCATCAGAGGGGCTACAAATTCCAGTGCCTTCTTGTGGCTCAACGGGTCGGCCACCAGGTTTGCCTTGCCTGGATGGTAGGATACTGCAAAATTAAAATCCTTAAGCGTTTCCATCCATCGACACTGCCTCAAATTCAGATCACGTTGGGTGAAAATGTATTTTAGGCTCTTGTGGTCGCAGAAGAGTTCAAATTCTTCTCCGTATAGGTAGTGTCTCCACAGCTTCAGAGCAAAGATAATGGCGGCCAATTCCAAGTCATGAGTGGGGTAGTTTTCCTCGTGCTTTCGCAATTGACGAGATGCGTACACAATCACCCTGTCTTTCTGATAATGGCGGCCAATTTCAAGTCATGGGTGGGGTAGTTACACCATGTGATCGTTAGAGTCAGGAAACCATTTTATTTTTTCTGTATGAACCTTTTGTTCACATGAGATTAGCAACTATAAACTTCCTAGATATGATATATTTAAGGGGCTGTTTGGTAGCGCAGCAAAAGTTCAGCCCCTGACTAAACTGACACATGGTCCATAGTTTGTCT
Source organism: Liriodendron chinense (assembly GCA_003013855.2). Lineage (NCBI taxonomy): Eukaryota > Viridiplantae > Streptophyta > Magnoliopsida > Magnoliales > Magnoliaceae > Liriodendron > Liriodendron chinense. Next base: position 265,370 of record PVNU02000133.1, on the reverse strand, counting down.
CCCACTTGTTTGCACAGAACCCAATAAAAACAAGGGCTGTTTATCCAAGTTTTTTTACTGTTACAAGGTTCAACTTTCTCCTAACAAAATTAGAGACCAACTTGTCCCTGTTACGATACATGGTGGAACATTCTTTTGTGGCACACGTGCCACACAAGCAACACATGTCAATTTGCCGAAAGTGCCATTATTCATCTTCAAGCAATAGAAATGTGCCACATGCAACCTTTTGTGCCCTTCACGTGTCGCATTTTTCACATGTGGCAAGTTGTAAGTACGATGCACTTGCTTGTGTGCCATCGCACATCACCAGGGGTTCCAACATGTGCCGTTGCATGTCTTCCCTACATGGGCCACATTTGCCAGTTGCCACCACACATTTTTAAGCACCACACATGTTCCAAGTTTTCAATGTGCATTTGCGCCTCATGTGCCAAATAATCCTTATTCTAGGTGCTTGACAAACAACATGAGAATATCTAGGACAACATCATTGAGCTAGACAAGATGAGGATAGGCCTAACTTGGGTAAGTTGTCCAAGACTAAACTTCTGCTACTATTAAATGGGCCCTAAGAGTATATTGTCAATCTATATGAAGATGCCTAAAGAATATTTTATGTTTCTCTCATGTACTTTATATGTGGTACAATGAATTTTGTGAACTTGGTTTGTAAAGCCGACTCCAAGTACCTGGGACAAGGCTATGATCATTGTTATCATCATAATCATCATCTAAGACTAATCCCAACTAATTGGGGTCGGCTTCACAAATCCTTTTCCACCATTTCACTCTATGAAGGACCATATTCATAATTACTCCATAGGTCATCGGATCTTTTCTTACTACCTCCACCCACTTCCTTTCAGCCTTCCTCTTGACCTTCTAGAGCTTTCAACTTAAACTGGCTCACTCCTAAATGGTGCATTTCTTAGTCTCCATTGCACATGACCAAACATCGAAGTCTTCTTTCCCTCATCTTTTTACTTATTGGTGTTACCCCTAAGCAATGCTTTTAGTATCGACTATATCGGCCGATATATTCCATGATATATTTTGTATCCCACCCATGCGATACGAAACATAAAGGTAGTGTGGCACCCTGGACATCAAGGACCGCGGAAATCCTCGATCCCCAATATCCCAGGCGATGTTTTAAATAGTGAATAGCGCGTAGCGTAGCCATCACCCCTTTGAAGTGTGAGGTGTAAGCTACATAGCGTGTAGCGTAAGCTACATACTACTAAGATTTTTAATCGAGGTTGCACTTGGTTGCACCAAATTAGATGATTAATAATAAAATTTAACAAAATTCATATTTGGTGCAACCTAAAGTAATAGCAAGGGGTAATGATTAAATATAAAAGTGAAAAAAAAAGCAACAAAACTTATTTAAAACTGCTTCTTATATTATTTTACTAAAAGCATTGAAAAGACGAACGAACTTTCATTGAAATAGAAAAATGTAACAAATCATTAAAAACATTATTTAATGTTATAGTGAAAAATGGCTTTTAATGTGAGCTATGTAGCCTGTAGTGTAGTCTATGAAGCAGGTAGCGTATCCAAGTTAATCATGTAGCGTAGGCTACATGCAACTTAAGCTATTTTCATGAGCTATGTAGCATTTAAGCTAAGCTACGCTACATAGCGTAAGCTACATGCTACATAGCGTAGCTATTTAAAACATTGATCCCAGGTTCCACATCATGAGATGCACGTGTAATGAATGGTTAAGTGCACAAGTTAGTAAATATGGCAATTCAAAATTTTAATTGAGACCCTAGCTAGAAGCAACAGTAAGAACAAATATGTCCAAAAAGGAGAAGTGAGATCATATATATAAACGCAAAAGAATCGTGACAATGTTCAACTCACTAGACGAGACCCACTAAGGGCCCCACACCTCTCATCACCAAAGCAATAAGGGCTATACAAGAGTGTCGCCCGACACTATCTCCCAAAAGCTAACAAAAGGATTAACCCCAACGCCTGCTCACGGCTGGTCGCCTAAGAACTGAAAGTACAGGTCCTCTGGATCGCACTCCTCAACATATCCTATCGCCGCAACCGCCTTCTGTACACCTATGTTACCCGGGTCGTCTGGTGGTGTTTTAGAACACCGTCCCAGAAAAGGGAGTGGCCAACTCAGTGCTAACGTTTCTTATAAGTTACTCATGAGCAAATGTAGCAATCATAGATAATGAGTTACAAAATATATAACAATTTAAGGCAGTACATCACGTCATCAAAACATGGTTATATAAATGCATGGGTGCATGTAATACAAATGCGTGCCCAATCTCCATTATGCCACAGCAGAGTGAGTAGCACCACCACAACACCCGCACAGACTGAGCCGCCTGTGAATGAGGCACCACCCCAATCACTCGTCCATCATGAATGTCATGCCGACCCATGCATGCTTAGTCAAGCCATTAGTTATTCCGTATTAGCATCCAGCCGGTTGGCGAAGCTACCGCATCTCCACTATATATATATATATATATATATATATATATATATATATATATATATATATATATATCCGGCCAATCAGGGACCAACTGGCTCCCCGTGGGCGAGTATATATATATATATATATATATATATATATATATATATATATATATATATATATATATATATATATATATATATATATATATATATATCCGGCCAATCAGGGACCAACTGGCTCCCCGTGGGCGAGTACATATCATCGCTAGTAATCCCCATTGATCCTAGTTTGAGCTAATAGCTCAAGCTCCCAATTCGGCCGTGACTCGTCAGTTGTGCCCGACTCGGGCGAAGAAAGGTTTGGTCAGACCATCTCCCTGATAGTAAGGTGGTAGGCTCTTCGCCTCCACGGGTGCTCAAGGGTCACTATGGGGAGGCACCACCCCACGTAGGCCGACAACACGAGCATAGGTTCCATACCACCATGCCCGGCCCATGAGTCTTGGGGATCATTCGCCATGTGGTTTTCGGTGGGCCTAAAATACTGGGAGTGTTGGTGCGATGATTCGAAATAAGGCGTCAATTCACGTAGTAGGCCTATCCCGGGTTCTGAACTGGCGATCACGAACTGGGGGAGAGATGGGGGGGACCGACCTTAGGCACAGTGACTTGCGTGGTTCCAAACCACAGTCAATCTCCCGAATTCCATCACAATTGATGACCCTCGGTCCCACAGGAGCAGCTGACCTGTGCCGCCGCCCCAAATTTAGTCCGACTCCCGGTTTGGGTGATATAACAAATAGATATGCAGTATTACATTGATAATTCTACACCTTTCCTATCAATCCATAAGACATGTATCACACAGTATTGAGCATATCAGCAATTATACTAAATCTTCCAAGTCATGCAGCAAAACAACCTCAAGGCATCTTGGACTACCAAAATTCTCTAAGTAGTAATGATATGATTCCTGATTTATGCTAAAATCTAGAATGCTAGAATCGACATGCACAAAGTAAGCAATCATGGCAAAGAAACAACATAAGTGACGGGAAATTCCTACTAGAAACAACTAAATAACAGAAATCCCTAAACATTCTACCATCTCCGAGAATAACTACTTAAGATTCTAGGCATTATCCATGTCTCCTTGCATTTGTTGCAAGGCAACTCAAAGGTAAATGCTACGCACCTCATTGTCTTGTAAAATTTTGAAATTCCTACAGGGAGATGTTTGCAAGTTAGGGAATTGGGGAGATGAAAGTAGAAATCAAGGAATTAAAAGAGAATTGGCCTAGGCTTACCACTATTAGCACTTCGAAGGAGTTCCCAAAGCAAGAGGTGGGGCTACGGTGTCTTGGGGGATGGCTAGACACTAGTAGGGTGGCATGCAAGAGCCCACCCTACTCAATTCTCCTTCTTCAAGCACCCTTTCTCTCCCTCTCACCCCTCTCTTTCTCAGAAAAGGCTGAAGAAATGAGAGAGAGAGTTGAGAAATGGGCTTATATGGGTTGGGTTAATTGAGACATATAGTCCGATTGCTTTAAGTCACATGAAAGTGGCCTTTTAGTCCCTGTTTTGATCATGTGGGGCCCACCTGGCCCCTCTGGGCTGATCCAGCCCGCGGGATGACCTCACTAAGTCGAGATCCTTGCCCCGGTGCGATTTGGGGCCGATCGAATGTGGTATTTGCCGGATCTGGGGCGACGACCGTTTGACGGTCACTGACCATCGATCGAGGCCCACATTATGGGATCATGTGCTGGGTTCTATTTATTGTCCATGGTACACTCTCCATGACCATGCAAGGGTCCATGAGGCCCACACAAGAAAAGTGGGTTTGGTAATGATTGCCCATATAAGGCCTAGTGCAAGTATACTTGCACTCTTAAGTGTACTTGCTGGTCATCCCAGATCTTATGGTTTTGGACGTCGATTTTGACGTAACGTCCGTCTAAGAGCGTCAGGCCCAGTATGGGGATGGTTCTCGCCGAATCTCGGCTTTGGTGGTCTGGGGACAGCGGTGGAAGTAGGCTTTTCCGTACGCCATTAAGTTTCTAATTTCATGAAACTATGGTTCTTCTTAGTTAAGTAGGGTTGATTATTCGTCCTAAGGTCATTTGGGTTTACTGGACTCGTGTGCGTGCTCGGGTCTTAGGTAGGGCGATTATACGGGGCGTTACAGGTAGTGCTCATGTATGTGAGCATTTTTTATTGTAAACCATCTTAAATCAGTGTTAAATTATTACAAATCCATCATTCTTCATGTTTTGCATGAAAAATCATGGATTTTGAGCTTCAATTTTGATATTTGGGGGAGATGGGCCGAGTTGCGGAAAATTGAGAAAAATTAAAAATTTTCAATTTCTCGCAAATCGGTTGCAATCTTTACAAAATCAAACTTTTAGGTTACTTGATCCAGTGATTCTTGGCAATTTGAGGGTTTTTCGAAAAAAATATATATTTTAATTAAAAATGTTAAAAAATAATTTTTTTCGAAATTTCACTTCGATCAGCGGTCAATTGGCTCTTCATTTTTGAGTATTCAGGAGTATTTGATGAAATCATCATCGCATACACTCTAATTTTGGGATTTGAGGGAAGACGGGCCGATTTGCGAAAAATTCAAAATTTTTCTAAAATTTCTCAAATCGGAGAGAAGAGTACTGGCGTTATTATAGAGAGTATCTTTACTGGTATCATTCTACTATGATCCGGGCATAGTATTGTTAGTTTGTGGAGCAACAATACTATGCCCAACCTCGTTGAGATGGAGATGATGATTTTGAGCCACCACATAGCTCTATGTGGGTTCGAGCCACAGTCACGCGCGTTATTCACAGGTATATTTCTAGTTTTCTACTTCTTTTTCTTTTGAATGTATTGCTTGTATTTCCATACATGTCGTCTTATATTTATAAACTATATGAATAGACTTTAAATATACTTCCATCAGTTCAGTTAGACAGCACATAGATTAGGACCCATACAAAGGAAACTTATTATATGCACTTTTTTTTTTTTAATGATGTTTTGATTTTTAAGTGTGTATTGATGTCTTTTTTAACAATCCCTGAAGTTTCATTGAAAAATTTGACCAATTTTCCAATATTTCCCAATAACAACAATATATTACGCGATACAACCAATATATCTCTTGCGATAACTAATATGTATCCATATCCCAAGGGTGCGATACATTACACGATGATGATATGGAAAACATTGCTCCTAAGTTCCCTTGAGTGCATTCATTTCTACTTTTATCCTTCCTTGTCTTGCAACTCGTCCATCTCAATACCCTCATTTCAGCTTCATTCATCTTTTTTTTTTTTTTTTTTTGAGCGATATAAAGAAAATTTTATAAACAAGAACAGCCAAAGCCAGAATATATAAAAAGGAAAAGAAAATATACATCGAAAAAACCAAGCCAAAAAGGCCAATCCCACTTAATCGAAAACCGACAAAGAAAAATTCGCTGCCCGAGCCCAGTCTACAACTTGACGTTTGGCTTTAAAGAACACTTCCTCCACAAAACCCACCCTATCCCTAAAAGTTCTATTATTTCTTTCCAACCAAAGAAACCAAATCCCTGCCAACATTGCAAGATGCCAAACTTTCCGCCTCGCCACCCCCTGCACTCCTTCATGCCACATGAAGAAAAAAGATCCTACACACCTCGGCGCGACCCACGAAACATCGAGAAGGTGGAAAAACTTATAGCACACCTCCCTCGCAAAACCGCAATGGATGAAAAGATGGTCCACTGTCTCCTCATCTTGATAGCACATAAGGCAAACATTTGGGAGAATCATCCTTCATTTCTTAAGATTATCGACTGTAAGAACCTTGTTGTGCCCTACTAAATGAACATGGTGATCCTTAACTGCCCAACATTCTGTCCCTAAAGCATGGCTAGTCTTATAACTACCCTATAAAATTTCCCCTTCAGTCGCATCATGTATGCGGTGGTTGGGACAAGGCTATGATAGTGAGATGATCATGCTTCATTTACATTGAGGGTTCAACACCTGGTTCTGATCATAGCATCAAACATCTCCTATGTTTTGAAACTATATTGATATTCTTTTCAATATTTTCAAGAATGATAAGATATGGGAAATACTCCGATATTTCCGAAATACTGTCAAAACCTCAGTAATATGGATATTTTCCTATCTATCAATTCTCATTTTTCCTTTCTTAACTCATAATTTGAAAATTTTGAAACCTCATCTCTTTCCAACCATCCCCTTCTCCATCATTCTATTTCCCTTTCGACAGTTACCATCTGCTTTCGTTCTTCTTCTTCTTCTTTTTTATCTTTCTTTCCTTAACTTTTTTCACTTTTTAAAAAAAATTGCAAAATTTTCCCTAATATATCTCAAGATGACCACCAAAATTTCACAAATATGCCAAGATTTTGCCATGACTAGAAATTGTCAAGAACGAGTTTGGGAATTTTAACCATGATCTGTTTCATTCGGTGGTAACACATCTCTGACATATGTCATCAACTCATAGCGATTACGTTACAACTGAAAATGTTAAGGTTTCTTGTGCTTTGATATGCAGGTTGTTCGCAACAGTTAGGGATTCTTTGGGGTTAACATATGATGTATCCTTTGAGTTAAGCCTCTTCGATAGGTTGAACCTTGGCTGGTATATTATCTCAGTAAATTCAACTCGTGGCAAGGTACACTTCCTGTTTCCTTGCATTTGCCATGCTTTGTTTCTGTTTTCTTCTCTAATCCGTTGCTTTACCATTGACACATTTAATTTTACTTAACAGGTTTGCAAAGCCGTCAATGCATGCAAGAAAGTTCTTAGAGGTTTACATGACAATAAGATTGCGCAAAGAGAGCTCGACCAGGTTAGTAGTTTCTTTTCACTTGCCTCACCTATCCCACTTTTGTACTAGCATTAGTCTGCATCAAGGCATCTGCATTCATTTGAGGGATTACTTCATTGGTTGGTTTTGAATTCAGCTATACTTTCTAAACATAGTCTACAGGACTCGATATTGTGAAGAATATTTCTTCATTACATGATGCAAAGTTCTGTAGCTAAAAGTGCCAAGCAATGCATACATGATTGTTAGTGGATAAACAATATATTCCAATATGAAATGCTGATTCGTTATGCCTCAGGGGCATCACTAGACAAGTTAGACAGATTCAGCAAGAGTACATTTTTGTTTTAATTTTAATTTGAGAATAGACGAGAGGTTAAAATCTTCTATTGCTAGAAGCCTATGGCTTTGATGAAGTAAACCTAAATTTGATGTTAAGACATGCAAATCTGGATCACTAACAACAATGAGGAACCACAAATGGCGCCAAACCCTAGATCCTGACCACTTATAATGCATTGTCAATCCCTTTTAACTAAATTCATTTAGAAAGATTGAGAACTATAGGTGATAAGAACATATTGTAGAAAAAGAAAAGAACATTTTAAAAAAACTATAGCGACAATTTAGATTAATGTAAGACAAATTAGCTCCTCATACAACAATGTTATTCCTCAAGGTTCTTCTGATGACTCAATTACTCTTCTATTGATAGTCGATTGTCCTTCTAGTTCTGTGCCTCACATTGTTGGGAAGCAGTTGAAGGTGAATACTGGACATAAGAAGAAGGTTATGTCTTCTAAAGCCATGATCAACCACCATCTTCCTTCCTCCACTTCTCCAAGTCCTCAAGTTCCTATGCGCTCCAATCATATGTGCCAATTGCCTTGAGAAAAGAGCAAAGGTCCTAGACTTCTCATCCCATTAGTAACTTTGTCTTCCATAGATCCATTTCCCCTTCTCTTGATGCATATATCTTTCTCCCATTCTTGTTGTTCATGTTCCTACAAAGATTGTAGATGCCTTGGTTCATCCTAAATGGAAAGAGGCCATGATGGAAGAGAGGAAGACTGCCTTAGAGAAATGGGGAACTTGATGTTGGGAAAACCGACAGCGGAAGCGGAAGCCAAACACGCGGAGTAATACAAGATCAAACGAGAAGCACAATGAACTCAAGCCACACGCATTCAACCACAAGAGACAATCCGATTTTACGTGGAAAAACCCCTCAACGGGTAAAAAGCCACGGCACAAAGCGATCCACTATGATAAACAGAAGATTACAGAAAATGACAGCCCACAAGCAAGGAAAACAGAGAAAACCCAAGCTCTCTCTCTCACAAATCACTCTCCCCTCTTCCTAACACGATTAGGAAACCTTGGACACCTTAGGATTACTCTTAATCCTAGATTCATGTCATATATATAGCAAGCAACCCGGAATTAGAAACATCTTACACACAACCGCGTAATGCGTAAGAAAACGGGTGAATAGTCAATTGGTCGCCCGACTAGTCGGACCTTGCACTAAAACAGTCCAGAGGAAATTTACACATCTGCCTCACCTTAGACCTGTCGCCCTACTGGTCTAAGCCCACCTTAGACCTGTCGCTCGATCGGTCTAACCCCCCTGCAGACCTGTCGCCAGACTGGTCTAGGGTGAGAGAAAACAGTCTAGCACCTTCTGTGCATCTGGGCCATAACGTGCAGACCGGTCGCCCAACCGGTTTGAGCACCCAAACTGTGCATCGTTTGAAGGCTCTCCAACACTTGAGATCTAGTTGACTTGTTTAAAGGTAAACACGTCGTGGGTGTTTACCAAAAAACATATGCCTGATGATTCAATAGAGAGATTCAAAGCTTAGCCACGACATTTACTCAAACAATGTGATGTCAATTTGCAAGACACATTTACTCTTATAGCCAAACTGAAATCCATTTGGATTCTTCTCTTTGTTGTTGCTAATTGTTGATGGTCCTTGCAATAAAAAAATGTTTTCCTTCACAACGGACTGCAGGAGGAAGTTTGTATGGCCTTGCCTCATGGGTTTGCCACTAGAGGGAGAAATGAAAAGTATGCAAGTTAAAGAAGGGTATTAATGTATTGAAGCAATCACCTTGGCCATGGTTGGACAAATTCTGTATTATTGTATCTCAATTCGGATTTCAAAGAAGTACACTAGGTCATTCATGATCCTAAAAATAGTCAAAGCTCTATCATGTTGTGGACTTCGTGGTAGCAATGTTTTAGATATCAACGATATCGGCCGATATATCTCATGATATATCTTGTATCGCACCTGTGTGATATAAAACGCACAAGTAGTGCTGATATATCCCACATGTTTGATCCGATGAGAATTTTCAATTTTTGATCCCCCTTTTTTTTGTTGAAATTGTGTTAAATGGTTAAAAATCCATTAGTTCTTCATGTTTTGCATGAGAAATCATGGAGTTGGAGCTTTGATTTCGATATCCATTGGTTCTTCATTTTCTCCATGTTTTTTTTCAAACTTTTCCTTCAACCGGTTGTCAATTGAGACTAATTTTGAAGTATTTAGCAGTATTTGATGAAATGATCATCACATATGTTCTAATTTCGAAATTTGAGTGTAGGAGGTCCGATTTGAGAAAAATTGGGGAAATTTCTCCCAAATTGCTTGCAATGTTGCACTCCAAACATGAAATCAAGCATGTATGAGGGCTGATGTTGATGTAGGATGCCCTAATTATGATGCATGCTCATAAACTCATATAATTCAGTGGAAATAAAAGACAATAATAATATAAAATCTAGCATCAATCATCATGAACTAAAAAAATCACAAGGAAACATGCAATGGAGCGGGCCATTCATCACAACCACGAAGTATGAGATTCAATTATTGCTATGGTTGGATCCGGCGAGGGACGGAACCTCCCGATCTTGCATGGTCTGAACCCAATCGATAAATGGGGATCACTAGTCCGAGGAATCAAAAAGGTTTCTTGGGTTAGGGATTTGGAAACTTGAGAATTTAGGATTTTGATTCGATTCTCAAATTTAGGATTTCAAGGATTGGGGATAATAGAGAGAGAGAGAGAGAGAGAGAGAGAGAGAGAGAGAAGAAGAAGAAGATCTTACCTTAAAAGAATATTGGAGGGGTACAAGAAGAAAAGAGAAGAAGAAGATTGGAGAAGAAGATGAAGTTTTACGAGAGAGAGAGGAGGGAGGCAATCAAAGAGGCTTTCATTTAATAATAATCAACTAATTTCGTTTTTAGTGCTGAGCCCTCTTAAATAACCAATAAAAAAACATGAAAAATACCAAAATACCCTTAAAAATTAAGCAAAAACGGAACTTAAAACAAATTGTGCAAAAGTTCGGGCGCTCGAAGACGTCAAAAAATGTCCAAAAACCTCCTACACATGTGTCCTCCCAATGTGGGGTCTTCAATGTGTCAAATCACGTGTGTAGGGTCTTCAATGCTTCTCAATAGTCGCCTAGTCACAAGAAAGATGCTTGTGGTGGGCGCTTTCTTTGCCGATAGACTTTGAAGGCTAGATGTCCGCATCATTCTCCTCGTCTGAGAAGAACTCGACTTCGACGAGTTAAAACTCTTGTGGCGCTCTAGTAAATCTGGGTTAACGCTCTGTAACTCAACTTCTATCAATCATGTAGATTCTGACGGTGGCTTGTTCTTCCAATTGACATGGTATCTTTGGAAACCTCCGTCTCTCGTAAAAACGATCTCTTCATCCACGATTTTCTCAATTTCCTCTTTACAAATAATGGGTGGAGGAAGGAGTGGCTAGGTTGCGAAGAAAACTCAGAGAAAGGCCATGAAAGGGACGAGGGATCAATGGTAGGATTAGGGGAACAGACTAGATCCTCCACATTAAACGTTGGATTAATGCCCATTTCAGGTGTAAGGTCGATCCGGTACGCGTTGGACCCAATTTTCTACAATATCTTGAATGGTCCAGCACTACGCGCTTGTAATTTCTTAACGGAACCCTGTGAGAACCGCTCTGGCCTTATCCTCACCATTACATAGTTTCCTTCTTGAAAATCTTGTGATCTACGATGATTATCAGCTGAAAACTTATAATTATCATTGCTTTGATTAATCCGCTAGTCTAATATGTGTGTGCAAATCATGGATGTGTCGTGTAAATGCATCGGCTGACTCTGAAGACCTTTGGGTGACAGACATGGGTGAAACTAAAGGACTCTCTGAAAAAGCGACGGACTCGAAATAAACAATCCTATGACTTATAACTTGAAAAACTGAAACAAAAGGACACTTCTCATGGGTGACACATAATTTCTCATTATAAGTATTATAAACAAGGATGATTTTCAGGTATCCCAACACTTGAGAACACACACTATTAATACTAAGTCTTGAGCAGATCTTGGCATCAGCTATTATGTCCAAAATGTCATCAAGATGCGGGATAGGGACTCTGGCCATCATATCCACCATGAAGTGAATACGTCGCAAGGTGGCATGACACTTGACTAAAGCTTTGTGGATGGCCAGGATATGCCCACATGTGCGCCATATGCCATCGTTTTTTAAAGTGAAAAGGGCAGGCTTGGCACACAAAACAAAACTCCAACTCAAACTTTCCTTATTGAATTCTTCCTTGAGAAGTTTATCCAATTGATGCTGCATTTCTATATTTTCTGCGGGGTTCACCTGGTATGAAAGAAAGCTTGATAGGACAGACCCAAGGGCAAGATCGATTGTGTGCTGAATGTCTCCTTTGGGTGAAAATTTATCCCATAAATCATCTGGTGGGATATCACAAGTCATGTGAGTGTCTACCATCATATCCTCACTAGTCTCCTTTTCAAATTGATTCATGTGCATTATGGTAAGAGACTTAGATTGGGACTCTACATCACTTAAGTCACACATGACATCTGGAAGTGGTGCAGTCTCAATTTCTTCGACCTTTTCATTACTAGCACACACTTCGTCATTCTCAACGATGATGAGTGATGCCTCAATTTCTTCCATTTCCTTACTACTGACGTTAGGCACGTACTCTTCCACTTCATAAACAACCTGATTGGATTCTTCCAACTGGCCATTCACCAAGGTATTATCTCGCTTCCAAGGAAATATAATTGGTGTTAAATACTCCAATTGTTCATAAGCCGAGATTTCCTTAATGATGGGTTGGACCACTTTACAAGGAGGGGACCATATTGGTTTTGTGTTTGGACGAGAAGGTGGGGCAACTCTCTTCTGGCCCAAGGGCTTTTGACGATAAGAGATGGGAATTTATTTTTCTTTCAAATGCTCTTTCATCTCGTCCCATTGTGAGATCGGGGCTCTCTCAACTCTATCAATTCTTTGCTCCAAATCTGCCCAAAACGATTTGGCTTGGCCCTCCAATTTCCACTTAGCAAACCTCACTCGACGATAATTTGACATATCATACCAATCAAAAAAATAGTCCAAGTCTTCAAGCCAATCAAGGAATGTTTGTGGGTCCATGTGACCATTAAAGTAGGCCAACTCATCAGAGTTCGGCTTTCCATTGGGTCTCAACGGCCACACGACAACACCTAATGGCCCTGAAGATCTCAAATGTCTATACTCCATTCACTACGGGGAGATTTTACGGACTGGGTGACTCACAATATAAATGCGATGAATTTAAACTACAATGAACTGACACTAATTAATTCTAGATGATACGACTCAAATATGAAAATTTTCCAAATTAGGAACTTTCTAAAATTGGAAAGTTTCTAAAATTGGAAACTTTCTAAATCTGAAAATTCTCCAAATTAGGAAACTTTCTAAAATTGGAAACATTCTAAAAGTGGAAGCTTTTTAAATCTGAAAATTTTCTAAAATAGACCTAAAAATCAAAACCTAATTTCTAGACAAAACCATGCAAGCCTAATCTCTGATACCAAATTTGACATAGGATGCCCTAATTATGATGCATGCTCATAAACTCATATAATCCAGCGAAAATTAAAGACAATAATAATATAAAATCTAGCATCAATCATCATGAACTAAGAAAATCACAAGGAAACATACAATGGAGCGGGCCATTCATCACAACCACGAAGTATGAGATTCAATTATTGTTATGGTTGGATCCGACGAGGGATGGAACCTCCCGATCTTGCATGGTTTTAACCCAATCGATCAATGGGAATCACTAGTCCGAGGAATCAAAAAGGTTTCTCGAGTTAGGGATTTGAAAACTTGAGAATTTAGGATTTTAATTCGATTATCAAATTTAGGATTTCAAGGATTGGGGATACTAGAGAGAGAGAGAGAGAGAGAGAGAGAGAGAGAGAGAGAATGATGAAGATCTTACCTTAGAAGAATATTGGAGGGGCACAAGAAGAAAAGAGAAGAAGAAGAAGAAAAGAGAAGAAGAAGATTGGAGACGAAGATGAAGTTTCATAAGAGAGAGAGGAGGGAGGCAACCAAATAGGCTTTCATTTAATAATAATCAACTAATCTCGTTTTTAGGGTTGAGCCCTCTTAAATAATCAACAAGAAAACATGAAAATACCAAAATACCCTAAAAAATTAATCAAAAACGGAATTTAAAAAAAAATTGTGCAAAAGTTCGAGCGCTCGAAGACGTCCAAAAATGTCCAAAAACCTCTTACACATGTGTCCTCCCAATGTGGGGTCTTCAATGTGTCAAATCACGTGTGTAGGGTCTTCAATGCTCTTCAGTAGTTGCCTAGCTACAAGAAAGATGCTTGTGGTGGGCGCTTTCTTCGCCGATAGACTTTGAAGGCTAGATGTCCGCATCAGATCCACTGATTTGTTAAGTCCTTGTCAATTTTTGGAAAATAAAAATCATTTTTAATTAAAATTAATAATTTTTTTTATTAAAACATTATTTTTTTTTTTTTTTGAAATTTCTCTTCAACTTGCTTTCAATTGAGACTAATTTCCAAGTATTTAAGAGTGTTTGATGAAATGATCATCACATACGCTCTAATTGTTATGCATTCAATTTGAATATAGTTGTATTAGTTCAATCCGACAACACATAGCTTAGGACACTATACAAAGGAAACCTACTATGTACACTTCTTTTTTGAAATGTTATGATTTAAAAGTGTGCATTAAGGTCTTTTTAGCAATCCCTGAAGTGTCATTGAAAAATTCAACCATTTTCCCAATGTTTCCCAAAAAGTGTGATAAATTACTTGATAAAAACGATATATCCCATGCGATAACCGATACTTATATGTATCTCAAGGGTGCGATACGTCACACGATACCAATATTTCAAATGCTGCGTGGATGTATACATTGATGATACTGTTCTTACTAAGAGCAATGATGTGATAATTCAGAATGCCAAGTTATATATCAGAAGTATCTTCGATATTAAGGAACTTGGACCTCTAAAATTCTTCCCTGGAATTGAAGTTGTAAGGTCAAAGCGAGGTACTTTTATCCCAAAGCATGCCTTTGATTTCTCACAGATACTAGCATGTTAGGCATGAGAGCGACAGAATACACCGTTGAAGTCAATCATCTCCATGGGCAGAGTTCTGAAGGACTACCTTTTTTGTTTACTGATGGAAATTTGACTTCCTGTTCTTAACCTCATCTTGGCTCTGTCTCTGAGGAAACCCGTTATCTGTCACTTAAGATCCGAGAATTTTATCCTCACCAAATAGAACAGGCAGATGCGAGGAGAAGGGAGTGGTCGCAGTTAGCAACTGCGCCTAGTCAGGCCACTATTAGTAAGAGCGATGGTGTTCAGTGTTCAAGATGCAATGAGCTTGCTGGTCCTCTCTCCCTCAATATCAATTGGGTGCTGAAAAGAACGAGCGGGTGCATGGAGAAGGCACTGGTCGCTGTTAGCAACTGCACCTAGTCCAGGCCACTATTAGTAAGAGCGACAGTGTTCGGTGTTCAAAGATGCAATGAGGTCGCCAGTCCTCTCTCCCTCGATATCTGGGACCTTATCAACATTTGATAGGCATGCTAATCTACCTGACAATTACTTGGCCTGGCATTGCACATGCAGTCAGTGTGGTTGGTTAGTTATTTCATGCTCCACATTGTCATAATCTGGAAGCAGCTTATCTTATTCTTTGCCCCCTTAAAGTCTACTTCGGAAAATGCCTGTTGCATTCTAATCATGATCACTTGAACGTAACTTGCTGTTGTGATGCTGATTGGCCTGGGTCATTGAATCACAAAAGATATACCACTGGATACTGTACATTTGTGGGTGGAAACTTGTTTACATGGAAGAACAAGAAGCAAAGTGCTAGGTCCTCTGTGGAATCAGAATATCAAGAGATTTCCAATGCCACATTGGAACTTATGTGATTCTCCTATAGGAAATGGGATTTAATGTTGGTACTCCTATTCCCCTTACGATTTGATTATCAAGCAGTTATTCATTGTGAATAATCCAGGCTTCCACGAGTCTCTCCTATACGAAGCGCATTGATGTTGATTGTCATTTCATTAGGGAGAGTAGAGCCCAAGTTATTGATTGCCCTTTGTTATTGATTATGCCCACCTGTCATTTTCATCTTTGTGACATCTTGGGCAGGCTGGGCATCGGTGATGTATATGCTCCAGATTGAGGGGGAGGGTGAGAGTGTTTGCATGTGCATGAGTTATATTACCTTTGTACTCCTGTAGTATAGTATACTTTTTTGTTTAGGGTGAACTGCTTGTAAATAAGAAATTATGAGAGGGAGAACGGAACTTTCTTTTCCTCCATTTCTTCACTTCTCTCTTTTTTCTTCTTCTTCGCTTTTCTTCATTTTCTACCATGTAATGAACACACCACATTATGTTCCAATTGTTTAAGTGCTTGAATAACCAATTCCCTCAAGGAAAAGGTAGGTTCTTTTCTCTTCCTTGCATGATTAGTC
Organism: Liriodendron chinense; assembly: GCA_003013855.2. NCBI lineage: Eukaryota > Viridiplantae > Streptophyta > Magnoliopsida > Magnoliales > Magnoliaceae > Liriodendron > Liriodendron chinense. The sequence continues at coordinate 249,168 of PVNU02000133.1, read as the reverse complement.
TGTTCAAAGCAGACAATTCCAATTTATGTATGTTGAGTGATTCCGGCAGTATTGGAGAGGGAGGTGAAGGATTATACTGGGGTTAACTATAGCTAGCAGCTTGAGATGAGGTTTTCAGTCTGGATATCATGAAGAAAGGGGTAAATCAGTCTTGAGGATAATGTAGGGGAAAGAGAAGACCTATGAGGCCAAATATCAAAAGAAACTACTTCAAATCAGTAGCTAGTTCCTATCTCACTGTTTATTTATGGTCTCATCGGATGCAAACCCGGTGCACTTGCACCTATTTTGTGACCCACCACATCCTCTCTTCATAGCATTTTAGTTGTTTACAACCTTAAAAATAATTCCTTTGCTAAGCAAATAAATATGGGATGCTATTGCTAAGGACTGTCTAGAGAAACACCATGTCTTGGCCATGAGTTGTTGTGTAAATATCTTTCTTCTCACTTCTCGATAAGATGGGCTATTTAAAAAAATGGTTTCATCAGACAGAAAACTTTCTAGTTGATTAAATAGTTTGCATTGATGAAGCTCTTTCTTTTTATTTGATTTAGATTCAGTATCATTCCTAATAATTACCATCAATTCTCTCGATTGTTCCTACAAGTGAGGTTTTTAGAAGATCGTGTTGTGATTTGTCACAGGGATGATCTTGTGGAAGCTTTCCAAATTTTCTAGTTGATATTGCAATGATTACTTTCTTTTTTTCCTTGTATACTCCTTTACTATCAACATATGCAGTACTTTTCCTTGTGAGCATGTATCTGGGTGTGCTTTATGACATTAACTATGATAATTTGTTGATGGCAGTCAAAAAGGGCCTTGTTGATGAGACATGAAGCAGAAACCAAGTCAAACACTTACTGGCTTAGATTACTTACACACTTGCAAGCTTCTTCAGTTCCAAGGAAGGTAAGGCAGACTAATATGCTTGTCCTCATCCTCCATATTGGAATCTAGTTCTTGTATTTCAAACTCAATAATGGTTCTGATATCTTTTGTGTAGTTTTCAAACATCAGAATTCCATTTGATGAGGTTTAAACATAGATACGAAAAATGCTACTGGGTTTTTTGTAAGAAAAAAGAAAGGAATTTATATTTTGGATTTACCTTTTATGATGAGTATTGTTGGATACTCTGGTTCCTGTTTTTATGATTATTGAATGCAGGAAATATCGGGCATCAGAGGCCTAGATTTGTTATATGAAGCTGCCACAATTGAGGACATATATCTTGCTTATGAGAATTTGAAGGTAGATGAAGGATCTTTATTTTCATGCATTGGAATTGCTGGGGCTCATGCAGGTGAAGATTTCCCTGGTAAGACATGTCTCACCATCTTATCTTTGAAACACAATCCTTTTTTTCTGCAAGCATTTTCATTTACTTAGTTTAGCAATCATGTGCTCAATAACCATTTTCTTCCCTCCATTAGTAGATCACGAAACCATTCACCGTTTAGGAGTTAGCCAGTTTTGGTTGAAGGTTCTAAAGTGCAAGGGGAAGGCCCAAAAGGACATGCATGGAGGTAGTAAGAAAAGACTCGATGACCTATGGTCTAACTGAGGATATGGTCCTTGATAGAGTGGAATGGAGATTTGTGTAGCCAACCCCAATTAGTTGGGATAAGGCTTGGATGATGATGATGATGACTGGATCAAGAAATTTCTGTTTCTTGGAGATTTCTGATGACCAAGTCCAATTTGTTATGCCTGGCTCTATGGATTTTGCAGAACATCTGAAAATAGATGCAAAGAGAAAGCATTTGGAATCTAAGTATTGAACTTCATCTTTAAGACAGCACCTTTCTCTAGTGACCAATCCATTAGCACAATGCTTACTGATGTTTTGTTGTTGGTGCCATTGTTTAGTTTTCGTAGTATCTTACCACTAACATGATCTTCAAGAGCACAGTTTCTTCAAGAAGCCCTATACACAAATACACCTATAGAAATAATTTAAGTTATAAAAAAAAAAAGTATATGTTAACACAAAATACCCAGAATAGGAAAAATGGAATAAGTTATAGAAATTAGGAAGATATATAGATATGCATGTACGAGTTTAGATGATGATATGTGAGTATTTGTATCCAGAGGATATGACACAATTACATGTATGGGATACAGCAGGATACAAGATATATAGATATTTCTAGTATATAGAATTTGTGGAATAATATCTTCAACACATTTACATATTATATTTATCTCTACATAGATAACAAGAGTTTCCAGGGTTTGCATCTTGAATTTATTAATTTTTTAAAGGAGATTTTCATCATGAAACTGAATTACTGAAATGCAATGCCTTTCCTTATCATTGTCTTCAATGTCTTCAATGTCAATGCAATGCCTTTCCTTATCTACTTGAATCATCATAATTAACTGACCCCAATTAGTTGGGATAAGGCTTACATGATGATGATGTGTTCTCCTTGAATCATTGTATTCCCAACTACCTACATGACATTGTAATCCTATTATGGGTCTATAATTTTGAAGATTTTCCCATTATTTTCTAGTTCCACTATTGTTTGATTTTAATTTTTGTTATTTTCATTGAGTGTCATTTTTCCATTATTGTCTAGTTCCACTATTGTTTGATTAAATTTTTTTTATTTTTTATTTTCATTGGATGTCATTTTTCCATTCTAGTCTCACTTTTTCCATTTTGGATTCTTGCAAGATGAAGGATCAGATGTTGATTAGCATGGAATGGTACCCATTTGACATGGTTTTTCCGTGGACACAACCTACGACCTGATCATCCTCAAGCAAGTTGATCATTTATCTTCGCATTAAAGAGGTCTTAAGCATTAGGAGGCATATTTCTTAGACACATTCAATGGTGCATAAACTCTCTGTATTTATAGTAGGTTCAGAATGAAGGGTGTCAGTGGTCAGGCCAGGCTGTTGAGTCTCAGGCCTGACCTGTCATGGGTTGGGCCTGGTCGTAGACTTACTATGTCTATTTGATCAGGCTGGGTTTGGGTCAAGCTCATTGGTCCATTAATGGGTCAGGTCAGGCTTGGACATAAGAAACTTGGTATATTTTAGGTTTCGGTTGGTCCTGACCAGACCCATGCTGGCCTACTGCTTTCCCTGAGAATGTTGCTGCAGTCAAACCCTAGCTGCAGTTTTCAGTTAACGCTTCCATGTGGTTGCCAACTTTGTGGATTTGTTGGCAGCTCAGTTGTACCTCTTGCATGCGTTTATGCTTGATATGCACTTATGCACATGCATAAATCATACGTCACAAGCGTTACAAGTATATGTACATGCAAGCGTACAAACTTGCCTTTTCCACTCTGCATGCTGATGGCATGCTTGTTTTTATAACTGTTTATATATTTACATGCATACGTTACATAGGCATGCATACAATGTTTACCTTGCACACATACATTCATGTACTTGTACTCCACATGTACTAGCAAAATGCATGTGCACACCACACGTGGGGACTATTGCTTTCTCTCTTACTCCACATGCACTAGAAAAATGCACGTGTGTGGTAATGCATGTGGTGCATACCCACACATGGGGACTATTGCTCTCTCTCTCTCTCTCTCTCTCTCTCTCTCTCTCTCTCCAACATGCAACACTTGGTAGTTTGGCACATATGATCAGGGAAAAGGTATGTGGAATAGGTGTTTGTTGTGGCTCGTGAACCTCTGTATGAGATTCGATGTCAGTTAGATAGATTTTCTATTACCACATGCGTGCACAAGTCAGCCCATCTAAACGCAAGTACATGTGTCTCGCCTGCTAACCCAGCTGGAAGACGCGTAGGCGTTTCAACAGCCGGTCTCAGGTTCGAAATGCCAAGGAGACACACTAACCCCCACCAGTGGGTGGGTGCATCGTGTGACGGACCTGTGTAGTAGATCCAAATCTCAAGTATACCATACTACAGGAAACAGTAGTAATTGACCTTTAAAAACTTCTTGTGGGCCACAAAAGTTTTGCATCAAGATCATATTTGTGTGGTCTCTTCATCCGGGTCTTTGTGACCTTATCAACAGCTTGGATGGAAAATAAACATTCGGTGGACCCCTTGAAGTTTTTAACGTTGGGGATTTAGTCAAGATTGTTTCCTGTGGTGAGGTCCACCTGAGATTTGGATCTGCTTCTTTTTTGGATCATGCTCTAAAATGAGCTTTCAATAGGATGAATGGCATGGACGTAAGGAAAATACATCACAGTGGGCCCCACAGGGATCCCACCACCTCGGTGGATCCGGGATCCACCGAAGCCGCGCACAATTACATGTGCGCATCAGATACATGGAGAAAAAATTTGCTACACCCACGAGTTAGCTACACTAGGTGTAGCAATGACCCCACCTTGATGTATGTATTGTATCCACGCCGTCCATTCATTTGGTGAGATCATTTTAGGGCATGATACTAAAAATGAGGCAGATCCAAAGCTCAAGTGGACCCTAAGAAGTTTTAATGGTTGGCGTTCAATCCCCACTATTTTCTGTGTTGGGTCACCTTGAGCTTTGGATCTGCCTCGTTTTTGGTGTCATGCCCTAAAATGATCTCTCCAAATGGATGGATGGTGTGGATACAACACATACATCAAGGTGGGGGGCATTTCTACACCTGGTGTAGCTAGCGTAGCTAACTCGTAGGTGTAGCAAAATTTTTCTCAGATACATGGGATGAAGATCAAACCGTCCATTATGTGATTCCCATAGTTTAGACGCAGTGAGTCCCCAAGTATATAGGTTGCATTTTAAGAAGCAAATAGATGGACGATATAGTGGGCCCACCTTATTCACTGCTTAGATGTTTCACACACGTGCTATGCAAGCATGTGCGCTGCATATAAAGGTCCATGTCGAAATTCGAATGTGTCAAGAGAGGAGCCAAGCATTCCATGTGTAAAGATGCCAAAATACATAGGAAGTAGTGTCCACTAATGGAACGCCTTGGCACGTGGGAGAGTTACTACTATTGGCCTCATTGTGATGGCGCATGTGCTAAAATATCATGTTAATGAAATGATCGTAACCATTTGATATCACCGAACCATTGAATTTAATATTCTTAACTGTCCACTTGATGTCTCCAAATTAGATCATTAGCATCCAATAATGTTCATTTATATTTTGCGTATGCTCCATCCATCATACGACCATAGTTTGGTCGGTGTGATTACCATCATGGAGCACCAATCAGATATTATGAATTAGCTAAATTTCTAGTTGTAGTTTTGCAATATATAGACTTGAAAAGATACATTATTTTAAAAAAATATATGTATATAAATATTTTTGTAGTCCAATTTCTTTTGGGCTTTATATGATATCTCATTGAGACAACTCTCCGTTACAAATGGTGTGAAAAGATTACATATGGAAGCTTTGCTGTACATGGTCCTCGCCATTTACTTCTTCACCTCATCCTCGATGAATCTCAACCCTTGCGTACTTACAAACCGGACCTCCCCTCTCATGACAAGTTTCTATGGTCGGAAGCTGTGTGGGGCCCACAGAGATACCCGTGATAAATCTACTCCGTCCATCAGTTTTAAAACATCACAATAAGACAGGAATTAAAAAAGAAAAAACGCATCCAAAGCTCAGTTGGGCTGCACCACACGAAACAGTGACAATAAAAACGTCCATTAAGCCAACCCTGATGTTTATATGCCATCCAAATTGTTCACAGGGAAGCTCTAGGAACAAATATTATTTTGATAAAAAACTTTTGTGGCCCGTACAAAGTTTCCAATGGCGGGTGTTCAATCTCTGCAGTTTCATGTGGTGTGGCCCACCTGAGTTTTGGATCTGATGGACAGAGTGGATTTATCACAGGCATCTCTTCGGGCCACGCACAACTTCGGGAGCTTCCTGCGGCCTGGGGGCACAAAGGGCGGTGCAGGTAGGGCTCTCAATGGGTCGGATTTGGATCGGATCCAGTTGGATCTGGCTCCAAGTCCATATATCTGTAGATGGATTCGGATCGGATTCAGATCCAACTCGGATCCAAAAAGTGATATCCATACCTGATCCATTTATAAATTGTTATATCCATTTCCAATCCAAATCCATATAACCATAGGATTCAGATCAGATGTAGCTCTGAATCCACCCCATAACAAATCTAAAAAAATATATAATATAAAATATATAATATAATATATTTAATTTAGTAGAAAACTGATGCAAATCCCACTATTTACTATGGTACGGTCAACCTAAGAGTGGCAGACATGGCCTAAAATAATTTGTAAAACGGATGATATAACATATACAGTAAGGTGACAATGAGTGGGATCTTAATCAGATTCAGATCGAACTCGGATATGTTCCTGTGAATCCATATCCGGTCCATTTAAGTAATCGGACCTATTTTAAGATCCAAATCCGCATTATATGGATTTGGAGCGAATCGGATCTGACCCGCTCCATTGAGAGCCCTAGGCACAGGCAACTCGCGTCTTGTTTTAAGCGTGACCCACATCCGGCCCATTAGTGTACGGTCCAATCCACCATCTCTCATTCCATGTGTAGGGTGGATCATAATTTCTAAGGTTCGTAGGCAATCTTTCCTGCATAATGTGGAATGCCGGCCGGAGACTGCATAGAATCACTTCCGTCCAATATCCATTGATGGCACCAATGCAGCAATTCTGACGATCAAATTTATACAATCAATATTTGGCCACTGCGATTTTTGCGTTCCACCGTAGGTTGATTGTTGGATCTTGGATGGCTAGTGTCATCAATATACCGTGGTTATTTTTAAACACATGGCGATAAATCACCCTTCTTGTCTTCTTTGGAAACAGGACTCGACCATATCCATCTCTACCTATCATCATTGCTTCATGTACCATTCATCAGATAGGGTGCAATGAGGTCATGCCTTACACCAAATGAGGGCCGTCACACTAATCAGACAGGCCACATGCGTGACAACTATGGGCAATGATCCTTTTTCCAACCGACTTTTTTTTTTTCTCTCTTAAGATCGCATGGGCTTGTTGATGAGTAAGCCTATCTAATCAGGGTAGGGCTCGATGATGTCATGACCTATTTGATTTATGGCCACATTCGTATCCTCCCACCCAATCGATGGCCATCAAATGAACGATTGAAACCAAAATGCTCAACATTGATCTTCAAGGAAGGATACTAGATGGTAAATATCATAGTTTTAAATGACACGATCTTTTGGGAGCTTGGATAATTCCAAGACGGTAAGCTTTACAACGTAAAACAACGGAGGCTTGAACTCTATGCCAGGTATCACAGTGAGAATTGTCAAGACAGACACCAGAGGCATCGATGCTGATGCCAAAAATCATTTTCAAAGGGAGATGACTAGTCGACAAAAGAACCATTGGCGTCGATTTTCGACAATGATAAACTGGGGCAACATATGGATAATGAGATGTAAGCAAATACATGCGTGACGGCCCGAAAATCTTTTGAATTTGAAGATGTGAAACTCATTCATAATTTGAAATGTTTGCTTGTACAGTTATCAAAATGTATAGTGATCGATCCATGCTAAACTGAGAGGAAGTCAAATATTGAAGAGCTTGGATATTCTAATCTGATAAATATAAATAGTTTCCATCACCAAACCAAAGCCTCAATGGCATACATGCATAATCATGTGAAGCCAAAATTAGTAATCTAACCATCAGACTCACCAAGATTTCAAGTGAGTCGAGTATATATCCACATTATTAAACACTAGTCTTAAGTTTGTACAAATTGGTGCCATTTCATAGAGAATTTTATCAACAACAATTATAAAATAAATAAATAAATAAATAAAAGGTCAGTTATCACAAAAATATATAATTAAAAAAAATAAGTCACCCATCTAATCTAATAGAGGCTCTGGACCGACTTCCTCAACATATCATAAGGCGCCCAAAGAGCATCGACGGGGCACGACCTATTCTCATCCAAGCGAACCCATGGCTTCCCTCTCCCGCTCCAGTGCAACAAGCTCACCCTCCCCGGGTGCAATTTACGACAATGCCCCTCGTAGTTATCTCCGCCCAACCCATGTTGATTCCACCTCTCCTCCACTCTCGTTATGTCCCCTGCAAACACAAGTAAGAAGGGCGGCAACGACCCCAGCTCATATATCCTCATCCTCTGCTGCAACTCCATCCACTCCTCCACCTCCCTTTTGCAATCTCTCACCCTCCATCTCTCCATATCCACCACCATTACTCCCGTGTTGAAATAGCACGCCTTCCTCCTCCTCTTTGAGAATGTCATTGAAAGTATCGGGTTCGACCAAAATGCTCCTGTGAAGTACCTTGACATGTTCGCATTACAGTGTTCCGGTGCCGCGATGACCGACTCTCCCTCGAATTCCGTCGACCATAGCTCCTCAATGTCGTCCACCAGTATTACGTCCGAATCTAAGTAGATTACTCTGCCGATGCATCGAGGTAGGAGGTCGGGGAGGTAGGCACGCGCATAATTCAACGGTCGGTCGAGCGCTTCCCGCACTGATGTTGAGATTCTTCCGCTTACAGTCTTCTCGTCGAAAGTGTAGATGTCAAAGGTGAGATATGGGAAGGAGCTTGATATCCTCGATTGGAGATCATCATCTTCTTCATTGTCCTCGGTTGTTTGGTTTTGCAGGCTTCTGAGGGATGTGATGAAATGGAAGTAGAGATTCTGGGGGCAGGTGGAGTGGTGAATTATGGAGAGAATGGCAGCCATGGATCCTCGAAGATAAGCTAGATCGAGAGTCATGGCTATGTTGACCATGTCTTTGCTGCAATATCGGTTTTCTTGAATGGAAACTTGTGGGCATTGGGGTGAGTTGTAGAAGAGAGGAGCTTCTAGGAACTGGATCGCCCTTCTCTTCGTCTGCACCGCTTCTCCTGCATTTCTGGCTACAAGACAGAGCAACAGGAACAGTTGGAGGAAATGGGCTTTGGAGGAGAACATGAGTGGTGCTTGGGCGAGAGAAGAGTAGTTTCACTGGTTTTTTTTAAATTGAGATGGGTGTGAGGTGGTGTGGTGTCTGAGACGTACGGAAATGGTGGAAGGAAGGTTCTGTTTATTTCATGCCGGCAGGGGAGAAGATGGAAACAAGGAGGAAAGAGCTGAATGCAGATTTCAAAGAAAAGTCCTTTGAAGTGTGCAGCTTCCCATATGTCAAAAGGAGAGGGATCTCGACGCTCGTTCGCCTTGACCACGTCATTTAAACGCGTTTCTATCTGATTACAAAGGACGCGTTTCGTCGGGATTTTTTTCCTTTTTTTCTCAGTTGCTTAGCTGTCAACCGTCTTTGTAGATGGAGATTCTTTCGCGTACGACTATAGGTACCGTACCAGGTACTTTGTATCCGTACTCCGACCGATTTCATGGAAATCTCCGTTGGGCCACGCTTTTTTCGTACTGTACAAACTCCGTTGGGACACTCTGACTGTACACTACAAGAAATATGACTTTTACCAAGGAAATTTTTCCTGGGTAAAGGTCATAATTTCCTGGGTAAAAGTCATTACCAACGAAAATGCTCGTTGCAGTTTTCGTTGAAACATCACCCGGGAGAAAAAAGATATACCTACGAAATTTAATTTTTTGTCGGTAAATAGTTGACAATTTCCAACAAAAAATTTCCTTGGTAAAAGTCAACAATTTCGTATCTATTGCTTAATTCGTCGGTAATTATGCGACTATTATTGAGGAAAAGTTTCCTTGGAAAAAAGCTATGACCAAGGAAATGTTTCCTTGGAAAAGGTAGTAGAATTACCATTTCATTGCCACTGAAATATTTATGTGAACATCCAATATCCCTACCATTCAATATTTCTATGGAACATTCAATATCCCTGCCACATGAAAGCATTCAATATTCAATATTCTTGGAACATCATATCCTGCCACATGAAGCATTCAATATTCATATTCTTGGAACATTCAATATCCCTGCCACATGAAAGCATTCAATATTCAATATTTCTTTGGAACATTCAATATCCCTACCACCTAAAAGTATTCAATATTCAATATCCCAATCACCTGATTGAACATTCAATCGTATGCCAACCATTCAATCGTAATAATGTTTTCAATAAAATCGAAATGTCAATCCCACCAGTACATAGAACCAATACAACAAAAAAAAAAAAAATCAATCAGCACCAACATCCCCACTATCACCAACAAACAATCTGCAAAATGAAACAAAATACAATATTAGTAATTAATAACTGATAAATAAAATATGCAGTTAGGTGTTCATTTTTCTTTTTCAAATCATATTATGAAACTAAATACAACTTGAATTGAAGATTTAGATCATGTAGGCATACTCCATTTATTTATGCATACGTGATCTTGACCAAGTGCAATTTCAACAGTTTGGGGCCCACCATTGATACCCCATGGACGGCACACCACTACTGCAAAGACAATCCTATCAATTCAAAATGCGGTCATCATGCATTCTTTAATCTTATCCGCCCATACATGGAAAAAGAGTGATTTGTGGACCATCTGAAGAATGAAGGAAGAATAAAGGATTATTAAATGGACATCTGCTTACGAGAAGAATGAACAAGGGAAAAAAAAACTAAAAAGACCATCTACGTTTTGGGGCAGGACTTGTGTTTGGACCATATGGATGATTAAATGGACATCCACAATATGTATAATCTGGACCATTGATCAGACATCCAAAATTGTCCAAATTGGACCATTGGTTTCGTGTTTAAAGCTGTCCAAATGTAACCTCTGATCTGACATCCAAAACTGACTAATCTGGACCATTGATCAGACATCCAAAATTGTCCAAATTGGACCATTGGTTTCGTGTTTAAAGCTGTCCAAATGTAACCTCTGATCTGACATCCAAAACTGACTAATCTGGACCATTAATCAGATGTCCAAAAATGGCCAAATCTGCCCATTTATTAGTCATAAATATGCTCAAATACGTCCAGTTTTGACGTGCAATATGTTCAATGTATTATGTGTTCAAAGCATGCAAATCTGTCAACTATTCTTTGTATTCAAATCATGTAAATCTGCCTACTGTTCATGTATTGAGAATTGCTTAAATCTGTCCATTGATTTTGTGCACAATCACACCCAAATCAATGGGATCCACCCAACCAAAGTCCCAGATCTCCCACGTGTTTCACATTGGTCAAATGTGTCGTGGATCCCCAATACAATCTGGCTCGGCATGAATCCCGTTAGCACTTCTCATTGATGTTATGACCAATTCCAAGTGTGTAACCAAAGACCCAAATCAGATAAGGGCATCAACTTATGTTCTGAAACATGGATTTAGAGCCATACGAAATACCCATATCATAACCCGACATAGATACCTCAGCCTAATAGCAAGCACCAAGAATTATTGGATATGGATGTTGATATGGACACACAACATACAATCACAAGTCAATATCTTACAAACAAATCATCCCAATTGAGAGATGCTTACATTAACTGCAACATCGTAGTCCAAAGCACCGCATCCCTTTGAGGGATTTCATCAAACATGCACGTAGCGTTCATCCAAATCCATGATTTGGATGGGATTGCACAATTGAAAAATCACTCTTCTTCTTCTTCTCTGCTAGAGCCACTGAGCTTTTCTTTTGAAAATGAGAGGGTTGCAGCAGATGGGCGAAGTGAAGTGAAATGGGGGTTGCAACAAAGAGGGTCAGATATCATGGCCGTAGGAGAGAGAGAGAGAGAGAGAGAGAGAGAGAGAGAGAGAGATAAAAGGAAAAAAAGGAGTGTTTGGAGAGGGTTTCATCCCAACCGAGCTTGATAAAAAGGGATTTTGAGAGGGGGAGAGTAGGGATTTTGGCTTCCCTCTTCTCGATTTGGGGAGGCGTGCCATTTGGCCATTCACGCTCCCAATAGCAAGGTGGGCTAGTGGTCGGCTCTCTGTGGGACCCATCATAATGTATGTGTTTTATCCACACTGTTCATCCATTTCTCGAGATCATTTTAGGGCTTGATCCTAAAAATGAGTCAGATCTAAATCTCAGGTGGACCACACCATAGGAAAATAATAGTGATTGAATGTTTACCATTAAAAACCTCGTAAGGCCCACTATAATGTTTATTTGACCTCAACCTCTTGATTAAGCCATACAGACCTGGATAGACATAGGGAAAAAACAAATATCAACTTCTTCCAAAATTTCCGTGGCCCCAAGATGTTTTTAATGGTGGGCATTCAATTAACATCGTTTCCTACGATGTGGTCCACTTGAGATTTGGATCTACCTCAAATTTGGGATCATGCCATGAAATGATCTGAAAAAATGTATGGACGGCATGGATGAAACACATACATTATGGTGGGGCCCATAGCGCACCAACCACTGGCCATCATCGATTATCTTAACCCATGTGAACCCAAGTTGATGTATTTTATATATATCTATATCGTCCATCTACTCTTTAATATCATTTTAGTATGCAATACCAAACCTTAAGAAGATCCAAATCTCAACGGCTGAATTAGAGTTTGGAGTCCATTAATCTCATAATATTTCTTGGGTTTTCATGAGGTCAGTAAGTTGCAGCGTAATTTTGACCTAAAACAATTAGCTCAATGTGGAAATTTGATCAAGTCACTCTACTCTACTCATCAAGTTCTTTGATTTGATTAGTCATTCACTCCAATCGAATTTCAAATGAGAAGAAAACAAACCTCTTGAACCATGCCCTCAGTTGCACTTTGAGCCAAACCCCTAGCAAAAATCTCAAAACTTTTGACTTAGTGCTCTACTCAACCAACATAGATAAATAGTGTCATAAAAGGATTATCAAGTCTTATACACCATAAGCCCAATAACATTCACAAGAAAGAGCCAAACATTAAAATAGAGAGAGAGTCAAAACCTACCATGTTTCTTTACAGCACCATTAGATGAGCGTGTCACCCGCATCTGTATTTTATTTTGGTTTCAATCAAACTTTTATCATTACTAACTAAAATTTATATGAAGGATAATTGCAGCAATATGTAGTTATAAATGTTAAATCACAAAGTAAAAAAAAAAAAAAAAAAATCAGATGTCATGCATGCATCACAGTGGCCACACATAGCATCTTATAGGTTAATCTCTTCCCTTCAAAATTTATTTCTTTCACTAAAAAGAGTTCTTTTTCTTTCCTAAAACATCTTTGCCAACTGTATGCACATCAACTTCTATAAATGAGGCTGTTTGGTTGCATGCATGTTTGCCATTCACACACTAGAATGTGCACTGACATCTGGATGCATGAACATCTGCTAGCACATATCCATTTGCAGCCCTTGGATGTTTTTGTATAAAAAAAAACTACCTTAAAGATGTATTTACACAAACAGGCGGTGAGCAGAAATTTCTCAGGCATGATTTTGGATATTTTTGTAGAAAAAAAAATTACCTTAAAGATGCATTTACACAAACAGGTGGCGGGTAGAAACTTATCAAGCAATAGTCCCTGAAACCAGGCCAAATATACCCAAAATCAGTCCTATTCACAACATGGTTGAGGAATAATCAAGAGTGAATCAAAGAGTTATTTCTGAGACAATAATCTCATCAAGACATGGCATCTATTCACTTGGACAGTTCAATCAATCATGTGAACTGTCCATTGAGTCCAATCTACAAAATGCAGAAGACAAGTCAACACTCATACCTAGAAATTAACAAAAAGAGAGACTATTTGAAAACATCCATCATTGATAAACATCGAAATCTTCAAATCTTCAAATGCACAAAACATATCCATGACTGAATTGAAGCAGTGAGAGAGTGTGTGATAGAGAGAGAGAGTGTGTGTGTGACAGAGAGGTTGCTCAGAATATCACGGTTCCCAATGCTACACAAGAACCAATCCATGCATTCATAAATCCGCAACAGACTGACAATCCAAACGCACATGAACACCTCCCACTTTGCAAAATACCATTCCAATTTATCTCATCTTCGCCGTTGGGAAACTGCCCCATGAATAGTCAGAATGTATATGAATTGTGTCGCTGAGAGAATAATCAAGAACGCCTCCATCGTCCTCTACCAAATCCATTTCTTTTTCAAATTACCAGTCTTATATATATAGGAAAAGAAAACTAAAAAGGCCGGTGCCACTTACCAGACGTGCATTCCTAATGCGCAAATCAATTTCCTTGCACGCCAAACTGCATGTGGATTTAAAAGAATGAGAATGTTTATGGAATGTTTTGCCACTATAGCTTCTGAGCAAGTTTATTTAAAAAAAGAACCCCATTGCGAGGAGAGTTAGAGTCCATGCAATTATAGCAGCTGATACTGCTGATGGCAAGCTATCGGAGTTCCATGATCAGGATGTGGTTGATTCCAGAGATGGCCGAGCCGGCCCCCACCACTCCAGCGATCAATGCAAACGTTACAAAGAATCCAGTGGCCGCATTTCCCATTGGAAAGAAAATTGGCGAAAAATGGGCTGGAAGAGAAAGCCCCGGGCCTACATTAACAAAAACTCAGGTTACATTTCATGAAAGATACTACCAGTAAGAAGTGGACTTCAACAACAGCAGTAATGGGAATGTCGAGCCAGGCATGAACCAGACTGAGATCAGTTCAAGACTCAGTACCCATTTAAATTTTGGGCTAGATGTCGATCAGTGGCCTAAAGCTAATGGGCTGGCTCATGTAGATTAAGTTGGCCTTGATGCAGGCTTTATCATGGCCTTGGATAGAAAAAAGTCATTAAAAACTGTCCTAAACCAATTCATAGATAAAAATGAGCAAGGAAAATAATGAAGTTTCCACTTTCCAACCACTATTTGATCAGTCAGGAAACCTATGATCACCTGGTATGTAGAAGCTCTTCGAGATCGGTTTCATCAATGGCATCCATGCTGAATTTCACCCTGTATGTAGAAGTAACACCAGCATGCTTAAGGGAGATCAACACCTTATAGCTTTTTTATATAAACATATATTAGAAAAAAAAAAAGAAAAAAAAAAAAAGAGTTACAGTGAATAGCAGTAAGGTGTGTGGGATGTTGTAAGATTTCTTACAGAAATCACGGTTTTCAGAGCATGTTGGCTGAAACTCTGAGGGTGTACGTAAAATTATAATTAGGTTCTTTTGAAGCATATTCCTTTTTTTTCAAATTTGAGGCCTTGCTCTGTTCTAGTTCTTCAAGTTTGCATTACTGCATCACCACCTTCTATTTTTTTTTGTTACACACTCATACAAAATCTTATAACTACAAACAAACTTTTTTGTCTTAGCTCACTGATTATGTTACATATTTAGATTTTATTTCATTCCCAATAGCAACAGGCTCTTGCAAAGACATTGACTGTGGACGAGCTCCTTTATATGAAAGTGCATTTTGAACTATTGGAGCCAAATAACAACGGATGCATCTTACTAGAAAACATTAGAATGGTTAGTTTCTTTTCGTAATATCTACATTTCTTATTGGGCATGACTATTGTTGGTTGTGAAGCTACAATGCTCAGTTTCTACTTATTGAGAGGTTGGTCTTACCGGAAAAGCTTGAATCTTACAGTACGTATGACATAGAAGAACACCACCAAGCGAACACACTTCCTGCTGTAATTAACACAAGAAGATGGCCAAAGGCTGATAAAGCCTTTTATTCAAAATCTACACAAAAAGTAAGCAAATCGCAGGCGTAAATATTTCTAAAATAAATGGAAGCAGTTATAAATAGAGTTCAAGTGACAAAGCCTCTAATATTTCTGTTCTCCAATTAACAAAGGCATTATCTTTTTTTTTTCTTTCAATTTCTCTGTTTTTCTCCTGTTTTTTCAAAACTAAAAATACATATGAACTCCAAACATACACATCAGTTGAACCGGTCCCCAATCAAAGAAAGAAAGAACTTATCAATCAGCAGCTTAGAAAGAATACATATGTTAATAAGATGTAATCGAGTCAAATCTGAGGACTGGACTCTTATGGACTGAAATCCATGGTGTGCTATCCCACCAATTCCCTACTTGTAGAGATAACAACCCCATTGGAGGCTCAGACTCCACATAAAACTGATTAATCTGGCTTGTAGACTTGTTTATCAAAACCAATGACTTGAAAAATCATTAAATCCTACAATCTGACGAGAGCAATGGAGAATCTGCAATAATCTCTGGCCTTGGATGTTTTACCAAAATTCCGTTGTCTGTTATTCATTTCTCACTGTTTACAAATTCGCATGCGAATATAAGAAAATATACCTTTAATATTATATGAGAATTTTGTCTAGAAGATTGTGGACAACATTTGAACGACTTGGACAATGTGGGGCTGATCTGGACTGTAGATGATTAGATGTGCACTGTCCTATTTAAGTCATAAAAAATTGTTAGCCAGTTCAGAGATAAATAAGCATGTAGCAAATGATGCATACAAGAGTAATCATGGGATTAGTGAATCTGAATCAAAGTCGTTGAAACACCTAATCTAGCTCAGGTAACCAACCATCAATGTGCCTAGGCAAAAGCCCGTCCAACTAAGCAATCCGCAAATAGACAGGGGATGAAGACCCAAAAAGCTTACTGTCATAAAGAATGAAACAGAAAACTGATTCAAGTTAAGGGAGACGAAAAATACACCAGAAAACTGATTCATCCGCTAATAGATAGGGGATGAAGACCCAAACGCTCCAATCACTGGCACACCGGAAAGGCTCTGGATCGAGTATTGAGCCTCACATCAACATAATCTGGCAGGGAAGAAAAATACACGTCCACAATCGGGAGCGCAGCTCCAGATCAGATTGGCGAGTCTTGTAGTCGAAATTGTTAACGAACATGGGCCTCGTCTTTGCAGTTCCCAATCTCTCAACAAAATCACCTAAAAAAGAAAAGAAAAGAAAAAAACCCTAAAATTTAAGAACGGTAAAAAGAAGAAAAACTTATAAACCCTAATACTTGAATGCTCTACAGAAGAACAAACCCCAGCCGAAACCCTAATCTCAGGAGAGAGAGAGAGAGAGAGAGAGAGAGAGAGAGAGAGAGAGAGAGAGAGAGACCTTGTTAAGGCTCGCTGGATGCCTTGAGGCTCGCTGGATTCAAGGCAGATCAAGCGGAAATCCGGCCAAATCGTTGGTGGTGATAATCGGAAAAGATTGTAGGATAATAAAAAGAGAGATGAGAGTGGGTTGCTGGAAGATGAGAGAAGCTGAGGGATGTGGGGCATGGGTTTCTGGAAGATGAGAGAGAGAGAGAGAGAGAGAGAGAGGGATTGGCGTTTTAGGTTTTCTGGTTCCCTCCCTCGATCTGGAAAGTGAACTGGAATGGGTTAGGTGTTAATCGGCTAACATTTGTGGGTGTTACCCTTACTGTGTGGGGCCCACCTTGATCATTTTTTCTTATATCCACCGTCCATCTGTTTTTTCATATCATTATGGAACCTGACTCCAAAATCAAGTAGATCTAAATCTCAGGTGGACCTCACCATTGGAAAGTAAAGAAAGACCATTAAGAACGATTGTTAGTCATAATTACCAGCCAAATTCCCAATTGTGGGCTTTTACTGAGAAATTGTTTCCTCGGTAAAGTTAAGCTAAAAACATTATATTTTAAGCCACCAAATAACCCTTCATTACCCATGAAGTTAGAATTTTGTCGGTATTTGTCACTTTTCGCAAGGAAAATTTTCCTTGGCAAAAGCAAAGTACGTATTTACCCAAGAAATTTGAATTTCGTCAGGAAAAGTGTATTTTTACCTACGAAATTCATCTCCTTGGTACAAATTTCCTGGGTAAAGGTCATTTTTCTTGTAGTGGTATGTGGTTTATCCACGCCGTCCATCCGTTTCTCCATCTCATTAGGGGTTGATCCCAAAATCAAACCATATCCAAAGCTGAAATGGGCCCATGGTGATGTTTATTTAACATCCAACCTGTTCATAAGATTACACAGGCATGGATGATGTGAAAAGACCTGAAATTACAGATGTTCAATTCACACATTTTCCTTTGGTGGGCTCTACTTGAGATGTGGACATGCCTCATTTTTACAATTACGCCCTGAATTTTTTTTGATTAAATAGATGAGCAGAAAGTGGATAACATACATAAAGTTTACTCAATATGCTTAGACTATTGTTGTCCGCTTGAACTTTAGAACTACCTCATTTTTGTGCTCATAACTTAAAATATGCGTGGATAAAAACATACGTTGTACTAAGTATATGTTTCATCCAATGGAACTCCTAACTCAACTCCACCGCAACCTCTTCATGATGTATGAGTTTTATTCCCTATGTTCATCCATTTTAAAATTTCAGGTGGACTTCACCACATGAAACAATGGTGATTGAGTGCCCACCATTGAAAGGCTCCTAGGGCCTCTATAACGTTTATTTGTCATCCAACATCCTAATCAGGTCATAGAGACCTGCATGAAGGAAAAACATGGATATTTGATCCAAAAATTTAAGGTCCCAGGGTAAGTTTTAAATGGTGGGCTTTCTATCACTAATGTGTGGTCCTGTTCGCCTTAGATTTGGATCTGCCTCAATTTTGGCTCATTCCTTAAAATGAGGGGGAAATAGATAGGACGGCATACATCATGGTGGCCCACAGAGCTTTTCCAACACTCACCAGTACCACTGGATACGGGAGGTGTCACTGCCGAATCCGAAACCCTGGTAAACAACCTATCATGTCTTCCTTCACAACTACCCTGATCTCCTTGCTCCATAAATCAACTATCTCTGGAATAAAGTCCTAGGTTGATATGTTCCAACATTTGAACGGTCAGGAACTTGTACACAGAAGCTATGTGTACCAAGATTAAGGGACGCAAATTGCCTGTGAACGATCACCATTAAACTGGAAAATATTGTAGCAATGGCCTGTCCACAATGGCAACTGAGAGATGGACTATTCCGAGCAATCAGACAATGCATCCATGTGGGATCCATCAATTGACCCATACCAGAGGATGACAAGTTGGATACGCCTTCTTTGAATGCTGCCACGTAACATGCTCGGTGGAAATTCTATTGAGTGTATTCCCTGCCATGCACGTGGGGAACGTGTATGGTGATGCACCTTGATCCGGTGGGCCAGCACACAGTTGCGCCTAGCCCCAAAATCCTGAGTCGTGGACCGCCTGATACGAGCAGGGAATACAGCGCACCTGATTCAATAATCGAGAATTTCAGTTGAAATGGCTGCTAGTGAGTAGCTGTAAATTTTATTTTTTTTTTTAACATGCGCACCACACCCCTAGACACACCCATGCACTAACACTACAATGGGTAATGGAACCCATAACCACGTGTTGAAGCTCTTGTGAGTTTGCCACTGAGGCATGAGTAAGCACCCTAGACCTTTATATTGAATCCCGTCACTTTATGTAAGACACCACTTCTTAGCAGGGGGTGCTGGTTTTCCAATTACAGGTTTATTAACATTGTTTGTTTTACTGAAAGCATTACAGTAAAAATGATAAATTTATAACATAAAAATGTACTGATTATGATTTCTTTTGCCTATTCTCTTTATAAGTATAGTTGATTTTTTATTTATAAACCATAATTCTTGGTCAAACAAACATTTTAAAATAAAATTGATAGCTCGTTTACCTTGCATTACCCAAAAAATTAGAAAACCAAACACACGTTAAAATACTTTGCATTGATTTTAGTTATTGTTTATTGTGACCCAAAAAGCTAACATAGATCTAGCACTTTTTAATTTTTGCAATACATATGGCTACAAATTACTTGTACTTAAAAATTTTGTAAGCTTAAATGACGACGACGACAAAGTTTCTAGACAAGGATCATCTCTGACTAGTATGCTTGTTGGAATATGACCAATCCACTGTAGATGAAGGGTCTGGGAATGATACACATGCCACACATTTTCTAAGACCAAGTGATTAAAATTAAGCATGATATATTAGCCTCCCTCTCCCTTCCTCTTATTACTCTCTTCTTGTATTGACTATTTCTTCTGAAAATATTTTCAAACCTGCTAGAGCAATGTTAAAATTTTAATTTCAAGAGGATAAAAGAATAAAAGTTATTTTTCAAATGAGGAAGATAGGATGATTTTTAAGTCAGAAATATTATAATGCCCTCAATCTCCTATGTTTTGGTATGTGGAATGTGCTGAATTCATAATATCATCAGTGAGAGGTATAAAGGCAAAGATAAAGCCCATGCTAGCAACGTGGGAGAGTAACGGGGAATGTGCTGTATTCATAATATCACCGGCATCTAACCTGAGTGAAGTTTGGGGAGAAATAGGCCCATGGTTTGGGCGGGTTTGTTTAACGTTCATGCATTGCGGTCTGAGTGAAGCAGCAGTTATGCTCCACGTGTGCAATGGAAAAGTGCCTACATGTGGGTCGCCATACACAGCAGGTATGCAGCGTTTTAAATGAATGTTGAGTCCATCTGCTGCAATAAAGCTGCTCCTATGTTAGTTAACAATTTAACTGTACACATGGCATCGTTATAAGGCAATCCTAAACTGCCCAAATCGCTGGACCCATTATGGGTGGAGTCTAAACTGAAAATCTGCACTAAGAAGACGATATTAACAGCATGTTGTTTTTCCCTTCGAATTTGGATCTTTTATCCATTCAATTAATAGCAGTTAATTAGATGGCTAGGATTCGTTGGTAAGTGTGATTTTAGAGAAATTGTCCGTCCATAACTAGTTTTTTTTTTTTTTTTTTTTATGTCAGTCATGCAATGCACCCACCCAGTCAATCTAGCAACACACCCACCCAATCAGTCATGCAACAACCACTGGTGCTGTTAGCAGAGTGGATTTTCACCACTGATTGGTTTCGAAACCAAGACCCCCTGTTGAAACTCCGCAGAGTCTACCAACGAAGCAAGGCTTTGAACCCAAACTAGTTGAATGGTCTGGATAGGTGTAAATCATTTGCACATGTGAGAAGGAGAGTCACCACCATTTAAAAAAGAGTGCTAAACTAACATAGGAGTAACACCCTCACCTTTAGGACAGTGGTAGACTTAGGTCCGTTTGTTAAATCTAAAGCTTGAAGCCTAAATCTGAAATCTGAATCTAAAGTCTGAATTTGAAGTCGGAAACTAAGTATTGAATTTGGAATAACCTGTTTGTTAACTAACATCTGTTTAAAATATGTTAATTTGACACATTTGCCTCCTCTCCACGATCGAGATTGAATCCATACTATTAAAAACTTCATGTATTCCACTAGAATGTTTATTTGCCATCCAATCGGTTGATGAGGTCATAAAGACCTAGATGAAGATACCACACAAATATCATCTTAACCAAAAGCTTTTGTGGCCCACAATAATTTTTTTATAGTTAGTTACCACTCTTTTCAGTACCATGGTCCATCTAAGATTTGGTCTGCTTCATTTTTTGGATCAAAGAATGAACTTTCAATACAGATGGACAGGGATTTAGTCACATACATTAGGGTGGGCCCCATAGTCAGGGGTCCATCCAACTTGTGGATCCCGATTGCAAACTGACGATGTCAGTAGCCCCTAGCTATTGGGTAGTGTTGTGTGGGCCCCACCATAATGTATGTGTTTTATCCACGCCATCCATCCATTTTTCCGAATCATAAAATGAAGAAGATCTAAATCTCATGTGGAGCGGTGATTGAACGTCTGCCATTAAAAGCTTCTTAACGACCACAAAAGTTTTGGATGAAGTTGATATTTGTATTTTCCCTTGATCCAGCTTTGTGTGACCTAATGAACAAGTCGGATGATAAATAAACACTACAATGGGCCCTAGGAAGTTTTTAATGATAGGGCATTCAATCACCACTGTTTCCGCCCGCCTGATAATTGGATTTGCTTCATTTTTTGGATAATGCCCTATACTTATCTCGCAAAATAGGTAAACGGTGTGGATATAACACATACATAATGGTGGCCCACAGAACTTGGTGATGTCAACACAAAACGAGGTCGGTGGCATGCAACACACCACACAGTCCGCTTCCCTAGCAGATCCTGAACTCAGATTTCCTGCAAAAGCCTTTCGCAGGAAGTTCTTACGTTAGGATGTTAGGTGGGGCCCACTGTGATGTTTGTGAGAAATCCACTCCGTCCATCCATTTTTTCGGATTATTTTAGGACATGGGACAAAAAATTGGGTGGATCCAAAACTCAAAGAGGTCACATGAGAGGAAAACTAGAGAAAGAATTTCTTGCCATTGAAATCTTCCTAGCCACACCTTGATGTTTATATGCTATCCAAAATATTTATAAGGTCATTCCCACTGGGATAAAGTGGAGAAAAAAATCAACCTAAACTTTTGTGGCAATGCAAATGTTTCAATGGCAGTCACTGAATCTCCACTGTTTCCTCTGATGTAGCCCACTTGAGTTTTTGATCCACCTCATTTTAAGTAGCATGCCCTAAATAAGATCGCAAAATGGATGAGCGGGGTGGATTCTCACAAACATCATGGTGGGCCCCACCTCTCATCCCAGCAAATAAATTTCATACGAAAGCTATGCACTCAGCAAATTTGGGCAGTGATGGGGTACTACCCTACTAGGACCTAGTTGGAGACGGATGGTCTGTCAAGGGCTCTATGAGGCCTACGGTGATGTATATGTTTTATCCACATCATCTGTCCATTTTCCTATATCATTTTAGGGAATGAGACAAAAAAAAAAAAAAAAAAAACGCAGATCTAAGCTCAAGTAGGCCACACTATAGGAAATAGTGGGAATTGGCCACCTACCATTGAAAACTTTTTGGGGCTATAAAAGGTTGTGATCGAGTTGATATTTGTGTTTTCCTTCATTCAGGTTTGTGCGACCATATGAAGAGGTTAGATGCCAAGTAAACCTCACAGTAGATGCTAGGAAGGTTTTAACGGTAGTCGTTCAATTCTTCTTGCTTTATGTGGTATGGTCGACTTGAGCTTTGGATGTGCCTAATTTTCTAGGCTCATGCTCTACAATGATCTACAAAGGTTGATGGATGGTATGGATCTAACACAAATCATGGTAAGCCCAAAGAAGTTCCACATGTTAAAATTAACTCATGTATTACACAAAGTAGAAAATCTCTATTGTAAAGGGCAATTTTGAATTTTTGAAAAAGAGTTGGCGTAGCACATTTTAGATTCACCATTCATCCAAGACTCTTTCGCAGAAAAAACTTTAGGTAGAATCTCAAAACGCTTTTTATATTCAACACTAACAAAAAACATTTAAAGTGAAGTTTCGAATTACATGATTTCTTTCAACATTAACAAACAGGCCCTTAGTGAAGATAACTTCATCTCAATACTGAAGTCAGTGTATCAAATCCCAACATGGGGTGGCTAACATGAAGTGTGGGTGTGTGCACCAACATTGAAATGTGTGAACTAACCCCAAAAAGAAAAACCAACATAGGAGTCGGTAGTTTTATAAAGAAATTAGATTGACTGCTCATTTTCAACTTGCTTCTTCGTCTGATTGGTCCAACTCATCACATGTCAGCACTGATTGCATTAAATGCAATGTCAGTGCTGTGCTGGACCAATTAGGTGTTGAACAAACAAGAAAATCCTGGGGAAGTAGTACAGACGATCCTGTTGAAGTCAACGATCGGGACTCTTCTATAAAATATCGTCTCTTCCTTCGGCATAGATTGGGCACGCTACCCATCAGGATGTAGCTAGAGATGGACGGTCATGTCATGGGCTTGTGGGGCCCACCATATTATATATATATATGTATATATATAATCCACGCCGTCCACCTATTTTCAGAGATAATTGTAGGGCGTGAAACCAAAAAGTAGGC
Source organism: Liriodendron chinense (assembly GCA_003013855.2). Taxonomy (NCBI): domain Eukaryota; kingdom Viridiplantae; phylum Streptophyta; class Magnoliopsida; order Magnoliales; family Magnoliaceae; genus Liriodendron; species Liriodendron chinense. The sequence goes on along the minus strand of PVNU02000133.1, from coordinate 225,401 downwards.
AGATTGAAGGTCGAAGTGGACCACACCACCACATGAAGCAGTAGGGATCAAACTCTTACCGTTGAAAAAATCCTAGGCCGCACCACGATGCTTATTTGCCATCCAACCTGTCATAATGTCACGTATACCTGTACAAAAAGGAAAGCATAAATATTAGCTGGATCCAGAACTTCTGTGGCTCCAAAAAAGTTTTCAAACGGTAGAATTTAAATGGTGCGGTCCACTTGAGATTTTTATCTGGCTCCTTTTTATTGTAATAAACTAAAATGATTTTTAAAAATAGATGAACGGCGTGGATAGAACATATAGATCACGGTGGGCCCCACAGAGCCCCTGACATGACCGTCCGTATGTAGCTACGTCCTGGTGCGGGTAGTACCCAATCCACGCCCCCTCTTCCCTCTTCCTAGTCCCCTGCCAGTCCCAGCATTATCCGATATTTGGATAGAAGGGCGCGCTTGGTTGTTGCCCAATATCCCCTCACTTTCGCTCTCTCCCTGTCTATCGACCATGCGAACGTTAGCATCTACCCTCTGTCTAAATCCATCTTCAGCGAATCTGATTAATGCTGCCGCCCCTCTCCAAATCTGTCCAAACAAACGGTTGGTAAATCAGGGGGCGAGGAGGGACATTCGCCTCTTCTCAACGCGCTTTCCATTTCATGCCTTACATTCTCAGAGACGACCAGAAAACGTAAGTTCCGTGGAGGCTTCCGATTTTTTACCTGCTTTAGAATTAACTTCCCGTCGTTATATTTGTTTCAACTTGGAAGGATTGCTTCGCCCAACTATCAAATTTGAAAGATAATAATTGAGACATGTTGTGATAAAAGCTTTCTCAAACTGATTTTTATTTGCTTAGGGGTCATTGGGACGTCTGTAAGTTTTTTAGCTGTAACATGCTGCCTGTTTGGATGTAAGTCATAATTCACTCGGGGCTGTTTGGATGGGTGTAAATGGAGGTAAATGGGGGGAAATTGGGAGTAAATGGAGGTAAATGGCATTTGAGTTGTGTTTGGATGGGAGCAAATGCATGGAAATGAAATGGGAGAAATGGGCATGTAAATGAAATCCTCTTTTTGAGCGAGGATTGGAAAGTAAATGGGGTGAAATGCCTTTCTGATCTCCCTTGGAGAGTTGCACGACTAAACAAAGGTGCTGCTACGCACATGCCCGCCATACATGAGGCATGTTGATGATACTCCAAAATAATCTAATTATCAGCCACATCACTAAAATCACACCAATAGAATGATCTAAACTGTCCAAAGGTTGGCCATCTAAATGGACGGTAAAAATGTTGGCAAGTTGCTTGTTTGTAATCCTTGCATTTGTGGCCCATCTGAGGCTCAAAATTTCCTCATTTTTTGCCAACATATATATTTCAATGGGCTTATTACAGTCATTATGTTAAATATCATATGCGTATACTAATTTGGAATATTAAAGCTTATTTGGGACTTCGCATATGTTCCTGTGAATATATTGAAAAGTTCCAATGCATTCTAATTCCTCCCATTTACTCCCATCCAAGTAAAATATTTAGATTTCAAATGCATTTCATTTACTCCCATCCAAACATAACTGAGCAAGCCATTTACTCTCAATTCATTTACGTCTGATTCCATTTCCCATTTCCCATTTCCCATTTCCCATTTACCTCCATTTACAAGCTCCCAAACGAGCCGTCATAGTAGTTTTTTTTTTCTTGGTAACCTGCAAGTGAGGTAAGTAATTTTGTATTCACACCAAACAAAGGTTGGAGGATGGAATCACTCAAAAATCTTAAAATCACATAAAAAGGGGTTGAGCCAATCTAGTTGAATCTTTGAGGCAATTCTAAGGCTAAATCAATCACTATGTGGGCCCCACAGATTCAAAATACTAGCGATTAGTAGATAGGCCAGATTTAGTGGCCAACTGGCCAAGGCATGCCTATGCAATTGTAGGAAGGATTAATTGCACACAAGCGTGCCATCTTGCCACGTGTGTTGGGTGATACATTTATATGGTTTCACTGGATGAGAAAGATGAGTCGCCGAATTTCAGTCTAATTATACAGTGCTTGGGCCAAAAGGTTGCACAGTGTTGTTCATGTTCTAGGTTTCGTAGAAGATAAATGGGACCGATAGTTCAATGATCTAGACCATTAAGATTATGGGTGTTGCTTAGGATGGCCTTTGAACCAAAACCTCTAAGGTTGGAAGATTAACATACCCTAAATATGTGGTCAAATATAGGCAACTACAACAACCGTTCACATTGAACAAAGAAAAAGGCCAAACATCATCCCATAGGATCATTAAATCTGGGGGAATTTCAATCAACAAGCTATCTGCGCGAGGACATTATACTCCACGCTTTTGATCTTCAAATAGTGGACCCCATTTGAACAAAAACCAAAAGCCCTGAACAGCAATATACACAAACTTTTGGGGCAGAGCGTTGTATTAGATGCACAATGGAGTCATATCCGTCAAAACCCCATCATCTCTCTCTCTCTCTCTCTCTCTCTCTCTCTCTCTGCAATTCCTCTGTAGAAGGGGGAGAAATCCGATTCATTAAAATTGCGGCTGAGATTCAAAGTAAAGATCATCTTTTCGATTAAAAAAAGGAGAAAGGAGGAACCATACCTTGCGCCACAAAAGGCCGGGAAAGATGGAGAAAGGAGAAGTAGGTCAGAAAGATGGATGATTCCAATGGACGGGTTTGGGTATTTGACCATTACTGCAACTCCCCTTGCAGCAACAGTTTCAAAAATTCCAACCATTGGGGTGTAACTCACTTGTAGGTAAGTGAAATCGCACCCATCATCTATGTAAGTTGCCTGTAAGATTTGCCTGAATTACAAGTTTATAACTCACTCACATGTGAAACTCCACGCCTGAACCCCACCTGTAAGTGAGTTACAGGTAATTCACTTCCCACTAACCCAACTTCGGGCATCCGACCCGTTAAGAGTCATAAGTTCCCTAATTTGGTGAAAAATCGAACAGGGTTTTCATTTCTGGATCATCGTTTTATTAAGGTTTAGAATATTTGATTGTTTCCTATCATGTGGGGAATTCATTTGGCAATACAATAATAATGATACAAGCACCTGTATCACTGAATGAATAGTGCATCAACAAGCGGTGTTTTAAATAGCGAATAACGGGTAGCATAGCGTTCACCCCCCTAAAGTGTGTGGCGTAAGCTACATAGCGTGCTGCTATATTTTTAATCAAGGTTGCGCTTGGTTGCACCAATTTCATGATGTTCTGCACCAAATTAGATTGATTACTAATGAAAGTTAGCAAAATTTCATGATATCCGTGCAACTAAACGCAACCTAAAGTAATAGGAAAGCCAATGATGAAGTATAGAGGTAAAGAACAACAGAACCAATTTTATAGTGTTACTTATATTATTTTGCTAAAAGCATTGAAAATATTAACCAGTTTTTATTAAAAATAGAAAATGTAACAAATTGTTGAAAACAGTAATGTGAGTTATTGTAATGTGAAAAATAACTTGTAATGTGAGTTATGTAGCGTGTAGTGCATGCAAATTAATCATGTAACGTAGGTTACACGCAACTTAAGATATTTTCATGAGCTATGTATCGTTAAGGCTAAGCTATGCTGCGTAGTAAAAGCTACATGCTACATAGTGTAGCTATGTAAAACACTGTCAACAAGCATCATTTCTAGCATCGGTGCATTTGGATACGAGCACGTGTATCTGAATGTACCGTTCATACATTCCTTCCCTGGTGAATCATAGCACCGTCGATGATGTGTGTGACCTTGGCAGAATTGATTTGAGGAAGGAAAAAGCTCATTTGCACAGAGAGCAAGTTAACATTCTTATGTCCCATTCGGTGTTGCTTCGAACAAGGGCAAAATTGATCCTCAATAAACAATTCCATGGAATTTTTTCTTAAGAATTGCTTGTGCAAAATTGATTCCTAATAAAGATGTTTGGTAATGTGATGAAGGTTATAAGTGGTCCGACCTGTCAATCAACTGATTTGTTGTACAAAAATTATGAGGTACAACACCCAAGCTTTGTAGGGCCTACCATGCTGTGTTTTTGACATCTGGTCCTTCAATAAGTGTGCCCCCACATGTTCATCATACATGCCAAAAAGTCAGGCCGATCTGAAACTCTGGTGGGCCATGTCATGGGGAATAATGTAAAATCGCACCAACACCTCTGGTTCATGCGGTGTGGTCCGCATGAGTTTTGGTTTAGGCTGATTTTTGGACTTCCACTTTCACATATGATGAATGGTTTAGGTGGAATGTACACGCCATGGTGGGCTCCACATACAAATCTACAGTTGGCTCCACATACAATCTACAGTTGGTATTCCCTCCCCATTGTTCCTTTGGTCCCACTATATTGTATGTGGGGAATGCAATTAAATCAAGTTAAAACTATCCAAATTATGGGTCCTGGTTTAGATATATCATGAACCAAAAATTATGTTATTTGATTATCTAGTTACCGGATTGAGGACATTTATTGGAAGGTTAAAATGAAAATAGCTAGTGGTCCTCTTTCCACAAACAAGTGTCCATGAATCAAAGTTAGTTTGATTAACCTATATTGATGCCGGATGGCCTAGCTATGATGCATGTTTATAAACACAATTATTCGGCGGAAATAAAAGGCAATAATAATATAAAATTCTAGCATTAATCATCATAACTGAGAAAATCATAAAGGAAACATGCAATGGAGCGGGCCATCATCACAACCATGGAGTATGGAATTCAATTATTACTTAGGTTGGATCCGGCGAGGGATGAGACCTCCCGATCTTGCATGGTCATACTCAATCGATCAATGAAGATCACTAGTCCGAAGAATCAGGAAGTTTCTCAGATTAGGGATTTGAGAATTTGGGGGTTTAAGGTTTAGATCGATTCTCAAGGTTTGATCGAGGAAGGATTTGCAAAACTGGAAAATAGAAAGAAGAAAATAATTACCTTGAAGAATTTGGAGGGGCACAAGAAGAAGTTAGAAGAAGAAGATCAAGGAGAGAGAAGAAGCACCATGAGAGAGAGAGAAGAGAGAAGCCACCAAAGAGGTTTGTCTTTTCATTAATAATCAACTAATCACGTTATTAGGGCTTAGCCCACTTAAATAAGCAAGAAGAAAACATAAAAGTACCAAAATACCCATAAAATATCTCTAAAAAACAACTTAAAAAAAAACAATTTGGCCGGGCGCCCGGTGACCAATTTGGCCGGGCGCCTGGCTAAGACAAAAACTGTCCAGCAAGAAAAACTGCAAAATTGCAAAATTTCGGGCGCCCGGTGCCAAATTTGGCCCGGCGCCCGACCACCTTTAGAAAGGCAATTTTCTATTCTTTCAGTCGGGTCTTCTTCCATCCTACACACGTGTCTTCTATGTGCCAAATCACGTGCGTAGGGTCTTCAATGCTCCTCAATCATCGCCTAGCCAAAAGGAAGATGCTTGTGGTGGGCGCTTTCTTCGCCGATAGACTTTAAAGGCTAGATGTCCGCATCATTCTCCTCGTTTGAGAAGAACTCGACTCCGACGAGTTAAAACTCTTGTGGCGCTCTAGTAAATCTGGGTTAACGCTCTATAACTCCACTTCTATCAACCATGTAGATTCTGACGGCGGCTTGTTCTTCCATTTGACAAGGTATCTTTGGCAACCTCCATCTCTCGTAAAAACGATCTCTTCAAGCACGATTTCCTCAATTTCCTCTTTACGAATAATGGGTGGAGGAAGGGGTGGGGTAGGTTGCGAAGAAAACTCAGAGAAAGGCCATGAAAGGGACAATGGATCAATGGTAGGATTAGGGGAACGGACTAGATCCTCCACATTAAACGTTGGATTAATGCCTATTTCAGGTGGAAGGTCGATCCAGTACGTGTTGGACCCAATTTTCTGCAATATCTTGAATGGTCCAGCACTACGCGGTTGTAATTTCTTAACGGAACCCTGTGAGAACCGCTCTGGCCTTATCCTCACCATTACATAGTCTCCTTCTTGAAAATCTTGTAATCTACGATGAGAGTCAGCTGAATATTTATAACTATCATTGCTCTTATTGATCCGCTGTCTAATATGTGTATGCAATTCATGAATGTGTCATGCAAATGCATCGGCCGACTCTGAAGATCTTTGAATGACAGACATGGGTGAAACTAAAGGACTCTTTGAAAAAGCAATGGACTCGAAATAAATAATCATATGACCTAAAACTTGAAAAACTGAAACAAAAGAACACTTCTCATGGGTGACACGTAATTTCTCATCATAAATATTATAAACAAGGATGATTTTCAGGTATCCCAATACTTGAGAATACACACTATAAATACCAAGTCTTGAGCAGATCTTGGCATCAGCCATTATGTCCAAAATGTCATCAAGATGCGAGATAGGGACTCTGGCCATCATATCCACCATGAAGTGGATACGTCGCAAGGTGGCATGACACTTAACTAAAGCTTTGTGGACGGCCAAGATATGCCCACATGTGCGCCATATGCCATCGTTTTTTAAAGCAAAAAGGGCAGGCTTGGCACAGAAAACAAAACTCCAACTTAAACTTTCCTTATTGAATTCTTCCTTGAGAAGTTTATTAAATTGACGCTGCATTTCATTATTGTCTGCGGGGTTCACCTGGTATGGAGGAAAGCTTGACAGGATTGATTCAGGAACAAGATCGATTGTATGTTGAATGTCCCATTTAGGTGAAAATTTATCCCATAAATCATCTGGTGGGATATCACAAGTCATGTGGGTGTCTACCATCATATCTTCACTAGTCTCTTCTTCAATTTCATTTGTGTTCACCACGGTAAGAGACGTAGATTGGGAGACTGCATCAATTAAATCACACATGACACCTGGAAGTGAGGTGGTCTCAAACTCTTCGACCTTTTCATCACTAGCACACACTTCGTCATCCTCAACGATGATGAGCGATGCCTCAATTTCTTCCATTTCATCACTAGTGACGTTAGGCACGTACTCTGCCACTTCATAAACATCATGTTTGGATTCTTCCAACTTGCCGTTCACCAAAGCATAACGTTGATCATCTTTTCCATAGTTAGGGCTAGTCTGGTTAAATGCCTCTAATTTGTCGTTGGGATTCTGGAAAGATTTTCTAAAATGGTTGTCAATGTTGTCCAGACATCGAAATATGCGGGCCAAAGCCTCTAGAATTTGATCCTAATTCATGGTAGTGATGCATAATTCAAAACCATGACCAAAACGAATGGGCACATAACGGAAGACTTGTCCTAGGTTCTTCCTAAACTCGACTTTATGGACTGGATGACTCACAATATGAATGCGATGAATTTAAACTACAATGAACTGACACTAATTAATTTTAGATGATGTGACTCAAATCTGGAAAATTTTCAAATTAGGAAACTTTCTAAAATTGGAAAGTTTCTAAAATCGGAAACTTTCTAAATCTGGAACTTCCCTAAATTAGACCTAAAAATCAAAACCCTAATTTGATAACTCGATCTAGACAAAACCATGCAAGCCTAATCTCTGATACCAAATTTGATGCAGGATGGCCTAGTTATGATGCATGTTTATAAACACAATTATTCGGCGGAAATAAAAGGCAATAATAATATAAAATTCGAGCATTAATCATCATAACTGAGAAAATCATAAAGGAAACATGCAATGGAGCGGGCCATCATCACAACCATGGAGTATGGAATTCAATTATTACTTAGGTTGGATCCGGCGAGGGATGAGACCTCCCGATCTTGCATGGTCATACTCAATCGATCAATGAAGATCACTAGTCCGAAGAATCAGGAAGTTTCTCGGATTAGGGATTTGAAAATTTGGGGGTTTAGGGTTTAGATCGATTTTTAAGGTTTGATCGAGGAAGAATTAGCAAAACTGGAAAATAGAAAGAAGAAAATAATTACCTTGAAGAATTTGGAGGGGCACAAGAAGAAGTTAGAAGAAGAAGATCAAGGAGAGAGAAGAAGCATCATGAGAGAGAGAGAAGAGAGAAGCCACTAAAGAGGTTTGTCTTTTCATTAATAATCAACTAATCACGTTATTAGGGCTTAGCCCACTTAAATAAGCAAGAAGAAAACATAAAAGTACCAAAATACCCCTAAAATATCTCTAAAAAACAACTTAAAAAAAAAAAAACAGTTCGTACGTTGGCCGGGCGCTTGGTGACCAATTTGGCCGGGCGCCCGGCTAAGACAAAAACTGTCCAGCAAGAAAAACTCCAAAATTGCAGAATTTCGGGCGCCCGGGCGCCTGACCACCTTCAGAAAGGCAATTTTCTATTCTTTCAGTCGGGTCTTCTTCCATTCTACACATGTGTCTTCTATGTGCCAAATTACATGCGTAGGGTCTTCAATGCTCCTCAATCATCGCCTAGCCACAAGGAAGATGCTTGTGGGGGGCGCTTTCTTCGCCAATAGACTTTGAAGGCTAGATGTCCGCATCATATATGATTTTGGGACTGTTTGTGTTCCACATTTTGCACGGGTTACTTTGAGTCAGTGTATGCCACTCTTTTTTGGGTCTTAAAGTGTATGTCACAATTAATACCAGTTCAGAGTGTTAGCATATCAAGTGTCATACACTACCAGATTACTAAATAGCTCTCCATTTTTGTAGTGGCCAATTGATTTGGATAAAGAATCTCCGAATAATAATACCCATGAGGGTGTACTTCTATGGGAATGGAACACATTAGAAATTAGGCCGACAACACACGTGTTAGAGATCTAGGCCATTCATCAGGCAAGGTACCTTGTTCCGTTGATCAGGCAAACCAAACTTGTATAAGGAAAATGGGGCCTCAGAAAATGTCCAATAGTCCAGATTCAACGTACATGTGTGGCTAACTTGATGAATGTGCCACTCTGATTTTTGAGACATGAGATGTGTTCCACCTCTTCAGGCAACATTCGCTTGTTAGTGCAAAAACTCTCTTCAGAAATATCTAAAGGTTGTTTCCCGAAATAACGTTATTTCCATAATTACTTTTTTATCACCATCATCAAAGCCTTCCCCTAACTACTTGGGGTCAGCTCCATAATTGTTTTTTAATAAGAAATTAATTAAGGTACCTAACCAAACACATTTAAGTTAGCCAATAGTGAAAGCTATATGGCATGTACTGTAGGTTACGTAGCATGTAGTGTAGCTTGTAGCCTATGGTACATGCGACTTGTTCTATTTTCATGCATTGTGTAGCACAAAAGCTACACTATGCACCTCTCTCTTCCTTTTGCACCAGTTAGGAGCGAGTTGATTCAAATTGAAGGGTACGAAAGGTCTAGGGGAAGGCCCAAAAGGACGTGGGTGGTGGTAGTAAGAAAAGACTTGATGGCCTATGGTTTAATTGAGGATATGGCCCTCAATAGAGTGGAATCACAGAACATGATTCATTTAGTCACTCTAAGTAGCTGGGATAAGGCTTAGTTGATTATTGTTGTTGTTGGAACCTTCAAGACATGGGCCTCTTTTATTTTTGTTTGTTTTTGCTTTAAAAAAAAAATGTATAACCATTGATTTTCCAAGCCATGAATGGGCTGGTTATGGTCATTGGATCAAAATGGTTCCATCAGTACATGTTCTCTAAGTGTTCTCTAACAAATGGACTATTCATATTGATAATTGGGCCTTCTTTGATCTAAACTTTCAATTTTTTATATGGTGTTGATCAGGTAAAAAAAATAAAAATTGTCTGATCAGTGGGATCCTTCATTTTGCCTATGAAAAGAGGGGTGAACCTAATGGATGATCCAAATCAATGATTCGACCATCCATGCGTGTAAAAGCGTCCAGTAAACTTTGAGGAATTGAGATATTGCTGAATGAGGAATTTTGGGATGGATTGGATGTAATTTGTTATGCCAGCTTGAGTCAGTGGTAAGGTTTATTCCCCTCAGACTGTGTTGTCGGTGACAGCAAACTCTTCTCTTTGTTATCTCTACTTTATTCATCTTGTCAGAGAGTGGAGCTGGCAATTCTGTGTTCTTGTTCATGTGGTTATGGTGGTTTGTTTTTGCTGGTAGTTCACGGTGGTGGTGATAATGTGCCTGGCTGTTGGTGTTGTGTTGACATTGTCATTTCATCTTCCGCCTTTTTTTTTCCTTCTCTTTTTTGAACTTTTTTGCTGGTGATGGCGCTGCTTGTGGCACATTGTAAATATTGTGTTCCTTCATGTCTGGCCTTTCATCTCATCATTAGCCTCCTGCTCTTACCCTCACATTCACACTTATAATAATGCTTTATTCTAAGAAAAACTGCCTTTGAATTTTTTTTCCTCCTTTTCTATGCATGTACTCTTATGTAATGTATGTCTGTTATACGTTATCATTTCGTTTGTTGGCAACTCTTCACTATATTTGCAAGATGAAATGAATACCGCTTGTTGCAGAATGTGAATCAAGATACGGATGAAATGTTCGATGACTTATTTGATAAGTATGGAAAGGTGGTGTTTAGAAGAAGTGATCAAAAGCCTCCCAGCGCTGAGGCAGATGATGATGCAGAAAGCCTGTCATGTAAGCCCACTCACTCCTAGATTATGGATGCATTTATTTGATGATATCTAAAGTTATATTATCTATCCATTAAATTGGAATAAATTTAAGCTATACAAATATTGTGCAAATAATAACAATAACAAGGAAAGGAAAGATAAAGTTATGGCCGGGCCCTTGATTGAGTGGAATGGCGGAACAGGATTTGTGTAGCCGACCTCTATTAGTTGGGTAAGGCTTGGATGGTGATGAAGGAAAGGAAAGATAGATTAAATGTCTTGCGCAAATAGCTGTGCATATCCAGCCTGCCGATGTGTTATATGGCCCTTCAGGAAACACTAAGGGCGTGTTTGTTTAACTATGGTAATAGGTAAATCACTGGAAATCAGTAATAATTACTTACAAGTGGAATTGCAAGTAAGCCGCACTTTTGACGTGACAGTTTTGCTAAAGTCGAGGAACACAACATAAAATTTATATGGCCCACAGTGATGTATTTGTCGCATCCACGCCGTTCATTTGTTTTATCCCCTAATTTTAGGCATAAGCCCAAATATGAGCTGGATTTAATACAGATGTGGCCCACACGGAAGCTAAAATGGGAATTGAAAATCTACCGTTGAAAACTTCTCGTGGGCCATAAAAGTTTTGGATCCAGCAGATATTTAGTTTTTTTGCTTCATTCATGTCATTCTGACCTTTTGAACAGGTTCGATGACAGATACTCATCACTGTGGGCCCCACACAAAATTTCAGTTTTAACTGTGCACGGCAGTATTCCCTTGTTTCCCATGGTGTGCTTCACTTGAGCTTACAATCTATGTCATTTTTGGGTTGGTTCCCTAAAGGGATTCGATAAAATAGATGGACGGCATGGATTGATTATATACATCATTGTGGGACCCACAGATTTTACGTCCCCAATTTGTCCGCTACAATCTGGCTTTCCCAGGCGCATTTATTGCATTACTTACACCTATCACCAAATGTATGGAAAAAATAATCATAAACCATTTACCAGCATTTACTCAGGTAAATGGAGAAACAAACACGCCCTAAACTGACCTGAGTAATCCAGGAAGTGGATCTAGTGCTGTTGGAGGCATGGCATTTTCACACGTCCATGTCATTTCTTCACACTAGGCATACATAGATGAGGCTGAAACCATTTGTGCTGTATTTCCAGTAGTGAATGGGCCATGGTCCAAGAATCAAAATGTTTGGATGATCCTTGCCCTTCAATTGCTGGCATAGAAACCAAAACTGAAAGACAAAAGTCAGCAATGGTTCCCATCTAGTGAGAAATGGTCCATCCATTTGATGGTTAATTTTTGGTCAATGGCCAATCAGAGTCAGAGCCAGCAGATCCATAGACATGCCATATGTATGGTACAAAATCTGGAAGTATGAAAATGCCATGCCTCCAGAGGCAGTTGACCTGTTCCAATTGAGCCTATCACAAATTCAAGCTGATTACTTCTATCCCCATCAGGTAGCAAATTGTTAACTTAGACAGTAGTACTGGGTGGCTGGGGTCTCTAGTCAATAGAAACATGTGCCCTTCTTCCAAATTGTTAATTGAAAAATCAACATTTTGTGAGAATGCTCTATAGGGTAGTTGATCCAAAATAAAATACCCATGACTTTCATGAAGCAAGAATTGCCTACTCAGACTTTTGGGCATTCTAGATTTTTAGCATTTCCCAAAATTATTGTAATTGTCTTGTTAATGTCCAGGCACTTATGTTGATTGTAGTTGGATTTACTGCCGGAGTGCTTGCTAACTGCATCATTTGCTTTCAGTTTTGGATTTTTTAAGTAATGTCTAGGCACATGTTTAGTTGGATTTACTCCCTAAGTGCTATGTAACTAATGCACATATTTCGGCTCTAGAGAGTAATATGAGGTGCAGGCAGGCATAGACACATAGTGGCTCTAGAAAATTGATATCCCATACTTATATGATAGAGTTTTGGGGTTTTTATATATTACTCCCTCATTAATTTGGTATTTATATCCCTGTACCTAATTGATAAGCTTTTCGTTAGGCTTCCTCATTAGTTAAGTTTATTTTCATTGAAAAAAAAGTTTATTTTCATTGCACTACTTTCCAATTTCCATTAGTTATCTGCAAATTCCATTATGTTAAGTGAGCTTTTTTCTTAAATGACAAAAATGTCCCTCTTTGTTTAGTGACAACAAAAACCTTGTTATTTTCATAAATGACAAAACTACCCCTATACGTAAAATGGTGTGCGTATGCCGTACAACTTGTCCAATAGAGTGCCTTACCAGTGAAGTGGGACACCCCACACATCACACCTTTCCAATCATCATGTGGACCATTGTATGCACTTGGAGGTTTTTGGGTGGTTCTCCACGGTTTTCTATGGTGTGGCCCACATACAGCAGTTTTAGAATAATCTTCATTCTACAACATTGATCCCATCATGTTTGTTCCAGGCCCTTCACCAGCGGGGACAATATGTTTCTGCATGGTGAAAATAAGGCTAGTTCAGTCATCAAGTGGGCCATGCATGTATGGAAAAATGTGGAGCCATTGTATCTTTCAAAGTCATCAGAAGATGTCATCAAATGTCTTCTTTTTTTCTTTTCTTTTATTTTCTTTCTTTCTTTCTTTCTTTCTTTTTTTTCTCTAACTTACCAATCACAAGTGGCAATGCACCTTACATGAGCAAGATCCAAACCATTAGTTATTTGTCAGACTGCTTTCACCGTCGAAGACTTCTTGGGCCAATAACCAGGCTGGTCTACTAGTTACGTGGCCCACGCATGCAAAAAAGAAATCAACAGTCCCTATTTAATATACATGTGGCCTAAGTATTTTTTGGCTAGGTCACGTTCATGGTGGACCACAAGTGATGAAGTTCACATCATGTTTATGTGCCATGTTGGCACATGTGGTGCAAAATCCTCTAACTCGTGTGAGTATACCAGTAGTTTCATAATACCACAAAGCGAGGAGATCCAATCTACTAATATTTGTCTGAATTAGCGATCAAGCATTCATTATCTATGCATATAGCGCACAAGTATGAGATCCAGTCCTTTCATCTATCGGTCCTACCACTGATCAGAGATGACTTGAGGATTACAGATGACCAGTTAGGGAAATTTCCAACCAACGGTCAACGTTTATAAAAAAAAAAATCAAAATAGACGACCAATCCCGACGCATTGCTTGTGTGCCACATCTAGAGAGGTTGAGTGTTTGGTAACTAATTCATATATAAGCGTTTAGAATAGATGGGCCATACGAGATCCACATCTTTCATCTGTAGGTTGTCCCTACTGATCTGAGATCAGTTGAGGATTACAGGTTGAGGAGTACAGACGAATGGTTAGGGAAATTTCCAACCAATGGTCACCATTTATAACAAAAGTACAATAGGTGAACAATCCTGATACACTGCATGTTTGCACATCTAGAGAGGTTGAGTGCTTGGTAACTAATTCATATATAAGCATTTAAAATAGTTGGGCCATGCAATCTACTATGAGATAGTGTTTTTGTTAACTTGTATATTTTATTGCTTCATTTTTTTTTAATAGATTGCAATGAATCAAATTTAATGTTTTAATGACATCAATGCAGTTGCTGTTGCTCTTGCCAATGTTGCAAATGAGGTGAAGGCTGCAGATATCCGTGTTCTCTTTGTGAAGCCTCTTGTATATTGGACTCGCTTTTTTATCATTATAACAGCTTTTTCTCGCCCACAAATTGATGCAATAGGGTATGTGGTACAGTTCTCACTTTCAACGTATGTGATCATTTGCTTAGGAAAACTTTAAAAGATGGAATGATGTGCCTGCAGGAGTTTAGATTCCATGATGATTTATCCCTAACAAGAAAATGTAATCCATTTTAGATGAATCTTTTAGGGAATGCTTGGATGTACCTCAAGGCACCATTGGATTGGCAATCCATGGTGATTTGGATGAATATCCAAATGGAAAAGCAGTTGGTGTGGGTGCCTTTTTTCTGGAAATGGAATCCAGAATAAATGCAACTCTGCACTCCTCATCTAGATGACTTCAAGTAGTTCCTGAAGTTATCCAGATACAAAGGCCAAGCACATCCCATCCACCTTGAAAGATTACAATACTGAAAGGTATCTTTAGTTTTGTCCTAGGTTTGTGTTCTCATAGATGTCAAACAACCACTTTATCTAAAAGCTCGATCTGTTAGAGGATGGCATATCAATGTATATCAAGGGACTCTAATACTCCCCTGCACGTGTCGGGTGGAACTCCGCATGGGAACATATTGGGCAAGGGTGGAGGGACACTCACAACTCACACCATAAACGGCCCCCCGTGGGAGAATATATTACCGGTGGCATATTTGCCACTTCCGGGATTCGAATACAGGACCTTCCGCTCTGATACCATGTCAAACAACCACTTTATCTAAAAGCTCGAGCTGTTATTGGGCAAGGGTGGAGGGACACACAGCTCACAGACACTCACACAATAACACCCCCCCCCACCCCCCCCACCCCCCCCCCCCCCCGTGGGAGAATATATTCCGGTGGCGCTCTAACAATAGAAAGAGATGTTTTTCAATCTGTCTGATTTTTCTTGGTTTTATCTTTATTCTCCATTTTATTCATTAAAAAAAAAAAAATCTTAGCTTCTAAAAAAAAAAAAGTTTTTGAGTGGGTACCCTTATAAGTAGTAGGAATGACATGGATGTTTTCTTTTATATTCTTTCCATGGTATTCAGGTCCAAAATAAGAGATTTAGCTGAGAAACAGTACAGGAAAGTTGCATATGGAGACACCAAACCCAACTCATGGACCTTACTAGACTTTGGTGAGCATTCTAATTTTAATCTGTTCAGCTTTACCATGCAGCTAATTTAGTGCCTTAAAAATTTAGGTTGCATTTGGATGCAAGTCAATCAAATTGTGGAAACTCAGTTTGGACTACATTTGAAAAAAAAAAAGCTCAAATGGTCGTTCCACCCAATATTCATAGCGGCCACATGCATTTCAAAAGGTGTGATGTTTGGAAATATAGACAGTGCATTATGCATAGCAGCATAGGGCAGAATAGAATTTATCCATCAAACCAGCCCAAAATGCCACATCAGCTATTTTCTTCTCATTGAAGAATAAGCACGATGGGAATTCAGCTCCATGGGAATTCAGGAACATCTAAATGCATCCCTGGCCCAAAGGCAATGGAAACAATTAATAATGATTCCTATCATTTGTGAGGAGGAAGTGGTCCTCCAATTGCAGTTACACTTTTTTGAACTCCAACTTGAAAGTAATGTGTGAGCGTGATTTGGAGGTCAAATCCTCAATGCAAATGCTATGGAAATCTCAATTTGGTTACTTACACTTGGAGGAAGTGGTCCTCCAATTGCAGTTACACTTTTTTGAACTCCAACTTGAAAGTAATGTGTGAGCGTGATTTGGAGGTCAAATCCTCAATGTGAATGCTACGGAAATCTCAATTTGGTTACCTACACTTGATTAGACTAATTACTGCAATCCACTTGATAGTGCATGCAAAGGCACCCTTACTGTCTTTGCACAATGTAATAATGTGCGTGCATGCATCTACATATGTGTGTGTGTATAATATGTAATGATAAATTATGCACATACTTACAGCTGTGCTTTGGAAATCCATGTAATTTAGAAAGCAAATATAATAAAAAATCAAATGCATACTTAACCTGCATCCAAGCTTTTAAAACCAAACAACTATAAGGAAATATTGTCTTCACAATGTCAGTTAAGTCTCTTGCTAAAGGAACAGGAGAGAGCAAATAAAGTGTTCACTGATCATCATCTCCTCATTTCCTTTTCTTTGTATTTATTTTTCCTTCTCTTAGGAAAGTTGTTACTCATCAACACCACCACCATCATCATGGCCTTGTCCCAGCTGTTAGGGGCCGGAGTTCAAAATTGTGTTTTGCCAATCTTTCCCATCTAAGGCCCCCTACCCTGGGTAATTGAATGAGTCATCATATCCCTCTCACCACCTTGATCGAAGTCCTTTCAGGCATTCCTTTCTTTTGCTTTTCGGGCCCCTTCACTCAAATCACCATTCCTCTCCTTATTGGATCTCTTTCCTTCTTTGAACATGACTAAATCATCTCATGAGCTCTCTATCATTGTCTCGTGTCAGAGCTAGTCCCAGGTTGCTTTATTCCTAGTCTCCCAACATCCATCTCAACATCCTCATGGACCTCATCTTTATAATGTTCATTATCTACTTATATACTTCGCCCTATATAACATAGCCAGTCTACTAGTTCTTTTATAAAATTTCCCCTTAAGTTTCATTTGCAGTACAATGATCACACAACACACCGAAGGCACATCTCCACTTCATCTTCCCAACTCTTTGGAACATCTTCCTTGATCTCTCTATTGTTTTGGATCTCCTTGCCATCAATTTTAACTAAAGCTCCGCTTCTATGATTATTCTACTAAAAGTTGTGGTCAATATATTCTATCTTGGCTTTGCTAATTTTATTACCTCTAAATTCTAAAGCCTTCCTCTAAACCTCCAATTTAGTAATGACCCCTTTTCTGTAGCCTCATCGACCAACACCATGTCAAAAGAAACGACATGCAGCAAGGGACCTAATCCTGGAAACTAGTGGTTGAATTAATCTATAATGAGTGTAAAAATGTAAGTTCTTGTGGACCCTTGACAAATAGCCACCTCCACCGTCAAAGCATTTGTTTCACTAACAAACATTCTCCTTTTACAATAGCACCCATATACATGTCTTTGATGATGTTCTATACAATATATTAGGGACAAGAGAAGGTGAGAAAGATGTCTTCAAACTTGCAAAAATGAGAGAGGAAGGGTAGGGACCTAGATCATGTTAGAGCAATGACCAAAGGGTATTGGTTAAGGACGGTGAGATTAAGGAAAGGTGGAAAAGCTATTTGCAAAACTTGTTTAATGGCAATCAAGATCAACAACTGACGCTATTTTTCTACTTAGACAATTGATGGAGAAATGTATAGGGAGAGGTGGAAGGATTCCACATGGTTTTATTGACGTTTTTTCCTCTCCTTTTACAGGGTCTTTATTGACTTGGAGAAAGCATAGTATAGGGCCCTTAGAGATAATTTGGTGGGTTTGAGGAAAGAAAGGACTCTCAAGAGCATATATTGACATGATTAAGGACATTTGTGTGGGAGACATAACAAATTTAAGGACCACTAGTTGAAAGAAAAGTGAGTTCCAATTATTGTACCAAGTGTTGGCATTGAGTTTGTATCTTTTTGCATTGGTTAGGGATGAGTTAATGAGGCATTTACATGAAGAGGTCCCTTAGTGTTTGTTGTTTGTAGATGGCATAGTCTTGAATGCCCAGTCAGGGGCGGGGGATAAATGCAAAGCTAGGACTATGGAGGAATTTAGAATCTAAATGTTTTAGAATCAGTTGGACTAAATCAATGTATAAATGCACTTTTATTTTTCTTTTTGAAAGGTGATAAATTTATTAGGCAATAGCTAAACAGAAATGGAAAACAAAGAAAAGCCCAAACGAGTGCAAAACAAGACTAGACTAGAGCCAACAAGCTCAAGAAACCCAGACCCCAACGTCAAGGAGCCCGCTCCTTGATAAATTGACAAACCTTACGAAGGACCCCCACATTGTAGACCGCTTATTATCAACACAACGACTATTTCTCTTAGTTTAGATAACCCATAAGATCGCAAGTAACGCGACCATCTCTTCTTCCCAAGCTTCCCTCCACTACTCGCTTCCCAGGACCTGAGATGACCTTCGATAGAGCCAGATGACTCCTAGGAGACCTCCGCTTGCTGTAGCATACCATTCCAAATAGCAGAGGCATGCATGTAATAAAAGATTGATGCAATTTTAGTAACAATAGGAGTGCAAACGAGGAATTAGTTAAGATTCCTAACTAAGAAGTACCCCAAAATAACCATTTTCAATATCTTGGGTCGATAATTCATGAAAGTGAAGAGATTGTGAAGGGTGCTACTCATTGAATCAGAGCTGGGTGGATGAAGTGGAGATGTACCTCTAGAGTTTTATTTGATCATTGCATACCAAATAAACTGAAGGAGAGAGTTTTCTAGGATACTTGTAAGATCAGCCATTCTTTATAGGATAGAATGTTGGGCAGTCAAGGAACAACCATTTGGAGTATCCTCGATATTAACAAAATATCCTTGATATTATCCGTATCTCTAGCTTGGTGATACCGATAACACTGGTAGCGATACCGATAACATAGGTAGTACTAGAAATTTCAGGTATCGGCAATATATCACTAAGTATCGCCAATGTATCGATATCATGTCAAGTGCCTGCTAGCCTAGCTGGTTGACGCCTTGGCATTTCAAACAACAGGTCTCAGGTTCGAGACATACTAACTGCACCAATGAGTGCATTGTGTGACTTACAGTGTGGGTGCGTTGCATGACTAACAGAATAAAAATTTCACCCTTCCAAAAAAAATATATATATATCGATATCGCCAATGTTTTTTTACTTTGTAAATTCCAGGTGTTGCTTGTATCGCCAATATTTTTTACTGTGTAAATTTCAGGTATCACTTGCATCGCCAGTGTATCAGTGATATTTTGATAATATCACCAATGTATTGATATTGCCGAAAATCTATTTATTTTAAAAAAAAATTCCATCTCAAATTTTTTATTGGTGCATGGTTGCATGCAATGTTCAAATTGTTGACAATAATATCAATAAAATCGCAATATTATCCTTATCAAAACATGGGTGATATCAAGACCACAATATTTCTTATCCTTTCTAGTTGTCGACGAAACATCGTATGTTGTGGATATTCTGAAATGTCGATGGATGTTTGGATGGAAGGTTGGTTGGTTGGATGGATGGGATAGTTGGACTGATTTCTTAGGACAACAGATGCTTTTAGGCCCCCATTAAATGGAAACTTTTTATGTATGCATTTTTTTTTTTTTTTTGCAATTTTTTATTCCTCAATATGCAAATATGTGTATTTTAGTATCTCTTGATTTTTCACAGAAAATTCCACTGTTTTCCCCATGTTTCCCCAACGTTTTTTATTTTTATTTTTATGACGACAGGGTGTCCCTACCCCTTTTTAAGGCGAGACTAATCTTGGGGAAACATTGGGGAACCACATATTAGTAGGATGAGCGTTGTTGAAAGGAGGATGTTGAGATGGATTAGCAATGAGGGAGGATTGAATTAGAAATAAATGCTTTCAGGGAAATTTAGTTGTAGCACCAATAGGTAATAAGATGAGGGAAAATAGACTTAGATGGTTTAGTTATGTGCAATGGAGACTAAGAATTGCACTAGTTAGAACTTAGGAGATATTTGGTTCAAGTTGAAGGCTCTAAAAAGGCAAGGGGAAGGTCCAAAAGGACGCGGGTGGAGGTAGTGAGAAAGACTTGATGACCTATGGTTTAACTAACGTTATGGTCCTTGATAGAGTAGAATGGTGTAACAGGATCCATGTAGTCAAACCCAAATAGTTGGAATAAGGCATGATGATGATACACTCTTTAATGTTGTCAATAGGTCATTCTAGTACTGCTTTCCTACTCTCACTGAAAACATAACTTCCTAAGTACTCTGTCATATGCTTTCTCTAGGTCGATTAAAACCATGAGTAAATTCCTCATCTTCTCTCTACTTTTACATCTGTAGATTTGTAAACTAGAAGTAGGAGAAAGAAGAAGAAATAAGAGGAGAGGAGAGTTGTGAAAAGAAAGGAAAAAAGGATTATATGCTTGGACATCCCCTTTCCTCCTATTTATATTAATAATAAGCAAGTGAAAAATGCAAAAACACCCTTAATGTCCTAACCAAGAGTTCTAATCCAATTTAACTAAAGAATACGCAAGAGGCCCACATCCATATCCATTAGGTGCGCCATATAGTTGTATGAGCCATTATTCTTATGCGTTAACACTCCTCTCTCAAGCTGGAGCATAGATATTGTTGATGCCAAGCTTGGGGTATATGCATGTAGACTCACTATGAGGTAGAGCCTTGGTGAATACATCAACAAGTTGATCCTAAGATCGGGCATATGGAATAGAGGTTTCACCACTGAGACCTTCGTATAAAGTGACAGTCCACTTCAAAATATTTGGTTCTTTCATGATAAACTGAATCGTTTGTAACATGGGCTACCGCCTAATTATCACAAAACAATTGCATGGGTAGATTCACCATAAACCCTATTTCCTGCAATATTATTATTTTTTATTATCCACATTAGCTCACAAATAGTGTGAACCATTACTCTATATTAATTACTCTATATTCTGCTTTAGCGCTTGATCGGGCCATAACACTTTGCTTCTTACTCTTCTATGTGACTAGATTTCATCCCACAATCTACAATACCTAGTAGTAGACCTCCAATCTGTCAAAGAACTTGCTCAATTTGTATTAAAATACTCAATGACCTGAAGATAATTGTTTTGTCTATACAAAATTTCCTGACTTGATGCTCCTTTAAGATACTGCAAAATCCGAACAACTACACCACCCATGTGAGGTACTTTCATAGAGCTCATAAATTGGTTCACCATACTCGCAGCATAAGATTTGTTTGGGCCAATGATAGTTAAATAGACGAGTTTCCCAACCAATCTTTTATACCCTCGTAGGCATGGTGTGCCGTAAAGGTTGTTACGTAAAGGTAACGATGGCAACCATTACACGTTATAGGGTCGTAACGGCCGTTATGGAAAAAATGACCTGTAAATGCCGTTACAGCCCCAGTAATGGCGCGTTACGCCCTCCGTAAAGGCCCCATAATGGGTCATTATGGGGCCTATACATGTTTTTTGAATTTTTTTCAATAAAAAAGAGACCGTAACGGCCGTTACACTTACACCCTGTATCGTAAGGGTAATAATGGTGGTCGTTACGGTCACTGTTACCATTATGGAATACCTTGCTCCTGGGTATTCAAATACATCTCCTTGATCACTAATAAGTTTGTAATTCAAATTCATTGGTGTATGAACTGATTTGGTACTAAGAAGACTTGTCTCTATCAAATCCAAAACGTATTTTTGTTTGGATAAATTAATTCTTTCCTTTTGATCTGGCAACTTCTATATCTAGAAAGTATTGAAGATGGCCCAGATCTTTTGTGGAAATATGCCTCTGAAAATGCTACTTCAGCTTCTTAATCTTCCTATCACCACTTCCCGTAACCATAGTATCATCAACGTTACTACTAACACAATAAAACCTGAGATGCTTTTCCGTACAAAGACGGAATAATCTGCATGACTTCGAACAAAGCATAATTCATCACAACTTCACCGAATTTGCCAAACTATGCACGTGGAGATCAATTCATAGATCGCCTTTCTCAGATTACACACCTTGTTTGACCCTCCCTAAGCAACGAATCCAGATGGTTGCTCCATATAGATCTCTGTGAGATCATCATAAAGAAATGCATTTTTAGCGTCTAGTTGGAAGAGGGCCAGCCATGATTTACAGCCATAGAAAGGATAACTTGAATGGAGTTCAACTTGATAGGAGAGAATGTTTCAATATAATTAACACTAAGGGTCTGACTATGTCCTTCCGCAATAAAGCGAGTCTTCAAACGTTCAATAGTACCGTTAACATAAAACCTGATGGTATCCACCCGCTTGCAAGCAACAACACGTTTACTAGCATATAGACTAGTGAGCTCCTAAATGTTATTTTGATAAAAAGCGGTCATTTCCTCTTCCATGAGGTGATTTACTCATTAAAACACTGGAGTATCTGGAAGTAAGACTTCATAAGGTGATTTACTCATTAAAACACTGGAGTATCTGGAAGTAAGACTTCATAAGGTGATTTACTCATTAAAACACTGGAGTACCTGGAAGTAAGACTTCATAAGGTGATTTACTCATTAAAACAGTCAAAGGCATTCGATTTATCCAAAAACGCCATGAGTATTGCAAGACTCTAATAATTCTAATACCATGAAGTTTGTGGATGCCTGATACCATGTAATTCTGGATAAATAAATAAAAAACACGCTCTGATACCATGTAATTTTGGAAGGATCCCTCATTATCCAACATCTAGTTTCTGGATTGTTGTTGTATCACTTTCTTAACCACATTTGTTGACCACCGATCAAAGTTAATATCTTCCAACTTGGGAGAAAGATGGATTAGATCAGAAACAAGATTGCTCTAATACCATGTGGATTTGCAAATTAGAAGTAGAAGAAAGAAGAAATAAGAGGAGATAAGAGAGTGGTGAAAAGAAAGGAAAAGAGAATTATATGGCTGGACGCCCCCTCTCCTCCTATTTATATTAATAATAAGCAAGTGAAAAAGACAAAAACACCCTTAAGTAACAAAAGCAAAACTTCCCCTTTAAGTCCTAACTAAGAGTCATAACCCAATTTAACTAAAGAATAGACAGGAGGTGCTAGGTGGGCTGTGCAGTTGTATGGTCCACATCCGTGGGCTGTATAGTTGTATGGCCTATATTTCTCATGGGTTAACAACATCAATTGTTTAAGTAGAAAAATTGCTTTGGACGTTGATCTCCCTGGCGTGTGATATCCTTTTTTCTTCTTTACTCCAACTACTGTCATAACTTCTAGTATGACTCATAAGTTTGATCTTCAGGCAATTGATGTAACTTCGTGGATCTTGTTCATTGTTGTAACTAGGCATCATGATGCTTGCCTCCACCTCGTTTGGCATTTTCTCTATGTTCAAAATTTTATCGACAAGTAGTTGAGCAGGCTAATCAGATTTCACTGGTTGTTCGTACATATCAAAAAATAAATAATAAAAAAGAATACATAGAAGTTTAGTTTTCTCTGAGAGACATGCATGCATGAGAATTTGAAATAGCCAACTCACAAAGGTTCTTTAAAAGGTGGAGGCTTCTTCCTCAAAATGTACATTGTCATTGTTTATTCATGCAGTTTTCTAGCGTGTATAAAATTCCTTGCCAATTTGTGAAAAATAGTGTTTTCTGGATGAACTGTAAGATGTTTTTACTAGTTGAGCCTTGTGAAATTGTGATGATGGAAAATTGTGTAATGTTGAAACCTCAAACCAGGGATTCAAATTGCTTAACCCAGTGATTTATTTGTGTTCTGTATTTTTTATAGAGAAATATTCACATACAACATTGTATGTGAACTTGAACATATGATGCTTTCTTTCCTGTCGCTTTTTGCAACATCCAATGCGAAAGCTAGGATGGTCTATTCATCAGGGGGGCTGCAATTTTGAAATTAATGGACAGCTGGTCCAAGTCAGTATAGGTTTGGCCCAGCTAATGAGTGGATTTTTGCTCTTCGTGATCTTCATGGAATGGCCTACCACACAGCTCAGATGTTCCACGAAGTAACACATTAATAGAAAATAAAAATATTGCACGTTTGAGTTCATCAACAACATTGTTTGTGAACATTTCTCTTCTCTGATACGTACAAACATGTTGACCTTTACAAAGGATGGAGATTCCATTGGCTACTTGTTGCATTGGTCCTATCCAATCAACTTCAAGTCTTGCCTAAATTGGTCAAGTTCGGTTCGGTTCTGGTTTCTTGCTGGGAAATTATTTGCCTGGTTCTAATGCACAATCTGTTGACTGCCATTGCAGGTGATGTAGTTGTCCACATATTTCTTCCCGAACAGAGAGCATTCTATAACTTGGAAGAATTCTATGGCAATGCAACATCCATCGAGTTGCCCTTTGACACTCGATCATCGTTTCGCAGCTGAAAGGAGTCAACCTTCCCAAGTCATGAAATTCATGGTAGATACAGATGATGGTCGACTGAAAATGGGCAGTTCCATCATTGAGCCTCCTTTATTTATGCTGCATTCCTCTATTCCTGCTTTAGTCTCATTTCCGAGGAGTCCTGATGGGTCTTATGCAGATGGATTTAGCTAAACTTAAAGGACACGAGAGGAATTTTACTTGGGTGTAATTCTTCTTGGCTTCTTATTATTGTTAGTTTTCCCATGTATTTGCATTGGACACTTGTGAATACGAAGAAAAGCAAAGTGAACTCTTTGTAAAGTAAAATCGTCTTAATTTATTTTTGCTTTTATTATAGGGATTTTCATCCAAAAATCCTCACAACTAGTGTTTTTGGAAAAAAAAAAAAAAAAAACCTTCAACTTTTATATTTTACAAAAGCATACTTCCAAACCTACTAATTAATGTAAAATAACCTATTTGCAGATGGAAATAAAAAGACCCAAGATAAAGAAATAAAGAGGTTTGCTACGTGCTCTTATTCAATAAAGCTCGTGTACATGCCACACATGTGCTGGCATAACACATACATGCAAGATCTAGTCCATCCATCAAGTTGGTCTAACCTTGTACATGTTTTTTTCAAAAAAGAAAATCAGATTTATTCACCATGTAGACCTCAATATTGGAAACAGGTGAATGGGTTGAAAAAAAAGAAAAAAAATACTTCATCCAAGTTGAGCCATACATCGTTTTGTAAACTATAGCCCACCTAACGGGTGGATCAATCTGAATCTTGGGTTAGGGCATCGATATAGTGCAGTCTAATGGATGGATTAGATTTCGGACCTATTGTGACACGCTGGCAAATATGTCAGGTACATGAGTTGAGGCCCTTTTTTTACAGGATGATGCTCTAAATGTCGATGGGTTGTTGTCTATTCATCAAGAATATTTTTGGGGCGTCACATATTCGCAATGGTCTTAGTGGATCTGTTGTCTGGATCACTAGATAATGGCTCTGCACGTCCACAATGGTCCTAGTGATGGATCACCCAACACTGTACGTAATCCTATCTGCTAGTAAAATATAAGCTCATGAGGATCCTAATACTTCACTTTGTCCATGGTATACATGCAAAAGGGTGGATAGCCGGTGAGTGCTCATCTAGTGGGCACTGTTATGGATGGAAATAAGGGTGTCAATGGACGTCGAACTATCCATCTCATGGAACCCATCATGGGTTTCAAGACATGACTATATTTATATATATCAACCTTCGTATACGTAGTTAGGAATATCAAATGGTTAAGGTGTTCAAGTTTTTAATATGTCATAATTTCTACCATCAGTGGTGAGACTTATGATATAGAAGGTTTTGGATCATTATGCATGAGCACCACATGCACACAATACAATTGGTAAGTAGATAAAATTTCTAGGCCTGCAATAGCCCTCCATCTCCTTATGTGATTCTACTACATTAACTCACCTTTTATAATAATGGGTTTGTACTGGACATCCACCATCTCATGTGATTCTACTACATTAAGTGACCTTTTATTATATAATAATGGGTTTGTACTGGACATCCAAACCATGCATTAGATTGTCTGCAGTGTAGATGTCTTAGTGTGCAACTGGTACATGTGACTCATTTGCAATGCATCACACGCACAACCTTGATAGGCACAAAACTTGCAAATGGTTCACATTTGATATTTTAGTGCTGCCCTTTGATGAGCGGACAAGATCGATATTTTAGCTTAAGTCATGTAAAAGTGAATTCCTGCTAATGGACACCTAGGATCATTACTTATATAGCGTATTAGCACGCCTGGTTGCCTGTAGTAGTGTTAACTAAGCACATGTAGTCGTGTTGCTAACTTAGTAAAGTGTGACGGATGCTACCCAGGTACTTAGAAATGGCATGCACACATGTTGCATTAAACTGTCAAAATTATGGTACCCGGTATAAATATATCATGAATCCAAAATTAAGCTTACTCCTTTGTCTGAATATCAGTGGTGAACATTTATTTGATGATGAAAATGTAAAGACCCAATGGTCCTATTTCCATAAACAAGCATCCCCAAATCAAAGGCTATCATTTCCACTCTAGTCAATGTCTGTTGTTAACGGATGTTGATCAAGGACCAACTTGCTCTCTGTTACCTGATCTATGCTCTAAAATGAATGGACTTGATCTATGCTCTAAAATGAATGGACTAGATCGGAGGATCCGCAACCACCACAAAGGATTAGGACGGCCGCCAGGGATAATGACTTAGGGCCCTCCAATGCTTAAGAGGAAGGTTTTTGCGGACAACTAAGTATGGTGGCTTTTTAGGTTGGGTTGCATATCTTGTTCTCTCGTCACCTTTGGTAGTAGGAGAAAACTTTTATTTATAGAATCATTGGAGAGCTAACAATGGATTTTGTATATCTCGTATCCAAGTGCAATATGTTGATATTTTGGGATAATCCTTATCATATTCAAATCTGGCGGATATTTAGGGATGCGTCTTATCATGTCAGGATTTGTCGGTTATTATTTATGTGCGGTGCTAGAGGAGGTGCGGAACATACTCGGCCTGCGGAGATTACTCGGCTAAGAGCGCTTAGTTTAGGGTGAGCGTTCCGTGAGGAGGGCTTGATCGGTAGACGAGCACTCGGTGATGAGGCCTCAGTCAGGAGGTGAGCGTTCGGCGACGAGGACTCTATTGGGAACTTACTCGGCATCTGCTCGATAGAACCCAATCGGCATCCTATTTGTCGCCCTGCTCAGTGAACCTTATTGGGCCACAGTTGAGTTGTTATATTTGTCTTGTCCTTAGCCGTTTTCTCATTGGTCGGGAAACTAAGACAACTGGCTAGGAAAGCCTATTTTTTAGCTGAGGACTTTGTTTGGTCGTTATATATGGCGCATCGGGCTTATGATCGGTAGTTGGGCCCATGGGCCTGTGGGCTTTCTTGAGTTTTGGGGTTAACTCGGAGTCATCCATAACATCTGTTACTAGGATTGTGCCTAGGCTATTGACGGCTGCTCAATTTAATTGACTTTATTTGAGTTAATACAAGTCACATGTACAATTTCTAAATGCTTGCACCAAGCATCATATGCGGCAGCCTAAGCAAGTTATTTGCGATGACGTTCATGTACATGCCATACATGTGCTAACACACAACATAAATCAGGAGTCTAATCTAATCATAGAAGGACACCACTATATTGATGCTCTAGTTTAAAATTTTGGTTGTGCTACAGTTTGCAAGGCAAATGTAAATGAAGTTTTATTCAACCTGTTATGGGTAAATTATGAGTTGACTTCAGGTCGGATATAACACGACCTGGCTATAGTTCGGAACAATCGGACTTGACATAAAGTCAGACTCCTCGACCTAAACTCAAAGACGACCTCAGCCTTACAACTACGAATGCCGAGATCTTAGGTTTCAGTCAGGAAAATAAGTGAGAAATCTGGAAGATTGTCGAAGAATACGGAAACGTCTCCCATAACTACGAAACGGCTCGAGGATCACAGTAATCCGAGAATCCCTCCCCTGAAATTACGGCCTCGAAAAGGAGATACGATCCTGCAACCAAAGTCTATAAATGGACACATCATCTTCACTATCAAGGTACAATACAAAAAATTAATTTAAAGAGAGATATTCAATTATTTAAAATTCAACTGACTTAGGCATCGGAAGACTAACGGCCGGTCATCAACCACCTTTTAGACATTATTATATCCTTGCAGGTCTTGAATTAGGAGATCAGAACCCTTTTTCATCGTCGAGATTGATCAACGATCTCATCTCATCTGTTGTTAAAATTCAGCAACAACACAACTCATCAGAATGCTTTTAATACTAGGGCCCTTGCTGATTGAACCAAATTTTCTTTACGGGAAAACATACTCGAAGCC
Organism: Liriodendron chinense; assembly: GCA_003013855.2. Taxonomy (NCBI): domain Eukaryota; kingdom Viridiplantae; phylum Streptophyta; class Magnoliopsida; order Magnoliales; family Magnoliaceae; genus Liriodendron; species Liriodendron chinense. The sequence goes on along the minus strand of PVNU02000133.1, from coordinate 197,197 downwards.
GAGCTAACTTGATAGATGGATTAGAGCTTGCACATGTGTCATGCAGACACACGTGGTGTAGACCCGATATTTAACTTCTTGCATATGCGCTCAGCAAAGCGTTCTAATTCATATTTCCTCCCCATCGTCAAAAAGAAAAAAGAAAAAAAAAAGTGTAAATAAGTCTCTCTGGCTGTCTTTAATCATCAAAGGGGGCAGCGGGCAGCTAGCGACAATGCCGGTCACCTCATGCCCACTTTTTGGTGACTCATTAGAGAGGTGGCTGCCTGCTACCGACAGTGCAGGTCACCACATGCCCACTTTTCCTCGTAATTTATTATCGCAGTTGTTTATCTTTCCACAGGTAAAAAAAAACAAGTTCTAATTTATTTTGGACTTATGATACTAAGATGATGCGAGCCATTCTCAAGAGGTGGAAGAAACACAATATGTTAAGCCACTTCCTCACCGTACATCTATTAGGATAATCTGTAAATCGGGTCCATCCACATAGATGGCTCTTGTTTTGAAGCTAATGTCTATTAACCAGTATTGTCCATTACTTTTTCTTTTTTTTCCTTTTAATCTTACTCGTGCAATATTTGATCGTTAAATATTTTCTTTTTTCTTTCGCTTTGGGAGCCACGGATTATATATATATGGGCTTAGCAGATAGTTGGATGTTTGAAACATCAAGCATCCATTCCTGGGCCGACTAAATGGATGAACCCCACTTCCTCTACTTTGTAGAAGTGGAACTACCATGTTCCGGTTCATCAGGATTAGGGCTGTCAACAGGCCGGGCTTGGGTAAGTCTCGGCCCGGATTTTGAACTGTTTCGGGCCTGGTCTATTAAAAAAATCTGTTTTCAGGCCTGAGACCGGCCCATTGACACCCCTAATCAGGATCTACCTGATAATCTCTATGGTAGTAGATAAAAAAAAAAAAAAAAAACTTTTATACACTGGCAGAGTAGTGGTTAACGTGCAGGCACTAACAAATTATAAACATGGAACACAAGTAATTGAAATTAAACCGTTCATTTACTGATCCCCACATTAGAAAGATCATTAACCAGAATTAACCCTAATTTGATTACTTAGCCAGTGGATTGGTGGAAATTTGTTTGACTTTTAAGATGAAGAGAAACCAATAATTGGATGAAGACGTATTTGGACAGTTTAACCTGAATTAATGTAAGGGCGAATGCGATGGACCAACCATCAAATTCACAAAGCGCCGCGTGGTATTTGCATACGTGAGCGACTTTTATACGGGCAGACTAACAAAGTGTCGGCAGGAAGTGTCCGGATCACCTCCAGCCTGGAACGCAATCCATCTGCTTGACGGTACAGGTTCGGTCATGCCGAGCTGGAGGTCTCCCCACAAGCGGGCCCCCTGTGTCGACTTCCTACCTCCCGTACTCTTTTATTATTATTATTCATTCATTTATTGACTCGATCCCCAACGCTCTTTTATTTGTTTAATTTTTATTTAGGCAAGTGAAGTGATCGGATGCAGCAGCTGCACCAACCATTTTTTCATGCCAACGTGTCACCTGTACAGAACATCCCAATCCGTGAAAATTGATGAGGATGATGATCTACTAATGCGAAAATCAGGCCCATTTAAGCATGGGCAATTCAGTTACACAAATCATTCTATTGGTTGTCTATTAATTAATACTGGTTATGTCGAGTGTATCAGCCTGATTTTATCACGGGGTGACCTAAACTTTTTCACGGTTTGGATATTCTAGAACTGTGAGATGTTTGCCGAGAAAGAAAAATAATGGATGCTTGGGAACTCCTCGGAAGCTGATGTATCTGATAATTTGTAATCTCTTGAACACATGGCCCGGATTTGGAGGATCCTGCGGTATCTCTGGCCCAGCTGTAAGACTCCTAACCGTTTCAATAGGTCTTGGGTTCGAAATGCTTAGGAGACACTAACTGCACTGGTGGGTGAGTCATAAGTACATTGTTTGATGAATCATTTGGGTACATTGTGCAGCTTACAAGATGGGTACATTGCATGACTAATAAGATTAAAAAAAAAATAAAGAAAGTAAAAACTGGTTCTGTTTTTTATGTGTGTACATATAAAAATGTAATTTCCATGTTTGTATAAAAAGTAAATGCTCTCAAGGAAATCGGTTTTGACAGTAACTTCACAAGAACTTTTGACACAGTATAAAAAAAAAAATGCTCTCAAGGAATCCGTTTTGACAGTAACTTCACAAGAACTTTTGACACACGATATGAACACAAAATTTATATGGTCCACTGAATGAGTCGCCTTGTGAGACCCTTGAGGCTAGTTTTTTTTTGCCTAATACAAAAAAAAATCTAATAAGCCATAGCAAAGTGAAAACCTTTACACCCTTGATTTAGCCCACCAAGATTTTAAATCTAGCCAAAGAGTTAAGCTTATGAGCTTCCATGAGATGACTCATCTAGTGAACCGTTTGGATTTTATACTTACTTTATATGTCAAAAGTTCTCGCAAAATTTTCATGAGAACCGACTCTAGCATAGTTCTCCCGAGAACTTGTGAGCACAATTTGACAGCTTATCACGCATGATGTGAGCCCTGAATCTGAACCGTTCATGTGATGCAGCACCTCAAGAAACTTCCAGCCCAACTTTCAACCTGATCCAAAGTTCTGGTGGGCCTTTAACAAAGCAAATCCCAACCTCACTTTTTATTGTCGGTGAAAGATATAAACAACTAGTATGCCGCATTCACTCCAAAGTCCAGTTTGATTTGCGCGCTTCTTCCAAACACCCACGCAGTTGCCCGCCAAAAAGTGTGTATATAAAATAAATTCAATGTAGTGGCAGTGAAATGGTGCGGCCCGGGGGATCCACCGAGGTGGTGGGACCTGATTGTAGGGCTCCCGGTGATGTATGTTATTTAAATCCACACCATCCAACCATTTTAACTGGTCACTTTAGGGCACAATCCAAAAAATGAAGTAAACCCAAATGTTAGGTGGACCACACCACAGGAAATAGTTGTGATTGAATCCCCACCATTAAAAACTTCATGGAGCCCACAGGAATGTTTATTTGCCATCCAACCTATTGATAAGGTCACAAAGACCTAGGTGAAGAGACCACATAAATATCGTCTTGATCTAAACTTTTGTGGCCTGCAAGTAGTTTTTAATGATTAATTACTATTATTTCCTATACTATGGCCCATCAGATCTGCTTCATTTCTTCGGTCATGCCTTAAAACGAGGTTTCAATAGGAAGCGGATTGCGTAGTGAGTAACTCCGCACGCTTAGCCAGCGGAGTAAACTCTGTGGGGCCCACCATGATTTATGTATTTTATCCACTTCGTCCATCCATCTTAACAGATAATTTTAGGTATAGTGCCAAAAAATGAAGCATATCAAAATCTAAAGTGAACCACACCACAAAAAAAAAAGTGTGAACTGAATGTCTACCATTGAAAAATTCTTGGGGGACACAGAAGTTTTGGATCAAGCTGATAATTGTGTTTTCCCTTCATCCATGTCTATGGGATCTTATGAATAGGTTGGATGACAAATAAAGGGCTTGGGAAGATTTCACCGGTGAAAGTCATTATTCCTACTGTTTCCTGTGGCATGGTCCACTTGAGATTTGGACATGCTTAAATTTTGGACATACATTTTAGGTGGGCCCATCAGAGTTTACTCCACACCATAAGAGCATGCAGGAGTTACTCCGCACGCAATCCGATTTCGCTTCAATATGTATTGATTGCGTGGACGTAGTCAAATACATCACGATGGGCACCACAGTCAGGGCTCCCATGATCCAAACAATGGAAGCCGCACCCAGTGAAATGGAGTATTCATATGGTGGTAGTCTCCAGCAAGTGAAAAACCTGAGTGAACAATACTCGAAGGTAAAAAAGGTAAGATGAGGCAAAGCATCCGCAAAGCGACTAGTGGTATTTTGTAGAGATTAAAGGACGGTAGGTATTTGACAGTGATTGGTAAACGTGATTAGGGAATCCTAATTGGAGATTTGTCATTTTGTTTCCTGTTGTCCTCTCAATGTATCACTGTTTTATCATATGATATATGAGGGAAAACAAAAGAAATAAAATGGAAGGAGACACGTCTTTATCAATCAAATACCATTGTATAATACAATGGTTCCTGTTATGGGTAAAGAGCCGACCTGAAAGATAATAGATTGTGCCGACCCGGGAAAGACGAGCCGACCTGATTCAGATCCCGAATACGAGTCGGGTCGTATTGATCCGATGGAAACTGGTCGGCTCAGCCCTATGTAATGAAGATCGTCCGAAGTGAGCCGAATTGTAAATCCGCAATCTTAAGATTGCGCCGAGATATCAGGAGGAAAGATTGACATCCCCAGCTTTTAGGGATAAGGATCTTCGTTTGTTATGGGCAGATCCGAGGATCTCGGGAATCCAGCTGGCAGTCCACTGGGATTACGACTCTCCAAAAGGCAAGCAGTTTCGCAACCTAAGTCTATAAATAAGGATGTTCTCCCCATTATCAAGGTATGAAAACTAATATCGATCTATACTAAGGTATTCAATTATCCAAGATCGCTGACTTAGGCATCGAAGGGTTATCGGCTGGACCCCCAGCCACCCCTCTTATTCTCTGTGTACTTTTGTAGGACCGAAAGACTTCGTCATCTCAGTCATCTCCTACCAGAGGTTCGATTCCATCCAACCATCAAGATCACAGATCTGCATCCTCGTCTATTGACCATTTTTTGGTAACAACAGATTGGCGCCGTCTGTGGGAAGCGCCTTCTTCCTTTAATTAGGAATTCCGTGTTCTCACCCCATTGTCTAAAGACAACCTCATCTTCTCTCCCTTTCGCAATGGTCGGGAAGAGAAAGTACAAAGGGAAAGCACCCGCGATCGACGGACCTTCAGAGGATCAGATGTCAGAAAATGAAGGATCGTTTTTCGAAACTCCCACTATCCAGCTCGATGGGAACTCTCCTCTTTTTACTCAGCAGGGGGGGCAACAAAGACCTCGTAACCGAGGAGTCAGGTTGTCTCTTCTCGAAGAGCAGGTAGGGGGTGTCAACCAAAAGCTGGGGGGGGGGGGGGGTCGACGAACGACTGAGCTACGTGGACCAGAGGTTGGACGAAATTAAAGCCCTGCTATCTGGTCTAGTCCATCCAACCATGTTGAATGGCAGAAACCGTGAGGGGCCTCAGCATACCCACTCTCGGCCTCAACAATCCCAGCACTCTCATCAAACTCGGCCGTCGCAACATTCTCAGCAGCCCGTTCCGGTTGAAGAAAGCGAGGCCGCCAGCGAATCAACCGGGGCAAAGTCTCGACCAGCAACGGACTTGCCTGCCAACGATCTACGACACCGGCTCGAGGAACGAAGGACGGCTCGTCTCGAACATGAACGGGCTGATCGTGAAGCCAGTAATCGGGTAAACGACAATCTAAGCCTACTGGAGGCCGAACTAAAAGAACTCCGGGAGCAAATGGGCGATATACAGAGAGCACAGCGCGCCCGAGCACCGATCGCAGTAGACGCGCTGGTCGACTCATTGGAGTCGCCATTTACCGACGAAATTCGTGAGGAACCTCTTCTCAAAGGGTTTAAAGTTCCTCAGCTAAAGCAATACATAGGGATAGGAGATCCGGCGGAGCACTTAGAAAACTTCAAAGTCCGCATGGACCTCCTCGGGGCCAACGGACACATTATGTGTAAAGCTTTTCCTTTGTCCTTGACGAGCTCGGCATGGACTTGGTTTCGCAACCTTAAACCCGGAACTATCAGCTCGTTCTCTCAACTAAGCCGAGCCTTCGCAACTCAGCTCATCGGGAGCAACGACCCGAGGAAGCATTCGACGCACCTCGCAGCAATCAGGCAAAAAGAAGATGAGTCCCTAAAAGATTATCTCGCACGCTTCAATTCTGAAGCAGTACAAGTTGAGAACCTCTCCCAAGATGTGCTGTTACACACCATGATTGGAGGGCTGCGAGATCGAAGGTTTCTTTGGTCTGTTGGGGAAGAGCCACCCCAGTCTGTGGCCGAATTCTTAGATCGAGCAGCTAAACACATCAACGCCGAAGAACTGGTCAACGCTCACCGACCGACGACCAGGAATAAGGATCGTCAGGATAGCAGCAGCTCGAAAAAATACAGGTCGGAACGAAAGTCGGAACGGACCTGCCCGTGGGACGAAACCACCTGCGCCTCGGTTCGAAAAGTATACACCGCTCAATAAAACCATCGAACAGGTGTACTTGGCAGAGAAAGGTAGGTACAACTTTGAACGACCTGCGAAAATAAAGACCGACCCTAATAGAAGGTCGAAATCAAGGTACTATTTGTACCATAAAGACCACGGTCACAACACCGTAGATTGCTTCGATTTAAAGCGACAAATAGAGACCCTCATCCAACAGGGATTTCTAAAAGACTACATCGCTCAGCGTCAAGATGGTCGGAGAAATGAAGATCAGTCAGCCGACCTGAACGAAGAACTAAATAACAATCCTGTGGAAGAAATTCACATGATCTTCGGCGGACCAACCACTGGAGATTCCAGGAATTCGCGCAAAAATTATGTGCGGCAAGCAAGAACATCTCAAACCGAACCGGGACCGTCCGGATTATCTGTGAACATCGCCAGCCGACTTTCAAAAGTCGCGAAAGTTACATCTCGGGCGATAACATTTACCGAAGAAGATACCCGAGGAATCGTGCATCCACATGACGACTCCCTCGTCGTCTCAATGGTGGTGGCGAACAAAAGGCTCCACCGGATGATGATCGATACAGGAAGCTCGTCAGACATTTTGTACGCGTCAGCTTTCCAAAGAATGAAGATCGATCATTCCAGATTAAGGCCAGTCAAGACAGCATTAACTGGATTCACAGGAGATAGCGTCATGCGGGAAGGAGAAATAACTTTACCAGTCACGACCGGGGAAGAACATAATAAAAAAATGATTATGGTCGATTTTCTCGTTGTGAACACTCCCTCCGCCTATAATGCCATCATCGGCCGCCCTATCTTGCGAGCTCTCAAAGCTGTCGTTTCCATCTATCATCTAACAATGAAATTCAAAACTGATGACGGGGTCGGCGTAGTCAGGGGAGACCAGCAAGAAACCCGACATTGCTACGAACTTTCTCTGAGAGGGAAAAATAAAAACACAATATCAACTGTCTCTCACGCGTCCTTCTTGGATCCGAGAGAAGACGATCAGGAGCGCGGGTCACCAGCAGAGGAGTTGGTTGATATTCAATTATCGAAGGCTGACCCGAACAGGGTTATTCAGATCGGGTCACATTTGACAGGTGAGATACGAAATAGTTTGATAAACTTTTTAAAGGAGCATATGGATGTCTTTGCGTGGTCCCATGAAGAAATGCCCGGAATCTCTCCGGAGGTAATGGTCCACCGACTCAATGTCGATCCGATCATGAGACCGATCCGCCAAAAAAGGCGTACTTTCAATACGGAAAGGTACGCGATAATTGAAGAAGAGGTGCAGAAGCTACGCAAGGCAGGGTTTGTCCAAGAAATACGCTATCCAGATTGGTTGGCGAATGTTATCCTCGTCAAAAAGACCAATGGAAAATGGAGGGTCTGTGTGGATTATACCGACCTGAACAAAGCCTGCCCTAAGGACAGCTTCCCGCTACCAAGGATAGATCAGCTCGTCGACGCAACTGCCGGCACGAACTCCTCAGCTTTATGGACGCCTTTTCTGGGTATAATCAAATCCAAATGTATGCTCCCGATCGACAAAAGACCGCATTCATCACGGACCGGGGGCTCTACTGCTACAAAGTTATGCCCTTCGGACTCAAGAACGCCGGGGCAACGTACCAACGACTGGTAAACAAGATGTTTGCGGATCAACTAGGCAAAACTATGGAGGTATATGTCGACGACATGCTCGTCAAAAGTAAGCGTGCAGAAGATCACGTCAACGACCTACGCACTGCATTCAGAATATTAAGGAAGTATCGTATGAAACTCAACCCTAGCAAATGCGCCTTTGGAGTAGGCTCAGGAAAATTCCTTGGCTTCATGGTAAACCAGAGAGGAATTAAAGCCAATCCAGAAAAAATTCAGGCCCTCCTCAATATGAGCTCGCCTTGCACAGTAAAAGAAGTTCAGCGGCTTACAGGAAGGATCGCAGTACTCAACAGGTTCGTCTCAAAGGCTACTGACCGATGCCTTCCCTTCTTCAAACAGTTGCGTAAATGTAAGGAAATGACATAAACTCCTGAATGCGAGCAAGCTTTTGTGGAGCTGAAAGCCTACCTCGGCTCCCCACCGCTGTTGTCCAAACCGGCGCATAAAGAAGAATTGCTCTTGTACCTAGCAGTCTCAGAAGCGGCGGTCAGCTCGGCTCTTGTCCGTGACGACGAGGGAATACAAAGGCCTGTTTATTACACGAGCAAAGCCTTGATCGACTCGGAAACACGATACCCTTAGATCGAAAAACTCACCCTGGCTTTAATCACCTCGGCCCGCAAGTTGAGGCCATATTTCCAAGCGCATCCGATAGCTGTGTTAACAGACCAGCCATTACGACAGGTGCTGCAGAATCCCCAAACATCAGGTCGTCTCGTGAAGTGGGCTGTCGAACTAGGCGAATTCGATATACGGTACCGCCCTCGTACCGCAGTCAAGGGGCAAGCTGTAGCCGACTTCATCGTCGAGTTAACCGAGCCTCACGGGGCTGAGAGCGGTCGTGAACTTGTCCAGAATTTCGGGGTGAGGCATGTCACACCTTCTTGGACGTTGCACGACAACGGGTCTTCCAATTCACAGGGCAGTGGAGCTGGCCTCGTTCTGTCCTCACCTGATGGGATTAAAATTCAGTATGCACTTCGATTCGGATTTCGGGCTTCAAATAACGAAGTGGAATATGAAGCCCTCCTAGCCGGTCTTCGCCTCGCCTCGGAAATAGGAGTACGATCGGTAAGGGTATTCAGCGACTCGCAACTTGTGGTCGGGCAGGTGACTGCGGAATATCAGGCAAAGGGAGGAAGAATGACTGCATATCTAAACAAAGCTCGGGAGCTACTATTGCGATTCGACCATTATGAAATCGTTCAAATTCCACGAGATGCGAACACAAACGCAGATGCTCTCGCGAAGCTTGCATCATCAGCAGACGACGAGCTCGGCAGAATGGTACCCATCGAGTTCCTCCCTCAGCGTAGCATATTGTCAATTGAGTTCACGGGAGTTTTTCCAATATCGAAAAATCCAGATTGGAGAGATCCTATCATTCGATTTTTACGATCGGGCGAGTTACCTGACGACCAGAAAGAAGCTCGGCCCATCCGCTATAGGTCAGCTTGATATACACTGATAGAGGGTGTCTTCTATAAGAAGGGTTTCTCCCGCCCATGTCTGCGTTGTTTAGGACCCGAGGAAGCTTATTATGTTTTACGAGAAATCCACTATAGATGCTGCGAGAACCATTCCGAGGCACTGAGCACTTGCACAGAAATCAATCCGACAGGGATATTATTGGCCCACCATCCAGCAAGACGCCCGAGAAACCGTCAAAAGATGCGATAAGTGTCAACGATTCGCCCCGATACCTCACCTGCCGCCTGAAGAGCTCACGCCCATGGCTGGACCCTGGCCATTTGCTCAATGGGGGTTTGACATCATCGGTCCACTCCCAACGGGAAAAGGACAAGTTAAATATGTGATTGTCGCCGTCGACTACTTCACAAAGTGAGCTGAAGCAGAACCACTGGCTACCATCATAGAAAAGAAGACGACGGACTTCATTTGGAGAGCGATTGTGTGTCGCTTCGGGATCCCGAATACCATAATCACGGACAACGGGCGACAATTCGACAATCAAGGATTTCGTGCATTCTGCACTGGATTGGGCATTAAAAATGTATATTCGTCCCCTCACCACCCTCAAGCCAACGGTCAGGTTGAAGCAGTCAACAAGATTATCAAAAACCATCTCAAAACGAAGCTCGGAGAAAGAAAGGGGGCTTGGGCGGAAGAACTTCCCGAGGTGCTGTGGGCCTATCGAACCACAGCTCGGTTTACTACTGGGGAGAACCCTTTCTTCCCGGCATTTGGAGCCGAAGCCATCGTGCCTGTGGAAAGCGGACTGCCCACGAGCAGGACGAGCCATCACAGACCCGACCAAAATGAAGGTCAGCTGCGAATAGGTCTAGACTTACTAGACGAAGCGAGAGAAGCTTCCCAAGTACGTGTAGCTGCATATCAGTAGAGGGTCCGACGATACTACAACTCCAAAGTGCGGGAGCGACGGTTCCGAGCCGGTGACCTCGTCCTTAAAAAGGTAAACATAAACGACAAGGTAGGTGTATTCGGCCCTAATTGGGAAGGACCGTTTAAGGTCGTCAGTTCACGTCGTCTCGGCACTTATCGACTTGAAAATATGGAGGGAAAATCACTTCCTCATCCATGGAATGCCGAACATCTCAAAATCTACTATCCGTGAATAAAGGGCCGTGCTCGGCGCAAAGTATGTGTTTCAGAACGATAATTTAATAAAATGTTCTCCTAGGAGTTGTTTTACGACATTCTTTCTATGCAACTTAATATCAGCATAGTATATTCGAGCTTACTAAAATACTTGGGGCAATGGGTGGCCAACCTGGCTGGCCAGTCCCAGATTAGTTCGACAATACAAAAATGAAATCTACAAAAGTGAAATCTACAGGGGGATCAGCAAAATCTGCCTTAAAGGGCTTGTATTCAAAATTTTGTGTACATCTTGAATATATATATATATATATATATATATATATATATATATATATATATATATATATATATATATATACAAGTTCTATCTAATCTTTGCCAGCCCCAGACGGGCCAGCACCCTCGTCTCCGACCCGCGCCTCCTCCTCCTCCTCATCCTCGTCCACATGCGTGAGATCAAAGGTTGGGAAGTGCTTAAGTACGAGACGCCTGTATTCCTGGAGGCCATCATTGTACAAATCCTCAGAAATGGCAGACAACTTCTCGTACTCGGCCTTCGCCCTATTAGTCTCCGCCAGGGACTTCAGCTGGACCTCCTTCAGAAGCCCAGCCAGGCTCACCTTCTCCTCTTCGGCCGTCTTTAGAGCAGCCTCAAGGGATTCGGCTTTATTTCCGTCAGATATGGCCTTGGCCTCAGCCTCCTTCAGAGCCTCTTCTAGAGACCGGACTTGAACCTGAGATACCTCCAGCTCCGACTGCGCGACCTTCAGCTCGGACTGGGCAAACTTCAGCTCGGACTGAGTTTCCTTTAGAAGAAGGATACATTTCTTCAGCTCGGCCTTCACGGCTTCAGTCTTCGTCTTCCAAGAAGAAGCAGCAACCAGAGCTTTTTGCATCTGGTGGTTCCGCTCGGCCATCACCTGGCGGATCATGATAAGTGCAGCTGAATCCTGCGAAAGTAACACAGTTGACACATACGTCAGAAAGCACCACGGATATATTAAAGAAGAAATTAAAAGTGTTCGTGAAATTACCCTAAGACTGTTCTCTATTACCACCCCGACCATCTGATCCGGGTCGGAGGAAGCAAGGACATTCAAGTCCTGGGGGATGGTGTGGTTGACACGCATATATGCGTTGACACCCTCCATCCAAGACGAATATTGCTCCGTTAACGGAGGCATCTCGACCCATCCTTCCCGTTGCTCAGCAGCAGCAGCACTTGGCTGAGGAGGATGACTGGAGGAGGCACCTGCAGCCGGTTGGTCAGGTCCAGCTGCAGCAGGTTGGGAGGTCTGGGAGGAGACAGTTGGAGGCGCAGATATGTTGATGGGCTCAGCTCGTGAGCCTGAGTTATCCGGCACGTTGATGACCGGGTCATCAGTAGATGTCACCGGGGTGGTCGTTGGCTCGGTTCTGGGCTGTGCGGAATCCGAGTTGTAAAGTTGCCCTGACCCACAGACGAAGGATTGGGGCAGGCGAGGCGGCCTCTGCGCCTCGGTGGTAGCCGCCCTCTTCTTAGGGGGCTCGGCAGAGCTTTGTCCGCGGTCTAGAAAATGAGCTGGAATCTTCCGCTTAGAGACTGCCTTCGGAGCCATCCCTGTCCAAAAAAAAAATGAGAAGACAACAAAACAAAAAGGCAAAGAAATATGTCATTATTTCAGCCTACCGACCTGCTTCAGCAATGGAGTTGAACGTGATCACTCTTTGGAAGTCCCTCTCTGTAGCAGGAAGAGCTCGGACTTTGTGGATCTGTCTCTCTTGAGCTACAGACAAAGCCACCCGAATGGTCGCTGACATTGCAGAAGGAGCAGATACATACGTTAAAAAAAGGGGTACGAAAAAAGAAAAGGGCGGAAAAATCAGTTAGGTCGGAACTTCATCCGACCTGGCAGGGCAAAGTCGGCTCGGACTCGGAATTTCAGGGGTTGAGGCTCATCCGGCGCGCACTCCCAACTGCCCGACGCGAAGAACCACTTCCTCTTCCAAGTTTTGGTGGAGGAGGGCATACAAGTGATCATTGAGCCGCCCTGACCCGGCAACGACGAAAGGTAATAGAGTCCTTGGCCGCCCAAGGACCTGAGAATGTACATGAAGAAGAGTTCGTTAGAGGTAAACTCCTTATTTCCTAACCTCTGCCAGAGTATATAGCATCCGACCATACACCTCCATGCATTCGGTTGCAGTTGGCTCGGAGACAGACCTAAGAAACTAAGGACTTCCCTCACAAAAGGGTGTAAGGGTAACCTTAGCCCGGAATCTAAGTGCATTAGAGAAATTACTACCTCCCCGGCTTTAGGTCGGCTCGGCCTATCGGCTCGGTCAGGAACCCTAAAATCTATGTAGTCTAGGAGTTCGTATATCTCCTTCGCAGCATCCAGCTCATCCTCGGTAATCTGCGAAATCATAGAATCTAATTCGAAGGGTTCTTTCTGGGCCGTGGCACTGCCGGCAGCTGACCCAGGAAGGTCAGACTCCCCCTCTCCGACGGCCTCATCTACTCTCACCCCAGAATTCAATTCACTGGAGTTTTTCCCCTCTCGACAAAGGAGAGGTAAGTCGGACTCACGGTCATCATACCTCACCTTGAGGATGGCCTCAGAACACGAGGTTTCTGGTTTCGACATTTCTCAAATAAAAGGAAAGGGGAGGGGGGGGGGGGGGGGGGGGGGAGAAAAGAAAATCTTTTGAAAGAAAGAAAAAGGAGCGTACCAGAATGCTGGCACGGCCGCGGGGAGGAAGAAAGTTGAGGAAAATGGGGGAGGAAGAAAGTTGAGGAAAATGGGGAAGGAAGAAGAACGAGGGTATGAGAGCGGTAAAGAGAATGAAGAGAGGTTTCCAAAATCCGGCTAAGTCTCGGGTTATATACTCGGGAAAGGATTTGGGCCCTACACAGGTCTCGTCGCATTCAATGCGAAGGCGACACGTGGCAACTCCCTACTTGGTGAATTCGAAAAGCTGCGCCGTTCAGGACACGCGGCGACACCCCGTTCGACTAAATCATATCGACGATATCACTCCGTACGGAGGAATGATGACTCCTCGATATTTCAAGAGACGCATTTAATGCCATTTTTCCACCCATCGAAATGACGGCGTTGCAAATACTAAACGACAAAAAGCATTTAGGTCGGCAATTTCCTCCTACGTTTTTTACCCCCGAGCTGAGCAGAATATACTCGAGGGTAAAAGGGGGCTTCTGTTATGGGTAAAGAGCCGACCTAAAAGACAACAGATTGTGCCGACCTGGGAAAGACGAGCCGACCTGATTCAGGTCCCGGATACGAGTCGGGTCGTATTGATCCGATGGAAACTAGTCGGCTCGGCCCTATGTAATGAAGATCGTCCGAAGCGAGCCAAATTGTAAATCCGCAATCTTAAGATTGCGCCGAGATATCAGGAGGAAAGATTGACATCCCCAGCTTTTAGGGATAAGGATCTTCGTTTGTTATGGGCAGATCCGAGGATCTCGGGAACCTAGCTGGCAGTCCACTGGGATTACGACTCTCCAAAAGGCAAGCAGTTTCGCAACCTAAGTCTATAAATAAGGATGTTCTCCCCATTATCAAGGTATGAAAACTAATATCGATCTATACTAAGGTATTCAATTATCCAAGATCACTGACTTAGGCATCGGAGGGTTATCGGCTGGACCCCCAACCACCCATCTTATTCTCTGTGTACTTTTGTAGGACCGAAAGACTCCGTCATCTCAGTCATCTCCTACCAGAGGTTCGATTCCATCCAACCATCAAGATCACAAATCTGCATCCTCGTCTGTTGACCATTTTTTGGTAACAACAGGTTCAATGATCAAGTCTAACATAAGGCCCAAGGGCTGATCCATGATTTTAAGTCCCTTTTAGCTTTGGAGGTTCCTACTTGCAAGGCTAACAAAGACCATGGTTGGAGAATTATTTAGCCTTGTGGGATTTGTCACGTATTCCAAGGCAGTGAGGGTACCAAGGTTTACTATGTCACTTCGGTTTCACTTAGGCTCTTAGTATTTTTAGTGTGCATTCCCCAAAAAATTACTTAAAAGTTTGGCTACAGAGATATCTGTGTGCCTAGGGTCACAGGCAATCTGCTCTCGTTAGTCATACGATGCACCCACCCACCAGTGGGTTTAGTGTGTCTCCTTAGCACTCGAACCTAAGACCTGCTGTTGAAACGCCTAGGCATCTTCCAGCTAGGCTAGCAGGCCAGACACAATAGATGGTTAAAATGACGTGAGAAGATATGCATTCCAAGTAACTTATAGCCTACCCAATGGGTAAACATTTAGGCCGCAACATCAGCACGATCAGATTTCCCCGATTGGCAATGGAGCATAGCCAGCCTATTGAAAGGATTACAAGATATGAAATAGGTAATTCCACTCATTGAATTGGGACAGTTGAAAAATTACCACCCACTCATTGCAGGTCTATTGCGTGATTAAAATCATATAATCCTATTGAGCTTGGGGATATGATCCATCCAGAATGCTGGACAGGCTAGAGCCCCCTAGCATGCTCGAGGCAGCCTTTTCTTTATAGAATAATTTATCAGGACCTTGAGTGGTTTAACATTTTAGGACACCTTTTTTTGTTATTATCAATTGTATTTGAGCTTCAGCTAGGTCTCAATAAAATTATCTTTTAGCAACCTACAAATCGTTGAAAATGTAAACCATCAAATGGGAAGGACTCTCAGCACTTTTTGGAAACAATTAATGGACATGATCAACATATTCAGAACCTAACAAAGAAGATTTTAGCCGATCATCTAGACTCTCTAGAAACCTTGTTTTTGCCTTATTTTAATAAAGTTGTCTCTAACTGACCCACAATGCATCAAAAATCTAAACTAGTCAAATAGACAAGTCCTTAGGATCTCCTGGAAACAACCAACATACCTAATTGATAAAATAAAACCTCCAACATTCCATAAGCTGATGATTACATCATTATTCCTACTTTTATTTTTCGTTCCCATAGGTATAAAGGAACAATTCTGTCGAAGAAAAATGTACTAAGTGGACCATCGGCCCACCACAAGTTAACGACCACCTAACATGCTTTGTACCTAATGAATATCCTATCAAACTCTCCATATGCCAAAATCTTAAAGTAAGGATGTCATTGGTTCTATAAATTTTGCACAACACCCACCATCATGGGGGGCCAATGTTAGAGAAATTTAAGAAAACAAAGTGAGAAAGAGAGTTTGAGAGCTTGAGAGAGCCCAAGATTACTTAATTAATCTAGGCATTTTTTGAAATAAACTGAGTGGCAAGAACTCTTGTGCGTGGCTACTAGGGTCTGAATTAGCTAAGTTCATAGTGTGACCTTATCGTAATTAGCGAAAATGACAATTCAACTCTAATTACCTTAATTAGGAGTTATAATTTAACTAAACTGTAAATTATTTGAAATAGTAAAATATAGAAAATAAAATTCTCATTTAATCACACGGGATGATTCCTGACATGATTAGAAGTAGTTCTTAAAAAGACAGCAAATACTAAAATCCTAAGGTGAAAAAGATACGTCCGGTTCATCGGCAACTTGTAGTTACAGAAATTTTCGGTTTCAACAGGTCAGTTACTTGTAACATTTTTAGCACATTTAGTAACCTGAATTATTTTTATAATTTTTTTAGTAATTCATTATTAAGTATACTTTTGTCCCTTTAAATTTCATCCCATTTCGAGTTCCAGAAACATTATTAAAATTCTAGAAATACCCGCTGCTTGAAACCAACGATTTTTTGTAGTTTCTAAAACATCCCAAAACTAATGAGAACCAACCTCATTTAAGTTTCTATTTACTTATTTTATAAAACTAGACTCTTCAAGCTTCAATTTGACTTTTGAATCACCTCAATCGAAATTATATTGAAGGAGATAAGAATTTTGAAGTCAGTGCACTAAAGTTGTTTATTGTTGTACATTGTTGTATGATGCAGTCCAGGGCTGCAAGGTGGCATTGTGCTCCTCACAATGGCACCGTGGATTTCTGATAAGATTTTCATGGTGGCATCGTGGGTTGCTATTCAAGCTTCCCAAAACTCATAACTTCCACTCAATCTAGCAGTTTTGGTGGACTTAAAATCACTCTTTTTTGTCTCACACATGTGCGAATATACGCACAGACATATACTCTAATCGAAAAAATAAAAGGTAATGCTCAAGGACACTCAATTCTCAAATTTGTGAAAATTCAAGGTGTTACATTGGACTTTAAAGTTGCAGAGGAAGAGTAGACATGCAAGGATGTTGATTACTCAAGATTAAGGATCTTCAAGTGTCCAACATACGTCCACGTGGAAAGTGGACAAAGAATGAAGTTGGATTCCAAATCTAGAAAGTGCATCTTTGTAGGATATGATCAAGGTGTTAAAAGCTATAAGCTTTGATATACAGTTTCTTAGAAGGTGGTCATTAGCAGAGATGTCATCTTCGATGAGGCATTATGTTGAAGGCCAATAAGGACACTGCAGAGAAGTCAAAAACACATAGTAAGGTAGAGAATTTGTTAGTGCGGGTTGAGCCAGTTACTAAAGGTGGAAACTAGTAAAAGCAAGAAACTGACCAAAACAATCAGCAAGATACCCAGGAGAGTATAACCAAGAATAAGGAGAAACGATCCATTAGAGCCCCGATTTGATATGGGTTCGAGGACATGTTTCTTTCACATTATTCACAGGGAGTGGAGATCCCTTCACCTTTCAAGAGGCTAAGTCTCAAAAGGATGGAGACAAGTGGATGCTGGCCATGGTGGAGAAGATGTAATCTTTACACATGAATCAGATATGGGAGTTGGTGGAACTTCCAAAAGGTCAAAGAGATATAGGATGTAAGTGGGTATTTAGAAAGAATAAAGCACTAACAGAAAATGAGGAAAAAAATTCAAGACACAACTTGTAGCAAGAAGGTACTCATAGAGGTAATGAGTATGTTATAATGAAGTTATCTTCAATTGTAAAACATATGTACTTAATCAGGGTGCTATTGATTATAGTAGAAGAATCCAATTTAGAATTAGAGCAGCTTGATATGAACACGTCATTCCTTTATGAGAACTTGAAGGAAATTATTTACATGAAGTAGTTATAAGGATTCGATGAGCTTTGTAAGGAAAATTATGTGTATAAGCTGATGAAGTCATTGTATAGGCTGAAGCGGTCTCTAAGGTAATGATACAAGCGATTCGATTCCTACATGGTGGAGGTTGGCTATATCATATGTGAGTACGATTGAGGACGAGTCCTATATTATAAAGATATTATATGTTGATGATATAATGATTAGTGTAAAAGACAAGAAGGAAACACACTTGCTTAAGTATATGTTAAGTAAGAAGTTTGATATGAAAGATTTGGGCGCTGCGAAGTAGATCTTAGGCATGTAAATTCACAAAAACAGAGGGTCTGAGAAGTTGTGAATGTCTTAGAGTGAATATGTACAGAAAGTGTTAGAGATGTTCCATATGAAAGGTGCTAAACCAGTTAGTATGCCTCTAGCAGGTCACTTTAAGTTATTAGCCAAGTCATGTCCAAGCATAGAAGAAGAGATTTTAGACATGTCATGTTGGAGAGCCTTCAAACTATACACAGATTGGGTGGTGATAGCCCAGATGCACAGAGGCGCTGGACAGTTTTCGTGTGCCCTTGACCGGTAGGCCGACCGGCCTGCAGGGGGATCCGACCGGTCGGGTGACCAGTTGGCAGTAAGGCAACGTGTTGGATTTCTCCCTAGACTGTTTTGTGCAATGGCCGACTGGTCAACTACGCACACGTTTTCTTGCGCAATTACGCGGTAGTGCGTAAGAGGTTGCTATTTTCGATTTTGTTGCCTATTTAAACGAGTTGTAATCAAGGTTAGCATGTATCCTAAGGTGTCAAAGGTTTCCTAATTGTGGTAGGAAGAGGGGAGAGTGATTTGTGAGAGAGAGAGCTTGGGTTTTCTCTGTTTTTCCTTACTTATGGGCTGTCAATCTCTATAATCTTCTGTTAATCATAGTAGATCACTTTATGCCATGGTTTTTTACCCATTGAGGGGTTTTTCCACGTAAATTCGGATTCTCTTATGGTGAATGCTTGTGTGTGGCTTGATTTCATAGTGTTTCTCATTTAATCTCTCATTACTCTGCGCGTTCAGCTTCTGCTTTCGCTTTCGCTGCCGGTTTTCCCAACAAGTGCTATTAGAGTGAAAGTTGAGGTGGAGTGAAATTCAGATCAGAGACGAGAAGATGGTATTAAGTGCAACGTTCAATATATAGAATTTCTCCAGCAAAAATAACTTTGATTTATGGAAAGTAAAGATCGAATCCTTCCTAGTTCAGTAAGCGCTTGATGAAGCTTTTGAAAAGTGACCCGAGGCTATGAAAGATGATGAGTGGACGAAGCTCGACAAGAAGGCTAGAACCTTGATCCTATTAAGCCTTACAGATGATTTCCTTTATCACGTCACGAAGGAGAAGACTGCGGTTGATACGATGGCGAAGTTAGAGAAGGTTTATGCCAAGAAGTCTCTAAAGAATCACATGTATCTGTTAATGCAGTTGTTTACCTTGAGTATGGCTGAGGAGAACAAATGTGGAGGACCACTTAAGCACGTTCAATAGACTAGTTTGCAAGTTGGTTGAGATAGATGAACCGATGAATGATGAATATCAAGCGTGTATCCTGTTGAATTCTCTTCCATATTCATATGAGTCATTCAGGGACTTTGTGTGCACAGGGAGGGAGACCATTAACGTCGAGACCATTATCTCAGCCCTTCAGTCGAAGATGATGAGAAAGAAAAGCAATGACGTGGGCTCTCGTTCTTCCTCAAAGGCACTGATTATGAGGGGAAGAAATTCTGAGTATGGTGGAGGATATTCGAAATCAGGATCTAAGGCCAAGGGTAAAGGGAAAGCTAAGGTGAAGCGCTGGAATTGTGGTCAGGAAGGCTACATGAGAGAGGATTATCAGAATCTCAAGTTGAAACAAGAGAGGTATGTAACTTCTTTTGGAGAGGGAGCCAATACCGTAGAGGACAGTGGCGATCTATGTGAAGTTCTGACTGTATCTAGCAAGGGATCTCACAGTAAAGAGTGGATCCTACATTCAGGGGCTTCATGTCACGTTTGTCTTGACCGAAGTTCATTCACGACATACAGGAAGTATGGTGGTGAATCGGTGTTTGTGGGTGATGGCTATGCTCATAAAGTTGTGGGTATTAGTATGATGCGCATCAGGATGTTCGATGGGATCGAACAAGTCCTGAAAGATGTGACGCAAATCCCCAAGATGAAGATAAATGTGATTTCTCTTGGTGCACTCGAGGCGAAAGGGTGTGTGTTTATCGGCCGCGATCGTTGTTGTGAAGTGTTGAAAGGGGCACTCGTGTGTATGAAGGCAAGGAGGTGTGACCATCTTTACAAGTTGATTGGGAGCACAATTCACAGTGGAGCTGTGGGATCGACAGCGAGATCCACGGCTGCTCGTATGTGGCAAGTGTCCAAGGGCCACATGAGAAGAGCGGAAAAGGGCGTAAATTACAAGGTTAGAGTCGATGGTGGCACGAGAAGCGGTGGAGCTATGATGAAGATGAGATGACGAAGCGAGGATGGTTTTGATTTGACGTTTGAAGCCTTGATGGAGATTGTTAGAGAGCCTTCAAACTATGCACGGATTGGGTGCTCAGACTGGTCGGACCGAACCGGTCGGACGACCGGTCTGCACGTGATGGCCCAAATACACAGAGGTGCTGGACAATTTTCGTGTGCCCTAGACCGGTCGACTGACCGGTTTGCAGGGTGCTCCGACTAGTCGGGTGACCGGTCGGCAGTGAGGCAACGTGTTGGATTTCTCCTTGGACTATTTTGTGCAATGGTCGACCAGTCTGCCGACCGGTCAACTGCGCACGCATTTTCTTGTGCAACTATGTGGTAGTACGTAAGAAGTTGTTATTTTCAATTTTGTTACCTATTTAAACGGGTTGTAATCGAGGTTAGCATGTATCCTAAGGTGTCCAAGGTTTTCTAATTGTATTAGGAAGAGGAGGAGAGTGATTTGTGAGAGAGAGAGCTTGGGTTTTCTCTGCTTTTCCTTGCTTGTGGGTTGGCAATCTTTGTAATCTTATGTTAATCATAGTGGATCGCTTTGTGCCGTGGTTTTTTACCCATTGAGGGAGTTTTCCACGTAAATTTGAATTCTTTTGTGGTGAATGCTTATGTGTGGCTTGATTTCATAGTATTTCTCGTTTGATCTTGCATTACTCTGCACGTTCGGCTTCCGCTTCCGCTGCCTGGTTTTTCCAACATGTCATAAGTGTTGTACACGATTATAGTGGGGATTCTCATGTATGTGATGGTTTCCATGAGGCAAGATATCTCACAAGCAGTTAGCATAGTTAACAGATATATGATGAATCTAGGAAACGAGCATTGGAATGTTATTAAATGGATATTTAGGTATCTCAGGGGCATAGTTGACATTGGCATTATGTTCGGAGGACATGGAGGTTCAGGTGGAGTTATAGGCTACGTAGATGCATATTATGCATGAGATTTGGATAACACGAGGTCCACTACTAGGATATGTTTTCACATTAGCAGGTGGACCTGATATGTTGGAGATCTATACTACAGTATGCGATAGTGTTGTCTAAAAATCGAGGCGGAATATATGGCTGTGATGAAGGCGTCAAATGAGGCATTACGGTTGAAGGGTCTAATAGGAGAACTTGGGTTGAAGCATGAGGCAATTTGGTTGCATTGCGATTGTAAGAGTGTTATTCATTTAGCATTAAATCAAATGTATTATGTGAGAACCAAGCACATCGACGTGAGGTTCCATAAGATGTAGGAACTCGTTACTTTAGAAAAGATTTAGTTTCGAAATATTCACATAGACAAGAATGCTGCGGATATGTTAACGAAGCTAGTGACCATAAATAAGTTCAAGCATTGCTTGGGCTTAATCAATCTCATTGGACATTGATGAGATTGAGCACCCTTGCACATGGGTGTGGATGGAGCTGCGTTCCAGGTAGAGGGATGTAGGGAGTGGTCTACGTTAAAGGTGAAGGCGAGTACGGGAGATCTTCAAGGTGACTTGGCAGAATATAAGTCAAGGTAAAGATTGTTGTACGGATGCCGTGGATTCTATACAGTCTGGAATAAGAAATAGGACACCGTCGGTTCGAACGACAATGTGGAGACTTTCATTTAGGAGACAACAGTAGAGCAAGGGACTGTCGGTCTTGGTTGGTTCGACTAACGGCGTGTTGGTCCTGCTGACAGCATTATGCGGTTTAGTGTAGATTGGGATATTTAAGACCGACTGCAATTAAGTTTTTATTAATATGAGTGTTTTCTCTCTAAAGGCAAATGTTTTGTGAGGTGAGAGGGTTTTCTACATTTGTAAGAGCTTGAGAAGGAATTTTCGTAAGGGCTAATTTCCTAAGGTTACACATCACAAGAGGAGATCGGGTGCTTTTGTAATCGAAAAATGTGAGTGGTGTAAACTCTAAGGCTTTTAATTATATTAGAGATCTCTATCACTTTGTAACATAATTATTTTCCGCAAGGGTTTTACATGTAAAATCAATGTGTTTTATGTTTACTTGTTTGATTGTTTTGATTATTTTAGTTATTGGGATTGTTCTATCTTCACAAGGATTGATGATAGTATTAAATCCGAATTTTTAATATGTAGGATTAATCCGAGTTGTGGAAGGGCTTGTAGCCCAGCTGGTTGAGTCCTGAGTTTATCAACCAGCTGGTCTCAAGTTCGAGACACACCAGCAGCACCTTTGGGTGCTTTGCTTTCGGTTGGGCCGGGTCGGGTTTGGGTTTAGGTGTTCGGGCCGGGTTGTGTGGGTTATGTTCAGGCCTGGTCGTGTTAAAAAAAAAAAAAACAAAGTTGTATAAGAGCATAGTTTATTACAAACACTTTAGTACTGTTATGGGCAGAGGAGCCACTGAAGTGTACACAAGGAGAAGGGTGGAGGTCATCTCTCAGTGACTGCCTTCCAAAATGAATGCTATGTTGGCAGGGTGATGCTTCAAATAAAGGTACAAAAAGTTATTACACCTTAAATGATGGGGTGGATTGCAGTGCTGCTAGCTTTGTTGGAGTTGTGTGTATAACAACTCAAGTTAAGATTTTTGGATCAATGTCATTTTGGAAATACTCCATCCACAATGTGACCTACAATTTTGGATGGCTATGATGCGGTAGATTGCAGTGCTGTTAGCTGTCTTGGAGTTGCTGTGTGTATAACAACCCAGGTTAAGATTTCTTGATCGATGTGATTTTGGAAATACTCCAGCCACATTGTGACCCACAATTGTTGATGGTTCTGTGGCCAGATGAGTTCTAGAAAAAAATGTGATAGCCATTCCTAATGTGATCATAAAGATAGCCATACATGTCGTGACCCACCTGTACATTGAATCAAACTACTAGCTATCCTTTGATTTTGATGGTGTGGCCTGCGTGATAAGTACATCGCCCTAACCTTTTCCCAGCTGGGGTCACCATTTGCATGAATCTAACGTCCTATGAAAGTCACACATTAGCAGAAAAGACGAGGCTGCATGGTCAGTAGGCATGAACCCATTTGTCAGTGATAAATATTTCTGTTTTTTTCTTCTTCTTCTTTATAGTGACCTGATATTCAAGAAGATTGTGATGGTGATGAACATTGTATACATTAATCCAAATTAAACACCCTTGGATTCGATGGCGACCCCTCCAACAGGTCAGTATTGGCCGGTGACGTGGACCCTACAATGATATGTGTTTTATCCATGCTATCAATCCATTTTGCCAGCTCATTTCAGGGCAACATCAAAAAAATGAGGCAGATCCAATTCTCAAGTAGAACATACCACAGGAAAAAAAAAGTGGTGATTGAACGACCACCATTAAAAACTTCCTGAGGGTCACAAAAGTTTTGGATCAAACTGATATTTGAGTTTTCCTTCGTCTAAGTCCGTCTTACCTAATTAGTAGGACAAATGGCAAATAAACATTACAGTGGACCCTAAGAACTTTTTAATGGTGGGCATTCAATTACACTGTTTCC
The DNA here is from genome assembly GCA_003013855.2 of Liriodendron chinense. Classification (NCBI taxonomy): domain Eukaryota; kingdom Viridiplantae; phylum Streptophyta; class Magnoliopsida; order Magnoliales; family Magnoliaceae; genus Liriodendron; species Liriodendron chinense. The sequence continues at coordinate 173,683 of PVNU02000133.1, read as the reverse complement.
TATAGTGTGGTCCACCTGAGGTTTGGATTTGCCTCATTTGTAGGCTTATACCTTAAAATGAGCCAGAAAAATGGATGGACCCTTGGGCTTATTTGGAGCATGGATTTGGAACCCCCAGATTTGAAATATCGCAATTGTGTTTGGCACCCTGAATTTCGAGTCTCCTGTAATCCAATAGTAGCTATGCATGGTATATTTACTTTGGCCCAAAAATGATGAAATTCCAAGTCTTGTACGGGCCACAAGCACATGATCACATCCGAGTGACTAACCAACGATTTTTAATTGTTGATTTACATAGACAATGTTTGGACGGCGTAGATCATCCAATTAAAGTAATTTTTAGTGATGCAGTTGATAATCTGATTGTTTTGGGATATCATCCATGAGCCATGTGCCCAATGTTAGGGTGTGGAGCCAATCACACCAGATTGTTGACCAAGAAGTGGTCGGACGCTCGGACGGTCTGTGGACCGGGCGCTTGATATTCATGTATTAGAGACAACAGTCTTTGGACAATTTTGTGAACAGTCGGGCGCCAGACGGTCAAGTAGACCAGGCGCCCGATGTTCTGGATCTTCTCTCTGATAGTTGCTGGACAAGTTTTATAATGGGCGGGCACCCGACCAAGCCTGACCGGGCGCTCGACCATGCGCGATCTATTTCGCGGGGTTTCTTTATTTGAGTGTAAGTGATTATGGTTTCTATACGTCCAAGGTGAGAAAGATGTGAGAGGTTAGCAAAAAGGGTCATCTTTGTGCATGAGAGTATCGGAGAAGGTAAGTGCATTACTTGTAACTTTGTCTTCTTCATAGTGGAAGTTCGCACCATGATTTTTTACCTTTGTTTGGAGTTTTTCCATGTAAAATCTTTCTTGTGGTTTGTTAGTTTGCTTGGATTCTACTTCTAGATTATATTTCTTCTTGTTTATCGTTTGTGGATAAAACCAGAGATTGGATCTCGATTCACCGGCGTTGTTGGCGTGCTGCACAACACGTAATAGATTAGTAGCCTAGAGTCTGGGCAAGATTTTAGATGTAATCCAAGCTCCACCTTCTTTCAAAAGTGGGGATTTGAAACCCCCTGAATTTGAAACCCGAGTTGCTCTATGTGCCAAACATAGTAAGGAATTTGAAACCCCCTCAAATCCCCCCCAAATCCATGGTGCCAAACGGGGTATGTAAAACATATATACTATGGTGGCCGAAAAACCTTTCCAACACCCTAACCATGTGGGGCCCACCTTGATGTAGTTTTTGTATATTCACACCGTCTATTTATTTTTTCATCTTATTTTAAGATGCTATCCAAAAACTTAAGAAGATTCAAATCTCAGGTGGATCATACCACTAGAAACAATGATGAACTGACCATTAAAAACTTTTTGTGGGCAAGAAAAGTTTTGGATCAAGTCGGTCTTTGTATTTTCCCTACATCCAAGTCTTCTTGATAGTATCAACAGCTTGGATGGAAAATAAACATTAGGGAAACCTTACAATCGGCCCTTTGATATTTTTAATGGCGAGGCACTCGATCACCACTGTTTCCTGTGGTGTGGTCCACCTGAAACTTGAATCTGCTTATTTTTTGGGCCGCATCCTTAAGATGTCTGAAAAAACGGATGGACTGCGTGGATATACCAAAAATTATCAAGGTGGAGCCCAAAGTAAGGGTAACACCTAATCCGCTCCCACAACTGGAAGGGTCACTACCGAATCGAATCCAAATTAAACCGGCCAACATTTGGGACACGCTAGACAGGTAGTAACTTCGAAATTAGATGGAGTGCAGAATCTTCAGGTCCGATACTTATTTGCTGAATGAGGGCCGTTGGCTATTTCTCATTTCTGCAGTCAATAAATGTGCATCAGCTGGACACTTTGGTTATCGTATCAGTATAAGTCGTAAGATGTAGTTTTTGATTCATGTAAATTTTGTCCAGATCTCACTAGCTGGCCCATATAATTTCTTAGGCTATTTTGAGTCATGGGAGATTCACTAGATGGTCCACATCTCACACATGCCAAATGAGCACGTGGTAGCAAATCGACGGTTAGAGAGCGGCCAAATTCTGCATCTAACTCAGACACGGATCAGACAAGCCTATTTTGGGCCATGGAAGATTCACTAGGTGGCCCACTTAATTAAGGACCCAAATCTTATAATGCCAGGTTGGCACGTGTGATAGCGGATGGAGTAATAGAGAGGGGCCAGGGACGCATATCCAACCAGGAGGGGAATATGTGCGGCCCGGCCTCACCCAACACCGCGGCACCCTAACAGTGGGGCCCACCTTGATGTATGTATTATATATCCTTACAATTCATCCATTTTGCTAGCTCATGCTAGGACATGAATAAAAAATTAGAGCAGATTCAAATCTAAGGTGGACGATATCACAGGAATCAATGTTAACTGGCAATTAAAAACTTCCTTAGAGCCATAAAAGTTTTAGATAAGCTGATATTTGTTTTTTCCCTTCATCACGCTCTGTTTGACATGTCAATATGTTGGATGGAAAACAAACATTGCAGTGGGCCTCAGGAAGCTTTTAATGGTGGGTTTTCAATCACTATTGTTTCCTATAGCATGGTCCACCTCAGATTTGGAGATGGACCGTGAAGATATACAATGCATACATTGAGGTGGGCCCATGGTCAGGGCTGCACTGTACTGGTGAGACCTGCCGCACTTAATTGGCTCCCTAGCCAACCTGCACGCATGATTGTCTGATGGCCGTACCAGCTTGATTTTTGGGCATGAAAGATTCATTGGGGAGGGGACTTTCTGAATGGCCTAGATTTGGCTATGTTAACATTGGCATGTGTGGTAGCCAAGGGATGGTTAGAGTATGGCTGAAAGTCCGGCGGGTTGGGTCGGGTTGGTGCTAAACCCTAACCTAACCCAAGGTTCCTATACCTCAACCCTAACCCAACCCAACCCAACATTGGGTTGGGAATTCTCAACCCAAGCCCAACCCAAGTGGGCTCGGTCGGGTTGATCGGGTTGGTCGGGTTAATAGATGCTAATATTTTCGTTGTTACATTAGTCTATTATGTTTCAATACATGCCTTATTTTTGGTACCTATGACTTTATTAATTATATATGTACTTAATTATGTAAAGAACTTCACTTTTCCTAAACAAATAAGTTAAAATACAAGTAAACATTATAAGTTTACTTCACCAAAGTATAATAAAAGTATAAGTAACTTGTATATAGATCGGGTTCGGGTTGGGTCGGGCAACCCGAGACCTCAACCCAAGCCCGATCCAAACTTCATCGGGTTGATGTTTTCATAGCCCAAGCTCAGGATCGGGTTCGATTATTCTTGCCCAAGCCCAACCCAATGTCGGGTCGGTCACGGGTCGGTCGGGTTGAACCCGCCCAACTTTCAGCCCTAGGTTAGAGAGGCCACACATCCAATCGACATGGTGACTGCCTGGGACCCTACGGCTCAGTGGTAGGCTCACAAGAGTTTCAACATAGGTCATGAGTTCACATGTGACCAGCCTATTCTTCTCTTTTTTCTTCTTCCATTTCTTTATTTTCGAAATACTGAGGTGCCTACTTCACGAACGTCCAGATCTCGAGCATGCCACATTGTCATACGCGATGACCCACTGGCACATACGGTGGATCCTAAGAAATTGTCAAATCCTGGCAAGATTTGGGAAATAAAAAATCTCGGTGGAGGAAACGTTTGAGGCGAATGGATTTGCCAAATCCACGAAGAGCAAATCAGTCCACTCCACGGCCCTCGCCGTCTTGAGGACCGCTCGAGGTTGATGTTGGGATTGGATGCCTCTACTCTTCACGCATGAAGACCATCAACCGGCCGGCCGGCCGGTCGGTCACGTTAGAGATGAAGATAGCAAGAATGTTGGACCTCTTTTGGGCCATCCGATCGGTCGGCCGATCGGCCGGTGGGGGGGTCCGACCGGTCGGGCAGTTTCCTTTTTGGACTTGGTTTCTTGCGCGGTTTTGCGCAAGGAGTTTCTAATTCTGGTTTTCTTCTATTTAAGGAGACGAAATCCAAGATTAGGGTTGCCGCCAGTGGTTGCCAATGGGCCAAGGGATTGAGAGAGTTTTAGGGCGAGAGAAAGAGCTAGGGAGGAAGCTTGGAGTTCTCTGGGTTGAGGGAAAGGGATGGGTTTGTCCTCCTCATATGAGAATTAGCTTCGGGTAGCTTGGGATTTTTCTTGTGGACTGTGATCCAGGGTAATTCTTATGTAATCTCTTGTAACTTCTTATTCATAGTGGATTGGTGTCGTTTTGTGCCGTGGTTTTTTACCCTTGAGGGATTTTTTCGCGTAAAAATCGGATTGCCTTTTTATGTGTGATGATTTGCTTGTTGATTGCCATTGTGGTGTGTTCCTCGCTTGCCTTTGATTGCTTCCACTTTGATACCAGTTGTTGGGATAGGAGGGCCGGCAGCAGAAGCAAAGCTGAACACAAGCAGACAATTCAATCAAACAAGCCACACAATGCAATCACAATGCATGCAATCACCCAACATAGACAATCCGAATTTAACGTGGAAAAACCCCTCACGGGTAAAAAAACACGGCACAAAGCGACAACAATCCACTATAATATCAGAAGTTACAAGAGATGGAACCCAAGACCCAAAACCCAAGCCCACAAAAGAAATTCCAAGCTTTCCCAAGAAGAAAACCCTCTTCTCCAAGCTCTTTCTCTCACCTAGAAACTCCCTTAATCCCCTTTGCAACCTTAGAAACATCTAATCTCGTGATCCCCTTAAAAAGGAAGAAAAACCGGATTTAGAAACCTCTTGCGCAAGGAAACCGCGCAAATCCGTGTTGCACTAGGACACTGCCGACCGGTAGTCCGACCGGTCGGACACCCCTACCGACCGGTCGGATGGGCAAAAATCTCTACAGCAACGTTGCTGCCTGGGCCTCCACTGTGGCCGGTCGGTCGGACACTCCCACCGACCGGCCGGTGGTCTCTGCACAAACATGATTTGAGACGTCCGTTTTCCCAACCATTGAAAACAACGTATTTACTGGACCAAGATTAGATCCATGGCTTTATGTCCATAGATTCCCTGGCAGGGGCAACCTTATGGATGGGTGGATCACAGACGGACATTAATGCACTAGTCTGTTGATGGTTTCATATGCAACTGATGAAAATCTCAATAGACATAAAAGATAGAGAAAGGGGTAGCTGCTGCCGGCCCTGATCGATGGGCTGGCAGATTGGGTACCACTCCCGCCCATCCTATGATCAGAACGGGCAGTGGCTCTGGGTGGTCACCATGATGTATGGATTTTATCAGCATCAATTCATCCATTTTTTCATATCATTTTAAAATAGAGTTTAAGAACGAGGTTGATCCACACAATGTTTATTAAAGCTTTTACCGTGGAAAACTTCTCAGTAGCTACAAAAGTTTTGGATCGAGCTGATATTTGTGTTTTCCCTTAGTCCAATTCTGCATAATGATATGAATAGATTTGATTGCAAATAAACATTACTGTATGCTTAGGAAAGTTTCAATGTTAAGTGTTTTTTTTTTTTTCGGAAGGTATGGTCAATGTCATTATCACAGCTGCTTCCTGTGCTCTGGTGCACTTACGCCTACGAACTGCCCCTATTTTAGTCTATGCCCTAAAATGAGAGGGCGAAATGGATAACCCAAAGATTAGAGCCCCTGCCCGTTCCGTGCTCGGGGCGGATGAGGTAGTACGGAATCCGTGTCCTGATCGATGGACTGCTGAGGCGCGCATGTGCAGAGACCATTTTTTTGTGTGCGCGCGCGCGCGCCATCTTTTAATTACAGAATTTCAGGTCTACATCTCTCGCTTTAGCTTCGTCCAACATCACTCTCTTTCTCCACTCCTTTTAGTTAGTCTTTTTTTCTTTACCACACTACACTGATTCTTCATTTTATATATATATATATATATATATATATATATATATATATATATATATTAACAAGAAAATAAAATAAGCTGTTTTCTAAGCCTGGCTTTTGGTAAGGTACACTTTAATGAATCTCAAGTGCGGTTAAAAAGAAAAACTAGTTGCTTTTATCCTTGTATGCCGTGTTTTCTATTTTTTTTTTTTTTTTTTCATCTCATTTCTTATATTAAGAAGGAAAATAGTTTATGGAGAGGTATTAGAGGTGTCGACAAGACGGCTAATAAAAAGGTAGGAAATGAGTGGCAGATGAAATTTGCAGATTACACAGGGGAAGAGTGCTACCGTTTTTCCTCAAATCTTTTTCTATTCTTCTCTTTACTTTTACTATTACTTTTACTAAACTAAGTAGCATTTTCCCCTCTTTTTTATTTTTTTATTTCTGAACATTCTCACCGTTTTTACTCAAGGTAGATTTATTTATTCCGTTTTTCAGAACAAGCAACGAATATTAAGAGAGAAGAGTCGAGGGTTGTCGGTGGCCTCTATTCTCTCAAAACCACCCCATCTCCCCTCTCCATCCACACTCCTCATTGTTCCTGTGAGTGCGTTTCTTTCGGATCGGATTCTTTTTCTTCTTGATCTGGGTACTGGAGGAAATTAGTAGATCTGGAAAGAAACTGGGTTTCTGGTCCCTTCCCTTGCTCTGATTCTCTTCCCTTGGTAATCAATGGAGGCGAGTGCCGGTTTGGTGGCTGGCTCTCACAACAGGAATGAGCTCGTCGTCATTCGTCGGGAAGGAGAATCGGGTGTAAGTTCAAACATTGTGTTGGGACAAAAATAGAGTTTTATACTGGTTTTTTAAACTCTATTGTTAAAGAATTCAAAGGTTTTATCTTCTTTTAATCTTCCTTGCAGCCAAAGCCCTTGCAGCAGCTGAGTGGCCAGATCTGCCAGATTTGTGGCGACGATGTCGGGCTTACTGTTGATGGGGAGCTGTTTGTTGCCTGCAATGAGTGTGCATTTCCCGTTTGCAGAACTTGCTATGAGTATGAGCGTAAGGAAGGAAGCCAGGTCTGCCCGCAGTGCAAAACCAGGTTCAGACGTCTCAAGGGTAATTACTCGTCTTCTACAGCAACATCTTGCATCCCCCTCCACTTTTTCTTCTTCCATGTGAAATGTGCAGTGGCTGTTATTCCTTTTCCTGCAAGATCTTAAATCCCTTCCAATATTTGTTTGTCTGTGTGCGTTTGTTGGATTTCATGTCTTTATCTATCCTTTTTCCTTCTGAGAATTTTGGGAATAACCCTGGATTCCTCAGGGTGTGCTAGAGTCGCGGGCGATGAAGAAGAAGATGACATTGATGATCTTGAGAACGAGTTTAATTTTATGGGAAGGGATAAGCAGGATATGCAGTATCTTGCAGAGGCCATGCTTCAAGGCCACCTGAGTTATGGTCGAGTTGGGGATGCTGATATTCCTCAAGCAGTCCATCCCATGCCTCAAGTTCCTTTGCTCACCAATGGCCAGATGGTACTTCACTATTTACTATGCAAAGTTCATTCTAGGTCCTTTTGTGATCCATTTCTACTTGCACCTGTTGTATGTATCTGTCAATCTGTTTCTTTCTATGCTCTACTGTATTATCAGTTATGTATCCATGAATAAATTTGGCTGCAGGTTGATGACATTCCTCCTGAACAGCATGCATTGGTACCCTCTTTCATGGGTGGTGGAGGAAAAAGGATTCACCCCCTTCCCTTCTCAGATCCTAGTCTTCCAGGTATCTGGATCCGTGCCTGTAACCACTTCGATGTTTTCCTTTCTTCCGTTCTTTTTCTTACCCCTTTACTCTTCATGTATGTTTATTCCTTCAACGATTTAGTGTAAAATTTCTTTGAGATGCAATGTTACTTTGAAATATTGAAGCTTCGCCCATGTGAAATTTTTTCTTTTGCAGTGCAACCCAGATCCATGGACCCTTTGAAGGACTTGGCTGCGTATGGTTATGGAAGTGTTGCTTGGAAGGAGAGGGTGGAACACTGGAAGCAAAAACAAGAGAAATTGCAGGTCACGAGGAATGAAAGTGGTGGAAAGGATTGGGATAATGATGGCGATGGGCCAGATCTACCCCTGTATGCCCCTGAGTTCTCCTTAGAATCTAGTATACTTTGATTGAATTATATGATTAGGTTCTTGGGGATGATGAATTTGTCGTTCTAGTTAATAATTTTGGTTCTTCACTTATTGACAGTTTGATGGATATCATGGATTAGTTCTGTTTCTTTGACCATTATGTACTCCCCTAAGCCCTTGAGACATCTCTAGAAAATGAAAGTCTTGATGAATGTATCATTTTTTCATGGTAATGATATACATATTTTTTTAAATATTGGAATTGACACTTCAATTGCTTGATTGTAATTGAGTGATCAGCTGCTAAATCTCTTTCTTATTCATTGGAACCCTTAAGTCCATGTTTGGTAACTATAGGTTCCATGCCAAACAACAAAAAAGGAAAATGGTTTTCCTTTGATGTGATGATTTGTGTGGTTTGGATAGCAAAGAAAAGGATGGATTCCACCAAGTAATCATTACACATTTCCATAATTTGGATTCTTGGCACAAGAAACTAGGTGAGTATTGTGAGAGGATGAAATTTCCACATGCTATCAAAATAAGAACTCAAAATTGGAATCCACATTTCAATAATTCTCATGGAACTAATGATTGGATAATTATTGTTTTTTCCTTTCTTTTGCCTTGGATTCCACGTATCCAAACACGTCGTAAGTTGAAACCACTAGGAATCTAGAAAGATTGATGGGTTATTTGATGATGACAATGGTAATGGTGGTTTTTTTATGCACTGGTAAAAAAGTGTTGGTTTTTTATACAATAGTTGATGGATTAGTAATGAATCATGCTAATGATATTGTATTTGATGATTCATTTGCTAACTGTGGGCATTTTGGTGGATTAGTCATGTAAATGGGCATTTATATGCCTTTCAAAAAAAAAAAAAAAAAGATTATATTATGATGTTTATGGAGATGGTAGCTTTTTACATTGTAGATAATTTAGCAGCATAATTTTAGGTGTTTAATTCAATTAGTTATTTGAGGTTGAGTACCATTATATTCCGCTGAAACCTCCCTAGAACCCAAACATTTTATTGGATTGTATGCTGTTTCATGGTAACTGTGATTTTGATAATGCACTTTGTGAGGCAGTTAGTGTTTTGGCTGTGTAATTCTAGATACTTGGATAATTTAATATTCATAAAAAAAAAAGGAAAATAAAAGAAGCTTGTAAAGTTTAATTATGTTGACTTTCTTTTCTAATGGAATAGGACCTGTAGCTCACAATTGGACTTGCTTTCATACTCCCTTTTCTGAATTGAACTCCTTATCTTGGGAATCTAACTATCATTCCTTTAACTTTGATCAGAATGGATGAGGCTAGACAGCCTTTATCGAGAAAGATGCCTATTCCATCAAGCCAAATCAACCCATATAGAATGATCATTATAATCCGGCTTGTAGTCCTTGGATTCTTCTTTCATTACCGGGTCATGCATCCTGTGAATGATGCCTATGCACTGTGGCTCATATCTGTGATATGTGAGATCTGGTTTGCTGTTTCATGGATCCTTGATCAGTTCCCAAAGTGGCTCCCAATTGACAGGGAAACTTATCTTGACAGACTCTCCCTGAGGTTAGTGTTTCCTGACTACAGCGTTCTAGTTTTTCTTGCTTAGGCAGTTTATTGAGCTAGGGTCCTGGCTCTTGGTATGTTCAGGTATGAGAAGGAAGGCGAGCCTTCAAAGCTCTCTCCAGTTGATATATTCGTGAGTACAGTGGATCCTCTAAAGGAACCCCCATTGGTAACTGCAAACACAGTCCTTTCAATTCTTGCTATGGACTACCCTGTCGACAAAGTTTCCTGCTATGTTTCCGATGATGGTGCTGCAATGCTGACATTTGAGGCATTATCAGAAACATCAGAGTTTGCGAGGAAATGGGTCCCTTTTTGCAAGAAATTTAATATTGAGCCACGGGCCCCTGAGTTCTATTTTGCTCAAAAGATAGACTATCTTAAGGACAAGGTCTTACCATCATTCGTCAAGGAGCGGAGGGCAATGAAGGTGTGGAAATTGCAGATAGATCCATCTAGCTTTTGCTGCTCACTACCGTTTATGGTTGCTCTTGTTCAGTTCAGTAATCTGAATTCTGGTTATTCATGCAGAGAGAGTATGAGGAATTCAAGGTTCGGATCAATGCATTGGTTGCAAAAGCTCAAAAGGTCCCAGAAGAAGGGTGGACAATGCAAGATGGGACACTGTGGCCTGGAAACAATGTTCGAGATCATCCTGGGATGATTCAGGTAGGTTTTTCAAGTTTTGGAACTATTGATTCTCAACTGCAAATTTATTTGGCATTTCATTTGATATGGTTTTTCAAGTTTTGGAACTATTAATTCTGAACTGCAAATTTATTTGGCATTTCATTTGATATGTTTTTTTGCTTTTTATGTGAAATTCAGGTCTTTTTAGGCCAAAGTGGAGGGCATGATACGGATGGAAATGAATTGCCACGCCTGGTGTACGTCTCTAGAGAAAAAAGACCTGGGTTCAATCATCACAAGAAGGCTGGTGCAATGAATTCTCTGGTAAATGAACTAACCTCAACATAGCTTTCAACACCAAGATCCATAGGACTGCCCCATCAGCTCCTAACGGCGCCTATCCAGTTCTCAACCAGACTCTTCACCTCTTGGGGCATCACCCACTGCATTCTGAATTTGAGAAGAATTTTGCTCCACAGCTTGCAAGAGAACAGGCAATGAGTGAACAAGTGCATAACATCTTTGTTACTTCCCTTGCACAAAACACATCTTTTCAGGATCATCGGACAAGTCCTTGCAAATTAACCAAAACCAGCATTCACCTACACTAGACATTATCTTAATAAAATCAAGCTAAATGCTGCCATTTCATTACTTCAAGGTTCTAATAAAGTCATTTTCTAAACTTAATTTAAAAATAATGAAAGAATTAGATTATCGAGAGAATGAGATGATTAGAAGTCTAAAAAGATTTGCCTAAAATTTTAAATTTCAAGGACTTGGAAAATAAAAATGCATTCAAAATTGTGCTAAATCATCAATTTAAAGTTTCATATAGCTATATTTAATAATTAACATATCAACTTAAACCCAAAATGTATTGCCAGCAACTTTTTGAACTTCAAAATAGTGTTCCCCTCAAAGGAAAATCTTTTAATAAATATCTCATTTTGTATAAAAATCAAATAAACTTTTGAGTTTAAATTTGCATAAACCATAGAATAACTCAACTTAAATACAAGATATGTGACAAAAAAAAGTTTCAAGTATAGTTCTTTAAGTTGAAGTCGATTTGGTACCTTTTCTAGTGAAGAGTTAAGAAATCAATTTAAAAAAAGCTCCACAATTTAAGGTTGAAGAGAAGATCAATAATTTAATCCCTTGCAAAAAAAAAAAAAAAGAAAAGAAAAAGAAAAAAAAAGGACCCGTTTTAGGAGATTCTTATAAGTTTCCACCAAGGCACCCTTTTAAAAAAAAAAAAAAAAAAAAAAATTTAATGGAAGCCAAATAAAATTTCAAAAAGAAGGGAACAAGTATAGTTTGAATGACAGATCGGGAGTCAGATCGTAAATCATAGGATTCTAATCATAGAATAGTAGGATTCATCCAAAAAGGGATCTGATGTGGGATTCAAATAATTTTGCCTAAGATTTGAGTCAAGTCGTAAATTGGGATTCTTAAATCATAAATCATGGGATTTGACAATAACGGGTAGGAAATGATCTTTATACATCCTTGCTTCTGTTCTCAGCTGTTATTAAATTTTTTTAATTTTTTTTTGTAAGGGTAGCTATTATCAGTATTTTCGTTATCCATCCCTATATATCTGGATCCCTTTCTTTTCTTTCCCTTTGTTTTTTTAATAAACAACAAAATTCATTAAAATTGGCGACAGGGGACACTGTCTGTGAAAGATTTGATGCTTATCACTGAGTTAAAAAGATTTCACCCAGCTCCTTGAACCAATACATCTGCCCACAAGGAATTAGCATCTTTCAGAATGAGACTAAATGAAACTAAAGATTGAAGGATTCTTCAATTTCATTTACAATGAACTGCTTCCAAGTAGGCAGTCTTAACCCAAACCCATAACCCAAAACCCATGAAATAGCGCATAGGAGGCTCCTTCAGTCCTTGTATGATGATCCGGTAAAAAAATCTGACTGATTTTAGTGACATGGATTCCTCATTGAGCTTCCATCAGCATTCCCCATTGACCCCACCCCACCACACAAAGCAACTTGTATTCCCCATCATGCTTCCGTCCATGTTGAGCTTCCACCAGCCCCTTAGAGGAGGGTTCCAAGAGGAAGCCCCTTAGAGGAGGGTTCCAAGAGGTCTTCATCTTCGGCCTTGCTACGATCATTAATTGCCTCACTCCAACTTCTCCCCATAGCAGAGACTGGAACATCTTTGAAGCTATTTATCTGGATCTATTATCATTTATACTTGCATGAAGTCTTTCAGACTACCAGGATTTAACAATATGGACATTGTAGCATATCTTCTTTCTAAGACCTTTTCTCTAGCTCCAACACTGTCTGTATTGAAATTATGGAGGAGGCAACATAGGCCTAAGTTTATTATCTGTTGCATATGCTTGACAGGTCAGAGTCTCTGCTGTGCTTACCAATGCACCGTATCTGTTGAACTTGGATTGTGATCACTACATCAACAACAGTAAAGCTCTGAGAGAGGCAATGTGTTTTATGATGGATCCATTATTGGGGAAAAAAGTGTGCTATGTGCAGTTTCCACAAAGATTTGATGGTATTGACCGACACGATCGCTATGCCAATCGGAACACCGTGTTCTTTGATGTGAGCATAAAAGACTCTTGCTCCACTTGCTGCTTTATTGATGTTCCTATAAATTAGACATTCTACAATATAGTAACAGTAATTCTCCTGATACAGATCAACATGAAAGGCTTGGATGGAATTCAAGGACCTATTTATGTCGGCACAGGGTGTGTGTTTAGAAGACAGGCACTTTATGGCTATGATGCTCCAAAATCGAAGAAGCCACCCACTAGAACCTGCAACTGTTGGCCAAAGTGGTGCTGTTGTTCTGGGAGGAAGACCAAGAAGAATGCCAAGGCTAAGCTAGAGAAGAAGAGGAATTCTAAGAGAGTGGATGTGGGAGCACCTGTGTTTGCTTTGGAGGGTATCAAAGAGGGAATTGAAGGTAAATTTTCTTTTTTGTATTGATTGCTGGATCACTGAAACTACCTTTTCCCCTGTATTTTCAACTTCAGTTGTCCATGATTTGTGGCAATTTAGAAACTGAAGTACAGATTCTTGAAATTCCTTACAATGGGTTCTTTGGAACTGATCCGTCTAAGCCCTGCATTACAAGCTATAGTCTCAGCTTTTTGCTAAAAGTACTGTGAACCGATATAGAACTTGTCCAGCTGACTTTGGTTTGGTTAAGACTATGATGGTTTGAGTCCATATTGGGATTGTATCGAAGTTTGGAAAAATATGGACTCATTTCCAACTGATAAATGCAAATTCTTCATTGACTTGGTCTCGAAATTATGATGGTATCAAAAGTCATTGCTCAGTTTCCGGATAATTGGGTTGAGTTGTAATTTTCTCTTTTTTAGTTTTTGGTCTTTGTATTCTTTAGGCTGCGGCCTCAATCAATAAATCTATCACCATTCAAAAAAAAAAAAAAAAAACCCTTCATTTATTTGGCAGTATCCAATTCTAAAATCGAATAACTGTTTTCCAGGTCTGGACTTTGAAAATTATGTATCACTTAGAAGTAAAAGTGAAGTAGTGATGCTAACCTATAGATTTGTTGTAAAATACTTTTAGACCTGCATATTGATATCAGCTGTTGGCAAGGTTTGTTGCTCATTCGGTATGATTTCATTCCAGTTATGGAAAGGTTATGGTTATTTTATGTTAATTTTTTCCATTATTATCAGCTATGATTTTATTGTTGTTGTTAATGAACCCATGGTGTCGATTTTGAATACATAAATCAGTCCAGGAATAGTGTTTTCATCCTCTTAACCTGAGAGATGCATGCAGGGATTGAGGGTGAGAAATTGGCTTTGACTTCTGAGCGGAAGTTGGAAAAAAAATTTGGGCAATCTCCTGTGTTTGTCGCATCCACACTGCTTGAGAATGGTGGAGCACTGAAAAGTGCTAGCCCTGCCTCCCTGTTGAAAGAAGCCATCCATGTGATTAGCTGTGGCTATGAAGATAAGACTGACTGGGGAAAAGAGGTAACTTTACAGAACCCATCCTCCTCTCCGAATAATGATTCCTCTACATTTCCTTGTTGGTATGTTTCAATGACCAAGATTTTGTCCTAGGTTGGATGGATCTATGGTTCGGTTACAGAGGATATCTTGACGGGTTTTAAGATGCACTGCCATGGTTGGCGGTCCATATATTGTATTCCATCAAGGCCGGCATTTAAAGGATCTGCTCCCATCAACCTTTCAGATCGTCTTCACCAGGTCCTTCGGTGGGCTCTTGGGTCAGTAGAAATTTTCTTGAGCAGGCATTGCCCTCTCTGGTATGGCTACGGAGGTGGTTTGAAATGGTTAGAGCGACTGTCTTACATAAATGCAACAGTGTATCCGTTGACATCAATCCCTTTGCTGGCTTACTGTACCTTACCTGCTGTTTGCTTGCTTACTGGGAAATTTATCACACCAGAGGTATGGGATTACAAATACGTTAATAACTAAAAACTACTTGATTTTCACTGATTTTAAAAAATCTTGCTGATTATCTGATGTTTTGTTCTTTCCGCAGCTGAGCAATGTTGCTAGCTTGTGGTTTCTGTCGCTTTTCATCTGCATTTTCGCCACGGGTATTCTGGAAATGAGATGGAGTGGTGTTGGTATTGATGATTGGTGGAGAAATGAGCAGTTTTGGGTGATTGGAGGAGTTTCAGCACATCTCTTTGCAGTTTTCCAGGGGCTCCTAAAGGTTCTTGCTGGTGTTGATACCAATTTCACTGTGACATCAAAGGGTGGTGATGACGAAGAGTTCTCAGAGCTCTATGCTTTTAAGTGGACCACGTTGCTTATCCCTCCAACAACACTGCTGATAATAAACCTAATTGGTGTTGTTGCTGGAATTTCAAATGCAATAAACAATGGATATGAATCATGGGGACCATTGTTTGGGAAGCTCTTCTTTGCATTCTGGGTGATTGTCCACCTCTACCCTTTCCTAAAAGGTTTATTGGGCAGGCAGAACAGGACACCGACCATCATTATTGTCTGGTCAATTCTCCTTGCTTCAATTTTCTCCCTCTTGTGGGTTCGGATTGACCCATTCTTGGCCAAGTCGGATGGTCCAGTATTGGAGGAATGTGGATTAAACTGTAATTAGCGACTTGAAGCATTCAGCAGGGGTTACATTCCAGTGATCCCTGGGAGAACATGTGTGAGACATTTCTATCACGGTGTGAGCCAAAATTATCGGTGGATTCTATGATGGCTGTGATGACATTCTGCAATCTGTAGATAGATACGCAAGTTGTGTTGCAATTTTTGTTGGGTGGGTGCAAGTTGGTGCTTTCGAAGTGGAAATGGGAAGTTGAGCTCTCTGCTTGTGGTTCACCCATGGAAGGTGGGTTGTTGCAGCAGTGGGTAATTCTTTATTAGTTGGTGAAATTGGACGGTCGACAACATTGTTCATGTATTATTGCAGCTGATCTCTTTATTGATTTCTTCAAAATAACGCCTGCTATGGAACATGAGGAAACTCAAAAAAGGAAAAAAGAAACGAAAAGTGTCAGCCCTCCTGGTTTGGGGATCACTCATTTCTGGGCATGGGTTTCATTCCTGATATATGGAGAGCGGTGCTCCCACCAGAAAATTTCAACAAGAAGAGAGAATGTGTACTTTTTTTATTTGTTGGTGGGTCTGTTAAATTTGGGGGTAAACTAAGCAGTAGATTATAGGTTGTAGAGTTACTTCCGATGCTTTAAAAGATTTCTGTAATAAGAATGGTATTTATTCGTTTTAAACAACTACGTGTATGGTTGGTGGTTATGCTCAGGAATTTTTCAATGGCACCGTTCTTCACTTTTTAGTTGCACTGTTTTCCATTGCCAAGCTGTTTCCACTATGAGAACAAGGACCCCTCTTGGTGTGGTACCTTTCTTTACAGATGATGATGTTAGGCTCGTAAGTTAGCAATTCCATGGTCTCTCTCTCTCTCTCTCTCTCTCTCTCTCTCCATATATATATATATATATATATATATATATATATATATATATGGGAAATGGTACTATAAGGTCGACCTCATGGGAAGTTCCCATGAGGTCGAGCTGTGTGGGCCCCACCCTGACGTGTCTGACATCTACCTCATCAGTTAGATGCAGCATTTCATGGAGGGCTAAGGCCAGAGGTGGGCAATGATCCGGGCTGAGCCGAGTCATCCCTAGTTTGGTTTGGCTTGTTTTTGTGCCACCTAGTTTGTGGATCGGCTTGGTCTGGATTTTGGGCCGACTCATGTGGCCCGAGTTTGAAAAATTTAGTTCGAGCCAGGATCGGTTGGGTCGAAAATTTCGAACCGAGCCGGGACAGGCTGAGTTCAAATAAGTGGTGGCTCTTTTTTTGCTTGTTTATTTAAATAGAAAAGAATTTAAAATGTTAGAAAAAAAAAGTACTAACGTATCTAACTATATGATGTTTAACATCCTCCAAAAGAGTGCAATTTAAAAATAGACATGTTGGAGCATTTTCCAAACAAAAGTACACTAGCATAATTTTACAAGTGTAAGGAAACAGTGTGCATTCATGTATATATATTATGTATTGTCTATGTTATCATGTATATGCATTATCCATGCTGTCCATCTATTTTACATATCATTTTAGGACATGATCCCAAAATGGATTCATATCCAAAGCTCAAGTGGATCACACCATAGGAAACATCGTGCTTACAATCTATGAGCTGAGTCAAACCGAGCTAAACCTAATTGAGCTTTAAACCGAGCTGAGCTTGTACTGCCCTAGTTTGAGCTTGGTTTGTTTTTTCAAACGAGCTTGACTCCGAGGCTTGGTTCTCTGTTTGAACTTCCATTCAAACCAATCTAAGCCGAGCTTTTTCAAACCAATCCGAGCTGGCTTGGTTTGTGCCCAGCTCTAGCTAAGGCCTAAAAAATCAGGTCACTCCATGACTTAGGTGGGCCACACCACATGCGACAGTTAAGAGAGGTTTCTCGCCCATTAAAACCTTCATGATCATTTATTGGGCCCACTGAGTTGTGGTTCACAAATCGAGCCCATCCATTGTGTGTGTCTCACTTGGTTGAGGGGTCAGACCAAGTTTCAGCTGCATCCAAAACTCAGGTGGGCCCCACCAAGTGATTTTAGTTGTTTTAGGCATGTTTTCACATGGTGTTAGATGGTATGGCCCACCTAAGCTCTGTATACGGCTGATTTTTTGGATATCCCATGAACTAAAGGGGACCAATCAATTGCACGGTGTTGATGTCCGACACACGTCAGGGTGGGGCCCACACAGCTCGACCTCATGGGAATTTCCCATGAGGTTGACCTTATCTACTGTATTAATGTGCGATTGTATGAAGTGAGCCCCTACTGTGAAGTTTAAGTGAACTCCACTCTGATCATCAAGTGAGTCCCCTCATTTTATCCATAGGGTCCAAAAATCAATTGGTTTGTTAGCTAAGTAGGTCATTCGAGAATAAATAGTTTGGGAGAGGGACGCTAACCCTTGAACCAGTTAGAGGTAATATGTCTCCCCTCGATTTTTTTAGGGACCATTGTGATGATTAAATGAAATCCACTCCAACCGTTACATGAGAGACTAAAATTTAGAATGAGCCCAAAACTCAGCCCCACCTGTGATTCAAGCAGGCCACACTAAGAAAACAATTTGGAGGGTGGGTGTCTTCTTGTACACTATTTCTAAAATTAGGGTGCACCTGAATTATGGTTGGTGCTGATTTTTTCACTATAGGCCAAAAACCAAGTCACTCACCTAATGGTCGAAGTGGATTTTGAAAATAAAGGATGGTGGGCCATCCAAGATGTGCCACTCCGTTACATTAAATTTACCTTACCTAAGGTGACAGGAGTCCCTGTTGCAATTAGGCGCTCACTGCCATTTTTGGTAGCATTAAGACACTATATGGCCCACCTTAATATCTTTGTTTTATCTACATCGTCCATTTTTTATTATTATTTTTTGTTTTTGGCTTAGTACACACATACCACGGTTGGCATACACACCCACGGATAGGACATGTGACAAAAAATGAGGAGAATATAAAATTTAAACGGGCCACATGTGAGGAAAGAGTGGGGAAAGAAATGCCCACTGGTAAACCTTCTTGGTCTCCGCCTTGATGTTTATATGCCATCCAAACTGCTTATAAGGTCATGCCAACTAGGATGATTTGAAAACACAAAAGACTTAGCCTGACACACAACTTTTGTGGCCATATGAATATTTCAATTGTGGTCATTCAATTCCAGTTGTTTCCTCTTGTGTGGCCTACTTGAGTTTTGGATCCACCTCATTTTTTTGTCGCATGTCTTAATATGAACTCACAAAACAAGTGGACGGACTAGATTTAACACAAATATCACGGTGACCCCCCAGCTTCCTACACTCGAAATCAATCCATGTTGAAAAGGCCTCGGTTTATGACGTCATTTTTTTTTATTGGCCTGTCCGTATAGAACCTATTATTTATGTAGCCCACTAGGCTTTCTAGACCAAAATGCCCCTCTACCACACCCTACCACACCTCCTCTCGTACGACAGTAACTTTTTACGTAAGTCAAGAGAACCTTTTGAGAATTGAGTGTAGGCCCAACGAAATTGATTGTTGGGGCCACCCCTTAGCCGATCTAATCCATTCACTTTAATCGAACATCTGTGAACCCACAAGACGGTCGTTTAAAAAAAAATTAGAGCTTTCTATGGCCCATACCTACGTTAATGCTGTGAGTTAATTCTAAACTGTTTCCTCCAATGTGGTCCATCTGTGGCGATTTTTGCGATCAAATTTAGACGGATGACATGAAATCAAAACCCATTTCATATGGATGACTTGGATCTACTTAAAGACTATTCAGTGGACCCCACATAAAATGTGGGATGGGTTCAATAAATTGATCTCTTATGTGAGAAAGGCCAGGCCATTTAGCCTTTTCCTTCTTCTCTTTTTTTTCTGAGAGGGGACCATTTGGTCGTTAGGACCCTTGCTACCTCCGTGGGACCCACTCCGATGAGCTTCTGACGTGTATCCGGCGTCATTCCCTCCATTCTAGCGAGCTTTTAGGTGATTTTTTAGAGTTAAACTGTCATAACTTCATGCACATTGCAGATCTCAAGGAAAAAGGGTCCACTTTTGGGCAATCAAATAGTGTCCAAATGATTTAATTCCAAATCCATCTGAAAGTTCATCAAATTACCTTTCCAACAAGTACAAGATCACCGAAATCGAACATGCAATGAGGGAGTTATGACTGTTTTTGTCGGATTTGTGAACAACAAAGTATTGACGAATGACGGTGACTTTGGGCCCAATTTTGAGAAATCAAGTGGTGACCAAATGAGATAATTTCAAATCCATCCGAAATTTCATCAAATTAGCTTTCTAACAAGTATAAGATCACCCAAATCAAACATGTAACAAGGGAGTTATGACCGTTTTTGTCGAATTTGCGAACGACAAAGTATTGACAAATGATAATGACTTTGGACCCACTTTTGGGCAATCAAGTGGTGTCCAAATGAGGTGATTCTAAATCCATCTAAAATTTCGTCAAATTAGCTTTCTAACAAGTATAAGATCACCGAAATCGGACATGTAACAAGGGAGCTATAATCGTTTTCATCGGACCTACGAACGACGAAGTATCGACAAATAACGGTGACTTTGGGCCCAGTTTTGAGCAATCAAGTAGTGTCCAAATGAGGTTATTCTAAAGCCATATGAAATTTTATCAAATTAGTTTTCCAACAAGTACAAGATCACCCAAATGGAACATGTAACGAAGGAGTTATGACCATTTTCGTCAGATTTGTGAACGACGAAGTATATACGAACGACAGTGACTTTGGACTCACTTTTGGGCAATCAAGTGGGGTCCATATGAGGTGATTTCAAATCCATCTAAAATTTGATCAAATTACATTTCCAATAAATATAAGATCATCTAAATCAGACATGTAACGAGGGAGTTATTAACATTTTTGTCAGATCTGCGAAGGACGGAGTATCGACGAACGATAGTGACTTTAGGCCCACTTTTGGGCAATCAAGTTGTGTCCAAATGAGGTGATTCAAAAGTCATATGAAATTTCATCAAATTAGGTTTCCAACAAGTATAAGATCACCCAAATCGGACTTGTAACGAGGGAGTTATGACTGTTTTTGCTGACGTACATTGACCATCGTCGATACTCACTGTCTATCGCCGATACTCACTATCCATCGTTGATACTGCACTGTCAATCGTCGATACCGCACTTTGAATCACCGTCCTCACAGTTAATCGCCGATACTAACTGTCAATCTCCGATACTACACTATTAGCTAGGGCTGTAAATGGTCAAGTTCGGGCTGGGTTTAGCCAAAACCAGACTTGCTCATTTACTAAACGGGTCTGGGTCCAAATTTTAGACCCAGACCCTTTTACAAAATGGGTTGGTCCGGGTCGGGTCTGAGTCAACCCATCAGACCCATTTATAAATGGGTCCAGGTCTGGTAGAGGGAGATCCACCCAGACCCATTTATAAATGGGTCGGGTCTAATGGGTTCGGATCTGGATCAAGTATGCAAGCATTTTATAAGGCTTAAAATCGGGTCCGGACGGGTTTGGGCTGGACGGGTCCGTTGAAACATAGACCAAACCCGCCCACTTACTAAATGGGTTCGGGTCAGGTCGGGACAGGTCTAATATAAAGAAAACCAGACCCATACCCGTTTAGCAACTGGGTCTGTTCTTGGACCCAGACCCATACCATTTAACAAATGGGTCGGGTTTGGGTCGAGTCTAAATGGGTTGGGTCTGGGTACCCCATCGGATCCACTGACCTATTTACATCCCTACTATTAGCGATTGCCAGTGAGTATCAGCGATTGATAGTGCAATATCGGTGATTGACAGTATCTGTCGGCGAAAATGTCATAACTCCCTCGTTACATGTCCGATTTGGGTGATCTTATACTTGTTGGAAAGCTAATTTGATGAAAATTTCATATGACTTTTGAATCAACTCATTTATATACCATTTGATTGCCCAAAAATGGGCCCAAAGTCACTATCATTCATCGATACTCCGTCCTTCGCAGATGTAACGCCCCTGATTTTTTTGGAAGTGGCTTTGAAAGTATAATATTACATATTATGTGCAAAATCCCCAATTAATGAGAATTTTAATTTATTTTGTGAATAAGTAATGATCCATGATGAATTCAATATAGGTTCTTTTGTAAGACATGCTTAGGAACATGCATAGAACCTCGTAAAACCATTAGATTTCTTAAAAGTCTCAGATTAAAAATAATTATGATAATTCGCTTGGACCCCTCATATTCGCTATTTCTGATCAATCGGGTAGGTAGTTTTTTAATCTATTCGGAAGTTATGCATAGTTTTAGGTGTGTATCAACGCCATAAAGTTAAAATTTTTAAATGGCCATTAGATCATGAAGATCTTAACTTAGGAGTGTGCATGTTTGTTGATCGAGGAAGCTAGTCAGGAAAGCGACCATATCTAAACTGATTATCTTAGTGATAAACCCTTATCCTAGAATTTGTGTGATTATTCAATGTTTATAAATATGAAATCTTGAGTATCCAAAAATATTAATGGCTCACCTTAATCTAAATCCTCGATTTCTGGTTTACATGGTTCCCATGATCTGATTGATGCGAAATTTTATACTATGCCTAACTATCATAAATGAACCACACACGGTGAATTTCAGCCTTTAGATCATAGTATAAATGACCTAATTAGCAAATCAGCCCCTTAACCTTTGATTTTAATGTCCGTCAAGTGAGGAAAGTGGATGGTTAGTCGTAGTCGAATATTTTCCTTCGTGTGAGTGACGTAGATCATCTATATCATGGACTAATAGTGTGATTTGAGTGCCCCATCTTGATAAGCCTCTTTCTTAAGCGCGAAGTTATCTTGTTTTAGGAAATAATCGAGTTACGGACTCCTTTTAAAAATGGACCTTTTAATTAACATATTTTTCACTATCAATAACAACTCAAATTTGGAACATATCTTGGTCTCATATGACTATAAGACTCTACAAAATTTGGACCCTAATCTATGATCCTACATCGTTGAACCCTAAGGTCAGTACCTGCCTTTATTAATTAAATGTGGAATTTCAAATCTAGGCTTTTTTCACCATTGATCAACCACCAAATTTTAATCATTTTCCTATCATAACTACACATTTTCTCCAATTTTGGGCCTTGATAATCAAGTGTAGACCGTTATTTGAGATTTAGCTTTTTTTGGCACCCCCAAGCTATTTTTCAAGATCGCTCAATCTAAATTTCGGATCACCAAGAAAATTATATATTCTGACACTACTCTTCATACCCAACATCATGAATGAAGTAGAATTAATTAAAGATTGTTCGAAACTATATTTTAGAAGAAACTCAATTGATATGGGAGGGTGTGCATGCCCACCCCTTGTTATAAGGGTGGTGCGCACGTCCCCTATCCCTCATCTTCCTTAAACATCATATTCCCACCAAAATTCCAACACTACATGTCGAGAGAGAGAGAGAGAGAGAGCTCGCCCGTCGACCATCTTCTTCTTCTTCCTTCTTCATCAACATGTGTAGACGTTTCCAACCCTTTCTCATGTTATTGTTGTTCATGTAGAGATCTTTTCCATAAATTCCATCTAGGGTTTTCAAATTTAGGCTAATGTGAGGATTTTCTTTAAGCTTAGTTACAATAATATCGAATTTTATGTCGATTCCATGCTTAGAAAATGAGGGTTTGTTGTTTGAATTCTTGAAAATCACTGTCTATATGTAATGATGAGTTTGTATGAAAATTATTGACGTGTTTTATGCTGAACTTTTGATTTGTACAGACCATGAACTTTATTAAGTGCTTAGGAAAGAAAACATGTTTATGTGAGAACCATGTGAAATTTATGCTTAGTTTTATGACTCTTATATGATCATGATGAATATGATGTGTCACATGATTATGTATGCAGATGTTACATTAATGTATACTCCTTGTCTTTATATCGATAAACCTTCTTGATGTACAGATGTGGAGCCCGTGAGAGTTATCTATGATGGAAAATAAGTCTTGGCATGACCATGAGAATACGTTAGATGTTGGCCAAGGGATCATTTTGTTTATATGCTATTTGAGATGGATCCGTATGCTATACGTGTATGATTTATTTTGGGTTGGCCTTGTTGGAAGGCAATGATACTTTGGGCATTATTGAATTATAACATGGGACAAGGAGTTGATATTATTCGTATATGTTATCTTATAAGCTGTAACACCCGTACCCTAATTAGCCCTCCGTACACCTCTTTTCCGAACTTGGCATACTCTGAACAGTCCGAACTGGCGAGTTTCGATCAGACACCCTATTTTAGTACCGCAACGACCCGAGACTTGTACCCCGACGACCGCGCGGACGCCACGACTCCAACACCGCGCGGCACGCTCCGTTTCGATACCTAGTTTGAAAGATGCGTACTTGTGCGCAATCAAGGTGGGTCCACACTACACATGCATGGTGTGGGCCTCACTTGCACAAATCCCTAGGTTGTACCATCAATCAATCAAACATCCCATCAATCAATCAAGCATCAATCAATCGTCTCATCAAGTACATCTCTCTCTCTCTCCTTACAAGTCAACTTAAGCCCATACCTAAGCCATCCACTCTCATAATTGCCCCATCCCCTTGCTATCATCATTTCCTTTTCAAATACCACTTATGTCCCAAGCCCCTACCACCACAAGAAGGCCATACGTAGCCACCTCCATTTGAGAGAGAGAGAGAGAGAGAGAGAGAGAGATTAGTGGGTGAGATTGGAGGGTTAAGAGAGAGTTTTGGTGAGCCTAGGTGATTGGAGGAGAAGATCCACCCCATCAAGACCGTCCAATCGACTATCCGACCCGATCCAACCGTCCATTTTCGAGTGAGTGCAAAGGGGACATAAAAATCCCCTTTTTCCTTGTTTTTTCTCTTCATTTTCAGGCCCACAAGTGGGCCATGCTGTGAGACAGCGTGCCCCGCACACTGCCACAGCAGGGACCACCCCGTGTGGCCCACCATGATGCTTATTTTCTATTCTAACCCCCTTCGTTAGATCACAAAAATCTGGATGAAGAAAAATGCAAAAATTAGTTTGATCCGAAGTTTTGGGCCCACCTAGTGACCGAGAACCAGATGGATGGATTGGATCGCCCGTATATGGGCCCTATTTCATTTTAAAATTAAATAAAAAAAGAGAAAAGAAAAGAAAAAAATATATATATAGTCCAACGCTGGACGTTCTCAGCGTAGAGACGCTGGAACTATCTAGCGTCAGGGATATGAAGACGTGAGTGGGGTCCCCACTCGTGAGACCCACCTCGATGTATGTATTCGATCCACGCCGTTCGTCTGTTTCTCCAGCCCATTTTAGGGATGGACACCAAAAATGAAGTAAATCCAGGTCTCGGGTGGACCCCACCATAGAAAATAGTGAAGATAATGATATGCACTGCCGAGTTTTCCTCGGCTCACCTTGATAATTGTAGCCCACGTAATATACCCAATGTAGGGCTCTATGGGTTCACCTTGAGTTGGGGAACCTGATGAATGGAGTGGATCATACTCATGTGGGCCCCACTTGAAATAAACAAAGAAAGAAAAAAATATAAAAATAAAATAAAATACAATATAAGTCCAACGCTGGATGGCTCCAGCGTCTGAGACACTGTGACGTCCAGCGTCAGGGACGCTGGGCTTTGAGTGGGGTCCCCACTCGTGGGACCCACCTTGATGTTTATGTTGTATCCACACCGTCCATTTGTTTTCCCAAATCATTTTAGGGCTAGGGCCCAAGTTTGAACCAGATC
Organism: Liriodendron chinense; assembly: GCA_003013855.2. NCBI lineage: Eukaryota > Viridiplantae > Streptophyta > Magnoliopsida > Magnoliales > Magnoliaceae > Liriodendron > Liriodendron chinense. Next base: position 148,558 of record PVNU02000133.1, on the reverse strand, counting down.
TAAATCTTAAGCGGACCGCACCACAGGAAACAGTGGAGAATATGATGTCCACTGTCGAAACTGCCTCGACCCACATTGATGTTTGTAAACCTTGTAACATACCCAATATTGGGCTTATCGGCTCCCCCATGAGCTGAGGAACCTGATAGACAGAGTGGATCATCCTCTTGTGGGCCCCACTCGATCAAAACCACAAAAACACTAAAAAAAAAGAAAGAAAATAAATAAAAAGAGAGAGAGGGAGAGGGCTCCCAGCGTCTCTGATGCTGGGAGTACCTAGTTGCCACCTCGATTGAGTAGCTATCTAGCTACTAGAATGACGTCACCAACTCCAATGGGCCCCACCGTGTTGTACGTGTTTTATCTACACCGTCCATCCATTTGGGGAGATCATTTTAGGGCATGACCTCAAGAATGAGACAGATCCAAATCTCAGGAGGGCCCTAGCAAAGGGAATCGTGGGGATAGTGACCCTATCATTGAAACCTCCCTACGGCCCGCCATGATGTTTACTTGAGATCCAACCTGTTCATAAATCCACACACGTGTGGAAGAAGGGCAAACAAAAATACCGGCTTGATCCAAAACTTAGTTGGGCCCACCTAGAATGTACATGCTTTATCTTTTCAGCCCATATGTTTTTTCTAGCTCATGTTAGTGGCTGATCCCAAAAATTTAAGCATATCCAATGTCAAGTGGGCCATGCCACGGGAACAGTGGGAATAATGATTTCCAACGTTGAAACCTTCCCAGGCTCTACAGTGATGCTTATTTGTCATCCAACCTGTTCATAAGATCACATGAAAATGGATGAAGGAGAAAACACAAATATCTGCTTGATTCAAAACTTCTTGGAACCCAGTAGGGTACCACGCAACCCAGCAGGTGGCCCACCCTATGGGTTCCAACGTGATGTATTTGTTTAGTCCCACCATGGTCCTTCTTTTGATATATATGTTTTATCCATGCCGTACACTATTTTTGTCGGCCTATTTTGTATGTGCAGGCCCAAGTACGGGGCCGATGTGGTCTCAAGTGGGCTATGCTGTGAAGACCTTTACATTTTCAATGGGGCCTACAGTTCGGGTCCCACTCTCTGTATATATATTGGGCCATTTAAGGCCAGCATTACATGATATGTCTGGTAACATGCTAGTATACTTAGCTTGATAGGTCACACTGATAATATGCTTAGTGTAATGAATATCATGCCCATTCATTTGTACATACGCATCATATGTATGCCTGACTGTGGACGATGTCGATCATAGCATATGCCTTACAGCTTGAGATACTTAGGGGACCCATATGAAATAGGGTCACCCTACATGATCGCGCGGTATGCGCGGGTTTGGTGCATGGCTTTGATAGTATGACTCATGCATTTCGCATTATACATGTCATGATCAGATTCTCACCCCAGCGGCATCAGGGTTGTAACCACCACAGTCACATCGTGGATGATAGGAATGGACACCAGAAATATGTTCTAGCACTTGGGCCCCAAAGATGTCCTTGGGTGAAAGTCCCTAAACCCTGTGGTACCAGTATGATGCTCCAATGTCTAGGCCGAGTGGATTTATGAGCGCATGAGGGCCAAATACCAGTAGGCCGTGTCTCCCACTGTGTCGGGGTCGATTGAAAGGGGGTGTGACCTTATCCGCCAGGGTGCAGACGGTTATATACTAGGTTGAGTCTGACCAGCTCGTGAATGGGTTCGCTATCGACGAGCCGGGTGGATTTCCTTGTACTTCATTGACGAGGCGGCTAGTGAGGTCTCTTCCACTCGCTTGGTTATGCGCGCGATGGGCGGCAACCAATGTCTGAAGTGTACTAGACCTCGGTGATGTCCCAATTGCAAACCGTATGATATATGGTAGTTGAGGATTGACATGCACCCATTGCATCATTAGCATATGACACTCGGCCATATAGGCCCATTGCATTGCATTGCCTTAAGATGGCTAACGACATTCATAGACTTGGTAGTGTAACCTGCCATCATTTCCGCTTACTCTGATATCTGTATACCTGTCATATGCATTGCACACACACCACGCACTCTCTAAGCTTCATAGTAAGCTTATGCATGTTGTTTACGTGCAGGACATATTATAGCGCGACAGCAGTGAGACGGGGGCCCGCATTTGATCTTTCAGCTTTCAGTTATACATTGTATTTCCTTTTTTCTAAAGCATTGTACTCAAAAGTTTATCTTAGTGGATATGTGATGTGAAGTTTTTGGTTTGGTACACTTGTGGTTATGCTCATCTATAAAGAAAAAAAAAGTTTACCTTGAAAATCCTCCATGTGGGATCCCAGGATCAGAACCTGGCGTATGGGAGCTAGGGCCCGAGAACGGTGTACTACGGAGGCTGTCGACACCGGATTCGGCGGCCGGAAATTTAGTGAGCCTGGTCCCCGAGTTTGGGGCGTGACATAAGCTGTGATTGGTGATATGGACACTAAGTTTGAGCTCTCAACCTATGCTGGGTTGCTTGCGACCCCCCATAGTGACCTTTGAGTTTCTTTAAATTGGTTGGTTGTTAAACTACTTAATTAAATGTGAAACTAATCATGCATTCACGGGACCCGACTTGGTGGGTCAGCCCTATGGGCGCTATGACGCTAGCTTGTGGTAGTGTGGTGGGTAACTATCATCTCCATTAGCTGAGTTTGTTGACATGAAGTTGTGGAGATTTTCACTTCATCGTAGATTTTGGTGACTGGTGGTTAATGAGAAGAGTTAGAATAAGTCATGTTTCATTTAGTCAGGGTGCCTTAGCCAGAGTATGCATATCATACATTGCATTAAATAAGATTTTCTCACGTATGTTTTGTTTCGGTACAATTATTATGCTTGGATATTACTGTGCTAATCTTAGGAGGTAACCCTCACTGAGTTGATCGCGAGCAACTCACTCCCTCTTGGGATGGTATTTTAAAACATCAACCTAGATGTTGCAGGTGACGATACAGTAGGTGAACCCAAATTGCAGGGTGAAGAGTTTGAAGATTCGTGGCAACAAATGACGGATGATGAAGCCGAAGCGGCATGAAGATAATTTACATTTATTTATTTTGTTCTTTAGGATAGCTTTATTTTCGTATAGATTTGAAATAAGCTTTTCATGGAGGCAGAAAGTGGAGCATTGTGATTGGTTTTGGTTTTAAGACAATATGTTTGAGAACGTAGTGTAGAGAAATATGAAATAAAATTTTCAATTTCCGTCACTATGCTACGAATGCTATGGATTTGTGAAGTACAGATAAATGTGTGAAGATATATCCCTAACATGTTTAAGTTAACATCTGGAAACTCGACCAATCGTGTTATCCACGAGAGTCGAAATTTCGAGGCGTTACAACAGATTCGACGAAAACGGTCATAATTCCCTCATTATATGTCCGATTTGGATGATCTTGTACTTGTTGGAAAAGTAATTTGAAGAAATTTTAGATGACTTTAGAATCAACTCATTTGGACCCCACTTGATTGCCCAAAAGTGATTCCAAAGTCATTATCATTCGTTGATACCCCGTCATTCGCAGATTTGACGAAAACGGAAATGACTCACTCGTTGCATGTCTGATTTGGGTGATATTGTACTTGTTGGAAAGGTAATTTAATGAAATTTCATATAGCTTTAGAATAATCTCATTTAGACCTACCATTTGATTGCCTAAAAGTGGGTCCCATTTTCATGGGATCCGCAACCTGCATGGGGTATGACAGTTCACTAAAAAAAATATTCAAAAGCTCGCTGGAATGGATAGAATAACGCTGAATGCAAGTTGGAAGCTCGTCAGAGTGGGTCTTATAGAGATGGCAAGGGTCCTAACAGCCAAATGGTCTCCTCCCGAAAAAAAAAAAAAAAAAAAAGAAGGAAAATGCCAAATGGCCTTTCCCGCACAAGGGATCCATCTATTGAACCCATCCCACGTCTTATATGAGGTCCAATGTATAGTCTTGGAGCATATTCAAGTCGTCCACGTGAAAAGGGATTTTAATTTCATACAATCTATCCAAGTTTAAGGGCAAAACTCATCATGGATGGACCACACCAGAGAAAAAAGTTCGGAATTAATTCACATCGTTAACGTAGGTGTGGGCCATAAAAAGCTTTATTTTTTTAAATGACCCTCTTATGGGTTTACGGATGTCAGATTAGAGTAAATGGATCATATCAGGCAAGGGATAACCCCAATAGTCAATTTTGTGGGGCCCACACCCAATCTTCAAAAGGCTTTTTTAATTTCCATAAAAAATTATTGCCGTACTAGAGGAGGTGTGGCAAGGTGTAGGAGAGGGGCATTTTGGTCAAGCGGAAACCCAAACAGTGCCCAGTGGGCTACATAAATAATAGATTCTGTAAGGATGGAGCCAATAACAAAAATGATGTCATAATTCGGGGCTTTTTCAACTATTACCCCCAAGAGGCGGATTGGATACTACCCCCACCAGGACTAGCTGGAGATGGACACTCCTGTCAGGGGCTTTGTGGGGCCCAACATATTATAAGTGTTTAATCCAATGCATCCATCCATTTTGAAAGACCATTTTATAGCATGAGTCCGAAAAAGAGGTATATTGATGTTCTGAGTGGACCACACCATAGGATGTAATCGTGAGAATGACCTCACTGTTGAAACCTTCCTAGGGCCCACTGTGATGTTTATTTCACATCCAACCTGTTCTTAAGGTCACATGGACCAGGATGAAAAAAAAACATAAATATCAGCTTGATCCAAAACTTCTCTAGCCTTTAGGAGGTTTTCGGTGGCAAGCATTCATTTCCCACTATTCTTGTGGTGTGGTCTACTGGATCGTTCAATCTGTCTGATAATGATTGAGCTCTTTGGCATTGAGGGCATGTGAGGGAGATACCTGTAAGAGTGGGCATCTTATTATTAACATTATCGCTTTATCGGATTGTACAGGGCGCAGTTACTTGGTTTGAATCAATCTCACCTCGTTCAAGTTGGCTGATGCAGACGATTTAATGGGGGGATTAGGCCAGAGTCACCAGGTCCTTACTCATGCCTCGGCGGCAGACTCACAAGAGTTTCAACACACGGTCACGGGTTTTTTAAATAAAATACTTAAAAATAATTATTACAAACAATAGATAAAGTCAAAATTTTAAAATATAGGTAAAACGATTCAATTTACATTCTAATTATTTATTTTGTTAAAATTGTAATAATTTTGGGATAAATTTGTGAAAATTTTAAAACAACGGTCTACATGCAAGTATAAGGAATGAGACCAACAGTCTACATTCAGGATGGAGGATTGGATTGATATATTTGTATAATAAACACGTTATACACAGGGTGGAGCTAGGATTGGATTGAATCTGCTCCATTCTTTTTTCCAAGCCATAAAATGATCCCTCTAAATGGCTAGATGGTGTGGATACAACACATACATCATGAGGGCCAATGGTGACATCACTTCAGTAGTGAGATTGGTACTGAATCATTAAAGCTGGACGTAGATTTCTTTAGTGTTTGTGAGAAATCAACTGTGTCCATCCATTCTGTGAGCTCATTCTAAGACATGTAATAAAATAGGAGTCAAATCCAAGACTCAAGTTGACCGAAAATGTGAGGAATGAACCGAGACAGTTGAAATATTAGTATGATATGAATGGCATATAAACATTATGGTAGACCCTTTGAAGGGTTCAATGGTAGGAATTTCCTTGCCCACTTTTATCTTTAGTGTGGCCCACTTGAGTCTTTGATCTGACTCATTTTTAGTCTCATGTCCTGAAATGAGCTCAAAATACAGATGGACGGGCGAATTTCTCACAAACTTCACGGTGGCCCCACCTAGGTTCCCAGGGCGGGAACGTCCTGCTGCCAAAGGAAATCGGTGTCCGTCCGTCGTAGCTACTACGTCCGCGGAAAGATTTCCTGCGGATTATTACCTAGCTTGAGACGAACGGTCCTATCAATGGGATCTTTTGGGCTTATAGTGATCTATATGATTTATCCATACCTGTACATCTATCTTGACAAATCATTTCAGAGATTGAGCCGAGGCAGATCTAAAGCCAGATGGACCATACCACCTGAACTAATAGGGATTAAACTCTTACGGTTGAAAGCTCAGGGAGTTCGCTCTCCGTCGCCCATACGTGGCTCCGCCCCTAGTTATACAGGTAGGCTAAAATGACCGGAAATTGGATTATTTCAGACATGCGAAGCCGAAGTATAGCCCACCAGCTAGTTAGTCAAAGCCCGGTCCATTGCAACACGCAGGGGAGGTTAATTGCTTAAACTCTTAACCCGATGGCTTGGTTATGTGCGACGGCTAACCAACCAGGGTTAAGTTGGGTTGACTGACTTTGTGCAGAAAGGGGAGGGTGTGGTTGAAGCAGCTCATTTCTTCGTCATTGAGAGAGAGAGAGAGAGAGAGAGAGAGGCGGGTAGGAGAGACAAGGCAGCTGCGAAGAACTGTCTCGTACTCTCTATCTTCTTCAACAGTGTAAGTGATCGTCCTTCTGTCGTTCTCGATCTCCTTCTGTAGAGGGTTTTATAAGGTTTCGGCCAACGGATTTTCAAGTTTTAATGTTCGTTATTTGTGTATCTCTGAGAAATCTTCGATTCCTCCCTCTGCAGGTTTCTTTATTTCTTTATTGGTTCTTGTTCTTGTTGTGTTGGTGTGGGTGCTGCTGTAGCAGAAAGAAAGCAAGAAAGATTTAGAAGTGTTGAGGTGAAGGAACTTGAATTTTCTGTCCGGATCATTGGGATTTTGGAGATTTATCCGATTCTTGATAAGAATAATAATAAAATTCAGATTCCTTGTATTTATTTTTAATCTTTCTGGGCCTACGTATTGATCTGGGAGTTTTAGCGGTTTTGGCAATGAAGATGCAGTTGGGATCTGCTGTCGCCGCCTACGATTCTAACACAGGAGGAGGCGAAATTGTTGTTGCTGGGGGTGGTTCAAAGTCGCCATGGCCTCCTGGTTTCCGTTTCCATCCAACGGATGAGGAGCTCATATTGTATTATCTGAAGAGGAAAATCTGTCGCCGACGCCTTAAGCTCAATATTATCAGAGAGATTGACGTCTACAAGTGTGAGCCATGGGAATTGCCTGGTACGCATCCCTTTATTGCCTACCGTTTTTCCAATCTCACTAGAGTTCTTCAGTTTTATGCTCCTACAATTATTTTATTTTCCTTTTTACCCTTGATGAATTCTGCTTCTTGGGATTCCTTTTGTGACTTCTGTTTCATTGCTATTTGTGGGTCTGGCGAGGCTCTTTTGGCAATGGACAAACAAACAAAAAGAAAAGAAGAAATAGACAAAAAAGATGAAATGATCTTGCTAGTTTATTTTTGAATTCCGTGTGTATGTAGTTTATGCTGAAAATTCTGGTACCCATTGATTTCAATTTCTGCAACTAGCTTTCATTCAACCCTAGCTTACATTAAAAGATCCGTCCTTATTCCCTTGGTCATGTAGAGAAAGTAAGCCTATCAAGAGTAGTCTGTAACTATGGAAGCCATATTGACAAATCAATTTATTTTTTTATAATCTTTTTGTTGAGTCGGTGGATTCTTTCTTTGTATTGTCATCTTTTCTGATCCTGTTTGTGATTCTTCAAATGCAGGGAAAGATATGAAGCAGTGACTGTGCAATATATTAACTTGTTTGTGATTGTTTTTGTACTGTGTGTGTGTGTGTGTGTGTGTGTGTGTGTGTGTGTGTGTGTGTAAAGCTAAATTATCTTGATTTGGATTTTATTATGTATTTCTGATTTTGATTGCAATTCTTGAATTGTAGGAAAATCTCTCCTGCAGACAGGTGATAGACAGTGGTACTTCTTCAGCCCCAGAGACCGCAAGTACCCCAATGGGGTGAGATCAAATCGGGGGACTAAAAGTGGTTATTGGAAGACTACAGGAAAGGATAGGAGTATTTCACGGAATTCCAGGATGGTGGGCATGAAGAAGACCCTTGTCTTCTACAAGGGGCGTGCTCCCAAGGGAGCACGAACCGATTGGGTGATGCATGAGTATACCATGGTCAAAGAAGAGCTTGAGAACTGTAATGCTGTGCAGGTACATAGAGCAGCTAACAGATTTCCATGTCTTTTGTTTTTCATCCGAGGATTAAAAGCATTCTTACATAGAGCAGTTAACAGATTTCCGTGTCTGGTGTTTTTCGTCCAAGGATTAAAAGCATTCTCCTTTCCAATTCTTCTTTTGCTTTGCAGGATTCTTATGCACTTTATAAAGTTTATCAGAAGAGTGGACCCGGTCCCAAAAACGGTGAACAGTACGGGGCCCCATTTAGAGAAGAGGAGTGGCTTGGTGATGATGATCCAATTGATGATAGCTTGGGAATCCTGGCCAATGGGGAATATCCAGCACCAGATCTTATCGGGGGCTATGATCAATTCCCACCTCCAATTGATGATGTGGAGGATGCCGTGCAGAAAACAGTTAATGAACCTGAAGTATATCAACAGCATTCCAACAATTTTGTACGTGAACTTGAGGTAGGGCTAGCATCTGACTTATGTACTGAGGCAAATGAAAAGTTCTGCTATTCTTTTGTTAATCGTATCTTTGATTTCCTGTTGGTGGTGATATTTGCAGTTTAGAACTTGTGGATATCACTGTTTATTTTTATTTTATGTCTTTTTGGTAAATCTAAGATCTATTGAGCATAGAGGAAAACAATCTGTGTCATATGTTCTAAATTTATTCACATCATGATAAGCTAGTGAGCGTGATGGTCTGTTTTTAGATGGGAATGTTAGTCTTAATCCTTCTAGCATATTCTTGTTGTGGGCAGGGACAAGAGAAATGGTTGAAATGATCACAGAAGCATAAGAAAATATATCAATAATTGAATGATTTAAAGAATTAATCATTAATTCATACCTCATGGAGGTTTAGCTCCTGGCAAACCAATTGAGCATTGTAGCCAATGGATTTTGACTTTTGAGAAATTGCCTGTTATTTTAGTGAATCTCTCCCTTGAAAGAAATGTCACTTTTCTTACAAAACAGCTCCCAGCCAGAAGAAGAAACCTCTTCTTCTTTAATTGTAAACATGGTTTGCTACACAGCCAAAGAAGCAGGTGACTGAGCTTTGAAATTGCAAAATCTCGCTTGTAATTGTTGTTGCAACCATCTCATTTAGGATGATGTTAATGAAGATTAAAGACGCACGTTTCCAAAAAAAAAAAATAATAAAATAAAAAAAAAATCCTATAAGAAACAGAGAGAGAGAGAGAGAGAGAGAGAGAGAGAGAGAGAGAGAGAGAGAGATTAGCCCCATGCTTGATTTCATGTTTGGAGTGCAACATTGCAAGCAATTTGGGAGCAATTGGGGAGAGAGAGAGAGAGAGAGAGAGAGAGAGAGAGAGAGAGAGAGAGAGAGATTAGCCCCATGCTTGATTTCATGTTTGGAGTGCAACATTGCAAGCAATTTGGGAGCAATTGGGGAATTTTCCCCAAATCGGACCAACTACACTCAATTTTCAAAATTAGAGTGTATGTAATGATCATTTCATCAAATATTCTCATCAAATATTCCTAAGTACTGCGAAATTAGTCTCAATTGACAGTTGGTTGAAGTAAAATTTTGAAACAAACATGGAGAACATGAAGAACCAATGGATATAGAAATCAAAGCTCCAACTCCATGATTTTTCGTGCAAAACATGAATAACCTATGAATTTATAACCATTTGACACCGATTTAACATAATTTCAACAAAAAAAGGGTTCGGAAATTGAAAATGCTCACCTAGATCAAACATGTGGGATATATCGGCACTACCTGTGTGTTTCGTATCATGGGATACATCAGCCGATATCTTCGATATTTAAAACATTGGTTGCAGTAACCCTAGAGTTATCTTATAATATGTTCATAGTTATCTTCTAGCTATTGGTTTGTGTTTCAAGCTTATGATGTGCTTTTCCGTTTAGAACATGTGTATTTGATGGCTATATTGTGTTCTTTGTTGCCATAGGTTGCTGATGAAGAGGGGACACAAAGTTACGTGGTGGAGCCATCACTTAGGGAAGCCATTCCCATTGAACCCAGTGAAATTTTACGCCCATGTGAGTGGGCTGATTTTGGGCAGACGAGCTCTCAGGTTGCATGTTCGGCCACCTCTATTATGCAACCTTCTGAAGGACTCGGAACTTACACGTGCTTTGGATGATGGAGATTTTGTGGAATTGAATGATCTCGCAGATCAAGAGCCAGGCGTTTCTAGTTGGAGTATCAGTAACGACTTCCGTTTTGATGACACAGGCGGGTTTTATGCCTCTGATCATTACTTTGATGCATCCATGTTTTTTCCTGAAGAAATGGTGCCTCTGGAGGGGACTACACAACCGCATCTGGATTGTTATGCCAATGACATAATGAGCCAGTTGGATTATCACTTGCCGGCCCCCATTGATGACGAAAATCAATTCCATACAGCTTATGTTACCAGTCAGCTCTGGACACATGAACAGAAGTTCAATGTCTTTACATCAACAGAGTCAAGTCAGGTTGTTATGGCACCTCCAGATTCAGGTACATAAATCAATTTCAATGTCAACTCTACAAGCATATTTAATGAACTGGTGGCTGCAATATCACTGGTATAGAAGCTTCTCAACGCTCTTATCCATTCATGCTTATGAATTGTATAGGTGTAGCGTGTGATGGTAATTCATCGAATATCGGTGAGGAAACACAGGGGCAAGGAGGCATTGGAGGAGATGCTTCAGAACATTGGCTCACTTCAGCAGTCTACGGCTTGTTGGAATCAATACCTACTAATCCAGCATCAGCCTCTGAGAATGCCCTGATCAATCGGGCGTTTGAGAGAATGTCGAGTTTTGGTGTGGCACGCATTGGTGGTAGAGACGGGGGTGTTACAGCAGGTGTAGGTACTGCTGTGGGCAGGAGAGAAGGTAGAAATGGTAGTATACTTTTCGTATCATTTCTGGGGGCATTATGGGCCATCTTATGGTTGTTTTTTATTGGAACTACAGTGAAAGTATTAAAGGCTTTTCTGGGCAGGTTCATGGCCTCCTCATAGGTGTGTACCACCTGCCTAGGCATATACACATGCATATATTTGGTGTATTCATCCCCATGACATTTTGTACAAATCCCTAATTAATTGGGATGAGGCGTGGATGATGATGATAAACATTTTGGACAACTAAAACCACCGGGGGTTAGGCAGCCCAGTACTCGTGTTTTAATGTAAGGAGAGATTGTTGGAGTCTTTTAAAAAAAAAACTGACTCATTTCAAGGGAAGGTGAGTGAAACAAGTATATGTCCATTATCATGTATAGTTTCCCAATCATGTTAGAATAATCTGATTCAACTTTAACACTTTCTGTATTGTTTCATAAATTGAATTAGTTAAGTTTTCTTTTTTTTTTTGGAAATTAGCGACTCTTGTTCACGAAGTTGCCAGTTACATTTCCCTTGGTTATGGTCCCTGGCAAGGCACTCGTACTTCATGCAGATAGAATTCCACAGCATCCACATTTGAGAACTGTCCAACTTCCGGTGAGGCATACTGCACCATGTATGGTCTTTCTTGTGACGTGGAATTTGAGCTTACATTTAGATCACGGTTTTCTTATGTCAGGCATGGTTCTGCTTCATTGACATGATAGATGTTTTATGCAGACTTCTCTGCGTAATTCCCAGCATCACCCATGATGCCTTTACCTTTTTTTTTTTTTTTTTTTGCCCCTTCTTGTAAATAAATTTTGTTTTAGGAATAATCTTGGTGGTTTAGATGCCATTATGTTGAGAGGCTTGGTCAACAAGTTGTGCTGAGTACCTCAAAAAAGTTGACAGAACAGAAAAGCCTTTGGAAATGTGCGAGGATGCAGAACACACCTTTAATGTAGGCCTGGAGCATAAAGCTCTATTTGGAGTTTTCTTTGTTTCATCAGCAGCCTCTGACCTCAATTTCTGGACAATAGCTTTCGCTAATTTTTAAGTACTGAAGGAGAAATCAGACCTTCCCCAGTGTCAGTTATGCTGCTAGAAATTATTATACCGTGTATGGGCCACCGGCCTAATTTCAGGCATATTTGCCCCCATCACTGCATATAGACTGGGGCATATTTGCCCCATCTCACTGCATATAGCCCCCCCACATTTAAGGCTTGTTTGGTTTACCATTGACTATATTAAATTCTGGTAAATGGGTCATAATTATTTGCCAAGAAAATTTCAATGCAAGCCACCATTTTTGCATTGACAATTTCACTAAAATCATTTAATAAATCTGTGGGGCCCACCATAATGTCTGTGATCTCCTAAACCTTAAATCCATTATCAGCTCATTTTAAGGTATGAGCACAAAAATGAGGCAATTCCAAATTGCAAATGGACCACACCATACAGCTATAATAGGAATTGAACACCTATTGAAACTTCTTGGGGGCCACAAGTTTTGGATCAAGCTGATATTTGTGTTTTTGGTTCACCCGTGTCTTGCTGATCTTATGAACAAGTTTTGGATCAAGCTGATATTTGTGTTTTTGGTTCACCCGTGTCTTTCTGATCTTATGAACAGGTTGGATGGCAGATAAGTATCATTGCAGGCCTAACATAAATTTCAGCTTTTAATGCAGGCTCATACCCTAAAAGGAGCTCGTAGAATGGGTAGGTGGCATGGATCAAACACATACATCGTGGTAGGACCTATAAATTTGACATAGTTAATCCATGGGCGTATCATGAGACTTATTTACTCATTATTTCCATCTCTTCAAACGGCTGGTAAAAGTGATCATTATCCATTTATTAGAATTTACCATAGTAAATGGTAAAACATACAGGCCCTAATAGATCATATAGAATGATCCAGATGTTGGCCATCTAAATGGATGGTTTAAAAAAGTTGGCAAGATGCTTGCTTATGATCCTTACGTTTTGGGCCCTACCTAAAGATCAAAATTTCCTTGTTTTCAGCTAAAGCATATATTTCAATGGCTTATTATATTAATTATGTCAAATATCATGTATGCACACAAATTTGGAATAATGAAGCTGATTTTTGAGATATCACCTATGTTCCCTGAATATATTGAAAAAATTCCAATGCATTCAATGCAATGACCTAACCGGTGAGAGTTTTGTTATGACACGTATTAGGTGAGGTCTAGTGTATAAATCATTGGATAGTTGTGCCATGTATCCACTCCACGTATAATAACAGCTCCCTTTCGGATGAGGAGAGGTTGAGGGCCTATTTGAATTGGAGCAAAGTAGTTAGTCTATCAATTCATGGCATGTTGTCATAGTTAGATGGTCATAGATATAATTTTGCTAATCAGCTCCTTTGCCCTCTGTTTGTCATGCACCTGAGGCACATTTGGAAAATTTAAAGATTGGTTGGTTCTTCGTTTGTACATGTGCAGGTGCACATTCACCAATGCTATACTTATTTAGTTTTTGAAAATTAATGTTGATTCGTAAATGCTTTAATTCTTGATAGTTGCACACATGGCACATTAGAACATGTCATGCATGTGTATGGATAAGTATGATCCCTGTGCACGCCAAAACCAAACGTGCCATTGCAAGTAGGGCTATAAATGGGGCTGGGCTTGGGCCTGCCACGATTGAAATTTTGAATAGGCTTGGCCCAAAAAGTTCAAAATTCCGGTTGAGAGCAACCTCGGGCCCGGCCCTTTAACAACCCTAATTACAATTACTTTCACCTCTCCACCAAAGATAGGCAATTAGGGCTGCCAATGGGCCGGGCCTGGGGTAGTCTAGGCCCGAATTTTGAACTGTTTCAGGCCGAGCCATCAAGTTGGCCTGTGTAAAATTCTGATTTTTAAGCTCAAGCTCGGCCCATTGACACCCCTACAGGCAATCCATGCTCTCACAGTCCATGTTTATTGTCCAAAAATACATCGTTCCTACAGTAAGGAGGCACACCACTTGCGCAAATCCAGACAACTCCTAAGATGCAATTCACGTAGAGCTAAACATGAGTCGAGCTAGGCCAAGCTCAGCTCAGCTTGACTCGGTCTTTGAGCTCACCTGTCAAGCTCGCATCAGCTCACTGGTTCGAGCCGAGTCGAGTGAGCTTGGAATCGAGTCGAGTGAGTTGAGTTCGAGCTTGGAATTGAGTTGAGTTGATTCAAGCTTGACCCAACTGGAACTCTTAACTCTTTTTTTTTTTCCAGGTTTAGCAGCTCAGATTGACCCAATTAAGTCCACGGTCGAGTCGGAACGAGCTCAACCGAGTCGATTCGAGCAAGTTTTTCGAGCTAGCTCGACTTGTATCCAACTCTAAAGTCACATCACATGTGCATGATATCAATGTCATAGTCATCCTTTTGCGTGAAGTTCCTGCACTGGGAACCTAGGTGGGGCCTACTGTGATGTTTGTGAGAAATCCACTCTGTCCATCCGTTTTGTGAGCTCATTTTAGGACATGATCCCAAAAATGAGCCTAATCTAAGACTCAAGTGGGCCAAAAAAGTGGGGATTGAATGTCCACAATTGAAATATTCATGGGGCCACAAGTTTTGCATCAGTCTAATATTTGTGTTTTCAGCTCATCCCAGTAGGAATAATGTTATGAACAGTATGGATGGCATATAAACATCACTGTGGACCCCAGGGAAGTTTCAACGGTTGGAATTTCCCTACCCACCTTTTCCTCTAGTGCGGCTCACTCTTGAGTCATGGATCCGGCTAATTTTTGCTTGCAAGTCCTAAAACAGACGGGGTGAATTTCTCACAAACATCACGGTGGGGTCCACCTAGGTTCCCAGCACAGAAACTTCCTGCAAAAGGCTTCCCTGTGGATGACATGTGAGGGTGGGAAGCAGCACATGTGCCTATGTGGCGCATCTGTAGCTACCAGGCACACACCAGGTGGGGCTCACTGTCAGCATGCTGTGGTCCAAAAATAAGGTCCACTCTCAAACAAACATTTTATGGGCTAACATTTAACAAGCATACGAATCAGTCCATTCCATCCCATCAATTATGGGCAAGCTGATGTCAATGTAAAAGAAGCGCAACTTATAGATGGACATAAGATGGTATATCTCTGAAGTTCAACCTGTCCAATAGAGATGCCCAACACAGCAATTACCATGCAGATAAAAAATCTGGAGGATCCATATATTATTTGGACCAGACAAAAAAACTAACATACACCAATAAAAATTAACCAAATTTATCTGTAGCCCATCTGGTGATTTAACCGGTCCGATTTTTTCCAGTTTAGACATCATGTTTAGTGCTTTCTCCTCATGATAAGCATCTGCTGGAATTTCGTTTCCTCCAAGAATACTTGCTAAAGTGCAAATTTCTGAAGAATTTTGAGGTAAAAATCCCTTCTTTTTTCGTCAAGAGAAATCCCTGATTGCCTTTTCTTTTAGCCTCATAGCTTCTGCACACTTACATATAAGCCTCGTCTGTGAAGTCCATGGATCCCTTCTCAAGAGAATGCTAATGCAAGTGTGTATTTAGTTGGTAGATTTTTTTGAAAAACACGGAGTGCAGATTTTTTTTTGCAAAATTTTAGATTTTAAAATTTTAATTAGGACGCCTTCTAGATAACATCAATTTTCAAAATTAACACAAACTAAAAAATTGATCTCTCCTCTTAAAATTTACTCCTGAAATTCCCACTAAAAATTAAAAAAATTACTCCGAAAATCAGACATGGAGAGCACTACTACAGCAATTGTATACAACACGTTTTCCGTGCAAGAAACACCTAAACTTTGTGGGGGACGTCATGTTTTATATGTACATCCACTCGGACCATCAGGTAAGGAATATCATTTGAACCGCACATGCTAAAGACTTAGCAAAACTTCTCCAAAGAACCTATAAATTCACATGGTGTGGCCTGCTATGGATCAAGCTGATTTTGTATTTTCACTTCATGTCCGCGAGTTAGATCGAATGAACTGGTATGATGAAAGATAACATGGTGGCTCTAAACAAACCTATGGTCATGCCTTCCCATTATTCCTTGTGGTGTGGCCCACCTCAGTAGTGGGTCTCACTTTTTTTTTTATAGGTCAAATCAAGGATAGAACCTGAAGGACCAAGTGGACTTTGCAAGTACAGGCTCCACAAGCCCAACGAGGTGTTTTAGTAAATCTTCATTACACATGAAAGTCAACAGAGTGGGCAATGGTAGTATACAGAGGTGTCTTTTCGCAAACATTTTCATGAGGTTCGGGCTTTTAATACAATTTTAATATTAAAGAAGATTTTGGATGACATAATGGATCGCTAAGTTGCCCTTCCATCTTAAGAGCTATCTGTACTAAATCTGGGAGATGGCATGGTATGGTTTGGGTCGTCTTCTGGTAATGATGCCATGACCATGATCCCTAATACTAAGACGGTGGGTTTAAAATTTAAACAGATGATTGGAAAGTGACCTCGGCTGCCCATTTTACGTGTTGGCCATTGATGAGAAGGCTACAGTCACATGATTGGTGTGATTTTTGAATGGTTGCCTGCAGATGTGTCAGGGGCCTCGTGAAATATCCCCAGATTTAAAGTTGATTGATTGCACTAAGTGTCAAGAGAGAAGTGTGAGATGACTTTTATCTTTAGTTTCATTTCAATTACTTCGAGCTCTCTCCAATGGCAACAAGTTTCTCTGGCAAACTTTACTGATTTTTTTTTTTTTTTTTTAAATATTTTTGTACTCAATTTCCAATTCAACCTGTTTGGATGAGCTCTATCAATTTGGATTCGTATCTGTCCAGGCAAGTCGGGGACCAAAACCAATATTACAAACCATGTGATAAGCAGTACAGGTCCAAGTCAATTATCAGAGCCTTTTTGTAACTAGTAGGACCAATTTTCTGAGCCACCTGATCATGAAAGTGCAAAACAGCCTCATCTTTTTAGGTAGTATACTGATTCAACACTAATCTGATCGAAACCTTATATTTTGCACTCTTGTGACACATTGGCATGTTTGGATTCCATGAATGATCTTCAACCTAACAAGGTAATTCTAGAGGCTGGATCTAAAAGAAGGATACTTCTTAGATCTTCGTCTTGGCGTAATTTAGTAAAATGATGCTTCCAGAATGGCCAACGTGACCCTACCAAGGTGTTCAGGAAGGCTAAGCTAAGTTCCGTGTCATCTCTTGGGCTCTCTTTTATCATTTTCTTCTTTCACCGTTGCATTGTTTGAGTTCCTCTTGGTCCTGTCTATAATTTTTTGTGTGAGGTTTTCCTTTCTAACAAAATTCCTGGGACTGATAAAAAAAATTTTAAAATTTAAAAAGAAAGAGAAAAATCTAGATTCTATGAATCATGTTCCATGTCATTCAAACAAAAAAACTAATGATGGACAAATATGCAACTTCTTGGAAGTCATAGATCAAGGATTTCAACCAGTTATAGCATCTCAAGATTCTGCATCCAACAGGTTTTAATCCAGAAAAAGAAAATAACAAAGCAACTAGTGTTTAGTCATCACCATATGGTGACAAAACTTGTCAAATGCATTAAGATTGTTGCGTTTGATCTCTGCTGTAGTGTAAATTCGCATTTCAATTCTAATTGGACAAATAACAATGTAAATCCTACCATCGCAGAAAACCAGAAAGGCTAGGGTTCTATGATCAAGACAGTTTGAGAGTTCATTCCATCACAGGACAGAACCATGCTGAAATGGGTCTGCAAGTAACATACTGAGATTTGACTTGTTTCCTGTGTCCCATTCATCAAGGTGCTCTATTAGTTTATTACTGTGGTGAAATCTCATGGAATGCAATAACGGCCATGTTAGAATATGAAATACTGTTGATTTGGCTATGTTCTTTTAGCAGTAGAGATGTAGTATATATTTATTAAAAATTAAAATTTCCACAAAAATAACATGATTTTTCCAATTCAATTTGATTTGGGCCCCTTACTGTTTTATGATCCAACTGGATATTCAAAAGTATGGATCCTCTTGATGAAGCAGACTTTTGCATTATAGCTTGAACAGCTGAGTCTTGTCTACAAGGAAAGGGTAAACCCTTTTGATCAGAAGCCTGCTAATTTAAAAAAAAGAAAAAAAAAAGAAAGAAAGAAGAGAGAGTATATAAACAGAAGCACTAGATAAAGAACAATGAGCTTATTAAAAATATGATACATCTAAATAGATAACAAGGTGTCTTCATCTACATAATCCACGCACTAATAGCGTATACGGAAATAACCACAATAATCACTGCAACGCAAATACATCGCCTGCAGATAAAGAAATAGTAATGACAAATAACAGAAAGCCCTCACCTTCAACCTGATTGGCTCACACTAGTTTCACTTCACACAGAAACTGAAAATCCAACAGCACATGCATGTGCCTTTTATTATTGCAATTTCCTTGACGAGGATTGGCTGAAAATGGATACCTAAGCTATCTTACGAACTGGAAGATGGAGAGGAGGGATTGAAAGCAGCTTGTTCTGCACAAGTCAAAACATCATGTGTTCCAGCAGCTTCTCGGCCAACTCCCATCAAATCAAGGTAATAGAGGTAGTGTGAAATGATGTTGTTCATAGAATCAATTTCACCCTGGCCACAGACAAGATCCCCGTAAAGGATGTTCATGGTAGTCCCGAAGCCTGGCACCCTTTTCGCCGAGGTATCGTTTTTCGTAGGCTTCCAGTTCCCCACGAACACATCATGGGCCGACGGCTGCTTCTTCTTCATTGGGGTCATCCACCTCCACATGGCAGCTTGGAAGGCTAGCGTAGCATTCTGTTCAAGATATTCTGGATGGTTCAACAAATCTACCTTAATACCATCGCCGACTATTCCATAGTTGTAGTTCCTGGAGAAAGAAACCAGAATGACGGACACATTCAGGAGTTGTCCCTCTAATAAGTCTGAAAGTAGGGGGGTCATTCACATACACATTAACTGGAGCAAAATGGAGTAAAGTAGTAGCTTTCAACATACCAGTAGACAGGAATGGCACCGCGGCCATAGTATTCAACTCCAGGGCTACAGGGGTAGAGGTAGTTAGGGTTGCAGTAAGACTGGCTTGGGCTCAATTCATGGTTATAACATAGCCCATATGCATAAGGACCACCGGTTGCAACGTTATAGCCACCTGAAAGGGTTTGAATCCGTTAAGATCTGAATATAGAACAAGGCAGGGCGTTCCGCATGGCAAAACAGCAAGTTTACGTATTATGCCCTGTAGTAGCATGGCATTGTATTAGCTAAAAGAAGAATCAAATGCAGAGAGAGGCAACGGGAGTTGCCGAATGATCGTTTGGTGAAAACTGAATACGTAGAACCGCAGGATGGTCTTTCTGGTGAACAGAAATCTTGAAGCATTCCAATTTCCAATTGGGAAGGAGGGTAAATGAGTGATATCTATAGGGGAGAGGCAGAAATTAGCTTACAGGAGGTCTTGCTGCCGACATGGCCCAAGAATGCAGCAATCTCTTTCATTTGCATAAGCTTGCCGCCAGTGGTGCCGAATCCAATGGGCTCATATATGGCGGCGGCTGTGATGTAGGAGTGGTAATCCCAAAAGCCGACAGCATGGGCAACAGGGGCGTTGCGCTTGGAGAAGAGATCCTCAAAATTGTAAACCTGGAAGAGATCTGAGATGGTCTGGTTGCAGCAAAACACGCCTTTGCATTCCCAACCCTTGTCACAGATCTTTTCTTTGCTATTGGACGCATCTGCCGTACGGATCAAGGTCGTCGTAATAGAAAGAAACAAGATTGCCGATGCAATCGCCCATCTCCTCTCCTCCATTTTCAATTAAGAAAAAAAAAAACAAAAGAAAAAAAAGAAAGAGAGGAAAATGTCTCTGCAATAGAAAATTAGAAGAGAATGAATTCGATTACCAGTCAAACGCCCGCAGATACGATTATAGATATACGCGTAGAGAAGGCCAGAGAGAACAAAAAGAAGAATAATGCAGAAGAAAGATGAGACTGCAGATAGGCAGATGATCCACAATTGATAAATATACCCAAATATAGTATACCTTTACCACTAGATGGACGGACGGACGGATCTTCAAGCAGTTGAGCTCTGCGAGTAGCAGTCGGCTCTCTCAATTTGCAAGGGAAGGAAATGGAGGAGGCACCTCTTTCAGTTTCAAAGACTGTAACGCGAACAAGTGTAAATCGCCAGCACTTTCCATCACATCCAACGGCTGAGGCTGCGTGCAGCTGGCAAAGATGTTCGATGTCTAAGCAAAGACAGGCTGGATCGAAAGGAACCCATCACCCATCACCGACACTCGCCTTTCCATTTTTCTATATATAAAAAAAAAGAATTAAAAAAAAAACTATTTAATTATTATCTAATTTACATGTCAATAACTTTTTTAAAAATGTTTTCAATAAGCTACCTTGTAATCTAACTAATTGTCATTCTACCGCCTCCCGTTAGATTTCTTTATCTGCCACTCAGGTCCGCCGTGCAAGCATGGTACAAGGCTGGTGTGGGCTCAACAACTGTGATGTTTATGTAAAATTTACCCCACCACTAGATGCGTCACCTCATGCTTGGGCGAGGGCGAAATCAGCCCACATGATTAGAAATAATATACACTTGAGCTCCAATATTTTCCTTAGTGTGGCCCACCTAAATCACAAATGATACAATCATCATGGTGAGCCTAGTAAAAATTAGGGGTGGAGATTTCTCCTTACCATGTCTCCTTACCATTTCCTTTGATGCCTAACATGGGATTACACATCTAATAGTCAGTTGATTTCACATGCATATTATGGTAGCTCCACCAAAAGTCAAAAGGCGTATGTCCCACTCTGGAACTTTAAGAAAAACTTAGACATCAAAAAATAGAATTTTATTGAATGACCACCCTTGATTTTTTTATGGGCCTACGGTGATGTGTATGTGAGATCAGCTCCTACCATTAGATATGTAATCTCATGTTAGGTCCATAGCCAAAAACTCCAGCTAACTTGTGATACAAGTGGGCTTTGGGAGATAGTTGTTCACCCTTGATTTTTATAGTGCCCACCACAATGATTATATAAAAGAGTTTTAGTCATCAATCATCCTGTCTTTTAGGCTATTGTAAAAGATTACCTGCCTATCATTTTAGAATAGGGTAAAAACAAATTGTTATTTGAGCTTTTACTAAAGTTTTGTTAACTGGTTCAATCATTATCTATGTAAAAGATAATTTTACTTTCCTCTTTAAAATAATTGAACCGAAGTATCATGTATCTTGCATAGGTATGAGATGCCAATCCACATGTATAGGGACTTTATTGTGGGCTCCACAATGATGTTTTTGTTTGATTCAAGCCGTCCATTCTTCTTGGATAATTATTTTAGGGATGATCTAAAAAATAAAGTAAATCTAAATATCAAGTGGACCCCACAGTAGAAAAATATTGACTTATTGAAGGTTCACCATAAAAAACTACATGGGGTCCACTATAATGTGTACTTGCCAACGGACCTATTGATTAGGTCACGTAGACCTGGAAGAAGGGAAAACACGAATATTAGCTTGATCCAAAATTGTATAATGTGCACTCGTATTCTCGGTTCAGTTGTTAGGATGTGATGGCTACAATGTGGCGCCTACCAGAGGCCAATGCCTAGGCAATGCCGCTAAGGTCTCAGTACCACCGAGGTCGAGGCCTTAGAGCTATGTCTGTTATCTGAGGTCGAAGTCGAGGCCTCAAAACTCTATCTGCGACATGCCTAGCCGATGCCGATGTTGAGGACTCAGAACAATATACGTGACTCCATGTTGAATACGGGAACTCTTTGCTTTGACAAGCTTGGATCCTTCTATGCCACGCATGATGAGCTGGCCTTCGCGGGAGACATATCAATGGTTGCGCATCTTCTGAACCATGATCGAATTGTTCCATAATAGTTGCCCCAAAGTTTTGTGGTAAAAAAAGTTGAGCACAAAACTTGAAATGTGTTCTTAATTCATCTGAAGAGAACTTCTTGCGCTTGAATTAAAGCAACGGTCGTATGAAACTAGCGCAAATTTTGAAGTGTTGCCGCAAGAAATAGGCGAGAAACGGAAAGGTTGTAATCATTCTTTTTCATACAAAACGACACAACTCATTAAATGTGGCGTGCCGCGTCTTCTGCTACAACAAGCGGGGAGCGGCCAAGTGTCGTCGCCTTGGGGAGAGGAAAAAAGAAGGTATGATTGCTTATAAATAATCATTCATCTTCTTCGTTAAATCATTGAGTGTTGAAAACTCTGTCTTTTTTTCTCTTGTGCTGCACTTAGAAATCTTCAGGCCATTAAAGCACTTTCTCCGGTGGGTATTCCCCTTCTCCCTCTTTACCAACCGATCAACATTTAGCCAGCGTTAAGGGTTTTTCGTTGTGTCTCTGCTTGTTTAAGGTTTTTTTTGTTGTCATGGCCAATCGTCTCAAAACCTTTGAATATGAAGTGGAAGCTTTATGGGATGAAACCCCTAAATCATCTTCTTTAATAATCTAAGTCTTAGGGCCCGTTTCCAACTTAAAATTTGGATTTCAGTATGCGTTGTACATCTATGTTGTATGTGTTTTATATCCACACAGTCCATCAGTTTTGAGAGCTCGATTAAGGGCATTGGACAAAAAATGAGTCAAATTTAAATCTCAAGTGGGCCACCCCACATGAAAATAGTGTTGATTGAACGCCCACCATTAAAAACTTCCTAGGGCCCACTATAATGTTTGTTTGCAATCCAACCTGGCCATCTATCTTGCGGGACTACAATAGGCCAGGGGTAATTAAGGTTCTCAGGCGGATCTAGAGCCCAAGTGGGCCATGCCACAAGAAACGGTTGGAACATAATCTAGATTGCACCGTTTTTAACCAAATAGCAGGTTCCAGATGAAACCTGGGTTCCACTCTAGTTTCTGCAATTTTGGATTCCAACAGTGGAATCTAAATTTTCTCTAGAATCTGGATTCTACAACCAAATAGGCCCGTAGAGTACTCATCAATCAACCTTTTTTTTTCTACCAGAGTAACATATTCTGCTGAGAAACATCCATCCACCCTTTCTAAATTGGATCTGAAAAAAATTTGGTTGAATTCCATATCCAAAACTCTATAATAATGTGTTTGCCTTGAATAGGTGAAGCCTCGAGTAGGCCACCTTTGGGGGAGGTGGTCATTTACACATATTTGTTTCTACTAGGGTTTAGGCTTCCCTTGCATCCTTTTGTGAGGGAGGTCTTGATTCGGTTGGGCATTACCCCTGGGTAACTCCAATTGAACTATTGGAGAGTGTTGCTAGGCTCCTACATCCTTTGGAAGATAATCAGCAACGAGGAGCTCAACACTAAGGAGTTCCTCAAAATGTACTAATTAAAAAACAATCCCCATTATAATGGGTGGTATTACCTTGAGTATTGGCATAGACAGAGCCTTATCCTCGGGAGCCTATTGTCTAACAAGTATTGGAAAGATGAATGGTTCTTTGCTTCGGGTGTCTGTTAGACGGTTATGGCCAAGAAGGCTCCGAGTCAGGGCTCTGTCGCTTACACCTTTCTCCCAGGTCAGAGTCCTTAAAGATTTTTTTTTCTTTATCGAGCGCTCTGATTAAGGGCTCAGTACTAACCCTTTTACTTATCTTGTGCTTTGTAGGAGTATCGACTGAAAAGTCAAGGCTGAAAGGAGGGATCCAGGAAAAAATTCAGAAAGCTGCCCGAGTGCGCGAAGACTCCTGGAACATAAAAGTTCTTCTCGATCCTTCTTCTCTTTTGA
The DNA here is from genome assembly GCA_003013855.2 of Liriodendron chinense. NCBI lineage: Eukaryota > Viridiplantae > Streptophyta > Magnoliopsida > Magnoliales > Magnoliaceae > Liriodendron > Liriodendron chinense. The sequence continues at coordinate 124,815 of PVNU02000133.1, read as the reverse complement.
GTAGCAGTCTCATCCCTGGTAAATCTTTGATCTTCTTTTCTTCGTGTTGATTCTTAAAAGTGACAATTCCTTTTGTATTTTTGACTTAGGTCTCTATCTTACAGAGATGACTTCTGGGGAATCCAACAGGAGGAAACATAACCTCTTACCTTCTGAGAGCAGACCTCAAAAGAAGGCCAAAGGGGAAGAGCCCTCCTCTTCATCTCATCCTCCCACTACATCACATCTTCCACCTCCTGCCTCCACCCCTACGAGGACATCAACTCCCGAGATGACCCCTCTTAAGGAGATGACATCTTCTCCTCAGGGGGTAGCTAGGCCCTGACCATCTTCATCTCGAGACCATGGGCAGGAGGCTTCTCCTGCTCGAATTTCTTTTGGGCAAAGGTTAATCCTTGCCCTTACTTCCAATGGGTCTGGTGGCTATTCAGTCGCAGAACATCTAATACTGATGTGTCGATTTATGTTTGAGCATGTCATGAGGGATAACCTCGAGTTGGTTCGTCAAATGCTGCTCGAGGATTTCGCTACTCTTTTGGGAGTTAAATGCATCCAAGTGAGAACTTCCTTTTGTAATTCTTCAGATTGAAAATCTGTAGGTCGTGTGTTTGATCCATGCTCACCACATTTTTTCACTAACTTCATTCCTTTTTGTTGTGGGTAGGCACTGGATGTAGCTCTAAAAGTTAGAAAGGATATGATTGATGTCGGACGACTCCTAAATGAGAAGGATCACTTTGTTGCCAACGTCAAGGGGAAGCTGAAGGTCGCAAAAGTTAGCGCCTGCAAAGGGTGAAAAGTAGCTAAGGTCCTTGAAGGGCGTAATAAAGAATTGGAGGCCAAAGTTTGAGATTCCACCAACTCTGCCTAAGAATTTCGCTCTCATTTTGAGGGATTAGAGGGGAAATTTATACAACTCCAAAAGGCTAAGGATGAGCTGGAGTTGGAGAAGGCCACCTTTGAGTCTGAGATCACCTGGTTGAAGGGAGCCTGGGAAGAGAGAGAAGTGTTTTTGCTGGCAAAGAAGGTCTCGCTGGAAGAGAGGCTCCAAAGTGAAGGGAGCAGGGCAGTGGAGACCTTTAAAGAGTTTCAAGCCTTCGTCGACGATCGGTTCTTAGTTTACACCACTGCATGAAGCCAGGCTCTAAAGGTGATTCAAAGGCTGCACCCTGGCCTTGACATCTCGGGCTTTGACGACTTAAAGGAGAAGATTGCTGAGGAGGAGAAGGCTGCTGAGGAGGAAGAGATGATGCATATGACTGAGGCCCCTGATGCTGGGCAAGAGGTTACTGTAAGAACTTATTTGAGGAATAGAAGGATCGATCAGTACATCAGATATGAAGATCGGATAATCTGAAACACAAAACATATCTGTCTGGTGGGCCATCTCGAATTTCTGGCCTAGATCTTCCTCTCCTGGAACTGCTGTAGAGAAAACCTTAGATGAGAATCCGTTTTCAGTGTAATTCCGGATTGGGGACCCAACATTCCTTAAATAGGAATTCTTACGTGGGTGTTGCAGTGTTTGAGACCCCATTAAAACACTGCAACCCCTCTTGCTCCACACGATTTGGGTAACCAGAATCCATGTTCAACTACAATACTGCCACAGGTAGTGTAGACGCGCAACCCCTCTTATTTTTGTGGATCACGTTTGTAGTGGGGTCCACTGATCAATCCACACATGAATCTGCATCTTTATTTAAATTTGGACCATTGATCAGTCGGCCCACCATATAGAAAACTTACATTCTCCCACTTGGGCCATACTATTTAATGTTATAGATCTTATCTTTACTTTAATGGTCAACTAATATGTTAGATTCTATGGACAACGTCTTTTCTAATCTAGTCCATCAGAACTACTAATACCGGATCGTGGTAGTACTACACAACATTAATAGAGGCGAAGTGAGACAAATCACGGTCACTAGTATCATCAATCTTAATAACATAGATTATGAATATGATTGTGTGGTATGAAGGTTACACTCAAGTGTGATCAAAAGTGCCTACCTTCAAGAGGTCCCGGGAGCTTTCTTAAGATGTCTCCAATGAGACAATACTAAAATTTTACTATTCTCAAAGCATATTGTGCATACCAAATGAGAGAAATAGTATAAACTAAAAGATGGAATCATCAAAGTAAATAAGATCTCTATGATTGTCTAAATAAAATAGATCTAAGCCAAATTCGAAAACTCCCACTAACTGAATGTATTTGCAAGGTCAATGACTCTCATAGACACTACATGCTCCTGAAATGGCGCCACAAGAAGCCCTTTAGTGAGATGATCGGCTATAATCTCTTTAGACACTTGATGATCCCACACTCTATCATTTATAATATGATACATTACGTCGATATGCCTCGACTTTGATGAGTGCTTGCTGTTGAACGAGAAACGCATCGTAATTGAACTGTTACAAAAATATTCTCATAGGTTTCGAGATATGCTCCAAGACTCGTAAACCAATGAGAAAACCCTGTAGCCACACCGCCTGATTTGTAGTTTCATGACATGCGACGAATTCTGCCTTCATAGTGGATGAAGCTGTGGTGTATTGCTTTACACTTTTCCATGGCACATCTCCTCCACTCATAAGAAAAAATGTAATCGGACGTAGACTTTCTTGTGTCAACGCAGCTAGCATAATCTGCGTCTGAATATCTGACTAAATCTAGATGGTTGACTTTTCTGTAAGTGAGTGCAAAGTCTTTTGTCCATTACAGGTAGCGCAATACTTTCTGCAGTTACCTGCCCAACATTCCTACCATAAAGGCAATATCCGGGCGTGTACAGAACATGAGCATATATTATACTCCCCACTGCTAACGCATACAGAATTTACTTTATGCGATCCTTTTCTAAATTATTATTGAGGCACTAAAAAAACTTCTGAATTTGTCACCTTTAACTATAAGTCATCAAGCATAAGAACAATTTTGTATGCTGAATCGCTCGAGTATCCTATCAATGTAGGCTATCTGTGATAAATCAAGCAGTCCTCGAGATCTATCCCTATGAATGTTGATGCCTATGACAAAAGAAGTATTACAAATGAAGAATCTGATTTCTTATTTATTAGGTACATGAATCCGTAGCGAGAGTAGTCGTTTATAAAAATGATAAATTATTTGTCTTAACCATGGATATGAATATCCGTATCGTATCGGCCGATACGGGTGTATCGTATCCGTATCGGATGGATACGATACGCGATACGGCCCTGTATCGGGCGTATCCAAAACGGTTGTACCGTATCGGGCCATATCGGGCGATATGGCCCATATCGGGTCCGATATTTTTTACTTGTATCGGTCAGACCGATACACGCAGAAAAAGGTGGAAAAGGGGTAGCTTACCAATCAATCGCAGAAAAAGAAAAAAGAGTCTACAGAAAAAGAAAAAAAAAGATTCGATCAATCATTGTAGAGCCACGGGTCTACAGTATCTACCCCAACTAATCGATGGCGATAAAAGGGGCAGCGTCGTTGGCGATCATCACAGAAAAAATGAAAAGAAAAGAGAGAGAGAGAGAGAGAGAGAGAGAGAGAGAGAGAGAGAGAGAAGGTTAGGGATTTCGGTACCTGGAGAAGATCGGAAGACGATCCGAAGACGTCGGTGGGCCACTCGATCGATCACCAGCAGCACGCGCCTGTAAGTGCAAAATTCCTTTGTTTTTCTTCAAATCGACAGGAGATCTCAGCTCCAAATCTCCCAAAACTTTAGGGATTTGCAGTATGGGGGAGAGATTTGGAGAGAATTCAGGGATTGGGGAGAGATTGGGGAGAGATTGGAGGGATTCGGGGAGAGATGGGAGGGATTCGGGGTTCCGGAAGCACCGGACGGTCCGGACTCCAAACCCATTTCACATTTTCGCCACGGGATTCAAATCCCTTTTTTTGTTTTAAGGAGAGTGGATTAGGTGAGACCCCGGGCTCACCAAAGACGGTGCGGCCCTTACCGTGGGGCCCAGCTTGATGTATGTATTATGTATCCACTCCGTCCATCCGTTTTTCCAGATTATCTTAGGGTATTATCCCAAAAATGAAGCAGAAAACATTATCAGGTGGACCATACTGTAAGAAACAGTGGTGATTAACCATCCTACCACTAAAAACTTTTTAGGACGCACCTTCATGTTCTGTGGTGTTTATTTACCATCCAATCTGTTGATAAGGTCACATGATCCTGGATGAAGGTAAAAAACAAATATCAGCTTCATCGAAAACTTCTGTGCCCCATTAATTGTCAATCACCACTGCTTCCTATGTTATGGTCCACCTGATGATTGGATCTGCTTTATTTTTGGTGTAATTCGCTAAAATTATCTGTAAAAGTGGATGGACGGTGTGGAGACATAATAAATACATCAAGGTGGGCCCACGGTAACCGACAATAAGGGCCGCACCATCTTGCGTGATGCCGCAGTCTCACCTAATCCGCTCCCCCTTTTAGAAAAGATTGCGTGCGGATTCTCCGCACACTATTATCGTGCAGACTAAACTCAGTTGGGCCCACTTATGAATGTATTTGCTTCATCTATTCCGTCCATATGTTTTTCCAGCTCGTTTTAGTGGTTGAGCCCAAAATTTAAGCATATTCAAATCTGAAGTGGACCATGCTACGGGAAACAGTGGGAATAATGATTTCCACCGTTGAAGTGGCCCTACAGTGATGTTTACTTGTCATCCAACCTGTTCATAAGATCAGGTGACTATGGATGACGGGAAAACACAAATATCAGCTTGATACAAAACTTTTGTGCCCTCTGAGATTTTTTCAATGGTAGACATTAAGTTCACACTTTTCTCATGGTGTGGTCCACTTTAGATTTTGATATGCTTCATTTTTTGGCACTATACTTAAAATTTTCTGTTAAGATGGATGGACGGAGTGGATAAAACATATAAAGCACCGTGGGCCCCACAGTTTACTCCACACGCTAGTGTGCGGTGTTACTCAGTACGCAATCCGCTTCCGGATTTCGTGCGAAAGCCTTGCGCAGGAACTTCCTGCACTGGAACCAAGGTGGACCCACAGTGATGTTTTTTGATAAATCCACACCGTCCATCGTATTTGGGAGCTCATTTTAAGATATGAATAAAAAAATGAACCGGATCCAAGACTCAAGTGGGCTGAAAACGTGAGATTTTAATGTCTACAGTTGAAATATTTGTGGAGCCACAGGAGTTTCGAATCAGGATAATATTTGTTTTTCCAGTTCACCCCAGTAGTAGTGACGTTATGAACGGTATGGATGTCATATAAACATCACTGTGGACCCACGGAGGTTTCAACGGTAGTAATTTACATACCCACCTTTTCCTTTAGTGAGGCCCAGTTGAGTCTTGGGCCCAATGTAAATGTATGTAGTTTATGTACACCGTCCATCAGCTTTTACAGGTCATTTAAGGGGTTGAAACCAAAATTGAAGCATATTCAAAACTCAGGTGGACCATACCACAAGAAACAGTGGGTATAATGATTTCCACTGTTGAAACATTTCTAGGGCCCTTGGTGATGTTTATACCCCCATTATTTTCCCAAGCCATAAAATTATCTGTTACAATGGATGAACGGAGTGGATGAAATACATAAATCACAGTGTACCCCACAGAGTTTACGTACTCAATGCCCAATCCATACTCAGTAGTCAGTACGCAATCCGCTTCTGCGTCATGAGGCCGGCCCGAATTTGGTGTTACCCTGGGATCAGCTTAGTGGGTATTACCCGTGTGGGGCCCATCTTGATGTATTTTTTATGTATTTATTTCGTTTATGTATTTTTTCATATCATTTTAGGATGTGATCCAAAACCCCAAGAAGATCCAAATCTCAGGTGGACCATAACACTAGAACAGTGATGAATAACCATTAAAAACGTTTTGTTGGCCACAAAAGTTTTGAATCAATTTGGAATTTATATTTTTCCTTCATCAATACCTTATTGACATTATTAATACCTTGGATTGCAAATAAACATTACTAAAACCTTACGTTGAGCTCTTTGGAATTTTTAATGGTTGGGCACTCAATCACACTATTTCCAGTGGTATGGTCCACTTGAGACTTAGATATGCATAATTTTTGGAACCTCATTTTAAAATGGGCTGTAGAAAAGCAGATGGACATTGGACCGTTGTATATTCATTATTTATCGTTATTCATGTGCAGCTGCTCACTTGTACACTCAGTCAATTCAAACTTATTTATCGTCGCTAATATTTTTGCAAATTAAAAAAATAATAATAAGAAGCCTAGTTTTTATTTTTGTGGCCCTCCAAATTAAAAAATAGATAAATTGACAGTACGTTTTTTTATAATGCAAACCCGCAAATATATAATACATTTTTTTAATTGTTTGTGACTTTATGACTTGTGCAGATTGTAGACTAGGCATTGTTGTATAATTGTATTTGTTGGAATGGCTGGAAATGAAAATGAAGATGTAGGGTGGAAGTATGGAGTAAGGATAGGTGGGAGCAGACAGCAAATAATGTGCAAGTATTGTGTAGGAGTGTGAGTGGGGGTGTAACCCGATTAAAACAACACTTGGCTCACTAGAAGGGTCAAGTTTCGGGGTGTCCAAGTGTCCCTCAGGCAGTAAGGGAGGAGATGAAGAAGAACTTAGAAGAAATTAAAAGTAAAAAGGCAATGAGGGAGAAAGAGAAGAAGGCTACGCTCGACCAATGTAGAGAAGAAGTGTTTGGAGATCCTTCGTCGCTACCAGATGAGGACATCGAGTCAGAGGAGGATTCAGACAGGGAGATGACAATTGCGAGGAGGGAAAGTTTACAAGCTCACCGTGAGGAAGATGAGCGGCGTCGAATGTTTGGGAGGACGGGTTCGGTTCGTGATGTAGGTGGGGGGAGTGGTAGTGGTAGTGGGCATGATAGTAGAAGATTGTTTGGAGGTATTAAGGGAGGGTTACGTCGTGCCTTTAGCCCACGACAATAAGAGCCACACCCTTCTCAGGCTACCCCTGGCCCTTCCCCCCATATTCACAACCTTGATGATGAGAGGGAGCCACAAGCACCTCCTGGTGATGAAACAGTGTTTAGAAAGGCCAGTAGCAAGCAGAAAAAACTGAAACAGATATGGTCAAAGCAAATAGTGGACAATCTTGGAAAAGCAGCTGCAAAGTTATTTTTACACAATAGTATTCCTCCATATGTTGTTGATTGCCCATACTTTCAGGTGTTTGTGGATGCAGCAGCTGATGCGGGACCTGGGATTAAAGCGCCCAATTCCTATGACATAGATTCAAAGTATTCAAATCAAGTGTACCGAGAAGTATTGGCTTATGTACAATCATTTAGAAGCATATGGACAAGTAGAGGATGCACAATCATGTGTGATGGTTAGACTGACCCAACCAGATTGAGCATGATAAACTTCATGGTATACTCACACTTGGGTTCGGTCTTTGTTAAAGCTATTGATTCATCTAATGAAGCGAAAAATGCCAATTATATATTCGGTCTAATGGATAGAATGGTAGAAGAAATTGGGGAAAGTAATGTAGTGCAGATTGTCATTGATAATGAGGCAGCATATAAACTAGCAGGAAAACATCTTATGCAAAAGAGGCCTCATCTATTTTGGTCACCTTGTGCAGCATACTGCATTGATCTCATCCTTGAAGATATTGGAAAGAAGCCTAATGTGTCGATACTAGTTGAAAAGGCAAGATTGATTACGACATATATTTACAATCACAACTGGATAATTGCTCTTAAGAAAAAATTCACAGGTGGGCGAGAATTGTTAAGGCCTGGGGCTACTAGATTCGCCACAAATTTCATAGCCATGGAAAGTCTGTACAATCATAGAGGGGCACTTAGCGAGATGATTGCGTCTCGACAATGGCTCAACTCGAAGTATGGACAAAAGACGAGTGGCACGCCTGTGGAGATGTGTGTGATTATAAGAGACAACAAGTATTAGAAAAAAGTGTAAGAAATTATGAAAGCAATGGAACCTTTGATTAAGGTTCTTCGACTAGTGGAAAGTGATGATAGGCCTACGATGGGCTTTCTTTATGAAGCAATGGATAGAGCGAAGTTGTCAATTCAACGTGATTGTAACCACTACAAGGAATATTGGAAGCTCATAGATAGGCGCTGGAATAGACAGCTTCATCATGATCTCCATGCAGGCAGGTAAACATAAGTTACATATATTAATTAAATTTAGTTATTTATTTTCCTTCGATTCTTTATATAGTGTTGAAAATTTGATATGTTCTATTGTTCCCTCTTTTAATCAACTTGCAGGCTTCTTTTTAAATCCAAATTTCGATATGCAACTACATATGTTCAAGTTGATGAGGTTACTAGCGGTCTGAAAAATGTGATAAAAAGATTGGAGCCAGATGTTAATAGACAGGTTGATGCTATTAACGAAGCAAGTTAACAATTATTTACATATGTAGATTGTATAGTGTAGAGTCTGAAACTTATGGTACTTATTATTAGCTACTATTTCATAGGTGGAGGTATATGAACTGGTGATGGGTAGCTTTGGAGATCCACTTGCACGAGCTGCAATACAAAGAACAAATCCAGGTAAGTGTTATTAAGTATTTAAATTATAAAATATAAAGTTTTACAAATTTAATAAGCTGTATAAGTATAATTGATATGTGATATATTTATTTTGTTATATATGTAGCTCAATGGTGGGTCAATTATGGGGAAAGTGCACCTACACTGCGGAATATTGCAATCAAAATCTTGAGTCAATGTACATCTTCTGCTAGTTGTGAAAGAAATTGGAGCACTTTCGCCCGCATCCATACTAAACAACGAAATCGATTAAAGGAGATAAAGGTGCAAAGAAATGTGTTTATCCATTATAATGTGAGGCTGTGTTTGAAAAACATGAAGAAAGCAAGAGGGCAAGCCGACAATCAAGCGTAATATTTTTCAATAAATTTGGATTATATTTTTGCTGAAGATGACCCTCTTCTTCCATGGCTTGAACAACTGGAGAAAGGCAAAGAAGCAGCTGAAAGTGAGGAACTTGAATACTCAAAACTCGTTGCAGAAACCGCTCAAAGTCATCCTACAGACCTGATTATTGAAGAAGTTGATGAAGGTGAACGTAGTCATAGTAGCAGTGCGACTCATACTGATAGCCATAGCAGCAGTGACAGTGATGGTGGTGGTGGTGGTGGTCGTCGTCGTGGTGCACCTGCTACTTCTGCTCGTGTTGCTCAACACACCATACAATCGTCTACAGATTGTGCGGCTGATGAGCATCGACGTGGTAGTACACGAGGTCGAACTTATGAGTCTACTGAGTCACGATACAACCAACCAGGGGGGCATCATGGAGAGGCTGGCACTAGTGGCACTCATGGAGGACCGGGACATCAGGAGGCCTATGGACATTATGGATATGGTTACAGTCCTCATGGATACACAGAGCCTGTTCCGCCACTTTCATGTTGGAGTAGTCCACCTGATCCAAATCCAAGCTATTCATCATCAGTATCACAATCTCAGGAGTATGAGCAGCAGCAGCAATATGCCTATTCATCTGGTGCTAGTGAATATCCTAGTCAGGATCAGTCTTCCTCCGATTTTGTTGACATACTCTTTCCATCTGGCTCTGGTTATTATGGATATGATGCAACACATGTTGCACAGCCACAGGCACAGTCGGAGGATGACGAGGACGTGGAGGGCGACCAACCACAAGCAGCTAGATTTTCATTTTGGTGGTGACTGGTGAGGTGATTGCCTTCATGAGTTTTTATTAAAATTTAAGAGTAATGTTATTTTAAATGTTTAAATTATTCACATTTAAGGAAATTAGTAAGTACTGAGTACTAAGTATTTCAAGTTTTCTACACTTATATTGTTATAGACTAGTGAGTACTGAGTAGTGATACTTCTTGGACATATTAGACAGAATATTAACAATATATTATATCAATTTATAACATATATAAACAATTTATATAAAGAAAAAATCAACACCAGAACTTACAGAAGCTCAACCCGTCAGGACAGCATTCTTACCAAAGAATGGTCCGATACGCCATTGAATACATGGTCAAAATACAAAAAAATGATAGATTCGTGAATATCTCATTTTATCCTATTTTTCTGATATTTTTTCATATTTTTTTGCTTAAAATTTTTTTTTTGACCGATACGGTCCGATACAGGCCGATACAGGGCCCGATTCTAATATGCGACACCGTATCGTATCATTTTTCGCAGGGCCGATACGCCGACCGATACCGACATTCAGAACCATGGTCTTAACTCCATGAGACTATAGGAAATGGACCACAAATATCTGTATATATCACTTCTAGTAGACATACGATTCTGGTTACTTCATTTTTCCTAATTCTTGTCTGTTTTTTCTTAATACAATTTGTACAATCTTTAAAATTAAAAAAGTCTAAGGATTGAAGTATTCCATCTTGCACAAGTTTTTCCATTATCTCATAAGAGATATGGCCTAATCACCTATGCCATAACATGGAGGAAACTTCATTCCTCTTTCTTCTCTTTATTCCTACTCTATTATGCTGTAGTTTATGTTAAGAAGTTTACAGTATGATGGTTCAACTAATATAACTCATTCATTAAAACACCATGGTCAACTACATTTAAACTGAAGTAAATACTAAGACTTTTATTCTCAAATTTAAAAGTGCATCCACATTTAACTGAATGAAAAATCAAAATCAAATTTCGCCTTACAAAAGGCACATAAAAATATATCTACTAGATCTAAATAATGACCATATGCTAATCTAAGTCTGTAAACTCATACTGCCGCAACGTTCACTTTTATGCCTATTGCCAACGCACATCGATTGCTCCGTGTTAGTTGGCATTTGGCTCTATGGTATATCCTACATGGAAGTGCATATGTGAATAAAAGTGTTAGAGTCTATCCATTAAGAATCTGTCGATACATTAGTCAATTGGTTTCAGAACAAACAAGAACATGATGATTACCTTTCTTTACCAACCATGCTTTAAAGCCTTCACAGTCATTTTTCTGGTGTCCTGGCTTCTTGTAGAAGAAGCATCTATCATTAGGACTCCCTTTTTCTTCTTTGCTTTGCCTTCAGATTATGGCTGATTGCCACTTGTAAGATCCAAAGAATCTTTATTGAATTCTATTTCCTTTTCTTATTCTTTCCTTTTCTCCCGTCTTGGGGTTATGAAATTTACATTATGTACGATACCTTATTTACCCAATCTTTCCTCCTCAACGTCCATTTGTCCTCAATGGTTTTAAAATTCACCTAGAATGTACTGTATTGAGGAGGCATGAAAATCATGATCAGATAAACAAGCTGATCATCCTTAAATTTTAGTCTTAAGTTGCATATCTTGGATACTACTTAGATATGTTCTATAATGAATTCCTTTCCTTTATATTTCCTTTACTGTTATAAGTTGCACGGATCAGTTTGCTGAGTAATGAACATAGTTTAGCCTTTTCTGATTTCGTGAAGCGCTTGCCTATCTCAGTTAGAAAGTCTTTAGCCTTATCTGTATTAAGCATGGTACCCTTTATGTCCTCTGAAATCGCTGTACTTCATGATTTTGAGGCACATTGTATTGGACTCTGTCCAGGCCTTATAGTGAGCATTTTCCTCTTCTTTGCTTTCAGATGAAGGCTTAGGAGGTTCTAGCTCTGCTAGGGCAATGTCCAATTTCATACACCTCAGGACAATCTCAATGGACTCCTTTCACGTGGTGTAGTTGGAGCCGGTCAAAAGGGGTATTGTATTATAACTGTTTGGAATGTTAACTGTAAAATAAACTCACATTAGACTTTATATTATAAAGTTTTAGGCAATTAAACATTCAATTGATTGAGGGCCTTTAATTGAATTATCCATAATGGAAATGGGTCTAAATAATTAATCCTGGCGAGAATCGGCCACATCATCATGACTCCACCTGTGGGTGGTAGTCATAACATGCAGATGGTTCTCCTGAACTTGAATATAAATGGTGATAGTCTGTGTTTTCGTCACCATCTGCATGTATTCATGTCCTTGCTAAAGTGGTGATCGTTTGTATTTTTGCCACCATCTATATTGGACGTGAACGCAACTGTATGCAATTATTTAACTTAATCCCAACATTACAAGTCTGAATTTGTACAAATCTTCACTGATAGTGGTCACTGTGGTGGCTAACACTACTATATCCATCTCCATAATTTTCGACTCAAGACTACAATCATGTGTTCATATCCTTACTAAAATAGTGAACGTCTGTGTTTTCGTCACCATCTGCATGGGAAGCGGACGCAACTGTATGCAATCATTTACTTAAACCCAATATTACAAGTCCATAATTGTGAAAATCTCTACCAATTGAGGCCACTGTGGTGGCTAACACAACCAGATCCAATCTCACAAAATTTAGACTTAGGATTGCGATTATAATTCTGCCCTCAAAGAATTATGAACAAAATAGTCCGATTTGGCCCAATAAAAGCTAATATTAACTGTTAAAAGATGGATAAAGTTATAAAAGAAAACAACACTTAAATTTCCTTCACCCCTTTCCTTTTTTCAACTAATGGTTCATATCAGCTCTAGAGTATGGGTAATGGGCCCATAATTAAGCCGGATCAAGACTCTATATTATTTGAACATCACAATGAGCATTCAAGGTTTGGCACTTAATATGCACAGGATGGATGGTCCAGATGGAACATTTAACCTAATTTAGGTGGACAGTCAGATTCTTACATTAAAGTCCATAAAATGGACGGTTCAAATCTAATACTTAAGGTCCACATGATGAAAAGTCCAAATGTTAAATCATTCATCTAGTAAATGAGCCAGACTGTACATTCATTTTAAACTAAATAGATAGTCCAGATATGAAAATAAATCACATAAACATGCCTTAAAAGGAAGGTTGATACATAAACTTTAAATGGTCATCCAACAAGCCCTGAAATGGTGTTGATTTAAAATGGGTAATGACTGAACCAAGGGCTATAAATGTGAGCTACCATACCCACAATAGGCCCAAAAGGTGATATAAACAACTTCTTATGAGTGCCAATGGATGAATGCCCAAATTGGTTCATGCTTGGGCCCAAAATCAAATAAGGCCCAAGAGGAGACCCAAGAATGAGTTGTAGATGGGCATCAAACAGGCCTTATGATTAGACATGGGAGCATCTACATATAGGTTCTTAATAGGGTATAAAATTGGTAAGCTAACATCCACAAATTAAGCCCAAAAGATGCTAAAAATAGGCAAAAAAATTACCTCAAATTTGGCCTCGAAAATAGCCAAAATCTGGTTATAATATGGGTAAAATATAGGTCCCAAATTAGCATTAAATTCAGGCATTAAATCTACCCAAAATCTGGCCTGAAAACAACCCTCAATCTGGCCCAAAATAAGCCTAGAATTTGGCTAAAACTTAGGCCCAAATTAAGTCCCAAAACAGGCTAAAAATTAGGCCCAACACCAAGCCTAAAACTAGCTAAAAATTAGACCATAAAACATACCAACAAACTTGGCCCCAAAATCAGCCTGAAATCGAGCTAGACCGGTCCTAAAGGCAGGCCCTACAAAAGAACTCATTAAACAAGCCTAGCCCATTCTCAAGCCAATACGAGTCCCAAATTCAATACGAGGCAAGGGAAACCTCTCTCTTTCAATCTCAGACACTCGAGCAAAAGAGGGGTTTTCAAAACCCTAGTCGCCTCTCTAGCCGGTCTTCTACTCTAGTGTCAACACCACATCCACCAGCAACCTGTTGCCGGAATCCAATGTATCTGTCATCAACATGTTTACATCGATCATCGGAATCCAACGACTCGACGATCTAACGATCTAATGCCTGCTCGCCCTCAATCATCTTCATCCGATTGCTGACGATGATTCCAGCATTTTGGAAGCACCGCGAAGGAAACAATATTGTTGGTTTTCATGGCTGTTGGTGCACACTGAGAAGACAATGGGGTGGGGACCGATAGCCATAGATGCCTCGCAGAGATCTGATGAGGTTTGAAGAATCTATCTCTGTTTGAGCAGGTAGCAGACTACAATGGTTGTTGTGACGACCATTGATCAATATAGGGCTTCCTAATCGATGCTCTATAAGGAGGGGGCTACCGCCGATTAGACATGCATAGGTAAGATCCTTTTTTTTTTTTTTTTTAAATTGCCATCTAATGGCCATTGTCCACGGAAACCTTATTTCGCTACCCTGTCTGCTCCAGCAACGAAAACCCTCAATGGTTAGCGTTTGAGGATTCATGGCCGATTAAAACCCTAATGATCGATATTCATGGCCCAATTCTGGGAGTATGTCCATGAATGAACTATTCAAATCTAGCCCATAGGGTTTTTCTTAAATTTGATATAATAAATTGAAAATCCACCATACTTGATGCACAGTCGGCTCTAATACCAACTATAAGAACTTATTTGCGGAATAGAAGGACTGATCAGTGCATCGGATATGAAGATCGAATAATCTGAAACACAAAACGTACACGTTTGGTGGGCCATCTCGAATCTCTGGCCTGGATCTCCCTCTCCTAGAACTGCTGTAAAGAAAACCTTAGATGGGAATCTGTTTTCAGTGTAATTCCGGATTGGGGACCCAACATTCCTTAAATAGGAATTCGTAGGTGGGTGTTGCAGTGTTTGAGACCCATCAAACCATTGCAACCCCTCTTGCTCCACACAGTTTGGGTAACCAGAATCCATGTTCAACTACAATACTGCCACAGGCAGTATAGACGCACAGTCCCTCTTATTTTTGTGGATCACGTCTGTAGTGGGATCCACTGATTAGTCCACACATGAATCTGCATCTGTATTTAAATCTGGACCATTGATTAAGCGGCCCACCATATAGAAAACTTACAATTACTACCAAAACTATGGCCCCCGTCGCTGAAGCTTCTACCCCTGAAATTGAGACCTCCGAGCCCATCAGTATGTAAGCCTTACAAACTGCTGAAGACTCACACCTAGTGGTTATTGAGTAGCAGTTGCAATATGTTATGCTTTCGGTCTTTGCCTTGTTTCATGGATGTGGTGCTCTGCTAACTTCTTTCGATGGTAAACTGCTTTGTTGATTACTGAGCTTGACATTCAGTCCTCAACTATTAAGGGGCATTAACCCACCTGTTTAATAGGTAAGAATTTAGTTCGCAGCTAGCAAACTTTAAATCAGTTAATGGCTCGTTGAGCTTTTGAACATACTCGTTCATCAAATAATTTTCTAGTTTGTCTGAGCAAACCGTGCTCAATCGGAGAGTGCAGTCTTTCAGGACTATGTCCTTTGAGGATAAGGTACTCAGCTGGAGAACATTTTGTGTTCCTTGCCGAGGCCTCTTATCCTCTGGGAATAAGGGCGATTGAGTATCAGATTCAAGCGCACACTTGAGGAGAACAGTAGAGACTTTATTAATTTTAATTAGGAATAAAATGCTTGTTGAGTTACTAATAATATTTTCGCAAATGTGATGCATTTCGAGGATGACGAAGGGTTTTACGTTGCAAGTTTTCCAAGTAACAAGTCCCTGGTCGAACTATCTTTGAAATTTTGTAGGGACCTTTTCAATTTGGTCCGAGAGCTCGAGGCCCTAGTTCTCGCGTGCTCGTGATGAATTTTCTGAGGATGAGGTCCCCGACTAGAAATGTTTTGGCTTTGACTCTAGTGTTGTAGTGTTGGGCCACTATCTGCTGATAAGTTATGACCCGTAATTGTGCATTGTTCCTTCGTTCTTCCAACATATCTAGATGGAACCGCATGGATTCTGCATTCTGATCAGGCCTAAAATGCTTGGTGCAACATTGAGGCATTCCAATTTTTACAGGGACAATTGCCTCAGCGTTGAAGGAAAGTGAGAAGGGAGTTTCATCCGTAGTGGTTTGAGGAATCATCCTATATATGCTCATAGGACTTCCGGCAAGTTCTCAAGCCAAATGCCTTTGCACTCTTCTAACTTTATCTTCAAATGCCATTGGCTTGAGGATGGTTGCTCATCATGTACAATACCCATCCTCACAAGTATCCACTTACCCATCCTCACACTACAACAATTATGACTTTTACCAACTTGATTGGCACGACATGAAATAGCAATGAATGAAACAAGCCTGGGATGGAAATAATAATAAACATTAGCCATGACAACAAAAGAGAAAAATCTGTTGGGTCAAAATAAATGCGTTGGAAGAAAATACAATAAGACTTAATGCACCAAAGCTTTTATGAAATTACAGGGAAATAAATAACAGATTCTCAACCATGAACTAGCGCAAATAGATTCTCAGCATTTATTTTTTTTCATGTTTTATTTATGAGAAAACAAGTTACCCCTTAACTCAAGAGTTAATCGGGCCAATCTAAGTCGGTGAAAGATTAGCAAGAACAGAGCTTACAATTACCTTGCATCTAAGCTTCTGAAGATCAGGTAAATCCTTAGAAAACCTAGAATCCAATCCTTAGGGAAAAAAATCAAGCTTCCCTGTGGGCCACACCAAAGGATCGTGATGCACATCTCTCCAAATTGTTTCCTTTGGATTCGGTTGACCTCGACCCAATCGAAACCTTACCCGTAGTCACACTTAACCAGGGAGTCCGTGGGCTGGCTCGCTGCAGTGGTAACGGACCAACTGTATCACCGTAACCCCATGGCTTACATTGTTACGGGGAAGATGTGGGGCTGATGTGTGAAGGACATCCAACATGTCCAGAAAATGCGTGAGCTAATGTCATCCACAAATTTCAGAATATCCTAGTCACGGGAAACACAATGAGAAGGAATTCCACCCTTGATTTGTACCACCAGCCTTCATCCAAGTCTGATGAAGGGTCTGAATGGCTTGGATTGTATATAAACTACCCGGTGGGCTCCTTATTCAAATAAACTGTAGGCGTTCACTCCCAACTTGTCCCCGGACATATGAGTTTTCGATCGTACACACGAGTGACACGTAAGACCAGGATGGCACTTGCAGCGTGGTGGAATTTCCTACACGCCAACAGGCAAGGCAGTTCATGTTCACGCCACCATCTGTGACAGCACGGAACATACCACCTCCTGAATCCCACCAGATAGATGGGTCTGGACCAAGAATCAGGTCGGTCCACTGATTAGGTGGACTACAGGTCATGTAATAAACGTACACTGTCTGAAGTGGACCTTTAGAAGATTTTTTTGACCATTTGTTTTGTTCTTATGTTCTGGCCCACCTAAGGATTTAAACAACCTGAATTTCAAGAGAAACATCTAATAAGTGCCTCCAACCTGATGAACAGATCGGATCTTGCTCAAGTATGCCATATTGGGACATGTGGATGGGCCGCGAGCCGCGTGAGTTTAGCAGATCTTTTTTTCTTTTTTTATTGTTAGTACCAGGGTTGTCAACGGCCCGGGCCTGAGATAGGTCTTGGCCCAAGACAGGCCTATTCAAAATTCTGATTTCAAGCCCGAGCCCGGCCTTTCTTGTGTATCTTGACTTCTGTTATATAGATTGCTGCGGGCGCGGATTTCCTAGGAAAGCCTTGCGCAGGAAGTTACTGCACTGGGAACCAAGGTGGGGCCCACAGTGATGCTTTTTGATAAACCACCCCGTCCATCCGTTTTGGGAGCCCATTTTAGGCCATGACAACAAAAATGAACCGGATCGAAGACTCAAGTGGGCCTCACTAAAGGAAAATGTGGGTAGGTAAATTACTACCGTTGAAACGTCCCTGGGTCCACAGTGATGTTTATATGACATCCATACCGTTCATAACGTCACTACTACTGGTAT
This sequence comes from Liriodendron chinense, assembly GCA_003013855.2. Lineage (NCBI taxonomy): Eukaryota > Viridiplantae > Streptophyta > Magnoliopsida > Magnoliales > Magnoliaceae > Liriodendron > Liriodendron chinense. The sequence goes on along the minus strand of PVNU02000133.1, from coordinate 107,012 downwards.
GAAGTGGAAACACAAATATTATCCTGATTCGAAACTCCTGTGGCTCCACAAATATTTCAACTGTGGACGTTCAATCCTCACATTTTCGGCCCACTTGAGTCTTGGATCCGGTACATTTTTGTTCTCATGTCCTAAAATGAGCTCCCAAAACGGATGGACGGGGTGGATTTATAAAAAAAACATCACTTTGGGCCCCACCTTGGTTACCAGCGCAGGAAATCCGCCCCCGATTGTTGCGGCAGTACAAGCGGGTCGAGAGCGGATTAGCTGTTACCCGGGCAACACCTTGGTGGGGGCTACCCTAACCGTGTGGGGGCCGCCTTGATGTATTTTTTGCACACTGTCCATATGCTTTTACATCTCATCTTAGAACGAGATCCCAAACCTTAAGAAGGTCCCAATCTCAGGGGGACCATCATGCTAGAAACAGTGATGAATGACCATTCAAACGTTTTACGGGCCACAATAGTTTTGGATCAAGCTGATCTTTGTATTTTCCCTTCATCCAGGTCTTCTTGGCATTATCAACAGGTTGGATGCGAAGTAAACATGATAAAATTAATGGTGAGGCACTCAATCACCACTGTTTCCTATGGTATGGTCTAACTGAGATTTGGATCTGCTTAATTTTTGGGAGAACATCATAAATTGAGATGGATAAACGGATGGACGGAGTGGATATACATCACATCTTCAATGCGAGCCCACGATATGATCGCTGCAATGGTTGGACTGCAAGCCGTTCAAAGTAGGGTCATGCTTCACCATCAAGCTCATAACTGGCCAATGTATCTGATGGTCGAGATCATCCATCTGGTGGGCCTCATCATGAGAACATCGTCAAGACACAACATCGTCTGGAGGATCCTAACCATCTGATTATGAACTTTTGGACGATCTAGTTTGCCTGGGCTGTATCTTTTTCAAAATTGGGGGGGCTGGGCATTCGTATAGTAGGCCTAGTCTGTTCCAAGCCCAATTCCATAGCTCGAGGGCTTATACCAGATTTTTTTGGCTTAATGGAAAAATGGATGGACAGTATGGATAAAACCCATACATCATTGTGGCCCCTCAGAGCCCCAGGACAGATGATTGCAAGATCCTATTACTCCAATCAGTGTACTTCTCCCTTAGTTATGGCATTCATTTCATCTTCTTCCTCCCTTTTGAACATCATAGATTTGACACGGGGGGAGATCTGATTAATGTGGTTTCCCTATTGAGTGCCATTTGCAGTAGAGCCCATCAGATTGGACCATCTGAACAGTGGGGTTTGTCTACCATTTGCACCAGCATATACGTGAATGAGCTAACAAAATTAACTGGAAACGACCCAGACACAACAACACCCAACATCATGGACTGACCTGAACCCGACTAGACTTGGTTTTTAACTGGGCCCGAAAGGTGGCACTGAATCTGACCGGATTTCTAAACAGGTGCAAAAAAGAGGAACCCATACATGTTAAAATCGGGTCAGTCCATCAGCCACCTACAGGTCTTCGGGTACCCATTGACATCCATATTTGAAGCATGTGTCTGGCCCTTGAGACCTAATAGATGATGAGCCCAGGCCAAACCCACAGGCCTCAACAACGCTCAACCAGTTTTTTGCCCCTGATGAAAGAGAAGATATTGATAGGCCAAGAAAGAAGTTGATTTCAATTATCATGAGAGCTTTGTCAATTAAGCCACACATTTGAATTCAATGCACAACCAATGGGCGGCCTCAACTCATAAGTGGGCTACACATTAGATAAATGCACATGATTATTTTTGTGCAAGAGCATCGATGGCTAGATGCATATGATGGGTGGATAGGATCTCTCACAAAAGTGTGGTACCATTAGAGGTGGCATGCAGATGGGCTCCCTCATTCAGGCATGTGGGCTTAGAAACCTCCTTGGAGAAGAAAATTGATCAAATGTAGGTAGTTCTATGCTAGCTTCTCATTCAGCCCCATCTTCTCCTTAACATGCCACTTTTGTAAGACATCTGCACCGTGCAAAGGGTAGACCCCACAACGTGAAAATCACTCATCTCATAAATGAGGTATATAATTAGGTGAGCCACCTAACGAGTCATGCCATGGGGTGTCCATTTAGTTCAAATGTGTAGTGCAATGTGATCTTCATGGTGGGTATGGTACGGATATCTTTACACAAATGGCATGTTGGCTAGAAAAATGAGGCTACATGGTACAGTCAGCTCTAAGTGAAAAAATCTCCTTTGGATCGTCGAATCTCAAAATTTGAAAATCTCCTTTGGAAAGTCGAATCTCAAAAGAGGCATTTCCTTTGGATTCTGCCGGAATTAGAGCTGTAAATTGGCCAAGACCTGGCCTGGGTAAGTCTCAGCCCAGATTTTGAACTATTCAAATTTTCAGGCTAGCCGGAATCTTGGCATTTTGCTGAGATTTCAAAACACACCAAAAAGGTGAATTTGAAATACCTAGGATTCCATTTACCTCTAAATCCAAGGCTGCCAAACGCAAAAAACAGCTATTTGGATTTGAAATACACCAATTTACCACCAAATCCAAGGTGCCAAATGGGGTGATAATGTCAAAGTGCCTGTGTACCATCCCTCACACATGAAGGTCATTCCACCTTGATGTTGTTGTCCATTCATTTTTCCCAATGATTCGAACATGGGCCTAAAAATAAGGCAATTCCAAAACTAAAGTGGACCACACAACAAGAAAAAGCCCTAACGCTGAAACCTCCCTAGGTCCAACGAGATGTTTATATGCCATCATCAACATTCATAAGGCCATTCCTACTGGGATGAACAAAAAAAAAAAAAAAAAAAAACTATTCACCTGATCGCTCAGGTGGGCCACACAACATGAAAGGTGGGTGGGGAATGCCTACGGTTGAAACCTTTGGTTCACCATGATGTTTATATGCAATTCATAACGTTTTTATGGTCATTCCTACAGGGATGAACCGAAAACAGAAAAATATTAGCATGATCTAAAACTTTTGTGGCCCATGAATGTTTCAACTGTAGATATTCAATCCTCACTCCCGTTGTGTGGCCCACTTGAGTTTTGGATATGTCTCATTTTTGCGCCCATGTTCTAACATAATTTTAAAAAAAAAAAATTACAAAAAGATAAACAGCATAGATTTCTCGCAAACATGATGGTAGATCCATTGAACTTCCTATTGCTGAAAGTGCCTGTGACAGGCTGTCTAATTGCCCACATCCATTGGCTCTTACAAACAAAAAAACCATTGCACCAGTGGATCTGTCAGGCTGTGAAAGCGGGGGACCTTCATGTATTGTTGTATAGACGCTGTCCGCCACTTCATCCGTTCATGGGATCAAAAAATAAAGCCAATCTCAAGTGGACCACATCACAGAAAACAATGGTGATTGAGTTCAAACCATTTAAAACATCCTATGGGTCACCATAATGTTTATTAGCCATCCAGTCGGTTGATAAGGTCACCCAGGCCTGGATGAGATTCAAATCTGCTTCAAATTTGTGCCCATGTCCTAAGACCAAAATGCCACCTCGTAGAACGACGACACAGAAGACAACTTTGGTGGATTTTCGAAAGGCAGAAGCGTAAGCTAGTAAAATCCAGATTTTTGACCCTTAGATCTGATCCCAATGTATATGTTATCGAGTTTCTAAAAGAATCTAAAACATATGATTGAGATCATACCGTTATTTGCCCATGAGATGATGATGATTCAATGTCGTTCCTTCTCCAATGAAGGTATCTTCTTGATCTATCTCCAATGAAGGAACAAGCTCAGAGTCCTCTTCTTTCCACACTATACAAGTATGGAAGAAGAGTAGAGATTGAGAACCGTTGAAAGGTTGACCGCATAGATGATTTAGAGGGAAGGGAGGTGATCTCTCTTCTCTCTCTTCTCCTTTTCTCTATCTCTCCTTGACTAAATGTCCATGGGAGGGTGAGACATTTTGACTCTCTTGTATATTCCCAAGATCTTATATAGGAGACCAAGGTTGTGCTAGGAGTATAATTAGGAATAGTATGGTGATCCGATCCCCTATGGACTTATGTATATACAATTGTAAAACCTTTCCAAAAAAATTTGAGATGTAGAAGAACTATTTATAGCTTGGAGTGTCTAATTAGCAAGCAAGATCTAGCCACATACGAGCGATTGGTTGGTCCCTTGTTGGAGTACATCAGGCTTCAACCGGATCTTAATGCACGTACCCAATCACACCTGCGTCAACTACATAAGTGGCATCAAAAGGTGCGAAAGGCCATCACACAGACTATGAAGTCCCTTCGTGACCTCAAGTCTAGGGATACATCCAAGCAGGTGCACGGCCAAATCAACTGTACCAAGCATGATAGACCTCATGGTAGGCAATTTAATGCAATCCATCCAGTGTGAATGAGATTAGCACTCCCAAGTGGTAAAGGGCAGAAGCAACTAGGCACCCAATGGCAGAGATAAACCATCCCAACTCGTTGGTTCTCTTCATACAGGATAACCATACACTAATGCTGAGTAGTCCAAACCCGAAGGAGCAGTTATGGAATTTAGGGTACTCAATAGTTGTGGTATCATAGCTCTCCCACAGCCATTATGGCTGCTATATCCACTTCATTTTGCTTTCCCTTAGCCATTATGGCTATTATATCCACTTCATTCTTTCCCCGAGGGCCTACTCGAGAGACTACATGAAAGAGGCCATTTTAACCCGCTAACATGCATACGTCCAAGGTTCCACACACAACTGACAAAAAATGATCACTGATGACTTTAATCCACTCACCATAAGGGGTCATTAATGACCAAGTTCCAATCAACAAGATGGATTGGCTTTCCAGAGCACACACATCCAACAAACAAGACTAAAAGAATTCTGAAGGGCAACTAGCGGAAGGCTGTAGCACCGAAGCATGCCACAACATCTGGCTTGGCCTTCCTAAACACCTTGCAAACAGAATTTATATAACTATAACATAAATATGAAAACTTAAATCTACACCCTTTGTTACTGGTAATTTCATACCTTTTCCTTTCTACTTTTGGTAATACACTAGTACTATTACGTATTACCAAATGTAGAGGGGGTGGATGCGTCTGGAAATAGGGGTGGGTGCACTTCGTGATCCCTAAAATGCAGCATGGTATGCTAGAATCTTGGATGAGTTGGGAGCATATTTTTAAAATTTTGAATTCTCAATTTCGTATGTTTGCTTAATTTTTGTAGAGAGGTGATTCGATTCAGCCTCATTACAATTTAATGATTCAATCTTCAGAGTTTCACTCCAGAGACAATGGCAACATCTACAAGCTATTCTAATCCAATCAAAACTATGGAAGTAATATCAGATATTTCACACACTGAGAAGTGGCGGAGTGGTGCTCTTCAGCTCTAGTTTCAACCCAGTCAGACTAGAACACTCAGGCAATTTATTTGAAATGGAGGGAAGTAGGCTTTGATGCAAGGGATTCAATTTTCTCAATGAATTTGCAACATCAGGAAGAGATTGGCATGGGCATGTCAATTTAGATAATATTCACGATACATGCAGGAGTATTTTCTTCAAACCATTGAAAAACATCAGCTATGAAACCAACAATAAAGTTCCTAAGAAGAGATCGAGGCTATGGAGGAACTTTTAACCTATAGAGATGACTATAGAATTGACAAACTGGGTTTATGTAAGATATCCAAATAAATGGAAGTTCCTCCTATATGCTGACGAAGAAGATTCAGAGGCGGACTATGAGTTAGTGCTGCTGAACACCTAAAATCTTCAACATTTTGGGTGGAAGGGGAACTTGGGAAGAGAATGGTTACCTTTCTGGAGGTATCTGATGCATACGCATTCTGAGATTGGAATAGGAATTATATGAAGCAGCAAACTCTAGAACAGAAAGTAAAATGTCCATAAGAGCGATCTTCTGTGGGGCCTTCAATTTACTCCAGTATTTCCTCTGCAAGTTTCAAGGATGTAATGAAATCAATTTTCTAAATGCTATTGGAGAGCATCTCAGATTTTAGCGACCTGATTCTACTAGTAGTTGTTCTAAAGAAAAAAGATGACCAGACTAACAGGTTCCAGCTTCACCAACAAGATAATTCAGAAAGAACATCTAAATGGAACACAAAGTACCGCAGCCTATGGAGCAATTTGCCTTGCAAATTTATTACAAAATACATAATCAAGTTGGATGTCTATCGGACAAGAAATCTTTAAATTGATAACAACAAACAGAATTGGTTTAACAATCTTGAAATACATAAGAAATGGATGCTTACCTGAATACTATCATGGCACCTAGCAGTAACAGTTGATACGTTTGGCCGTAATTGTGCCCAATAGTGGATTCTCTTCATCCTCCTTGGGATCAGGCTGGACGGCATCAAGAATCTACAAAGACATTCAAAGGAGAAACAATCAACATCAAATAACTGAAGCCAGGAACAACTTCAATGACTAGCAATAAAATTTTATAAACCAAGATACACTTGAGTGATAGTGAGGGACGAAATCAACAATTTTGGAGGTCAGACTTTTGGACCGAGAGCATGAGACTTCAACTCAGAACCAGAACAAGATAAACCTAAGGCATGCTAAATGGGTCGAATTTCTCCAAGAGTATACCTTCGTGCTTAAACACAAGGCTGGGGTCAAGAACAAACCCGCTGATGCCCTGAGTAGGAAAGTGGCATTACTTCAGTCTATGCGCGTAGAGGTCATTGGTTTTGAGCAATTGAGAGAGGAGTACCCTATGTGTCTGGATTTTGGGGTAGTGTTCACGTCACTTGTTATGTCTTGAGTGACGGGTATTTATTCAGAAGAGACAGGCTCTGTATTCCTCGCACATCCCTCCGTGATTTCTTAGTTTGGGAGCTACATGCAGGAGGGATTGCAAGTCGTTTTGGTCGTGACAAGACCATTGCCCTTGTGGAGGACCGATTCTATTGGCCAAGTCTCAAGCGAGACGTGACCAAAATCATTGGGCGATGTCGTACTTGTCACCTGGCAATGCAAAGAAAGCAAAACACGGGCTTATACACGCCTTTACCAGTGCCACAGGCTCCATGGTAGGACGTTAGTATGGATTTTGTGCTTGGACTTCCTGTGACTAGCAAGAAGCACGATTCCATCCTTGTGGTAGTGGACTGATTTTAAAAAATGGCCTACTTTGTTCCTTGTTCCAAGACGTCGAATGCCTCCAATGTTGCAAACAATGTTGTCAAAATCGTTATCATATCGTAAATCGTAGTAGGGGTTGAATCGTATCAGATCGAAAATCATATCATAAATCGTATGATTTTTTTACAATGTTCATAAAAATTTCAAAAAAAAATAATGAAAATATAAATAAATTAGACTTTTTTTTTTTAAACATGACCTTTTGCCATCAAGGCGCACCAAGTAATATCATGTCATGATAGTGTTAAAGAATTCTTATTCCCTTATTTTTTGCCTTCCATGAATTTTTCCTTTGAAAAAACATACAATGGTCCTTTAGTAATTTATGTTCTTTTTACCTTTCTTAAATGTAGAATCATAGTGGAAAAGCTGCCTTTGATACTGTAGACCAACAAAAAAAGATATTTTGATTTCTAAACATTTTTCCATAATAGACATAAGTCAGCATGATTGTAACCATCCCTAAAAACATTACAATTAAGCCATACGTCAATTTGGTGTTTCGACTAGTTAAAAATTAAGAAATCACAAGAAAAAGCTGCATGATTTAACGTTGAAGAGAATATATATCACTTAATCCTTTATAAAAAACAAATAAAAATAATTTACCTTTTCTACATGATTCTTAAAGCCCCCACCAATTTAAAAACATAAAATGAAAGCTAAGTGAAGCTTAAAATAAAAGAGAATAAGTATAATTTGAATCGTAAATCGGGATTTGAATAGTAAATTGTAGGATTCAAATCATAGAATTGCAGGATTCATATAAAAAGGGATTCAAGGTTGGGATTCAAATAATTTTACTCAAGATTCGACTAAAATTGTATATCATAAATTGTAAATCGTATGATTTTGACAACATTGGTTGCAAAGATATTTTTTAATGAGGTGGTTCATTTGCACGGTTTGCCCAAGACCATAGTGTCTGACAGGGATGTCAGATTTATGAGCGACTTTGGGAAGACACTTTGGCATCATATGGGCACACAACTTCTGTTCTCGTCAGCTTATATGTATGAGTCCATTTGAGGCAGTCCATGGTTATCAGCCTAGGACACTTGTAGATCTCATTCCCATGCCAGTGTCTCGTCGTCCATCTAAGTCAGCATCTTCATTTGCGCATTTCATCCATGAGTTACATGTTAAGATTAGACATAGGATAAATGCAAGTAATGAAAATTATAAATTACATGCTGATTCACATCGTAGGCAGAGAGTGTTTTGTAAGGGTGACTATGTTATGATTCAGCTAAGGCCTGAGTGGTTTCTTGCTGGGACTGTTAAAAAGTTACATGCACACAGCGCAGGACGCTATAAAATCCTTAAAAGAATTGACCACAATGCTTATGTGATAGATCTTCCACCAGATATGGGTATCAACTCAACATTCAATGTGGAAGATCTTGTCTTATGCTCGGATCCTTCTAGTCCCCCCATCGATCCCCTCCTTACCCTGTATCCACCTTATGATTCTTGGCCAGCTTTTGATTCCCCGTCCCATACCACACCACCGATTCCATCTGCACCTGAGAGGCGAGAGGAGATAGAGACTATCTTGGATGAGGAGATGGTTTTCACTCGACATGGTGGATATCAAAAGTTCCTAGTCAAATGAAAGAATTGACCGAGTTCAGACAGTACATGGATTATGGAGACCGAGCTACAACGATTGCATCCTGATCTTCTGGAGAGATATCGCAGCTTTATCTCGCCGGAGTCGAGTTCTCCCCACCCCGGGGGAATTGATGAAGACATCGGGTTCTAGACCTATCAGAGATGACGGAGGCGATCGATGACGACACCGACCTCCCTATGGTTGGGAGATTGAAGACCCCACACGTGCATCATGCGCGCACAGATGGCACACCTATGTGCGTGTGGGTTGCATTGGAGCGTGGTGACATGATGATTCTATCATGACTAGTAGATGGTGATTCTGTGATCATCTAACCATTGGATCATCTTAGTACCTCATCTTGAAGTACATCTAACGGTTGGATCACGCATGGGACACCATCTGGTGGTCCATTGTTAGTCTAGGATTTTATTTCTTATTATTTACGTCGAGGACAGCTAGTAGACATCTTTATTTAGTATTTAGGGGTATTTTGGATACCTAGGACATAGATGATATTTTGCTTTTAATAAGTGAGGGTATTTATGTAATTGCACATCCACCCTAAGGCTTATAAAACTAATGAGAGGGGGAGGTCCAGCAGCAACTATCTTTTGGAGCATAGAAATAAAAGAAAAAGAAAGGTTTTCTTCCTTCTTCCTTGGTGTGAAGCCTAGGGCTTGAGATTGAAGCTAGGAGAGGTGGAAACCATCTCCTCCCTTCATCTCTCCATCTCTTTCTCTCATTTCAAGTGCGTTGGAATTATGGTGTGATATTCTCAAGTTGTCGGTAAGCTTCCAAATCTCTCTTCGTTCAACCTCATCACCCAAAACTCCCTCAAATCACCCCAACACCTCTCTTAAGGTAATCATCCATCCAACCCGACCCCAACTGCATGTCCGTACACGTGTCAGCCCACACGTGCGACTGTACGGTCACACGTGCGGGTTGCCATGCTCACACACGTGGGCCGTTTTTCTTCCCGTTGCTTGTTCTTGCAACCGTTCTTTGTTTTGGGAACTCATTTCGAGCCATTTTGCAAATCTCCATACCGTTTGGGAGATATCTCATTCCGAAGGTGTTGGCCCTCTGACGGGCTAGACTTCAATTTTCCAAAACTGAGTTTGGGTGAATCCTACGCTAGTGGAAGGTTTTATCCTCCCTTGGGGAAATCAATTTGTGATTTTAAAAGACTATAACGTTGGTGGATGCCTTTAGGCCGTCGATTTGACCTGTCACCTTTGTGGCCTTTTTTTTTTCTAAGTTAGGAATTGCTTAAAATCTGTAAATTTATTTTAGCTTGCATTCAACCCTCCTAATCTCAGAAAATAAGTGTTAATGCATCCATACGACGTCAGAATGACTTAGGATCCGTTTGGTTAGTGATCCTACAAAATCAGGGTTAAGCATAATCCTGATTTTGGTAGGCTCGACACCTTACACATTAGATTTGTAACCAACGAGTCGCACTTTCCTCCGCAGAAGTAGAATTACCTGAGTTTTAGAAAAAAATAAAAAAAAATAATAAATTGAAACGCCGCTATTTGCAATTATGAGGAGGAAAGCGAGGTTTAGTGCGGAAATCTGACAAGTAGGGCACAAGGCCCACTAAAATAAAGATTACACTTAATCCCAATTATGTGGGATCCCCTACCCAAACGAACCCTTAGCTACTATTTGCAGTTAGTTCCAACTTGGTTTTGGAGTTTGACTGCTAGTTGCGAAAATGTTACGAATCCTTGATTTCAATAGAACTTAACTAACAGGAGATGGGCAATGTCACGCCCCAAATTCGGTTCTCGACATCCATTTGCTGTAACCAGAATTCAGAGGTGGCAGCCTCCGTAGTATCCCGATCTCGGATCCTAACCCCACATGCCAGGTTCCGATCCTGGGATACCACAAGGAGGATTTTAGGGTCTGAATTTTTTTTTGAAACATGAGCATCACCATATGAGTACCATCAAAGACAAACACAATATTTCCACTAAATCATATCGTTTATATACATTACTGAAAAGTGAATCACAATGCGTAAATATAAAAACTGTGCACACTCCGGCACCTCCTACTACTGCACTCCCAACTCCAACTCAACGTTGCTGATACACTCTGGTATAACCTGCAGCGTAACAAGCGCGCATAAGCTTCGAATGAAGCTTTGTGAGTGCGTGTGTGTGTGCGCAATGCGTATGACAAGCATGATAAATATCAGAGTAAGCAGTAAAGCATGATGAGAAATCTAAACCAAAACTTAGCCTAATTAGGCTATACGATCATATGATATGAATAACTAGCCTACAACGGCTATGCAAGCATGCAATACAAATAACTAACCTGCCATGGCTATGCAAGCATGCAATACAGGTAACCAGCCTACCAAGGCTATATACTCATACTATGCAATGGCCTACAGGGCCTAATGTCGCATATAATGATTCAATGCATGTATGCAAATCACCACCTCTAAGTACAGTGATCCAGATACAAACAGTCATAACGCAATCACGTAAGCAATGCAGGACTCGAAACTGGTAGCTCGCCCAGTGTGGTAGCTCGTCCAGGCTTACAGCCCTGCCCACATCACACCCGCCCACATCAGGACCGTCCAACACCATACAGTGATACCAATACCATCTTTGAAACAGAACATCACCGGGGTCTCACAGACCTCACTACTTACCAGTAGAATCCCAAAGCCTATCTGGTGCAATAGCGGACCTACTCACAGCTGGTCAAACTCAACCCACTTTGCCAACACTCTTCCGGCAGGTTAGGTCAGACCTCCTTCCAAATTGACCACGTGCAGTGGAAAACACCGCCGTTTGGTATTCGGCATACTGGTGTATGATTAAACCACCCGGTCCTTGAATGGAGCACCCACCTTGGTACCAACGGGATTAGGGACTTTCACCCAGGGACATCTTTGGCATCCAGTTTAAAGATCACATATTTCCGGTGTTCTGCAAACCACGATGGAGCTGTGGTTGCAACGTAGTAACCATGCTATATGCGGCACAAGCAGACGGTGCGAAATGTAACCATGCATACAAACGTGGGACGACATGCCCGTGCAAGTCTCCAAAGAGCACCATAAAACTATAAGGTCTCAAACACAATGTCACCGTCAGCTGGTAATGAACTGCATGACAATCACGACCGATATGGCAGGTTGATACAAGACAATCAGATGAGCCAAGCATTCATGATGCATGAGTCAAGTATACAGTATGAGTGCCAACAAGTAGTCCATCTACCACGATGGCAATAAATCAATCTAGTCCAACCTATTTGAGATATGATTAAAATGAGGGGACACATATGAATGATCGAGTCATAGTGCGGGATGTCGCTAGCCAAGGAATCTCGCACCAAGGGCTACAAGGTATGCTAAGTTATGCCTACCATACAGTGTAAGTCAGGATGATAGATTCCTGTCCTCGAATAGTCCCATACCTATTGGAGAGGTTTGCGATAGAGAGCATGTGAATTACATTTGCGCGACTACATCTCGAATGCTTTATGAATGCGTTTATGCCCTAGTGGTCCCCAACTAACAATAGTGATTCGGGATGCATACTCATTACACATGCATAGTGGTCGTCAAAGCATATACTATATAGATCGCATAAGAGTATTCCAAATAACACTACGTGTGGCAACAGACATACTAAAAATAGCATAAAAAGATAATTCACTTATAATACAAGCAAACATAAAGAGATAAGACTCTAAATGGATGGTATACAACAACACAGATGGTCCAACAACTGAACGGTGTGGATTAACCTTCAACATTCAAATAACCTAAATGGAAAGAAAATGATTGAATACACTACCGACACATCAAAGGTAGAACCTACTCGAGCGACAAGAGTAGAATACCCAAAATCATGCCGAGACCCATAATCCTGTAGTACAGTGGAGATGAACACAATAATGGTCTATAAAAGAAATGTCATAGAAGGGGTTGCAAGATAAACAGGTCATGACAGAGAATCATACATGGTAGGGTAATCTGAGATAGATGGTCAATACAATGAGGTCCAAAAAGGGACGACAGGTCTAACCTCACACTACAAGATAGGCTCCATACAATGGATGGCCTAGATGACATATGAACGTCAAGGATGAGCCCCACACTCGCCCTAAAGGTAAACGGACGATGTGGATGAGATATACACGATATGGTGGTCTTTAATAGTTGGGTACAAGGGTAGGAGGGGTGAGTCATATGAGTATACACAAGCTGAGTTACCAGGGTCAATCAATATGGTGAGTCAACAAGGTGAGTCAATAAGGCAGGTTGACAAGACGGGTCAACATGGTGAGTTAATAAGGTGAGTCAATAAGGCGGGTTGACAAGACGGGTCAACATGGTGAGTTAATAAGGTGAATTGACAAGACGGTTCAACAGGGTGAGTTTAAGAAAGTAGCCCTGTGACTTGTATCGAGCGAACATTTAGGGATGACCTTTCAATAAGGGTTTACACAACTAATCATCAAGGTGGATCCACAAGATGGACAACGCGGTCATTCGAACACGCACACTAAGGTGGTCCTAAGGCCATCCTGTACATAACATGCTAGGGTCCATTCATTTGGATGGTTTGGATCAAGCACAAAAATTAAGGCGGTCCTTATGGATGGCCGACATACATATCGCACCATGGAGGCCAATGACTGACATGGATAGAACACATGCATAACAAGGTGGACTCGTGGTTGGGTATAACCGCACAAAGGAGTGGGGAAGCCACATACATCAATGGGCCCCAACAGTTTGGGATCAACCCGATATTTGTGCTTTCCCACTAATCAAGTAAGATGGCAACCAAACACCATGGTGGGGCCCGCACTCTACATGTGTGGAACCCCACCCATGGTTGGGTGACTTATGAGCAGGAAAAATGGCAAATAAACGTAACAGATGGGTCCTGTAAAGTTCCAATGGTAGGCATTCAATCACCCTTATTATCTACGTGTGGCCCACCCAAAACTAGTCCCACACCCCTGCCAAGAAGAAAGATAAGGTATACCCAACATTCATCAAGGTGGGACCCAAAGTTGGGCCCCATCACCTTTGGTTGGATGGAAAAATAAACATTACAGTGGCCCCAAGGAAGGTTTCAAAGGTGGGCATCAATGGCCACGGTTTCTTACAATGTGGTCCACTTGAGGTTTGTATTTACCTCATCTTTTCTTGGAGGGCCCATGGACTAAAATAATATGGAAAAACAGATGGGCGGCATACATAAAACAGATACATCGTGGTGGGACTCACAGAGCGTAGCACCCAAATGGGCCCCAAGAGTTTTGAATCAAACTAATAATTTTATTTTCCCATTCATCCATATACATGTGATCTTATGAACAGGTTGAATGACAAATAAACATCACTGTAGGGCTGGGAAGATTTCAACGGTGGAGATCATTATTCCCACTGTTTCCTGTGGCATGGCCCACTTGACATTTGGATATGCTTAAATTTTGGGCTCAGCCACTAACATGAGCTGGAAAAACATATGGACGGGATTGATAAAGCACATACATTCTAGGTGGGCCCAACGAGTGGGGCCCATTGCCATGCCCAGAGGGCTGCGCTGCTGGGCAGCAGCGTCCCCTAGACGCTGTCTGTCCAGCGGCCAGCGTTCATGTATATATATATATATATATTTTTTATTCTCTCCTCAAGTGGGGCCCACAGAAGCTTTCGATCAAGCTGATATTTTTGCCCTCCTTTCTCCCATGCATGTGTGAACTTATGAACAAGTTGGATCTCAAATAAACATCATGGTGGGCCATAGGAAGGTTTCAACGGTAGGGTCACTGTCCCTACTGTTTTCTGTCAAGTGGGGTGCACTGGGGATTTGGATCTGTCTCATTCTTGTGGTCATGCCCTAAAATGATCTCCCCAAATAGATGGACGGTGTGGATATAACACATACAACACTGTGGGGGCCATAGAAGCTGATGACGTCACGGCAGCAGCGAGATAGCTACTCAACGCACAACCCAATTAGCGTCCGCTGGTTACTCCCAGCGTCTGACGCTGGGAGACTTACCTCTCCCTTTTTGTTGTTTTCTCTTTTTTTGCTTCCTTGTTTTCCCTTTTTTTTTTTTTCATCGAGTGGGGCCCACATAAGGGTAATCCACTCCATTCATCAGGTTCTCTGACTCAAGGGGAACCCATAGAGCCCTATATTGGATATGTTGTGAGGGCTACAAACATCAAGGTGGGCTGAGGAAGTTCAGCAGTACAAATCATTCTCTCCACTGTTTCAAGTGGTGCGGTCCGTTTAAAATTTGGATCGGGTTCATCCTTGGGCTCCGGCCCTAAAATGATCTGGGAAAACCAATAGACGGTGTGGATACAACAAAAACATCAACGTGGGTCCCACGAGTGGGGACCCCATTCCAGCCGTCCTAACGCTGGACGGTTCCAGCGTCCTAGACGCTGTGAACGTCCAGCGTCTAGACGTTAATGCTTTCCTTTTTTTTTTCTTCTTATTTATCAAGTGGGGCCCACTTAGTGAAGATCCAATCCGTCCATCAGGTTCCCCAACTCATGAGGAGCCCATAGAGTCCAAACATCACGGTGGGCCACGAAAGTTTCGACAGTGGGCATCTTTGCCTCCACTGTTTTTCTATGGTGTGGTCCACCTGAGATCTGGATTTACTTCATTTTTGGTGTCCAGCCCTAAAATGGGCTGGAGAAACAAATGGACGGTTTGGATCAATACATGCAGCAAAGGGGGGTCCCACGAGTGGGCCCCAATGTCAACGCCCAACCGGGGCCAGGCGCTGCTGGGCAGTAGCGTCCTCTGGACGCTGACTGTCCAGCGGCCGGGCTTCCCCTCCCTTTTCTTTTCTTTCTCCTTTTTTTTTATAATATTAATTATTATTATTATTATTATTATCATTATTATTGTTATTATGTGGGGCCTATTCATGGACGATCCAGCCCATCCATCGCTTTGCCCATCACAAGGTGGGCCCAAGGAAATAAAATGAAAGGTAAACGAGAAAAAGGGGGAAGATTGCACTTACTATGATGGTTGGACGGTTGGATTGCCGATCGGACGGTCCGGATGATGATCGGGGTCCTCCAAGCTTGATCTCCTCCTTAAATCTCTCTAACTCTCTCTCTCTCTCTTGATCTCCCTCTAAATCTCTCTACTTCTCTCTCTTCTTTCTCTTCTCTCTCTCTCTCTCAAATCTCTTTCTCTCTCCTTGCAAACATGAAAAATGAGAAGGCCACCCCCCCCTACGTATGGCTCTTGTATGGGAAGAGGGGGGTGTATGATGTAATGATGATGATGATGGGAGAGGACATAGGAGGAATGGGTTGGAGTTGACTTTGGTGAGAGAGGAATGGGATAGGTATGGTGTGTGTAGGTTAGGGTAATGATAGGGGTATGGGTGAGGGTGATAGTGATTGATTTGACATGTTGTTGGGATTTGTGCAAGTGGGGCCCACGCCACACGCGCGTTGCGCGGCCCACCTCGGATAGCACAAAAGTACGCATCTTTCACACCGGGTATCGCAATGAGGCGTGCCGCACGGCGTTGGAATCGCAGCGCCTACGCGGTCACCGGGGTATAGGTCTTGGGTCGTTGCGGTACTAAATCAGGGTCGCGATCAAGGCTCGCTAATCTGGTCCGTCCGGGACGTACCGGTACCGGAAACTAAATGTACGGAGGGCAATTCAGGGTACGGGTCTTACAGGCAATCAACTCTGTTCATTCTCGAACAAAACCAAGTCAACTCAGTTTAAGAGTTTTAACTTCTTGAAATTAAAAGAAGAGGGGCACAAAAAATATAAACCTATTTTCTAATCATTTTTCTTTCACAGTCAATGTTAAATAAGAAAAGACCAGTGCAGTTAGTCGAGTTACGAAACTGAGAAGAGAAACTGACTTGTATAGTCTTGCCAAGACCTATCTCATTTGCTAGTATCCCATCTAGCTTGTTATATACAAAGAAAGCATCCACTGTCAAGATCTACAAGTGTGGGTAGAGGCCCTAGTCTCATAAAGTTCCAACCCATAACATTGAGGGCCACCTTATGGTACCATTAAGGTTGGTCATGAGTCGAGTTAGCTTGAGAAACTCGATTGACTCGACTCGAGTCTGTGGGATGAGTCAAGTCGAGCTACATTTAGGAGCTCGAGTTAGAAATCAAGTCAAGTTCCAGCACTAGGTCACTCGACTCAGGGGTAATAATAAATTGAGGTGGGAGCAAGCTTGCCTTGACTCGATCCACTAGATCGCCTCGAGCTCGCCTCGAAAGGTTTGGCAAACAAGGCAAGCTCCAATGGTAAGCTTGAACTCGAGGAAAGCACCTCGACTCGACTCGGTTCGATGTACAGCCCTAGGTACAATGTTGTCCAACATGCTAATTGCATAGGACATTGGTACCATGAAAATAGTAGGGTCCCTGCCATCAAGATCACCTAGAATTTCTAGTGTTTAAAACTAGACCCAAACTCGGCAAGAACCGAACACAATTATCTAAGCCAAGTATGAATACTATGAACCAATCCCCCATCAACAATTTTGTAGAGAATATATCTTTTTGATGTAGGATGAGTGAAACTAGCCTAGGATGAATGAGGTGAGATCAAAATACACGCTAACTAGGCAATCAAGCAAATAAATTCAAGCAAATTCACACCATAAAATAAGAAATTCAGAATAACAACTAGATAATCCTAGGCAATTCACAAACACGGTGTACGAAATATGAAATATCTCAACAGCGGCCCACTTGGAAGATAGAACTTCCAATCTAGCATAGGTAATATCACGTCCACGTGAGTAACAATGGTACCACTAAAGTTCAGATTGGAGTAAAGGGTTCGCTCAAATCAGATTTTTCGTAAAGGGTCTTCAAAGTGGCCCTGCGGACCCTGTCTGGAAGTCGTCATTCATCTATAAAGAAAGTTGTGCTGATGCAGGTAGCTGCCTCCTCTGGTACACTCGAGTAGGTCCTCTAATGTCCCCATCACCTTTTCTAGAACTTCATGAATTTAAAAGGTAATGACTATTTTGTCCTGTCCAAAGATTAATGGGTACCCCTTGAGGATACTACCTAAACTCTATTGGATCAATGTCTGGGTTTCCAAAATTAGACCCGGACTTGACAAGAATCGAACTGAATTAGCTAACGTGTCGTTTGACACCTTGTAGTTGGGAGTGTTGGGAGCTAATGAGGGTGTAAATGCACCTTTTTGTTGCGTTTAGTGCCGTGTAAAAACTCTAGAGAACAAATCTCTTTTAAGAACGTCATGAATTTAGAAAGTACTATCTACTTATCTCTTATTTGTCCTATCTCGTATCCAACCAAATGCCTAGATAAAGAAAATTAATAGGTACCTAAGGGTACCTTAAATTCGATTGGATTCGAGTATGGGTCTTCAAAACTAGACCGAGAAAGGACAAGGGCAAGAACTGAACCTAGTTATCTAAGCCCAAGTATGGTTACTAGGAACCGATCCAAACCCAGCCTGTTGAGAACCCTATCAACACAGTTCTCCAATAGGTTTTCTAGGTCCACGTGTACAAGGCATGTTGTCTACAGATTATCACATGTGTAGACCAATGGAATATAGAAACTGTCCATTAAGTAGGTCCGACTGTCTAGATATTGTCACAAAAAAATTAGGCCAATGAGCTCACCAGGTTTGCCATGGTTATATGCTACTTCATATAAAAACTCAAGAATAACAATTT
The DNA here is from genome assembly GCA_003013855.2 of Liriodendron chinense. Classification (NCBI taxonomy): domain Eukaryota; kingdom Viridiplantae; phylum Streptophyta; class Magnoliopsida; order Magnoliales; family Magnoliaceae; genus Liriodendron; species Liriodendron chinense. The sequence continues at coordinate 88,492 of PVNU02000133.1, read as the reverse complement.
TATAGAGAATATCTTTTTTCTAAAATTTCATGAATATAAAAAGCAATGACTATTTTATGCTACCATGGATCCAACTTGATACCTAGATCTAAAGCCTTGAGTGCCCCGAGGGGTACTACCAAAACTCAATAGGATCCGGGCCTTCAAAACTAGACCTGGACCTGACAAGAACCGAACCTGGTTAGATAAGGTGTTGTTTGGCACCCTTTACTTGAGTGCATTCCGTTCTGGATTTCTTCTAAACTAGATTTGGACCCGGCAAGAACTGAAACCTAGTGATTAACTAAGATGTTGCTTGGCTCCCTGTATTTGGGTATATTGGAAGGTAATGGTACATGCACCCTTTTGGTGTGTTTGGCACCATGTAAAATTTTTGTACAGAACATATCTTTTTTTAGAACTTATGTCGTACTTAGCTCGATACCTAGATCGAGAAATCTGATGGGTACCCCCAGGGGTACCAGAACTCGATAGGATCCAGGTTCGTGTATTGAAAACTAGACCCGGACTCGGCAAGAACCAAACCCGGTTAGAAAAGCCTAAGTATGGTTTGGGTCCAAAGGAAATTTTAAGTATAAAGTAGACCTCACTCAAAAGTAGAAAGTGTGGGTAGAGGCCCTAGACCATGTTTACAACTCATGCATCATTTTATAATCCCGATTGTACTCGGGTTTGAGTCCTACATGAAAGAGGCCCAGACCTAGAAAGATGCAAACCTTAGTAGGCCTGGGCTAATACTCTAGGACCTGACCTTTTCATACCCAATTTACAGTAAATTTTTTATGTAAAAGAAATAAATGATTAAAAGAAGAGTCCTTGCATGTACAAAAATCATGATTTAAACAATGCCTTATAAAGAAAGATAAACAAATCAAGGGTTTGTGTGGATGTCCTACTTCAAATTTACAATCCAAATATCTAAAAAGTAGCATATCATGAAATACATTGGTCATGCCTTTTTCCAACAGAAACATTTGCGTATCTTAAATGGAAGGTATTGCGATTTCTTAAAAGCAATTTCAATATAAAATTGAAAAGATAATTAATAACTTTAACGATACTTATTGTATTCAATTTTTTCAATGCACAATCTGAATCTCGTATCCCGGCCATGTTAGTTAGTACCATCTATAGCTTAAGATTTTGAACGAGTGTTGTTTATTCATCTTATGGTAACATTTCAAGCTTGTCAATGTCATTCTAATTCCCATGTACTGTTATGGTAGTTGTTCTACTTCTATAGAAATTGAGCCCAAAGTTGAAGAGGTAGTGAGCAAAATGGTTACACTAGAGCAACTTACACATAAGCAAAATAATACACATCATTAGAAGCGAGTTGAGTGATTAACGCTATTGATAACAACAAAGGGACCCAACCATAATAACAATTTCTACCAGTAAAGACGGAACAAGAGATTAATGGTTTTGACAATTGAAAATGAGCCCATTATGCATGACCTATGTACTCAACTGTCACAAATGAGTGAAAAAACAAGTATAGATCCACTAAGGGTTGTATCACATCGACTATTTGGATCACTAACATGGGTCGTAGCATATTCATGGTTTGACAGTAATGGCATATCAATCCTACAAACATGGGTCGACTATTTGGATCACTAACATGGGCCATAACATATACATGGTTTGATAGCAATGGCATATCAATCTTACAAACACGTGCTATAAAACATTTGCTTCGATTGTTGAAAATGAGCCTAGCATATCAATTAATTTGGATTACTAAAAAAGGCCTCAATAATCCGAAAGGTTTGGATCACCAAAATGACCCAAATTTTATGAAGGGTTTCGATCACTTTACATAGATTGTTGAAATATAGACCTTAGAATACAATTGATTTGGATCCATTGTAAATGGCCTCATTAATATGAAGGGTGTGGATCACTAAAATGGCCCAAATTATATGAAGAGTTTGGATCAATTAAAAAGAACCAGTAATATGAATGATTTGGATCACTCCAAACAACCTAAATATTCCAAAGGGTTATCCCAATTAGATAAATTCCAATGGCCCAAGCATTTCAAAAGGTTGACCCATCTTACAAATGGATTAGTTACCGAAAATGGGAGTATTCTTGTAAATGGTTTTCATCAATAGAAGCGATCTAAGTGATTAATAGTTTGGGCCACTGTAAAGGAACCCAACCATAAGAACGGTTTTTATATGTAAAACAGGAACATGATATATTAATGGTTTGAATAACTAAGAATGGCCCATTGTGCATGACTCATTCGCTTAATTGTCTCAAATGGGTGAAATAAAATTACATATCCACTAAGGGTTCTATCACATCGACTATTTGAATCACTAAACATGGGCCATAGCATATTCATGGTGGTGTAGATTATATAAAGGGCTTAGGTCACTTAAAAGGAGCCAATAATATAAATAATTTGGATCACTCCAAACAACCCATGCATTTCAAAAGTTGGATCCCTTTGAATGTGTAACGCCCTAGAATTTTAGAAATTATTTAAATATTTTTGAAAATTTTATCTTATTTTATTTTGATTAAAGATCATACGTTTATCTTGTTTTGAAAACAACGGACCATCCGTAGGAGATCCTATAGGGGACCCTTTACAAAAGTTGCTTGGAATGACCCCATAAATGTCATAGAAAAACCGGATTTCAAAAATCTCGCAGTTTCAGATAATTACGAAAATGCCATTAGTTAAACTTAACTTAAAGCACCACTTCTAAGTATTTTAGTTTCTGAAGAACTCTTTCATGCAAAACTTCTTATATAATCTTTTGGGCACATTTTAGTCGTACACGTCAACTTTCATCCCTTGAATCATCCTACAAGTAGTCAAATCAGAAAACAGCCCGTGGACGACCCATTTTAACTCGGATTTGCCTCATTTTTCTTACCAGCGGCTGAAATCTTTTTGTCCACCTGTTGGACGGACCGGATTATTGTGATCCATTGCATGTGGACCCTACTTATGAGGGTAGCCATACAGGCATGTATTACGTGCGGTGCACGAAAAGAAAAAAAAAAGACTTCTTCACCATGCTGTTACAACGTCTATTGCAACAGCGTGGTTCGCTGCCGACCCGTGCGTTGCACGTCGTCCATTACCTGGGCCCCACTTCAATGATCCAAACCGTTCTTTAGGTCCGTAGCACAGAATAGCTCAGTCCGTTCAAATCCCTCCACCATTCGTTGATCCAGCGGCTCGCTCCAAATCACCGTCCAATCTATATATCGCTTAGATCCGGAGATTGCCTTTGCATGGGCATGCGTGGTTCGCTTTGGAGCATCATGTGGACCCCATCTAACATCCTAACGGCTCCCACACGGCGTGGGTTACTAATGAGGAAACCCAACGCCCTCTCCAACTCTAAGAATAGTTCCGCGCCCGTCCACGTGCACGCCTCCACTCCACCGACCTTGTGAGTTATAAAACTCCTCCACACCATCTCTTCATCACAAAAACCTGAGAGAGAGAGAGAGAGGAGAGAGAGAGAGAGAGAGAGAGAGAGAGAGAGAGAGAGAGAGAGAGAGAGATCGTGGGAAGAGAGAGAGAGAGAGAGAGAGAGAGAGAGAGAGAGAGAGAGAGTGAACGTGGGGGAAAGGAGAGGGTCCACGTCCCTGTGGTTGATGTTGGGAAGTTTTTCCAAAGAAAAGGAAGGAAAAGAAGAAGAAAAGGAAGGAAAGAAGAAGAGAGAGAAAGAAGAAGAAACGAGTCGACTCGGTTGAAGATCCGATTTTTTATAGGTAAGTTCATCCAACCCATGTGTTTGCCCATTAAATCTGCCCTAAGCTCTAATGTTAGATGAGATCAGTGTTTTAAATAGCTACGCTATGTAGCGTGTAGCTTACGCTACGTAGCGTAGCTTAGCCTTAACGCTACGTAGCTCATGAAAATAGCTAAAGTTACGTGTAGCCTACGCTACATGATAATTTGCATACACTACACGCTACATAAACTAGGCTACACGCAACGTACCTCACATTACAAGTTATTTTTCATTACAACATTAAAACCTATAAATTTTCAATGATTTGTTACATTTTTCTATTTTCAATATTTAATGCTTTTAGTAAAAATAATATAAGCAACTGTATTAAATTAGTTTTGTTGCTCTTTCTTTTCCTTTATGCTTAATGATTACCCTTTTCTATTACTTTAAGTCACGTTTAGGTTGCACCAAATATCATGAAAATTTGTTAAATTTCATTATTAATCAGTGTAATTTGGAGAATATCATGGAATTCGTGCAACCAAGAACAACCTTAATAAAAAAATCTAGAGGTAATGTGTAGCTTACGCTACACGCTATGTAGCTTACGCCTCACGTTTCAGAGGGGTGAACGCTACGCTACGCGCTATTCACTATTTAAAACATTGGATAAGATTCAACCCTAGGTGATCAAAACTACAAAAATCATATCGATTTACTCTCTAACTTATGTTCTTCATTTAAATGACGTAGGTTTGGATCTAAGATTCATTTTATGACGCTAACAACGCCCTGAATCATTCAACCTCGGGAGGTGAGGATTCCTTCTAAGCCTAGTTACAATAATATCAGCCTTGTTTGTCGGTTCTATGTTTAGAATTTAGGTTTTTTTGTGTGATTGCTTGAGAACATGTTTGTTGAAACTTCTCTATGAAATTATGAATTTGTACGATGTTCCTGGATGTGTTTACATTGAATTCTTGGATTGTTATTGACCATGATTTATGTTAGGTGATGGTATACATGCTCATGTGAGAATTATGTGACATTTATGATTAATTTATGATTCCTACATGCTTATGATGAACATAGTGAATAATGCATTGTATGATAGTATGATATGGGATTACGTATGTGGATGTTACGTTAATGAACGCCCCTTCACCCCACACTGATGTAATCGTTTGATGTAAAGAGATGAAGCCGTATGGGTCATACTGTTAAGTGTTAAGTGTTGGCATTACCGTATGCATTGTTGGATACGTGCCAAGGGATCCTTGTTGATACATTACCTGTGATAGATCCATTGAAGAATAGAATCAATGAAAGTGAGAAGTTTCATGAGCCAGGGTTGGTGGTATGGGACACTAAGTCTGAGCTGTCGGCCTATGCTGGGTGACGAGCCCCCCATAGTGACCTTAAGCTTTCTTGAACTAATTAGGGTAAGGAGTGGTCATTAGTCGTGAACATCGTTTAATTGACTGTATGTTAAACTACTTAATTAAAGGTGAAACTAATCATGCATCCACTGGACCTGACCTGGTGGGTCAGCCCTGCGGGCGCTGCGGCGCTAGCTTGTGGTAGGGGGATGGGTGGCCAACACCTTCATTGGCTGGGTTTGTCGACATGAAGTTGTGGAATTACCCGCTTTATTGTGGACTCTGGTGACTAGTGGCTAGTGAGAAGAGTTGGAATAAGTCCCGTCTCACTTAGTCAGGGTGCCTTAGCCAGAGCATGCATATCATGCATCGCATTAATTAAGATTTTCTCTTATATATTTTGTTTGGGTATGATTATGTTTAGATATTATTTTGCTAACCTTAGGGGGTAACCCTCACTGAGTTGATTGCATGCAACTCATTCCCTCATGGGACGGTGTTATAAAACACCACCAGATTGTTACAGGTGACAATCCATTAGATGAACTCGACTTACAAGTTGAAGAGTATGAAGTTTCATGGCGGTCAAAGACGGACGATGAAGCCAAAGCAGCTTGAAGATGGATTATGTTTATTATCTTTGTAGAGTAGATTTATTTTCATGTAACTTGTTATAAGCCGCCCCATAGAGACTAAAAAGTGAAATATTATGTAATTTGTATGATTTAAGAACATTATGTTGATAACATAGAGTAGAAAAACTTCTAATAAGAACCTTGAATTCCGTCATTTTACTATGAATGCCATGAATATGTGAAATAAAAATGAATGTGTAGAAATATATCCTTAACACATTCCAGGTAACACTCGGAAACTAGGCCCATCGTGTTGTCCACGAGAGACGAAATTTCGGGGCGCTACAGAATGACCCCAGCATTTCAAAAGGTTTGCCCATCCTACAAATGGTTTGGTTATCGAAAATGGGACCACTTTTATAAATAATACGCATCACTAGAAGCGAGTTGAGTGATTAACGATTTTGGTTACAACAAAGGGACCCAACCATAATAGTGGTTTCTACCAGTAAAGACGGAACACGAGATATTGATGGTTTCGAAAATTGAAAACGGGCCATTATGCATACTTTTGCACCCAATTGTCTCAAATGGGTGAAAATACAATTGCAAATCCACTAAGGATTATATTGCACTGACTATTTGGATCACTAACATGGGACTTAGCATATTCATGGCTAACACTAAAAACGGCCTCGACAATACGAAGGGTGTGGATCACTAAAATGGACCAAATTATAGGATGGGTTTAGGTCACTTAAAAAGAACTAGTATAATTTGGATCATTCCGAACAACCCATGCATTTCAAAAGGTTAACCCAATTGGATCACTTCGAATGACCAACATTTGAAAAGGTTGGCCCATCCTACTCATGGTTTGGTTATCGAAAATGGGACAATTCCTATAAATAATACGCATCAATTCAAGTGCGTCGAGTGATTAATGGTTTTGACAATTGAAAATGGCCTATTATGCATGATCTACTTCGTGAGATGCCCTGTGATGGCTTTCTTCCCTTTCATAAAAAAGACCGGAAAGTTGTCAGGTATTTTCCATACTATGTGCCGATGCTTTCGATCCGAGGCCCATCACATGGTATCCAGCGTAAAACCGCCATCAACCAGTCATGATACGGGCGCAAAAGACACTGATTGATATTGCTTCGTGGACTGCTTCTCATGCTGCCTTGGACGAAAAGGAGGTGAAAGAGATTCTCTAGTTGAAGAGAGGAGCTGAAAAAGTCTCGCATGTGCAACAGACATCGACTTTGCATGGATCACCTCCAACCATGGGCGGAGCACGAGTTGCAGCGACGTGGCGTGTAAGATCTTGCATTGGTATTGGCATTGGCGGCGGCCGAGCGGACCCTAAAAAGAGTCCTTTGAAATCCTGATAGATCTGAGAGTTAAACCTATCATTAGTTAAATGAGCTAGAATAAAATCCATATGGGCTTGCAGGTTTTCCTTGTAATATGAATTCATTGAGCTCCTCTCCTCCGCGTCTTTGATTTTCTTTTGAATGAATTCAAAAGCTTCTTCGTGGATGTTTTGATAGGGCGAAATTTCCAAACAGATCCAAGCCCTAGCTATTCCCCGTACTATTAGACCATATTTCGAGCTAACAAGTGGTGGTCCTGACCATTCGATGTATGCCGTATCTATTTTCATGGATGCTTTTTAAAGTTAAAGTAACATGTCGCAAATCATGTTACTGCCGGTCTTGTCAACTCTCCATTTATATGCTTCCTCATTAGGCTCAAGACCCAACAATGCTTGTAGATGTAGATTGTTATAGCCCTTGCCTTTGCCACGGTTTCAGAATGAACTTGTAGTTTTCCAATGTCTGCAAGCATAAGATCTATGCAGTGGGCCGCACATGGAGACCAAAACAATGTCCTTCTCTTTTCCATCAACATTTAACCCACTTTGACATAAGTGGATGCACTATCCATAACAACTTGAACCATGTTCTCATTACCTACCTAATCTATAATAAATTCAAGTAAATGTAACAAATTGTATGCATTTTTTGAAATATCGGATGAATCTATTGATCTTAAAAAAACTGTACCACTTGGACTATTTACCAAAAAATTGGTAATAAACCGATTCACGCCATCGGTCCACCCATTTGACATCACGGTGCATCCGGATCTTTGCCCATTCCTCATAAACCTCGATTGATTTTTCTATAGAGTCAACTTCCATTTTCAAAAATTTATTCCTCACTTCATAATATGACGGTAGCTTTAACCCCGACCCAAATGAATAGGTGCAAAAAATGGACTCTTTACAAGATTAAATGGTAAAGCATTTGCATATAAGAATCTAGAAATCGAAAGACATACATTATCTCAATCTCCCTTCTTCCAAATTTTGTTAAAGAGTGGCCTGCTGTTTTTCTTTCGGCCCACCTTTTCTTCCTACAAAATCATCCATAGTCCTTTTTTGTTTTCCTCTAATTTCTTTCATGTCTTCAATAATGGGAACTCACAACATCGTATGCATGCTCTTCTTGTTGCTTCTTCTCATTGATATTACCCTCCAACAACCTCTTGAATTTTTCGGCGACGTCATCACCCACTTGACTACACAAAGCAACATTCTTCTTGGTTCGGGCAAGGTGATGTTTCATTCGAAACACACCTCCCCAATAACTCTTCCCACAAAAATTACATTTAAGATGGAGATTATTGTTCTTATCCAACTTTGAACAATACTCTCATGTAGGGTCATTATCCTTCAACTTCGACTTCTTTCCCATCTCTAACACTCCTAAGTTGAATCAACATCCAAACCTACTTATAACTATAAGAAACAAGTCAAACATGAAAATGTTAAAAATCATTAAGAGTCCTTAGAAGACATGAACTAAATGATGTTTTATTTAAAAAATTAAAGAAAGGAAAAAGAAAGGATTAAACAAGGAAAAGATGAGATATTCTAATGTAGGAGGTGTGTGATTGTGTCTTGTATTATATTTCCTTGTACCTCTAAGTGCAACCACTACAGGGGGGGGGGTCTCCCCCCACTATTTGGAGCAAGGGGGTTTCAGGGGGGGCGGCGTAAAATCAAGCAAAATCGCAATTGTAAAATCACACAGTTTGAAAAAAATAAAAATGAAAGATTAAAGAAGTAATTTATATGTTTTCATATCTATTGTAATATAGAAAACCAACAAAATAAGTGATGTTTGATTTCGTTGAACGATGAAAAAGATATGAGAGCTTCTTTCTCCAAGATTTCTTGGCCGCACAATCTCTTAATCTCTCCAATCTCTCTTAAAAGATGTAGAAGAATGTATATTCTAATAAAGGTGGATCCTAAATAGCTTTTAGTAAGTAAAGCCTTAAAAAAATTGGGAAAAAAATGAAAAAAACAAAAAAAAAATCATTTTTTTTTCAATTTTTAACGTCAGTTGTCGAATCGTACGATTCACGATTTCAATCATACAATTCAGTCTAGAATCGTAAGATTTACTTAAAATTGTGATTTGGCCATACAATTTGAATCGTATGGTCCTACGACACGATTTGAATCAAATCGTGAATCTTTTGATTTTAACAACATTGGGATCATTGCTATAAATCGTTTGCAGAAGTAGAAGCGCGCTGAGTGATTAACGATTTGGGTCATAACAAAGGAACATAACCATAAGATGGTTTCTACAAGTATAACTAGAACAAGAAATATTAATTGTTTGGATAATTGAAAATGCGCTCATTGTGCACGACTCATGCACTCAATTGTCTCAAATAGATGAAGACACAATTATAGATTCACTAAGGGCTAAGTGATAAACGGTTTGTGTCACTACAAAGGACCCAATCATAAGAAAGACTTCTATCAATAAAACCAGAACAAGAGAAGTAAAGGGATTGGATAATTGAAAATGGACCCATTGTGCATCATTTATGCACGTAATTGTCTCAAATGGGTGAAAATGCAATTTCAAATCCACCGAGGGTTATGTCTAACCATTTATATCACTAAGCATAAGCCTCGGCATATTCATGGTTGACATTAATGGCATATCAATCCTACCAAAAAGGCTATCAAACATTTACTTGGATTGTTGGATATGAGCCTTAGAAGATTAATTAGCTTCGATCACTGAAAATGGTCACAATAATATGAAGCAATTTTATCTCTAAAATGGCCCAAATCATATGAAGGGTTTGGATCAGTTTACTTGGATTGTTGAAACATGGGCCCAAGCATATCAATTGATTTGGATCACTCATAAAAATAGCCTAAATACTACGAACAAGGTGGATCAATCAAATGGCTCCATTTATATAAAGGGTTTGAATCACTAAAAAAGAGAGACTACTATAAACAACCTTGGATCAATCAAAATGGCATGAACCATATGAAGGGCTTGGATCACGAAACATAGGCCAAATCACATGAATGGCTTGGAACATTGAATAGGGCTCAATCATATGAATGGTTTGAATTAATAAAAATCAGCCCAAATATATCAACAGGATGGGTCACAACATATCAGAACAATAACAAGAAAGGTTTAGATCAACCTTCGAATATCGTTTCGCTAGGATCGACGAAAATGACCCAAATCATATTAAGGGCTTGGACCGCTAAACATAGGCTCAATCAAATGAATGGCCTAAAACATCATATATGGGCTCGATCATATGTATGGTTTGGATCAATGGAAATCAGCCGAATTGTATCAACAGAATAGATAACTACTACAGGCTAGTTAAAGAAAAGATTTATGATCACAACAAGGAGGCCTAATAATGGATTGCATAATTGAAAATGGACCAATAATATGAGGGTTTGGATCACATCAAAGATTAAGGATCACCACAAGCATAACTTTGCTTGGATTCTTGAAAATGAGCTTTAGAATATTAATTAGTTTCGGTCAATGAAAGCGGTCACAATAATGTGAGGTTTTTGATCTCTAAAATGACCCAAATCATGTGAAGGGTTTGGAACACTTGGATTGTTGAAACACGGGCCTTAGCATATCAAATGATTTGGATCACTAAAAATGGCATCAATAAGAAAAATGGTATGGATCGATAAAATGGCTCAATTTATATAAAGGGTTTGGATCACTTAAAAAGAGCTACTAATGTGAATGTTTAGGATCACTCTAAACAACCCAATCATTTCTAAAGGTCATCTCAATTGTGTGAAGGGTTTGGATCACTTTGCTTGGATTGTTGAAACATGGGCTTTATCATATCAATTGATTTGGATCACTAAAAATGGCCTCAATCAGACGAATGGTGTCGATCAATAAACTGGCTTAGTTTATATACAAGGTTTGGATCACTTAAAAAGAGCCAGTAATATGAACGTTTGGGATCACTCCACACAACCTAGGCATTTCAAAAGGTCACCTCAACTATGTGAAGGGTTTGAATCACTTTGCTTAGATTGTTGAAACAAGGGCCTTAGCATATCAATTGATTTAAATCATTATAAATGGCCTCAATAAAATAAATGGTGTGGATCGATAAAATGGCTCAACTAAAATAACGGGTTTAGATCACTTAAAAAGACCTAGTAATATGAACATTTGGGATCACTTCAAGCAACCCATACATTTTGAAAGGTCAACTCAAATGTGTGAAGGGTTTGGATCACTTTGCTAGGATTGTTGAAACGTGCACCTTAGCATATTAATTTATTTGAAGCACTAAAAATGGCCTCAATTATGAATCACTTTAAATGACCTAAATAAGACGAATGGTGTAGATCAATAAAATGGCTCAATTTATATAAAGGGTTTGGATCAGTTAAAAAGAGTCAGTAATATGAACGTTCAGAATCACTCCAAACAACCCAAGCATTTCAAAAGGTCAGGTCAAATGTGTGAAGGGTTAGGATCACTTTTCTTGGATTGTTGAAACATGGGTCTTAGTATATCAATTGATTTGAATCACCAAAAATGGCCTCAATTATGGATCATTAAAAACGGCCTCAATAAGATGAATGGTCTAAATCAATAAAATGGCTCAATTTATATAAATGGTTTGGATCACTTAAAAAGAGCCAGTAATATGAACGTTCAGAATCACTCTAAACAACCCAAGCATTTCAAAAGGTCAGGTGAACTGTGTGTAGGGTTTGGATCACTTTGCTTGGATTTTTGAAACATGGGCCTTAGCATATCAATTGATTTGGATCACTAAAAATGGCCTCAATAATATGAATAGTGTGGATCGATAAAATGACTCAATTTATATGAAGGGTTTGGATCACTTAAAAAGAGCCAGTAATGTGAATGTTTGGGATCAATCTAAACAACCCAGGCATTTCAAAAGGCCATCTCAACTGTGTGAAGGGTTTAGATCACTTTGCTTGGATTGTTGAAATATGGGCTTTAGCATATCACTTGATTTGTATCACTAAAACTGGCTACGGTTATGGATCACTAAAAATAGCCTCAACAAGATGAATGTTGTTGAGTAATAAAATGGATCAATTTATAGAGTTTTGATCACTTAAAAACAACCGGTAAAATGAACATTTGGGATCAATCCAAACAAGCTAGGCATTTTAAAAGGTCAGGTCAAGTATGTGTAGGGTTTGGATCACTTTGCATAGATCGTTAAAACATGGGCCTTAGTATATCAACTAATTTGGATCACTATTAATGGCCTCAATAAGATAAATAGTGTGGATCAATAAAATGGCTCAATTTATATAAAGGGTTTGGATCACTTAAAAAGAGCAAGTAATGTGATCATTTGGGATCACTTTAAACAACCAAGTATCACTTTGCTTGGATTGTTGAAACATGGGTATTAACATATAAATTGATTTGAATCACAAAAAATGGCTTCAATTATGGATCATTAAAAATGGCGTCAATAAGACGAATGGTCTGGATCAATAAAATGGCTCTATTTATAGGGTATGGATCACTTTAAAAAACCCAGTAATATGAACGTTCAGGATCACTCCAAACAACAACCCACACATTTCAAAACGTCAGCTCAACGGTGTGAAGGGTTTGGATCACTGGAACTAGCCTCAACAATATGAACAAGGTGGATTAATAAAATGACTTAATTTATATAAAGGGTTTGAATCACTTAAAAAGAGCCACTAATATAAATAGCCATGGATGAATGAAAATGGCATGAACGATATCATGGACTTGGATCACGAAACATAGGCCAAATCACATTAATAGCATGGAACATTGAATAGAGCTCAATTATATGAATAGTTTGGATTAATGAAAATCAGCCCAAATATATCAATAGGATGGATCACTAAATATTAGAAAAATAACAAAAAAGGTTTAGATTGACCTTCGAATATCATTTCGCTAGGATCAATGAAAACAACTTAAATCATATGAAGGGCTTCGAACACTAAACAAGGACTCAATCATATAAATGGCCCGAAACAGCAAATAGGGGCTTGGAATGCTAAACATAGGCTCAATCATAAAAATGGTTTGAATCAATGGAAATCAGCCCAATTGTATCAACAGATCACTACATACAGGTGAGTTAAGGAAAAGATCACAACAAAGAGGCCTGGTAATCGATTGAGTAATTGAAAATGGACCCATAATATGAGGGTTTCGATCACAACAAAGGTTTAGGATCACAACAAGGATCACTTTGCTTGGATTGTTGAATATGAGCTTTAGAATATCAATTAGTTTCGGTCACTGTGACTGAAAATGGCCACAATAATATAAGGGTTTTGATCTCTAAAATGGCCCAAATCATGTGAAGGGTTTGGATCACTTTGCTTAGATTGTTGCAACATAGGTCTTAGCATATAAATTGATTTGGATCACTAAAAATGGCCCCAATAATATGAATAGTGAGGATCGATAAAATGGCTCAATTTATATAAAGGGTTTGGATCACTTAAAAAGAGTAAGTAATGTGAATGTTAGGGATCACTCTAAATAACCCAAGCATTTCAAAAGGTCATGTAAATTGTGTGAAGGGTTTGGATCACTTTGCTTGGATTATTGAAGCCTGGGCCTTAGCATAGCAATTGATTTGGATCACTAACAATGACCACAATTAAGGATCACTAAAAATGGCCTCAATAAGACGAATGTTGTTGATCAATAAAATGGCTCAATTTATATAAAAGGGTTTTGATCACTTAAAAAGAGTCAGTAATGTGAATGTTATTGCTCACTCTAAACAACCCAAGCATTTCAAAATGACATCTCAATTGTGTTAAGGGTTTGGATCACTTTGCTTGGATTATTGAAACCTGAGCCTTAGCATAATAATTTATTTGAATCACTAAAAATGGCCTCAATTAAGGATCAATAAAAATGGCCTCAATAAGACGAATGTTGTTGATAAAAAAAAATGGCTCAATTTATATAAAGGGCTTTCATCACTTAAAAGGTCATCTCAATTGTGTGAAGGGTTTGTATCGCTTTGCTTGGATTATTGAATCATGGGCCTCAGCATAACAATTGATTTGGATCACTAAAAAAGACCTCAATTAAGGATCACTAAAAATGGCCTCAGTAAGGCGAATGTTGTTAATCAATAAAATGACTCAATTTATATAAAGGGTTTTGATCACTTAAAAAGAGTCAGTAATAAGAATGTTAGGGATCACTCTAAACAACCCAAGTATTTCAAAAGGTCATCTCAATTGTGTGAAGGGTTTGGATCACTTTGTTTGGATTGTTGAAACTTGGGCCTTCGCATAGTAATTGATTTGAATCACTAAAAATGGCCTCAATTAAGGATCACTAAAAATGACCTCAATAAGACGAATGTTGTTGATCAATAAAATCGCTCAATGTATATGACGAGTTTTGATCACGTAAAAAGAGTCGGTAATGTGAATGATAGGGATCACTCTAAACAACCCCAGCATTTCAAAAGGGCATCACAATTGTGTGAAGGGTTTAGATAAATTTGCTTGGATTAATGAAACCTGGGCCTTAGCATAGCCATAAGACGAATGCTGTTGATCAATAAAATGGCTCAATTTATATAAAGGGTTTTGCTTACTTAAAAAGAGCCAGTAATATGAACGTTTGGAATCACTCCAAACAACCGAGGCATTTCAAAAGGTCAGCTCAACTGTGTGAAAGGTTTGGATCACTTTCCATAGATTGTTGAAACATGGACCTTAGCATATCAACGAATTTGAATCACTATAAAAGACCTCAATAAGGCAAATGGTGTCGATCGATAAAATGGCTCAATTTATATAAACGGTTTGGATCGCTTAAAAAGAGCTAGTAATGTGAATGTTTGAGATCACTCTAAACAACACAAGCATTTCAAAAGGTCAGGTTAACTGTGTAAAGGGTTTAGCTCACTTTGCTTAGATTGTTGAAACATGGGCCTTAACATATCAATTGATTTGGACCACTAGAAATGGCATTAATAAGGCGAATGTTGTGGATCAATAAAATGGCTCAATTTATACGAAGGGTTTCGATCAGTTAAAACGAGCTAGTAATATGAACGTTTGGGAGCACTACAAACAACCCAAGCATTTCAAAAGGCCAGCGCAACTATGTGAATAGTTTGGATCACTTTGCTTAGATTGTTGAAAAATAGGCCTTAGCATATCAATAAATTTGGATCACTATAAATGGCCTCGATAAAACGAATGGTGTGTATCGATAAAATGGCTGAATTTATATAAAGGGTTTGGAACACTTGAGAAGTGTCAGTAATATGAACATTTGGGATCACTCCAAGCAACCCATGCAGTTCAAAAGGTAGTATCAACTGTATGAAGGGTTTGGATCACTTTGCTTGGATTGTTGAAACATGGGCCTTAGTATATCAATTGATTTTGGATCACTAAAAATGGCCTCAATAAGACGAATGGTGAGGATCAATAAAATGGCTCAATTTATTTAAAGGGCTTGGAACACTTAAAAAGAGCCAGTAATATAAACATCCGGGATCATTCAAAACAACCCAAACATTTCTAAAGGTCAGGTCAAGTGTGTGAAGGGTTTGGATAACTTTGCTTGGAATGTTAAAAAATGGGCCTTAGTATATCAATTGATTTGGATCACTAAAAATGGCATCAATAACACGATTGGTGTGGATCAATAAAATGGCTCATTTTAAATAAAGGGTATCGATCACCAAAAAAGTGCCAGTAATATAAATGTTTGGGATCGCTCCAAACAACCTAGGCATTTCAAAAGGTCACCTCAACTGTGTGAAGGGTTTGGATGACTTTGCTTAGATTGTTGAAACATGGGCTTCAGTATATCAACCAATTTGGATAACTATAAATGGCCTCAATAAGGCGAATAGTGTGGATCGATAAAATGGTTCAATTTATATAAAGGGTTTGGATCACTTAAAAAGAGCGAGTAATGTGAAGGTTTGGGATCACTCTAAACAAGCTAAGCATTTCAAAAGGTCATTTCTACTGTGTGAAAGGTATGGATCACTTTGCTTGGATTGTTAAAACATGGGTATTAACATATTAATAGATTTGAATCACAAAAAAATGGCCTCAATTATGGATCATTAAAAACGGCCTCAATAAGACGAATGGTCTAGATCAATAAAATGGTTCAGTTTATAAGGCATGGGCCTTAACATATCAATTTATTTCGATCACTAAAAATGGCCTCTATAATATGAATAAAAAGGATCGATAAAATGGCTCAATTTATAAAAAGGGTTTGGATCACATAAAAAGAGTCAGTAATGTGAATGCAAGGGATCACTCTAAACAACCCAAGCATTTTGAAAGGTCATCTCAATTATGTGAAGGGTTTGGATCACTTTGCTTGGATTATTGAAACTTGGGCCTTAGCTGACGCAGGGAGGACGTGGTAGGTTGATCACCGTCTCCCTAACCGATTGTTTCTCGAATCCACGAGAAGAAATAAAAGGATAAAAAAAGAAAATTAATTCTGAATAATTGTTTTGATAGATTGAATGCATAATAAACGAAATTACAATGCATATAAATAGGAAACTAAACCCTACGTAAAGTATCAGACCCCAACTCAAACTCAAACTCCTAGAAAACGCAACTTACTATAAATAGTAAACTTACTATTTATAGAAGTCATTCAATCCTACTAGAACTCTTGGTTTTCGGCCAAAAATAGAAAGTTATTAAACGGGCCCAACCATGTTGTTCTACTAAATATTCTAAGCCCTTTTGATGTTGGGCACTAACTCTAAAACCCTACAGATCCAAAGTTATGATTGAATTAAAACTTACTATAAATAGTAAAACTGAAAATAAACTAGCCTAATGACCGTCGATACGGTCGAATCTCGCGATTCCGGCATGGGCAACCCGGCGTAGTGGGGTTGGCTGGCTAAAGTAGCTCGAGCTACCCCAAAATGATATATTATATGTCCAGAAACTCATTCCGGATTGCGAGATACGGCCGGTTTACAGTCCTGACGATCCGGATCACTTTTGACCCCGACCGGTCTTCTTTTGGTCCATTTGAGCCATGCAATAATCAGCGACCCGTTCTACATCATTAGAATAGCAATTGATTTGGATCCCTAAAAATAGCGTCAATTAAGGATCACTAAAAATGGCCTCAATAAGATAAATGTTGTTGATCAATAAAATGGCTCAATTTATATAATGGGTTTTGATCACCTGAAAGAGCAAGTAATATGAACATTTGGGATCACTCCAAACAAACCAGGCATTTCAAAAGGTCAGCTCGATTTATAAAAATGACATCAACAAGGCAAATGGTGTGGATCGATAAAATGGCTCAATTTATATAAAAGGGTTTGTTGGATCACTTAAAAAGAGCCAGTAATGTGAATGTTTGGAATCACTTTAAACAACTCAAGCACTTCAAAAGGTCAAGTCAACTAGGCGAAGGGTTTGGATCGCTTTGCTTGGATTGTTGAAACTTAGTGACTTAGCATGTCAATTGATTTCGATCACTTAAAATGGCCATAACTATGGATCACTAAAAATGGCATCAATGAGGCGAATGTTGTGGATCACTAAAATGGCTCAGTTTAAATGAAGGGTTTCGATCAATTAAAAAGAGCTAGTAATCTGAACGTTTAGGAGCACTCCAAACAACCCATGCATTTCATAAGGCCAGCTCGACTATGTGAAGGGTTTGGATCACTTTGCTTAGATTGTTGAAACATAGGCCTTAGTATATCAATAAATTTGGATACCTATAAATGGCCTTGATAAAACGAATGGTGTGGATCGATAAAATGGCTGAATTTATACATAGGGTTTGAAACATTTGAAAAGAGCCAGTAATATGAAGGTTTGGGATCACTCCAAGCAACCCATGCATTTCAAAAAGTCATATCAACTGTGTGAAGGGTTTGGATCACTTTGCTTGGATTGTTGAAACACGGGCCTTAGCATATCAATTGATTTTGAATCATTAAAAATGGCCTCAATAAGACGAATGGTGAGGATCAATAAAATGACTCAATTTATTTAAAAGATCCAGATCACTTAAAAAGAGCCAGTAATATGAACATTCGGGATCACTCAAAACAACCCAAACATTTTTGAAGGTCAGGTCAAGAGTGTCAAGGGTTTGGATCACTTTGCTTGGAATGTTGAAAAAGGGGCCTTAGCCTATCAATTGAATTGGATCACTAAAAATGGCCTCAATTATGGATCAGTAAATATGGCATCAATAACACAAATTGTGTGGATCAATAAAATGGCTCATTTTAAATAAAGGGTTTCGTTCACTTAAAAAGTGCCAGTTATATGAACGTTTGGGATCACTCCAAACAACAGAGGCATTTCAAAAGGTCAACTCAATTGGGTGAAGGGATTAGATGACTTTGCTTAGATTGTTGAAACATGGGCCTCAGCATATCAACTGATTTGGATAACTAAAAATGGCCTCAATAAGAGGAATAGTGTGGATCGGTAAAATGGCTCAAGCATTTGGATCACTTAAAAAGAGTAGTGTAATGTGAACGTTTGGGATCATTCTAAACAAGCCAAGCATTTCAAAAGGTCATCTCAACTGCCAAGCATTTCAATAGGTCATCTCAACTGTGCGAAGGGTATGGATCACTTTGCTTGGATTGTTGAAACATGGGTATTAACATATCAATAGATTTGAATCACAAAAAATGGCCTCAATAAGACAAATGGTCTAGATCAATAAAATGCCTAAATTTATAGGGTATGGGCCTTAGCATATCATTTGATTTGGATCACTAAAATAGGCCTCTATAATACGAATACTGAGGATTGATAAAATGGCTTAATTTATAAAAAAGGGTTTGGATCACTTAAAAAGAGTCAGTAATGTGAATTTTAGGGATCACTTTAAACAACCCAAGCATTTCAAAAGGTCATCTCAATTATGTAAAGGGTTTGGATCACTTTGTTTGGATTATTGAAACCTGGGCCTTAACATATCAATTGATTTGGATCCTTAAAATTGGACTCAATTAAGGATCACTAAAAACGGCCTCAATAAGATGAATGATGTTGACTAATAAAATGACTCAATTTATATTCAGGGTTTTGATCACCTAAAACGAGCCAGTAATATGAACATTTGGGATCACTCCAAACAAACCAGGCATTTCAAATGGTCAACTCAACTATGTGAAGGGTTTGGATTACTTTCCATGGATTGTTGTAACATGGGCCTTAGCATTTCTACGATTTGAATCATTATAAAGGGTTTGGATCACTTAAAACAAGCCAGTAATGTGAATGTTTGGGATCACTCTAAACAACCCAAGCTTTTCAAAAGGTCAGGTCAATTTTGTGAAGGGTTTGGATCACTTTGCTTGGATTGTTGAAACATGGGCCTTAGCATATCAATTGATTTGGATCACAAAAAATTGCCACAATTATGGATCACTAAAAATGACATCAATAAGGCAAATGGTGTGGATCGATAAAATAGCTCAATTTATATAAAGGGTTTGGATCACTTAAAACAAGCCTAGTAATGTGAATGTTTGGGATCACTCTAAACAACCCAAGCTTTTCAAAAGGTCAGGTCAATTTTGTGAAGGGTTTGGATCACTTTGCTTGGATTGTTGAAACATGGGCCTTAGCATATCAATTGATTTGGATCACAAAAAATTGCCACAATTATGGATCACTAAAAATGGCATCAATAAGACTGAATGTTGTAGATCAATAAAATGGCTCAATTTATATGAAGGGTTTGGATCATTTAAAAAGACCTAGTAATATGAACATTTGGGAGCATTACAAGCAACCTAGGCATTTCAAAAGGCCAGCTCATCTGTGTGAAGGGTATGGATCACTTTGCTTAGATTGTTGAAACATAATCCTTAGCATATCAATAAATTTGGATCACAATAAATGGCCTAAAAAAAACGAATGGTGTGGATCAATAAAATAGCTAAATTTACATAAACGGTTTGGAACACATGAAAAGAGCCAATAATATGTACGTTTGGGATCACTCCAAGCAACCCATGCATTTCAAAACGTCATGTCAACTGTGTGAAGAGTTTGGATCACTTTGCTTGGATTGTTGAAACATCAGCCTTAGCATATCAATTGATTTAAATCATTATAAATGGCCTCAATAAAATAAATGGTGTGGATCGATAAAATGGCTCAACTAAAATAACGGGTTTAGATCACTTAAAAAGAGCTAGTAATATGAACATTTGGGATCACTTCAAGCAAACCATACATTTTGAAAGGTCAGCTCAAATGTGTGAAGGGTTTGGATCACTTTGCTTGGATTGTTGAAACATGAGCCTTAGCATATCAATTGATTTTGGATAACTAAAAATGGCCTCAATAAGACGAATAGTGAGGGTCAATAAAATGGCTCAATTTATATAAAGGGTCTGAATTAGTTAGAAAGAGCAAGTAATAGGAACGTTTGGGATCACTCAAAACAACCCAAAGATTTCAGAAGGTTAGGTCAAGTGTGTGAAGTGTTTGGATCACTTTGCTTGGAATGTTGAAAAATGGGCCTTATCATATCAATTGATTTGCATCACTAAGAATGGCCACAACTATGGAACACTAAAAATGGCATCAATAAGGCGAATGTTGTGGATCAATAAAATGGCTAAATTTATATGAAGGTTTTCAATTAGTCAAAAACAGCTAGTAATATTAACATTTGGGAGAACGCCAAAAACCTAGGCATTTCAAAAGACCAGCTCAATTATGTGAAGGGTTAGGATCACTTTGCTTAGATTGTTGAAACATAGGCCTTAGCATATCAATAAATTTGGATCACTAGAAATGGCCTCGATAAAACGAATGGTGTGGATCGGTAAAATGGCTAAATTTATATAAAGGGTTTGGAAGACTTGAAAAGAGCCAGTAATATGAACGTTTGGGATCACTCCAAGCAACCCATGCATTTTAAAAGGTCATATCAATTGTGTGTAGGGTTTGGATCACTTTTTTCTTGGATTGTTGAAACACGAGCCTTAACATATCAATTGATTTTAGATCACTAAAAATGGCCTCCATAAGACGAATGGTGAGGATCAATAAAATGGCTCGATTCATTTAAAGGGTCCTGATCACTTAAAAAGAGCCAGTAAAATGAACATTTGTGATCACTTAAAACAACCCAAAGATTTCATAAGGTCAGGTCAAGTGTGTGAAGGGTTTGGATCACGTTGCTTGAAAAATGGGCCTTAGCATATCAATTGATTTGGATCACTAAAAATGGCCTCATTTATGGATCACTAAAAATGGCATCAATGAGACGAATGGTGTGGATCAATAAAATGGCTCATTTTCAATAAAGGGTTTCGATCACTTAAAAAGTGCCAATTATATGAATGTTTGGGATCACTCCAAACAACCTAGGCATTTCAAAAGGTCACCTCAACTGTGTAAAGGGTTTGGATCACTTTTCTTAGATTGTTGAAACATGGGCCTTATCATATAGAGTAATTTGGATAACTATAATGGCCTCAATAAGACGAATAGTGTGGATCAATAAAATGGCTCAATTTATATAAAGGGTTTGGATCACTTAAAAAGTGCGAGTAATGTGAACGTTTGGGATCACTCTAAACAAGCCATGCATTTCAAAAGGTCATCTCAACTGTGTGACGGGTATGGATCAATTTGCTTGGATTGTTGAAACATGAGTATTAACATATCAATAGAATCGAATCACAAAAAATACCCTCAATTATGGATCGTTAAAAACTGTCTCAATAAGACGAATAGTCTGGATCAATAAAATGGCTCAATTTATAGGGTATGGGTCTTAGCATATCATTTGATTTGGATCACTAAAAATGGCCTCTATAATACGAATATTGAGGATCGACAAAATGGCTGAATTTATAAAAAGGGTTTGGAACACTTAAAAAGAGTCCGTAAAGTGAATATTAGGGAACACTCTAAACAACCTGAGCATTTTAAAAGGTCATCTCAATTGTGTGAAGGGTTTGGATCACTATCCTTGGATTATTGAATCCTGGGCCTTAGCATAGCAATCGATTTGGATCCCTAAAAATGGCCTCAATTAAGGATTTTTAAAAACGACCATAATAAGAAGAATGTTGTTGATCAATAAAATGGCTCAATTTATATAAAGGGAATCACTTAAAAAGAGAGTAATATGAACATTTGGGATCACTCCAAACAAACTGGGCATTTTAAAAGGTCAGCTCAACTGTGTGAAGGGTTTGGATTACTGTACATAGATTGTTGTAACATGGGGCTTAGCATATCTACAAATTTGAATCACTATAAATGACATCAATAAGGCAAATGGTGAGGAGATCGATAAAATGGCTTAATTTATATAAAGGGTTTGGATCACATAAAAAGAGTCAGTAATGTGAATGTTTGGGATCACTCTAAACAACCCAAGCATTTCAAAATGTCAGGTCAACTATGTGAAGGGTATGGATCACTTTGCTTGGATTGTTGAAACATGGGCATTAGCATATCAATTGATTTGGATCACAAAAATGGCCACAATTATGGATCACTAAAAAATGGCATCAATAAGACGAATGTTGTGGATTAATAAAATGGCTCAATTTATATGAAGGGTTTGGATCAGTTAGAAAGAGCTAGTAATATGAACGTTTGGGAGCAATGCAAACAACCCAGGCATTTCAAAAGGCCAACTCAATTGTGTGAAGGTATGGATCACTTTGCTTAGATTGTTGAAACATAGGCCTTAGCATATCAATAAATTTGGATCACTATAAATGACCTCGATAAAACGAATGGTGTAGATCGATAAAATGGCTTAATTTATATGAAGGGTTTGAAACACTTGAAAAGAGATGAGACCTTAACATGTCCTTAAACTGTTACCTCAAGGACAGAGGTTAAAACCAAAGCTGTGAAACTTCCGCCCTTGAATGGGATGCCAGAGAGTTCCCGGTAGCAGGGGGTCCAACGCACCTTAGGACGAAACTCGGGTAGGCGCCCTGTGCACCTTTAATGGCTCTTTGGTGGGAACGTCTGTGATATCTGGGGTTTGCTCCCCCGAGGGTTGATCAGGGGGTCTAACATCAACGGGTTGGTGTGAGAATCCTAAGGAGACCGAGGACAACCGAAGGGGGTAGCGCAGGCTGGCTACCTATTATCTTTCACCCCCCAACACTTGAAAAGAGCCAGTAATATGAACGTTTGGGATCACTCCAAGCAACTCATGCATTTCAAAAGGTCATATCAACTGTGTGAATTACTTTGCTTAGATTGTTGAAACATTGGCCTTAGTATATCAATTGATTTTGGATCACAAAAAAATGACCTTGATAAGATGAATAGTGAGGATAAATAAAATGGCTCAATTTATATAAAGGTCTGGATCACTTAAAAAGAGCCAGTAATATGAACATTCGGGATCACTTAAAAGAGCCAGTAATACGAACATTCGGGATAACTTAAAAAGAGCTAGTAATATGAACATTCGGGATCGCTCAAAACAACTCAAAGATTTCAAAAGCTCAGGTCAAGTGTGTGAAGTGTTTTGATCACTTTGCTTGGAATGTTGAAACATGGGCCTTAGCATATATATTGATTTAGATCACTAAAAATGGCCTCAATTATAGATCACTAAAAATGGCATAAATAAAAAGAACGGTGTGGATCAATTGATTTGGATCACTAAGAACACTTTCTATCAGTAAAACCAGTACAACAGATATTAGTAGTTGAATAATTGAAAATAGGCCCATTATGTATGACTCATGCACTCTATTGTCACAAACGGGCGAAAACACAATTATAGATCCACTAATCATTGTATCAAATTGACTATTTGGATCACTAAAAATAAGCCTTTGCATACTCATGGTTGACATTAGTGGCATCAGCATCTCAATCTAACCAATACGGGCTATAAAACATTTGCTTCGATTTTTGTATACATGTCTTGGCATATCAATTAGTTTGGGTCACTAAAATCGGCCTCAATAACACGAAGGGTTTAGATAACTAAAACGGCCCAAATTGTGTGAAGGGTTTGGATCACCTACCTTGCTTGGACTATTGAAACATGGGCCTTAGCATATTAATTGATTTGAACCATTGAAAATGGCATCCATAATATGAAGGGTGTGGATCAATAAAATGGCTGAAATTATATAAAGGGTTTGGATTACTTAAAAAGAGCTAGTAATATATAAGATTTGGATCACTCCAAATAACCCAAGCATTTCAAAAGCTTACACCAATTGGATCGCTTGTGATGGCCCCAACACTTAAGAAAGGCAGGCCAATCAAATAAATGGTTTGGGTAACAAAACTACCATTGCAATCAATTGTTTGCATCAGTAGAAGTGCGCTAAGTGATTAAAGGTTTGGGTCACAGTAAAGGAACCCAACCATAAGAATGGTTTCTACCAATAAAACCAGAACAAGAGATATGAATTGTTTGGATAATTGAAAAGAATGGTTTTGACCAATAAAACTAGGACGAGATATGAATTGTTTGGATAATTGAAAATGGGCCCATTGTGTAGGACTCATGAAATCTATTGTCTCAAACGAATGAAAACACAATTCCAGATCCACTAAGGGCTAAGTGATAAATTGTTTATGTCACTACAGAAGTACCTAATTAAAAGAGAGGTTTCTACGAGTAAAACCGGAACAAGAGATATTAATGGATTGGAAAATTAAAAATGGACCCATTGTGCATGACTCAATGCACTTAATTATCTCAATTGGGTGAAAATGCAATTTCAGATCCACCAAGGGTTATGTCTAACTATTTGGATCACTAAGCATAAGCCTCGGCATATTCATTGTGGTCGGTACTGGCATATTAATCCAAGCAACACAACCTATCAAAAATTTGCTTAGATTGTTGAATATGAGCCTTATAATATCAATTAGTTTCAGTCACTGAAAATGGTCGCAATAATATGAAGGGTTTTTACCTCTAAAACGGCCCAAATAATGTGAAGGGTTTGGATCGTCTTGCTTGGATTGTAAAAACATGGGCCTTAGCATACCAATTGGTTTGGATCACTGAAAAGAGCCTCTCAACAATACGTATGGTGTGGATCAATAAAATGGCTCAATTTATATAACGGGTTTGGATCATTAAAAAAGAGCTAGTAAAATGAACGTTTTGGATCACTCCAAACAACCAAAGAATTCAAAAGGTTCACTCCAAACAACCCAAGCATTTCAAAAGGTTAGTCAAATTCGATCACTTGAAATGGACCAAGGATTGCAAAACATAGGCCCATTTAATAGATGAAACATGGGCCTTAGTAGACCCAACCAAATGGACCCAACCATAAGAACACTATTACCAGTAAAACCAGAACATGAGATATTAGTGGTTGGATAAGTGAAAATGGGCCCATTGTGTATGACTCATGAACTCCACTATCACAAATGGGCGAAAACACAATTACGTATCCATTAAGGGTTGTATCAAATCGACTATTTGGATTACTAAAAATTAGCCTTTGCATACTCATGGTTGACATTAGTGGCATCTCACTCCAACCAACACGGGATATAAAACATTTGCTTCCATTTTTGCATACAAGTCTTGCAATATCAATTAGTTTGGCTCACTAAAATCGGCCTCAATAATACAAAGGGTTTGGATAACTAAAACAACCCAAATTGTGTGAAGGGTTTGGATCACCTTGCTTGGATTATTGAAACATGGGCCTTATCATATCAATTGATTTGGATAATTGAAAATGGCCTAAATAAAACGAATGGTTTTGATCAATAAATTGGCGCAAATTATATAGAGGGTTTGGATTACTTAGAAAGAGCCGGTAATATGAAAGATTTTGATCACTCCAAACAACCCGAGCATTTTCAAAGGTTGGACGATTTGGATCATTTTAGCAGCCCATATAGCTCATGAGTTGGCCCAGATTACAGGCCTGCTTGGGTCTGTTTCTATTCATAGTCCCGGATTAAATGGGGCCTCCATCAAGGAACGCAATCAGCTAGGAGTCTAATTTGATAAGATAGCATCTTAGCCCTTGAAATCAGGAAGATCTCAACAACCTGCGTAACAAACTAGTCCATCCGGATCTGAATAAATAGATGACTCCATGGACGATAAAGGTACACAACATCTTAATCCACGTTTCACACTTCATCTTACCCTTAAACCTATCTCTAACTAAAGCATCAGAGGGCTAACGGCCAAAAGCCAGCCACCCTAAGTCTTTTATTTGGTTTTCAGGTGATAGGGAGCGATTCACCTTTAGTAGGCAAATACTTTTGAAGGAAG
The DNA here is from genome assembly GCA_003013855.2 of Liriodendron chinense. NCBI lineage: Eukaryota > Viridiplantae > Streptophyta > Magnoliopsida > Magnoliales > Magnoliaceae > Liriodendron > Liriodendron chinense. Next base: position 62,165 of record PVNU02000133.1, on the reverse strand, counting down.
GAGAATTGTTACCAGAATTTGACGTTAACAATTAATGTCTTGGGTCACTACAAATGGACCAAACCATAAGAACACTTTCTACCAGTAAAACCAGAACATGAGATATTAGTGGTTGGATAAATGAAAATGGGCCCATTCTGTATGACTCATGCACTCCACTGTCACAAACGGGCAAAAACACAATTACGGATCCACTATGGGTTATATCAAATCGACTCTTTGGATCACTAAAAATGAGCCTTTGCATACTCATGGTTGACATTAGTGGCATCACACTCCAACCAACACGGGATATAAAACATTGGCTCACTAAAATCGGCCTCGATAATACAAAGGGTTTGGATAACTAAAACGGCCCAAATTGTGTGAAGGGGTTGGATCCCCTTGCTTGGAATATCGAAACATGGGCCTTAGCATATCAATTGATATGGATTACTAAATATGACCTGAACAATACGAAGGGTGTGGATCAATAAAATGGCCCAAAATATATAAAGGGCTTCGATCACTTAAAACGAGCCAATAGTATGAAAGGTTTGGGTCACTCCAAACAACCCAAGCATCTCAAAAGGTTAGGCCAATTATCTCACTTCATCTAGCCCATGCACTAGAAAAAGGTAGGCAAATCCAACAAATGGTTTGGTTAACGAAAGTAGGACCATTGCTACTAATTGTTCACATTAGTGGAAGCGAGCTAATTGATTAACGTCTTGGGTCAGCAAATGGACTCAACCATAAGAATAGTTTCTAACAGCAAAACTTAAACAAGAGATATTAATGGTTGGATAATTGAAGTTGGGCCCATTGTGTATGAATCATGCACGCCACTGTCACAAACGGGCAAAAACACAATTACAGATCCACTAAGGGTTGTATCGAATCTACTATTTTGATCACTAAAAAATGATGATTTCCATACACAGTTGACATTAGTGTCATCTCAATCCAACCAACACGGGCTTTAAAACATTTGCTTCGGTTTTTGTATAGGAGTCTTGGCATATCAATTAGTATGGCTCACTAAAATCGGTCTTGACAATACGAAGGGTTTTGATTACTAAAACGGCCCAAATTGTCAAAAGGGTCTGGATCACCTTGCTTGGATTATTGAAACATGGGCCTTATCATATCGATTGATTTGGATCATTGAAAATGGCCTAAATAAAATGAACGGTTTGGATCAATAAATTGGCGCAAATTATATAGATGGTTTGGATCACTTAAAAAGAGCTAGTAATATGAAAGATTTTGATCACTGCAAACAACCCAAGCATTTTAAAATGTTAGACCAATTGGATCATTTCAAATGGCTCAAGCACTTATAAAAGATAGGGCAAATCCAATAAAGGGTCTGGATCACCTTGCTTGGATTATTGTAAAAAGGGTCTGGATCACTTTCCTTGTATTATTGAAACATGGGCCCTATCATATGAATTGATTTGGATCATTGAAAATGGCTTCAATAAAACGAACGGGTTGGATCAATAAATTGGCGCAAATTATATAGAGGGTTTGGATCAACTAAAAAGAGCCAGTAATATGAAAGATTTTGATCACTCCAAACAACCCAAGCATTTTAAAGGGTAAGACCAATTGGATCATTCCAAATGGCTCAAGCACTTAAAAATGATAGGCCAATCCAATAAACGATTTGCTAAACGAAATTGGGACCATTGCTATAAATTGTTCACATCAGTAGAAGTATGTTAAGTGATTAACGAATTAGTTGACATCAAAGGAACTCAACCATAAGAATGGTTTCTACTAATAAAACAAGAACAAGAGATATGAATTGTTTGGATAATTGAAAATGGCCCTATTGCGCAGGACTCATGAACTCAATTATCACAAACGAATGAACAGACAATTATAGATCCACAAAGGGTTGAGTGATAAACGACTTGTGTCACTACAGAAGGATCCAATCAGAAAAGAGGTTTCTACTAGTAAAACTAGAACAAGAGATATTAATGGATTAGATAATTGAAAATGGACCCATTGTGCATGACTCAATTCACTTAAGTGTCTTAAATGGGTGAAAATGCAATTTCGGATCCACCAAGGGTTAGGTGTAACTATTTGGATCACAAAGCATAAGCCTCAGCATATTCATGCTTGACAATACCGGCATATCAATCCGACATACACAGGCTATCAAACATTTTCATAGATTGTTGAATATGAGCCTTAGAATATCAATTAGTTTTGGTCATTGAAAATGGTCTCAAAATATGAAGGGTTTTTAGCTCCAAAACATCCCAAATATTGTTAAGGGTTTGGATAGTTTTGCTTGGATTGTAAAACCATGGGCCTTAGCATACCAATTGGTTTGAATCACTGAAAACAACGTCAACTATACTTACGGTGTGGATCAATAAAATGGCTCAATTTATATAAAGGGTTTGGATCACTAAAAGAGCCAGTAATATGAACGTTTTGGATGACCTCAAACAACCACATAATTCAAAAGGTTCACTCCAAACGACCGAAGCATTTGAAAAGGTTAGTCCAATTCGATCCCTTCAAATGGACCAACGATTTCAAAATGTAGCCCCATTTAGTAGATGGTTTGGTTAGCGAAATGGGACAATTCCATTAAATAGTTCGCACCACTAGAAGCGAGATGAGTGATTAATGTCTTGGGTCACTACAAATGGACCCAACCATAAGAACACTTTCTACCCATAAAACCAGAACATCAGATATTAGTGGTTGGATAAATGAAAATGGGCCCATTCTATATGACTCATGCACTCCACCGTCACAAACGGGCAAAAACACAATTACGGATCCACTAAGGTTTTTATCATATCGACTATTTGGATCACTAAAAATGAGCCTTTGCATACTCATGGTTGACATTAGTGGCATCTCACTCCAACCAACACGGGATATAAAACATTGGCTCACTAAAATCCGCCTCGATAATACAATGGGGTTGGATAACAAAAACACACCAAATTGTGTGAAGGGTTTGTATCACCTTGCTTGGATTACTGAAATATGGGACTTAGCATATCAATTGATTTGGATTACTAAACATGGCTTGAATAATATGAAGGGTGTGGATCAATAAAATGGCCCAAATTATATAAAAGGCTTGCATCACTTAAAACGAGCCAATAGTATGAAAGCTTTGGATCACTCCAAACAACCCAAGCATTTTAAAAGGTGAGACCAATTGTCTCACTTCATCTGGCCCATGCACTGGAAAAAGGTAGGCAAATCCAACAAATGGTTTGGTTAAAGAAACTAGGACAATTACTAGTAATTGTTCACATCAGTGGAAGCAAGCTAATTGATTAACGTCTTGGGTCAGCAAATGGACTCAACCATAAGTATAGTTTCTAACAGCAAAACCTAAACAAGAGATATTAATGGTTGAATAATTGAAATTGGGCCCATTGTGTATGAATCATGCACTCCATTGTCACAAACAGGCAAATACACAATTTCAAATCCACCGAGGGTTGTATCGAGTCGACTATTTGGATCACTAAAAAATGACGCTTTCTATATTCACATTTGACATTAGTGTCATCTCAATCCAACCAATACGGGCTACGAAATAATTTCTTCAGTTTTTCTATAGCAGTCTTGGCATATCAATTAGTATGGCTCACTAAAATTGGTCTCAACAATACGAAGGGTTTTGATTACTAAAACGGCCCAAATTGTCAAAAGGGTTTGGATCGCCTTGCTTGGATTATAGAAACATGGGACTTATCAAATCAATTGATTTGGATCATTGAAAATGGCTTAAATAAAACGAACAGTTTGGATCAATAAATTGGCGCAAATTATATAGAGGGTTTAGATCACTTAAAAATAGCCAGTAATATGAAAGATTTCGATCACTCCAAACAACCCAAGCATTTTAAAGGTTAGACCAATTGGATCATTTCAAATGGCTTAAGCAATTAAAAAAGATAGGCCAATCCAATAAAGGGTTTGGATCACCTTGCTTGGATTATTGTCAAAAGGGTCTGGATCACCTTGCTTGGATTATTGTCAAAAGGGTCTAGATCACCTTGCTTGGATTATTGAAACATGGGCCTTATCATATCAATTGATTTGGATCATTGAAAATCGCCTAAATAAAACGAACAGTTTGGATCAATAAATTGGCGCAAATTATATAGAGAGTTTGGATCACTTGAAAAGAGCCAGTAATATAAAACATTTTGATCACTCCAAACAACCCAAGCATTTTAAAAGGTTAAACCAATTGGATCATTTCAAATCTCTCAAGCACTTAAAAAAGATAGGCCAATCCAACTAACGATTTAGTAAACGAATTTCAGACCATTGCTATAAATTGTTCGCATAAGTAGAAGTGTGTTAAGTGATTAACGTTTTAGGTGACATCAACTGAACACAACCATAAGAATGGTTTCTACCAATAAAACTAGAACAAGAGATGAATTGTTTGGATAACTGAAAATGGCCTGATTGCTCAGGACTCATGAACTCAATTGTCTCAAACAAATGAAAACACAATTACAGATCCACAAAGGGTTGAGTGATAAACGAGTTGTGTCACTACAGAAGGATCCAATCAAAAGAGAGGTTTCTACTAGTAAAACATGAACCAAAGATATCAATGGATTGGATAATTGAAAATGAACCCACTGGGCATGATTCAATGCACTTAATTGTATCAAATTGGTGAAAATGCAATTTCAGATCCACCAAGGGTTATGTCTAACTATTTGGATTACCAAGCGTAAGCCCCGGCATATTCATGCTTGACAATACCGGCATATCAATCCGACATACACAGGCTATCAAACATTTTCTTAGATTGTTGAATATGAGCCTTAGAATATCAATTAGTTTTGGTCTTTGAAAATGGTCTCAAAATATGAAGGGTTTTTTGCTCCAAAATGTCCCAAATATTGTGAAGGATTTGCATAGTTTTGCTTGGATTGTAAAACCATGGGCCTTAGCACACCAGTTGGTTTGAATCACTGAAAACAACCTCAACAATACTTATGGTGTGGATCAATAAAATGGCTCAATTTATATAAAGGGTTTGGATCACAAAAAAGGTGCCAGTAATATAAACGTTTTGGATGACTTCAAACAACCAAAGAATTCAAAAGCGTCACTCCAAATGACCTAAGTATTTCAAAAGTTTGGTGCAATTCTATCCCTTCAAATGGACCAAGGATTTCAAAACATAGGCCCATTTAATAGATGGTTTGGTTAGCGAAAGGGGACAATTCCGATAAATAATTCGCATCACTAGAAGTGAGATGAGTGATTAATGTCTTGGTTCACTATAAATGGACCCAACCATAAGAACACTTTCTACCAGTAAAACCAGAACATGAGATATTAGTGGTTGGATAAATGAAAATGGGCCCATTTTGTATGACTCATGCACTCCACTGTCACAAACTAGCGAAAACACAATTACGGATTCACTAAGGGTTGTATCAAATCAACTATTTGGATCACTAAAAATGAGCCTTTGCATACTCATGGTTGACATTAGTGGCATCTCACTCCAACCAACACGGGATATAAAACATTGGCTCACTAAAATCGGCCTCGGTAATACAAAGGGTTTGGATAACTAAAACGGCCCAAATTGTGTGAAGGGTTTGGTTCACCTTGCTTGGACTACTGAAACATGGGCCTTAGCATACCAATTGATTTGAATTACTAAATATGGCCTGAATAATACGAAAGGTGTGGATCAATAAAATGACCCAAATTAGATAAAGGGCTTGGATTACTTAAAACGAGCCAATAATATGAAAGGTTTGGATCACTCAAAATAACCCAAGCATTTCAGAAGGTTAGACCAATTCTTTCACTTCAGCTGGCCCATGCACTGGAAAAAGATAGGCAAATCCAACAAATGGCTTGGTTAATGAAACTAGGACCATTGCTACTAATTGTTCGCATTAGTAGAAGAGAGCTGATTGATTAACGTCTTGGGTCAGCAAATGGACTAAACCATAAGAATAGTTTCTAACAGCAAAACCTAAACAAGAGATATTAATGGTTAGATAATTGAAATTGGGCCCGTTGTGTATGAATCATGCACTCCATTGACACAAACGAGCAAAAACACAATTAATGATCCACTAAGGATTTTATTGAATCGACTATTTGGATCACTAAAAAATGACGCTTTCATCACTCACAGTTGACATTAGTGTCATCTAAATCCAACCAACACGGGCTATAAAACATTTGCTTCGGTTTTTGTATAAGAGTCTTGGCATATCAATTAGTATGGCCCACTAAAATCGGTCTCAACAATACGAAGGGTTTTGATTACTAAAACGGCCCAAATTGTCAAAAGGGTCTGGATCACCTTGCTTGGATTATTGAAACATGGGCCTTATCATATCGACTGATTTGGATCATTGAAAATAGCCTAAATAAAACGAACGGTTTGGATCAATAAATTGGCGCAAATTATATAGATGGTTTGGATCACTTAAAAAGAGCTAGTAATATGAAAGATTTTGATCACTCCAAACAACCCAAGCATTTTAAAATGTTAGACCAATTGGATCATTTCAAATGGCTCAAGCACTTATAAAAGATAGGGCAATCCAATAAAGGGTCTGGATCACCTTGCTTGGATTATTGCAAAAAGGGTTTGGATCACCTTCCTTGTATTATTGAAACATGGGTCCTATCATATCAATTGATTCGGATCATTGAAAATGGCTTCAATAAAACGAACGGTTTGGATCAATAAATTGGCGCAAATTATATAGAGGTTTTGGATCAACTAAAAAGAGCCAGTAATATGAAAGATTTTGATCACTCCAAACAACCCAAGCATTTTAACAGGTTAGACCAATTGGATCATTTCAAATGGCTCAAGCACTTAAAAACGATAGGCCAATCCAATAAACAATTTGCTAAGCAAAACTGGGACCATTGCTATAAATTGTTTGCATCAGTAGAAATGCGTTAAGTGATTAACGATTTAGGTAACATCAAAGGAACCCGACCATAAGAATGGTTTCTACCAATAAAACTAGAACAAGAAATATGAATTGTTTGGATGACTGAAAATGGCCCGATTGCTTAGGACTCATGAACTCAATTGTCTCAAACGAATCAAAACACAATTACAGATCCACAAAGGCTTGAGTGATAAACGGAGTTGTGTCGCTACAGAAGGATCCAATCAAAAGAGAGGTTTCTACTAGTAAAACCAGGAAAAGAGATATTAATGGATTGGATAATTGAAAATGGACCCGTTGTGCCTGACTCAATGCACTTAATTGTCTCAAATGGGTGAAAATGCAATTTCAAATCCACCAAGGGTTTTGTCTAACTATTTGGATCACCAAGCATAAGCCTCAACATATTCATGCTTGACAATACTAGCATATCAATTTGACCAACTTCGGCTATCAAACATTTTCTTATATAGTTGAATATGAGCCATAGAATATCAGTTAGTTTCGGTCACTTAAAATGGTCGCAAAATTTGAAGGGTTTTTATCTCCAAAACGTCCCAAATATTGTGAAGGCTTTGGATAGTTTTGCTTGGATTGTAAAACCATGGGCCTTAGCATACCAATTGGTTTGAATCACTGCAAACAACCTCAACAATACTTACGGTGTGGATTAATAAAATGGCTCAATTTATATAAAGGGTCTGGATCACAAAAAAAGAGCCAGTGATATGAACGTTTTGGATGACCTCAAACAACTAAAGAATTCAAAAAGTTCACTCCAAACCACCCAAGCATTTCAAACGGTTAGTCCAATTCAATCCCTTCAAATGGACCTAGGATTTCAAAACATAGGCCCATTTAATAGATGGTTTGGTTAGCGAAATGGGACAATTCCGATAAATAGTTCGCATCACTAGAACCGAGATGAGTGATTAATGTCTTGGGTCACTACAAATGGACCCAACCATAAGAACACTTTCTACCAGTAAAACCAGAACATGAGATATTAGTGGTTGGATAAATGAAAATGGGTCCATTCTTTATGACTCATGCACTCCACTATCACAAACAGGCGAAAACACAATTACGGATCCACTAAGGGTTGTGTCAAATTGACTATTTGGATTACTAAAAATGAGCCTTTGCATACTCATGGTTGACATTAGTAGCATCTCACTCCAACCAACACGAGATATAAAACATTGGCTCACTAAAATCGGCCTCGATAATACAATGGGTTTGGATAACTAAAACGGCTCAAATTGTGTGAAGGGTTTGGATCACCTTGCTTGGATTATTGAAACATGGGCCTTAGCATATTAATTGATTTGGATTACTAAATATGGCCTGAATAATATGAAGGGTGTGGATCAATAAAGTGGCCCACATTATATAAAGGGCTTGGATCACTTAAAACGAGCCAATAATATCATCCAAAACGGGATCTGCTGGTTGAGCTAATCAGGTAACAACAGTCGAATTGCGTGTCTTCCAGCGGTCACCTGTTCACATAATAGGCGTCGGCCCAGAGCTGCACGACTCAACTAAAAACCCTAACTGCCTCGGAACACTTGAAAGAACATGAGACATAGGCATCCGACCTGTCCAAACGATGACTCAGTCCATTACAAAATTACACAGGTCTTTGTGATCGCAAATTCAAAGACCATAGGCATCCGACCTGTCCAAACGATGACTCAGTCCATTACAAAATTACACAGGTCTTTATGATCGCAAATTCAAAGACCATAGTCCCCAATGACTTAGTCACTTGCTCGATCTATCAGGGCCTTTTCTCGAATACTCCATCTATTGTACAACTATCATTCATTGTGGAGCTTTGTCGCTTTGTGCCGTGGTTTTCTCCCGCTCTGTGGTGTGCATGATTTATATTTATGCTTCCTTGTTTGCTTTATTTAATTTATCTATGATGTGTGTATACATTTACTTTTACCTTTCAATCAAGGGTGATTATCCATTGATGTAATTAAGGGCCTGTGCTAGACCACAACCTGGAATGTACAAGTTCTCGGAATCTCTGGAATAAAATTTGCCCTGCGATACCTTCTCTTGTGTACTTTGTGGATGCTTGTGATTGTCTATAAATGTTTCTAATACTCAGAACCCCAAAGCAATGAAACACAAGAAAACTGCCTTGTAGCATTTTTCTAGTTCTTACAGTAGGTCAGTGAGTTTAGTTGTTGGGTGAGCTTAAAGAAGATGAAGACCGAAGACTCACAAGTGGACCTGCTGCACTAAGAAGGAAGAAATAGGTAAATGAGATGCCTTGGTAAGACTTAAACCTTGAACCTTAACCAAAAGCAAACTTTTAGATGACTTGACCCATTAGGCAGACCTTTAGTCATCTTAGATTGGCTTTAGATGTCCCAAAAGATCACCCAAAGTATGGCCCAAGAGGTTGCATGTACTGATGTAAAACACAATACACAAACAACAAAAAAAAGCATGCCTGCCGACCGATCTTGGCCCTTGGCTGACTGGTCATCAGAAGCCACAAATGAGACAACAAGAAAAATTGTCTCTGGCCATTTTCAAACTGATCGATAAGAGGCAAAAATGGGATAGTAACATTTGACTAGTCCCAGGCCAATTTCAGACTGGTTGTCCCTCAACGACCGACCAGTCGTAGACCCCCACAAACCGGTCGGATGACCAGTCGACAGTCAGCTGTTGCCAGCCATTTTATATATGTTGAAACTTTCTTTATAAAATGGCTTGGCTTGATTTTGGGTCTTAAGAGAGAGGATTTAGTGCATTAGAAGCCTCCCTCATAGCCTATTCCATTATGCTCTAATCCTAAGCATTCGAAGCCATCTTCCTTGTGTTTTGATCACAAGATGGAGCATTTAAAGCTCATGTGAAAATGGACTTGCCCTCTCTTGATCTCTAGATGTTTAGGCACCTAGACCATAGGTAGGTCCTTTGTCTAAACCCCTCTAGAGATCTAAATAGGTGAAATTCCTCTAGGCAACTAATTCCTACTTGTTGTAGAGAATTCATACAATCTCTTATCACCTTGGCCATCTTAAAGCATCACAAGCAAGGTAATTGATCGTTGGAGCTGAGGCATTGGCGATGCATCGACAACATGATCGGGGGAGCATTGGAGAGCTGATTGAAGCATGAGAGAGCAAATTAAACAACTCAAGTGGCGTTGCGCTACGAAAGGGGCTCAATTTGACAAGTGTCAATTGTAAGAGTTCGGCTGCACTCTTTCCTTATGGAGGATTGAGTGTGAGAGTTTGGAATCAAACTCGAACAAGTCTTTAAGGAGAGCCTCCGATGGGAGTATACGCTAGGTTCTTGGATTAAAACCGAAGGGTTGGGAGAAACCTTGTCAAACTCCTGGATAGGATAGATCCCGTAAACATCTTGGCTGAGAGATGAACCAGTAAAATCTCCGTCATAGGTTGGAAGGAACCTTCTCAAACTCCCCGGTAGGGTGGAACTGATTTAAAACACTTAGGTTGGGAGGAACCTGATTTAAACTCCCTTAGTGAATTTCGGTGTAGCTTCAAGAGATGAGTACGTGAATCAGGGAGTAGAGTAGACAAGTAGTCGAACCACTATACATGCTTGTGTTTGGGATTGATTTGAGCACATTTCTTCTTATGCATTGTTTTTTTAATTGCTTAATTATGTATGCTATGTTCTAGATAGGCACAATCACACACAAGATCTATGTTCACTAGGTTTGTAGGCATATGATTAGCATGATGAATTTCATATTGTCTACATAAGCTCTCTAGACTAGTTGCTTAGGTAGTCATATCCTTTGTAAGTCTAGAGAATTGCACATCGATCAGAAGCTCAACATGTTACATCATTATAATCTATGTGCTTAGGCTAGTTTGCTTAAATGCTTAATCTTGTCTAGCCTCTAGGATTGGACCTACTTAAGCTTGAAAGCTAAGTATTCTTGTTTAATTAATTTATTATTGTTAATTAGTTTAATTAGACAAGATGTTTTTAAAAGGGATTTTTAAATGGTCCTAATCAACCCTTTGTAGTCTAGAGAATTGCACATCGATCAGAAGCTCAACATGTTACATCATTATAATCTATGTGCTTAGGCTAGTTTGCTTAAATGCTTAATCATGTCTAGCCTCTGTGATTAGACCCACTTAAGCTTTGAAGCTAAGTATTCTTGTTTAATTGTTTGTTATTTTTAATTAGTTTAATTAGACAAGATGTTTTTAAAAGGGATTTTTAAACGGTCCTAATCAACCCTCCTCTAGGACTTAGCCATGGTTCTAAGCTTCCGTAGTTAGTGTAGGGTGTCTAAGCTCCTCTCTAAGCTTCCGCGGTTAGCGTAGGGTGTCTAAGCTCCTCTCTAAGCATCCGCAATTAGCGTAGGGTGTCGTGTTATACGATTCGACACAATTTCAATTGGTATCGGAGAGGGTTGCTCTTTAAGGACTTAACCGTCTAGAGTAAGATCTGATACCGGAGCTTTAACATGATGTCTACCCGAGAGGGGAGTCGTTTTATCACTTGACCACCATTTTCTATAGGTCCAATTATGCGTACTGGAAAGCTCGAATGTAAGTATTCTTAATGTCCCTTGATCTAATAGTATGGGACATTGTAGAAGAAGGTTAGTTTGCACCAGTGGAAAGGGGGGACTGAGATGGAGTTCCGACTAACCAACTCAAAACCTATAAGAAATTGGAGTGACTGAGAAATGTCTCCTTGTGGCTACAATGCTAAGGGTTTCAATGCAATCTTTTATGTTGTCTCACCCGATGAATTTAACCGTATATGTCATTGTGAGACTAGCAAATCAGCTTGGGAGATCCTAGAGACTACACATGAGGGGACGTCTATCGTCAAACGTTCCAAATTACAACTCCTCACCACATAATTCGAAAATATTAAAATGGGTGAAGATGAGTCTTTTATGGAGTTTTATGCTAGATTGAATCATATCTATAACTCCATGTGTGGCTTAGGAGAATGGGTTCCGGATGAAAAAATTTGACCACCATAGTTCTAAGCTCCTCTCTAAGCTTCCGCAGTTAGCGTAGGGTGTCTAAGCTCCTCTCTAAGCATCCGCAATTAGCGTAGGGTATCGTGTTATACGATTTGACACAATTTTAATTGGTATCGGAGAGGCTTACTCTTTAAGGACTTAACTCGTCTAGAGTAAGATCTGATATCTCAGCTTTAACATGATGTCTACCCGAGAGGGGAGTCGTTTTATCACTTGACCACCATTTTATACGGGTCAAATTATGCATACTGGAAGGCTCGAATGCAAGTATTCTTAATGTCCCTTGATCCAATAGTATGGGACATTGTAGAAGAAGGTTAGTTTGCACCAGTGGTAACAGTGGACTGAGATGGAGTTTCAGATACCCAACTCAAAACCTATAAGAAATTGGAATGACCGAGAAATGTCTCCTTGTGGCTACAATGCTAAGGGTTTCAATGCAATCTTTTATGCTATCTCACCCGATGAATTTAACCGTATATGTCATTGTGAGACTAGCAAATCAGCTTGGGAGATCCTAGAGACCACACATGAGGGGACGTCTACCATCAAACGTTCCAAATTACAACTCCTCACCACACAATTCGAAAATATTAAAATGGGTGAAGATGAGTCTTTTATGGAGTTTTATGCTAGATTGAATCATATCTATAACTCCATGTGTGGCTTAGGAGAATGGGTTCCGGATGCAAAATTTGAACAAAAATACTTAGATCCCTAATGCGGACATCAAGCCCTTTACAGTGTACCAGCGCAGGAGGCGAGCGACGCCCATATCTCTATGGCTTGACGATGAACCCAGATCAAGTTTAAGTTCCTAGATCGTGGTGAAGACCTTACACATGTGTTCGTGACATGTGTAAGTTTCTTGGAGTAGAGATTGGACCATTGGATCACGAGGATGGTGTGATCGGACCGTTGGTTTATTACGGCCCACCTTCATCGCGCCATCATCAGAGCCCATCGGGCATCTTAGATTTGAGTTTATTTTATGCACGTTTACTTATTTGAGTTTTGGGTCAGTATATACACATTTTTTTCGTGCGAATATCTTTTTTTTGAAATTTTGTTAGTAGGGGTGTTTTGGTAATTATGCTAATTTCGAAATTTATAAGGGTGTTCTCCTAAACCTTTCTTATAATAATGATATTTTGAGAATTAAAAAAGCACTTGGGTGGCTACTCTCCTACTCTCTCTTATGGATCTCTTTTCATCTTCCTTCTTATCTTTTCTTCTTTCTTTCTCAGATTCTCTTCTATTCTAAGGTATTCTTCCCATCTTCCTCTTTCTTCGAAACCTTCTTTCACCTTCTCCATCATCCTAGAATTTGAAATTTCAAAGGTCAGTCCTAACTAAGTGAATGGTTTGGATCATTTTGCTTGGATTGTTGAAACATGTGCCTTACCATATCAATTGATTTAGATCACTAAAAATGGCTTTAACTATGGATCCTTAAAAATGACCTGAATAAGAAGAATGGTGTGGATCAATTAAATGGCTCGATTTATATAAATGCATTGGATCACTTAAAAAGAGCCAGTAATATGAACTTTTGGGAAAACTCCAAACAACTCAAGCATTTCAAAATGTCAGCTCAACTGTGTGAAGGGTTTGGATCACCTTCCTTGTATTGTTGAAACATGGGCCTTACTAGATCAATTGATTTGGATGCCTAAAAATGACCTCAATTATGGATCCTTAAAAATGGCCCCCAATAAGACGAATGGTGTGGATAAATAAAATTGCTCAATTTATATAAATGGATAGGATCACTTAAAAGAGCCAGTAATATGAACTTTTTGGATCACTCCAAACAAACCAAGCATTTCAAAAGGACAGCTCAACTGTGTGAAGGGTTTGGATAACTTTGCTTGGATTGTTGAAACATGGGCCTTACCATTTCATTTGATGTGGATCGCTAACAATGGCGTCAATAAGACGAATGCTGTGGATTAATAAAATGACTCAAATTATGTAAAGGGTTTGGATCACTTAAAAAGAGCCAGTAATATGAATGTTTGGGATCACTCCAAATAACCCAAGCATTTTAAAAGGTCAGTTCAATTATGTCCAGGGTTTGGATCACTTTGCTTATATTGTTGAAACGTGGGACTTAACATAACAATTGATTTGGAAAGTTAAAACTGGCCTCAATTATGGATCACTAAGAAAGGCCTCAACAAGACGAATGTTGTGGATTAATAAAATGGCTCAATTTACATAAAGGGTTTAGATAACTTAGAAAGAGCCAGTAATAAGAATGTTTGGCATCACTCCAAACAACCCAAGCATTTCAATAGGTCAGTACAGCTGTGTTAAGGGTTTTGATCACTTTGCTTATATTGTTGAAACATGCGCTTTAACATATCAATTGACTTGGATCACTAAAAATGGCCATAATAAGATGAATGGAATGGATAAATAAAATGCCTCAATTTATATAAAAGGTTTGAATCACTTAAAAAGAGCCAACAATAAGATCTTTCGGGATCACTCCAAACAACCTAAGCATTTCAAAATGTTAGCTCAACTGCGTGAAGGGTTTTGATCACTTTGCTTATATTGTTGAAACATGGGCCTTACTAGATCAATTGATTTGGATGCATGAAAATGGCCTCAAGTATGGATCCCTAAAAATGGCCCTCAGTAAGATGAATGGTGTGGATAAATAAAATGGCTGAATTTATATAAATGGATTGGATCACATAAAAAAGAGCCAATAATATGAACTTTTTGGATCACTCCAAACAGCCCAAGCGATTCAAAAGGCCAGCTCAACTGTGTGAAGGGTTTGGATCACTTTCCTTGGATTGTTGAAACATGGGACTTACCATATCATTTGATGTGGATCGCTAAAAATGGCCTCAATAAGACGAATGGTGTGGATTAATAAAATGACTCATATTATGTAAAGGGTTTAGATCACTTAAAAAACGCCAGTAATATGAATGTTTGGGATCACTCCAAACAACCCAAGCTTTTTAAAAGGTCAGCTCAAATGTGTGTAGGGTTTGGATCGCTTTGCTTGGATTGTTGAAACGTGGGACTTAACAATTGATTTGGAAAGCTAAAAATGGCCTCAATTATAGATCACTAAAAATTGCCTCCATAAGACGAATGGTGTGGATTAATCAAATGGCTAAATTTACATAAAGGGTTTAGATCACTTAAAAAGAGCCAGTAATATGAACGTTTGGGATCACTCCTAACAACCCAAGCATTTCAAAAGGTCTGCTCAACTGTGTTAAGAGTTTTGATCACTTTGGTTGGATTGTTGAAACATGGGCCTTAACATATCAATTGATTTGGATCACAAAAAATGGCCACAATAAGATGAATGGTATGGATAAATAAAATGGCTCAATTTATATGAAGGGTTTGGATCACTTACAAAGAGCTAGTAATGTGAATGATTTGGATCACTCCAAACAAACCACGCATTTCAAAAGGTTAGCTCAGCTGTGAGTATGGTTTGGATCACTTTGCTTTGATTGTTGAAACATGGGCCTAACCATATCAATTGATTTAGATCACTAAAAATGGCTTCAATTATAGATCCTTAAAAATGGCCTCAATAAGAAGAATAGTACGGATCAATAATATGGCTCAATTTATATAAAAGCAATGGATCACCTAAAAAGTGCCAGTTATATGAACTTTTGGGATCACTCCAAACAACCCAAGCATGATCACTCCAAACAACCCAAGCATCTCCAAAGGCCAACTCAACTGAGGGAAGGGTTTAGATCACTTCGCTTGGATTGTTGAAACCTAGGCCTTACCATATCATTTGATGTGGATCGCTAAACAGGCATCAATAAGACGAATGGTGTGGATTAATGAAATGACTCAAATTATACAAAGGGTTTGGGTGACTTAAAAAGTGCCAGTAATATGAATGTTTGGGATCACGCCAAACAACCCAAGCATTTTAAAGGGTAATCTAAATTATGTGAAGGGTTTGGATCACTTTGCTTGGATTGTTGAAACATGAGACTTAACATAACAACTGATTTGGAAAGCTGAAAATGGCCCCAATTATGGATCACTAAGAAAGGCCTCAACAAGACAAATGGTGTAGATTAATAAACTGGCTAAATTTACAAATGGTGTAGAAAGGCCTCAACAAGACAAATGGTGTAGATTAATAAACTGGCTAAATTTACAAAAAGGGTGATCACATAAAAAGAGCTAGTAATATTAACGTTTGGGATCAGTCCAAACAACACAAGCATTTCAAAAGGCCAGCTCAGTTCTGTGAAGGGTTTCGATCACTTTGCTTACATTGTTAAAACATGGGCCTTAACATATCAATTGATTTGGATCACTAAAAATGTCCACAATAAGATGAATGGTATGGATCAATAAAATCGCTCAATTTATATAAATGGATTGGACCAGTTAAAAAGAGCCAGTAACATGAACTTTTGGGATAACTCTGAACAAACCAATCATTTCAAAAGGTCAACTCAACTGTGTGAAGAGTTTAGATCACTTTGCTTTGATTGTTGAAACATGGGCCTTACCATATCAATTGATTTAGATCACTAAAAATGGCTTCAATTATGGATACTTAAAAATGGCCTCAATAAGAAAATGGTGTGGATCAATAAAATGGCTCAATTTATATAAATGCAATGGATCACTTAAAACAGCTAGTAATATGAACTTTTTGGATCAATCCAAACAAGCCAAGCATTTCAAAAGGCCAGCTCAACTGTGTGAAGCGTTTGGATCACTTTGCTTGGATTGTTGAAACATGAGCCTGACCATATCATTTGCTGTAGATTGCTAAAAATGGCCTCAGTAAGACGAATGGTGTGGATTAATAAAAGGACTCAAATTATATAAAGGGTTTGGATCACTTGAAAAGAGCCAGTAATATGAACGTTTGGGATCACTCCAAACAACCCAAGCATTTCAAAAGGCAAGCAAGCCAAGCATTTCAAAAGGCCAGCTCAACTGTGTGAAGCGTTTGGATCACTTTGCTTGGATTGTTGAAACATGAGCCTGACCATATCATTTGCTGTAGATTGCTAAAAATGGCCTCAGTAAGACGAATGGTGTGGATTAATAAAAGGACTCAAATTATATAAAGGGTTTGGATCACTTGAAAAGAGCCAGTAATATGAACGTTTGGGATCACTCCAAACAACCCAAGCATTTCAAAAGGCCAGCTCAATTGTAAGAAGGGTTTGGATCACTTTGCTTGGATTGTTGAAACGTAGGTCTTACCATATCATTTGATGTAGATTGCTAAAAATGGCCTCAATAAGACGAATGGTGTGGATTAATAAAATGACTCAAATTATATGAAGGCTTTGGATCACTTAAAAAGAGCCAGTAATATGAATGTTTGGGATCACTCCAAACAACCCAAGAATTTCAAAAGGTCAATTCAATTGTGTGTAGGGTTTGGATAACTTCGCTTGGATTGTTGAAACATGAGACTTAACATAACAATTGATTTGTAAAACGAAAAATGGCCTCAATTATGGATCACTAAGAATTGCCTCAATCAGACAAATGGCATGGATTAATAAAATGGCTAAATTTACATAAAGGGTTTAGATCACTTAAAGAGAGCCATTAATATGAACGTTGAGGATCACTCAAACAACCGAAGCATTTCAAAAGGTCAGCTCGGATGTGTTAAGGGTTTTGATTACTTTGCTTTGATTGTTGAACCATGGGACTTAGAATATCAATTAATTTGGATCGCTAAAATTGGCCTCAATTATGGATCAATAAAAATGGCATCAATAAGACGAATGGTGTGGATTAATAAAATGGCTGGATTGATATAAAGGGTTGGGATCACTTAAAAGAGCCAATAATTGAACATTTGGCATCACTCCTAACAACCCAAGCATCTCAAAAGGTCAGGTCAATTGCTTGAAGGTTTTGGATCACTTTGCTTATATAGTTGAAACATGTGCCTTAGCATGTCAATTGATTCGGATTGAAAAAAAAAGAAGGCCACAATAAGACGAATGGTGTGGATTAAAAGATCCAGTAATTTGAACGTTTGGAATCACTCCAAACAACACAAACAATTCAAAAGGTCAACTCAACTTTAAGAAGGGTTTGCATAACTTTGCTTGGATTGTTAAAACATAGGCCTTACCATACGAATTGAATTGTATAGCTAAAAATGGCATCAGTTATGGATTACGAAAAATGGCCTTAATAAGACGAATGGCATGGATCAATAAAATGGCCCAATTTATATACAGGGTTTGGATTACTTAAAAAGTGAGAGTAATATGAACGTTTGATATCACTCCAAACAACCTAAGCATTTCATAAGGTTAGCTCAACAGTTTGAAGGGTTTGGATCACTTTGCTTGGATCGTTGAAACATGGGACTTAACATATCAGTTGATTTGGATTGCTAAAAATGGCCTTAATTAAGTATAATTAAAAATGGCTTCAATATGGCGAATGGTGTGGATTGATAAAATGGCCCAATGGGTTTGGATCTCATAAAAAGAGCCAACAATATGAACATTCAGAATCACTCCAAACAACCCAAGCATTTCAGAAGGTCAACTCAATTGGGTGAAGGGTTTGGATCAATTTTCTTATGTTGTTGAAACATGGGCCTTACCATTTCAATTGATTTAGATCACTACAATTGGCCTCAATACAACAAATGGTGTGGATCAATAAAAAGGCCCAATTTATATAAAGGGTTTGGATCACAGAAAAAGAGCTAGTAATATGAAAGATTGGGATCACTCCAAATTACCAAAGCATTTCAAAAGGTCAGCTCAACTGCATGAAGAGTTTGGATCACTTTGCTTGGATTGCTGAAACTTGGGCCCTAAAATATCAATTGATTTGGATAACTAAAAATGGCCCCAATAAGACGAATGGTGTGGATCAATAAAATGGCTCAATTTATATAAACGGATTAGATCACTTAAAAACATCTAGTAATATGAACGTTTGGGATCACTCCAAACAACCCAAGCATTTCTAAAGGTCAGCCCAACTGTTTGAAGGATTTGGATAACTTTGCTTGGATAGTTGAAACATGGGCCTTACCATATCGATTGATTTGGATGGCTAAAAATGGCCTCAATTATGAATCCCTAAAAAAGGCCCTAATAAGACGAATGGTGTAGATCAATAAAATGGCTCAATTTATATAAATGGATTGGATCACTTAAAAAGAGCAAGTAATATGAACTTTTGGGATAACTCTGAACAAACCAATCATTTCAAAAGGTCAACTCAGCTGTGTGAAGAGTTTAGATCACTTTGCTTTGATTGTTGAAACATGGGCCTTACCATATCAATTGATTTAGATCATTAAAAATGGCTTCAATTATGGATACTTAAAAATGGCCTCAATAAGAAAATGGTGTGGATCAATAAAATGGCTCAATTTATATAAATGCAATGGATCACTTAAAAACAGCTAGTAATATGAACTTTTTGGATCAATCCAAACAACCCAAGCATTTCAAAAGGCCAGCTCAACTGTGTGAAGGGTTTGGATCACTTTGCTTGGTTTGTTGAAACATGAGCCTTACCATATCATTTGCCGTAGATTGCTAAAAATGGCCTCAATAAGACGAATGGTGTGGATTAATAAAATGACTCAAATTATATAAAGGGTTTGGATCACTTAAAAAGAGCCAGTAATATGAACGTTTGGGATCACTCCAAACAACCTAAGCATTTTTAAAGGTCAACTCAATTGTGTGCAGGGTTCGGATAACTTCGCTTGGATTGTTGAAACATGGGACTTAACATTACAATTTATTTGGAAAGCTAAAAAAGGCCTCAATTATGGATCACTAAGAAAGGCCTCAATAAGATGAATGATGTGGATTAATAAAATGGCTAAATTTACATAAAGGGTTTAAATCATTCAAAAAGATCCAGTAATATGAACGTTTGGGATCACTCCTAACAACCCAAGCATTTCAAAAGGTCAACTCGGCCATGTTGTAACGCCATGGATTTTCGGGATTTATTTGAGAATTTTTGAAATTTTATTTTGATTTTTTTTTATTTAATATTATACATTTGCCTTGTTTTGAAAACAACGAACCATCCGTCGGAGATCCGATAGGGGATCGTTTACAAAAGTTGGTTTGAATAATCCCATAAACGTAAAGACTGGACCTTAAAAATCTCGCAGTTTTCAGAAAATTACAAAAATGCCATTAGTTAAGCTTAAGTTAAACTGCCATTTTTAAATATTAGAGTTTCTGACGATCACTTTCACGCAGAACTTCATATATATGCTTTGGGGGACATTTTAGCCGTACTCGTCGAATTTCAGCCCTCCGATCATCTTACAAATACCTTAACCAGAAATTAGCCAATCAATGACCCATCTGATCACATATCTGCCCCTTTTTTGGTACCAACCCCTAAAATTTGATGGCCTATCTGATGGTCGGAGTAGATTTCTCACATAAATCATGGTGGGACCTGTGTGTATTGCGTGCACACGTTGCGCAGGGTCAAACTGCGTTTGACCGTGTATGCGTCATAGCTGAGATGAACTCGTCTCCTCGTCTGCCGACGCTGACGCTCCACGTCATCCATCCAAGCCATCCACCCAAAACTGATAGCCGTTTGTCGTCTGCGCGGGCCACTCCAAGCTGTTTTTTTAAGCCAAAAATCTAGATTTGTGAAATCCAAACCTCTGCTTTGCATGGACGGCCAAGATTCGTTCTAAGACCATCGTGTGAACCCCACCTAGTTTCTCAACGGATTACATGTGTAAGAAATCACAAGAAACCAGTCGACCTCCCTATCCAACTCGATAACGGAACCGAGTGGGTGCTTCTCCAAACCAATCGACTTAGCAACCTACATAAACCCCTGACTGCTTCTTGTTTCTCCTAAAGAGAGAGACAGAGAGAGAGAGAGAGAGAGAGAGAGAGAGAGTCCGTGTAGCAAGAGAGAGAGAATGAGTTCGTGTAGAGAGAGAGTGCCGTGTGGGAGATCCCATACCTCGGCTATTGCTGTCGCTTGAGTTTCGTTCTAGACCAGAAGAAGAAGAAGAAGAGAGAAAAAGGAAGGAAAGAAAGAGAGAAAAAGAGGAGTTGAGACTAGTCGACTTGACTGAGCTTCTGTGTGGCGCTGTTGTGGTGAGAAGTTTGATCGACCCCCCCCCTCATTCTCTAATCTTAGATGATATGTGAACAAACTATGAAAACCATACACTAATCTTGTAAATCCCATTAAATAACGTAGGTTTGGAGCTAAGCTCGATTCCTCGACCCTAATAGCATCTCAAATCATCAAATCCCAAGAGGTGAGGATTTCCTTTAAGCCTAGTTACAATACTATCGAATTTTATAATGATTGTATGCTTAGAAACTAGGGTTTTGTTGTGTGATTTCTTAGACCCGTGCTTGTTGAAATCTCTTCACGTGATTATGATTTGTATGGTACTCTTTGATGAGTACATTGAAATTTTGATGTGTGAGGACCATAATGTATGTTTAAGTGTTTGAATAAGGAATCGTGATGATGAATATGCTTATGTGGAGACTATAGTTAATTTACATTTGTTAGATTCTCATGATGAACATGATGATTGATGTGTTTATTGATATGGGATTCTGTATATGGATGCTACGTTAATGAACATCCCTTAACCCCATACTGATGTAATCATTTGATGTAAAAAGATGAAGCCCATACGAGGCCTTGTTAGGTTGACATTACCATGTGGGTATTTTTAGACGAATATGCCTTATTGTTTTGTAGTGAGAGTCGGCATTACCATGTGTATTATTAAATGAATATGCCTCGACATTGAGAATTAAGTGTTGGCATTACCGTGTATGTGTTGTTGGTTGTATATGCCATGATGTTGAGTTTGGCACTACCGTGTGCATTGTTGAATACGTGCCAAGGAATCCTTGTTTGATATATTACCTGTGATGAACTCTTTGAGAAATAGGATTGATGAATACGAGAAGTTTCATGAGCCAGGGTTGGTGGTATGGGACATTAAACATAAGCTGTCGGCCCATGCTCGGTAACGATCCTCCCATAGTGACCTTGAGCTTCCTTGAACTAATTGAGGTAAGGAGTGGTCATTAAACATAAACATCATTTAATTGGCTATATTCTAAATTTACTTAATTAAAGATGAAACTAACCATGCATTCACGGGACCCAACTTGGTGGGTCAACCCCTCGGGCGTTAGAGAAAGTGTGCATGAGGCCCATTTCTCTCTCGCTATCTAGTGAAAGTGTGCATGAGGCCCATTTCACTAGTTGGGTTTTTAAGGGCCAGTGGAAGAGTAACTAAGGTCTGTCTCATGCTCAGAACCTCTGGTGACTAGTGGCTAGTGGGAGTGCGGTGTATTCTCGTCCCATTGAGTCAGGGTGCCTTAGCCAGAGCATGCATAACATGCATTGCATTAAATAAGATTTTCTCATATATGTTTTGGTCGGGTATGATTATGTTTGGATATTATTGTGCTAATCTTAGGGGGTAACCCTCACTAAGTTGATCGCGAGCAACTACCTGCCTCATGGGATGATTTTTTAAAACACCAACTAGATTGTGCAGGTAACGATCCATTAGACGAACCCGACTTGCAGGTTGAAGTGTATGAAGTTTCATGGCGACTAATGATGGAGATGAAGTTGAAGCAGCTTGAAGATGAATTATGATTTCATTTTTATAGAATAGATTTATTTTCAGCTAACTTGAATTAAGTCTCCCATGGAGACCAGAAAGTCGAATATTACATTTAGTATGATTGTAATACATCATGTTTGAGAACTTAGAGTAGAAAGTTAAGGATTCAAATGTTAATTTCCGTCATTATGCTATGAATGCCATGAATATGTGAAATAAAGAGAAATATGGGGACATATATCCCTAATATATTCAGGTTAACACTCGGAAACTCAGCCCATCGTGTTGTCCACGAGAGCGGAAATTTCGGAGCGTTACATGTGTTAAGGGTTTTGATTACTTTGCTTGGATTGTTAAAACATGGTACTTAGAATATCAATTAATTTGGACCGCTAAAATTGGCCTCAATTATGGATCAATAAAAATGGCATCAACAAGACAAATGGTGTGGATCAATAAAATGGCTAAATTGGGATCGTTTAAAAAGAGCTAATAAGATGAACATTTAAGATCACTCCAAACAACCCAAGCATTTCAAAAGGTCAGCTCAATTGCGTGAAGGGTTTAGATCACTTTGCTTATATAGTTGAAACATATGCCTTAGCATATTAATTGATTCGGATCACAAAAAATGGCCACAATAAAACGAATGGTGTGGATCAATAAAATGGCTCAATTTATATAAATGGATTGGATCACCTAAAAAGAGTCAGTAAAATGAACTTTTGGGATAACTTTGAACAAACCAATCATTTCAAAAGGTCAGCTCAACTATGTGAAGGGTTTGGATCACTTTGCTTTGATTGTTGAAACATGGGCCTTACCATATCAATTGATTTAGATCACTAAAAATGGCTTCAATTATGTATACTTAAAAATGGCCTCAATAAGAAGAATGGTGTGGATCAATAAAATGGCTCAATTTATACAAATGCATTGGATCACTTCAAAAGAGCTAGTAATATGAAATTTTTGGATTAATCCAAACACCCCAAGCATTTCAAAAGGCCAGCTCAACTTTGTGAAGGGTTTGGATCACTTTGCTTGGATTGTTGAAACATGGGCATTACCATATCATTTGAAGGGCCAGCTCAACTATGTGAAGGGTTAGGATCACATTGATTGTTGAAACATGGGCCTTACCATATCAATTGATTTAGACACTAAAAATGGCTTCAATTATGGATACTTAAAAATGGCCTCAATAAGAAGAATGGTGTGGATCAATAAAATGGCTCAATTTATACAAATGCATTGGATCACTTAAAAAGAGCTAGTAATATGAATTTTTGGATCAATCCAAACAACCCAAGCATTTCAAAAGGCCAGCTCAACTATGTGAAGGGTTTTGATCACTTTTCTTGGATTGTTGAAACATGGGCATTACCATATCATTTGCTAGGGATTGCTAAAAATGGCCTCAATAAGACAAATGGTGTGGATTAATAAAATGACTCAAATCATATAAAGGGTTTGGATCACTTAAAAAGAGGCAGTAATATGAACGTTTGGGATCACTCCAAACAACTCAAGCATTTCAAAGGTTAGCTCAATTGTGTGCAGGGTTTGGATAACTTCGCTTGGATTGTTGAAACATAGGACTTAACATAATAATTGATTTGAGAAGCTAAAAATGGCCTCAATTATAGATCGCTAAAAATTGCCTCAATAAGACGAATGGTGTGGATTAACCAAATGGCTAAATTTACATAAAGGGCTTAGATCACTTAAAAAGAGCCAGTAATATGAACGTTTGGGATCACTCCAAACAACCCAAGCATTTCAAAAGGTCAGCTCAGCTGTGTTAAGGGTTTTGATCACTTTGCTTGGATTGTTGAAACATGGGACTCAGAATATCAATTAATTTCGATCGCTAAAATTGGCCTCTATTATGGATCAATAAAAATGGCATCAATAAGACGAATGGTGTGGATCAATAAAATGGCTCGATTTATATAAAGGGTAGGGATCACTTAAAAAGAGCTAATAAGATGAACATTTGGGATCACTCCGAACAACCAAAGCATTTCAAAAGGTCAGCTCAACTGCGTGAAGGGTTTGGATCACTTTGCTTAGAATATCAATTGATTCGGATCATAAAAATTAGCCATAATAAGACGAATGGTGTGGATCAATAAAATAGCTCAATTTATATAAAGGGTTTGGATCACTTAAAAATATCCAGTAATATGAACGTTTGGAATCACTCCCTACAACACAAACATTTCAAAAGTCGTCTCCACTTTCTGAAGGGTTTAGAAAACTTTGCTTGGATTGTTAAAACATGGGCCCTAACATACCAATTGATTTAGATAACTAACAATGTCCTCAATTACGGATCACTAAACATGGCCCCAATAAGTCAAATGGCGGGGATCAATAAAATGGCTAAATTTATATAAATGGATTACATCACTTAAAAACAGCCACTAATATGAAAGTTTGGGATCACTCCATACAACCCAAGCATTTCAAAAGGTTAGCTCAACTGTGTGAAGGGTTTGGATCACTTTGCTTGGATTGTTGAAACATGGGCCTTAGTATAACAATTGATTTATATCGCGAAAAAAGGCATCAAATTATGGATCACTAAAAATGGCCTCAATAAGACGGAAAGTGTTTCTCAATAACAAAAAGGGTTTCAATCACTTAAAAAGATCCACTAATACAAATGTTTGGTATCACTGCAAACAACCCAAGCATTTCAAAAGATTAGCTCAGTTGTGTGAAAGGTTTGGATCACTTTTCTTAGATTGTAGAAACAAGTGCCTTGTCATATCAAGTGATTAGGATAACAAAAAATGGCCTAAACTATGGATCATTAAAAATAGCCTTAATAAGACAAATGGTGTGGATCAATAAAATGACACAACTTATATAAAAGGTTTGGAAGAATAAAAAAAGAGCCAATAATATGAACGTTTGGGATCACTCTAAACAACCCGAGCATTTTAAAAGGTCAGCTCAACTGCGTTAAGGGTTTGGATCATTTTGCTTACATTTTTTAAACATGTGCCTAAGCAAATCAATTGATTTGTATGATTAAAAATTGACTCAGTAAGATGAATGGTGTGGATTAATAAAATGGCTCAATTTATATAAAGGGTTTGGATTGCTTCAAAAAGAGCCAGTAATATGAATGTTTGGTATCTCCTAACAACCCAAGTGTTTCAAATGGTCAACTCAACTGCGTGAAGGTTTGGTCAGCTCAACTGCATGAAGGGCTTGGATCACTTTGCTTGGATTGATGAAACATGGGCCTTACCATATCAATCGATGTGGATTGGTAAAAATGGCCTCAATAAGACGAATGGTGTAGATAAAAAAAAATGGTTCATTTTATATAAAGGGTTTGGATCCCTTAAAAAGAGCCAGTAATATGAACGTTTGGGATCACTCCAAACAACCCAAGCATTCCAAAAGGTCAGCTCATTGTGAAAAGGGTTTGGATCACTTTGCTTGGATTGTGGAAACATGGGACTTAACATAACAATTGATTTGGGTTGCTAAAAATTGCCAGAATTTTGGATCACGAAGAATGACCTCAATAAGACGAATGGTGTGGATTAATAAAATGGTTAAATTTACATAAAGGGTTTAGATCACTAAAAAAGAGCTAGTAATCTGAACGTTTGGGATCATTCCAAATAAACAAAGCATTTTAAAAGGTCAACTCAGTTGGGTGAAGGGTTTCGATCACGTTGGTTGGATTGTTGAAACATGGGCTTAGCATATCAATTGATTTGAATTGCTAAAATTGGCTTCAATAAGACGAATAGTGTGGATCAATAAAATAGCTCAATTTATAAAAAGTGTTGGGATCACTTATAAAGAGCTAATAATATGAACATTCGGGTTCACTCCAACAACCCAAGTGTTTTAAAAGTTCAACTCAACTGCATGAAGGGTTTGGATAGCTTTGCTAATATAGTTAAAACATTTGACTTAGCATATCAATTGATCTGGATCACCAAAACTGGCCTCAATAAGATGAATGGTGTGGATCCATAAAATGGCTCTATTTATATAAAGGGTTAGGAGCAATTAGAAAGATCTCTTAATATGAACATTTGGAATTACTCCAAACAACACAAGCATTTCAAAAGGTTGGCTCAACTTTATGAACGGTTGGGATAACTTTGGTTGGATTATTGAAACATGGGTCCTAACATATCAATTGATTTGGATAACTAAAAATGGCCTCAATTACGGATCACTAAAAATGGCCCCAATAAGATGAATGGTGTGGATCAATAAAATAGCTAAATTTATATAAATCGATTAGATAACTTATAAAGAGCCAGTAATATTCAAGTTTGGGATCACTCAAAACAACCCATGCATTTCAAAAGGTTAGCTCAACTGTGTGAAGGGTTTGGATCACTTTGATTAGATTGTTGAAACATGGGCCAAGCATAAAAATTGATTTGGATCGATAAAAAAGCCGTCAAATTATGGATCACTAAAAATGGCCTCAATAAGACGAAAAGTGTTGATCAATAAAATGGCTCAATTTATATAAAGGCTTTCGATCACTTAAAAAGAGTTAGTAATATGAATGTTTGGTATTACTCGAAACAACCCAAGCATTTTGAAAGATCAACTGAACTGAGTGAAGGGTTTGGATCACTTTTTGTTTAAACACGTGCCTTAGCATATCAATTGATTTGGATCACTAAAAACGGCCTCAATAAGACAAATGGTGTGGATCAATAAAATGCCTCAATTTATATAAAAGGTTTAGATCAGATAAAAAGAGCCAATAATATGAACATTTGAGATCACTCCAAACAATCTAAGCATTTCAAAAGGTCAACTCAACTGCGTGAAGGGTTTTGATCACTTTGCTAAGATTGTTGAAACATGGGCCTAAACATATTAATTAATTTATATGATTAAAAATGGCCTCAATAAGACAAATGGTGATAATCAATAAAATGGCTAAATTTATATAAAGGATTTAGAATGCTTAAGAAGAGCCAGTAATATGAACATTCGGTATCACCCCAATCATCCCAAGCATTTAAAATGGTTAACTCAACTGTGTGAAGGGTTTGATCACTATACTTGGATTGTTGAAATATGGGACGAACCATATCAATTGAATTGGATCGCTAAAAATGGCCTCAGTTATGAATCACTAAAATTGGCCTCAATAAAATGACCCAATTTATATAAAGGGTTTGGATCACTTAAAAAGTGTCAGTAATATGTGTTAGTGCACTTTTCTGTGGCATACTAGTGCACCTTGTTTGTCAATTACTTAGGTCAGCGAGTCTAGTGTCAGTTGAGCTTAATGAAGATGAAGACCGAAGACTCAAGCGGACTTGCTACATCAAAGAACAAGAATCGGGTAAAAGAGATGCCTTGGTGAGCCTTGAACCTTGACCAAACCAAAACCATAACCTCTAGATGACCATGACCCAATTAGGCATACAAATAGTCATCTTAGATTGGCCTTAGGTGTCCCAAAAGACTCCTTAAAGATTGGCCAAAGAGGTGCCCCTACTGCTGCAAAATATAACTTAAGATAAAATGGGAAAAGGGCTGCCGACCGGTCGAACCTCTGGTTGACTGGTCGTTAGACCACAAGTTGAGGCAACAACCTTGCCTGGAATCCCCTGGCCTTGATCGAACAGTCATGATCGATCGGATGGACAGGTCCGACCGGGCGGACAGACCTCTGTCAAGACAGCATACAAACTGTCCATATTGGCCATTGGAAGACCAGTCGGCTACTAGCCGTTTGTGCCCGTTTTATGACCATTTGAGCTCGTTTTCTTTAAATATGGAGCTCAGTTTTTTGGCAGTTCTTGAGGGTTTTGAGAGCCTATTACCCACACCTTTTGCACAACATATGGGGCCTCAAAGAGGAGGAGATTCAAGTCATATCCCTTGTGTTTGATCACAAGTGAGGGCATTCAAATGCATGCATAAAGATGACTTGATTCCTCTCTCAATTGTAGAGGTAAGACACTAAACCACGTAGTTAAAACTCTTGTCCGAGACCTCTAGAAGACCCAGCATTCAAATGCATACATAGAGATGACTTGATTCCTCTCTCAATTGTAGAGATAAGACACTAAACCACATAGTTAAAACTCTTGTCCGAGACCTTTAGAAGACCCTCTAGGTAAATCTCCTAGCTACATATCCCATATAGGAGATTCAACCATCCTCCTATCTCCTTGGTCATCTCAAATAAGATCATACGCAAGGCGTTTGATTGATGGAACTGAAGCCTTGGCAAAGCGGCGGCAACAAGATCGATGGAGCACAAGGGGAGCTAATTTAAGCACGGGAGAGCGAGAATAAGCAACCCGAAGCGGTGCTGAATAAGGGGCTCATCTGACAAGGAAGGTTGTCAATTTATTGAGAGTCTATCCACTCTTTTCCCAGTGGAAATTAAGTGTAGAGTTTGTTTTTCAAACTCGAAGTATGGTCGTTTGCTGATCCTTGGAATGTTGGTTGAGCTTAAAACTCTAGGGACGTTGGCCGTTCCTTAGCACGTTTGTCGAGCCTAAAGACTATGGGCATTTGGCGCTCCTTAGCACGTTTACTGGGCCTAAAAAAAGTCTCCAAGGGGGAGCCTCCGACACGAGAGTGAACGTGCGTCGGGTTGAGAGTTGGCCTTATCCAAAACTCCGTTTACAGTTAAGAGGTGAACTGGTAAAGCCTCCGTATAAAGGTTGAGAGGTGAACCTCATTTAAAACCTCCGTATAGTGAATGTCGGTGTGCTCAAAGGATTTGAGTACTTGAACCGGGAGTGGAGTAGACCCAAAGTCGAACCACTATACATGCTTGTGTTTGTGATTGAATTGAGCACATTGTTATCTTAGCATTGTATGCTTAATTGTTAATTATGAATGCTTGATAGGAATGTGTGATAGACACTAAATAGGCACATCCACACATAAGATGTACTTTCACTAAGTAGTGTAAACTAGAGCTCATTGATCCATTTTCATACGTTTACATAGGTTGCATAGATCAGGAGCTTGATTTATTTAATCATTTTATTATCTATGTATGTTTAGGCTAAGTTGTTTAAACTTAGAAGCTAAGTGTTAATTGCTTATTTAGTTTAAATTGATAAACTATTAAGTAGGCGAAAAGATTTTAAAAGGTCCTAATCACCCCCACCCCCCACCTCTAGGACTTAGTCATAATACTAGTTGCTCTCTAAGCTTCCGCACTAATACGCCTTTAATCCAAAAGGTGTAATTTCAATATGAATGTTTGGTACCACTCCAAACAATCAAAGCATTTCAAAAGGTTAGCTCAACTGTTTGAAGGGTTTCAATCACTTTGGTTAGATTGTTGAAACATGGGACTCGACATATCAATTGATTTGGATTGCTAAAAAGGGCTTCAATTAGGGATCATTAAAAATGTCCTCAATAAGCATAATGGTTTGGATCAATAGAATGGCTCAATTTATATAACGAGTTTGCATCTCTTAAAAAGAGACAACAATATGAACATTTGGAATCACGCTAAACAATCCAAAGATTTCAAAAGGTCAGCTCAACCGGGTGAAGGGTTTGGCTCACTTTGTTGATGGTGTTGAAACATGGGCCTTAGCATTGTCAATTGATTTGGATCACAAAAATTGGCCTTAATAAGATGAATGGTGTGGATCAATAAAATGGAAAATTTATATAAAAGATTTGGACCACAGAAAAACTACTAGTAATATGAACGTTTAAGATCACTCCAAACAACCCAAACATCTCCAAAGGTCAGCTGAACTGTATGAAGGGTTTGGATCACTTTGCTTAGATTGTTGAAACATGGGCCCTAACATATCAATAAATTTGGATAACTAAAAATGGCCCCAATAAGACGAATGGTGTGGAACAATAAAATGTCTTAATTTATATAAAGGATTTCGATCGCTTAAAAAGAGCCAGTAATATGAATGTTTAGGATCAATCCAAGCAACCCAAGCATTTCAAATGGTCAGCTCAACTATGTGAAGGGTTTGGATCACTTAGCTTGGATTGTTTAAACATGTGCCTTACTATATCAATTGATTTGGATCACAAAAATGGCCTCAATTATGGATATCATTAAAAATGGTCGCAATAAGACGAATGATATGGATAAATAAAATGGCTCAATTTATATGAAAATTGCGTGAATTATGGTTTATTAAGAAAGGCCTCAACAAGATGAATGGTGTGGATCAATAAAAGGGCTCAATTTATATAAAAGGTTTTGGATCAGTTAAAAGGAGCCAGTAATATGAACATTTGGGATCAGTCCGATAAGATAAATGGTATGGATCAATAAAATGGCACAATTTATATAAAGGGTTTGGATGACTTAAAAAGAGCTAGTAATATGAACGATTGGGATCACTACAAACAAACCAAGCATTTCAAAAGGTCAGCTCAACTGTGGGAAGGGATAGGATCACTTTGCTTGGATTGTTGAAACATGGGCCTTACCATATTAATTGATTTAGATCACTTTAAATATAGATCCTTTGAAATTGCCCCAATAAGACGAATAGTATGGATCGGTGAAATGACTCAAATTATATAAAAGGATTTGGATTACTTAAAAGAGCCAGTAATATGAATGTTTGGGATCATTCCAAAGAACCCAAGCATTTCAAAAGGTCAACTCAACTGCGTGTAGGGTTTGGATCACATTGCTTGGATTGTTGAAACATGGGACTTAACATAACAATAGATTTGGAAAGCTAAAATGATCACAATTAGGGATCACTAAGAATGGTCTCACTAAGATGAATGGTGTGGAACAATAAAATGGCTCAATTTATATAAAGGGATGGGATCACTTAAAAAGAGCCAATTATATGAACATTTGGGATCACTCCAAACAACCGGAGCATTTCAAAAGGTCAGCTCAACTGCGTGAAAGGTTTGGATCACTTCAATTATATAGTTGACAAATGTGCTTGAGCATATCAATTGATTTGGATCACTTTAATTATGTAGTTGACACACGTGCCTGAGCATATCAATTGATTTCGATCACAAAAAATGGCCACAATAGGACGAATGGTGTGGATTGGTAAAATGGCTCAATAAAATGATCCCTTAAAAAGATCCAGTAATATGAATGTCCCTCCAAACAACACATACATTTTAAAAGGTCGGCTAAAGTTTATAAAGGGTTTGCATAACTTTGCTTGGATTGTTGAAACATGGGCTTTAACATATCAATTGATTTGGATAACTAGAAGTGTCCTCAATTACGGATCACTAAAAATGACCCCAATAAGATGAATGGTGTGGATCAATAAAATGTCTAAATTTATATCAATGGATTAGATCACTTAAAAACAGCCAGTAATATGAAAGTTTGGTATCACTCCAAACAACCCAAGCATTTCAAAAGGTAATCTCAATTATGTGAAGGGTTTGGATCACTTTGCTTATTTAGTTTAAATTGATAAACTATTAAGTAGACGAAAAGATTTTAAAAGGCGCTAATCAAACTCCCCCCCCCCCCCCCCCCCCCCCCTCGACTTAACCATAATACTAGTTGCTCTCTAAGCTTTGGCACTAATACGCCTTTAATCCAAAAGGTGTAATTTCAATATGAATGTTTGGTACCACTCCAAACAATCAAAACATTTCAAAAGGTTAGCTCAACTATTTGAAGGGTTTCGATCACTTTGGTTGGATTGTTGAAACATGGGACTTGGCATATCAATTGATTGGGATTGCTAAAAAAGGGCTTCAACTATGGATCATTAAAAATGACCTCAGTAAGGAGAATGGTTTGGATCAATAGAATGGCTCAATTTATATAACGGGTTTGCATCTCTTAAAAAGAGAGAACAATATGAACATTCAGAATCACTCCAAACAATCCAAGGATTTCAGAAGGTCAGCTCAACTGGGTGAAGGGTTTGGATCACTTTGCTTATGGTGTTGAAACATGGGCCTTAGCATTGTACATTGATTTGGATCACTAAAATTGGCCTTAATAAGACGAATGGTGTGGATCAATAAAATGGGAAATTTATATAAAGGATTTGGACCACAGAAAAAGTGCTAGTAATACGAACGTTTAGGATCACTCCAAATAACCCAAGCATCTCAAAAGGTCAGCTGAACTGTATGAAGGGTTTGGATCACGTTGCTTAGATTGTTGAAATATGGGCCCTAACATATCAATAAATTTGGATAACTAAAAATGGCCCCAAGAAGATGAATGGTGTGAAACAATAAAATGTCTTAATTTAAATAAAGGATTTCGATCGATTAAAAAGAGCAGTAATATGAATGTATAGGATAAATCCAAGCAACCCAAGCATTTCAAATGGTCAGCTCAACTATGTGAAGGGTTTGGATCACTTAGCTTGGATTATTTAAACATTGTGCCTCAATATATCAATTGATTTGGATCACTAAAAATGGCCTCAATTGTGGATCATTAAAAATGGCCTCAATTAGATGAATGGTGTGTATTAATAAAATGGTTCAATTTATATAAAGGGTTTGGATTACTTGAAAAGAGATCGTAATATGAACATTTGGGATCACTCCAAACAACCAAAGCAAAGGCCAGCTAAACTGTGTGAAAGGTTTGGATTAATTTGCTTCGATTGTTGAAACATTGGCCTTACTATATCAATTGATTTTAATCGCTAAAAATGGCCACAATTATGGATCGCTAAAAATGCCCACAATAAGATGAATGGTGTAGATCAATAAAATGGCCCAATTTATATAGTGTTTGGATCACTAAAAAGGGTCAGTAATATGAACGTTTGGGATCACTACAAACAACCCAAGCATTTCAAAAGGTCAACTCAATTGTGTGAAGGGTTTGGATCACTTTGCTTGGATTGTTGAATCATGGGCCTTACTATATCAAGTGATTTGGATCACTAAAAATGGCCTCAATTATGGATCATTAAAAATGGTCGCAATAAGACGAATGGTATGGATAAATAAAATGGCTCAATTTATATAAAAGGGTTTGGATGACTTAAAAAGAGCCAGTAATAAACGTTTGGGATCACTCCAAACAACCCAAGCATTTCAAAAGATCAGCTCAACCGTGTGAAGCGTTTGGATAACTTTGCTTGGATTGTTGAAACATGGGCGTTAACATATCAATTGATTTGGATCGATAAAAATAGCCTCAATTATGGATCGCTAAAAATGGCCTCAATAAGGAGAATGGTATGGATAAATAAAATGGCTCAATTTATAAAAAGGGTTTGGATCACTTAAAAAGAGCTAGTGATATGAACATTTGGGATGACTCCAAACAACCCAAGCATTTCAAAAGGTCAGCTCAATTGTGTGAAGGGTTTGGATCACTTTGGTTTACTGTGGAAGCATGGGCTGTAGCATATCAATTGATTTAGATCGCAGAAAATGGCGTGAATTATTGTTCATTAAAAAAAAGCCTTAACAAGATGAATTGTGTGCATCAATAAAATGGCTCAATTTATATGAAAATGGCGTGAATTATTGTTCATTAAAAACGGCCTCAACAAGATGAATGGTGTGGATCAATAAAATGGATCAATTTATATAAAAGGGTTTGGATCAATTAAAAAGAGCTAGTAATATGAACATTTGAGATCAGTCCGATAAGACGAATGGTATGGATCAATAAAATGGCTCAATTTATATAAAGGGTTTAGATCACTTAAAAAGAGCTAGTAAAATGAACGATTGTGATCACTACAAACAAACCAAGCATTTCAAAAGGTCAACTCAACTGTGGGAAGGGATAGGATCACTTTGCTTGGATTGTTGAAACAAGGGCCTTACCATATTAATTGATTTAGATCACTAAAAATGGCTTCAAATATAGATCCTTTAATATGGCCCCTATAAGACGAATGGTATGGATCGGTGAAATGACTCAAATTATATAATGGGTTTGGATCACTTAAAAAGAGCCAGTAATATGAACGTTTAGGATCATTCCAAACAACCCAAGCATTTCAAAAGGTCAGCTCAACCGCGTGAAGGGTTTGGATCACATTGCTTGGATTGTTGAAACATGGGACTTAACATAACAATTGATTTGGAAAGCTAAAATGACCACAATTATGGATCAATAAGAATGGCCTCACTAAGACGAATGGTGTGGATAGATAAAATGGCTAAATTTATATAAAGGGTTGGGATCACTTAAAAAGAGCCAATTATATGAACATTTGGGATCATTCCAAACAACCGTTGCATTTCAAAAGGTCAGCTCAACCGCATGGAGGGTTTGGAACACTTTAATTATATAGTTGACATATGTGCATGAGCATATCAATTGATTTGGATCACAAAAATTGGCCACAATAGGACGAATGGTGTGGATTGGTAAAATAGCTCAATAAAAGGATCACTTAAAAAGATCCAGTAATATGAACGTTAGGAATCACTACGAACAACACAAGCATATCAAAAGGTTGGCTAAAGTTTATGAAGGGTTTGTATAACTTTGCTTGGATTCTTGAAACATGGGCCCTAACATATCAATTGATTTGGATAACTAAAAATGTCCTCAATTACGGATCACTAAAAATGATCCCAATAAGACGAATGGTGTGGATCAATAAAATGGCTAAGCTTATATAAATGGATTAGATCACTTAAAAACAGCCAGTAATATGAAAGTTTGGTATCACTCCAAACAACCCAAGCATTTCAAAAGGTAAGCTCAATTATGTGAAGGGTTTGGATCACTTTGCTTGGAAAGTTGAAACATGGGCCTTAGCAAAACAATTGATTTGGATCGCTAAAAAAGGCCTAAAATTATGGATTACTAAAAATGACCTCAATAAGACGGAAAGTGTTGAACAGTAAGATGGCTCAATTTTTATGAAGGGTTTCGAACAATTAAAAAGTGCTAGTAATATGAATGTGTGGTATCACTCCAAACAACCCAAGCATTTAAAAAGATAAGCTCAACTGTGTGAAGGGTTTGGATCACTTTGCTTGGATTGTTGAAACATGTGCCTTAGCATATGAATTGATTTGGATCACTGAAAATGGCCTCAACTGTGGATCACTAAAAACGGCCTCAATAAGACAAATGGTGTCGATCAATAAAATGCCTCAATTTATATAAAAGGTTTGGATCAATTAAAAAGAGCCACTAATATGAACCTTTGGGATCACTCCAAACAATCCAAGCATTTCAAAAGGTTAGCTCAACTGAGTGAAGGGTTTGGATCACTTTGCTTAGATTGTTGAAACATTGGCATAAACATATCAATTGATTTGTATGATTAAAAACGGCATCAATAAGATGATTGGTGTGGCTCAATTTATATAAAGGGTTTGGATTATTTTAAAAGAGCCAGTTATATGAATGTTTGGTATCATTCCAAATAATCTAAGCGTTTCAAATGCTCTGCTGAACTACGTGACGGGTTTGGGTCACATTCCTTAGATTGTTGAAACATGGGCCTGACCATATCAATTGTATTGGATCGTTAAAAATGGCCTCAATAAGACGAATGGGTTGGATCAATAAAATGGCCCTATTTATATGAAGGGTTTAGATCACTTAAAATGTACCAGTAATATGATCGTTTGGTATCACTCCAAACAACCCAAGCATTTCAAAAGGTTAGCTCAACTGTTTGAAGGGTTTGATCACTTTGCTTGGATTGTTGAAACATGGAACTTAGCATATCAATTGATTTGGATCGCTAAAAATGGCCTTAATATAGCGAATGGTGTGGATCGATAATTTTCTCAATTTATATAACGGGTTTGTATCTCTTAAAAAGAGCCGATAATATGAACTTTCGAAATCACTCTAAACAACCCAAGGATCTCAGAAGGTTAGCTCAATTGGGTGAAGGGTCTGGATCACTTTGCTTATGTTGTTGAAACATTGCCCTTAGCATACCAATTGATTCAGATCACTAAAATTGGCATTAATACGATGAATGGTGTGGATCGATAAAATTGCTCAATTTATATAAATGGTTTAGATCACAAAAAAAAAAGCTAGTAATATGAACGTTTGGGATCACTCCAAACAACCCAAGCATTTCAAAAGATCAGCTCAACCACGTGAAGGGTTTGGATAACTTTGCCTGGATTGTTGAAACATGGGCCGTAATATATCAATTGATTGCGATAACTAAAAATGGCCCCAATATGACGAATGATGTGGATCAATAAAATGGCTTAATTTATATAAATGGATTGGATCACTTAAAATGGGCCAGTAATATGAACGTTTGAGATCACTCCAAACCAGTGTTCGCAGTATCGGTATCGCGTTATGTTTCGCACCCTTGGGATACAGATACATATCGCGTATCGCTAGGGATATATTAGCTGTATCAGATAATGTATCGCACTTTTTAGGAAACATGGGGAAACATTGGGAAATTGATTGAATTTTTCAATGAAACTTTAGGGATTGTTAAAATGGACCTTAGTATACACATTTAAATCATAATATGTAAAAAAAAAGGTCCACATAATGGAGTTCCTTTGTAAATGGATCCTAAGCTATACACTGTCTGACTGAATTGATGCAACTATTGTTTAAATTGATTCTATAAGATATATAAATGTAAAAAGATATTAATGAAAACTCAACCAATTCATTGACAAAGTAAAACAAGCAAGAGAGTTGAGAAATATACCTATGGATGATGCAACTGACTGAGTATCCTCCAAATGCAATTTTGACTATCCTAGTTCAACGCAATTCAAGTTACCTTATATCGCTTAGATCTGTATGAGGACTTAATAAAACCTAGAAAATGACTAACTACACTCAACAAAATATGACCCCTTCGCTTCGATTGTTGAAAC
Source organism: Liriodendron chinense (assembly GCA_003013855.2). Taxonomy (NCBI): domain Eukaryota; kingdom Viridiplantae; phylum Streptophyta; class Magnoliopsida; order Magnoliales; family Magnoliaceae; genus Liriodendron; species Liriodendron chinense. The sequence continues at coordinate 24,802 of PVNU02000133.1, read as the reverse complement.
ATGGGCCTTGACATATCAATTGATTTGGATCACTAAAAACGGTCTCAATAAGACGAATGGTGACGGCTCAATTTGTATAAATTGGATCACTTAAAAAGTGCCAGTAATATGAACGTTTGGGATCACTCCAAACAACCCAAGCATTTCAAAAGATCAGCTCACTTGTGTGAAGGGTTTGGATCACTTTGCTTAGATTGTTCAAAAATGAGCCTTAACATATCAATTGATTTGGATGACTAAAAATGGCCTCAATTATGGATCATTAAAAATGGACTCAATAAAACGGATGGTGTGGATCAATAAAATGGCTCAATTTATATAAAGGATTTAGATAACTTAAAAAGAGCCAGTAATATGAACGTTTGGGATCACTCCAAACAACCCAAGCATTTCAAAAGATCAGCTCAACCGTGTGAAGGGTTTGGATAACTTTGCTTGGATTGTTGAAACATGGACGTTAACATATCAATTGATTTGGATCGATAAAAATGGCCTCAATTATGGATCGCTAAAAATGGCCTCAATAAGGCGAATGGTATGGATAAATAAAATGGCTCAATTTATATAAAGGGTTTGGATCACACTTAAAAAGAGCTAGTAATATGAACATTTAGAATGACACCAAACAACCTAAGCATTTCAAAAGGTCAGCTCAATTGTGTGAAGGGTTTGGATCACTTTGGTTTACTGTGGAAACATGGGCTGTAGCATATCAATTGATTTAGATCGCAGAAAATGGCGTGAATTATTGTTCATTAAAAAAAAGCCTCAACAAGATGAATGGTGTGGATCAATAAAATGGCTCAATTTATATGAAAATGGCGTGAATTATTGTTCATTAAAAAAGGCCTCAACAAGATGAATGGTGTGGATCAATAAAATGGATCAATTTATATAAAAGGGTTTGGATCGGTTAAAAAGAGCCAGTAATATGAACATTTGATATCAGTCCGATAAGACGAATGGTATGGATCAATAAAACGGCTCAATTTATATAAAGGGTTTAGATCACTTAAAAGGAGCTAGTAATATGAATGATTGGGATCACTACAAACAAACCAAGCATTTCAAAAGGTTAGCTCAACTGTGGGAAGGGATAGGATCACTTTGCTTGGATTGTTAAAACATGGGCCTTACCATATTAATTGATTTAGATCACTAAAAATGGCTTCAAATATAGATCCTTTAAGATGGCCCCTATAAGACGAATGGTATGGATCGGTGAAATGACTCAAATTATATAATGGGTTTGGATCACTTAAAAAGTGCCAGTAATATGAACGTTTGGGATCATTCCAAACAACCCGAGCATTTCAAAAGGTCAGCTCAACTACGTGAAGGGTTTGGATCACATTGCTTGGATTGTTGAAACATCGGACTTAACATAACAATTGATTTGGAAAGCTAAAATGACCACAATTATGGATCACTAAGAATGGCCTCACTAAGACGAATGGTGTGGATCAATAAAATGGCTCAATTTATATAAAGGGTCGGGATCACTTAAAAAGAGCCAATTATATGAACATTTGGGATCACTCCAAACAACCGTAGCATTTCAAAAGGTCAGCTCAACCGCATGGAGGGTTTGGAACACTTTAGTTATATAGTTGACACATGTGCCTAAGCATATCAATTGATTTGGATCACAAAAATGGCCACAATAGGACGAATGGTGTGGATTGGTAAAATAGCTCAATAAAAGGATCACTTAAAAAGATCCAGTAATATGAACGTTTGGAATCACTCCGAACAACACAAGCATATCAAAAGGTCGGCTAAAGTTTATGAAGGGTTTGCATAACTTTGCTTGGATTGTTGAAACATGGGCCCTAACATATCAATTGATTTGGATAACTAAAAATGTCCTCAATTACAGATCACTAAAAATAACCCCAATAAGACGAATGGTGTGGATCAATAAAATGGCTAAACTTATATAAATGGATTAGATCACTTAAAAATAGCCAGTAATATGAAAGTTTGGTATCACTCCAAACAACCCAAGCATTTTAAAAGGTAAGCTCAATTATGTGAAGGGTTTGGATCACTTTGCTTGGAAAGTTGAAACATGGGCCTTAGCAAAACAATTGATTTGGATCGCTAAAAAAGGCATAAAATTATGGATTACTAAAAATGGCCTCAATAAGACGGAAAGTGTTGAATAGTAAGGTGGCTCGATTTTTATGAAGGGTTTCGATCAATTAAAAAGAGCCAGTAATATGAATGTGTGGTATCACTCCAAACAACCCAAGCATTTAAAAAGATAAGCTAAACTGTGTGAAGGGTTTGGATCACTTTGCTTGGATTGTTGAAACATGTGCCTTAACATATGAATTGATTTGGATCACTAAAAATGGCCTCAACTATGGATCACTAAAAATGGCCTCAATAAGACAAATGGTGTCGATCAATAAAATGCCTCAATTTATATAAAAGGTTTGGATCAATTAAAAAGAGCCACTAATATGAACGTTTGGGATCACTCCAAACAATCCAAGCATTTCAAAAGGTTAGCTCAACTGAGTGAAGGGTTTGGATCACTTTGCTTAAATTGTTGAAACATTGGCCTAAACATATCAATTGATTTGTATGATTAAAAACGACATCAATAAGATGATTGGTGTGGCTCAATTTATATAAAGGGTTTGGATTATTTTAAAAGAGCCAGTAATATGAATGTTTGGTATCACTCCAAACAACCCAAGCATTTCTAAATGGTCTGCTGAACTACGTGACGGGTTTGGATCACTTTCCTTAGATTGTTGAAACATGGGCCTTACCATATCAATTGTATTGGATCGCTAAAAATGGCCTCAGTTATGGATTACTAAAAAATGGCCTCAATAAGACGAATGGGGTGGATTAATAAAATGGCCCAATTTATATGAAGGGTTTGGATCACTTAAACTGTGCCAGTAATATGAACGTTTGTTATCACTCCAAATAACCCAAGCATTTCAAAAGGTTAGCTCAACTGTTTGAAGGGTTTGATCACTTTGCTTGGATTGTTGAAACATGGAACTTAGCATATCAATTGATTTGGATCGCTAAAAATGGCCTTAATATAGAGAATGGTGTGGATCGATAATTTGCTCAATTTATATAACGGGTTTGTATCTCTTAAAAAGAGCTGATAATATGAACTTTCGGAATCACTCTAAACAACCCAAGGATTTCAGAAGGTTAGCTCAATTGGGTGAAGGGTTTGGATCACTTTGCTTATGTTGTTGAAACATTGCCCTTAGCATACCAATTGATTCGGATCACTAAAATTGGCATTAATACGATGAATGGTGTGGATCGATAAAATTGCTCAATTTATATAAATGGTTTGGATCACAAAAAAAAGCTAGTAATATGAACGTTTGGGATCACTCCAAACAACCCAAGCATTTCAAAAGATCAGCTCAACCGTGTGAAGGGTTTGGATAACTTTGCTTGGATTGTTGAAACATGGACCGTAACATATCAATTGATTAGGATAACTAAAAATGGCCCCAATAAGACGAATGGTGTGGATAAAAAAAATGGCTTAATTTATATAAATGGATTGGATCACTTAAAATGGGCCAGTAATATGAACGTTTGAGATCACTCCAAACTAGTGTTCGTAGTATCGATATCGCGTTACCTTTCGCACCCTTGGGATACAGATACATATCGCGTATCGCTAGGGATATATCAGTTGTATCAGGTAATGTATTGCACTTTTTGGGAAACATGGGGAAACATTGAGAAATTGATTGAATTTTTCAATGAAACTTCAGGGATTGTTAAAATGGACCTTAGTATACACATTTAAATCATAATATGTAAAAAAAAAAAAAAAAAAAAAAAAAGTCCACATAATAGAGTTCCTTTGTAAATGGATCCTAAGCTATGCCATGTCTGACTGAATTGATGCAACTATTGTTTAAATTGATTCCATAAGATATATAAATGTAAGCAGACATTAATGAAAACTCAACAAATTCATTGACAAAGGGTGTGGATCACTAAAATGGCTAAAATTATATAAAAGTTTCGAATCACTTAAAAAGAGCCAATAATATGAATAATTATTTTAGATCACTTAAAAAGGGCCAATAATTTTAACAATTTGAATAACTTCAAAACCCAAGCATTTCAAAAGGTTAGCCCCATTCGATTACTTAAAATTGCCCAAGCATTTCAAAAAGTTGGCGCATCCTACAAATGGTTTGGTTACCGAAAATACGATCATTCCTATAAATGGTTTGAAAATATCCCCTAATCATATTAACGCTTTGCATCACTGAGTATGAGTCTGATCAAATGACTGATGTATGAGGCCTAATCTATCATTTTAACACTAGATACCTAAGACTTTGCCCAACTCATAGACTGTGGCACATGTGGTATTGAACAACAGTTGTAAAATAACTATTGATATGAAGGGTTTGAATCATTGAAAATGGGCCCTATCATATGAAGGCTTCTTCATAATGAAAGACCTTAGCATGCCCAAAGGTAATTGCAAGCAAACCAGAAAAACCAGCAGCATTGTTTACAAAAGCAAAAGCAATACGTTGCTAATATGACCTAATTGCATTGGTGATATTTTATTCTTAGAGATAGAAGAAAACCTGTAATGTGGAATTCCAAATTATGCTGAAATTGGCCTTTCTGAGTTGTAAATCCATCTTAACACTCATCCAGCATAAGAGTACACAACCTATTTGCCGCAAAGTTCTGACAATGAACCAAAAAACGAAAAGAAAAGAAAACATTCAATAAGTGAAACGACCATTGACATAATACATTAAACAATGATTGAGACCATAAATTAAGATTACTCAATTCAGCATAATACATTAAACAATTGAGGAACCATGAATCTAAATCACTCAAAACAACATATTACATGAAAAAAATGGGATTCAAGATTCTTGACCAGGCTACCAGAAAATAGGGCATTGCGACATTGCTAATCCATGAATCTAGATCAACCACACAACAAAATGACACTACTACACCATGAATGCAGACCAATCAAAAAGCAAATTAACAATAAAACAAAGAGTTAAAATACAGACATCAACATCTATCAAAAGCAAAAGAGACTAAACAATGCATCCATTTCATTCAAACAACAAAAGAACGATAATAAACCCAACAAAACACATGAATCAAATTCACTCAAACATGAAGTGGGAGTCTTGGTCTCCTCACCTACATGAAAAACAGAGAATTATCGTCCCCATCTCATCTCTGTAATTTCTTTAAAAAGAGTGAAAGGTGCAAAAGATCCAAGAAAAAAGAATCAAGTGCTCTCAATTATGACTGCCCATTTAAGGTATGATTTCATCATGGCATTCTAATATTATAGATATCCATCTTTGATCTCCATGATGTAATGCATAGGATAATCCAATATTCTACAAAATATGCTAACATTGAATGCATCAGGAAAAGATGCATAGATTATGTTGTAGCTGTTATTCTTTCTTTGAGATCTTTGCATTCTGTGCATTCATGTTGAAATAAAAAATAAGGATAGATTTTCTGCATCATCTAAAGATTAGGGCCAATAATACTTGTTGTGTTCTTCTTTTTTCTTTTTTATTAGTACTCATTAATGTGTAATGGGAGCTTGGGGGGGGGGGGGGATCCCAATACCATGTTCCCCAGAGATAGTTAGGAAGGCACAAGCATTATGTGCAAGCGCGCGCTGCTAATCAAGTTAAAACGAAGTGATCTCAACCTCTTCACCAAGATCTTCCTTGTAGGACTTCCCATTTTTAGTGGGAGATCATGTTAAGAAACAAAAGCCTAGAAGTTATCGTGTTAACAAACAAATGCCTAAAAGTTATCAAAGCAATATGTGCATGCACACGCTGCTAATCAAGTGTTAAAACGAGTTTACCATTTTTAGTGGGATATCGTGTTAAGAAACAAAAGCCTAGAAGTTATCATGTTAAGAAAAAGGAAAAAAGAAAAGGAAAAGCCTGGAAGTCATCGTGGTAAGAAACAGATGCCTAGAAGTGATCAAATGCAACCCCTGGTGAAAAATCACTAAGAAAAAGAAAATGATGACTGATTAATGGAAAATAAATAAGAAAAATATTTTTCTTGAGATATTTTTCATAAGAGAACTGAAAATTTATTACAAGCGCACCAAAAAGCACAAAAAGACTACGACCCAACTCTACCACTAAAAAAAAAAAAAGAAGAATAGAAATTGGCAGATTTAACTGCCTATACATAAGAAGCCCAGTCCAACGCATTACAATGAATTTATTTCCTTACGTTCCCCTCAAATGGATGAGAAATTGACAACAATCTCCTGTTTCAAAAACATCACCTATTGTGTTCCCCCAAATGGATGAGAAATTGAGAATAATCTCCTGTTTCAAAAACATCACTTATTGCGTTCCCCCAAATGGACCACCTGCCAGAATGAGCAATCTCCAACAGAATTTCATAGTTTTTCTCACCCCTCCTCCATGCCAAGCCCACAAAAGATTAGACACCGACTTCGGCATTATCCAATCGATATGGAAGGCATGAAGAAAGTGGTCCCACACCCAACAAATATAAATGAAATGGATGAGAAAAACAGTAATGAAGAATGATAGAAAGAAATATCCACAGAGTTGTGTTAGAAATAGATAGAACCAAGTGATTAGAAAGGATTAGTGAAAATATCCACAGGAAATTCCCTAACAAACATTCAAAGAAGGCCCTTCTCAATGCATATATACCTTGGATTTGCTATCAGGCCAAGGTACAGGAGACCCATATCCCTCGGGGAGAGAAACCAGACACATTGGAGGTGACTTAGGACAACTCCTCTCCCAATGTCAATAGCTTTACAGCTTCCTGACGTTGCCTTCAGCATCAATACAAGGAATATAATTGTGTTTGCTCTTCAGGCTACACAATTTCCATGTGTAATGACTCTTGAATCTAATTGAGGCCCTGCAATCGTTGTCTTCTCCCCTCTTCTTCGAGCTGAAATTCTCGTCTTCCATCTTCTCTGCAGGTTCCTGATCTGCCAAAGTATTTGGATCGGCATCTCCTTCCACATCTCCTTCGATCTCTCTATCTTGATCATCTTCTTCTCCTCCTCCTCCTTGGCCGTGGGAGTTTCTATGTCTAAGACCGTTGAGAGAGAGAAAAGAGAGAGGGGGTGTGGGGTTTCTTGGGCGAGAGGGCGAGAGACGACCGTTAAGAAAAAAGTGAGAGGAGCGAAGGCGCTGGGATGGATTTGAAATGGCCGTTTTCTTCGGCAGGAAGCAAACGCCTTTATAGGGAGCGGATTAGGAAATTGGAATGCGTCCCGACTTACTCAGAACGCTCTTATCGTACTGAGTAAACTCAGTTGGGCCCAGTGTAAATGTATGTAGTTTATCTACACCGTCCATCCACTTTTCCAGATCATTTAAGGGGTTGAAACCAAATTCGAAGCATATCCAAAACCCAGGTGGACCATACCACAAGAAAAAGTGGGTTTAATGATTTCCACCGTTGAAACCTTTCGAGGGCCCGCAGTGATGTTTATTTATCATCTAACCTGTTCACAAGATCACACAGGCATTGATGAAGGTTAAAAACAAATATCAGCTTGATCCAAAACTTCCGTGGACCTCAAGAATTTTTCAACGGTACAGGTTCAATTCGCATTGTTTCCAGTGGTGTGGTCCACTTAAGCTTTTTCTATGCTTCATTTTTTGTCTCAAGACACAAAATTATCTTTTAAAATGGATAAACGGAGTGGATGAAATACATAAATCACGGTGGACCCCGCAGAGTTTACTTAGTACGCAATCTGCTTCTGCGGATTAGGTTCGGCCCGGCTTCACGCAACACGGTGTGGCCCTGATCCTGGCGCCCCACCTTGATGTATATATTATATATCCACTCCGTATATCCGTTTTTTCAGATCATTTTTATGGCAAGAGAGAAAAAAATGAAGGATATAAAAGTCCCAGGTGGAACACACCACAGGAAAGAATGGTGAGTGACCATTAAAAGCTTTTTGTGGGCCACAAAAATTGGATCAAGAAGATATTTGTGTTTTACCTTCATCCAGGTGGTTGTGGCCTTATCAATAGGTTGAATAGAAAATAAAAATTACATTGAGCATCACTGTGAGCGCTCAATTACCACTGTTTCCTACGGTATGGTCCATTTGAGATATGGATCTAGTTAATTTTTTACTCATGCCCTAAAATTATATTTTAAAATTGATGGGCAGCGTGGATATACAATTTATATATCAAGGTGGGCCCACTATCAGGGTCGCACCATTTTGGGTGATGATGGGCTGGGTCGCAACTCATCCTCTTCAAACCAAGCCCATTGAAAAAGCTCTTCTGGGCTCGGCTCGGCTCGAAAAAGCTTGATTCGACTTGATTTGTAGGATGAATCAAGCCAAGCCAAGCCAAGCGTATTTTTTGGGCTCGTTGAAAATTTCAGCCGAGCTCGAGCTAGATTGAGCTTAATTCGGCTCGGTTCAAAATCAAGCTTGGATCGACTCGATTTTTTTTTTTAATATATAATATATAAAAGGTTATATTTCATTAGACCTGCCCCACCTTACAAACCCTAAATCCCTTTCTGGTTTTTTCATTCGAGTGCCCTTGCCCACCCAGCTGCCCCCTAGCCTAACCCAACACCCGGCCAAACTGGCTCGGCTTGCCTGATGGCCAGATTCTCTCCTCTCCTCTCTCTCCATTCCTCTCTCTCTCTCTCTCTCTCTCTCTCTCTCTCTCTCTCTCTCTCTCCTCTCCCTCATCTCTGATCTCTCTCCCTGGCTAGCCAACGACCGGCCTAACCCGTATTGGTACTGGATTGTAAAATCTAGATAAATGGTATTATAATCTGAATATTGATTATGTATTTATCTGTTTCAAAATAGATAATAGAAGATTGTTTTAAAAACATATAGTAGAGAATGTTTTTGAAAGAAAGACAATAAATCAACTCATCGTATAGTCGAGGCGTGATTAAAGATCACTTGATTTGAAGTTGTTACTGCCCTCCCTTAGATGATTTCCTTAGTGCAATAGGATCAATGGACAGCCAACTTCCAGGATACTAACGACTATTGCCTGGTCACGAGGTTGCACTCCATACTCAGACCCGAACCACTCTTTGTAGGCTTAACCCGAAGAAGAACAGAATCACAAAGTGCAGAAAATCGAAAGTGCAAAGATGAATTTCGAATGAATGAAATAGAGATTATCATAAGTCTTTTTACAGACTTCGAAATATGTCTCGAATGGGTGTTTAAGCACCCATTAAACAGAGTTGCAATGATTCTGTTTTCAAGCAAAACGACCATTGGGCTTCTCTGCAAAAGAAAACTGTTATTGGGCTTGATTCAAATTGCGGCTCAATGGATATGTCTTTTGGCACACGTCACACGGCCATGGCCCGACCGGCCGACCAGCACGTGAGCGTGCGGTTTTAGGCATAGTGGGAGGCTTTGGGCATAACTCCCCCAACAATCAATTTCACATGTCCCTTGAAGGGCTTATGCCCTTATGCTAAAACCTAATCTTATAGCCTAGAGAATTTCCCAACTCAAATTCGATGTGGGACTATCTTCTTGCACAAGAAGACAAATCCGAAAAGCACTACCAAAAGTTTGGAGGGAAGTTTTAAAAATTTCAAAACATTTGATTTTTATTTATTTTGAAGCAATAAAATACAACAATCTCTCACGTGATTCAAAATAAACTTTTCGGGTTAAACAAGAATAGTTGTGCCTAATATCGATGTCAATTCGACTTAAATCGATACTTAGAGTATGCAAGATAGGTCTACAGGAGTCAAGTGACATAGTCTTAAACAAGACTCCTTTAATTGTAAATCACGTATATAAGCAACTCACACAATTCTTCACACTACAGGTGGTTCTGCGATTTGGTGCTTTTTGGCCATCCACCATTTCTTGGATTTTCATGAGTGCTCTAGAGAATTCGCTCAAATTCTCATAGGAAGCGGCCCCTCCACACTTATATAGGTGAATTCCATCAAGTGTATGGAGTTGAGTTCACACACACATCATGTTGAGGCCCATTTGCGCCAATCAATTCATAAGGCTGTAAAATGCTTATTTATAGTCTGGTTTGTAAGAGACTTGTGGGCTATGCTAGTCAAATGCCAACTTTTTAACTTCATAGACCGACTAAAGGAGAACACCTTGCATGATTAGTGAGCCGGTAAACGGGAACTTCAGGCTGAATTTCGATTGTGTGTGTCCCACTTAGACGAGGGGTCACACCAAATTGTAGGTCAATATAGTTCTTTCGGGCCGGGACTGTCAACAATAATTCCCCCCCAACAAAAGAAAAGATAGAACTTGTTATTTAAATGAACCTTCTTCTCCTATTTCATAAAGTCCCACGTCGGAACACAGTCAGCACTCACCCCAATTTTCATGATTCTGATCCTATCTTGATTACGTCTCACTCCCTTGTTCGACAAATGGTCCATTCGTATACAATACTAATATTGTAGTGGGTATAGTTTAGTGGTAAAAGTGTGATTCGTTCTATTAACAACTGAAATAGTTAGCGGGTCTTTCGGTTTGATTCATATTCCGATCAAAAACTTTACATGTCCGATTGGCGTATTTCCGATGAGTAGAGCCAATAGGATGAATAAAAAAAAAAAGAGTTCTGAACCATGAACTTTATACCGCGCACATTACTTAGATGGGCCCTAGAAAGTCACGTAGGAGGGAGTAAAGAAATAGAAAGTGAAGAAGTAGAATATGAAAGATAATATGAAATTCAGAAATGAAAAGGGATCGAATTTTCTTTGTATTGAAACAATTAAGGATCACCGAAGTAATGTCTAAACCCAATGATTCAAAGCAAAGATAAAGGATACCGGAACAAGGAAACGCCATTTTTCTCACTTTCAAAGATGGAATAGATCCGCTAATATGCCCAATGTCCCCGCTGCAATATGATGAGAGGCTATTCCTCCCTGGAACAAAGGGATCAAAACCTTCTGCGCCCCACGCTGGATTTACAGATTGTACTTTTCTAGTTAGGCCATAAGGATCGGACACCCATATTCCAGGATCAACGATGATGACAATATCAGTTCTTTGAAGGAAATGCACATAGATTTTAGATCTCTCATTGCTTCTTTTAAAGGTATGTTCCTTTGTTCTTCCTTTTTCTTACGATGCAATTTCTTTGGTCTCAGTTTTAACTCCATAATCTCTGATTTTTTAGGGTTTTGTTTCATCTCTCTCTCTCTCTCATTTTTTTTTTTTTTTTTTTGCAATGAAGGTTACGGTGATTGCTGAAACGAGCAGATTTGGAACATCTGTTTTGAATCTGGTGAGATTAGAGCTTGGAATTTTTAGATTCATGGTTTTGAGGATTGTATCTGGTCCTTGTTGGTGGATGATCTAGTTTGAAGGGTTTATGGACAGTGGGCCCCACCTTCTGCAAAGAGAGTTGGAACTGGTCTCACCATCCATTTTGCAGGCCCTTGATTGGACAACGGCCCCATCCAACGGCCCGTGGAATTGTCTGATCAGGTGATTGTTGGGCCTCGTGCATTCCGTAGTGGGCCCCATCCAACGGCCCATGGAATTTGAAGGTGGAGTCCAATTTTCGGTTTAAAGAACTGTCACCACTGGATTGTTCCCTTAACTTCATATTTAGGATAAAACGCTGAACCGGTCTGTTGAATTGCAATTATAAAACACAATTTCCTTCCTTTCACATAAGATTTGGTTTAGATTGGGAGTTATTGGGGTCACATTTCAGGTTCTTCTTCTTTTTTTTTTTTTGTTCTTCTCTATATTTGATTTTCCAGATCTGTTATTGTGATCCATCTCGTTTCATCTAGGAAAATAGCTTTTTCCATCTGTTTTGATGGATTCACGTGAATGTCTCTTTCATTAATGTTCACCATACGACTTGTTTTTGTGTGTGAATTAGCATGGGGCAGAAGGTTTGAGAGAATGTCAGCCCCGCATGACATGCCCGGTTCCCACCATCAGATGGCACGTTTGTCAGAGATCTGGCACCCATTTATTTTCATATGGAGACTTAAATAAGCAGGTGCATCTTTATCTCTCTTAAGTACTACCATATACGAATAATATAATCTTCATAAAATAGTTGCATCATCCTATGCATTTATATCTGCTTACTCCTACCTCAATATCTGATGGAATGGTCAGTGGTTTTTTGCCTTTGCGTAAACAAAAGGACAAAAGAAAAAAATAAAAAATCATCTCTACTTTGTTGCTTATTTTTTGACACCCTTCTATATGTATACAAATGTGAGTGGAAACAACATCCATGGACCTATTCCATCCTTATTTGGAACAATTGCTAGGTTGGAAACTTTATAAGTCGACATTCGCATTTGCTATATAGACTGAACTCGATTAGTGCTTATTTGATCCTTTGTTTTGTTTTTTAATGTAAATTGATGGTCTCCTTTCTCTCAGAACTGGTCTGCATGGTTTTCTTGTTCATGTCCTCTGAAATAATATATAAACATATTTGGCATCTTACACTTGTTATTCACATTTGTTTTGTGGCAAGTTTGTTTGGTTGGAAAAGAATGAAAATCTATTGGTTGTACTTTAAATAATTCTCTACCTATCAGTAGGCAGCAATAAAAAAATTAGTTCTGAGCTTGAATTGGTAGTAGAGTCCTGTCGGAAGCGGTGGTTCAGTTGTGGTGCATTAGTGGAACTTCTAGCAGCCAAGTTCTCCCATCAATGTTTTTAGATGGTACCTTATGGCTTGTCCCCAATACACATATCTAAGTACTAATTTCACTCTTGTATTTGTGCATGTTCCATTCTAGACAGTGTAGGAAAAGTAGATTAATTAGTTTCCATTGTAGTAACTTGTATTAGTAGGTGATTTCACAGATATACAGTTCTGAATGTGAAACTTTATCAAGAATGGGAAATAACATTTCTGTCTCAAATGTTATGTTACTTTAGATCTTAGTAGCTGATTTGTTGCAAGTAGCACAAGTAATGCGGCTGGAGGATGAAATAGATGTAACCAATGACATTGGAACAGCAAGTGCAATTCTCTTTACATATAGACCATTCAAACTGTTGGGCAGATTGTGGATGGTCCATGGCTTGACAATCACATTGATGCAGCAATCCTAATGATCCAATCGGTGGCTATCTAATGGATGATTAGAAGTAAAATAATGAGTGGTCCAAATTCAATGAGCAATATCTTGCGTTCCCTTTGATTTCAGTGGTAAGTTCAGTCTCTGTTTCAGATTCAGTACTTGGTGGTAATTTGTGTTTTTCCCATGCCAGTTGCAAGATGATTATATTTTGGATGGCATCTACTTCATGGCTGATAAATTGTAGAGGGAAGAACCAAGATAACACCACCTCCCACAATTTTAGAGGGAAGAACAGATAATAGAGATCCAAAAAGTTCCTGACAAACGAACTGTTGGAATTTATCCAAGTGAACAATATGATACACTTTAATGATTTTTTCAAGGGAGAATGTGTAAAATCAGTTCTAGGTTGTTGGCTTTCATTTACTATATCTGTCATTTTTTATGTAGCTGGAAGACTGAGGTATAGCTTCCTAAAACTTTTGCAGGATGGCCCTCTGAACGAACGGAAAATCACAACGCTATGTTGCATTTTACCTGTATACATGTAAACCCCTTCATTCATTAAAGTCTCTTAGTTTTTGTCATAAGTTTCAAACTTATCTTGGGCAGGTCATCTTGTATAATTTCAAGTCATTCACTGCACTAATACTTTCTTCTAATGGCTGAGATTAGGTTTCATGTTTGTGGTAAAGGTTCCTACCATTGGAATCGGTTTTGTTTGATTATGGGACTGGCTGTCTGTCACCCTTAAAGTGTACAAAAAGAAACTTCTATCTTTTTTAGCACGGGCCAAGTCCATGTTCACCATTGACTAATGAACATGATTGTTTTGTTTGAGATTGCGGTCACTATTTCTGATAAAACTGAAGATGTGTGTTTTGTGTTCCTATGGGGTAGCAAGGACAAGAAGTACAAGATTAGCCTTGTTAATGAGCAGGTTTGTTGAATGAACAGTGGAGGATGATCTAGCTTTTTCTTGGCCAAGTATTGTAAAAAAATTCTCTTTTATTTTCTAGACTTGACTGGTGGAGCAGTGGAGGGCCTGCTATTTAGAAGGGTGCTGCATACCAGGAAATTACAATAATAGATAGAGGTTCTTAGTTGCAAATGGAACATATAGTAATTTATGGTTGTATGTGTTTTTTTTCCTCTCGAGAATTTCAAGAAATTCTCTATTAGTAGGGTTCCAGAGTATCAATTATGCATTTTTTTTTTCTATTGATCATGTCCCATTTTCCTTTTACTAATTTGTGAGTTACCTATACTGAGATTGGCGTATTTAAAATAAAAATGGCAATATAGATCCAACCCAAGCTTTGAAATTTATACCCTGAGAAAAACGTGTCCCATATGTACCTTCGATAGCTATTTGAGGTTCTTTAATTGCATGTTTTTATTCTTTTGAAGCATGTTTCTAATTGTAGTGCTTTGAGTCGAAGGATTCTTTTTATGTAACTTTAGGACCATTCTTGAAGCCATCAAACTTGAAGTTGAGCGAATTTGTTTGAATCTTTCCAGTGCTGAAAGAGAGAGAGAGAGAGAGAGAGCTTTGTTATCAATTGGTACTGATCTCACAACTATGGATCCAAATGGACTACCTGATGATTCCTACATGTGAAGATTGTCCAAAGTTGTAAACATTCTTGCATTGCTGGGACAAAGCTGTATCTTTATGACATTTCCCCTGTTACTGTATATGCATGTGTTCTATAGCAATAGTTTTTCTCTTTTATTAAAAAATTAATACAAAATAATTTTACTTTCTGATTTATTTTCTTGTGCTATACGCCCGCAATTTGGAGATGAATGAGCTCAATAGATAGATTTGACTTTTATATTGATGTCTAACCGCGTCATATGTTTTGCAGGTTGAAACAGCAGCTTGTTCCACACCATTCTAAGCCAGGCAAAATCCTACCTTAGAATTGTCTTCCAACAAGATGAAATTGTCTGTAGATAACAAGAGAAATATTTTGATTATCAGTTTAAAGATCTATATGGTCAGCAGGGATATCTGATCTTGTGAGTATGTGTTAATGCCATTTTAATCTGTAATAAATGATGTAAATAGTTTTGTGGGTGACACTGTAGATATCAAAGCCTTCATACTAGTGTATTTTCTCCAATGGTTATGTTGAAACAATATTAATGAATTTAAGCATGGAGTGATAGGGTTTTGGGACAGGGACAGGGATTTGTGGTGGTGACTGCTGTTCGCTCACCTCAAGTGCAAGGCTGCGATGTAGTAATAATTCTCGGTAAGACCGATGTCGATCCTCAGGGATTGTCGTAACAATTCTAAGTTTTATAACTACGATGGGATAAATTCAGATTTGTAATGATGGATGGTAATTAAGGACATAAATCTATCTACTTAAGAACTAAATCAAGGAAATAAACACTAGAGCGCCAAGGATCCACTAATAAACATTCACAATGCCAATTCAAATCATTCAAGCCAATCACTCAATTGGAATCAGAGTTCTATCCCTAACCAATCGGAATATAGAGCAATCAAATCATCATAATGTATCTAACATAGATGAATCATCCACTGATATGGTTCTCTCATAAACAACTAAGGCATTGGGTGTATTCAATCACACAACCCAATCCTTCACAAAACAAGCAAGATCATATTCATGATTCTTCCTCAAACCTTGTCACTAGACTTGACTTAGAAGCATGAATTGAACTTCTATTGAACCAAAACCAGTACATAAACACCTATCTCAGATTAAATCAAAAGATAAAAACCCCTTCTAGTTTAGTTCTAGATAAGCACTTAGGAAACTTGGTTTGTAAGATCCCCTAGCATCCAACATATCATGATGGAGCTAGGATCTCTACAACCCAAAATCCTATCAATCAACACCTCTATTAAGAAATCTCAGTAATCAAAACATCTCATGTAAGAGCAATCACAAGAGATAGAAGATTAACTAAAAATACTAACTTTATTTCAAACTAGAACTAGAAGTGTTCTTCATAAAATAAAAAAGTACTTGAATTAATTAGAATTAAACATTGTAAACAACTAAAAGCTTCACCTCTTAGCCCTAGCTAAGAGGTTTAGCCAACCATTAATAGGTTAAACTAAAGCACAAAGGAAAAACTACTAAAAACATAGAAAAACCAAGTTTGGAGGAGTTGCAGATGCTCCACATCAATCTTCTTCACCTCCCACGACTCCCTTAGCCTTCTATGATATGTTTAGATCCACCCCTAGGTGTCCTTTTATAGATTTGAAGCTCCACCGTGTGAGAAGATCACGAAACCGGAGTCCTAGCCACACTAGGAAACCTAGAAAACTCGCACGCAAAAAATTTGCACTTGTTGTAGTGTATGGCCGACCGGTCGGAGGTGGCTGGCCGACCTGTCTTGACCGGTCGGACTGGCCTGGTCCTTGATCCAGCAAGCATGTAAGGAGGGCTGCCTTGTGGCTAACTGGTCTCGACCGGTCGGAACCTGTTTGGCCGATTGGTTTTGGTCGGTCAAGCCTATTTTTCTCTTGATTTTCTTCTTTCTTTTTCTCTCTCCTCTGCTTGCTTCTTTCTTTCTTCTTTGGCCCATCTTTTATAATAATCAATTGGCTTCTAAAATGGCCTTTTAGCCTTCAAATAGGTGAAGTCTCTCTCTCATTCCTACAATTACAAAACATGCATTAGATGGGTCTTTTAAGCATGCAAACCATGCATATAATGCGATGCAATAGGCTAGAATATGTATAAAATGGGAGCTCAACATACCCCCCCAAACGACATTTTGCTAGTCCCGAGCAAAACAAGCATGAAATAATCCCTTTCTCCGAAAACTCAACTCTCTCTTAAAAACTATGGTTCTATAGACTTTAAGACATGTTAGTGCAAAAATCAGAAAAATTAAATGATGAGAGATTAAAATCCTAAATTTTCCAAACATAATAAGTGTTTACATAGAGTCTCCATCGATTTATTGACAAATAGACAAATCTGAACATGAATGGTTTAGTGTGCATTGTGCATGTTCATCTCATGACTTTACAGGGTTACTTTCTTTATAAATCAGCTAAACCAAAGATCTAAGAGTACATATCCATCAATTGCCTATGACAGGAATTTGTCTTACCGTCCTTCCGACGGCTTTCACACTATGTACCATTTCCAGCTTTAGTTACGGGTGGACCATCCCCCAGGTTGGTAATAGGTAGCCCTTTTCGAAATTTTCCACCATATTCTCAATCATACCCATATTTTCCTTCCTTCTTTCCTTTTCATATCACATTAGATAGGATTTTTAGAAATCCATATCTTTTGTTATTTTCCCATGACAATGATGGACAAAGCCCCGGCTTGGTTCCTAAGCACTTCAAATCTTCAGTCTCACCAATCTACAAGTCTAGTAATCCCTTTAAATCATGAGAATCGTATAATGTGGACTAGACTCAAAAGTGTTCAAATGTTCTATCGATCATATAAATAGGGGAATTCACATGTAAAACTATCATGTTTAAGTTAATTTAGAGATTTCAAAATCATATCATTTCATCTTTCATCCTTTAATACTCATGACATCTCAAGTGCATAGAAACGAAGTTTTCCTAAAGAGTTTTGATGTTTCAGAAAAATTGAAAATTTTATACAAAAACCTTACTCGAAATGTCACAAATTGCTAGATTTGAGGAATCTCACCCCCTAACCAAATCTTGCATTGTCGTCAATGTAAAAAGATATGCAATGAGCATGAATCATGAGAGCAATGATAAAATAAAGGAGAGTGAGAACGAGAGTACCTGAGAGAGTCGATCATGGAAGTTTGCAACTCTAAACAACTAAACAATTAAAATAAATGAAACTACTCTATACCTCCGTCAAACTAGGAGGTTGGTGTTGATACACAAGATCATCCAAAGGAATGGAATTTAGCAGAATTAGTAGGTGGAGTAAAAGATTTTTCAGTAATACCATCCACCATCCTGCTTCATAGTGCACATGGGTGATGTTTGTCATTCTAATTCATTGAAAATCCTGTTGAAAAAATTCAGCATGTTTCTCAAAGTTATCACTCCTGTGTTAGGAAAGGAAGATTTCTTCGGTTGGAATTCATCAAATATAAATCTTCTTTCCAACTTATCTGGGAAAAAATTATTAAGACAAAGATCATCCTAGAGATGGTGCTCTTCGGTTTGTACAAACAAAAGAGATGTGGAGACTTGGAATTCTTCTTCACAAGTCGCTATGGTCTCCACATTTTCAGATTCTACTAGTGCTTTCACAATTGATACTTCGGTGTTACACTCCATAGAAGGAATCTTTGTGGGCACCGGTGAAGTTTTCCTTAAGACATTGACAATGTCACGGATCATAGGATCATCCCAATCCTCAAAATATGCCAAAAACTCCTCTAGAGTGTAGGAAACTTTGACCTTCTCGGTCACTTGTGTAGGTTGGAAGAGATCCTCAACCACTACACTTTTAGAAATTGGCCTCTCCATAGGCAAATCAAGCACCAATCCATCAACTTCCTGCATGACAAAATTGTTCAAGTCAACGATTGGTGTCTTGTCAATCAAATTGTCCAATTTTGGCTCTTCCAAGGCCTCATTAATATTTAAACTTATTTCATCCTTGGAATGAGCCAAGCAAACTTCTAAGGTTTTTGAAAATTTAACTGAGGGTGGCTCATCATCATCCACAATTGTATCTATAAAATTAATCATGTGGATCTCATCTTCATCCTCATCCTTATTCTCTTGTTGTTTGTGTAAGTGAAACACATTCAGGTTTATAGGTCATATTTTCAAAGGGTATTTTCATCACTCCATTTGATAAGTGCCGCCTAATATTGTATAATTAACCCTGGTTGTTAAGGGCATTATCATTGTTTTTTCGGTTACTTATCCCTCATTAGGCGATTTTTCAATGTACAGGTGATCAGGAGAAGTTGGACAAGATCTGAGCCAATTAGGATGTCTTAGAGCCTTAAAGTGATCAAGATCAAGTGTGAAGCGGTCCTGCAAGAAATCGGGCTATAAAGATCGAAGATTGGACCAACTGTGCATTAATGCGGGCCACACTTTCATGAGCATCAAATCAATGGTCCTGATGGTCCGGTACTGTGGAGCCATTTCCATCTCAAATGTGCAGCAAGCACCAAATGCCTCCAGCTACATCTCTACTGTCCAGACAAGTGGACGTCATCATCAGGCACCACTGCCACCTCATCTCCATTCAATGGTCAATAGTGGACCCCACCAATCTGCTTCATCAACATCCAGCAGCCATAACATCTGGACTGTCCAAGCTTCAACGTCCCCACCAATGTGCTGATCCAACCGTCCATCAAGCAAGCACGTCCAGCAAGTGGCCACCGTCCACATCCAGCCTTCCTTCATCTCCATCATCGGCCAGCATGATCTCCACCGTCCAACAAAGATGGACGTCTTCCAGCCCACACGTGCAGTCCACTCCATCAGCATCTATTAGCAGCCGTCCATCATCAAGGCCAACACCGTCCAGTGCTTCAAGATCAGCATCCATCCAATCCACCTTCAATCACCAGCCGTCCATCCTCCATCACCGTCCAGCTGCATGCGTGTCAAGCTACAGCAAAACCTCCATCACCGTCCATCACAGTGGCCAGTGCTCCAGACCCCACATCCATATTCTCAACCGTCTAGTTCAGGCCACCAGGCTGTCCACCGTTCAGATGGAGATGATCTCTCCAACGTCCAGCAAGGTGTTTCCCCTTGCACTGTGCATCAACGGCTACAAACACCCAGCATAGGCAGTAGCCGTTCACCCAGCTCCATCCTAAGAACAGTTGGGAGATCAAAATCTCCACTGTCCAGTCCACCTTGCACAGTGCAGAAAATGGCCAGCATGCTTGGCCATGGAATTCCAGTCTCAACCGTACATCAGGTGGACCACCTTCAGTAGCACGTACCAGCAACACCGTCCAGCCCTGGACGTCCCTAAATCCACCGTCCACTCCCTCCACCTTCAACATCAAGTGGACCGTCCATCTCCAGCGTCCAACCCATCCAGCTACTGGACGTCCATCAGTAGCAGCTTCATCAACATCCAGCATGTGGAAAACCTCCATCAAGCAAGTGTGGACGCCATCTCCAAAACTCCAGCCGTCCATCACACAACGAGGTGGACCCCATTAAAAGGAAGCAGCTCTTCTCCCCCACACGTTTGCAAACAAGAGAGAAGCTCTCTCTCTCTCTCTCTCTCTCTCTCTCTCTCTCTCTCTATCTCTCTCTCTCTCTCTTCTTTCCCAACACATGTGTAAGGCTATCATGCCACCTCATCATCCAAGCCTCACTCCATTCCCAAACCTCCAAAAAAATCTGCTTTGGTTTTGGAGTGCCACCTAGGCTTGGAGTACTTTTTTGCCACATGTCATTCCAAGCTTAACTCCAAGCCCAAAAGTTTGCTTTGGGCACTCCAAGCCTAACTCCATTTCCAAACCTAAAAAAAAATCTGCTTTGGGTTTGGAGTGCCACCTAGGATTGGGAGGAGGCTTGGGAGCCTCTCAAAAGTCTATCAAATGAGGCCTCTCCTCCTCATTTCAATCATTAAATCCCATTCTCTACAACTCCTCTCTTCTCTACTTTAGTTTTCTTTCTTTCTTTCTTTTGTAGTGTAGAGTAGTGTAGAGTAGTGTAGAATTTTCTTTCTTAGAAAGTTTTAGTCTTCTATTGTAGCATGGTTGGCTAAACCTCTAGCTAAGGCTAGGGGTGAAGCCTTTGAAGAAGTTTACAAGCTTTGGTTCTTTTGGTTCAACAATGTGGTGTAAATGTTGGAGTTTTCTTTGGTGGATTGTTCGGTTATCCGCCTCGGCAGACACTATTGTTGTGCAAGCCCCTTGATCCATCGTCGACTCCGGGCATGTTGGATGCTTGGGATCCCTTGCACACCAATTAACTAGTTCATGATCGATAAAGTCCCTTGATCCATTGTCGACTCCGGGCACGTTGGATGCTTTGGATTCCCTACGGTCATCGAGCTAGCGCAGGTAAAGTCATCGATCTGTAAAATCCCTTGATCCATTGTAGACTCCGGGCACATTGCATGCTTTGGATTCCCTGCGATCGATAGACGAGATCTTAACGGTTGAATTGGTTAATCAAAGCCTCCTATCTTATAAGTATGCATTTGATCATATGAATTGTGATCTTATCGGTTGACTTGTTGGCAAAGTTGTTGATCTGTACAATTCCTTGATCTATTGTCGACTCCGGGCATAGTGGATGCTTGGAATTCCCTGCGATCAACTAACGAGTGCTTCATGGTCAAATCAATCGGTTCAGATCACCATCTTTTATGAAATATGCAGTGGTTTAACTGTTTCATCTTCCGATTGGAATGAATCTTTATTCGATTCCAGTCGAGTTATAGTTGGACCAATAAATCAAATCTTGTGAATGAATCAAAGGTGGATCCCTGATGCTTTAGCCCCTTTTCTACTTTTGTCTTTCACCACACACAACTTGCTCCACTCTCGTGGATAATCCAGATTTCATCTCTCACACCTAAACTATTTCCTCTAAGTGTTCTTAACCCCAATCCCTGTGGATCGACCTCGGTCTTACCGAGTATTTTACTACTTCGCTACCTGCACTTGGGTGTGCAATCTTCGGGTTGTAGCACCATTCCTACAATTGATTATAGCATTGGCGTTTGCTAAGAATGGTTGGCCTAGAATGACGGAAACTTGAGTGCATCCATTTGTAACCACTTGTGTATCCAAAACGATAAAGTCTACTGGGTAGTAGAACTTATCGATTTAGACTAACACATCCTCAATTACTCCTCTCGGTATTCTAATGGAGCGATTCGCAAGTTGTAAAGTTATCTTGGTGGGTTTTAATTCACCAAGTTCAAGTTGCTCATATATCAAGTAAGGAATCAAGTTAACACTAGCCCCTTAAATCGAGAAGTGCTCTATTGATCTGGAAGTTACCTATCATGCAAGAGATTGTAGGGCTTCTAGGATCTTTGAATTTTGGTGGAGTGTTTTATTGTATGATAACACTCACTTATTTCGTCAAAAATGCCCTCTTGTACACGTTTTGCTTACATTTTATGGCACATAGATCCTTTAGAAATTTGGCGTATGAAGGAATTTTCTTAATTACATCCAACAAGGGAATGTTGATTGACTTGTTAGAAGACTTCTAGGATGTCCTGATTTTCACTTGGCGTTTTTATTGAGACAAGACGTTGGGGGAATGGGGCCACAGGTTTATACACACGCTCCGGCTCTTTATCTTGTGGAGCATTGCTCAATTCACCATCGCTCTTAGAATCAACCGGGTCATTAGGCTTTGTGGCCTTCACCGGTTCAGATTTTTCAATTGTTTTTCCACTTCTAAGAGTGGTGATGGCTTGAACATGTTCCACATGAGGATGGGTTGAAGAATTGGTGTTTGTTTCTAATTGTTCCTTGGGGTTAGGATGAGATTAGGGTCAAAACAGTCCCTTTTTCCCTAACTCCTAGGTGTGTCTCAATTCTTTTAACCAAGATTTTAAGTTCATTCATAGCTTGCATGTTGGACTGATTTATCTTAGTTTGTCTAATCATGAATGCGTTCAATGTATGCTCAAGAGTGCTCTTTTGAGGAGACCCTTGGGACGCATTGTTTGTATTTACCATGGGTCCATTTCTCCCATTAAAATTTGGTTTACACTGCCACTCAGGACTAATCAAGTTAGAATTTGGTCCACTAAAGGAGCGTTGGTAAGTATTTGTAGCATTCGATTGAGTTTGCAAGATATCTTGAAATGTAGGGATTATTGGGCAATCATTTGTCAAGTGAACATCACTCTCACAAATACCACATACACTCTCAACGGCCTCACCAGTGGTTATCATGTTAACACTCCTCAATTCTATGACCTTGACCTTCTTTGTGAGACCCGCCACCTTTGAATTTAAATCATCCTCCTATCTAATACATGTATTCCTTTCTCTCTTGGGGTTGACTTTGGATTACTAGTCGGATTAGAGATGTCCCAAGATTGGGCATTCTCGGCTAGCATTTCAAAATAATCCCAAGCATCATCGGGTACTTTGTTAAAAAACTCACCATCACACATCATTTGGACAAATTGGCGTATGTTTGAACTCAATCTGGCATGGAAAAAGTCAATCAAGCGCCACTTTTCATAACCATGGTGAGGGCACTCTAATAAAAGATCCTTGAACCTGTCCCAACATTGAAAAAATGTTTCATCTCCTTTTTGGGAGAAGTTCATGATAGTCTGTCTTAGTGCATTGGTTTTATGAACCGGGAAGTGCTTTTTAAGGAACTCCCGGGTCATTTCAGCCCATGTCCCGATTCTTCTAGGTTTAAGTGATTGAAACCATTTTTGGCTTTGTCCTTTAGAGAGAAGGGGAATAATTTCAGTTTGATTACATCTTGGGAGACATCATTAAATTGAAAGGTGTTGGTTATCTCCTCAAATTCACTAAGGTGAGCATATGGACTTTCAGAGTTGAGTCCATGAAATTTCGGGAGTAACTTGATAATTTCCGGTTTAAGATCCACGTTTCTTGCATTAGTTGGGAAAACAATGCAGGAAGACGTGGTTGTTCTCTTTGATTGTAGATAATCTCTCAATATTTTAACTGAAGGAACATAACGTTCCTCATTCTCATTACTTTTCCTCCTAATTGGTGGTGCATCATGCTCAACATTTTCAACATTATGTGGTTCATTCTCAGCCATGATTTTAGATGATTCAGGATTCCCTAGATGTTTTCTAACTTGTCTGTGATCGACTAGGCCTTCAATTAAAATTTCCTCACTTAGAAGTTGCGATGTATGATTATGCTTCGAATGAGGCATAAAACACGCAAAAACTAAACTAAACAAAAAAAAATCTAAAAATCAGAAAAAAAAGAATATAAGTTAGAACAATGTTACCAGATGGAAGAACTATGTTAGAGAAGAAAAATCCTATAAAACAAACAAAATTTGTTAGTAAAAAAATTCTGAGAAAAAACTACAAAAACAGTAAATCCTAATATAACCTATTTAACCTAATTATACTTTAATTATAAAATTCAGAACCGTTAACCTAATTGTAACGCCCCCAAAATTCGACACTTGAGTATATAAACTTAAATTCCGAAATCAAGGGTATTATGTAAATAATGAATGAATCCTTTACAATCACAACTGATATTTTCTTTTCCATTTACATGGTACCAAATATATAGAATCAAAATAAACCAAACTCTAAAAATTTACCTATTAATCAATGGATCTACGAAATTGTTCCAAACTGTCTAAACTAATGGCCATCTAATGGGCCTTATTACATCAATACTTCTAAATTAAAAATCAAAATAAATCGATGCTCCAAAAATCTTCTAGAGTATTCCCTCATCTGGAACCACTTCCTCGAAGTCTTCTAAATCATCAGCTGTCACTACGGTTAATTGCATAACACTGCATCAGCTATAAAAGCCGGTGAGTAATCTCGTACGGTTTAGCACATGTAATTCAATATAGGAAACCACATAACCACTAAAATATAAATCATTACAAATCTAATGATAATTTCTCCAACCAAAATCTCTTAAACATGCACATGATGCAAGGTATGTAAGTGTATCTCAACAATCTCAGTACGGTTATCAACAGAACATCCAGTTGGTTAACACTATCATCCTGGAACATCGGTCCCTAGCGGCATAG